>CM057838.1:65872933-67111266 GCA_030068075.1 Paguma larvata
TTTCTGTATACATTTATAACCTGCTTTCTCAAACTTAATAATATATCATAAATACTTATTTAAGTCATTAGTATCTTCTAAGAATTTATTTTTAAAAGCTGATTACTTGGCTTCATAATTTTAAAAACTAATTTTCCATTAGATTTTTTAATTCACTTCTTAACTTTTAAAATAACCCTCAAAGATAGCACATTCACGGGGCACCTGGGTGGCTCTGTTGGCTAAGGGTCCCACTTTAGCTCAGGTAATGATCTCATGGTTCATGAGTTCGAGTCTGGCGTTGGACTCGTGCTGACAACACAGAGGCTGGAGCCTACTTCAGATTCTGTGTCTCCCTCTTTCTCTACCCCTCAATCATGGTCTGTCTTTCTCTTTCTCAAAAATAAATAAACATTAAAAGTTTTTTAAAAAAGATACGTTTACTTCTTAACTTTTAAAATAACACTCAACAATATCATTGTATACAAAGTTTTGTACACAGCTGTATCTATGAGGATTATCTTTAGCTGAAAATTCAAAAAACCTAACTACTAGTATCTTAAATGATATAGATATTTTCCCAACATAACAAGACATCTGGAGGTAGAAACACATGGCTGGGGCAGTGGCTAAACGACTGACAGCAAAGAAAGACTCAAGCTTTTTCTATCTTTTCTCACCCCTGGTCTGAGTATTTGCTTTTTATTTTTATGCTTTTGGAGCTCATTGTTACAATATGGCTACTGTAGCTCCAGGCATCACATCTGTACTCAAAGAAGGAAGTAGTGGTAGGGAATGATGTTAGCCACACTCTAACAGTGTGATATCCATGTATCCACTCTACCTGCGAAGAACTCAAACAAAGTGATTATTTAGCTCCTCTAACCTCCATATAAAATGAGATCAAGAGAGAAAGGAGTTGGCAATAAGTATTGGGTTGGTCAACCAACAATGTCTGACCTAATCTATAATATAAAATAAGAATTTTTTCCCTATAGGAAAAATCCCTAGAAGGGATACCTTAGAATTTCATTGTTTCTCTGATATAAAAGAAACATGTTTGTTGCAGAGAATTAGACAGAAAAGCTCAGAAAATCATAACAAATAAAATAGTTTATAACTTTATCAAACAGAGATAATAGCCCGTCTTCCATTAACATCGTATATGCAGCTAGTCTTTATTCTGCACTCGCTCAGACAACTCTATCTGGAAGCAGGTTTAGGGGCTACTGTAATAGACTTGCTTACGAGTTCTAATAATCTAAATGTACAACTGAGAAACAGGCTCACAAACTCAGTCCAAGCAACTGTTTCTAGTTGTGTGCTTCATAAAACTATATCTACCCCAGTAAGTTCATTGACTTTCATGGAGGACAAGCATTAAAACGAATAGATATACACTGCACTATATTTAATAATACGATCATATGCAAAGTATTAAATAGTATAGAGCAGAAGTCGTTCTTTTGGTCATGGACGGGGGGTGGGGGTGCGGTGGGGGTGGGAAGGAGTTAAAGAAAAACTTCTGAGAAAAGATGATTCCAGAATAAGTTTTAAAATTCAGTTGTAATTTTCCACAGGGACAATGGCAGGTGGCAGTGAATGAAATGAGGGTTCAAGTTTCAGAAAACAGCGTGCAGAAAGCATAGAGGAGTGAAAACAACGCAGACTTGAAATTACAAATAAATGAGGGCTTAGGGGATTGTGAAGTTTGGGAGATGGCTATTTAATAGAAGTAGATAAGTCAGGAAAGAGAACAAGACTCAGAAAAGCTTTGCAGTTCATGCAAAGGAAGAGCCACTCTGTCCTGCCCAGGTGCTAATGGAGAATCCTGGGACGGGAGCTGAAGCTAGGCGGCGTCTTGATCATGTTTACCTATGCACAAAGGCAAGCGATCAGTTCAGAGTCCATTGCAACAATGGGTTCTAACTCCTCTGGGAGCCTCTCTTCCTGAGAACACAGCCCTAAGGAACTACTGGTGTGCTCTAATGGAAACTTCCTTGACCTGGGAGTCCCAAGGATAGTCACCAGGATCATCATCATCGTCTTCCTATCGGTAAGTGTAATATCTGAACAACTTGCACATTCCTGTCCCCAGAACTAGGAGCTTCATGTATGTTATATCACAAGAATTTCAAGTGGCTGTTGTTAAAACTATATTCTTGGGTGCCACCACTTCGGATCATTGCTTCAGTCATGACCAGGGGGCTGAGCGTGTCAGGCTCAGCTCCTGCTCTGCCCCCACCCAAAACTTTAAAGGAACGGTTGTACATTTATTGATTTTACAAAGTCACAGGATAAGGAGTTTCTCTACTGCCACTTCCTACCTGGGTCCTAAAACCTTCCCACTTCCTTTGTCGGCCAGGCATATGGTAAATTAGGAAAAAGGAAGAAGGCCTTTTATACTACAACTCAAAGCACAGAAAAGAAATGGAATAAATGGTTAGCTTAATAACACCAAAAAACATGGGGCGGGGCGGGGGGAAGACTGTTAGGGTCCAGATCGTCTTATGGATGGTTTGACTTTGCAAAGGAATATTCTCTTCACCTTTCTTCTCCACCTATTTGCAACCCAAACCCTCTCAGGGAGAGACTTGTGAGTCTAAGAGGACAGATAGTATGGCGGAACATCCAGGAGAAGGGAAGGCTAGGAGAAGAGGGATTTAGGAGTCAGGGGCACTCCAAGGGAGGAGTTGAGAGGAGGCGGGACTCAGCCAGGGGAGCCGCTGGGTCATGCCAGCTAAAGTTAAAGTCTCTCCATGACCCCCTAGGAGCTGTCAATCTGGGTAGATAGAATAGATGAGAGAACATGTCCAATTCTCTACGAATTCCTTGACTCAGTGTGGATCCTTATTATAGGCAAAATAAGCCCGAAGAAATTGTGGACTCCATAGGTGCTACCTGCAGACTCTCAAGAGACTCAATCCCTTACTAGCTTGTGAGGTTTTAGGCTAAAGAGCTCTTTTGTTGCTCAATTTTCTCATCTATAAAATGAAGATAAAAATACCGCATTCATCTTAAGTCCGTGGAAGAAAGAAAGGAAGAAGATAAAATGTGTGAGGGGCGGGGCGCCTGGGTGGCTCAGTTGGTTAAGCGGCCCATGTCATGATCTCATGGTTTGTGAGTTCCAGCCCAACACTGGGCTCTGTGCTTACAACTCAGAGCCTGTAGCCTGCTTCGGATTCTGCATGTGTGTGTCTCTCTCCCCTTCCACGCTCTCTCTCTGTCTCTCAAAAAAATGAATCAAAAAAAAATGTGAGGAGCTTAGATTGGTCCTTTTGGGTCAGCAAACGCTCTGTAAAGGGCCAGATAGTAAATATTCTTAGCACTTGCAGGCCACACCGTTTCTGTCCCAGCTACTCAACCCTGCTCTTGCTGTGAGGGGAGCAGCCTTAGACGATATGTAAACAAATTCGTGAAGCTGCGTCCCAACAAAACTTTGTTTACAAAACAGTCGGTGGGCCAGATTTGGCCACAGCTGTAGTCTATGGGCCCATAGGTTAGAACATTACTGGACATGCTGTAAATGATTCATAAATATTAACTATTATTGTGATGATGATGATCAATTAATAATAATTGATTGCCATGTCTTTCCAGATTCTTTCTGTTTGACAATTAGCCAATAGTAAAATCTTCTACAGTAATGTCCTCTAGTAATTTCCCAAAGTGAAAGACATAATAGATTACTTTCTTTATATTGGACTGCCCTATAAAATGTATTTTTATAAATAAATCCTACTTTAGAAAATATGTGTGTGTTAAAGCTAATAGACTAGATTTGACAGAGCTTCCTGCTACTGCCACCAATGCTGATAATCCCAAATGCTCACCACTCCTTTCCATGAAGATTTAGGTTTCAAGACTGCCTTGTAGGATGCAGGCTGTTGCACAGCTTGTACATGGGTGGGAGCCAATCTTTAACATGGCTGGTTCTTCTCAGCACCATCCTTATTGCCATCGCTGTTACTATCATCCAGAAAATTCTCATTTCTCAAAGAGAGCACCCAAGTTCCAGGAGCCGGTTCTGCCAGTGTCTCGGCATCTTTCCTGGGGGCCCATCTGTTTATACTGCTCAGTCAAGGCCTAACGGCTCAGAACATACGGCTGGGACTTCTCATCTTGGAGAGTCGAAGCTGACAAACACTTAAGAACATGCATTTGGTGTGGGAGGTATGTTGGCTCAAAGAAATTTGGTCTATTTGCAAGCCCGAAGCTCACAGGGGAAATTACCCAAGTTCCTTGCAGGGGAAGAAGAGCCTTTCTGTTTTCACAAGAATAAATGGAAATGATTATATATTAGTATTATATTATTCTGTCTATGCAAATACAAAAAAGATAGTCTCAGGAGGTTTGAAGGACATGTCCCAGTTGAAACTGGGATAAACTGGAAAGCAGTGAACTAGTTTGCAAATATTCTGCTATGACAGGGTTCTCTACATTTATTTAATCAGAATATCCCCCCAAATAAGTAGAATTTTACTCTACATTGGAATATCAAATCGCCTGTGAATAGATGTTGCAAGAATAAATCTGGGGATAAATACAGCTGGACAAAACACATTGGAAAAACCCTAGAGATGGGTGGAAGGTAGGCAAATGGTTTATATCCGAACATGAAAATTTCAACAATAAGACACGTTTTTAAAGTTTATTTATTTATTTTGAGAGAGATAGATATAGCATGAGCAGGGGAAGGGCAGAGTGACTGAGAGAGAGAGAATCTCAAGCAAGCTCTGCACTGTCAGCACAGAGCCCAATGCAGGGCTTGAACTCATGAACCATGAGATCATGACCTGAGCTGAAACCAAGAGTCAGATGCTCAACCAACTGAACTACCCAGGCACTCCAACGATAAGACACATTTTTATCAGCGTGTCAGGTTCTGTGCACCTGTAGTCATTTCAAGAACTAATTATCCTTGGGGCACCTGGGTGGCTCAGTCGGTTAAGCAGTCAACTTCAGCTCAGGTCATGATCTCACAGTTCATGAGTTTGAGCCCCATATCAGGTTCTCTGCTGTGAGCACATAACCTGCTTCAGATCCCCTGTCTTCCTCTCTCTCTGCCCCTCCCTTGCTCTCTCATGTATGCTCTCTATCTCTCTCTCAGAAATAAATAAATATTTCTAAAAAGAACTAATTATCCTTGAGAATGAATCCATAAACAAGGCAGCCATGGTCCCTGCTCTCATGGAGTTTATAGTCTACTGGGAGGGTATTAAATCCATTGGGGCTCCAGAATGAAAGCAATAGCGTTGTGCAGGGATTCACTGGAGAGAGTTTAATGAAGGGTCTACTGAGTTATGAGCAAAGTTGAAAGAACTGGAAGGAACAGGGAAGCACCTTACGACTTACAGCAATGAGGAGCTGATACCACCTCTAGGACTGAAGAGGCAAGAGGGAGGAATGGTGTGAGCAGAGCCTGGCAAGAAAATAAAACCTCAGAAGAGGTCTTCCTAGCAGGATCTTTGGCTGCAGGGAAGCAGAGTCAGAGACGGGAAAACCACAGCAAAGCAGAGAAGGAGTAGTTTTGGGAGACAGACTGTCTTGCTCTCTCCAAACTCCTGCCATGGACCTCAGTAACCAGACATCAATAAAACCTGTAACCTTGTAAAGTCAGCTTCCTGAAGCACAGGGTATCGTTGAAGGGTGGCAGATTCATTATTTTTGGTGGGGATATTGAAAATGAAGAATCGCCAGCTTACTTGTGGTATGTTCTCCAAGTCTAGTGTCCATGAAGGACACATAGTAGGTCTTCAATTCATGCTTAATTATTAGAAATGACAAATGGAAATCAATGGGCTTTGGGGTTAGCTCAACCTGGACCAGAACTCCAACTCTGTCTCTTTGGAGCTGTGGGATATTGGGCAATTTCCTTAATCTCTGCTCCAACTTCCATAACTGTAAGATAAAAATAATAAGACTTTCTTCACAGGGACTTTATAAAAAATAAGAGAAAGAGGATTTTAAAAAAACATTTGGCATGTAGGAAATTTTCAAACAGCATTATGTTCTTTGCTTCTTTTTCTCCTACCATCGCATCCTTATTACTGTAATAATGCCAGGAGTTTATAGCCCAGCAAGCGTAAAATTCAACGTTGGACATAACTGGCAAATATTTTAACAAACTTAAAAGTGTTAAAAACAATCTTTCAAAAGGATAGCAAAAGTAAAATAATGCTAGTCTTAAAAGCGGTTAAGGAAACCAACCTAAAGATTACAGTCATCTAAAATTCCACTCCTTAAAATAGTGTTTTGATTTTTACATCAGAGCATTTTGGACAATCGTTTAAAAATGTGGTAAAAGTTGCCATCCCTGGGGTGATGAATGCGCTTCTAATCTCTCCCTACTCTGTTCCTCTCCTGCAGAGTTATTTGTCCAAAACCAGGATTGATTATATCACTTTCCTCTCTTAAATATGTTTTCCATGTGCCTATAGCACAAAGTCTAAACTTCTTAGCAAGACATCCGAAGGTTTTCCTAATCACACTCCAAAATATAGCTCTAATCCAATCTTCGGGCACTCCACAGTACAGATCAGCTTCGCTGAACTACTCAGGCTTTGCAATACGTCTTCGTATCTCTGTTCCTTATTGTTCCCTCTGCCCATAGCTCCCTCCTGGGCCAGGTGAAAACTTATTCATCCTTCAAATCCTGGCTTCAGTGTTGCTTCCTAGGAAAATAGGTCATTCTCTTTCTTCTGTTCCCATAGTGCTTTATTATAATTCTTAATTCCGCCTTGCATTACAGTTTCTTGTATCACTACTTCCCTAGGCAATTCATCTTAGATTCAAAGTGCAGAATCTGTAGGTACTACATAGAGTAAATACCACTTAATTAAACAATTATAGAGTAAGGAGTAAGGAGGAATTCATTAAGGTGGGCTTTCAAAGGAAGGTTCCTGTGAAATGAATGTTAAATTTGTAAGGTGAAGAATATGGATGCTTTAATAAAGGAAATGCCAAGGTCACGGCTTTGAGAATGAGACAGCGACAGTGCTTTCGTGGATGAACAAATAAGTAGGATACAATTTAGGGAGACACGCCATAAGTCAAAGAAAGTGAGAAAGTGAAAAAATGAGAACGACAATCCTCAGTGCTTTGGTTTCCCCATGCAGCCTTCTCACTTCAGTAGGAAGTAGTCCTGTTTTGGCTCGGTTGGTTGTTCCCACAATCTTTAGCATTTCTTTGGCCCATCTAGACCTGCTGTTATTACCTGCACATTTCCTCCTCACTAAATTACAAGCTTCCCGAAAGCTGAAACCCTATCTCATTATCTTCAGCCTGTGCACACAAATCAGTGAGTTGATGTTGAGTGAAATGATGAAAGACCTTAAATCCCCAAGTTTGACTTTGTTGGAATGGACAACGGAGGGACACTACCATCTGCCTCCCTCCTCCCTCTCTCCACACCCAAAAAAGAGAAAAATTCTTAAATCTTCATTTATCTTATATTGATCAAGCACTTGCTGTGTGCCAGTTCCTACTGAGGGGATGGAGATATAACAGAGAACAAGACAGACAAAGTTCTTGACTTGATAGAGCTTATCCTTCACTGAAGGAGACAAACAATGAATAAACAAATACAAAATAATATATTTCAAGTAGTGGCAAGTGCTGTGAAGACAGATAAAGTTGGATAAGGGTCTTAGAGTGATAGGGTAGCAATATGAGAAGTAATTTTCACCAGATGGCCAGGAAAGGCATCTCCGGGCAGGTCATCTATGATCTGAGATGCATATATTGTGAGGAATGACGTCACATAGAGATAGTGCAGTTAGAATGTTCCAAGACTTTCTCAACCAAATATTGAAGCTGTCCATACGCTCATTTAACAAGTCCCTCAAAGCGAGATCAGATTCATGGAGCATAACTTTTTTTCTTCATAGTCCCTCAGCATCCATTACCAATTATTTCATTAGTTTCTGAACATTCTCTTTTATTAATTATTCAATTACTCACTAATTTCTGAAATGGTATTTGGTTTATCTTAACTTCCAGGTTATTTTTTCCATGACGCATTGAAAGTTAGCATTTCTTTGCTTAATCATATCCATTATCCCTTCCTTATAAAGTCTCACAGCAACGTTTATTGGCAATGACAAGTTTGATGGCTATCATTGAAAGGCAAAAGAGCAGAGACTTTTCCATATGGATTCCAGGACAAATGACATTTGAAGTGTATTCCCCTCAAATCTATTCAAGAAAGATTTGTTGAATGTCTTCTGTAGGCCAACCATTGTTCTGCCTGATATGCCAGTGAAAAAAATACTCAGGTTGTCCTCCTCTCACGGAGCTTATACTCTTATAGGAGGAGACAGAAAATAAACATAAGACATATATAAATGACACGGTATGCATAAAAAATGATGAGTGCTATGAAAAAAAAAAAAAGGCAATGTTGAGCCACACATGAGGAATTGGCTGGGGTTGCTGGTGCTATGGAGACTTTATAGAGAGAAGATTGTATGATGAGAGGTGCCTGTGTGTTCAAGAAGGCCAGTGTGGCTGGACTGGAGAGAGCTCAAAGAAGAGCTGTAGAGGACAAGGAGCGACAGGCAACAGGACCCGGATCCTGAGAGGCCACTGGCTTGTGTTCAGAGCTTGTGTTGGTTTTCTATCAATTTGCTGTCTTTCAATACTAGCCCGAAAATGCAGTTCTAAAGTAAACAGGGCTAGTGAGCAATGCGATTGAGGTTACATACCACGTTGGAATTGACAATGTGTTGTTACATATATTTGTTCATTTAATTCCACAAATCTTCAAGTTCATATTAGCCCAGTTTTAAAATGAAGAAACTAAGCCTTAGAGATGGAGCTGTCTTGACGTCTCTGCTCAGATATGGAAGATCAAGATGTAATTCATATCCAGGAACGTCTTATTGGAACAATGTCTACTAGTCTACTAGTAGGTAACCTACTACCCTACTACCCTAGGTTATAGGTTACCTTCTGATAACCGGCTACACTCTTATCTTCCTGGGACTACCTTATCTGCCGTTGAAGTGATGGACTTTCATCAACTCTCTTTTCTGCAGCAACGGTCAATCTGACCAGGTAGCTTCCTTATTTCAGTGGGTTCCCAGTTATTAGTGTGGCCTGCAGGACACTGAACAGATGGGTTGTGTCTCTCTCTCCACCTTGGCACAGCCCCATCTCTCCTCTTTGACGTATAGTATATTCACTGTCTTTTATCCTTGGGCTTGCTGCAGTCCACTGCACGTAGTGTTCTCTCTGCATGGAAAAACGTTCCCTCTTGTGCCCCTAATTGCTTCTTCTTTTCATATCTCGGCTCAATCATTTCTTCATATTGGCCCTTCCTTGCATTCCTGGGATCTCAAAAAGCATTTGTTCAATGAAAGAGACTCTGTAGTCTCAATAAATATTGGCTAGATGGATGCATACATCAATGAGTTGAAGTCTGGTTGTAAAGGTCACATTATTTTCATAATACTCACTCTTCTCAACTACTTTATACAAGCCCGTGATTCACACAGAAGGGTAAGCCAGAAGGAACCTTCGCTAAACAGCAAGAACAGGGCTATGCACAGTTAGCTGGTTAATACATCATTTGTTTTTATGATAAATATGCTAATTTAGGTACTCAACACATACTTGCTGATTTGTTCATTAAGGTAAAGTCGCCATTATGTTCTATTTCACCATAAAACCTACACTTGTGTAGGCAATTTACAGCTCGCACTGTACTTACTCTAGCTCACCGAAACCTTGTTAAGGCCCCGTGATGTGGTTGTTAACACGACATAGCCCTGCCGGTCATTGGTTTAACCAAGTGTTTTTTTTTTGTTGTTGTTTTTTTAAATTTTTTTTAACGTTTACTTATTTTTGAGAGACATAGAGACAGAGCATGAGCAGAAGGGGGAAGGGCAGAGAGAGAGAGAGACACAGAATCCAAAGCAGGCTCCAGGCTCTGAGCCGTCAGCACAGAGCCCGACACGGGGCTCGAACTCAGACCATAAGATCATGACCTGAGCCGAAGTCGGCCGCTCAACCAACTGAGCCGCCCAGGCGCCCCACCAATTTTTTTATCAATGCACCAGTGACATAGACATCACAGAACTTAATGTCATTCATAATTTTGCTGAGACAAGATCTTAAAACTTGTGTCACAGCCACTTCACAGGTTAGTAACCCTAATTAACCATGTAACATACTCATGATACCACGACTTTGTTTTTCTTCGCAAAAAAGAAAATTGAAGCAAAGCACGGCCGAAGACAAAGTAGAAGTATCTGAGAAAGTCATTTGGCTGGGGGCAAATGACTGGCTATAGTAACACTGCCTAACGTAATGCTGCAAGAAGCTGGCGTACCTGCCTCTTCATCTCAGGAAAGTGCGAGGATCACAAGAACATATTCGACAACAATCGAATTAAGTAAATCGATATTTTCCCCAAATTTTGTGAACAGGATATAAACTGCTTATTTCTCTTTTTCTTCCATTCAGTTCTATCACACATCACAGCTACTCCCACACCACGTATGTCAGCTCCATCTAATTGTACTTCTACCCAGCCAGGTGCCTTTGCCATGGTCATTGTTTCTCTTCTCATTTTGTTGGGGTTCTGCACTCAGTGTCCAGAGCATGAGACTGTGAAGTTAGCAAGCACTTGGCAACTTGGAAAGCAAGAGGGGATATCTATTTTATAAGATCATCCAGAATTCTCCTTTAATGGATACGGAGAGGGATAAGCTGGGCCATTTTCACAATAATTCTGTGCTATTCCTCATGAATTATAACCTGCAGAAAAGTGAGTATTTTTTTGGCGAATGCTAAGTGTTTACAAAGAACTGTCCCCATGTAGCGTGAAGAAACTGATGCTCAGAAAAGGCGTACAAATTTGGCACTGTTTTCCTACAATGTTAATGACAATTTTGTTAGCTTCTCGTAGCTTCGTAAAAGGGGAATTACCTCCACTCACCTTGTCCTTTTCTTTTACTTGCTTTCAACCTTGAACTTGCTCAAGACCCAAGCCCTGCTTCTATGCGTTATCCCGCACTCTGCACACGAATGATGTCTCTTAATGGACCCAAGCCCCAGCTGGTTTTTATCTTTGCTGCTACTGGGTAAGCACTGTCAGTTCATCACAGATTGCCCAGCTCTCTGACCAAGAACGGGCAGCGCTATATGTCAAGATTCAAAATTAGTAGAATGCAAAAGTGCAGCTTAAACTTGGTCCCAAGCACATGTCACGATAGCCTGGAAGGTTATTTCATGAGTTCTTAGACAAAACAGAATTGCGGCTGGAGTCAATTTGACCTTTGGTGTTTTGTTCTTGTTTTTTCTTTCCCTTTCATCATATACTTATGCATCTCATTATTTTCTACCTTACTCTCTTGACATTAAACTTAATATTTCCAGCCATTTGCACAGCATAGCCTCTCTTCTTCTGTCCCAAACTATGCCACCTACCGAGAGACTCGACTCTTTCACTCAAAAGTTCTTCTCCATTCTTCTCACACAGGAGTGGGAAGGTAGCGCAGAGTTGAAATTTGGAGTGTGGATTTTGGTAGCCCACGGCCAGATTTCCAACATTCCTGAGTGCTTACTTTTGACGAATAAACCTTAGTTGACGCTCATGTCCATCACGCAACAGATGTGTGGTTCAGTACCGCTCCGTCCCTGTGACTTCAAAGCAATCTCGCATGCTGGTCTCTCCCAGGTGTCAATTTACTTCCATGACCTAACACGATCTGCCTTTTAATTGAAAATCTCTAGAAATCTCCAACACAAAAGACTCCATTTTATTTATTTTTATGTTTTTAACGTTTTTATTTATTTGTTTGTTTGTTTATGTATGTATGTATGTATGTATTTATTTATTTATTTATTATTGAGAGACAGAGAGAGACAGAGCACGAGTTGGGAGGGGCTGAGAGCGAGACCCAGAATCTGAAGCAGGCTCCAGGCTCTGAGCCGTTAGCACAGAGCCCAACGTGGGGCTCGAACTCACAGACTGTGAGATCATGCCCTGAGCCGAAGTCGGGCACTCAATCAACTGAGCCACCCAGGTGCCCCACGAAGGACTCTAGTTTAGTCAGAGTTATCCAACAGACCTTTCTAAGATGACAGAAATGCTTTCTATTTGCACGTCCTGTACAGTGGCCACTGGCTATATGTCACTATTGAGCACCTAGCATGTGACTGGTACGATTGAGAAACTGAATTTTTACTTTTATTTTGATGTTAATTATTTTAAATTCAAATCTAAATAGCCACGTATGGATTGGGCTGCAGTACTGAATAGCACAGTCTTAAATTATACAATTTCAGACATTAAGAGATGTTATGGGATAAATATTATGTGAACAGCCAACTTTCCAGCTCCCCTCACTGTTAGAAGTTGTATACTGTGTCTACTTCTCAGCTCATTCATACTATAGGACTGCAAAACTCCAAAGTTGTGTATGTTTAAGTGTACATAAGGTTATTATTGCTACCGACTTTTAAAAATATGTCTTTATTATTTTCCAATTATCCAGATTGCTCTTTTATTTTCCTTTGTTCAAGACAGATGCTAAAATAAATTCAGGAGCGAAGCCAGTTTACAGTCATCATTAATTTCCTTTAGTAGCTTGTCTGCTCAGCCCCTACTGCTGCTTCTTTCTTTTTCTTATAAATGCATTTATACTCTTTAACTCTCTTGGGGTGGGTTTAACTCACTATTGATGGTCTGATCTCAGCCCTTTATTAAGTCAGAATCCTACAATTTGGAAGTTTTCCCTGGTGGAAGATTTGCTTCGAATAAGGGATGTGTTCCCTATATCTCTTCCTCCTGGATGGGGCATCATTTAATAAATTACTGTTTAGACTTGATATATAGAAGTCTAAATGAAAACTGGAACGAAATAACTCAACTTTCATTAAACTTTCTGTATACACATTTTATCAGGGTCACCAATGATTTGCCTTCTAAGAGAGTGAATTCCTTATCCCTGGAATTATCTGAGCAAAGGTGTGAGGTCAAGTTGCAGGTATGTATTCTAAAGACATGAATCTTGACTCTAAGTTCTTGGCAATTAAGTGGGTTTGATGTCGTGGTGATAGCATATACAGAGCCTTTTTTTTTTTTTTTTTTTGTGAGAGAGGCCTTCCTGTCCACCTAACCAGAAGTAGACTCCTCCTTTCTCTCTATCTCATCACCTCTCTCCTTACAGGTATCACAGCACACACCATTACTTCTTTTTGGCTTGTTTTGTTTGGTTATTGTTTATTCCATGAGAATAAGGGTCTTTCTTGTTCAAAGTTGTCCTCCTAGTTTTTGGCTCAAGAAATATTTACTGAGTGCATACAAGAATGTGTCATTTTGAGGGCGCCTGGGTGGCTCAGTAGGTTAAATGTGACTCTTGATTTCAACTCAGGTCATGATCTCACAGTTCATGTATTCAAACCCCACATTGAGCTCCCTGTTGACAGCGTGGAGCCTGCTTGGGATTCTCTCTCTCCCCCTCTCTCTCTCTGCCTCTCCCCTACTCAGTATCTCTCTCAAAATAAATAAACAATTAAATTTTTAAATAAAAAAAGAAAGCGCTATTTTTCTCACTGTAACATTCATAATTGGGAAATGAACACCAAGGGTACATTAAAACACTAAAGCTACTCCTACCTGAAAACAAAACTAAAAATGTCTAGTAATAGCAAGTATTGATGAGGATATGGAGAAATGGGCACTCTCGCCCATTGTTTTTGAAAATATAATCTGGTAGAACTACTTGGAAAATAGCTTCATCTTCCCTAGTACAGCTGGCTGTGATGTGCTCTCTCTACAACCCAGCAACCCATTCTCAAGTGTATAACCTAGAGAGTGGGCCCGCGGTACCAGAAGACATGCCTGCAAACATTCTTAGCAGGGAAAAAAAGCCAATCTAACTGTCTATCTATAGCAGAATATGAGAATAAACTGAGAATATCCATAAAATAAAATATTAACAGCAGTGAAGATGAAGAACCATGGGAACACACAGCAATATAATGAATCTAAAATATACAATGTCTCTTTTCTAAGAAGTGTTCCACTCACTCACTAGACCTTGTGTCCCCAGTGCCTCTAGATATCACCAGGACTACAAAGAAGAAAAAGGAAAAACAGAAACAAGACTCCTTTGGAAAAGGAGAAATTAAATTTCCTTCTTGGAGAGTCACATATAGTAGCTATTCAAGGATTTAAGAAATCTTGCAATGGAAACTCAACTTTTGTTTAAATACATTTTCATGTTATGCACATTAAAACCAACAATAACAGCTGTGACACACTTTGGAAAAATGTAATGGGATTTTATGATTTTCTGCCCGGAAAATTTTTACAGCCTAGATATCATCTCAGAATTGTGTTAAGGTTTTTGACTAATCAGATTATTTTTCTAGTTCCTCAACAGATCTCACTATTAATCACAGTGAGGTAAGTGCTCAGCCAGAATTCCCCGATTTAAGTAATTGTTTCACGGGTGTTTGTAATATATACTTTCGCTTATGTCATGTCTTTCTTTGTCCCTTATTATCTATAAGAAAAGGCCCAGAATTACTAACTGGAGAACAATAACAAGCATTATTCAGTTATCTTAAACCTCTCAACAGGGGCGAGTTTTTTACAGAATCATTGGAAAGCCTGGTGGAGCAGGTTCTAGGGTAAAAGTGTAATGACTTTCAGAAAAATACCAGAGAATAGGCCTAGTAAGGAGACCGGCAGGAATTCGGGGCATATCTGTGTTAATCCCTGGCTCCTCCACGATCTGCCATGGAGAAGCAGCCACTTCAGGTGCTGCTCTGGAACCCACACGTTAGCTTTCCAAGAGCTGCCAGTGTCACCATGCCTGGCATCTCCAAAGCCACATCTTGTCGGAAGGATCAGCACTTTGTGGGCACCCTCACAAAGCTAGTGTTTGGGATGTTCACTGATGATCCACTGGCGACCCCAAAGTCTCCAACGCTCATGCTGCTCATGGACACTTTTGAAGGAAGCCGTAGCATGCCCACCTCAGCTTTCCAAATCTGTCACAAATCCACCAGATTGACTGAGGCTAGATCATACCCAAACCTTTGTTACAAAAGAATCTAGAAAATACAGGTTTGGGTTTTCCAGTATCCATTTCTGGACGCGCCAGAAACACTGAGGAATGGGTGGGTCACGGCATACTACCAAACCCACAGTGAGGACTTTTCTTAAGACTCAGGGCCAAAGAGACAAAAGGTAGTGAGGCAAAGGGGAAATGATTTTGTTTCCTAAAGCTGCTTAGCATGCCGTGGAGATCCTTTCAATTCTGGGATTGTCCCGAGAGCTGAGATCTGTTTCGGTTATGAGATTTTTGATTTATAAATCTAAAAACAATTTCTGGGGTGCCTAAGTGGCTCAGCTGTTGAGTGTTCAACTCTTGATTTTGGCTCAGGTCATGATCCCAGGGTTGTGGGATTGAGGCCCGCATCGGGCTTCACATTAAGCATGAAGCCTGCTTAAGATTCTCTCTCTCTCTCTCTCTCTTTCTCTCTCTCTCTTTCTCAAATACACTTTAAGAAATAAATGAAAATAAAATAAAAATAATTCTTAAAAATTAAATAAAAATAAAAAATTAAGACATTTTCTGCAGTGATGTTTCTTTTAACTTTTCCTGTACAGTGGCCACTCTCCATGACTGATTTTAAGCTAATGCTTTTTCCTTTCCTGGTAGGTCTCTACAGCTATCAGAACCCCAATCAAATAGGATTCTACTCTAGTCCACATGTCTAAAATAAGATTTTTCCCCCTATGTATGTTTTGTTTTGTTTTGTTTTTCCTGCCTTGGGAATTCTTTTCTACTCCAGATTCTTAAGATGGAGGGTTGTTCACAGAGTCAGAGAGGAAAAAGAAAGGGAGCTAAACATCAAACAGATTGAGAAAAGAATCAAAAAATAAAAAACAAAGGGAAGGGAAGAGCAGTGAGGATTTGGAATTATTTCAGCAAACTTATCCAAGTCCTCAAGATTAATTTTCCTAGGGTGGCTGTCTTGGAGTGTCAAATGGATCACTGTGGTTCGTGGCAACAATGCCCCAAACACAAAATCAAAACAGAGCTATCTTCAAAACGCTTCTTTTAAAAAGGAAAGAAAAGTTCCTGGAAGTAAGCTGAGTGTGTGGATTGGGGGGTTGGAGAACAGATGAGTTCAAATGAGGATTCTGAGGCTCACCATCCAAATGTATCTCATTTAGTAGGTCTGTAATGGGGCTCCAGAATATACAATTTAGTAAGGACTTTACACATAAGAGGCCTTCTGTACATAAGGGACTAATGCAGGTGGTCCCTTAACCACCTTTTGAGAAACACCTTTTTGGTTGTAAGAGAGAGAGAGTGATAGTCACTTTCTCCAGCTAGAGAAAAGAATTTTATAGAGACTGGAAACCAGGAAGAACCTGTCATAGCCTTGTTAACAAAGAGCACAGACTGGTCCCACAGTATGACCCAAAAGGTGACGTGCTCTTTAAAACGCAGGCACCTGGACTCTGTCTCAGAGCAGCTGAATCAGGAGGGAAACAGGTTGTGTTTCAAGCTCCTCACACAATTAGAATGCATAGTAACATTTGGAAGTCACTGCCACAGATAATGTAGAAGACATGGTAGCATTTTTTCCCCAAGAACTCTAAACTCATCAAAGGACGTTCATGGGCAATGATACATTTTATTTTATTTTATTTTATTTTATTTTATTTTATTTTATTTTATTTTATTTTATTTTATTTTATTTTATTTTATTTTATTATTTTATTTTATTCTATTGTTTTGTTTTGTTTTGTCTAGCAATGATACATTTTACTGCATGTTGTCTAGCAATGGCCTCCCAATACTCTATTTCTAAATAAACTGACCAACCATTGAAGCAAAGACCAGCCTTTATTGCCATTTCTGTATGTAAACTTGAGAATAACACAACCAATGCAGGAATTGTGACCTGAAACTATACTTTCCGCTGTTGGTAATCTCAAATCCAATCTCTGGAAAATTGCTAGACGACACAGAGAGATAATCTCTGTGGAGTTGAATGCTGGAAAATATACTTGCCAAATTACTGTAATGACGGAAGTTTGAAGTTGCTTTCTATTTCTACCGTTTTCACAAATGAATCTGCTCCTGTACTGCGTACTGACCTTACGAAGATCTCCGATAGAGCAGACCATCATCCTCAGGGAAAATTGTCATGCTTGGAAACAAAATGTAGCGTCTTTTACTTATCCGTACACCGGAGAAAAAGATCATTATAGCCAACAGTTGCTGCTCTCGTTTTAAAACAAATTGAAAGGGAATACAGTGTTTCTGCATTGTGTTGTTTACTACGCCTATTAAAAGTCCCAGGTGAAATTCTGAACTTTTATTTTAGTCTTTTTGTTAAGATGATTTTGTTCTCCATCAAAACCATAAGTGTGTTGCAGAATCCATCTGCCTTCACTGAGCCTAAGTGTAACGACATTAATGCAAGCTGATAGCGGCATGTGACTACAAAGCCGATGTCATTTACCAACAAACACCTCAGCATACTGTTTTAACAACTTATTCTTCTCAGCTTGATGAATATAAACATTTATATTAGAAGGTAATTTACATTTAAAATCCCATGCCAACAGCTGATAAGAGAAGATAGAATATTGAATTTTGGCACATAAATAGCAAAGAGGAATTCTAGCAATGGCTTTCATGTAGACAGCACGCTTCACCCAATGGGAATTCTACCTAGCACACTTCACAAACATGTATTGGGGGGGTTTGTACTTTTTATAAATTAAAAATGACGAATGTGCGTCATATCCACCCTGATTTGGTATGATAGGTTATTGGAACCCAGGATTCTAATTGGCTTACATGCCAGAGTCTCTTTTTAGGAACTTACCCCTGGAGGTGTAACTTCACAGCAACTTCTACTAGGGCTTGGAAGGATATAAAGAAGTCTGAATTTAAAATTAGGGCAATAAAACTATATACATCTGTAGTTACAGGACCATCTCTGGACTATGGCTCTTTTGTAAGTGGCCAAATAGCCTTGTCCAAATGTAGAAAACTATGAATGTCCTTTAAAAAAAAAAAAGTGATGTGAGCATTTGGATCTAGGTTGTCAGAATTCTCAATAAACCAACTGTCGGAACCATGAAATCCATACATTAGAAGGATTGTATTAGTATTTAACAAATTGTGTCTAGTTTGTTGTGTTCTTTTTTCAAAAGTATTTTTCGACAAGCAGTGAAGCCTAGTACAAAGCGCAAAGGCTTTGAAGTGAATCAAAACTGGCTTCCCATCCAGTTTTGTCACTGGAACTGTAATTGTAAACTATATATGGTGTGCCAATGACCTTGTGTGGCCTTAGGAAAATATTTTATATCTTTAAATTATTATTTTTTAAATCTATAAAGTAGGGACAATAATAGTAAATATAATAGCATCTATTTCAAAATATTGTGTTATATTAATAATTAAATGAAATAATAAATGCATGCATGATGCTTAGAACAATGTTTGGTATAGAGTAAAATTTCAATAAAAAGGAGACAAAAATACATCCACTTATTTTTCTAGGCCATGTAGATGGGCCCTATTCTTAAAATGTAATAATTTAGAGGAAATATAAAGATAGAGAAATTACTGCAAAGGAAGATAATAACAATAAAAGGTAGCAGTTAGTGAAAGAAGAAATTTCAAAAAAAGGAGAGATCTGTTAAATTGGAAAGTAAAACTGTCCCATTCTAACAAGTGTTGATAAGGGCAGGGAAGAACAAAAGTACTATATACACTGTTGGTGGAAGTGTAATTGGCAAACCCATTTTGGAAAATAATTTGACCTTATCTCAAAAAGGAAAAAACATATATGCATACCCTTAGAGCCAGTAATTTCACATTTAGGCATATCCACTGGAGATTCTTTTCCATATGTATACTCCAGACAGGTGCAAGGATGCTCACATTAGCCATGTCCAGTTAAAAAAAATGTAAATAATTAAAAAAAACTGAAAACAACAAGAAATTTCCATAAAAATAGGACAAACAATAGATTACAAAAATCCATAATAAGAAACATTATAAAGGAGTGAATTTACATTTTTGAAGTTTTGATTTTGTTGTCTTGCTCTAAAGATTGTTGGGCATTCTTCTGGCTGCTGTTAAGTAACTTAGAGATACATTTGATCCCCTTAAGACCTGTTGTGCTAGGCTGGGTCTAGACTAGCTTTTACTTTAGGGATAGTTCAAGAGCAGAATATACATTCTTCCTAAGCTCAAATGTAACATTCACCAAGATGAATCACATTTTGGATTACAAAACATACCTTACTAACTTAAAAACCTGAATTAATATTAATTAATAACTTTCCCAAACAGAATCATGTTCACCGCTTCACTGATGACTTTTATCAAATATTTAAGGTAGAAATTGTGCCAATTCGGGGCGCCTGCGTGGCTCAGTCGGTTAAGGGCCGACTTCGGCTCAGGTCATGATCTCGCCATCAGTGAGTTCAAGCCCCGCGTCAGGTTCTGTGCTGACAGCTCAGAGCCTGGAGCCTGCTTCGGATTCCATGTCTCCCTCTCTCTCTACCCTTCTCCTGCTCACACTCTGTCTCTAGGTCTGAAAAATAAATAAACGTTAAAAAAAATAAAATGAAATTGTGCCAATTCATTATGATCTTTTCCAGATAATAGAATCAAAGGGAACATTTTCTAACTAATCTGTGAGGCCACCATTATTCTAATACCAAACTCAGATAAAGATACTAAGAACGACAACAAAAAAAAACTACAGATAATATATTTCATGAATATAGATGCAAAAATGCCCCCCAAAATAGTAGCAAGTCAAATTCAACAATGTGTAAAACAAAAAATCATGCACCCTGACCAAATGAAATTTATTCCAGGTATGCAAAGTTGGTTCAATATTAGAAAATCAGTTACTGCAACTTCTCATATCAACAGGCTATAGAAGAAAAGTCATATGATCATATGGACAGATGGAGAAAAAGTATATGACCAAATCTAACACCTATAATCATAAAAACAAAAACAAAAACAAAAACAAAAAACAACTTTCAGCAATTAGGAATAGAGGGGAGCTTCCTCCACTTGATAAAGAACATTTAATGTACAAAAAGCCTACAGCTAACATAATACTTAATGGTGAGAAACTAGATGCTGTACAAGTAAGCTCAGGAACGAAGCAAGAATGTCCCCTCTTACCACTCCTATTCAACATTGCATTGAGAGTCTTACTAATACAATTAAGAAAGAAAAGGAAAAAAAAGATAAATACATTGGAAGGGAAGAAATAAAACTGTCTTTGTAGATGGTATAATCATCTATATAGGGAATCCGAAAGAACTGACCAAAAAATCTGATGGAACTCTTAAGTGATGATAGCAAGGTTGCAGAATACAAGACTAATTCACAAAAACCAATGGCCTTTCTACATACTCGCAAGGAACAACTGGAATTTGAAATTAAAAACACAACATCATTGACACCAGCACCTCCCCTGCCCACCCCCTGCAGAACAAAATGTTTTGGTATGAAACTGACAGAATAGATACAACATGTATGTAAAGAACACTAATGAAAAACATCAAAAAGACCTAAATAAATTGAGAAACGTTCCATGTTTGTGGATAGGAAGACTCATTGTCATTAAGATTTAATTCTTCCCAGCTTGGTTCAATGAAATTCCAATCAAAATGCATCAAGTTACTTTCTGGATATTGATAAAATAATCCTAAGGCTTATATGGAAAGTATAAACCTCAATAATCAACACAATATTGGAGAAGAAGAACAAGGTAGGAGGACTGACACTATCCAACCTCAGGACTTACCGTAAAGCTACAGGAATCACAACAGTGGTGTTGATGAAAGACTAGACAAATAGATCAAAGACAGCGAATAGAGAACCCATAATACACCCACACAAATACAGTCAACTGGTCTTCGACAAAGGAGCCAAGGCATTTCAATTGAGAAACAATAGTCCTTTCATCAAATAGTGTTGGAACAACTGTAAATCCAGGTAACCAAAAACCTGGACACTGATCTTACATTTTTCACAAAAAATTAACTCAAAATGCGTCGTAGGCCGACATGTAGAATTCAAAAATATAACACTTCAAAAAATACATAAAACATAGACAATTTAGAGCACAGAGGGAAATCTAGACTGTCTTGTATTTAACGATGAGTTTTTAATACATTAAATTCCATGGTTAGTGAGTGAGAACTGCAGCCTGAAGTACATGCCGGAAGCAGACTTGGCCATCTCACTGGAGAGCTCTGGAGCAGAATCTACCTGTTGGAGGCACCCTGTGTGGGGCAGCAATGGCTTGCACCAACTATCCCTGCCATGCTCAGGCCTTGATGGAAACTGCCCAAGAATACCCGGTCCTTGGCTGGAAAGCCGAGGCAGATCTTAAAGGCATTAACAGCTAGAGACTGTCAAATAACTGCACTTCTTGTAATGAAATGGCAAAGTCTTTGTTGGATGAAGATCCAAGCACGCACTTCTGTGGCTGCCCCAAGTATGTTGGAAGTGTCAAGCACTGGCCCTCGGAACGAATAATATACTTGAAAATGTCATCCAAATCTCCCGATTCACAGCCTGGTTCTTTAGTTCCTAATTTCTTTTATATCCTAAGCACATATCTGCCAGCCCATATGGGGATCTTCATCAACATATATTTGTCTTGGCAAATATTAGATTTTTTATCCTGAAGCTAATTATCAGAAGAGCAATCTTTGGCCAGATACCCCAATGGCTAATCATCTCACCAGTATTGTTAGTATTATCCACACATTGGCTAGTCTCCTCTCTAATTACAGTTTAAACAAGTGCAATTTGGAACAAGCCCTGAGGAATATTTATTTCAATTTTATGTGCAAATAGATATTTTTCATGCAATTTATTTTTTTGTTTTGAGTTTTATGACCCCATATCCAGAGATAGGCTCTGGTCTTTTTGATAACTACCTTGCAATTTAATGCTTTATCCTTAAAACAATCTTAAAACATCGATGCCTTATTTTTCTCTCATAGTTACCATTCATGAAGTTTTTTATTGATCATAACTATAGCAACGATGGAATCAGATGGACCTTCATTTTAAAGCTCCCTCTTCTCTTCTGCCTTCACCAGGTCCTTCTTTTAAAACTCTATTTGTAGGGGGGCGCCTGGGTGGCCCAGTTGGGTAAGCATTCAACTTCAGCTCAAGTTATGATCTCATAGGTCCTGAGTTCAAGCCCCACATCAGGCTCTGTGCTGACAACTCAGAGCCTGGAGCCTGCTTCAGATTCTGTGTCTCCCTTTCTCTCGGCCCCTCCTCCATCATGCTCTGGCTCTCTCTCTCTCTCTCTCTCTCTCTCTCTCTCAAATAAATAAACATTAAAAAAAAAAACCCCTCTACTTGTATGTTTTTAAATATAATTACATTTGCTTTTCTTTTCAAAAATGCTACCAGGCCAGAACTTACCAGTCATGCTTTAAACTTTCTTCTAACAACCAAATATCACACCTGAGCTAGAGAAAAGGTGGGTAGAAGTAACAATGGTTAAAGTCTAGGGAAGGCAGAGAATCTAAACTTTTGTTGGTTTAGGATAAGGGACTCTGTTTATAGCATCATGTATTTATACCTAAGAGTTTAGGATTATTTGTTCGGTCAGGGGCAAGTGATTTTTATTAAGGATAGCATTGGGAACAGAGCCATCAGAATGGGTGGAACAAACATGAGGTGCACCTCGTGGGCTCCAGAAAGGAAGGACTCTAGTGAACATGGTATTCCTTCTTCTGTCCATGTTCAGGCTGGAAATATAAGATACGAGAAGCCACACATGCCCAAGACTAAGGACTTCTTTTCTCAGTACTTTGGGAACAGGATATCTGCCTTGAGTTCTGTTTGCTTTCTTTATTTTATTTAATGTTTTTAATGTTTATTTTTGAGAGACAGAGCATGAGCAGGGGAGGGGCAGAGAGAGAGGCAGACACAGAATCTGAAACAGGCTCCGAGCTGTCAGCACAGAGCCCGACGTGGGGGCTCAAACTCACAAACCAGGAGATCATGACCTGAGCCGAAGTCGGACACTCAACCCACTGAGGCCATGCAGGCGCCCCTGTCCTGCTCGCTTTCTACCTAGTAGAACAGGAATAATTGTGCATTCGTTATGGGTAGATGATAAAATGATGATCACAGAAATTATTGATTTTATTAATCTATTTACTCTTCAGACTGTTTAAACCCCACCGGCCATGCCTGTCCTCGTTCCCATCCATATTCCTAAATTTGAATCTCTAGTCCGAGATCCTGAAGGCTCTAGAATTAGAAGGCCAATCCTAAACTTTCAGATTTCCCAGTACTTCTGTGACCCCTCGTTAGGCTAAAAGTTGAAACTTACTGTGATTGGGGCCTTCTTTGGCTCACGTTCAATCCTTCTCCTAACTGATTTAATTAGAAAATGAAAGATTTAATCTCAGATGTCCTTCAAGAGTCAGCTTAAACCGTATGTTTTCCAGAAATATCTAATTCCTGGCAAATTTAAGTGCGTGATGGTCTCTTTTTAGACCTGATGCTATAGAATCTAACACCAAAATATGGACCAAGTTATCATTTTTTGCTGATTGTTTCATGCACTTAAATCCTATCTCAAACATTTCACTCAGGGATCAATTTATTTCACACACAAAACTTGTTAGTTTGAGTTAACTAAAGTAAAACTCATTTTGAAGGATTTCTTGAAACGCCTCTGAGATGGAGGTTCTTAACAAGAAGGACACATGAGATTCAGGTTAAAGAACTGCCTTTAAAGACCTAAGGTGCCTACGGCCTCTCTTCAGAGATTTTATTTCAGCAGATCTGAGGTAGAGCTCCTTTGGAGTCTGTATCTTAAAAAATTCTCCTCACAAAGTAAATATGTACACCCTGGATAAAAGCTATCACTTTAAAGCTGTTGGAAAATACTGATATGGTTTCAGTTTTGAGTGAATTCTCTCTTTTTTTTTTCCTGAGTAAATTCTGACTAGGGTTGCCATATTTAATAAAAATAGTATATTATGCTGAGTGAAATTAGTCAGTCAGAGAAAGACAGATACCATATGTTTCCACGCATAGGTGGACTTTGTGAGACTTAACAGAAAACCAGGGGGGAGGGGAAGAGGGGAAAGAAAAAAAGACACAGAGAGGGAGGGAGACAAAACATAAGAGACTCTTAAATACTGAGAACAAACCGAGGGTTGAGGCGGGTGTGGGAAGGGGAAGAGTGGGTGACTGGGCATGGGTTGGGATGAGCACTGGGTGTTGTATGGAAACCAATTTGACAATAAAAAATAGCATATTAAAAAAATTGAGAATGTGCAGTTGAATTTTTAATTGAAAGTAAACAACAATTACTTTTTAGTGATTGTGTCCAAAATAGAGCATGACTTGTACTGTCACCCTAATCCTGACTGGTACACAGGTCCATACATATATGCAAGTTTATATATGATAGGCGTGTAACTATCAATCCCTGGGCACAGGAGGGACAATTTAATAATAGTGCCAAGAAAAAACATTCTCCTTAGGCAAATGAAGCAAAATTGGAGCACCACCTCACACTAGAAACAAAACGTAACCCCCGATTGATTAAATTTGGAAACAAAACTTTCAAACTTTTAGGAAACAAAATGTAAAAGGATATTTTATGTCTTCAGGCTAGGTATAGGTTTTTTTTACAAAAGACATGAAAGGGGCCATCCCCAAAACACTGGTAAGTGTGAACATATTAAAATTAAGAATTTCAGTTCAACAAATGACACTGCCAAGAAAGGGGAGAGACAGGATGAAATATTAAATCTCCTATGTTCAACAACCGATTGGTAACCATTATGTACAAAGAAATTCTCGAAACACTGAGAAACAACTGAGTAGGAAAACGCAGGCATAAAAATGCAATTCAGAAATACAAGCCCATAGAAAAGAAATACACGAAACGATACTTATATTCTCTTGTTTTATAGTGATGATAGAAATGGAAATCCGTTCATCTTAATAGTTAATAACAATTAACAATAATATAATTCTATGTCCAATAGAATGGCAAAATTAACAGGCTTGATAACAGGAAATGTTGATAACGTGGAACAATTGTGCTGCTAATGAGAATGTATAGTGATAAAAAATCTTTCAGAGAAACCAGCTCATATTATATTGTAAAATTGAAAATTATATTATCTTATGATCCAAAAAATTCCAATTCTAGAGATAAAGCATAGAGAAAGTCCTGTGCTGTAGTGCAGAGAAATGCTTACATATTCAACAGGAGACATTTCCTGAAATGTGTGCAATAAAGAAAATTCCATAGTGGATAAACATACCACAGCTACAGGAACCAACATAGATGAATTTGAGAAACAGAGTAGGTTTTAAGTTTACTTATTTTAAGAGAGAAAGAGAGAGAGAGAGAGAGAGAGAGAGAGAATCCCAAGCAGACTCCACGCTGTCAGCACAGAGCCTCGTATAGGGCTCCATCTCATGAACCATCAGATCATGACCTGAGCCGAAATCAGGAGTTGAAATCTTAACCAACTCCAAATGAGCCACCCAGGCACCCTGAGAATAGAATATTAAGTAAAACAAAAACAGAAACAAAAACAAAAACAAAAACCCACCAGAAACCCCAATCTCAGAAGGCTATATTTAGTGCAATACTTTTTCAATGCACAAAATGAACAAAACTTAATATAAGAATACTTAAATATTTGATAAAAATGTTATGGGGGAAAATTGCTAGAGGTTTCAATGCAAACTTTGGGATGATGGTTACCCAAAGAGAGGCCACGAAGGGAATAAAAGACT
Source organism: Paguma larvata (assembly GCA_030068075.1). Lineage (NCBI taxonomy): Eukaryota > Metazoa > Chordata > Mammalia > Carnivora > Viverridae > Paguma > Paguma larvata. Next base: position 65,898,742 of record CM057838.1, read on the forward strand.
AGGAGGTGGGTGGTCTTAGGTAGATAAAACAGTGTCAGTAACGTTTTAAATTATATCTTAAAATTGTGGGCGTCCGTTTTATTGTTATGCTTTATAACTCACATATATGTTACATATGTTGTGTTCTATCGATCTAGTATCCCAGTAAAAATAATAAAGAATAAGCTTCCATCCTTTGTTCTAATTTTTCAATTTTGTAAGAAAGTTTCCCCCAAGGTACGCTAAAAAATGGTTTTCAACATGCAATAAGATATGCATTTTTCATTGTGACCTGATGCACACACGTTCCTACACGTTCCTACAATGTGTATGTCATACTTTCTAATGGAACAATACATACTTGGCATGACACTCTGAAATTTTTTAAATTTTTTTAATGTTTATTTATTTTTGAGACAGAGAGACAGAGCACGAGTCGGGGAGGGGCAGAGAGAGAGAGAGACACGGAATGTGAAGCAGGCTCCAGTCTCTGAGCTGTCAGCACAGAGCCCGACGCAGGGCTCGAACTTACAGACCTCGAGATCATGACCTGAGCTGAAGTCGGATGCCCAACTGACTGAGCCACCCAGGCGCCCCTGAAATTTTTTTATTCTAGGCTCTTCTTTGACACTTACATAGCCCACCTAGATGATTTCAGGACCCACTCTTCGATCGTGACCTACAGTTGGGCAAACATTGCCCTAGAATTTACCAGTTTTGTTGGCTGTCGATAAGTATTTTTCAAGCAAAGGAATCTGTTGTCTAATATGTTTAAGAACTTACAGGTTAAATAAGTTTATTGAGAGGTCGCCCTTTTTTCTTAAATGACCACTAAGCTAATAGGCACTGTGACTATCCAAATAAGGGCCCTTGTATTCAGTTTTCCAAACTTAAGTGATCATGGAGCAACCTGTGGGACTAGTGATGTGCAGAGCACACTCAAAACCCAGTTCACCAAGGTAATATCTCTTCTTTCATTCTCCTTCCATTTCCCTATCTCAAAATTCTTTGTTTCACTTGTGATTTCCCCAAACACAACACTAGTCACGATTAGGATGCATGAAGCATCGCATTTAAAAATACGCTTAATTGAAACTGGTGAAAAGCAATCCTACGACCATCCACCCATAAAACTACTGGTGTCAAGGAATCTCTCATCTTCACAAAAACATCCAGGGACGCTCCTGATCTCCTCTCATTAAACCTAATATACCTCTAGAGGCAACAACCAAAAAGAAATCATTTCAGAATATCTCCTTCAATTGGGTCGTCTATTCGATGTATTGATTTTTACAATAGTTATCATTTTCTACCTGTTAGTGGAAATCTGTAAGGGTTCATTGATCTTAGTAAAATACACTTTTGTGGAAGGACTGTTTATATTGTAATTTATATGGGATAATGTGCACTAAGTTCCGAACAACTGACTTACAAATGACTTACGAATGGGTTTTAGAGAGAGTCATCAATAAACTTGGGTCCGCCTAACACTCTGGAATCTTAATAGATTAAGCCATTACTGATGATTAAATTCCTTTATGAGCATTTCATCTGGAGGAAGAGTGGGAAGACCTGAACTCTACAGGTTTAGGCACGCCGTCACGCCTGCAGACAGAGACGTTTCGGGAGTGTGCTTCTTCCTGGTGGGAATGCCAGAAGAAGGTGGGAGGCTATCAAAGACAAATGGCGTTATTTCATTTTCTCTGTTTTTTTTTATTTCTTATTTTATATGGGGACATATCCTGCTTCATACAGAATACAAGATGAGTCTCACTTTCTGCTCTATAGGGAGAAAAATGTTCACCATTTGGAGTCTCGGGGCTGGTTGCTTTAGGGTCATTGAAATTTCAGAAATATGTCTTTTCTCATAAGTTTGACCTCAGAACCTTGACTTTCTGAGCAACCATTGTTTTCCCCATCTCAGTGATGTGCTTAGAGCTGGGAGTATTCACAGGAGCCGTGTGTCTCTGCCCAAGTTGACTCAGAATCGGCGATGTTGGGAGTATTTACACAAGAGAAATTATGAAATGATACAAACTGGCTCCTTCTCCTCCTTCCTCCTCCTCCTTTTCCTCTTCCTCCTTCTTCCTCCTCCTCCTCCTTCTCTTCTTCTTCTTCTCCTCCTTCTCCTTCTCCTTCTTCTTCCTCTTCTTCCTCTCCTCCTCCTCCTTCTTCTTCCTTTTTCTCCACCTTCTCCTTCATTTTTCCCTCCCCTTCCTCCTCCTCCTCTTCCTTTTTTTGGTGTGTTAGTTTGCCAGCACATAGCACATTGACCACCTACCTGCATTGCCACAACTTTGTGACATTGTGTAAGTTACCTATTTTCCCTGAACCTCGCTTTAATAGAAGAAAAATAATTCCCTCCTTTTTCTTCCTGGTCCACGGAGGCAAACTGAGGCTCAAACAAAGGTCTGTGCTTATTTTTTGTAAAGATCGAAGAACCATGAAAGTAAGCATTATTTTTATCTGAATCAATTCTGCCTTCTCTATGCCTCATCCTGAACTTGTGCACTAGGCTTTTGAGAAATTGTTCTAGAAAGGAAATACCACTGTGAGGCATTTTCTAGCTTTGTATCACAGGGCTCTTCTGTCAGAGAAAGGTGGTGGGAACACATCAGGACCCCCTCCCCCCTGCTAAATACACAGGTCGCAATGATCCTTTTTCATAAAGTTGGCTCAACAGCACCATTGTTTTGTCGTCAAACATCTTTTTAAAGAAGAAAAAAACTATCCCATTCATTCAAATTGCTTTCCACTTCAAAGTGTGTATGGCTACAAATCTGGCTCCAACCTCCCAAAACACCCTGTTTCATGTTAATGAAATTAACACTTCAGCAGAGAGCCTGACATGGGGCTGGAACTCACGAAATGCGAGATCATGACCTGAGCTGAGGTCGGATGCTGAACCAACGGAGCCAGCCGGGCACCTCGGAAGTTAGCATTTCATTCTAACTGCCTCCCCCTGAGAGCGTACTTTTGACTATGCCTTCCACTCAGTCAGACCCTGAACTGCTACATCTGAGCAAGGTCCCTCCTGCTCTGGGCCTTCTTATGGCCCAGTGACATCCTCCATATACCAACTGAGACTCGTGGGGCGCCTAGGTGGCTCAGTCGGTTAAGCGACCCACTCTTGATTTTGGCTCAGGCCATGATCTCATGGTTCAGGAGACTGAGCCCCGTGCTGGGCTCTGCTCTGACACTGTGGAACCTGCTTGGGATTCTCTCGCTCCCTCCCTCTCTGTCTCTGCCCCTCCCTTGCTCATACTCTCTCTCTCTCTAAATAAATAAACATAAAAAAAAACTGAGACTCTATTCCTAGGACTTAATCTATAAATATTAAAACTTTAATCCCTGCAAAAATGAAAATCACCAGGAGCTTCAGCAGAATGGAGGGATCCAGAGAAGTTTAATTTAACACAATTGGGATATGTGTGTGTGTGTGTGTGTGTGTGTGTGTGTGTGTGTGAATGCAGTAGGGATGGAGTGGTACACTTGCATTTGGAAAAGGGAAGAGAGGCTCCAAAACTTAAAGACAAATTTCCATCATGTGAAAATCTCACTTAAAATTGGCCCTTCGCTGAGCCTGGAAGGCTTAACTGAGAGCTCTTTTTCTCAGCACCTTGGAAAATCCTGGGAGGCAGGCACTATCACACGAGAACCAAAGATTGCATGCTTTTAATACAGGAGGCGCAGACCCAAAGGTACCAGTGGAACGTCATTATTGGAGGAGGAAATTCCTTATTGACTAGAACTCCCGCTGGCTTTATAGGCTGTGTGTAGTTGAACCATTCACCGGCCAAGAAAAAAAAAAAAGTCATAGGGCAAGATTAGCTTGAGTCCCACACTTAACCCTTGAAAGAGGCTCTGTGTGTGCTGCCTCTGGGTGCCTTTTAGCACCTGGGAGGAGGGCTCTCCCAGGAGCCTCACTATGGTCAGCAGAAGAGGTATGATAATAACTAAGATTCACATAGCTCATTAGACTTTATATCAATTATCTCAGTTAATTGTCGGACCAATCCTGCGGAGGAAGGAGGACAGAAGTGTGGGTTCATCTGACTTCCAGAGAAACTAAGTGCCTTGCCCAAGCCAAGGACTGCTAGACCGAGAGTTCGAAAGTGCCTAGCGCTGGCCCAGTTTTTCCCAGTATAACTTAGGCAGAGGACAGAGATTGCAAATACAAATTCAACGGCAAGTGAGGAGTAAGCATTTCATTAAAAATCCTGGCTCTGGGTAGAGAAAGAAAAAAAAACTTCAGCCCCTCTGATACCAATCAGAGTAACTGCTATAAATCATTGCACAGCATACTTGAGATTTTAGTGTGATTTCTTAGCTTCAGATAATGATATATTGTTTCACACACACACACACACAATTAGGCTGGCAAATTTTAAAATTCCATAATACGAGATGTTGACAAAATAAGAATAAATAAAAACTGTTGCACGCAAGTGGAGGTATAAATAGATACAACTGTGTTGGAGAACAACTTGACGATATTTAACAGAGTTGAAGATATACATCACCTATGACCTAGCAGTTTCATTCCTAAGTGTTTTCTCTGAAAAAAAAAAGTCTACATATGTACATAAGAGAACGTTTACAGGACTGTTCATTATAGCACTGTTTATAGTAGTTGAAATTGAATTTTAAAATTGGAATGATGGGTGCCTGGAAGGCTCAGTCGGTTGAGTGTCTGACTCTTGATTTCGGCTCAGGTCATGATCCCAGGGTCATGGGATCAAGCCCTGCATCAGACTCTGTGCTGAGCATGGAGCCTGCTTAAGATTCTTTCTCTCTTCCTCTGCCCCTCTCCCCGACTCATGTGTGCAGTTTCTCTCTCTCTTTTTAAAATAAAAAACTTTAAAAAATACTTAAAAATAAAAATAGAGAAAACTGGAATAACCCTTGGCCATTCACTTGTCACTTTATCCATCTGTCTGTCCATCAAGTGTGTACGCACATATATATGTGTGTGTGCGTGTGTGTGTGTGTATACATATATACTATGTGCTAGACAAGATTCTATGTTCTGGATACACAGCAGTGAAAAAGACTTAAAGACCTTGTCCTCATTTCTAAACCAGGAAACAAAAATATAATGTTAGTAAGGACAAGTGCTATGAAGCAAATCAAAGAGTCAGGACCTAGAATGCACCTTGGTTGGAGCGGCACGTGTCTTGGACATATTGGTCAGTCTGGCAGGCATCTGTGTCGGGACAACATTTAAGCAGGTATTTGGCTGAACATGAATAGGGAGCACTTGAGTAAAACACAATCACCTGAACACCTGCGGAGTAATACATTAGGGAATGAAACCCACAGGGACACAGACTCTGAGGTGACAAAGTGTTCGGTAGTTTCTAAAGCTCCAATGTGTAGAAGAAAACGAGAGGTTGATCAGGAGTGGAGAACAGAAACAATTAAAGAGCTATTCCTTTTATTAATGGATTTTTTTCAGTATGGTATTCAAGTCATCTCAGTAAGTAATGCAGGATAACAGAAAAGGAACTTGGTCACCAAAATGCATTATTATGGAAGTGGAACAACTGAGAATATCAGTGACAATTGACATTTAATAACTACTTAAAATGTGTTAAATACTGTGCTAACCTTTTTTTTTTGTATGTCAATTCACTTATTTGTTTATAACAAATTTAATTGTTTGTAAGAATCTTTAATGTGGATACTAGTATTCTTGCTTTACCGATGAAGAAATCACAGTTTGAAATGATTAAGAAATTTGCTTATTGTGACCTAGATAACAAGCAGCAATAGTGAGATTCGAACCCAGCTCTGCCTTTATTGTCGGATCCCAGCCACTCCATCAAAAATCCAGGATGTTGGTGTGAGAAGACCTACTTCGTTTCTTGGCAAGCCAGATAACCACTGTTTGGACAGCGACCACTTTGACTCTCATTTCTTCAGAGGTCATGTATGTGGCCCATCTCCTTAAGCTGACCACCCACTGTTCCTGATCCAAGAAAGACCAAAACTCAGACCTAAAAGGTGGATTATCTCTAGAGCCTGAAGCATGGTTCACAGGGCTATCACTTGGAGAATGCCTGAGATTCTGCCCCTTCCTCCCATCAATCTATGTTCCCACAAATTGAGAGAGACTGTCCAAAACAGTCAGTCCCCAACCTTTGGGTGGGGAGGACAAGAAGGAGAAATCAGTGTCATTCCACACGCTTGCTGCAATCCCTTGGAGAACAGAGTTGAGAGAGATTCTGAGAATTATACGGAATGCTATCAGCAGAGAGACCAGGTGGGACAACCTGGCTTAATGAGCTCCATTTACCGGCGCTGTCAAAGACCACACCAGCAGGAACAAGGCTTGGGATATTTCATATTAGATGTTCTTGAGCATGAAGTTCAGTGTTATCCTGTAATCCAAACTCAGTTTTGCTCTGGTTGTGATCTCATCTTTTGCGGCACAAATCCCTCCCAAATAATTCCTTGAATCTTCTTCACGGGTAGATTTTTATCCAAATCACATCTCTTGTCCCCTTGATTCTTGTTTTCTTCCTTTGGCCATGGCTTTTCTTGTTATAATACAACAGCAAGGGACTCTGTTACCTAGGTAACCAGGCATAATGTCTGTCCTGGTTCATCTTTATCGGGACCTGTCTACGGTTGGAGGGGACTCCTGAAGTGCTCTTGTCTCACCACCCTCCTAAGGGCACAAGACTTGGTAACAGTGAAGTGTCCTTCCTCTCTGTCTGTCGGACAAGGACCCTACTACCATTCAGGCCACATTCACCATAACTTTCAGTAGTGTATCTTTTTATTTTCGATATCTCAATGTAAAGTTAAAAGTTTTACAAGCCCTCATATTTATAATTCCTACAATTCCCAAGATAGATCACCTACCTTGTCCAACTGTGGATTATAATTTTATAACTTTAACTACATATTTTAATGCATTTTATTTTGACTTCCTAAATCTGATACAATTTTTTTCCTCTGATACAGAAGCTTCCCATTCTGATTAATGTTTCCAAAACACACCACGCTAAAAACTTCACAGATTCCATCTTAAATAGAATGTCAGATTTGGAAAGACCCTCAAAGTCAAGCACTATTACATCTTCGCATTATAGATGAGGAAAATAAGGGACAAAAAGGAGAAGATTGACCGGGGCCTGGAAGTTAAGTTAGAGCCATAGTCATACATCGGAAGACTAGTAATTCATTAATTCATTTATTCTTTTAGTCGTTCAGAATATATATTCACTATGTGCTAATCACTGTTCTAGGCATTAAGAATGAGCAATACAAAACTAAATAAATAAGCAAAAGTTCTTATCCTCAAAGAACACTTTAATCCAAACAATTTAGAAGCAAAATGAGGAATCCAACCTTAAAAGTCTTAGAGCTATTCTGACCAAACTCAAGGTTTGACTATCCACACTTGCATTCAGAAACGAAAATCAAGGTCACAAGACATGAAGTAAGGAGTTAGGGTTTTAGTCTTGTGTGAGTTGATAACTAGCTAGATTAGACAATTTTCTTGATCCTTCTAATCGTCAGCAGTATAGGACTAGATCACCTTAAAAGTATCTCTTATAAATCCAGAGAATGAGGGTTTCCATCAGAATCACTTGGGAAACCTTAAGATAAAATGATTGAATCATAACCTGTTCGGATGACGCCTCAGTAGTGGGAATGGACCACTTGGTAGTGTCGTCTTACACTCCAGGTTTTGCTCATCATGAGTGCTCCTTGACTGACTGCTTCTTATCCTACCTGCCTCTTATTTATAACTATTCTCTAATATTAACTCTTATGAAAATTTAAAAAAACAGTAATTTGAAAAATTTTGGGAAAACCTGAATGTTCGGTAGCCATGGTAAAAAGGAGTCATCAGATTTTATACTTGCTTAATTAATCAATTACAGTTCCACAGCCGTGGTAAAAGCAATCACTACAACTGGTTTCATACTCGTTTAATCAAACAGTGATTCACTTCAATGAACAAGCTTCCTAAAACCAACTAGTCAGGAATAGCTCTTTACTTCGGAAAGTCAATCAAGTGGGCACACAAACTTCCTACGTGCATCCATTCAACAGCAATCTCGTCTGAATAATCAGGTTTTTACAACTGATTTTAATCTACTCAATCCTGTGGGAAGCCCACCAGTGCCTGAACATATTCTTCCCAAAATACTGTGTAAGTTTAGAAGTCTGCTTTGCTTGAAGAGATCGTACTTGAGGAGCGTAGCTCTGCCTAACTTAAATAAGCATTAAATTGAACTTTGTGTTTTTGTTTGAGATATTGAGTGGCGATATTGTCCGTAGGCAATTCTGGAGGCACCATCAAGATTACTGTCAGCATTCCACAGAACCAATGGATCAAGGAACATTCTTTGGTTTTCTCGTGCCCAAATTCCATTGGCACCTCCACAGTAATTTGAACTGTAAATTGTTACATTGGGCTCTCACTAATGACTTCATTTTGTTATCCTAGAGTTTGCAGAAAACAAGGTATGTTTTGTTTATTATTTTTTTCAAAATTTAATTTATTGCCATGTTAGCTAACATGCAGTATATACAGGGTGCTTTTGGTTTTGGGAGTAGAGTCCCATGATTCATCACTTACATACAACACCCAGTGTTCATCCCACAAGTGCCCTTCTCAATGCCCATCACCCATCCCCCCATCAACCCTCTGTTTTTTCTCTATATTTAAGAGTCCCTTATGATTTGCCTCCCTCTCTGAAACTATTTTTTCGCCTTCCCTTCCTCCATGGTCTTCTGTTAAGTTTCTCAAATTCCACATGTGAGTGAAAACATATGATATCTGTCCTTCTCTGACTGATTTATTTCTGTTAGCATAATACCTTCCAGTTCCATCCACGTTGTTGCAAATGGCAAAATTTCATTCTTTCTCATGTCAAGTAGTATTCCATTGTATATATAAACCACATCTTCTTTATCTATTTATCAGTTGATGGACATTTGAACTTTTTCCATTATTTGGCTATTGTTGATAGTGTTGCTATAAATAAACATCGAGGTACAAGTGCCCCTATGACTCAGCACTCCTGTATTCAAAGCAATCTACAGATTCACAGCAATCCCAATCAAAATTGCACTGGCATTCTTCTCAGAGCTAGAACAAACAATCCTAAAGTTTGTACAGAACCACAAAAGACCCCGAATAGCCAAAGTAATGTTGAAAAAGAAAACCAAAGCAGGAGGCATCACAGTCCCAGACTTTAGCCTCTACTACAAAGCTGTAATCATCAGGACAGTATTGGTATTGGCACAAAAACAAACACATAGACCAATGGAATAGAACAGAGAACCTAGAATTGGACCTACAAATGTATGGTCAACTAATCTTTGAAAAAGCAGGAAAGAGCATCCAATGGAAAAAAGACAGTCTCTTTAGCAAATGGTCCTGGGAGAACTGGACAGCAACATGCAGAAGAATGAAAGTGGATCACTTTCTTACACCATACACAAAATAAACTCAAAATGGATGAAAGACCCAAATGTGAGACAGGAACCATCAAAACCCTAGAGGAGAAAACAGGCAATAACCTCTTTGACCTCAGCTGCAGCAACTTCTTACTTGACACGTCTCCGGAGGCAAAGGAAATAAAAGCAAAAATGAACTATTGGGACCTCAACAAGATTAAAAGCTTCTGCACAGTAAAGGAAACAATTAACAAAACTAAAAGGCAAGCAATGGAATGGGAGAAGATATTGGCAAATGACATATTGGATAAAGGGTTAATATCCAAAATCTAAAGAACTTACCAAACTCAGCAACTGAAAAACAAATAATCCAGTGAAGATGTAGGCAGAGGACGTGAATAGACACTTTTCCAAAGAAGACATCCAGATGGCCAACAGAACACGAAAAGATGCTCAACATCACTCATCATCAGGGAAATGCAAATCAAAATCACATTGAGACACCACCTCACACCTGTCAGAATGGCTAAAATTAACAACTCGGGAAACTACAGATGCTGGTGAGGATGTGGAAAAACAAGAACCCTCTTGCACTGCTGGTGGGAATGCAAACTGATGCAACCATTCTGGAAAACAGTGTGGAAGTTCCTCAAAAAATTAAAAATAGAACTACCCTATGACCCAGTAATAGGCTACTAGAAATTTATGTTTTATTGATTTTATTTATTTATTTTTGGTTAATGTTTATTTACTTTTGAGAGAGACAGAGACAGTGTGAGCTGAGAAGGGGCAGAGAGAGAGGGAGACACAGAATCGGAAGCAGGCTCCAGGCTCCGAGCTGTCAGCATAGAGCCCGACGTACGGCTCGAATTCACAGTCCACGAGATCATGACCTGAGCCAAAGTCAGATTCTTAACCGACTGAGCCACCCAGGAGCCCCTATCCAAGTTATGTTTTAAATAATATATTTTAAAAATATTTTTCATTTATCTACTTAATGCTTTCAACTGATGGAATATAGTTATAATACATGCTTTAATGTCCTCTGGTAATTCTAACATCTGTCTCAGCACTGGGTTCTTTTCAGACAATTGATCTGTCTTCTCATTAGGAGTCATTTCCCTGCCTCTCTGCATACCTCAAATTCTTGATGGAATGACAGACAATGTGAGTTTTAACTGCTCGGTGGCTGATATCTTTGTGTTCCTATAGTTTTTTTTAATGTTTATTTATTTTCGAGACAGAGAGGAGAGCACGCACAAGCTGGAGAGGGGCAGAGAAAGAGGGAGACAGAGGATCCGAAGCAGGCTCTGTGCTTTCAGGTCAAGGCCTGATGCGGGCTTTGAACTTATGAACTGAGATCATGTCCTGACCTGAAGCCAGACATTTAGCCAACTGAGCCACACAGGTGTGCCTTATATAATACATTTTGAGTTTAATTTGGAGATCTTTGGGTTTGAAGCTACACCATTTGGTAATTTTTTTTGGTCTATTAATGTGTTTATTCTTCACTGGTTACTTAGCATTTTATTTGGTTTGTCTCTTAATAATATGTTGTTATATATGCATAGTGTGTGCGTATATGTGTATGTGTGTCGTGAGCGCATGGCTGGGCTTCTGTTGCACGTGTAAGAGTGTGTTCTGTAACTAACAGACAAAGGCGTAGGCTTGATTAGTCTCCAATCCATCTTGCCAATTCACGAAGGTAGATCATTTTGTTTATTTCATATTCCAAGGTACACACTTGTATTTTGATCACACAGTCCATTCCTAGCCTCTGTGTGGTTAGGGAATCCAAAATTATTCATCGATACACATTCTTGACCAAGCGTAGTGTCATTTCCTTGTTTGTCGTGTGTGTGTCAGAAGCGAAGCCACAACCCGCTCTTGGGAGAACAGCTGCTCTCACCACACTAATTTTTGTACTTATCTTGGTGAAGGGCGAAAGTATTTTTATTTTGAATAACAATAGCTATTTTGTGGAACTTTTTACATGTCAAAATGTAGAGGAGCTTCGGAGAAAAATAGGAAGCAAGAAAATCAATCATTTGATAGCTTTTTCAACTTGCATGCTGACTTCAAATAAACAAAATGCTGACTTCAAGAAAATCTCTGACAAAGCCTCCCTTGCTCACTCCTGCTAACCTTTTGAAATGTACGCTCTTTGCATCGCTCCTTACCTATCATATCTTACCCTCCGTTGCCTCCTGCTCTTTCTTCTGACCTGTCTTTGCTCCCTTTTGGAGCAAAGGTGTTCTCAGGTAAGGAACAATCACACTGCATGCAATGTTTTTTTGTTCCTACATCAGAAGGTAATATATAAAAGCTGTATTTAAGTCCTGGTCTAGAGAAAAGTTGAGGGCTACAATGAAAATTTCTCCCGCGCCTAGAAGTTTGACCAGAGTCTGCAATAGAATTCAGGATTTTACTAGATAGTTATTTTCTGGATGGTCGTAGCTGTAATGGTTTGTGCACTAAACTGTTAGCTCTTTAGACAGGAGAAAATTGCTAAAAGCCCCAAGGAGAGAAAGACCAGGAGAGAATTTAAATAGCCCTGTTTTGCTTTTTTTTTTTAAAAAGGTCCTGACAAGGCATAAATAAATAATTAGTAAACAAAAATAAATAAATAAATACTACATGAAAGCAATTCCAGAAGGCTTTCTCCTAGATTAGATTGCATACTGGGGATACCTGGGTGACTCAGCAGGTTAAGAGTCCAACTTCAGCTCAGGGCATGATCTCACAGTTTGTGAGTTTGAGTCCCGCATTTGGTTCTGTGCTGACAGCTCAGAGCCTGGAGCCTGCTTTGGATTCTCTGTTTCCCTCTCTCTCTGCTCCTCCCCCACTCATACTCTGTCTCTCTTTCTTTCAAAAATAGAGAAACATTAAAAATTTTTTTTAATTAAGAAAAAGATTGCATAAAGAATAAAAATTTTAAGCAAATAAAGGCGAATCAATAGCAGTCTTTAAAAATATATATATAGTCTTTAAAACTCACAAACAGAATTTTGGATAGACACAAAGTTTAAGAAAAGGGAAGTTTATCAAGTCTCAATTCAGAGTGTCTTCACCATGGAACTGAATATTTCCAGAAACTTTTGAGAAAGCAATCAAGCTAGGAATCAAAACAAGCTTCAGTTTAATAGGTAGGATTTACCTTGCAGATAGCACTTCCAGATGAAATGTATCACAGAATAATTATCATGAGAAGTCTCAGGAAAATATCCTGGGTATGATTAATATCTCTACATTATGTGTGATTAAAGAAATAAATCATCAGCTAGAATTCCAGAATTCTTGTGGGCAAAAACCTTGTATCCTGAGACAGAATAAGGAGTCCAGGGCACCTAAGAATTCAGATCAACTTTTCTCAAGTTATCATAAAATTCTTTTTTATTTTTTTGAAATATTTAATGTTTATTTACTTTTGAGAGAGAGGGAAAGATAGAGCAGGAGCAGGGGAGGAGCAGAGAGAGAGGGAGACACAGAAACAGCAGCAGGCTCTAGGCTCTGAGCTTTGAGCACAGAGCCCAATGTGGGGCTTGAACTCATGAACTGTGATGTCATGACCTGAGCCAAAGTCGGCCACTTAACCGACTGAGCCACCCACGTGCCCCTAAAATTCTTTTTTGTATTTATTCATCTGGGAGGCTATATTCTAGAGCTATTAACTCAACCACATGTTCTACCTCAAAGATCCACTGTTCTGCCTTGACTCAGGAGTCAAGGCTCCTCTTTGCCTCAACATTGCAGACTCAGCTAAACTATTCAAAGCATCTTCAGATTTCATACCAGTATCATCTTTAAATCTGATGATACCCCATGCAACATCATCTCTATTCCTAACTGATAACAACCAACATTTTTTTTGCCAGGAAGCTACCTAATTATGAAATATTGTTACTGTCTCTTAATCTAGAGATTCTTCTACCTTTACTTAACAAAAAAAATTTTCTTGATTGTATTTCCATGATTCAAGAAGTATCTATGTCCAGAAGAGGTCCTTTGGAAATCCCCTCAAGTCTTAACTTAATATATTTTTGTTATAGGTCTTGTCTTAAAAATGGAAAGAACAGGGGCGCCTGGGTGGCTGCGTCGGTTGAGCATGCGAGTCTTGGTTTCTGCTCAGGTCATGATCTCACAGTTCATGAGTCTGAGCCCTGCATAGGGCTCCCTGCTGGCAGTTCAGAGCTTGCTTGGGCTTCTTTCACTCTCTTTCTCTGCCCCTCCCCCACTCATGTGCATGCTCTCTCTCTCTCTCTCTTTCTCTCAAAATGGATATATAAACTTAAAAAAATGAAAAAGGTTAATAGCAAGTTGGACATGGAGTAATTATTAGTTCTGTCTCTTGTAAAATCTAATCCCTTACTGGAAATCAAAGGGTTCAAATAACTGAACAATGGTCCTTTCTAGAACACATCAAATTTGTTAAAAGTAAAAGGGTAAATATAGTCTCTGATAGCCAAGATAATTTTGAAACCGTTTTTCTGGATTAGGATAATGTTCAAACTGAGAAGCTTCTCTCCTCCCCCAAAATTGCTATTCTCAAGGTGGAGACTCAGAGTAAAATAGAAAACATTAAAGTTACATAAAATGAAAAATTGCTATCCTAAAGGCGGAGGATTACAGTAAAAGAGATACCATGAAAGTTCCATAAAATGCTTTAGCATATCAGCGTGCTAATATGATTCCCTAAATATAGTCCTTACGTGCGAATCTCTTAAATACAAAGGCAATTCCATGGAAAGGGTAAAGGATTCCACTAGAGACACAAATTTTGAACCAAGGTTCTAAAAGAAATACTGGAAGAAAATGGGTTTTAAGATCCATAAGAATTATTCTAGCAAAGCCGAAAAGGCTGCCTTCCAACACTAATTGAAACCGCAGATGGACACTTGCAAAATCTCCCAGGAGATATGTCACAGTAGAGGAAAAGTGTCCACAATATAAAACACAGACAGGGAGAATTTTCTAGAAGATGTGGCCAATTCACGCTATACCTCTATATGAGAATTCTAAAGGTGGACGTGGAATGGAACCATGATATAAAAGATTTTATACACTGCCTTCTGCTACAGCTTCATATCATCATGAATTTACGTTTCTTACCAATGTCTATTTGTTAAATGCGGTAAAGTACTCTACTGTAAAAAGACATATCACTCACTGTGGATAAAAAACAAACTGCCACCACGACAAACTGTTATACTTTGTGTTCTTACGTGTGGCATAAGAACTTATCCAGCTAGGGATGGAGCAACCCTTCAGTGACAGATGCTTGTGAACGATACGTGGCTTTGCCCCTTACTCTGAAACACCACTCTCATAATCAGCCACAAACCTCTGAAAACATGGACGGGATCTCAGAATTGTAAAACTTGCACAATCAGAGACTTTAAACTAAATTTCTCTGGAGATCCACCAGAAACAATTGGTCCATGGAAGTCCAATAGCTAAAGCCAAGTTCATTGGAACATGCTAATGACATAGACAACATCGACCTAAACCAACAGTAGGAAAGACTCTTCCAGCGAGCTGAAATCACTGAGTGTCACACTGTATGTACTTTTTGTTCCCTATACTTTCGGTCACATTGACCTATTCACTAGCTAGGGTTTATACACTTCTAACTTCGTACTATCAAAGGTAGAATCTAGATGTTGAAGAGAATTATTTTCTTAATAAGGTCTATAAAGAGTGTCTTTTAGTCCCTTCTCATAAATGTTTAGTTAAACTTTCTTGCCTTAAAGTTTGTTGATGTCTGTTTCCTCAAGTTTTATGTTCTTCTGTGTAGTCTCTGTCCATGTAAATGACTCAACAATGAATTCAAAGACAAAAACAGGATGAAATCATACTAATCACATTTAAGCTAAAAATAATATCTTTGTAGGGATGCCTGGTGGCTCAGTTGGTTAAGCATCCAACTCTTGACTTTGGCCTAGGTCATGATCTTGCAGTTCGTGGGTTTGAGTCTTGCATCGGGCTCTGCACTGACAGTCTGTTTGGGATTTTATCTCCTTCTCTCTCTGCCCTTCCCTCAATTGCTCTCTATCTCTCTAAAAATAAACTTAAAAAAATAATAGCTTTGTAAATGAAATATCTTCAAGAAGAATCGTATATAAATAAATAAATAAATATATATATATACATACATATGTGTGTGTGTGTGTGTATATATATATATATATATATATATACTGTATATACTATGTATTATATAGTATAGTAAACATCTTTTATAGCCCACGGTTCATAGCATGGTGATTAAATCTATTTAATGACATGGTTCAAGTTAGTGAAATACAATATCCTCCCCAGATCCCAAATATATAATGTCCAGAATGGAGCACAGTGAGTTCAGGTAGGATACTTTATTGCCAAAAATACAGATCGATGGTGTAAGGGCAAATCGGGACTCCAAAAGTCTAGGAAGTAGAAGATGGACCAAATCAATCAGGTTCCACCCCTCACTAGACCAGCTGGGACCAATCCTTAGAGCATCCATATCCACCCAAATAGAGACACCTGTTTCCTGCCTTGAAAGCGAGAGACACCTGTTTCTCGCCTTGGAAGGGAACAGGACCCTGACCTCAGCCAATCAGCTGGGGCCACGACCATCGCTCCTCCCGCTACTCCTTTAAAACTCTTGCAACTTTGGAAACTCTCCCTCTCCCGCTCCTGCTCCCGCTCCCGCTCCCGCTCCCCTGTCGGTGCGGTAGGAGATTGAGCTCGAGCTAGCTTGAATAAAGGCTCTTTGTTCTTGCATCGGACTCGGCTGCCTGGTGGTTTTTGGGGTCCCCCGAATTCTGGGCATAACAATGGCAGCATTTATAATACAGAATTGAAAAAATAAAGTTGGCTGAGAAGAATAAAGAAAAGCAAGTATGTCTTGGTTAACAGGTTATTAGTGAAAAATCTAAGGGGAATATGGTGGTTCTTATAATATTCCTAGAAAAAAAAGTGATCTCTTTTTTGAGGAGAAAAGAAGAAAATCAGAAAAATATAATACCAGAAATGTTGTGAGAGAAAAACCTATACGAAAAAGCAAAGAAGCTAGATTAGCTAAAACATTTTTTGGGAAAAAAGGCAGGAGGAGTCTGTCTACCTGTCTACAATCAAGGCTGTGGTATTGGTGGAGGGACAGACAGTTAAATCAGTGGAGTGGAATAGACCCAGACAGAGCTGGAGATCGACCCACACAGACAAATCTAACTATTTTTGACAAAGGTGAAAAAGAAATTCGATGCAGGCAAAGCTGCCAAAACTAAGGGTAGGCAAAGAGTTCTTCGACTCAACAACGAAACATAATGAAAAACTAATAAATAAAAATTAAATTTCATGAAAATTAAAAACTTTTGCTCCACGAAAGATATTATTAAGAGGATAAAAAGGTAAGCCTCTTTATCTGGGAATGGGAGAAAATATTTGCAAACTACATATTGGATAAAGGACTAATGTCAAGAAGATATCGAAACTCAACAGAAAAAAAAAACAATCATCCAATTAAAATAGAGGCAAAAGACATAAAGAGACATTTTAATGGATAAGAGAGACAGTATAGATGGGAAGTAAGTTCAATGAAAACATGTTCCATATCATTAGTCATTAGGAAAATTCAAATTAAAATCACAATGAGATCTTGCTACATATCTATCAAAGTGACAAAATTAAAAAAAATAATATGACAGCCCTAAAGCCGGTGAGGATGCAGAGAAACGGAATCACTGATACATTGCTAGTGGGAACGTGGCAGGGTGTAGCCACTCTGGAAAACCGTTTGACAGTTTCTTAAAAACTAAATATGCAACTACCATGTGATCCAGCAATTACACTTATCCCAAAGAGAAAAGTACACACATAAAAAAAGGAAAAAAAAAAAAAAGAACCTGTATATAAATGTTCACAGCAACTTTCTTCAAAACAGCTAAAAATTAGAAACAACCCAGATGTCCATCAATGTACGGATGGTTGGACCATCTGTAGGATATCCATACCGTGGAATACCATTCAACGAGAAAAGCAACAAACTATCGATATATGCAAAAACCTGGATGAATCTCCGGAGAATTATGCTGAGCGTAAAAAAACCAATCCACTAAGTGTACATACCGTCTGATTCCATTTATACAACACTCCTGAAATGACAGAATTATAGAAATGGAGAACAGATTAGTGGTTGCTAGTTGTTAAGTTGGGGGTGGTGGCTGGAAAGAAATGAATGTAACTGTAAATGGGAAACTTAAGGGTGCTTATGAGGATGAAAATATTCTCTCATGACTTCATCAGTGTTGATATCCTGGTTTGATATTTTGTTACACAGTTGACCCTTGAACAGCACATGGGTTTGAACCACTCAGGT
Organism: Paguma larvata; assembly: GCA_030068075.1. Classification (NCBI taxonomy): domain Eukaryota; kingdom Metazoa; phylum Chordata; class Mammalia; order Carnivora; family Viverridae; genus Paguma; species Paguma larvata. The sequence goes on from CM057838.1 coordinate 65,916,503, forward strand.
CACTTATAGGTGAATTTATTTTGAATAATATGTTATGATATTGCAACTGGATTTTCTCTTTCTTATGTGGTTCTTAGTAACATTTTCTTCTCCTCAGCTGACTTTATTGTAAGAATACAGCATATAATACATGTGCCATACAAATATGTATTAATCGACTGTTTATATTATAATAAGGCTTCCGGTTAACAGTAGGCTATTAGTAGTTATGTTTTGGGGGAGTCAAAATTTATACGTGGATTTTTGACTGTGCTAGGGGTCAGTCCCTTTAACGCTCACATTATTCAAGGGTCAACTGTAGTTTTGATAGCTGTTACCATTGAGGGAAAATTGGTAAAGAGTATACCATATCTCTGTTTTATTTCTTTAAAAAAATTTTTAATGTTTATTTAGTTTTGAAAGAGAGAGAGAGAAACAGAACCCAAAGCAGGCTCCAGGCTCTGAGCTGTCAGCACAGAGCCCGACGCAAAACTTGAACTCACAAACTGCGAGATCATGACCTGAGCCGAACTTGGACCCTAACCCACTGAGACCCCCCCAAGTGCCCATCTGCATTATTTCTTACGACGTTTTATGAATCTGTAATTATCTCTAAGTAGAGGTTTTGGTTTTTTTGTTTTCTTTTTTTTTTTTTTTGAAATCAAAGAGCATTCATTACCTTCTAAACAATTGTTTCTTTTTAGAAACTACTATCATGGAGAATGGTTTACAATGAAAATACTTTTCTGGTTCTCTTTGAGTCAGGAAGTTTAAGAAGCAGAATATTCCGTCAGTTTCAGCTGACATCACAAAAGAGAGGGCATTTGTGCCAAGACACACCTAGGTTCAAACCCTACGTCTATTTTGGACCTCTGAGAAATGGTTATCTTGTTCTAAAAGTAGGGATAATAATATCCGTTTCACTGAGTTGATATAAGAATTGGAAGAGATAAATCCTCAGGAACATACCTGTAATAAACCTACTAATTTCAAAGTGAATACACACACACACACACACACACACAAAGAATCCTACTGTAGCTCATGAAGCTATGTGCATATTTTGTATAAGTGTGTATCTGTGTCTGCATGTGTTTAATAATATAATAGTACTGTCATATGGGTATAGAAATGTATATTTCGGTAGTGGTGATTGTCAGAATAAATGACTTTCTTTAAAAAAAATACAAACACAGAGAACATTGCCTAGTAAATTATGAGGGCTCAACAAAGGTGACTTCTTATCTCTTTCCCATTCTGAGTAATGGGAACTCTTATTTTGTTTTGTATAGAAAACCAGATCCAAGGAGAGAAAATTCAGGCTATGTCTGCAGTACAAATTGCCTTGCGGAAAAAAAAAATTAAGATGAGTTACCAGGAGGAAAAATAATCTTCCCAACAGAGTTCAAAGAGATTCAGAAATGGTCTCTTTTGGGAAAGCTTCCACTAGCTAGGGAAACATGAAATAGAGGCAACGGTAGTGCCCTTAGAGGGTAATGGGCCAATCTGACCTAGTATTTGCTTAGTACATCAAGTTTATTTGTTGTCCTTATCAAAGCCACTAAGGAGGCACTGGGGTGAAGAAAGACTGTCCACTCTGCAGCCAATTCTTTCAGGTTCTTTCATTTGCCAACTAGTCCTGACACAATGTTCCAAGCCCTGATACACTAACCTCTTTTGCCCTACAGCCTTCCCTAGGATGGGAGGATATTGAAGGAAATATATATATGGAATCAGAGGAGGTGAGGGAAAATACAAGGCCAAAGTAAGGTGCAATAAAAGAAGGTTGAAGTAGGAACATCAGAAAATTAATTTCCTGGCTCTGAGTGTTATTGGACTGGAGCTCAGCAATCCGCCCGGGACAGGTTAGGAGCTCATCATGGGAAACAGGTGAGCCGGGTGGATGGAAATATCAAATAGTGAGTTATAGAAAGATGTCTGAACAGGTGAAGATCTTCATAACCCTTGGAAGCCTTGTTCACCTGTTTCTACAATGCAGAAGATTTTGTTGCATGCTGACAAACAGCCTCAAACAAATCAACTTCTCTAGAAAGCTTAGTTGCATTTTAATGGGAGAGGCAGGCCTCTGCCTCTAGCACTAAGTGCTTCCTAGAACTTGCTGGGGGGGCTGCCCTGAAATCTGCTTCTATTTATGGCTTTCCTAGATCCTGCCTCTCCTATAAGTTCATTAGAACTAACGACTCAAGATTGGATTTCAAACTGGATTAAGAATTCAAAGAATTTTTGCTTACAAATTTCTCTTCTCCCAAATCAGAAAGAAATGCCTGTAGATTCAAGATACTTTACCATTGTATGTAATCAACCCCGTATATCTGAATAGCATATGACAAGTTACAAGCCACTTCTCCACAAGTTGTCTCTTTAGATCCACATAAAATCCTTTCATCCAGGTGGGGGGTATGTTATCAGACAGACAATCTGGTGTGCCCAAATTCTGGATCCCAAGAAGACCGCCGGGGAGCCGGGACTGATGCAAACGCAAAGGGTCTTTATTCGAAGCTCGAGCTCGGACTCTTGCACCTCCCGACGCAGCGGTGCAGTAGCAAGAGCCCTGAGCCAGGTTTACCCAGGCTTTTTATCAGGGTTCGAGTACACTTTTCGGGCGGGAATGGGGATCCTTTGAATTGAATGATTGGCATTTTCACAGGCTAGTTTCTGATTGAGTATTTCATATTTGGCGGGCACGGGTTAGCTATGGATTGGCTTAGTTTGGGGGTCCTGCGCAGATTCAAATGGTCAGCGGGTGTGGGCTGAACACTGATTAGTTTTGCTAGGGGCTATTCTAGGAATCTGGCCTCCTGTGGTTTCCCTGGAATTCAAGGTGGAGGCAGGGTCTGCTAATCAGGGTCCAGTCCCACTCGGGGTGGTGACGGGGGTCTGCTAATCTGGATCCGGCCTTTTGGCTACTCTGTTTCCTGGAACCCGGGGCAGAGTCCAGGGTGACTTGTTTTCCTGGAACTCCAGGCCCAGAACTACTCTAAGATGGAGCTTAAACCAAAATGGAGTGGCCTTAGCCCTAACAGCACTATACTTTCACAATATGGCAATTCTCTAACACAGCAAACAGAGTTCACAGCAATCACAGCAAATGGGCCAGGAGTCTAGTGCATTCCTAAGTCTCTAAATCTAATACCTAATAAGATTTAACACACAGCAACTTAGTCTAATACATAGCAAACTAAACAGGCCTCACAGCACCCCAAGAAAAGTTTCACAGTGTTCACAGCAAACAGCAATCAAAACAGAATTCTCAGCCATCATAACCCTTAACAAGGTCCACAGGAAGCAGAAGTCTGGGGCACACTATCTCTAACACAGTACCCCTCTATGGTTAGCAGAAAAGAGAACTGGCTTCAAACTAATGCAGGGCTGTCCCTTAGGACAAGAAACTTAAAAACACTCTCTTCAAATCATCTACAGGTGAAGAGACCGGACTTAACGTAAAGAATGTTGGTCCAATGTCACCAAAGAACAAAGTCAAACCTAGATAATTCTGACTCTTGAAAGACCACTGATATTGAACCAACAGCCAATAACACATAGGCATTTTGTAGTTGTGGATTTTTTTCATTATTTTTTTTTGCATTTTCCTTCCCTGTGGGAAAGGAGAGTCAAGGTGGTGTTGAGTATAATGGCATTATACCTTAGCGGGCACTCAGCAGAAAAACAGAGACCCAGGCGTGGCCCCAGGTCTGCAAAGACTTTCATTTGGATTAGGAATAGACATACAATCATTGAATCATACACGACCCCCAAAGGGGATATCTGAATATATTTTGAAATGAGGGCAGAGACAGAAACTTCCAGACAGAAACAAATTATGTGTCATTATGAGCTAGAGGATAAAGCAGAAGACTATGGTGAAGGTTGTTACAAGCAAACATTTACAGAACAACAAGGATTTACAAAGGAGGAAAGAGGGGTGGGATGGTTTAACAAAGAAAGAGTTTGAGCAAAGGCGTGGAGTAGCCACGTGTTTTAGAGCTGCAATAGTTGGTATTAGAGGCTGGAATGAATACTGTAGTATGTATTTAAGACAGAAACTCTGAAATCAGATTTTTTGGACTTCAAATCTCCATCACTTACTAAACAAGTTACATGACAGCTTCTCCATCTGTAAACGGAGACAATATTAGTGCCAATTTCATAGAGTTTTATGAGAATTAAATAAAACAGTACATAAAACCTCCCATTAGAATAGTACCTACATGGAGTGCCTGGGTGGCTCAGTTGGTAAAGTGTCTGACTTCAGCTCAGGTCATGATCTCACGGTTCGTGAGTTCAAGCCCTGTGTCAGGCTGTGTGCTGACAGCTCAGAGCCTGGAGCCTCCTTTGGATTCTGTCTCTCTTTCTCTCTCTGCCCCTTTCTTGCTCATGCTCTCTCTCTCTCTCAAAAACAAATAAACATAAAAAAAATTTTAGAACAGTACCTACACTTGGTTGGCATTAAAATAACAACAACAACAACTGTTACCTTTTTAAAAAATCGCCGGGAGCCAGGGAGTGGCTAAACTTGAAGTACAGACAGAGTGAGCAAGTAAGTTATCATTTAAGTCATTTAGCCTTTGAAATGACAGGGGATGCTATGAATGGTTGTCAGGGTACCAAGTATAAAAGGAGAAATATTTGGGACAAACCACAAGGTATGATGACCCTACACACAGGAGACCCTACACGTGTTTCCTTGTTTATTCGAGCTTCCCATATGTGTCAAAGACAAAATTCCATAATCAAATAGCATTATAAAGGCCAGAGACTGTAAGTTATTTCTGTAATAAAATCCAAAGCGTCGAGCTTTGGACCAAGAATGTCCAAGGTAGATGAGGTTTTAGAGGTCACCCAATAGTCCTTCAAAATTTTCCATTTTGGAAGGGACCGCACTTAAAAGCAGGAGTTGATAGAGTACCGAGAATGCCTTGGGCAACACTGACACAATGGATGTACACCTAAACAGAAATTTTGGAGACAACTTTGTAGGTTTCTAACTATTGTGTAAGTTCAGGGCTTATGATACAGATGAGGAAACTGCTTTGCATTGGCTAAGAGCCTTATTCAAGATTTCCCAGCATTCAGTTCAGGATTTTTTTTTCCAACACATCAGCATTACCCAAAGTATGTTCCATTGAACTGGAGTTCTGCCAGACATTTTAGCAGCAAGGGTAAGTCAATGCCGCTTATTATGTTACAGCACGCTCTTAGAAATTCACAATATACGTTAAATACTCTGAGAAGTCCTTGAATAAAAAAACAATTCAGTTTTGTTCAAAGCAGTATCTCCCAAGTGCGTTTTACCACAAAACCCTTTTATCATGCAATATAAATTAACATTCTGCAGAATTAGCATCCGGATGCTACAAGCTTTGCAAAAGACAATACTGCACCAATTAAGTAACTTCTGAAGAACTCCCAAACCAGTAAGAACGAGAAATAAATAGATCATTAGGACTTTTCTCATTTCATGTGGTTTTACATGCAGTCATAAAATAAACACATCTCCTGTCAAATGCAATCTTTTAGTTGTTTTTAAGTAACATATTCAATCAAGCTTAAGACAAATGGATATACCCAATTGCTTATTTCTTTATTATTGAAATATTTGCTTTAGCTTTGTCAAAAGCAGCAACATTCATCTGATAAAATGATTTGACTTGAATATTTTGTAATCTCAAAAAAAGGAAAAAAAATAATACCTATTCTAACCTACAGAGTCAGGGAGAACTTTTTAAGAGCAAAAGAAAAATGTAGGAGAACAGAAAGATTACCTTTTAAGATGATATACTTCAATATGTCCCTAAAAGAAAGCCAATTAAAGAAATAGTAAAAAGGATTTACAGTTAAATATGAGAGTGAACGATACCTATCTTAAGTACATAAGTGGCTTCAGGAAATTTTATAAAGCATACAAACAACATCAAAACTCATTAAGAGAACATGAGAAAGAAGGACCAAGTCAAAGGACACAAAGTCAAAATGAATAAATGAAAGTCAGAATGAATAAAGAAAGTACCTGACTTCCTACATCCGGCTTGCTAGAGGCTACACTTTCTCCACGAGCATTGAATCTACTAAACAACCTTTCATCGTCAGTTACCTCCTTCCATACCCCCGCCGCAACCTACAGTTACAGGACCCACGGGAGTCATTATTAACTGTTTTATAGTAGGTTTTGTTCCCTGAGAGGACTTCCTCTTATACCTGAAAGTCTGTTGTTCAACTTGAGACATTTAGTTTAGGACACACACAAAAGAAGGGAACTTCCGTAGCCATAGTGACCCTGAGGTAAACGTGCTTCCAAGCACAGCCTGCCGGATTCCCAGGGCATCGCTGCAAGAATTGATTCGAGAGAGAAGCCAGAGAAAACTTTCATCTCAAACTGTCATCTCTGCTCCCCGCTGGCGGTATTTGACTAGCGCGGCTTCACATTTCTGGTTATTTGTCTTGTCAAACGTTCGCTGTTCATCTTCTAAAAAGCCAACCCCTCCTGGTAAGTTTAGACGCTCTAGTGTCCTCTCTATGTGAGGCATGTATCTCAATCGATTGCCTGTGTTTCTCAGAACAGGGGATTTAATTACTTTCCCTGGCTACCTCAGTTATCATAACCAGCCATAGGCCACATAATAAGCCCTTCCCAAATTTAGTGGCTTACAACATTTATTATCATCTTTGGTGGTTCTATGGGTCGACTGGGGCTTAGCCAGGTGGCTCCTCCTCGGATGTCTGGTGTCACCGCCTCAGATGGTGGCTGAGAGGGGTACCGTGTGTTTGTGCCTTTGAGTCTACGGATAGTGATGCCATCAGCTAGGAATGCCTGGGACTCACCTGGGCCCTGCTTCTTATGACGAGCCCCATGGACACTTCCCTGACCAGAGCCAGTGTTGTGGCTGGCCCAGCTCATGTGGCTCTCTTTATGATTGCAGGACCCACGTCAGCAACAACCATCAGGGAATTTTGAAAAAAAGTAAGGCTTCTTACTCATGGGTCCTGAAGGAAACACAGCCCACCCGGGCCACACGGCGTGCTTGAAGGTAGACACAGAGAGAGCACAGACCTTAGGTTCTGCCTTTATTGTGATCACAGGTAGAGTAACTAGGGTATCAGAGATTCACTCTTTATTGGTGAATTTAAAGCAGAAGAGCAGGGATTAAAATATGGGGGAAACAGGGTCATTCAAGCAATCAGTTGTCTGTCTAGGTCGCCCAGAGCTTTCTAAAGGAGGATCTTCATGGGTGGAACAGCCTAGTTCTTCATCTACTTGCGTAGCTGGTGATGTGTTTTCTAGAGACGCACGTCTTTGAAGTGGATGCCTCAGTAGGCAAAAGCTTAATGCCAGGGGCTTCCATTGCAATCAAAAAAAGCCGATTATCAGATGTTTACATTACCTGTGCACACTCGAGTGGGCTGGATGCGAAAGACGGCTCACTCACAGGTCTGGTCACTCAGAGTCTCCCATGTGGCCTCTCACCCATAGGCCTTCCTTACATAGGCCTTCCTATGTAAGGTCTCAGGTACCCGAGAGAGAGTGTCCCCAGAGCTAACGTTCTGAGAAATCCAGGTAAAAGCTGTGAAGTTCCTTATAATCCAGCCTCAAAAGGACGGATACATCACTTCCACTGAGTTCTATTGCTCAACAATTCACAAAGGCCAATCCGGATTTAAGGGGAGGACGATTAGACTCTAGCTTTTGATACTCGAACAAGAGGGGGAATTGCTTGGGGTCATTTTCGGAGACTATTTCCCACACTGCCATTCACCATCTTGTTTTTCTTCTTCTCTGTTCTGCTTCCGCTTGTGCGATCCAGGTATTTTTGTCTCAACTTAGCTCCTCACCGCTCTGCCTCCTTTCCCCTGTTTCATGGGAATACCATACTAAAAAGAGAAGAAAGTTGTTCTAAGTGATAAGATCTGATTTCTCCAGGGGGCTTCAGATTCTCTCTTGCCGTACCCATCGAGGTGATGATATGAACTAAGGTGCCTGATATAAAAGTAGATCGCAGCTCAGGGCTACACCGCCCCACGCTGCGTAAAGCATGATACATGTACATCCCGTCATCCGGAAATCTTGACTGTCTGACAGAACAAGAGAGTGCAGGCTGTGTCCCAAGGCAGAGCCTGTCCTCAACTTGGCGTTGAGGTGCTTGAAATACAGAGGTCAAAGGAAACCGAAAAGAGAAATTAGCATACTGCGCTTTGAATTAGGAATAAAAATTGCGGAGAAACAGAGAGGTTTAGGAAAAGAACCAGAGAAGACACGTGTCGCTCTGCAAACCCGTCATTTTTCCCACCTTCGATAGTGAATTAGTGTTTCAAATGCCACTTTGCAAGAGACGTAGGATTCTGTACCTAAGCTACGAAACACAGAATGGCATAATGAAAATCTTAATGGGAAAATTCTGCTAGACAAATTTGCTAGACAATCGGCTGGGATTGACAATAGCTGTAGTGAACCTAAATCCAAAGGGATTCTCTTTGTTTTCCTTTGAATTCTACACCAGGAGCCAGTAAACTATAGCCCATAAGCTAAAATCCAGTCCTCCTCCTGTTTTTATAAATAAAGATTTATTGGAACATAGGCGCGTTCCTTTGTTTACACGTTACCTCTGACTGTCTTCTTGTTACAATCGGAGCCGAGTAACCGCATTGGAAACAATATGGCCCCTAACCCCCAAGCTGCTTACTATCCGACCCTCCACACAGATGTTTGTTGACCTTGCACTTCAACGGTCCTCAGAAAACATTATTTGCTGGCCGTAGTTTATGACCAGTAATTCTGATATGACTCTAGAGTGTAAATTAATGGGCTTTTGGACTATATATTTTACTTGGAAATTATACCAGATGAGGAAATCATTATCTTACCAGAGTTGTGGCAGCGGTAATATTAGATTCTGTGATTTGATTATTCATTTTGAACATTGTGTCCACTGTGGTTTGAAGTGGGTGCTTACCCCGTCTTTGTTTTTATGTTTGTTCGTTCTGTGCTCTCTAATCAAGACCTCCCCACCCCACGTGTTATAAAAGCAAATAAGAATGAAAGTGTGTCCCAGGGAGAATGAGGTGTAGTGGAAACAAGTCAATCTTGGCTCTTATCTAGGCAAAGTGTATCATGTAGTCATGGGAGAATCTTCTCAGGTTCACCAGAGTGAGGGGTCTGCTTAGGGATTCGGAGCCCAAACACCAGCCAGTCTGAACGGTTACTGTAACTTCCACTCGCTATACACTGATCTCGGACCTACCCACTTTTTGTATGTTGTCTCAGCTAACCCTTACAATATCTTAGTGTTGGAGGAGGTCATCGAGAGGACGTGACCGCCGATTGACCTCCAAGCTGGATCTGGGCGACTGGAGGCTTCTCACTCCCTCCTTTGTCCTTGGAACGTATGCTCTGTCCACCGTTCCCACAGTGGGAGCCATTTTCAAGGACGCAAGCTTGAGAGAGCAACGTGTCATCGAGACCACCTTGGCAGTAGGCATGGCTGAAGCAGTTCAGGTCCCTGTATGACGGTTCAGATTCTATCCAGGCAGACGCAAACATCTGCTCAGCTTGCAGCCGCCCGAGACCAGCCTTAGATGTAAACGTTCCATCCCTTGTTAAAGCTGCCATCTACGGACCGGGAGTGGCCGCCTCTTTCTTCTGTCTCTCCTTGCCCCCTCCTACGGGAGCCAATTTGAGAACCAACTATTATGAGGTTGATTTTGTTACACACATGTTACAAAAGAAACAGAGACTACACAAAATGTTACATAGCCAGTAAAAGGCAAAGCCACAAGCTGACCCCATTGCTCTCTGACTTCAAGATCTGTTCTTTTAATAACTATGTTAGAGCTAATAGAGGTCTTACCACCAGGCATATATGCTCCACTAATCCGAGAGCCATGACATACTTGTGACCCAAGGAAGACTTAGACATTATCATTCTGGTTGTATATGGACAGCACTGACAATTGAAAATGAAAAAAAAAATACTGGAATTATACTTAAACATTATCCACGGATGCACCACATGGAAAGGAATGTTTTCAACATTATTTTCAAAATATAGTTTCTTTAAATATAAAACTTCTTATCCACATTTTATCCATCCACCTGTTGAAGAACAGTTTGGTTGTATCTAGTTCCTGTTGATAATAAACAAAGCTGCTACGAACATTTGTTTACAGGACACCGCACGGGCATAAGTTTTCAATTCACTTGTGTAAATACCTAAGTAATAACTAAGTAAGGTTATTGGATCATAGGGTAAGTACATGATCAATGAACGGTAGCTTGTTTTCTCAAGCGGTTGTACCATTTTTCATCTTGCTCTTTCTTCTCACCAAGACCTGGCATTATCAGTTTTGGTGGTGATATCTTATTGTGGACTTGATTTCCATTCTCTAATGACTAATCATACTGTCTCTTCATTTGTCCATTTGTTATCTGGTATCTTCTTTGAGAAGTGCGTCTTTGCTGGTTTTTTTACTGGATTGACTGTCTTCTTATTGTTGAATTTTCAGAGTTCTTTATATATTCTGGATCCACATCCTTCATCAGCTTTGTGATTTGAAAATATTTTCTCCCAATCCATGACGTGTCTTTTCACACTCTTAACGTTCTCTTTCACAGAGCAACAGTTTTAAATTTTTACAGCTTAATTTATCCTTTCTTTTTTTCATTTATGAATTGCACACTTGGTATTTCATCTAAAAACTCATTAATAAATCAAAGGTTACACAGATTTTCCTCTAACATTTTCAACATCCATGCATACATCTAATTCTATATACATCTGTTGATTGACTTATCTCTTTAAAAAATTTTATTTATTGGGGTGCCTGCATGGCTTAGTTGGTTAAGCATTTGATTCTTGATTTCAGCTCAAGTGATGATCTCATGGTTTACGAGATCGAGCCCCATGTTGGGTTCTGTGCTGACAGTGTAGAGCCTGCTTGGAATCCTCTTTCTCCTGCTTGTGTATGCGTGTCTGTGTGCACGCTTGCATGTATGTTCTCTCTCTCTCTCTCTCAAAATAAATAAACGTGTGTGTGTGTGTGTGTGTGTGTGTGTATTTACTTTTCTTTGGCTTCTTTGTGTGTTGCAATTTGTGGTTAGAAATTGAACGTTTTATGTAGACACTAGCAAGCAGATAAATAAGTTTGTGCCTGGAAATAGGGTAAACTGTTTGCTAGGCTTTACTGTAGGGATACTGAGTCAACCTAGCCAAAATTTGAGATGGATTTGGATTTTGCTGTTTCTGTGGCTATCTATATCCAATATCCCCTTCAAATTCCACTAGCAATACTTTGTGTTTAGGTTGGGGGCTGGCTTATCCAGGATTTCTCTCAGGAATTTTTCTCACCTTCAGCTTTACGTGTTTCCTTGCCTTTCCTCCTGCATCTCAGGACACCCGTTCTTATGCTCTTGATCGTCTCTAATACTAGCCCAGTGTGTGTGTGGTGTACGTGTGGGGAGAAGTTGCAGGTTGTACGTGAGGTTCACTGTGGTTCCGCCGCATTCTTAGGCAGGTGTTCTTATCCTGGGTCTCAGGGGTCTTTTGGAATCCTTATCTACCACTTGAGGAGGAATAGGTATCAAATATATCCCTCCCGAGACGTAGGGAGTCTTTAATGGTCTAGCTTCAGAACATACACCTGCCTCTTCCAAAGGAGTTTTATTTTTGTTTTGTTTTGTTTTGTTTTCCCTCCGCTTCCCTTATCTGCAATGGGTCTTGACCCGTATCCTCGGGGCAACAGGCTTTGATTCCCTTGTCTCAATACTTTAAGGTTTTTGTTCCGTAGAGGAAAGGGAGAAGGATAATCCAGGCAGGGCTCATGCCCTTCCCTCAACAGCTGCTGTCCCCCTCTTCCAAGGCTGCATCACAAAGGCTGCTTTATCTATGCTCTCACCTTGACCCTAGACCTTCTCGTGATAAACCAACAGGCATCAGGCGGATGCAGATTCTCTTTGTTTTAGTGGCTCCGGGGGGGGGGGGGGACCATACTTTCTGGTGGTCCACACTCAGCCTTTAGCGATTTGTTATCATTTTTAGCTGAATTATTTCTGGCTTGCATGGCAGATGGGATCTGCAGCAAGTACTTATATTCTATTTCTCCTCGGAAAGATTTATCTTCCCCGAGATTTCAAATTACTCGTTGGTTGTCCCGAAACCTCATCTTGCTGGTAGATTGTGAAAAGTTGCGATTTTACGTTCTTTAGTAGTCACAGTGAGATCTAGGAGCTTCGTCATTCCCCGTTCTAAAGGGAACCTGGAAATTTTCCATTTTATTTTGAAAAATCACAAAAAAAAATAGCCATTAAAGATTTTCGAGCTGGGGAGTGGAAAGTTCACATCTATTTTGTTGGGGGTGGGGTGGGGGAGTGGGGGGGTAGGGGAGGGGATTCCTCTGGCTGCGTGATCCTGACTGGGCTGGAGGAAATGGAAGTCCAGAGGCAAGTTGGGAAGCGTTCGCGATAATCTGGGCTAAAGATGAGCAAACCCCAAACACAGCGTGGCACGGGGACTAAAGATAAAGATGCGTTTGAGAAGCTTAGGATTTAACAGGATTTCCTGACAGATTGTGGAGGTGGGTGCAGAGATGCATATTCATGTACCTCAATGTGCTGGATTATGGTGGGAAAAAGAGGGGAGATCTAAAAAAAAAAAAGTGCCCATGTTTCTAACCTAGGCAACCAGGAGAATGATGATAAAGGAGTCAAGATAATATTAAGGTTGCAAGCAAAACAGAGGTGCAGAGAACATACATAGGTGAGTGTTGTCCTTGGAGAATGGGTGGTCCGTTTGCCCCAAGGACTGTGGCCACGCATGAGAGAGGACATCAACTGATTAGAAAATGACTAGTATATGAATTAATGAGTGAACGAATAAACATATCAGAGCTATAGCTGTCGAACAAGACTGATTTGTTTCTTTTTATTCCACTAAGGGCGATTGATTTTATGGCATTTAAAAGAATCCAAGGGCACCCGGCTGGCTCAGTAGGTTGAGCGACAGACTCTTGGTTTCAGCTCAAGTCATGATCTCCTAGTTTGGGAGTTCGAGACCCATGTCAGGCTCGGTGCTGACAGTGTGCAACCTGTTTAGGATTCTCTCTCTCCCTCTCCTTCTGCTCCTCCTCCGCTCACACTTGTGCTCTCTCTCTCTCTGTCTTAAAAACAAACAAATAGGGGCACCTGGGTGGCTCAGTCGGTTAAGCGGCCGACTTCAGCTCAGGTCATGACCTCACTGTCTGTGAGCTCGAGCCCCGCGTCGGGCTCTGTGCTGACGGCTCATCAGAGCCTGGAGCCTGCTTCGGATTCTGTGTCTCCCTCTCTCTGCCCTTCCCCTGCTCACACTCTATCTTTATGTCTCTCAAAAATAAATAAAACGTTAAAAAAATTTAAAAAAATAAACAAATAAACATTAAAAAAAAGTCCTTGCCCACTATGAGAGTTTAACAGAATTCAGTGGATAACTTGTGTCCCTTGAAAGGCTCCCATAAAGTGTGAACTGAGCTATGATAGTCCTTCACTAGCTCAGATGTTTCGGAGCTTTCTCATCTCTCCCCCATCACCAGGATTCCAAACACTGTGTGCTAACTGCATGGGTCCATTAGCATGAAATTCAATTGGTTACAGTCTGTCTGAGGCCACTTAATAAACCTGATAAATAAGCCTCAGGTTTGGGAACAATGAAGAGAAATTCATAGTGTGGAGGCATCTAAGTACCTGTTAGGAATGAAGAGAAATAGTTAATGCCCAATTCCTTATTCCATCTTTCAGAAACAGGAAGAAGTCATTCTGTCACAAACAAGTTAATACAATAGCGATTGTCACAGAAAAAGTGATTACAGCACGGTGTCTATAGCATGACATCGTGGATTTCGCTCTTCCTTCCTCCCTCCTGCAAGAGTTGATACAGCCTCATGCTCACTCGGCTTGGTGTATCTCATCACGTGCTCGGTATTTTGGACAGAAGATGAGAATTCCCCTCTTAAAGGAGCTGCGGCCTCATGGGAAAATGCCCACAACAAACGTCTGCTCATGTGAAGCGATGGGCGCTGAACTTGGGGTAGGGGAAGGGGGGCAGAAAGGGAGGGAAAGAGCGTCACTATCTTAGGCTGGATTTAGTTAGAGAATTTACCCACTCAAATGAGCGTCGTTCTTCAAATAATCACTGTGGGAAAATAAAAGAATACATGTCACAGTTATGTTGTACTTACTTAAAATATTTTAGACTTTCTTCTCCAGTTGTCTTGGAGAATATTTGCAAGATATAAAAAAGTTTGACTGTCATTCATTTTTATCAAATTATACTAACTAGCTTAGTTCTTCCCAAAATGTATTTCCTTGCATAGTTGCCTGTATAGATGCCCCACGAAACCTGCTTCCATGGTCAAATGAATTTAAGAAAAATCTACCTAGGCTCACCCATTCTTTGACGAGCGTTAGCAGATCCAAATCTCTGAGAAGCCCTGCAGTAAACTTATTTAACTCTGTAGACAAGAGCTTCCCCAAGTCTATTTCATCAAATCTAAGACATCATAGACATGCATGACAAGATACGTCTTTAATTTATGTAGAAGTTATGTAGAAAATTTTTGCCAATTAAGCTGAGGCTGGATGCTTTCTTAAGGCTTAGAAGAATTTTTATTTTATACTCATTGAAATAATTCTTTCAGAATTATTTTGACAAATATTTTATTATATATTCTTCTTGGAGCTATATCTATATAAGAAACAAGTCATTCAAGAAGTTTCTAAAACTTCTAAAACACATCCCAACTCTTCTGAGTCACTTTTTGTCTCGGAGTAACTGATACTCGTATTTTCCACACGATATCATTATCTGCACCGCCAAGAACACAGTGCCGTTTTAAGCATGTGTCATTACTTCCGCCATGATTTTTATCCAAGCCCCGACATCTATTCTGCAAGTGTTGATATATTTGTGTAGGAAAAACAAGCACATCAAAACTGCCACCTAGAAAGCAGTGAGAGGAAGGTGCATTTTAATCTTATTAAAATTTGAAAGAAAAGTGTGTTTTGGAATCAGCAAAAAACATCATACGTCCACAAGTTACCCTGTTTGAGCATCCCATGTCACTAGGTTTTTCAGGAGCCTCTGAGAAAGCTGATCTAGCCTATTTGATCAAAGTTGGATGGAAACTAACGAGAGCCGATTTCTATAAGACAAGCGTATAAGCGTCCTGTGTCATAGCAGCATTGAACATAGGGAGCTTAGAAGTAATCCCTGGAAAGCGGTAGACACAGCAGTTGTAAGCGCAGGACCTGGAGCCAGCCAGCCTCAGTTTACACGTGTGTTTCACCAACTTCTTGGCTCAGATCTTGGGTAAGCTCCTTAATCGCCCTGAGGGTTAGTCGCCTCATCTTTTAAGTGGGGAT
Organism: Paguma larvata; assembly: GCA_030068075.1. Taxonomy (NCBI): domain Eukaryota; kingdom Metazoa; phylum Chordata; class Mammalia; order Carnivora; family Viverridae; genus Paguma; species Paguma larvata. Next base: position 65,931,882 of record CM057838.1, read on the forward strand.
GATAACGACATACCTCCCAAATAGACTTATTCTGAAGCTTAAATTTAAAAAATTATAGAGGCCACCGGGTGGCTCAGTGGCTAAGCGTCCAACTTTGGCTCAGGTCATGATCTTACGGTTTGTGAGTTTGAGCCCCGCGTCAGCCTCTGTGCTGACAGCTCAGAGCCTGGAACCTGCTTCAGATTCTGTGTCTCCCTCTCTCTCTCTCTCTCTCTCAAAAATAAATAAGCATTAAAAAAATTATAAGTTATGAAGCGCTGACCAGTGTCTGAATCAACACATCTTAGTTATTCTTATTTTCTCAGGCATTTATGGACCAATAACCACCTTCCTTGGTTTAGCCCTGGAAGAGTTTTGGCTGTTTCTGAGAATTAAAATGGCTCTTAAAGGATGAGTGATTCCTCACACGCAGAGGCTCCCAGCCACGTGCCGCAGGGCCTGACAGTGATTGCTGAGCGAGGCATTTTTAAAAGCACTTTGGGCAACGGCAGCATTATCAAAACATGCGCACGGCCTCCCACCTGCCTATTATGAAAACAGCCAGACTCATTCGCAAAAAGCATTTCTGGTGTGATTCCTACCATATCCCTCTGCGCGGCACATATTCTGTTTTCTGCATTCCATCCTCCTCACCTCCCAGGTCCAATCCATCTGAAAGTATTAGGGGAGGCGGCGTGGCAAAATACTGGGGCCAAAGTGTTGTTGCTGTTTTTTGAAGCATGAATTTGACCAAGGATGCAACTTGGGCCAGTCGATTCAAGCCCTGGTAACACATTTCCAGGCACAGAGTAAGTACTGACTAAACGGTGATATTATCCTTCTTGCGGTCAGCATTAGAAATAGCATCGCTGGGGCGCCTGGGTGGCTCAGTTGGTTAAGCGGCCGACTTCAGCTCAGGTCATGCTCTCACGGTCTGTGAGTTCGAGCCCCGCGTCGGGCTCTGTGCTGATGGCTCATCAGAGCCTGGAGCCTGCTTCGGATTCTGTGTCTCCCTCTCTCTCTGCCCTTCCCCTGCTCAGAGTCTGTCTCTATGTCTCTCAAAAATAAACGTTAAAAAAATTAAAAAAAAAAAAAGAAATAGCATCACTGCAGTCGTTTCTTACTGTAACAAATGATCATAAACTCGGTAGCTTGAGACAACACAAATGTACCATCTTAAAATTCTGGAAGTCAGAAGGGCAAATGGGCTTCACTGGGTTGAAATAAAGGTGTCAGCAGGACTGGATTTCTTCTGAGAGCTCTAGAGGAGAGGCTGTTTTTTGCCTTCTCCAGCTTCTAGAAGCCACCCACATTCCTCAGCCTGTGGCTCCTTTCCATCTTCAAAGCTAGCGACGCGTCGCTGTGTCACTCGGACATTGCCTCTCCTGCCTTCCTCTTCCCTCTTTTAAGGACTCTTGTGATTCCCCTGGACCCGGTGCGCTAGTCTCTACATTCCAAGGTCAGATGATTAGCAAACTAGACGCTGTCTTGCCGTGTATGTTAGCATACTTACAGGTTCCAGAAGGGAAGATGCGGGCGTCTTTGAGGCCATTATTCTGCCTCATCTTCACTCTGTTACGCGCTGCTGCATAACACATCACCCCAGAAGGCAGCTTCTCAAAATAACAACATTTGTCCCACAGTCTCTCTGGGTCGGGACTTTGGGTGTGGCGTAATGGGCCCTCCAAATCAGGGTGTCTCACAGGTTGTGACCACGGGTGTCCACTGAGGTTGCAGAACCCCGGGGCTTGCCTGGGGGAGGGCGTCATCCAAGCTCGCTCATATGGTGGTTGGCAGCATCCAGTTCTCGTGGGCCATTGGCTAGAAGCTTCCCTCAGTTCCTTGACACGAGATTCTCTCCACAGAGCGCCGCTCACCACGTAGCAGCTCGATTCTTCAGAGTGAGCAATCAAGATGAGAGAGAGAGAAAAAGCTGCGCTCACAGGGCAGAAGTCATAGTCTTTTGCCATAAAATCTCAGAAGTGACCCTAACCATCGCCTTTGCCGTATTTTGTTTATTAGAAGCAAGTCACTGGATCCAGGCCATGGTCCCGGGGAGGGTTTTGCACACAAGCATGGCTACCGGTGGCGAAAATCACTGGAGGCCGCCTCGGAAGCCTGCCTGTCACAATCACCGTCCTCCGTTCCTGTCAAATCCATCTTCTTCACCTGGTCACATTGGAAGCCCAGATCTGTTTCCAACTAATTACATCCGGTTATCTGGAGGTGGAGCTCAGGCCCTGTACTTTTAAAGGCGTCCCTTTGTGATTTCATTATGCGGCCAGCACTGGGAGCCACAGCCTCTGCACTCTGTCGCTGCAAGGGTAATTTACGTACAGTGCACCGGACTGTCATTCTCTATTTAAAATCCTGTCACACATTTTTGATCACGTGCAGCAGAGGGTGGGAGTTCCGCGCTTGCCTGTGAGTCCCTCTCGGACTCACGCCCTCCTCCTGGGGATCGTCTGCACCCATCCACACCTCACTCACTACCCATGCTCCTTGGACACCTCGAAGCTTGCATCTCTCCCCACACACCGGGCGTGGGCCGCCTCTGTCCTTGGTGGATGCTGTTCTCTCTGCCCACCGTCCCTGACACACCCGCTCCTTTTAAAACTGTAATAATTATCGACCATATTCAAAGAAATGCTGACGCAATGTTTATAAAGCGTGCTTATTTAAGTGTAAAGTACAAAGCACAACAATAAAACGGCCATAACCCACCAATTAACTGAAACAGAGGACAGTGTCTTGAACTTCGAAGTTTCCTTGCGGTAATCCAATGTCCTATCCCTTCCACTTCTTCACAAAGATAATCGAAATCCTAACTGCTGTGTTTATAACTCTCTTGTTCTTATCTAATGTTGTAATGTGCATGCTTATGCCTCTAAATAAAAAAAGTGGCTTAGTTATGTGTGTTGTATGGAACCACGCCCACTCACGTTTTTCGGGGTTTCACTCATTTTTGTTTCAGTAGCTGAGGTACCTCCCTTTCCACTCTTGTACAGCAACACATTTTTAAAAATACATCTCAGTTTATTTATTTACTCTTTTAGTGGTAGATCTGGGATACTTCTAGAATTTCTGCTAGTGATGACACTCCTGCCATAAATTATTGTCTGTGCCCATGTGAAAATGTTTCTCTGGGGCGTATACCTTAGAACGAATTTGGTGGCTCACTTGATATATGATGTTCAAACTTATTAGATGCCATCAAAGAGTTTTCCAACACGTTTATGCCAATATACACTTCCTCTGGTAGTGGGTCAATCTTCCGACTGTTCTAGATGCTTCTCATCACCTCATATCACCAGACGTTTTGATTTCTGCCAGCCTAGTGGATATGGCTTGTGACCTAATCACCAATGAGTGGAACATCTTTTTACATGTGTGTTGACCATTTAAGTTGCTTCTTCTGGAGAGTGCTAGTCAAGTCTTTTGCCCAGGTTCCTCAGGGCTATCTTTTTAATTTAGAGGAATTCTTTATGTATTTTGAGCCCAATTATTACATTTTTTGGTAATGCCCGCCATCCTGTTTACAGTGCAATTCTGATAAACAGATGCTTTTTTTAACATCATTCATTTGATTTATCTTTCAAATTATGACCTGCTTTTTAAGTCTTCTCTAAGAAATGCTTCCTAGGGCACCTGATGGCTTGGTTAGTTAAGCATCCCTCTTGGTTTCAGCCCAGGTCATGATCTCATGGCTCGTGGGATCAAGTCCCGAGTCAGGCTCTGCTCTGAAAGCTTGGAGCCTGCTTGGAATTCTCTCTCTCTCTCTCTCTCTCTCTCTCTCTCTCTCTCTCTCTCTTTTTCTGCCCCGTCTCTGTGCTCTCACTCTCTCAAAAATAAATAAATAATTTTAAAAAGAACATTTCCCTACTTAAGGTCAGAAAGCTATTCTCTCGTACTGTCTTCCAAAAGCTCTAAAATTTTGACTTTCCTATCAAATTTTTACTCTTGTGGGCTATGTATGGTGTGAGGTAAAAATTAACCTCCATTGATTCCCTATGGGTAATTGGTTATTAGAGCAGTATTAATCTATTAACTACATTATGCATCATTTCTGTGTGAAGTCACAAGGCCGGTTGTTTTATAAATAAGGCTGACAATTACATAGGTTTCATTTTCTGGTTCTTGATTCTGTTTCATTTGTCAAACTGTCTCACTGCATGGCATTATTTATTACAATTATTAGACTTTTATCATTATTTTTGTCTGAGAAGGCAAATTCTTATTCTTAAAAAAGAAATCATTGTAACTATTCTTAGCCATTTAAGCTTCCAAAATTTTAGACTCAACTCAACATATTTGGGGCTTTAACTGTGTTTTGTTCTGAATATCAACTCAAGCTTTAGAACATTACTAAGCACACTCACACACGCACGCACACACGCACCCACACAGGCACGCACACACACTCTTGGTGCAAAACTTACATTTATTCCCTTCGACGAGCTAAGCAGGCAGTTGATTCTTGGAGAAGGGACAGAGTTTCAGACACACACTATTTAAGGGGACCAGCCAGTCTCTGCTTGAGCTGCTGCTAATTCCTGGCAGGGGTGCGTAGAGACCTCTTCTAGCAAGATCGGTTTCTTCTGGTGCTCCCAGGAGAACGGAGGCATTTCTCCGTCTGTGTGCTGTGCTCTGAAGAAAGCTCAGTTCAGCATTTTCCAGAGAGACATGGGAAGATGGGGATGCCATGCTCAGGGATCCTCGGCGGGCGGGACTTTATACCACAACTTTTACCACAGCACTAGACTACCGCTGCCGAAGTAGGAATGTCCAGTCTACTATTTTCTCTCAAACACAAATACCTTGTTTGCAGAACTTTATTTTTAGGTATAAACATAGTTTGCTTTTTAAAAAATTCTCCTTAAAAACACGTTCAAAACCAAGTGTTCCATAAAAAGTCTCACGCTCTTTCTGGGGCGCCTGGGTGGCTCAGTTGGTTAAGCGTCTGACTCCAGCTCAGGTCATGATCTTGCAGTCTCTGGGTTCGAGCCCTGCGTAGGGCTCTGCGCTGACAGCTCAGAGCCTGGAGCCTGCTTCGGATTCTGTGTCTCCCTCTCTCTCTCTGCCCCTCCCTCGCTCACACTCTGTCTCTCTCTCAAAAATAAAATGAAAACATAAAAAGAGGTCTATGCTATTTCTTAAGCACAATATGTTTATAATTAATAGAGTGGGGTAAAAATATTGTCAAAATTTCACTTTTTTGGGGTAAAAGAATGAGACACTTTTACAAGTACTTATTAAAAAATCCCACATATTAATGATTAGAATTGTTCTTAATTGATTGAAGGATTTGGAAAGAGTTATCAATTTTATGACATCGAGTCTTCTAATCCATAGATAAAGTATGCTGCTTTATTTAATCAGGTTTTTTTAAATGTTATTGACAAAATTTCATAATTTTCTCCTTAAAGGTGTTTGATATCTTTTGTTATATTTTTTCCTATGTCTATTTTTCCTATTTTCCATTATAGATATTATTTTTAAGGATTTTACTTTCTATCTAGTACTTTTGTATAGAATTGTAATTCATTTTATATTTTTTAGCAAGCCGGCTAAATTCTCCTATAATTATAATAATTTGTCGACACGTTCTTTTGCATTTTCTACGGAGCCAACCTTACCAGAGGATAATGAAAGGTTTATTTCTTCCTTTTCAATCATTATAAATTATAAATTATTCTCGTCTTAGCATATTGGTCAGGGTTTCCAGGGAAATGTTGAATAGAAGGAACGATTATACCTATACTTTTCTTATTCCTGATTTAAAGTAAATTCTTTATTCACCATTATATATGATATTTTCTTTGCTTTAGGATACCCTACATCAACTTCTTGAAAGGCCTTTCTATTACTAGTTGTTTTTTTTTTAAATAAGTAAGTATTGAATTATTCCTAATGCTTTTTCTACAGCTAATGAAATGCTTTCAGGATTTATTGTTTTTCTCCTATAAGTTTTATGTTGATTTTCTAATGTTTTTATTCCTTGGAATTAACCCATTTTGGTATGATGTATTTTCTTATTGGTTATTAGTTATTAATACTTTATTTATAATTTTGCATTTATGTTCAAGAGTTAACCTGGCCTACAATTTTCCTTTATCATAATGCCTTTGTAAAGTTTTAGTATCAAAGTTATGATAATATCACTAAAAGCACCGGGTAGTATTTCCTTTCTTTTTTAAAATTTTTTCTATGCTCAGTAATAGCTTGTGTAGGATTAAAATGTTTTCTTGAACATTCAGTAGATCTCTGTGGGAAAATCTTAGTTATGTGTTCAATTACTTTAATGGTAATATCATTATTTAAGTTTTTTATTTCTTTATCAATCAGTTTTAGTCATAATCTTTTTCTAGAACATATTCATTTCACGGAATATTTCAAATTTATTTTTACAAAGTTGTTCAAAATATCCCTTTTTCACATTTTAATATCTGTTATTTTCAGTTATTTCCTATTTTTTGTCATTCATGTTGTTGTGTATTTGTTCCTTCTCCCTTTCGTTTTTGACCTATCTTTTCTTTTTTTAAATTAATTGATTGATTTATTTTTATTTATTTTATTATTTTTTGAGAGAGAGAGGGGATGAGTGAGCAAGGTGCAAAAAGAGAGAGAATTCCACGAACTGCAGAGAAAGAGGAAGAGAGAGTGCGGAGCCCGGAGTGGGGATTGAGCCCACCCAATATGGGGCTCAAACTCATGAACGTGAGATCATGACTTGAGCCAAAGTGGATGCTTAGCCAACCAAGCCACCCAGGCACTCTTGTTTTTGACCAATCTTGGCAGAAGTTTGTTTATTGGTTGTATTAGTTTCCTATTGCTTCTGTAACAAATTACCACAAACTTGTTGATAGATAGATAGATAGATAGATAGATAGATAGATAGATAGAATTATGTTATAAGGAACTGGCTTATGAAATTATGGAGGGTAAGGCATTCCAAGTTCTGCAGTTGGCAAGGTGGAGAGCCAACAGAAGATACATGATATAGTTCCATTCTGAGCCTGAGTCTGACTTTTAGTTTGAAGACCTACCCACCAGGAGAGCCAAGAGTGTAAATTCCAGTCTAAAAGTGAATAGTCTGAAGACTCAAGAAGAGCCCATGTTTCAGTTCTAGCCCCAAAGCAGGAAAAGACAATGTCTCAGCTCAAGCTTTTGGCAGGGAAAAGTTCCTTCTTACTCAGCCCTTTTGTTCTATTCAAGTCTTCAACTGATTTGATGAGGTCCACCCACATTAGGGAGGGAAACCTGCTTCACTCAGCCTATGATTCAAACATTAATCTCATTCAGAAGCAACATCATAGACACATCTAGAATAATTTGACTAGATGTCGGGATGCTCTCTGGCCAAGTCAAGTTGACGCATAAAATTAATCATCACCCTTGGTTTGTAGCTGCATGGTGCCAATCTCTGCTGCTGTTATCACATTGTCTTCTTCCTTTGACTCTTTTCTTTCTATGGACCTGTGATTACATTTAGGGCACAAACAGGTAATTTAGGACGATCTTCCAATCTCAAGATCTCAAGATTCTTAATTTAATCACATCTGCAAAGGTTTTATGGTTTGTGGTTGTTGTTGTGGTTGTTTTTGTTTTTGTTGTTGTTGTTTTCCCACTGAAGGTAACATTCCCAGATTCCAGGATTTAGATGAGGACATATGTGGGGGGAGCCGACATTATTCAGGCTACCACACTAAAGAAAAATCTTTCAAATCTCTTAATACCTTCTATTTTAATTTTTATCATTGCCTCCTTTTGTGTAATATTAGCTCCTTATATGCTTTTTCACTTCTTTAATAGGATACTAACTTCACTACATTCAGCATTTTCCCATTTCTAATATTAGAAGTGAGAGCTAAATATTTTCCTCGAAATACTGTTTTAGGTGGATCCACAAATTTTGATGCAGAGAATTTTCATTATTGTCTAATTCTAATTAATTTGAATTCCCTTTTTGATTTCTTCTTTGAAGCATGAGTCATTTTCAAGGGGGTTTCTTAATTTCCAAACATATGAAGGTTTTCTAGTTTTCTTTTGGTATTGATCCTCATATCCTTACATTATGTGACCTGTAGGATATTCATTCTTTAATATTGGTTGAGTCTTACTGTATGGGTCAGTATGTGACCAATTTTCACATAACACCAAATAATCTCTTACAGAACAGGTGGTTGATAATTGGGTTTGGTGTCCTCTACATGCAAGCTTACAACCTGCAATCTTGCTCACGATTCCTCAGTCAGCTCAGACGTTCATTTTCTCCAAGAAGCAGTTCTGATCACTGGGCTAAGTGTCCACTTCTGTGCTATCCTTTGCACTCCATGAATAATTAAGTACAGCTGTGTTCAACATTGCAGAATCTGATCCCGTATCTACCTCTCCCATTAGCTTTTTAACATCCTCCGGGACAAGAAGTAGATGTTACTCATCTATGTTTTTCTTGTTTCCACCACTGTATCTGCCAGATAAGCTCTCAGTAAATTATTATTGAGCTAAACAACCGAATGAGGCTAATTTTTTAAGATGCTTGCCCAGTCCTCCTCTTCCATGTAAATGATATTTATCACACTCTAGAAATAGTGCCAATCTGCCACATTAAGCTTAGTGGAATGGAAGGCAAATTTTCTACTCTGTTGAGGAGTTTTATTTACCAAGACAAAAGTGCTTATTTTTCAAAGTCATATGTATGCAGGTCACTGAAGTGAGAACATATAATCTTTGAATTTGGTTTTTCCTCTTAACAAGTACATGTGCCTTAATTCTGCCAGGATTACAACGTTGTGTGAACGCACAGCTGAGCCACTACGGAGCTTAACCATATGGCATCTGGGACACTAATAAGACATAATAGTGTTCATAACTTTGAAGTAGAGAAGAATCTAACTTTAATTAATGGTAGCCTCAGAATGTGGGAAAAAAATTTAAATCTTCTAGTCTAGCCTAATTCTTATATCCCTTCTCCAAGATCCCAGGCAAGAATTAAAGTTTTTGCTTGAATATCTCCAGGGGATGTCTCTAACATTTTTTAATATCAATATTATTGCCTAGCAGGGATACACTAATCTGATAGTAAATTAAGTGGTTTACTTAGATGAAAAGAACAGAATAATTCCTTTTTCTTAACTTGGAAACAGTCCTCTTTCCTCTAGACAAAGCAATCCTTCCATTCACTTTCTCTTTTTCTCAGTCTCGAGTAGGATCACAGGTTAGGATCTATCAGAACAACAAAGATTATAAAGTAAAAGGCAGTACCCAAACCAAGTAAACTTTCTATGCAAAACTTAAAACCTGAACTATTCAGTAGCAAAAAAAAAAATTATTTCATAAAAACGGCAACATTGAAGATTTTCTCAATTTGGAACATAGCAAGTATTAGATTATAGCATCTGTTAGTAAAATTTAATTCAAATACAGTTAAGCTTTTTAAATTCCCAAATATGTAGACAGAATTTAGAAATCCTGAATGTTCCCAATCCAGAACTGGAGAATTCTAAAGTACATAAAAACCTTTGTGATTCAAGTATGGTTGAATAATGCCTGAATGCTTCCAAATACAGGAGTTCCTAGGGTTGAGAATGTTCAGGAAGTGTGGTAAAGGTAAGTAGCGTTTTTATACTAGAAAATGCCTTGCATGTATACTCCAAGGCCCATTAATATCTATCTTCTCTCACCCAAGGCTTTTACCTCAGTTCATAATAGTTTTACTGCAAACGTATACAGCGCATACTCTCACATGTCTTTATATCACACCCTTTGCTACATAACTCCACAGTGCCCTCACACTCTTATGATACACTTGACTGTATGGCGAATGGATGTTAACGAATGTGACACAGAGGTTGAAGAGTGTTTGGGTATAGGGACCGCCCTAGCTCTTGCACCTCTGCCTTTTCCATGAGCGCATGCCTAGGCTAGCCCGCTGGAGGGACTGGAGTAACGTGGAGCAAAGTCATGTCTCTCCAGTCAGGTGCCAGGCAACTCACAGGTGCAGCAGTCTCTGTCTGACAGACGCTACTCGGACAAGCGAGCAATTTCAGCGTAGGCCAGGAGAGCTGTCCAGACTGGATTGCTGGCCTGTGTATTCATGCGTATTCAAATAAATATCTATTGTTTTCAGTCATATGTTTTAAATCTGATTAATATCTGCTTTTTTTTTTTTTCTGTCCTTAATTGCAACAAAACACCCATGCTTTGACAGTCTGGGAGTCAACTCTTAGAGTGGATAAAACAGCATTAAAAAGAAATAAGAAATTTTACTCAGAGCAAGGGTTGGGACTAGTGTGGTAAAATGGAGAGTCACTGAGCCAAGAGGCTAACCCCCAAGGCTCTCTGCTCATAAACACTATCCCACTGTTCTTGCCTTCTCAGTACACCCAGAAGTAAAGCCTAGGATTTAGCCACAGCCTCCAAGTTCACACTGTCAACCACAACAATAGTTATTACCAATGAAATATGAAACAACAGGGAGGAAACAGGGATAAGAATCATAACTGTTAAAAATAAAAACCTAAAAGCCACATACTGAGCAATTTTTCTAGTTTAAGTAGAATAAATGCACATGAGAGAAAGAAGAGTTTTAAGAATTCACACTCACATGTTCAAGGAGAGAAGTAAGGGTATTGAAAATGCCAAGGAGAAATAAGCAATCATAGGAAAGAATTAATTCAAAAACAAGTGATATAAAAATAGAATTGTTGAAGTAAAAAGCTGATTAGATAGGCTCTTTCATTAAGAAATGAAAAACTGAACTGAAATATTGTGTCTAAGACTTCATAGAATGCAGAAATATAGCAGTAAGTGAAAAAGAATAATCTAAAAAGTGAAGCAATATAAGGGTAAGGAAAGATGTGTTCATAGTCTCATAACAAGTATTATAAAAGCAGAGAAAAACATAATTAAGGGAGAGGAAATATATAAATAAATAATTTGGAATGTCCTTGAATTAAAGATAGATGTAAGAATTCGATTAAACACGTTCATAGAGATTAGAAAAATAAAAGCTATAACTAGTTGCCAAATTAAAGTATATTCAAATGAAAGAGAAAGATCTCCATGAAAAAAAAAAAAAAAGCAGATCACCTGAAAGGAAATAACACGAATCATGTATACCTGGGATGCAAAATAATGGAGTAATAATAACAAAATGGTACAGGAAAAGAATTGCAAATAAAGGGTATTATAACCAGCTAAACTATCACTTAAGTAGGAGACTGAAATACAAATATTCTTAACAAGGAATGCCTCAGAGATTTTATCATAGCTAGGGCCTCTCTGAAAGAAGTCTTACAGTAAGTACTCCAACAGTAAGACAAGGAAAGCAGTAACATGTGAGAAATTACCTAATAAAATGTGTTACTGTATAAATAACCAATAACCAATAACAGACTCCCCCTCACTGCAAATTACTAAAGTATATACAGAATGCATTTCTGAGTAATAACTATAGGGGATGATATAGGATAAAATATACCAACTAAAAGACAAAGGTTTTAACTGGATAATTTGACAAGAACAATGGGATCATTCATCCATGTCTCCTCTTCTTGGGCAGACAGAAAGAAGGCATATCCTAGTCTGTGTGACAGCTCATTTGGGGACATGTGACTGAGTTCTGGACTGTTAACGGTCCAGAAGTGTTGTAAATCATTCTCAGTCCTTAACAACATGATGCTATAATTCTCCTTTCCCTGCGGATCAACTCAAGAGCCTGTGTGTGATGTTCCTTGGAGCCAGCCTGCCCCGAAACGCTCTTGGAGTAGAATGATACAAAGCAGCCATGTTTCCCTCATGAAGTGCGTGAAAACAAGGAGTCACTGTTGCATTCTCTTGGGGTTTTATTTCTAAACGCATATTCGCATAGCTTCATTCTAACTAATATCGAGGGAGAGCTCTAGCCATAATTATTTCTAAGAAACAGTCTGAATGAGGCAGGATTCTTCAGAACACCGGAAATCGGAAAGGGAAGATACTATTCAAGGGCACGGTCCCCAGCCCTGCAGGGATAAGTATCTGACCTCTCTGCTGCTGAGTTTCATTGGAGAATCAAGAAAACTATGTTCATATGCTTTCTCATTAACTAAGGCAAAGCGATTTCTAGGGTAAGCTGTTCTGGGATTGCATCGTAAGCCTGGACTAAAAAGACAGAAGTTCAATACAAATTCAGCATTTTACTCAGCTCTGTCAGGACACAGGCTTTACGGGAAGTATCCATGGCAGCAAGGTACCATGTAGACACAAGGCAATGAAACAGTCTTGCAGAGATAGGTTTCTACCCTTGGTTGCTTTACCAGTTTCATTCCATTAATCTCTGATGCTCTTATTCAATAAATAAAGAGTTTATAAATTTATCAGTCGCACAATTACAGCCAGTATGCATTGCTCATAGCCTTGTGTGCAACACTGAACACACTTAAAATGAAAAAAAAAAAAAAAAGACTGAGAATAACATACCAGACAAATGTGGCTGAAAGAAATATGGTATAGCAACATTAACTTGAGACTAAATAAGATTTAAAGCAAAAAATATATAAATAAAAGTTTACCTTCCATGTGGGCTGATGAAAGGAACAAAAGAGCCAAAAGATATGATTATCATGAATACATTAGCACATAAAAATATATACATGATCTCTGATGGCCACTGGTGAACTACGAGGAGAAATAGCTAAATTAGTAGTTGTAGTTAGCAGTTCTAAAGCCTGCATATCAGAAACAGATAGCTCAAGGAAAGAAATTAAAAATTATATGTGATAATTAATAACTATGAGCCAAAAGATACATAAGAAACTTTATACCCAGGGAGCACACTTTTTCTTTTCCAAGCACACATGAAACATTCGTACAATTCAATCAAGTACTGAGTCACAATAAAAGCCCCAATAAATTGCAAAGAAGCAATATCTTACAAAGTTTCCCAGCTATTATTCAATGAAATAAAAAAATCGAAACCAAATGTAAAGTTTATGGAACCTCCAAATATCTGTAAACCAAAAAACCATATATCTACACAACACTTGCATTAAAGAGAAACTTGTATGTGAAAGTAATAAATTTACATCTGAGTGAGTCTGAAAGCACTCCCTGCTAAAGTTTCTAAGAACCAGGGACGCCTGGGTGGCTCAATCGGTTAAGCGTCTGACTTAGCTCAGGTCATGATCTCATGGTTCATGAGTTCAAGCCCCACGTTGGGTTCTGTGCTGACAGCTCAGAGCCTGGGGCCTGCTTTGCATTCTGTGTCTCCCTCTCTCTCTGCCCCTCCATCACTCACACTCCATCTTTCTCTTTCAAAATTAAAATAAAACATTAAAAAATATAAAAATGTAAAGTTTCTAGGAACCAGCGAAAAGCAGTACTACAAAAGGCAAACACGTATAAAAAAATACTTATCATAAGGCAACAAAGGTAATAAGTGAGTTGAGTATTCCCCAAAACACTAGAAAAAAAGAGGATAAATTCAAGGGAGAAGGAGAGGCATGTCCAGAAAAGAACGGACCTTAATAAGGTGGAGAAGAAAACAGAGATAACGGTAACAGCTAGCATGCTGACTGCGCATGCTGTAGTGAGGGCTGTTCTAAGTGCCTTACACATATTGGATCTCTCAATCCTCACAACAACGCTTCGAGAAGGTAAAATGATTCATTCTCATTTTACTGATGAGTGTAGCAGTGCACAGAGAGATTCCATAACTTTCCCGAGATCACAAAGTTAATAAGGAGCAGAGATTGATTTATCTACTGTGCTGTCCTAACCCAAAAGCTGATTTCCCTTTTGAAAAGACATTTAAAGTAGATAAGCCTCCAGAAAGACTGGTCAAGGAGAGAAAGAGAGAGAGAGAGAAAAAGAGAGAGAGAGAGAGGAAGGGAGGGAGAGACAGAAACATTGCTCTTTGGGGATAATTAGGGAGAGTTGAGAAAAACCCTAAATCTCACCAGCATAACGTGATAAATGTTTATTTCTTTCTTACATCACGGTTGTTGGTCAGTGGAATCCACGGGGCCGTTTCCCCAAGCAGTGAGGAGGAGCCGTGGAAGGTGTGGCGGAAGGAGAAACAGAAGGATGAGAAACACTGGCTCCTGTCTTCCTGGGTCAGGAAGTCACACTCCGCTTACCTTTCTTTGGTTTGGACCAACCGATAGCCCCCCCGTGCTCACCCCAATGATGAGGCTGGGAATGCGGGGAAGCAGGTGCCTTGTTTCGGTGATCGCTGCCACCCTCTGCAGCTGTGGGAGGAGGTCACCAAGAGGATGTCACTGCTGGTTGACCTGAGCCAGCTGGACCCAGGCGATCGGAGGGTCCTCACCCCTACCCTGTCCCTGGAATGTAAGTTCTACCCACAGGAGGAGCTATTCCAAGGGTGAAGCCTTGAGAGAGCGAGGTGTTGTTGAGACCATTTTGCACAGTATACGTGACTGAACTAAGCCTTCCCTGGCTTATTAAACCTGCCACCTCGAAATCCGGAGTTGTCTGCCTCTTTCTCATCCCTCCCTACCTCTCCCGGACAGACGCCAGGTAAATAGGTTAAAAAAGATTTTTTTTAAAGTAAAGAAAAGAAAGAAAAAAAGAAAAGTAACTACAGAGTGTAAAAAAAGATTACAAAAAACTATCAACAGACTTAAAAAATATATTATTATTTTTGCATTATTTTTAAAGGACTATTTGGAAAACTAGTGAATTTACAGCTGTCATGAACTAATTCCTAGAAAAAGTTAAATGCTGCAATTGGAACAAGAAGAAATTAAATACTCTCAATAGCGAAACATGAACAAAAATAGAAATGACCATCAAAAATCTCTCTTCACCCTTGACCTCCTTCCCAAGGAGAAAGAAAGCCCGTGGACCAACCGCACCTGTAGTGTCTCTCAGCTCCAAATTGTCCCTTTATTGCTGGGCTTCATGATCCCTGAGCTGCACCCGGTAAATGGTCCTTCTGCTCAATTTTTCTGAAACTTAAAACTTCTCCCCAAAACAAAGTTTGTTAAAAAAAAACCCACAACCCCACTCCTACCTTACTTATGAATATAATCGCCAAAATCTTAAAGCAAATATTAGATCAGCAAACCCAGGATTATGTAAATAACCACATGGATGATGGAAGGTTTATCTCAAGAAAAATATGATGAGGACTTTCACAAGATGGTGGTGTAGGAAGATCCTCAACTCCCCTCCTGAGGGCGCACCAAATCCACGGCCACGTATGGGTCATGTCCCCTTGAAAAGGCTCTAAAAAGTAGATGAGCTGTTCTCCGAAACAAAGGATCAGAAGACCACACGAAGACAGGGAGGAGAGGCGGAGACGCAGACTCACCAGCAGCCCAACCCCTGGCGTATGGTGACACTCGAGAGGGATCTCACCAACCCACAATTCTCTTGGAGGAGTGAGGGCTCGGGGCCTGCGTCAGGCACCCCATGTCGGGGGATCTGCAGAGGACAGACGAGCCCCCCAAATTTCTGGCTTAGGAAACCAACAGGGCGAACACCCAAGGGGCCCAAAGTGCTATAGGAAACTTAGACCCTCCATTTAAAGGGCTCCCAAGAGGGCTCACTTACCCTGAGACCCAGGAAACAACCGCAGTTCGAAAAGCCTCTGGTCTCTATGTGAAAGAGATCCATCTGCTGCTGTAACCGCATCTGCTGGAAGGGACGGTAGGAACTCTTCCCAGAGAGGAAGATGCTGCCATAAACTTTCAGATAAGCTCACCCAAAGGGGCACACTTGAAAGACAGGACCTCAAACCTCTCAGAGACAATGGGATCCATTTCCATTCTTTCATAGGTACACCAAATGACTTCAAAAAACAGATCTACAAGGCCTTTACAGCATGCAAATAAAAAGTCTTTAGCAAAATCTCTGTTCCCCTGAGTGGGTAACATTACCTCAGCCCGTGTGCCAGAAATACAATTTGGATCCACCTGTCCCTTTGAGTTTTGTACCTGAGACATGGCTTAACATTTTTAGAACAAAAGCTGTAAGATCTCTGTGTCTGTCTGTATGCTATGTGTGCTTATATATGTGTTATAGAAAGGTGCCATTTTTCTAGCTCTGGATGACATTGACAAAATTAATTTGTAAAGAGCTCTATTTATTGGCTTAAAAAGTAAGTATTTATATAAATCAAGTACATTCTCAGAATAGATAAACTAACCCAAATGTTTTTCAAGTTCATGTGATCTGGGGTAATCTGATAAATAAAAGCTAATTTAAATTTGTTTGGTTTAGGGGCGTCTCGGTGGCTTATTTGGTTAAGCGGCTAACTCTTGATTTTGGCTCAAGTCATGATCTCAAGGTTTGTGGGTTTGAGCCCTGCATAGGACTCTGCACTCACGGCACGGAGCCTGCTTCAGATCCTCTGTCTCCCTCTCTCTGCCCCTCTCCCCATCCCAAAAAGAAAATAAATGTTAAAAAAATTTATTTTGGTTTCACAAAAGCAAGCATGTCTTCAAAATTTGTCAACAAGTAACTGAGATGATGATTAACTCTTTAATGTTTAATCCAAGCATAATTGTTAAAAACGAGTAATTTAAGTACATATAAATAAGAGCTAATGTATACTAGGGGAAACTAAATAATGGAGATTCATCGAATATCTAAATCATTTTCAAATAAGATAAATATTAAATGCTAAACATACATAAATTTATCTACTTTTGGCTTTTTAATTTTTACAGAGAGACATAAAATACTTGGCCCTATTAATAAATGTATTTTGTGTTTTTTAAAATTTTTTAAATATTTATTTGTTTTTGAGACGGAAGAGAGACACAGACATATGAGCAAGGGAGGGGCAGAGAGAGGGAGACACAGAATTCGAAGCAGGCTCCAGGCTCCAAGCTGTCAGCACAGAGCCCAGGGGGAGTCTCGAGCCCACAAACTGTGAGATCATGACCTGAGCTGAAGTCAGACGCTTGATGGACTGAGCCACCCAGTGCACCCGATAAACGTACTTTGTGCCATACTGAAAAAAATTATTCTGAGGAAGAATATACTTCTAAAACGTTTGCAATGTGTTTATAAGTTTGCTGGTCTACTACAGGAGCTAATGAACAATAGCCAGCTCCCAGTTGCCTCGTCCAGGGTTTTCACTGGAAAGCCATGATTACAATCAGGTGAGAAAGTTGGAAGAAGAACTGAGAATACAAGATGAATCAAAGAGAAAACGTCAGAACACTTGGAGTCATATGTGCCAATTAACTCCGCATAAGCTGCAGATCCAAACTGAGGAACGCGGGCAGAAAATACGAGTCCTAAAAACAGCGGGTGTACTTTTAGAAAGTGAGAGCAGGGGCGCCTGGGCGGCTCAGTCAGTTCAGCATCTGACTCTTGATCTTGGCTCTGGTCATGATGTCATGGTCTGTGAGATGGAGCCCCACGTCGACCTCTGTGCTGAGGGCATAGAGCCTGCTTGCAATTCTCTTCCCTCGCCAACCCCTTTCCCACGTTGCACTCTCTCTCTCAAAATAAATAAACTTAATTTAAAAAAAATTTTAAAAGGTGATAGGCAAAGGAACTCCCGTGGGAGCTTTTCCCTACTGTGGAAGAATTTACTGTAACATCTTGTTTTTCAAACTGTGGCCGCGTCCCACTGGGGAGTTACAATTAACATTTATTTAAATAGAAAACTGCATAGTATCTAGATCTAGGTATATCCATGTGTACAGATAAATGGATATATATATATATCTTCAATTTCATCTATAATTTATAGGTGGATTTGTTTATTATCTATATATCAATAAAGAGAATAATTTCATGAAGTAGAGAATAAAATGCACGCATGGCATATACTGAAAAAAAGAAATATGTGTCAGTTTATTACATTTTCATTTCAGTTACTTCTATCATTTAACGTGCATACCTATGTACTGGCCATAGTATATGCTATATTTATTTCTTTTTTAACAGTTTACCTATTTCTTTTGAAAGAGAGACAGTGCAAGCAGGGGAAAGGGCAGAGACAGAGGGAGAGAGAGAATCCCAAGCAGGCTCCCTGCTGGCAGCACAGAGCCTGACGTGGGGCTCAATCCCATGGACCATAAGATCACGACTTGAGCCTAAGCCAAGACTCTGTTGCTTAACCGACTGAGCCACTCAGGTGCCCCATACACTATATTTCTTACTGTGCAATGATCCAACGTATTTGAAAGCCACTGCTCTCATACCATGGAAAATTAAGCAACAAGAGGGTTTGTGCGGCCAGCAGAAAAGGCCAATCCAAGAATCCTTCCTGTCCTGTACACACAGTGATAACTCCTCAAAATCCAGGCTGCGATCACTCTTCCTACTTGGTTGCCTCGGCTTTCCAGGCTTGCAACCATCCAGTAATCTTTGTTTAAAAGAGCTTCCTCCATTTCTTACTGCCTTATTTCCTTTTTCTGTCTACTTGCAAGGCTGGGAATTCTGGTGGTGGCTTCCCAGATTTTTATAGCTTTGCTATCAATTTAGAAGCTGTCCCATATTTCAAATCTGTATCCTTTCCCCGACTTAGAGCAACCTTGCTCAGCAATCAGGTGGGGATCCTGTGGCCCCTGACTGTATGGTCATTCCCGGTCTAGCAGAGCAAGGTCAGGACAAGCCTACAGACACCAGTAAGCCTCATAATGTAATTTCCAAAAGGCGCACGGTTTATTTTAACTGTCTCGTGTAGAAGGAGTTTATACTCATTTAATGTAGTGCACAGGCAATTATGCGATTGTCTCAGAGTAAAACCGTAATTATTCTGTAACAACTGCCTTCCATCATGTCTTTTCCAGACAAGCTTTGTAAGCTTTTGAAATTGCAAAAACAGTACTTGAACTAATAAAAATTGAAACTGTCAACAAAAAAGAGAGCTTTTTAAAAAACAAAACTATGAGAAATAATAAAGACGAAAGAGAATGACTATATATGAAAAGTAGGGTGTGTGTTTTGGGTCTAAGAAGGGATGAGAAATGAAGATGCATTTTTGGTAAGGGAGAAAAAGGAAAGTAATTTTGTCCTAAAGTAAAATTGATTGTTCCCAAATAAGAAAGAGAAAAGATAGTAGGAAACCAAAATGGATATTGAAAGTTATAGAAGCTTTATGGAAAAGAAATCTTAAGAAGGAATTTTATGTGTGATCAAGCTAAGATTAGAATGGGTTTATTTAAGTGAGAAAGAAAAAAAGGAAGAATTTTAATATCAAAAGTATACTGGTGCAATCTTAGGATTTGGTTTTTTCTCTGTTAAAAGGACAAAGTTTTCTTAGACTATTGGTCTGCTCTTAATAAGAAAAATACAGGATTTTCTTTCTCTTTAGTGTAATCTGCCGAGAAAACAAAGAGTCTGTGTTACACCAGGTCTCTGATTACTTGAGAACCCTGAGTCTTCTTTATTAATAAAGCTAATTGGTTTTTTTACAACTATGTAGCATTTTATACGTTAAATTCCACAGGAAGAATTGTCAAATAAGGAGTAATGCTAAACTTTCTTTAGGAAATATTTATATGTAACTTATTAACATAAATGTCCCAGACATACGTGAAGTTCCTGGGAATCTGGGGTGGCCTGGTACAATGTTATCCGTCATAATTCCCACAATTGTTTTAAAATATTGTGTATCACGGAAATAACCGGATTCCTTTGTCGATTGCATTATAATGGACCCTCGACTGATATATAACCATTGCTAATTTTTAAGCTTTTGGCATTTATGGAGTTATCATTTTACTCTGATGTGTTTGCCAAAAATGCTTCATCTGCAAGGAGATTCACGGAAAAGATTCGGACAAGGACTCCAGAATGCAAGATTCTGATAACTTTAATGGGATCATCACCCTGAACTGGGGAAGAATTTCTAAAACTTTGATGGAGATTTGTCAGATTCATAAAACTGGTAACAGAAGCACAAGATCGGCAAGAATTAATCGCAGGAAGTTAATGAACTAACGAAGATGATTATAATTTTTATGACTTCATTTAAAACATTGCTGGTTCTTTAATATTTTGTTTTCTAGATTTAAAGGGCCCGTCTTCTCTCTTTTCAGCTGTCTTTAACTCACAGCAATTTAGGAAAGTGTGTCTTTACGACAAAGGTTAACAATATCTGTATTTACATAAATTCAGTAAGAAGCTGTTTTCCTTGTAACGGGACACAGTTGGACAAGTCTTAGCTTGGGTGGGACAAGTCTTTAAAGAGACTTTAAAAGTCTGAGATTCCTTATGAAAAGTTTCAGCAAAACAGATTCAAAAGAAACTATATGGTTAGTCACTATTGTTGCTCTTCTATAAATAATCGGGCCAAGTTTATTTAAACTAGACTTAACTTGGGGCGGCTGGGTGGCTTAGTCAGCTAAGTGTCTGACTTTGGCTCAGGCCATGTCATGGTTTGTGAGTTCAAGCCCCGCATCGGGCTCTGTGCTGACAGTTCAGAGCCTGGAGCCTGCTTCGGACTCTGCGTCTCCCTCTCTCTCTCTGCCCCTCCTCCATTTGTGCTCTGCTCTCTCTCTCTCAGAAATAAACATTAAAAAAATTTTTAAAAATAATAAACTAGACTTAACTTGCAAACAAGTTAGTTTTGCTTTAGGTTGTCTTTGTTGTAGGTTAACAAACCTGAGTCAATAATGGAAACCATTAACCAGCTGTTTTGGCTTCTGTAAATTGCTTTGCAAATGCATCTCCCCATTCACTGTTCTAACTAACTGTCTGGTAACCGCTAAAACATTGAGATAGAAGCCTATGCAGTTCCCTGTTAGAGTTCCTGGTTAAACTGCCCGCCTCACCCCTGTAACTTCGCCTGCTTGCTAAAAAAAAGTTAACTTAGATTGCAGTGAGCTCTCACCCTAGCTGTTTGGAGCTGATTAAAGCAAGGTCAACGTGCAAGAAGTCACGTAACTACTGTCCCGCCGTGTCTGAGGTGTCTAACTATAATTGGTCATTTCAAGGCTCACTTAAGACAAAGAACCTTGAAGCAATAGGCTCCCGCTAAAGGTAACATCTATGTAATTGGCTATGAAGAAATGTTGTAAATTATAATTGGTTAACTAATTGATGATGTACCCTAACTTGCTAAAATCCATATAAGCCCACTGCTGCCTTTGTTCGGCGCCATTTCCTGCACTGTCTCCTTAAGATCAGGAGACCAGGTCTGGCCCGGCCGTAAAATAAAATCCTGCCTCACTGCTACTTGACGTCTGGTGGTCTTTCTAACAGCAACCTGTTTCAGTCTTTCATAGAAATGGAAATGATTGTGGAGAGAAAATTATGTTTTGATAATATCCTTGCGGATATCAGATTCTAGTGCTATCTATTGTCTTTGAGGTTTTGTTTTCTGCCTGTAAACAGAACGGAGTCCCAAAGTTTTCTAGCTTCCTCCAATATTTGGCTAAAACTCTCTCAACTAGCTTTTCCATTTTTCTCCCACGCTCTTACGGTGAAATCACTGTGAAACTAAAACTGCCCTTTTCCTGAAGCCACGCAACCTAACAATGGAGAATTTGATATAAACTTCAGAGAAATCACAACAGCTCATGTGTGGACAATCTTTGTGCCTGTTGCCGTGTGGTGGCCACTCAGATCACCAGAACTATTCACGCTACACACCAGAACACTATCTGAACGCCTCTGCTTGTCCTTGCGCCCTCTGAAGACGCTCGGAACCTGACATCCGGACATCTTCTCAACTGGCTGCTCTCCAAACTCAGCAAATTCGCTCTGTAATTTGTTCACACTGTTCATCTTTGTTTTTCTTTTGTTTCCATAGAAATGTCTCTCAGTAAATTCTCTCACTGCTCACATCGTATGAAGTCCTAACGTAGGCGAAAGCCCCGCACCCCCACCGCAACACTGCCTCCCGAAATACAGCATCCTCAAGTTCAGCCAGTCCTAAGTGCTCTCAGAAATATGCACTTGCTAATACATCAGGTGATGCCTGTGTAAATAACCTGAAAATCGGTAAACTGATGCAGAAATGCAAACCCTGAATCTGATTATAACCCAGTTCGATTCATTGGATTGGTTAAATGCTGGCTCCTGGGAATCCTGGGGAATTTTTCAATCCTTGCCTATTGTTCTTCTCACAGTCATCATATTGACCTGTCTGAGTGCATTTATACCCTGGAAGGTTTTAAATGCCTGTCAGCAACTGCTCAGATACCAAATGGTGTCCATCAGGATCAGACAATTGGATGAAATCAAGAACAATCCCATGAATGATGATGATGGTGACTCCATGGCCCTTGGCCTGATGACTCGACTAATGGAAACAGCAAATGTATGATTCCTCGGCCTGACTACATCAACAGTGGGAACAGAATCATGCTATCGTGGCTGGTCAAATTCTTCACCAGCTGAGAGAATGACCAAAGCAGAGGAATTGTTAAAACTCAGAAACAAATGGAGACTGACCTGGAAAATTCCCTGAGCAGACAAAACCGGTTTAGTCATACAAACAAAGCATAAGTTAGCTTATTTTGCAAGGCTAACCTGAATCATTTCTTGCTTACGACTCTGGAAAAGGTAAGCAAAACTTGAAGTGTTTCCCAGGGTTGACACAAGGTAACAACTGAAAATTATAATATTGTAACCAGTCACTGCAGAGAGGAAAAAGTCACTGCTTTCTAGCTATATTAGCTGCTTTATAACAATATACCCTGAATCTCCTTCCCTGTTCTGGTTTAAGTGCTCTGGTTTGCAAACTGTCTTTTTGGTGGGTGCACAATAAATTTTGATTAATTACTGCTTCAGTGATTCACTGATTTTAACTTTGGCTTTTTTGAACCTTCGACAAGAGAAAATTTTAACATCCCATTAAGAGTCACAAAATAAGCCTGAAGAAATGGAGAGATTACTACATCCATGGAGTGTTTCCCTTAACATCCTAAAGATTTTAATTATTTCCAAAAAAAAATTTTTTTTTTTTAAATTTCACTAGCAGGGCACCTGGGTGGCTCAGTTGGTTCAGCATCTGACTCTTGATCTCGGCTCAGGTCATGACCTCACGGGGTTATGAGATCAAGCCCCACATCAGCCTCTGCCCTGATGGCGCAGAGCCTGCTTGGGATTTTCTCTCTCCCTCCCTCTCGCTCTGCCCCTGCCCTGTTTGCATGCTCTCTCTTTCAAAATAAGTAAACTGACTTCTGGGTCCTTCCTCCAAACATCACTCTGGATGACCTATGAAATGAGAGGGAAGCATGGATCTGAGGAACTGACCATTATAATCACAAAACAAACACACAAACCAGTTGTGAAAATACATGGTGGGGAAGGACCAAAGAGGATTCGTGGTTTAATGTGGATGGAAACTGGGAGCATGGGGTCGGCGAGCACCAGCACCACAGTCCGGAACAGAGTGAGGGGGAGCCATGTTATTTTTAACTTTTCATCATAGAATAGTTTAGACACAGACAGAAATAAAGGGTAGTATATGAAACTCCCTTATAACCTCACTTTACCAATTCTCCACTCATGGAGAACTTTCTAAACCTGTACTCCCTATATCCCCTGCTCACTGAGATAATTTTGCCCAGCTGACTTCAAGAGGCTTTCTTAACATTAATCTTCAAACAACGACTGAACAACGAGAGAAAACGATGATTCCATTTCACTTATGAATGACCATAACATGAAAATCTTACAGGATGAAATTCAAAAATTATTTTAAAAAATATATAAAATGTTTAATGATGCAACTTAGCGGCAACATATACTACTACCAATCTCTCCATCACTCTTCCTTTTTTCTTTTCTTCTGTTTTCTTTTCCTTCCTTCCTTCCTTCCTTCCTTCCTTCCTTCTCCTTCCTTCCTTCCTTCCTTCCTTCCTTCCTTTCTTTCTTTCTCCTTTGGCTTAAAGGATTCCACTTTCTCTTGATTTTCCTCTTCATTAAAGAGTTATTCCTTCTCAGTTTTTTTTTCTGCTTTCTCCTCATTTTCCAAACCGTTGGCATTCAAGTTTGCCAAGGCTATGTCTTCAGACCTCTCCTCTATCTAAACTTACTCTCCAGGTAATCTCAACCATTCTTATGACATGAAATACCATCTGATCGCTGACGATTTCCAAATTTAATCTCTACCTTGGACTTGTCCTCTGAACTCTAGACACATATATGCAGTTGTCTATTCCATGTTTGCATTTTGATGTTTAATAAACACTTAGTATGTCCTAAGTCGACATCTTGATCTTCCCTCCTCTACACAACACCCTAATGAACCTTCTTCAGCTGCTTTCTTCATTTCATTAAGTATCAATTCCATTCTCCTGGTGCTCAGACCTAAACCCAGGATTCCCCTAGAATTCTACTTTCTCTCATAACTCATATCCAGTCTAGCAGAAATCTTGTTTAATATGCCTTCAAACACTGAGAATTGCACTGCTTTATACCACCCCACAACCATCACTTGTTCAAGACTTAGTGATTTCTCATTTGGATTATTATAAAGCCTCCTAACTGATATCCTTAAACTTGCCCCTTAAGCCTATTCTGTATATCACAGCCAAAGGTTTGTTTGTTGGTGTTTTTGTTTTTTGTTTGTTTTACATCTTTTAAGAAACTTTGTTTTGTAGAGCGATTTTAGGTCCACAGGAAAACGGAGCCGGAAGTACAGAAATTTGCCATGTACCCCATGTCCCATGCATACACAGCCTCTCCCATCTAAAGAGGTCCATTCGCTACAGTGATGAACCTACATTGACGTATCATAATCACCCCAAGTCTACAGTTTACACTGGAGTTGGTTCTTGGTGCCGTACTTTCCATGTGTTTTGACAAATGTATAACAACATGTATCCACCATTGTAGCATCGTAAAGAATAGTTTCACTGCCCTAAAATTCCTCCGTAGACTGCCTGTATATCCCTGCCTCCCTCAAATTTCTGGCAACCATTAATCTTTTTACTCTCTCCATAGTTTTGCCTTTTTCAGAATGTCGTAGAGTTGAAATCATACACTATGCAGCCTTTTGTGATTGGCGTTTTTTTCTTAGCAATATGCATTTAAGTTTCCTGCCTGTCTTTTCAAGGGTTGATAGCCAATTTTTTTTAGCACTAACTAATATTCCATTGTCCGGATATACCTGTTTGTTTGTCCATTCACCTACTGAAGAGCATCTCGGTTGCCTCCAAGTTTTGGCAACTATGAGTAAAGTTCCTATAAACATCCGTGTGTACGTTATTAATTTTTTTTCAGCACATTTGGGTAAATATCAAGGAGCGTGATTGCTGAATTATATCGTCAAGAGTTTGTTTTGTTTTGTCAAAAGCGAGAACCTGTTTTCCGAAGGGGA
Organism: Paguma larvata; assembly: GCA_030068075.1. Lineage (NCBI taxonomy): Eukaryota > Metazoa > Chordata > Mammalia > Carnivora > Viverridae > Paguma > Paguma larvata. The sequence goes on from CM057838.1 coordinate 65,957,104, forward strand.
TGCCCCATTTTGCATTTCCACCAGCAGCGAATGAGAATTTTCTGTTGCTCCACGCCTTCGGCATTTGATGCTGTCAGTGCACGGATTTTTGCCGCTCTAATAAATGTGGAGTGATATCTCATTATTTTAAACTGCAACTCTCCAGTGACACATGATGCTGAGAATCTTTTCATACCCTTATTCACCATCTGTAGATTTTCTTGTATGAGATTTCTGTTCAGATCATTTTTAATCAGATTGTTCATTTTCTTATTATTGAACTTTTAGAGCCCTTTAAACTGTATATTAGAGGGGCGCCTGGGTGGCTCAGTCGGTTAAGTGTCCGACTTCGGCTCAGGTCATGATCTCACAGTCTGTGAGTTCGAGCCCTGCGTCGGGCTCTGTGCTGACAGCTCAGAGCCTGGAGCCTGCTTCAGATACTGTGTCTCCCTCTCTCTCTCTCTGACCCTTCCCTACTCATGCTTTGTATCTCCTGCTTTCAAAAATAAATAAAAACATAAAAATAATAAGCTGTATATTAGATTAAAGTTAAATAGAAAACAAATAGGGGCACCTGGGTGGCTCAGTGGGTTAAGCGTCCGATTGTGGATTCCGGCTCAGGTTCTGATCTCATGCTTCGTGAGCCTGAGCCTGCATCTGGCTCTGCGCTGACAGTGTAGAGCCTGCTTGGGATTCTTTCTTTCTCCCTCTCTCTCTACCCTTCCCCTGCTCACTCTCTCTCTCTCTTTCTCAAAAATAAATAAGCTTTAAAAAATAAAAGTAAGTAAATAAATAAAATGCATGTTAGATCATGTTACTGCTATCTTCAAAATAAGAATAATTCATATTTATGCTTCACCAGGAATTGTTCCAAGTGCTTTTCATATGGTATTCCTTCATCTTTAATATGCACTTTTTTTTAATCCTTCCACATTTTCACATTATTTAAATTGGGATGTGTCTCACTATTGTTAACCAAACAGTAGTCATAATACAGCTGTCCTTGTGATGCAGGCACGTCAAAAATTACCAAAGGTTTCAGTGTCATGGAAGAAAATCTCAGGGACAATGGCAGAGCCTTCTTTCAGAAATTGCATTACCCAAGCTCTTACTGGAAGCAAGAATGGTATTGGATGGAAAAGCACAAACATAGACACCGCTGAATGAAAAGGTGTAGAAAGCTTAAAAGTGACTGATTTTTAAAAGCGCTTTAATCAATTCATGTAACTTTTAGTTGAGACACTGTGGGTGCGACCTATGATTGTGGAAAAACCGTAAACAGAGCAATCATCGCAAAGGCTGACGCTCCGCCTTAGCTCCTTTCAATACATGCTTACATCTAGCTGATCTGTTCTTTTCTCTGTCACCATCAGAGCAAACCATAAACATCCTCTGGAGAAAGATAATATTATTCACCGTCTTTCTAATTCTTCACGCGCCACTCCAGAATACAATAAAAATCACCGAGCACGACAGAGAGAAGAAATAAGTGAAAGAAAACCTTCAGGTGATACAAATATTGGCGTTCTCAAACATGGAGGTTAAAACCATGTGACAGACACGTGCAGGAAAACAGAATACAAGATCGGTACCGTCGCCTGAGAAAAGAATCGAATACAAATCGTAGCATTGAAAAAAGCGATTAATAATTCAGAGCTTAATAGCTGAGAAGGCAGAATGAACACAAGAGAAGAAGAATTACAGAACGGCGTGGTCGGTTAGTGCAAAGTATTGAGACCAGCCCCCTGGTTTTCTAACGGATGATGCAAGCCCAGCGAGGTCCAGTTATTGCATCAAAATTGCCTCGCTGTCTGGGGCCAGAGCTGAGCCTAGAGCTGAGTTCCACGACCCCACCCCTGGGGCTCATCCTATGATGTCTCACACTTAACAACGTTTTCCTCTGTGTAAGTCTGATCTCTCCAGAACTGCATTCTCTCTACAGAGACCCCAGAGTAGCTGCTAGCCAAGCTCATCTGTAACCTCCTGCCTCTCAAGAGAAGGCAAGTGAACCTGGAATTATAGTGAGGTGTTAACTCGAAAATGTACCTGTGGAAGGCTAAATGGTTCTCACCACTTGGTTGTCAAGAGTGAACGGCACCCTCCCCCGCCCCATCCCATACTGAGCAGTGTATTGGAGATGTTTTGGCCACGACTCGGGGGATGCTCCTGCCATCTACCCAAAGGCCGGAAGTGTTGATATACATTCTATAATGTACAGAATAGTCCCCCGCAGAACACAAATCGTCTGGTCCAAAATCCTTGGAATGCCAAGGCTGAGAAACCCTGATCTCGACCGAGTTGCAGAGCAGAAACTGAAAAGGATCACAAGGAAAAGAGAACAAGGGACATATGGGACACAGTTGAAAGAGCTGAAGTGGGGACAATTGGATTCCCATAAAGAGGTGACCTAGAGAACGGATGGGGGCAATAGTGTTCAAAGGAGTCCAGACCAAGAATATTCCAAAACTCACAAATGCCCTCGAGCCACAGATGGGACATAGTCTTGAAATTCCAAGTCTGATCATTTCACAGTAAAATTCCAAAAATTCAATGACAAAACATCGTTAACGCATTTACAGGGGAAAAGAAAGATACCCTACTTTCGAAGGAGTAAAAGACTGACAACAGACCTTCGAGTCTTTAAAGGTCCGTAAACCTAGCGTAGCATTCTGTACCCAGTGAAAACGCCCTTTAAAGATGATAGGAAAAATTAAAATGAAGGGAAAATAAAAATATTTTCAGATAAAAAAAATCTGTAAGAATACACATCTGGGGGGGCGCCTGGGCGGCTCCGCCGATTCAGTGTTCAACTCTTTTTTTTTTTAATTTTTTTTTAATGTCTATTACTTTTGAGACAGAGAGAGACAGAGCATGAGTGGGGGAGGGGCAGAGAGAGAGGGAGACACAGAATCCGAAGCAGGCTCCAGGTTCTGAGCTGTCAGCACAGAGCCCGACGTGGGGCTTGAACCCATAAGCGAGATCATGACCTGAGCCGAAGTCGGACGCTCAACCGACTGAGCCACCCAGGCACCCCACTGTTCAACTCTTGATTTTGGCTCAGGTCATGATCTCGCGATTCATGAGTAAAAGCCCAGTGTAGGGGTAAGATGTTTTCCCCCGTCTCTGCCCCTCTCCTGCTCCTGTTCTCTCTGTCTCTCTCCTCCTCTCTCAAAATAAATAAATAAACTTTAAAGAAAGAAGAAAAAAGAATGCAAATCTGGGTTAAAAGAAGCATAAGGTATCTTCTTCATGCAGAAGGAAAATGATTGCAGAGAGAAACAGAAATTCAGGATGAAATATGATCCGCTTAAAGGAGCAAACGTGGATAAATCTAAAAGAACATTTATTCCATAAAGCACTTATAGCAGTGTCTTGTGAGGTGTATATTTAAAATTAAATTTCATAAAAACATGAACAAACATGATGGAAAAAGTTTTGTCTTAGCTTGGACTGCTGTAACGAAATAGCTTAGGCTGGGAAGTTTAAACAAGAACCTTTATTTCTCACAGTTATGGAGGCTAGAAGTCTGAGGTCAAGGTGCCAGCAAAACTGCATTCTTGGTGAGAACACTCTTCCTGGTTTGCAGACAGCTGCCTTCTTACTGTGTCCTCACATGGCTAAGAGAGAGAAAGAGAGAGAGGACACAGGCTCTCTGGGTTCTTCTTATAATGGCACTAACCCCACTCATGGGAGTTCCACCCTAGTGACTTCATCTAAACCCAAGGCCCCAGGGTGCCTCAGTGGCTCAGTCAGCAGAGTGTCTGACTCTTGATTTTGGCTCAGGTCATGATCCCGGGATTGTGGGATCGAGTCCCGTGATAGATTCCATGCTCAACGTGGAGCCTGCTTGGGATTCTGTCTCTCTCCCTCTGCCCTTCTCCTGATTTCACACACACACTCTCTCTCTAAAAAAATAATAAAACAAAATAAAACAATAAGAACACCCCACTTCTAGTATCATCACACTGTGGGTTAGAGCTTCAACATATGACTTTGGAGGACAAAAAATATTCAGCCCATGCCAGAGGTAATGTGGAATTCAAGTGTTATTGTGAACTTGCATTGTTTGGGATGTGGTCAAGTTCAAGTGCAAAATATGTTTATTACTTTGATTGTGGCAAGGGCTTCACAGGCGTATGCACATGTCCGAACTCATAAAATTGCAGACATTAAAAAGGTGCAGAATTTGTAAATCAATTATATCTCAATAAAACTGTTTTTTAAGCAATAAAAGAAGAGGCTATTTGAATAGCATGTTTATCAAACCTACCATACTGATGGGTGTAAGACCCTTTATCAAGGACAGAATATATTTTATTTTTAAGTGCAAATGGGATAATTACCAAAATTGATTGTGTAGTAGTCCAGAACACACATTTCTTTATTTGAGTAACATAACATGTATCTATTCCCCTTTTTTTGTTAATTTTTTTTAACTGTGCACCTGCAGTGAACTTTCTTCCCCTCTCTGGCCTCCTTTGTTTAACAACTCAGCCCTTACCTTTCAAGAGCGATTTTTAAAATGAACTTATGAAGACAAAATTATCATTAAAAGGAGTTCCAATTATGAGCTTTCAGAAAGACAAGGAGCAGTGATTACCAGTTTTTCTCTAAACAAGGGCTTGTGTATCAGCCTCTCTCCCTTCCAGACAGAGGCAAGCAAGCTCAATACATGAATAGAAAATAAATAAGGAAGCCATTTATTTTCCAAAATGTTTTAGGAATCAAGTATATAACCAACCATACCATATTGACCCATATGTTTAAGGTCAAGATTGTTTTCAAGATATATGTGTTTTAAATTCTGCCCCTTTCTGTAAGGAAGGGCCTTCTACAAGGATTGCTAAGGAACGCTTTTTGGTTCTATCTGTTTCACACAAAGACTATAAACTGAACTAAATGGGACCCAATGGGTTGCAGTGAATCTAGTCATTTACAACTATCATTTATGAAGGATTTTTTTGGATGGTGAGAATGCCCAGCACAGTATTTCAAAGAAATTGACAAAATCAGGGCAACCAGGAGAAGAAAGAATTGAAGAATTGAAGAAAGAATTGAAGAGTTGAAGAAAGAATTGAAGAATGTTGTAGCAACATTTTCTAACAGATTTATGTAGGACCCACATGTAATTCCCATCTTTTTCAGTCCATTTTCCAACAAGCCAAGATGACACTTCAACAAAATACAGTACATTACATTACAAACATAAAGGCACAGACTTACAGAAACCCACTTACAGAAGCTCCCAGCCTCTCCTAATTGCAAAGATTTGGGGACCAACACCTTCTGACCTCTGTTACCTTCAATGGCCTCTGGAGTAAGTGATCTTGAAACATTCTACTGACTTCTCTTTCTGCACCCCTTCTTTCTCTTCCTCCCAGCACAGTACTTCCTTTACACATTTGTACTTGGCCCAACACCCTACTTGTCTACACAAGAGGACATCTTTATTTCATTCCAAATGTAGTGGAAGCAGGAAAAGGCTCCCTTAAACTACTTTCCTTAAGAGTCTCTAGACATTTTCTCAGGCAGGGGAAGTCCCATGGCAATAGCAATTCATATCCTTATCTGAAACATTGTAATATTGCTTGCCATATCAGTGTAGGCCTAGGCTTCTGTCCAATGAATGTGCCAATACCCTGGCAGCCAGATTGCAAAGCTCACTGTCTGAGACGTCCACAAGGTCCTGTGGGGGTGAGAAGTCCAGAGAAGAATGAGCCTACTCTTAGGAATGGAATTTTCATCCCCATCGAGTCTCCCCATACTTCCTTCTGTCCACATTTCACGATTACATAATCTACCCTCATCAATGTAACATCCTCTCAACTTTTCCCTTGAACCCAAATCACATGTGTCTGTGGGTTCATCATAGTTCTCTTAAATTGCATTCTCTTTAGGAAGGTCTAAATAATTTGTCCCTGTTTATATTATGCTTACCCAGCATTGGCTAATAGCAGGTGAAGGCTAAGCCAGGTTCTTTCATATGGGTAATTGGGCAATTGAATGGAAAGTCACTTTCATCTCATTTTGTTTGAGATTCTGAAGGCAGTGTTTAAAACTCCTATATTTCTGAAATATAATATTGGGTTCATGTTCTTAGGACTTCTAAGCTTTCATCTGTGTCTCCATGCTATCCTCTTTGATAGTATAAATATTCAAAAGCAGAAACTAAATAGAAAATAATAGATTAGCTGTACACAAATAATTCATAATTTCTATGTCAAACTTTAGAACTTTTTGGTTGTAATGTCAACTTCTCATGGACTTCCACCCCCTATTACCAACCTCCAAAATACTAAGAAAATCACAGGAGATTTCCACTGAAAATTTACATTCCACGACGCATTTACATATATATAAGATGTAAATAAAACATATGAAAATAAATAAACAAAAAATCTCCAAAATCTGGCTTTTAAAAGACAGATTACTGCCATTACAGCTTGAAATCACCACTATTGGAAATGAGAACAAGATTTTATGAGGTAAAGATAGAAGTAATTGTAGGCACCCTTTACGGCCCAACTGAGGTCCAGAGACAAAACATTTACTGCGACACCAACCTTCGTGGTCATGTGATGTTCCCTGCAATACTTCTACGCAACTCAAGTCCATGTGCAGGACACGTAGAAAGCTTAATTGCTAAAGCAGTTTGAAGTTTCACTAGGCAAGAATGGCAGGAGTATAACAGGGCAAGAGATTCTCAGATTTGGGATGCTTTTATTTTTTAAATGTTCCATTTAGTCAAGTCTAAGCCTTATAAAATATCGTATGACTTGGTGATAATTATTAGATGTCTATGATGTGTCAGGCACTGTGCTAAGTGCTTTGCATACATTGTCATGTTCCAATACTCAAAATTGTTCTGGGATATAATAATTATTTTTTAAAGTATTAATTTTTGAGAAAGAACATGAGCGGGGCAAGGGGAGAGAGAGAGGGAGACAGAGAATCCTAAGCAAGCTCCGAACTGTTAGGGCAGAGCCCTAAGTGGGGCTCGAACTCACCAACCATTAGATCATGACCTGAGCCAAAATCAAGAGTCACCACTTAACTGACTGAGCCACCTGGGCACCCAAAAGATGTAATAATTATTATCCCTATTTTATAGATAAGGAGGTTGAGTTTCTGCAAGGGGAAATAACTTGCTTGTAGTCTCACAGCGGCAAGCAATGGCTGATATTCTAATTCCAGTCTGTATGATATTAATTGCACATATCAACTGCTTCTCTATGAAGAGGAAGGAGGGAATGGATAAGATAAAGTGAACAGATCTGTGGAGAAGCAGTCTCAGTGTGGTTGAACAATAGGATTAGTAGGAGTACATTAGTCATACACACACACACACACACACACACACACACACACACGAATAGGATGATCTGAACAGAAAGTGGAGGTTAAATTTAGGATTTCAGAAGTGGTCCCACTTTCAATAAAAAGGATAACCAATTCAGTGATTAAAGTGGGTTGAAAAAAAATTTTTGCAAAGGAGAACAAAGAAGTGGGAAGCAAGGGTGTTGGCTATGTCATCCATTTTGAGGTTCAAGCTACCAGAATAATGGCTGCCACTGGGTTGGAGAGGATAGGATTCATCTACTTCCAAAATCTTTATTAAAAGAGATGTCAGGGAAGAAAACGGTAAAGAGAAGGGATAGAATACATAGGGCTGAATGAGACAATAGTTAATGAATTAGGGATTTTCTCATAAGACTGGAAGAATAATTGTCTGAGAAGCCTTATCACTGGACAGGAAAGATGTGAGTTCTGACTTTTAACCCTGAGATTTGTGAGGCGTATAATGTGTGGTTGCAGCACATATTACCTCCCATTTAGCACATGGCACACGCTTATTATCTCATGGTTTTCGAGGGTCAGGAATCTGGCCATGGTTTAGCTGAATTCTCAGCTTTGAGATCTCTCCCAAGCCTACGATCAATATGTCAGCCAGGACTGGGACTTCATCTGAAGGCTCAACGGGGGAAGGATTTACTTTCAAGCTCACATGGTTATTGATAGAATTTTAGTTCCTCAATGTCTATTGTACTGAGGGCCTCAGTTCCTAAGTGGATGCAAATGAAGGCTGTAAATTTCTTGCCATGTGTGTCCCTCCTACACAGTGGGTTGCTTCATCAAAGTCAAAAGGGAAGAGTCTGTTAGCAAGATGGAACTCATAATCTTGTAACCTAAGCATGAAAATGACACCCCATCACCTTTGCTATATTCTATTAGTTAGAAGCAAGTCACTAGGCCAGGCTATGCTCAAAGAGAGAGGATTACACAGGAGTGTGTATTCCAGGAAGCAGGGGTCCCTGGGGATCATGTTAAGGGCTGCCTACCACAAGGTGTGAGAGGAAATTAGAAGCCTTTCTTTGAAAAGAGGGTAGGGAAGTCAGCAACCTCAAGGATCAGCTAGGTATCAGTCAAGATCAGGAATTATAGGGAACATCAAGTGGAAGTTTGATGAACGACAATGGGACAGTGACTCTGTGAGGTACAGAAGAAAAACTTGGGAGAGAAGAATACTTGGAAATTTGGTGAGAGAAAAAGAAGCACAGAGAACTAAGACTAAGAATTCTGTGAAGAAAAAGAGTTTAAGGCACACATACTCAAAAGTGACTTATTATATGCATTGGCTAAAAAAACAAACATGGGGCGCCTGGGTGGCCCAGTCGGTTGAGCAGCTGACTTCGGCTCAGGTCATGATCTCACGGTCTGTGGGTTCGAGCCTCGCGTCGGGCTCTGTGCTGACGGCTCAGAGCCTGGAGCCTGCTTCGGATTCTGTGTCTCCCTCTCTCTCTGCCCTTCCCTTGCTCACGTTCTGTCTCTATGTCTCTCAAAAATTAAATTAAAATGTTGAAAAAAAATTTTTTTAAAAACCAACAAAAATAAACCAACAACAAAAAGAAAACAATGAAAAAATTAGTCTGAAAGTAAAGGTATAACTTCTAACAACTACAACAAACTAGTTGATCACACGGTAACCAAACCAAAGTCTTTGAAACCTTCTCACTCCCCTGCTTACAACTGTCGTTATCAGCTCAGATATCTTCATATTCTTCATAGGATGGATAACTCTACAGATCTTAAGACGCCAACGAGACAATGCTGTTAAGGGGGTGGGGGAGGGAGTATATGAACAGGTCAACCAACTGGGAAAGATGTTGTCACACCTGGTTATCCAAATGGACTCAGGGATCACGTACTGATTTTACAGCTTCTTCTGCTTTGTGAATGAAATATAAATTGAGATCTTACATTTTCAAGTTCCTGTTCAATTAAGGGAAAATCAAGGAATTAGAGCCTGGTGTACTTTCCCAGCAACCATGACCTTGTTGGGGTGACCGCCTTCAATTCCGGTACACCACTGAATCACATCCTTGGGGAACTCTATGCACTGCCCTTCTGATTTCAAGTCCGGTAAGTTGCTATGCACACATGGAAGGATTGGGCTTCACTGATTCAGAACGCTTATTCCCCTCCCATTTGCTTTCACATTCTCAAAAATCTATATTTACTTTAAAACCAACATTATGGAATGTGGATGGACTTAGACGTTTAAGGCTTCTCAATTCTTCAATCACCTATAATTAAAAGATAAAATCGACCCCTTGTCCCAAACTTTCTTTTGTATTACTAATGAGTACGCTGCCTGTAAGAATATAAAATATCCCTCTTGTACTAGTATTCTCTCTAGGAGAGTCATTTTAGGATTTTTTTTATTATCATTTTAGAGATATTCTAATAATTATTTAGCATTCAAAGGGAGCCATCAGGCTGCAGGCCTTAGGCCTTGGGAGATATGGGGATTAGGGAGTTTCTGAAAGTGATTCCATTGACTTTAAAAACATTATTGAACAAATATTATCAAAAGTTCTGGCATTCAGTGGGATGTTTCTTTGTCTTTTTATCTGTCCATTGGGTACCTTCTGAAAAGAATCCTTAGTGACTGAATCAGACACCAAAGTGCCAACTTGTTAAGAATTGGCCAGAAGTGCAAAACCAGAATAATATCCCTTTTTTCTTTTCATAATAAAGCAAGTTTGTGAGTAGGGGAAGAGGGGTGAAGAGAGGGAGGCCAAACCCCACAGAGTCTGTTCCATTATTCAGAAAGCTTTGAGGAAGAAGTATTGCTTTGTGTCTTTTGTCATTTTCCTTTTCAATCAGGAGATTTTTCTAGCATGCTAAAACACTGGGGTAATACTGGCAATAAAATTAGAAAACTTTTCTTTGGGGGAAAATACAAAGATTCGGCAACAAATTTATTTGAACTGAGGAGATGGGTGCTGTGTGTTAGAACTTGTGAATGTCTTATCATTTTATGTTTGGTTTCAAAAGAAAAATGGCTTTGGTTCTACTAACCTAACTTTTCTGCAAAAATATAAACCATTCAATTCTTCATTTTTATCTATTTCCATTAACCATTCAATTAATGGTTCAATTAACCATTAATAGTTCTCATGTGCACTTACCACTTACATGTTTATATGAAATTAACTGACGTTTCATATCCATTTCAAGGGAGCAAATGGAGCATGTTAGTGTGTTTCTGTACTTCCACTTCCACTTTCAAGGCAATCCATGCATTGGTTTTAATAAAACTTTTCATTTTAACTGAAGTAAGAGCTCACGTATTCCTCTCGAACCCTCATCTACTATAATATGCTGAAAATTTTTTAATTTGCAATATAATTTTATTTTTTTAAGTTTATTTATTTATTTTAGAGAGACAGAGACAGCGTGAGTGGGGGAGGGCCAGAGAGAGGGAGAGAGAAGATCCCAAGAAGGCTTTGCACTGTCAGTGCTGATTCCAATGGGGGCCTGAACCCACGAAGCCTGAGATCAGGACCTGAGCTGAAACCAAGAGTTGGACACTTAACTGACCAAGTCACCCAGGCACTCCTCGAATATAATTTTTTTAAAAATATAAAGAGTGGCTGGTTGGTTCAGTCGGTCAAGCATCCAGCTCTTGGTTTTGGCTCAGGTCATGATCTCATGTTTCGTGAGTTTGAGCCCTGTGTCAGGCTCCACACTGACAGCATAGAGCCTGCTTAGGATTCTCTCTCTCCCTCTCTCTTTCTGCCCCTCTCCTGCATTCTCTCCCTCCCTCTCTCTCTCTCTCTCTCAAAATAAATAAATAAGTAAACATTTAAAAATATATATGAGTAATTTTATCTATTATTTTACTTAGTGTAGAATGTTTACTCACATAAAAAAGTTGGTTTTAGCAGAAGAAAACATAGAAACATACTACAAAATTTTCTTATTAGTTCAATGCTATGAAATTACTGCCATAAATAAAATAGAACATCCACTATTTGAAATGGAAGGAGAATGTTTAAAGCAGCAGGCTGACATTTTTCCTCCCAAGTTTCTTATTTCCTTTGCTTTCTTTATGATCTGATTATTTGTACCGTCTTGTTGGTCTCAGGGTCAGTTTCTCTGCCTTCAAAATTGCGGCCTAAATTGGGGGTGGAGTACGGAAACCCTTCCTTTGATTCCCCTTAACAATGGTGAGTAGTATTGAATAACTGAAAAAATGCCCCTTGACAGTAGGGACAACATAATGAAAAGATGTAAGTGAATCATTACAAACATAAATGCAATCAAGTTCTAAATACAGATTCTTTATTCTCTTCATTAAGATGACTGTATTTTACTCCCCAAAAGATGTCAATAGGTATGCTGCTTATCACTCTTGAACTCCCTCATGTCGGCCTGTGCTGTCCCTCGAAAGCTAATTTTTATTCAGTGCCTTCCAGCCAAAGGTAAAGAGTTCTCTCCATTCCTGCCTCCTCCTCCCAACCTGGCTCCAGGGTTTATCTGCAGGAGGACATCCATTCATTCAACACGTATTTACCACATGCTTGCTTGCGTGCCACACAGTGTCCTAAGTGCTGGGCATTCAGCGGTAAACAGGATGGATAAGATCTCACTTTTACTCTCATGGATTTTAAACCTTGGTTGGGGGAAAGGCAAAATCAGACCAAAAAAATGAGTAATTCCCAAGAGAGGAACAAGGGGAAATGACGGAGAGGAACCAAGGTCAGAGGAGGGAAACAGCTCTAGCAACATTGTCAGGGAGCTCTTCTGAGAAGGCTAAATTTGAGCTGACACTGGAATGGGGAGAAAGAGCCATCTGTGAGAAAATCTGGGGTCAGGACCTCAAGTTGGAGGGAACAGCAACTGCAAACAGAGTAAGATTGGATAAGCTAGCAGTGTTCTAGATCAGAAAAAAAATACTGGTGTGGCTGAAGCATGGTGAGAAAAAGTCCCACATGAGGTGAAAATAGGCAGGGGACAGGTCTGGAAGGGCCTGCAGGTCACAGGAAGGAGTTTAGATTTTCTTCTAATTGCCATTAGAAGTCACTGTATATACCAATGCTCCATCAAAACAACCAACATTGATTATCTTAGTAGATTTTCATTTCAAGCAATAGTTCATACTTCCCACAATCTACCAAATTTTCCACAACAAACATGCATTCATTTATCATTCCCCACTAGTAGGAATCATGGATTCTGAGAGAGATGATTTATTTCTAGTGTGAGGGTGAGAAAATACATGAACCGAGAACATTCTATTGTGCCTGAAGCAAAGAAGTTCTCCAAGACTAACAGCGACATGTCAGGACAGGGACACTGAATGGCTAAATGGTTGACAATTTGATCATTGAAAAAATGACAGAAGACATTGAAGAACAGGATACTTTCATGATATTCAAAGTGTCATGTTATCGGTTGCTTATTAATTACAAGGGGATATGTCTCTTTACAATGAAAGAACAATTTAATCAAGGGATCAAACAGCATCACCAATATTGAAAACGCAAACAAAAACAAACTGATGTCACGTGCCTCTTGATGGGATGGTTAAAAGATAATATTTGAAAAAGATCAGATTTGACTCATCAAAAAAATTTGGTTAACTTATTTATCAGTGAGAGAACCTGGAAGATGCTATAATTGATTCAAAAGAGGGGCTCCTTGGGTGGCTCAGTCCGATAAGTCCAACTTAAGCTCAGGTTGTGATCTTGCCTTTTGTGAGTCTGAGCCCCACATCAGGCTCTGTGCTGACAGCTCGCAGCCTGGAGCCTGCTACGGATTGTGTCTCCCTATCTTTTGGCCCCATCCCTGTTCACGCTCTGTCTCTCTGTCTCTGTCTCTGTCTCTGTCTCTCTCTCTCTCTCTCAAAAATAAAATAAAACATTAAACAAATTTTAAAAAACAAAAGAGAATTCAAGGAACAGATGCATTTATAGATCGGGATTGTGGAAACTGATGCAAATGTTGGCAACGCCGGTTTGCCTGCTGGGAGACTGAGAGGGAAGAAAGGGAAAGACCATTGGACCTCTTGGCTGGGGTCATAGTTTGCATATCTAGAGACAAGAATTAGGTTACATGGTAATGCTATCTATAATTAACACACTGTTTAGATAGCTTCCATGGAATCAGAGTCAGATGACCTGGAGGGATGCCTTTAGATAGTGTACAGTTTTCCATGGAAGCCCAACATTTTAATAAGAAATGCACAATATTAATAATGGAAGATTTTTGTCAAAAATATTTCATCTGAATCTGGTCGGACAAAACTAGAATATAGCACATTCTATATAGTATCTAGCCTCAACCCTATTAAAACAATTGATGTCGTGAAAAAGTACAAAAACATAGGGAGAAGGTTCTTAACTGTAACAGAATAAGAAGCATATAACTATCTGTATGTGGTGGATAAATCTTGACTGGATCTGGATTTAACAAAAAATACAGAATATATTTGGGAGGATACTCAAGAAAATTAAAATATGGACTTCAGACTCGTTGGTATTATTGAATCAGTGTTAATTTTCTTAGCTCATAATGGTTTTGTGGTTATGTAGGTAAAACTCTTTACTCTTAGGTTGTGATGCCAGGAACAAAGGCAAAAAGGAAATGTAGATAAATGATATTTCCTTATAACCTGCAGTCCGTTGACAAGTACCTGAAGCAGGCAGAGTACAACATTCCTCCAGGGACTCCCAACTGTTTTAATGTTAATGCTTTTCTAAAGGGAAAAACAACCTTAGCTTGGCTATAGTTAGGTCTCCAGGATCCTGTGAGTCTTCTTTAGCATATGAAAGTCCTTTTTTTATTTTTATTTTTTAAGGTAATTTATTGTCAAATTGGCTTATATGCAACATCCAGTGCTCAATCCAACAAGTGCCCTCCTCAATGCCCATCACCTACTGCCCCCTCCCTCGCAACCCATCAACCCTTAGTTTGTTCTCTGTATTTAAGAGTCTCTTATGGTTTGCCTCCCTCCCTCTCTGTAACTATTTTTTTTTTGGAACGTTCTTTTGGAAACTTCCCCTTGACTTTACTTCCTCCAGCTCCCAAGTATATAATCAGTCACTCTTCAAAACCCCAGTGAAGCTCTTTTCTGCCCACGGAGCATGTCCCCATGCTTTAATAAAACCATCTTTTTACACCGAAGATGTCTCAAGAATTCTTTCTTGGCCATCGGCTCCAAACTCCAGGGTGTAGATACTCAAGTATTGGGGTTGACATGTAATCATGTCCTGTGTACTTCGAATGCTACCAAGAAAAGATAATAATGTACATATAGAGAACAAATTGATCAAAAGGTGAATCTAGTTGAAAAATACATAAATCTTTATTAAACTATTTTCATAGTTTCATGTCCAGTGAGCTATCAATATTTAAAACAGATTTGCAATTTTTAGTACAAAAAAAGTTAAAGAACAAGATAAAACTGTTTTTAGAATAAAACAATGCTTATAAAATGAGTTTAAAAAACAATACACATTAAATATGTTGCTATAAAAATATATGAATCAATGATAGTAATATACTTAGAGACGGATAGGAGAGAGATAGATGGACAGACAGACAGATTGATTTAATGCAGGAGTTACAGGTCAATCAACTATTTGTATACAATAATCTCCATTCGGCCTCCATGCTAAACTTACCCAGCATCAAGGAGTCCCAGTCTTCTCGAGTAGAAGATGTCTTTTTAATGTGAAAAAAGTTACTAATATTGTCATTATCAGTTTCTAGTATCTATTGATTTAAAAAAAATATGTAATGACAAATGCCCCCATGAATTCAAGAAACACTTTAAAATGAATTTCTATGTCATTAAGCACAAGGCTATTTACATAAATGTGTGAATTGGGAATTCATATGTGGATGAGGCATTGTATTTGGTTAGTTTAGAGACTATTTAGAATGTAGAATGATTATGGGTCCTACATTATTTTTTTTAGCATTCTGTGGACAAAATAAAATGAATCCAAAATGGGAAGAAAAAACAGCTTAGACGGTGATACAGAAAATCTTATTTTTGTTGTATCATCAAACACCCTCTTGGACAGGAAGGTTAAAATTTGGTGTACTTGTTCTTAAGACAGTGAGGAGGTTACCAAAGACAGAGCCCAGGGTTCTGGAGAAAGTCTCACGTGGAATAAATTTTCATTTCACGATTATCCTTTCAGGATGCCGGTCCCTAGAAAACTTGCTTGGCTTTCCTCAGTCATGGTTTCACCATCTGTAATGAAATAGTAACAACAAAAAAGATAACAATACCAACCTTTCTGGGGTAACTGTATTTTTCTTCATTCTTTTTAATTTGTCCATGTATTTATTACACTTGACCATACTTCCAAAAGGATTCGAAGCAACATAATGGTATGCTGGGCTGAAAGGACAATTCTTGGAATGTGTGAATAAATAATAGAAGTACAACAGCTTTGGTTTCTTTCTTCCTCCTCTGTCTTCCTATTTTAAACTCCGTGATTGATCGACAACTCTGTGATTGTGAGCATTTAGCTGTATTTCAAAACTTTGGTATTGCCATTCGTAAAATCAAGATAAGATTCAGTAAAATCTTGGAATTTAGGAGTGAGATGACCTGTTTCTGTGAACTTGAGCAAATTATGGAACATTATCATTCCACAAGTTCTCACCTATAAAACAGAAATATACATGTCCTGACTATAATGATCCACGGAAATACTATTATTGTAAAATGTCTTTGCAAATACTGAAGTGTAGACGTATGTAAGTGATAGCTACTCTATCATTACAGCTAAGAAAAGAAATGGACAGAATAAAATCATTTGCCCAAATAACTTTTTTTAAATTGAAGTACAATTAACATACAGTGGTATATTAGTTTCAGATGGGCAACAGGATGGTTTAATAACTCCTTACATCCCTCGGTGCTCATGATAATGTAGTCTTCATCTGTCACCAAGGTTTTTTCGATCTTATTCCGTATGCTGTACTTTTCATCTCCGTGACTTACTTATTTTGTAACTGTAAGTTTGTACCTCTTAATTCCCTTTATCTATTTCACCAGTCCCTCCACCCATCTCCCCTTTAGCAACCACCTGTTTGTCTTCTGCATTTATGAATCTGTGTGTGTGTGTGTGTGTGTCTTTTTTACTTTGTTTTGTTTCTTAAAGTCTATATATGAGTGAAATCATAAGGCATTTGTCTCTCTCCGTCTGACTTATATCACTTATTTCACCAAATAATCTTTTAAATTGCACTTCTAAAAGTGTACTGTTTTGAACTTGGAAAAATTTTAGATGCTTGGAAGTCATAAATATATCAATAGGATCCCCATAAAATGCTTTTTGTTTTTTAATTTGCTTTTTATACCGACAGGACTTCAAAATTGGCAAACGTGATAAAGGGGAGAATTTATGTGAAAATCTCTGAATTCCTACAGGGAAACATACCATAGCATTTAAAGATATCATTATGTTATTATCATTTTCTGATTTTCAATACTCTCTTCTCTTTTTTGAAAATTAAATGTACGATGACTATAATGTATTCATCAGTAAGTGCCATCAGCCTCTGTGTTACTGGAAAAATACACTTTGTTAAGAGAAGTAAAGAAAAAAGATTATTCTCAATCTCTCATCTCCCTGGGAGAAGGTATAACATTACAGATTCCCTGGTGTGTCAAGATGGCTTAATTTATGAATATCTCCCAGATAGTACCCATCATGACTCAATCAGTTTTCATGTATATTTCATTCCATCATTCAAAAGTCGGTGACCTATAGCTGGTCAATGAGGTGTAGGCTTTTGATTAAAGAAAGTAACTGCTGATCTTGCACCCTTATAATGTCAAAAGAACTGGAAATGGTTCTTGCTAAATTCTGTAGCAGCAAGGGCAATGCCAACTGCCTGGAAAATTCAGCTTTCTTAAGGAGAAACTCTTTAGCCATGAAATTTCCACAAGGATGATTACTTTCAATCAGAAAGAATGGTACAATGATCTCATTGAAGGAAACAAGAAGGAGGTTGCAACTCAAAGAGGCAGATTCTCTCCAGAGTCCAAATCATTTCTGAGGAGTGTTGTAGGAAGGAACACTAACACATTCAGGCCATCAGAAAAATGTATTATTGTTGCCAAGCACTGAAGTACTTCACAGAGGCTGAATTCATTCATCTTTCTGAGAGCTTAATTTACTGGGAGGAGTTGACCTAAGACTCACTGAGGGAGAGTAGAATTTGTATGTACTGAGCACTGTGAAATATACCCTTATGTACGTTGTCTTGTTTAATTTTTATTACAATCTAGAAATAGATGTTAATAGCCACAGCTTAGAGATAAGAAAATGGAGGATAGAGAGATAGCATAACATTCTCAAGGGCACGAACACAAATAGCAGAGCTACACTTGATTATATCTGTCTGCTCCCAAAATCCATGATGTCTCAAATACCAGTGCCACCACTGAGAGAGCCCAGAAAGCAAGTTCCCTCTTTTCATAGTCTTACACTCAACTGTCCCTTGGCCACCAGCCTCAAACACACCTACCAGTTGGATACAGGTGCTGGCTACAATCTACTGGACTGGAAATCTGGGCTTGATGAAGGTCCTGTATTTTCTCCAAGACCATGAAGTTCTTGAACATAGCAAAGACAGAGGAGTTCTCCATTATGCTATCCATCTATTACCAAAGCCCTGTTTCAGAAAATAAAGGTTCAAAACACACTTCATTCCTGTACTATGATGAGAAAAAATGAAATCCAGTTGACAAGATCAAGCCAGGAGCATCAGAGAAATTAAAGAATGGATCTGCTTCCATATGTAAAGATGGCCTCAAGAATGGCGTTCAGAGAGTGGAGAGTAACAGGAGGAAAGGCCCAGAAGGAGGCAAGTTGGGAGCAAAAAAGCTAAGGATGACTCTGAAGTTTCAGAGTTAGAGGAAATGCTGGCGTTATTAAGTAAAAATGAGAACGCTAAGGAATAAGTTGAAGGAGAGAACAAAGTTTTGGATATATGAGTTATATTGGTTATTTGGGCCTTTTGTCCAAATGCTCAGGTCAAAAACTTGGCAGCTGTCCTTGACATATCTACTTCACCCACACTCTGCATCGCGATCCACTAGCCAATCTCGTTGGCTCAACTTTCAATGCATGTTTTGGATTCAACCCACTTTTCACCACCTCCATGTTCACTTGTGGCCTTAGCCGTCTTCATCTTTTCCCTGTATTATTATAATAGCCTTTTATTACTCAATAAGATTTAATACTTGGGTATTACTGCTTCTGTATTTTTCTGCAGTCTCCGCACAGCAGTTAGAGATACCCTTAAATCTTTTTCCCACTCAAATCACTACAGTTTGATGCAGAGTAAAAGCCAGAGACCTGCAATGGCCTGTAAGAACGTAATCTCGTCCTGCTCCACTCTCTACCCAACCTCCCTCTGTGCTCCTCTGCCCTTCAACTCTCCATCCCAACCACAATGACCTCCTCGTTCTTCCTGGAACACACTAGCTGCAATCATGTCTTAGTGCCTTCATACCTGCTGTAACTTAGAAAGCTCCTTTTCCAGATAACCGTATGGTCTTCTCCCTCTCTTCCTTTAGATCTTCACTCATTCTCTCGGAGAAGACTTCTCTGATGGTTCATGCAGCCCTTTGACCACCCAACCACTCCTTAATCCCTTTCTGTTTTGATATGTTTGTTTCTCTCCATAGACATTCTCGCTTTCTTACGTTTTGTTATGATCTATTATCTGTCTCCCTGTATGAGAATGTAAGTTCCACAAGACAATGGGACGTGTCTGTTGGATTCACTACTGTATCTTCTGTGCCTAGAACAGTGCCAGGCACATAGTGAGTGCTCAATCAATACTTTCCGTATCAGTAAATGAAGGAATTAAGAAACTGAGAATTCAGAGAATTTGAGACTAAAGTTACTGACTTTGAGATCTTTCCCCATAAATGGAATAGTTAAATTATATGACAGATCATCCAAGGAGGAGAGTTAATAAACAAAAGGATACATCATAGAGTGTTTGCGTCTATTTTGCAGACAGCAGCAGGAGATGAAGAAAGGGAATTTGAAAAGGTTCCATATAGGGGCGCCGGGGTGGCTCAGACAGTTAAGCATCCGACTTCAGCTCAGGTCCTGATCTCACAGTTCATGAGAGCCCCACGTCGGGCTCTGTGCGGACAGCTCAAAAATAAATAAACGTTAAAAAAATTTTGAAAACGTGTCATATATATACACATATATGTAGATAGATATATATGTATAGTGCATGTGTGTGTAAGGTAATGCATATGGTTTAGATAGTAAAGTATGTATATAGTTTGTGTAATATATGTATAGTTTATGTAAAACATAGCATATGTAATAAATATATGAATATTTATACATGCATTCATTAACTCATTCATTCATTCATTTATGTATCTCAAGTGCAGAGTGAAGCCAAGAGCATTGATCTGTTATCCAGTAGACTTCCTAAACTCTGTTTAGTTCAATAGTTTTTCTGCTGCTGATGTTTTTTTTTTTTTTTAAATATCTGTTCATTTTTGAGAGAGAGACAGAGTATGAGCAGGAGGGGGACAGAGAGAGAGAGGGAGACACAGAATCTGAAGCAGGTTCCAGGCTCTGAGCTTCAGCACAGAGACGGACCCGAGCTGGGAGAGCTGGGAGATGGTAACCTGAGCTAAGTCAGATGCTCAGACTACCACGCCCCCCAGGTGCCCCTGTTGCTGATGTTTTCTATAAGTAATCAAATCATTTTAGAAAGTGGTGGTTTTATTTCTTCCCTTCCAATTCTTTATAGCCTTATTTGCTTTTGTCTTATTTTAGCTTTGTACAGGCCTCCAATTCGGTTAAACAGTAGAAGTGGTAGCAAATTGTCTTACTATTCATCTTAAAGGGATGCATCTAAAATTTCTCCATTAGATATAATGCTGGTTGTAAGTTTCTATTGTTGTTGTTTGTAGCATTTATCAATTTAAAAGATTTAGATGTTTTACAAAACCATAAGTCAGTATTGGATTTTACCTAATTGGCATCTGATGAAAAAAAATCACTCATTTTTCCTTTTCTTCAGTGTACTTTTGTAGCTCTTTCTTTCTTCCTTCCTCCCCTCCCTCTTTCTTTCTTTCTTTTTCTTTTCTTTTCTTTTCTTCTTTTCTTTTCTTTTCTTTTCTTTCTTTCTTTCTTTCCTTCTTTCTTTCTTTCTTTCTTTCTTTCTTTCTTTCTTTCTTTCTTTCTTTCTTTCTTTCTTTCTTTCTTTCTTTCTTTCTTTCTTTCTTTCTTTCTTTCTTTCTTTCCCTTGTCTTCTCCCTCCTTCTTTCTTTCCTTTTCTTTCTTCCTCTCTTCCTTCCTTTCTTTTCCTATTTTTTTTCTGATTTGGAAACCACATGACACTAGTTTCATAAGGTGAGCTGGGCAGCTTTTACTTTTTCTGTTTCTGGAATGATTTACCTAAGAGAGGCATTAACTACACCAACATCCAGAAGAACCATCAGGAATTGGAACTTCCTGGGAGAGAAGGTCTTTGATGACGGCTTTGGATCATTTAGTACTGACTTTAGCTTCATGCTTTCTCTTCCTTCTTGTACCAAGTTTGGCACTTATGCATTTCTTTTTTTTTTTTTTTTTAATGTTTATTTTTAAGAGAGACACACAGAGAGAGAGTGGGGGAGGGACAGAGAGAGAGAGGGAGACACATAATCCAAAGCAGGCTCCAGGCTCCGAGCCATCAGCACAGAGCCCCATGTGGGACTCGAACTCAGAAACTGTGAGATCATGACCTGATCTGAAGTCAGACGTTTAACCAACTGAGCCACCCAGGTCCCCCCCACACATTTCCAGGTCCCCCCCACGCATTTCTAGGAGCTTTTCCCTTTCATCTTGTGTTTCAAAGTCATAAGAGTATATTTATTTAAAATATTTTATATTACTTAAAAATCTACTTTGTTTCTGCATTATTCCCTTTCTATTCAGTATTTTATTTATTGGCATCACACTTTTTTCTTTCCTTGACAATATTGGCTAAAGTCTATTTTATTAATCTTTACAAAGAATCATCTGTTAGTTTTATTAATCCCCTTACTTTCATTTATTTATTTTTAAAGATTTTTTTTTTTTTCAGAGAGAGAGAGCATGCATGTGAGCAGAGGAGGGGGGAGAGAGAGAGAGAGAGAGAGAGAGAGAGAATCCCAAGTAGGTTCCACGCTGTCAGCACAGAGGCCAACCTGGGGCTTGAACTCATGAACCATGAGATCTTGACCTGAGCCAAAACAAGAGTTGGTCTCTTAACCGACTGAGCCACTGAGATGTTCCGATGGTTATTTTTTTTTAAGTCTCATTTTTTCTTTTTTGTTTATATTTCCTTCCTTCTAGTTTCTTTGAGTTCGTTGTTTTTCTTTTTCTCTCTTCTTGAGCTGAATGTTTAGCCTGTTTGTTTTAAACTTGATATGTGTTCCAGCAGATGCATTTGAAATACTTTTCTCTCTGCTGCTGTATCAGCCTCCTGCAAACGTCAGCATGTTACATTTCATCGCCTTTCAATTTTAAGTATTTCAAAATTTCCTTCATGATTTCTTTTTTAAGTAAAACAATTACTTTATTTTATTTCGTGCCCTGTGGAAATTTTAGCTATTTTCATTGTACATCCCTAAATTTATTGGACTATCTTTACCAAATATAGTCTATATGAAATTGATCCTTCGGCATTTAAAAATGAGATTTCATTTCTGACCTAACATATAATCTGTATTTTTCTTTATTTGTTTATTTTTGAGAGAGAGACAGAACACGAGCGAGGGAGGGGCAGAGAGAGAGGGAGACACAGAATCTGAGGCAGATGCCAGGATCTGAGCTGTTAGCACAGAGCTCAAGGCAGGGCTTGGCCCACAAGCTATGAGATCCTGACCTGAGCTAAAGTCAGATGCTTAACCAACTGAGCCACCCAGGTGCCCCTATAACCTATATTTTGAAAAAAAATTCCATACTTGCTCAATACTAAAATATAGTTTTTATTTGCTGAGTAAAGAGTTTATATAAATGTAGATAAATATAGGTGATACAGATATTGATATTGATAAATCTGTGTCTGTCTATAGAGATGTATTTAGATCTATGGCATTTCTGGTTTGGTTTTCTTGCCTGCTTTTTGATTTTGTTAGTCTATCAGTTCCCGGAGGAGTGTTTTAATATCTCCAAATGTGGTTATTGACTTTTCTCCCTCCCTTCAGTTCTGTCAGCTTGGGCTTTTATATTGTTGAATATATGTTTTTTATAATGTTTATCCCTTCTTGTTCTTCTGTTCCTTTCACCAAGGTATAATACCCCTCTTTTCTGCTGCCTTCTGAGGAACTTCTTCAATCTGATTCCCATTAAATTATTTCATTCTTTGGCTACTTATTCTATGTATTGGGTTTTTGCTATCAAATTTACAATTTTCATATCTAATATTTCACATTGTTCTTTCTCATAACTTTTAGCTATGGCTTTATGTCACCTTTTACCTCTTTTATGTTTATTTTACCTCTTTTAAATTCTCCAGTCTTGGCCTCCAATTCTTCCGTTGTAAATGTTTTCCAGTATGTGTGTACGTTCTGTGGGGGTTGTATCGGCTGAGGGCCTGATTATTTTGGCCTGTGAGCTCAGGTTCCCCTGGAGGCATCAGTTAGCTACTCCACCTTGTAAAACATCTTAGGGAAGACCCAAGGTCCTGGTCTGCATCCCCCTATCTGAGTTTAATAAGTAGGAAGAGGGACCAAGGTTCAAGAGGACCAAGTGAGCTCTAGTTTCTGCAAAGTTAGTCCCTTACTGCCACTCTATAACTCATCTGTTCCTGACGCACATGCAAATTCTTGGAAATAAGCATTCTTGGGGGTGCCTGAGTGGCTCAGTCAGTTAAGCATCTGACTCTTGGTTTCCAGTCAGGTCATGATCTCACAGTTCCTGAGACTGAGCTCTGCATTGGGCTCTGTGCTGACGGCCTGCTTGGGATTCTCTCAGTCTGCCTCTCTCTCTGCCCCTCCCCTGCTCTCACTGTCCCTATTGCTCTCAAAATAAATAAATAAACATTAAAAAAGAAGAGAGAGAGAAGCATTACTGGAGTGGGGCAATCTTGATATTTCCATCCACTAGTCTTAAGAGTTTGGAGAGAGAGGAGGTGAACAAGAAATAATCCAAAGGTAACTAGTCACTTCCTATCATTTTTATCAATTTTTCCTCCCCTTAGGGCCATGTGCCCTCACATCACCTCCACGGACTTCAGTGGCCTGGAATGTTCCCCAGAATATCTGGAGAAGAGGGGATCAACCAGTGCTCTGAGACAACTTGGGCAGAAACAAGGTAAGGGCTCTCCTCCAACCCTACTTCCTCTTGTAGTGAGGGCCCCTCAATCCCAGGATGGGACCCAGAAAGCCTCCAGTCTCCCAGGAACTTGTATATCTGAAAACTAGTCTTCATTTTTTCTTCTAGCACACACTTCTCTACTGCTTCTACAATTCCTCTAGACTTGATTTTGGACGAGAAAGCCCTGCTGATTTACCACTGTGCCCATGTTCAAATAATACCTCAGCTGCCATCTTCATCAGCAGGACCCTCTGTAAGTCAAGCGTGTAATAGAATCATTTCAAATTTTAAAAATTATATTTGAATTCATGCTTGGAGCATATATAGGCTGTCTCTGACAGCTGAGAAACAACGGTCTTTAATGATGTGCAGAATTATCCAATATTTATTTGGAGAAAACATATTAGCCTGGCCCTCCTTAGTCATGTCAGGCTGGAAGCCGTCGTCACCAATCTGAAGAATATTCTACGTGAGAAGTACGGAGTTGGGTTTGCTTTGTTTTGTTATTTTGCCTGTTGGAATTTGCACTACAGATTTGTCAGAGGTCACAGTGTTATGCTTTTCATTTGAATAAGCTCCCAGCCTTGACTTTATGTGTCCATCATGTTAAAGAGTATGACCAATTTAAAAGCATATTCCTCCAATTTCACCAGAAAACTGACTCCCGGGACCACTCTGGGCCAGCATTATACATCTGGAACCCTCTGCTGTGCTCGCTCTGGCTCTCCTAAGGCTATTTGAGAGTCATTTCTTTATGTAAATGCAGAATTCTAGCACTTTCTTTCAGATAGGGAATTCAGATACTTTCCCTCCATGTCCTCCTCAGGGCCAATTAAGAAGAAGCAAGTGACAGGCTGTTTTGAGTCTCCATCCTTATTTTACTATTGGTTTGCTTACAATATAATATTTACGTTAGGTATAATACACAATTTTGCAATTATATCGAATATTTATAATTAACTAAATATATAATTTTATATCATATAATATATATGATACAATGTATAAGTATACATTATATGTTATAATATAGAAATATATATTTATTATCATTATATGTAATATATGACACTGACATTACATATTATAATAAATAAAATATTCCTCATTAAAAGAATCCCTCGTGTACAAAAGTTTCATTTTGGAGCCATCTAAATTTCTTAAGACACATTTAAAGATGTCTTGTGGCTTCTAAATAGAACTTCTGATAGTTCCGTCCAAATACTAGAAGGGTACATAACTCTTATTAGAGTAGTGAACTAAACTACTTGGCAGGGACAAACCAGATTTAGGCGCTTCGAAAAAGGAGGCGAGGAGTTTAGACTGTAAATCCCAACTCTTTAATCTCAATCCCGAACCATGTTAACGTTTCTAATTCTGACTGTGTTTGCACACATTTTTTTTAATGTTTATTTTTGAGAGAGAGACAGAGTATGAGTGGGGGAGGGGCAGAGAGAGAGGGGGAGACACAGAAACCAAAGCAGGCTCCAGGCTCTGAGCTGTCAGACACGGGGCTCGAACTCACAGACCGAGAGATCATGACCTGAGCCGAAGTCAGATGCTTAACTGACTGAGCCACCCAGGCGCCCCTTTGCACAGGTTTTAAAAAAGCTTGCTCAAATACTTTTGCTGCAAACCCTGTATCCGGAGAAGAGCATCATTGGTAATTGCTCCTTCCTTTTCAAACTCAGTAACGACAATTTCATTTTCAAGGAAAAGAAACTAAATTTTTTTTCTTCGCAGAACTAAGGCTCTACTGAAAATGTTAATGCCCAGGGGCCCAACACGCTGAGCCCGAAGGAAGCTTTGGCGCCTCAGCACATAGCCTCAGGCTTCCGGGTTAATAAACCATGTTTAAGGTTAATGCTTGTTCTTACATGGTCATCAATCCTCCTTAGAAAGAGCTGCCGCAGTGGGACTCGCCACACCTGCCAATCAGTTCTGCTCAAGAGACCCACGAGGGGCAAGAACAAAAGCTAACACCAGGGGAAAAATAAAGGTCAAACAAGTTTGATGGTTTGATGTACATGAATCAGAATTTTATAGTCCAAACTGAGTTGCTGTTACTTTTCCTGGCCATTCCTGTGCCTGTGTCAGATCGGAGGCATGCTTTATTGTATGTTAGACTAATTTTTCAATTATTAATAGTTTATATTATTACCCTTATAGGGTATTTCTAGATATTAATATTATTGAATAGTGCATGTCTTTTGATATGTCCAAATTTTTTCACTTGCGACCTCACATTCTCAGCATGATGACCGCTTTCAGTATCGTTGCTCTCTGAGCGGGTCACCCCTCACCTCCAAATCAACCCTCTCCGCTCCCATTCACTCAACGTGTGGTGAGAGCCTGCTATGCCCAGGCTCTGAGGATGCAAGATCGATTCCCTTTTAAGGAACTTGAATGAATGGAGAGTGCACATTACTCCAAAATATTCTTCAACTTGTAGTACTGCTCTTCTTTAATATAGACACAGTACTCACAGTTGGGTCCGTGTTGTAGGAAAACATTTGCGAAACGCTTTGAAAAAAAGAAAAAGATTTTGGGGGTCGTTGGTGGAAAGCCAGGCACAGTCTAAGCCTACTTTTCCAGGGTTATTTCACTCTGTGGTATCTCTGAGTTTTGTATTGTCTTCTAGTCATGTTGCAGCTCTGTAATTTGTCGACACGTGATAGACAGGAAGCAATATAATTGATTCTCACACTCTCCTTTCTCCTGTTCCTTCGATTTCACCCCTGACACAATCCAGCTTTACATGTATCTGTAAATTCATTTTGGCATCATTTTCTGCCCAGAGGTGGGCTTCTTTGAATTCTCCTTCTGAACCAACTATAAGCATCTTCCCTATCCAATGAGTTCAATAAACTCTTGACATGAGTTCATTTGTATGAATGTCAAGGTTAAAACTATTTTTTTAAAAAAATACTGTTTAACAACTTTCAAGATACTTTAAGGTAGGTAACAAACTTCCTAACCAGCCTCAACATCTATCGATATCTCCTCATTCCCCAATATCCTCTGTCTTAGCACGTTTGGGCTGCTCTAACAAAATGCCACAGACTGGGTAACTTACAAACAACAGAAAGGGATTTCTCACAGTTCTGGAGGCTCGATGTCCAAGATCAACATGCCAGCATCGTCAAGTTCTGGTGAGGGTTGCTTTCTGGTTCACAGACGGTACTTTCTTGCTGGTCCTTTACAAGGTAAAAGGGGTGAGGGAGCTCCATGGGTGTCTTTTATCAGAGCACTAATCCCATTCATGAAGTCTCCACCCCCAAGACCCAATCGCCTCCCAGAGGCCCCACCTCCTAATACCATCACAATGGACATCAGACTTCCAACATGTACATCTGGGGGGAACGCAGACATTCAGACCATAGCGTCGTCCATCTGCCACACGGGTGTATACACCTCCAATCCTTCTGAATTAACATGCATTCACTGAGCACATCCCCTACATTCCTGTCTCAATGTTGCCATTTATTCTGTTTGTGTTGTATATGATACACTTCATAAGTTAGATTTTTACTCATTTATTAAGATTCATTTTAAAAAGTTACTTCCGGGGCACCTGGGTGGCTCAGTTGGTTGAGCATCCACTTCAACTCAGATCATGATCTCCAGGTTCGTAAGTTCAAGTCCCATGTCAGGCTCTGTGCTGACAGCTCAGAACCTGGAGCCTGCTTCCGATTCTGGGTCTCCTTCTCTCTCTCTGCCTCTCCATCACTCATGTTCTGTCTCTCTCAAAAATAAACAACCATTGAAAAATTTTAAAAAAAGCCGGGGGGGGGGCGGCGCCTGGGTGGCTCAGTTGGTTAAGAGGCCGACTTCATTTCAGGTCATGATCTCACAGTCTGTGAGTTCAAGCCCCGCGTCAGGCTCTCTGCTGACAGCTTAGAGCCTGGAGCCTGCTTCAGATTCTGTGTCTCCCTCTCTTTCTGCCCTTCCCCTGCTCATGCTGTGTCTCTCTGTCTCTCAAAAATAAATAAATGTTTAAAAACTTGTTAAAAAAAAGATTCTCTCTCTTTCTTTCTTGCTCTCTCTCTTTCCCTCTGCCCCTCTCCCCTACTTGCACACTCCTCAAAAAAAAAAAAAAAAAAAAAAAAAAGAGTTCAGTGCTTTGTGCTTCCTTAACCACGGCATTATCCCTAACACAACTTCTACCATATCTGCATGTGTGTGTGTGGGTGGGGGGGCGGGGGAGTGTGGAGGGAGTTGCTTTCTGTAGCTTTAAATGCTGTTTGAGTTAAGAGAATGTTGGCCGTTCTTTATTTTGTTGTCATGTTGTTGCTGGTGTTTTCTGTGAAGAAGAAAAAGAAAGAAAGAAAGAAAAGAAAAATAGGAGAGAAGAAAGAGAGAGGTTAATAATAAAGAAAGGAAAAAGGCAAGCCAAGGTTCTGAGGCAGAGGTGAGAAGATGCACTGTTATACTGGCAAACTGGCTGAGGAGAGGGGAAGCATGGCTTCTGTGGTTAGCTGGTATTTAAATGATGGGTATTTTGTAAGAATCAGACTAATAAAGGAGGCATCCGGATGTGAGGAAGGTCCCTCTCCTGGAATCCAGCGTCGGGATAATCTCTATCTGTGACCTGGTAGGAAAGAGCTTTCCCAGGGGACTTTCGTTGAGCCTAGACGTACCGGTTCTGTAAGGTGCATGGTGAGTCATTTTGGTGAGTCATTCTCCTGCAGGAAGATATTCCCCGAAGAAGACCTGCCCAGAGAGATAGAGATAGAAATACAGATAGAAATACAGAGAGAGAGAGAGATGATTTCTGCTAAACGGGTTCCCAGGTTTTTGAGCATAAAAACCACCCAAGGATCTTGTTAAAATGAAGACACTGGTTCAGTAAGTCTGGGCTAGGCCAGAGATGCCACGTTTTAAAGGGTCCCGGGTGGTACTGATGGTGCAGGTGCACGAACTATAATTTGAGTTTCAAAGCGCTAGCCTGACCTCTTGTCCAGACGCTCCGTTACGTGCCAGATGCAAATCTACTGTGTCTCATGAGAAAACCCTGACCTTCACGAAGTACCACATCCTGTTCTTGTGCTCGGAGACCCATGACCTCATCGTCCTCGGTTCTGATTAGACGCAGATGATAACAACAGTAATCATGCTCGCTTCTATCTTCTCAGTGCCATTTACATGTCATTGGCTAACTTCCCATCGGTAACTAATACTCGCTCTTTTGCTTACACATGATCATAAATGTAGTTCATTATAGCAAAGAAATCCTCATTGCTTTTATCCCATGTGACAGCTGAGCCATTTATCTAACAACTCCAGTTCATGGTCACACTCTCTGTCCCATCTGCCATGGTCCGAATATTTGTTTCCCTCCCTCAAATTCATGTGTTGAAATCTTAACCCTCAAAGATGACGATATTAGGAGGCGCTACCTTTGGGAAATGCTCGAGTCATAAAGTCATGAATGAGATTAGTGCCTTATGTAAAAGGTCCTAGAGAGCCCGCTTGCTCTTTCCACCATGAGAGGACACGGTGAGAAGGTGTCAGCTCGGAGCCCGAAGGAGAGCCTTCACCAGAATTTGACCCTGCTGGTACCTAGACCTTGGACTTCCAGCCCCCAGAATCATGAGAAATAAATTCTGTTGTTTATAAGCCACGAGGCCATGCTATTTCGTTACAGCAGCCAGAACGGACTAAGATACTCCCTTATACCATTTTCCTGCGAGGAGAAAACCGTGGCTTTAACATCATCCTCTTGCCTTTAGACTTTAGGAAGTCGATGGAGGAATCCAGGCAAAATCCGACTTCCCTTAAAGAGCTTCCTTAGGCTAAGAGCCAAGCTGGCACCCATCTTGTCATTTTAAGTCCATTTCAAAAATACCTGCCCCGTTCTAACGGTCTCAAATTCCTTCCTGTGAGAAAGGCTGCTTATTGGAAGCTAACTGTACTATAATCAATGAAAATCAAGCCAGGGTGGGGGAGAAAAAAAAATGCCATGAAGGCGGAAGGAAAGATGAGCTAGAGAAGAAGTATTGTTTTTGCCAATGTCTTGTCCTGTCCACAAAGGTGACATCACCATCCACAGGCAGAAAGAAAAGACCTTGGGACTGTAAGAAATGTGTGGGTTTCCAGGACTTCCTACGTGCTATGATTATAAAGTGAATCTTGGTAAGTCAACAAATGCTTGTATTTCCATTCAAACACAGGACTCCTGGTGTTTCGGTCTTAACCTCAAAACGGAGGGCGATAAAAAAAAGAGCATTCTCTTTCAAGTTAGATATATCTGGCTTTAAGTACAAGAATCCATCACTTATGGGCTGTGACTGTCCTTGGTCAAATGACTTAACACACACTCTGTCTTCATGTCCCCATCTTTAAATTGGTGATAATAAGACTTGTATCATAAAACACTTTTCCAGATTAAATTACGTAACACGTAAGAAGTATCTACCGCATAAGGGATAATCCATTAACATTACTTTTCCCACTTCCCTTCCTGAAACAGAATGAATTTTAACTGTTAGAAAGATCAGGTCTCATGAGTAGCTGAGTTTTTAAAAGTGGTAAAAACTTCCTGAAGAATTAAGTCGCCAGTCATATATTCGATATTGTAGACACACATGAGGTCCTATACACAGATTCATTTTAATGTTTATGCAATTAAGTCAAATTTTGTTTTAAAAATCTATTTTTATCAAGATTATATTTCCTTTTGTTTCATCCCGTTAGAGTTCATCCATCTCTTATTGTAGACTTCATTCATTTATTACTGTCATTGGCTTTTAATTGATGAAGGTAGTATTTATTGTTCATACTTTATAGTTGCGCTTTTCTAAAATCTTAGATTTAGATTTTTTTTCTCATTTAATCTTACAGCAATTCCGTTTAGGCGGCAGATTAGATATTATTATTTCTACTGCATCGATGAAGATAACCCTTTATGTAAGTTAACAAAGATCATACAAGAAGACAGAATGAAGACAGCTATGTCAGCCAATCCTTTAAGGAAGATGAAATTATCTTTATATTCAGACGGGGACTGAGCTTCAGAGAAGTTAGAGATCTTGCCCCAAAGCCACACAACTGATGGATGAATGCGGCTGGACTTGCCATACAGATCTGCCTGATTCCACAGCTCACATTTCATCTCTTTTTCAACGGTGTCATTTGAGGTCTAAAGCTATTTTAACTCGGGCAGCACTTTATACTAACAGTCCATTTATGTATGTTAGTTTGCTTTGAATCTGATTCTTGCAAGAGTCTTATGAAACTAGGATGGACAGATAGCATCATAATTCTTTTTTTAGCATTTAAATAGAGTCCCAGGGGCGCCTGGGTGACTCAGTTGGTTGAGCGTCTGACTTCGGCTCAAGTCATGATCTCGCGGTCTGTAAGTGCGAGCCCCGCGTCGGGCTCTGTGCTGACAGCTCAGAGCCTGGAGCCTGCTTCGGATTCTGTGTCTCCCTCTCTCTCTGCCCCTCTCCCACTCATGCTCTCTCTCTCTCTGTCTCAAAATAAATAAACATTAAAAATTTTAAAAAAATTTTAAAAAATCAATAGAGGCTCAAATACTGAGTATGTGGCAAAACAAAGTCATAAACACTGCAGTTGGGAGGTTTGGCTTGGGAAGAAGAAGGTACTGTGTGTGTAATGAAGTATCTATATGGCCAGGCAGGAAGCGTTACTAACCATTCTTCTCTCACTCCACAAAGTTTAATAAAATGTGCAAGCCCCTCACCGAGTCCTCTTTGGGAGGGCGCTGTCCTGAAGCTCCAGGGTGACGGTGCCTAGAACTGTGGTTATATGTCTAAACAGGCCCACTACCGTTGATACAACTCGCTTTCCTTGGTGAATCTCTTTTTATTTCCCAAGGAGGCAAGAGTTCAGAATAGAATAAAGAACTGCATTCGCAGCAGTGCCTGAGAGCCTGCACCTGTCTAAAACAGGCAGCTTGCAAATTAGTCCCAATCGATTGGATTTCCAGAGAGAAAGGGGAATAAAAAGACAATCAAGTCAACCCCCTACCCCTGTCCAGCCGGTGGGACACATTATTCATGACTCAAACTCAGTATGTGCTGTTTATAAATAGTTCTAAACCCCAGGAGGCCAAATAAGCCCTCTGCTATTTGTACACCATTTGAGGTAAAGCACGACAAGCTTCAAGCCTAGAGCCTGTACTTGGGGTTTCCGGAATTCACCGAGCCTTCTCCTCAAGTCTTCTCATGGCGGTATGAAGATTTCATTAGGGCATTCTGGACAAGTGGCAGATTCTGGCTGTAAGTGAGGAATTTGAGTGGCCAGCGAGCATAATAAATGTGTGAGAGGAAAACCACCCACTTATAATCAGAACTTCATTGTTGGAGCCCAGTAGCAACGCTGAAATGTGATCCGCATCTGGCTGAAGTGGAGGCGAGGGGCCCAAGTTCTGTGTGATAAAAGATCCACGTATTATTACTCAAGTGCTTTCTAGGAGTAGGTAAGATTTTAATTTTTTTTAAGTTTATTTATTTTGAGAGAGAGAGAAAGAGGAGAAAGCAGGGAGGAACAGAGAGAGAGGGAGACAGAAGTTCTGAAGGAGGCTCTGCACTATCAGCACAGAGCCCAACATGGGGCTCAAACCCGTGAATCATGAGATCATGACCTGAGCCAAACTCAGACGCTTAACTGACTGAGCCACCCCGGCACCCCCGAGCAGATAGGACTTTATATTAATCAAGATCTAGTCAGCAAATAAAGATGTCATGACAGGTGGTTCAACAGAAGGAATTTAATATAGGGGACTTAGTTTTGACAATATTAGGGTAACTGAAAAACCAAACAGGAAAAGGTCCTACTAGAAGCATACATCAAGGTGGGATTAGGTATACCAAAATTTTGTTGGGAAAAGCCCCCGTCAAGTACAAAGCAAGAGGGAACACAGGTAGGCAGTTAGAGCCTTCAGAGTCAGACGGATCTAACATTGATGAAATGAGAAAGGGAAGGAAGGACTGGGTAGAAAGAGCCTCAGGCTGCACCCAAGGTTCGGACCAAGTCTCAAACAGGTGAAGAGGGGTCTCCAGGCAACAGCTGATCATTAAAGGAGTCCTACATTGGGCAAGGATGAATTGGACCTAGTGGCCCTGCCATGTGCAGTCACTGGCTGGGAGCAGCCTAGGGAAAAACACGATCTTGTCTAACAGCAGATGGATCCTCTGAGTGGTGGGGCAGGTGGGCCTGTCAGCCAACCACACTCCCCTTGTAGTGAAAGGGAACATCTAAGCTGTACCCCTCCACAGTGGCCACATTGAGGACACCTGGAGATTAGCAAGAGGAGGAAGCCACCACCAGCCCAGGACTAGAGAGGCAAAGGGAGACAATGTTACAGTGTTACAGACCCCATTGCCCTTGCAGGTGCTGGAACAACAGAGGAAATGTGGGCTCTGCAGAAGAAAATCTATAGCAACAAAAAGTAATAACATAATAACAAAGTAATTAAAATCAGTGAAATGGACCCAGTCAGTTAGCTCCCTTGCTCTTTATTCTTTTTTTTTATTTTTTTAAAGTTTATTTATGTTTGAGAGACAGAAACAGAGCACGAGCAGGGGAGGGGCAGAGAGAGAGGGAGACACAGCATCCCAAGCAGGCTCGCAGCTGTCAGCACAGAGCCCGATGCAGGACTCAAACCCATGAGCTGTGAGATCATGACCTGAGCCGAAGTCGGCGCTTAACCAACTGAGCCACCCAGGTGCCCCAACTCCCCTGCTTTCTAAAAATTAATTTTCAAATATGGAGAAATTCTCAGGTGCAGAGATTCCACTTTCTGTCAATGCGGAGTAACAGGGACTGTATTTACCCGGCTGCCTGGAACTGCTAAAAATCCAGACAAAACCCGTATTTCAAAATACGAAATAATCAGGCTCAAATTATTGGTCTTCAACTGGACTTAGGGCAGTGATCCCTAAGAGATAGGAAACAAATTAGGCAATGCTCACTAAAGCCTCATATTACTACTTATGGAAGGTCTCCAGGCTGTAGCACATGGATTGGGAGTGGAAGCAGAGCCCGGTGAACTTCCTGAGCTGAGGTGACAGAGCTGAAACTCCTGAGAAACCATGGTGACCAAAAGTTTGGTGGGGTATTAGAGATAAGAGATATGTATGTAAGAGAGAACTCTGAAGGTCCCTCTCCACTATTCAGTTAAATGCTACCCAGTGCATGATATGAGGGGACTCCTCAAGGCCAATGAAAGAGCCATCCAAAAAGATTAGAAGGAACATTTACAAAGCTTGCACAGGCCCTATTCACCAATTAGAGAAGAGGACCACATATCATATCATATATCATATCACGTGTATCATGAATGAATTAGTAGAGAAAGATTTTGTCTTAGTACTGCAGGGAAAATTAGCCCTAGACTAAATGCTTTTCTGATCCCACCAAGCAATGCTTTAAAAGGATAAAATTGTTTTCAAGTAACTTATTCACTTTCTAAGACAATACTTCTAGAAACACAACAATACCCAGCATGCAACAAAGTAAAATTTGTATTGTCTGGAATCCAGTAAAAAATTGCCAGACATGCAAAGGGACAGCAAAATACTACACATAATAAAGAAGAAGAGCAATTAATGAAAACAGACCTAAAATCAGCAAAGATAACAATATTAAAAGACAGATGTTAAAACAGCTATTATACTGGGGCACCTGGGTGGCTCAGTTGGTTAAGCGGCTGATTTCGGCTCAGGTCATGATCTCACGGTCTGTGAGTTTGAGCCCCACGTCGGGCTCTGTGCTGACAGGTCAGAGCCTGGAGCCTGTTTCAGATTCTGTATCTCCCTCTCTCTCTGCCCTTCCCTTGCTCATACTCTGTCTCTATGTCTCTCAAAAATAAATAAACGTTAAAAAAAATTAAAACAACAACAACAACAACAAAAAAAACAGCTATTATACCAAGATGATGTACATGAAAGTAGAAGATTAAGTACGTTAAGGAAAGAAATGGAAGATATAAAATGACCACCTTGAACTTCAAGAAATAAAAATTAACAATATCTGAGGTGAATAATACACTAAACAGGACTAACGGTAGTTGACTAGACAATGCAGAAAAAAAGGTTAGGAAAGATTAAGACATAGTAAAGAAGCTCTACAAAATGAAATACAGAAAGGAAAAGATTGAAAAAAGAAGAGAATGAAGCATCAATAAATTATGGGACAAATTCAAGGACCCCCCCCAAAAGGACATAGAAGTATTTGAAGATAATGGCTAGAAAGTTTTCCAGATGTGGAAAAGGAAGCCAATAAAGTCACAGACCCAAGAGTATCAAAAACAAACAAA
The DNA here is from genome assembly GCA_030068075.1 of Paguma larvata. NCBI lineage: Eukaryota > Metazoa > Chordata > Mammalia > Carnivora > Viverridae > Paguma > Paguma larvata. Next base: position 65,992,009 of record CM057838.1, read on the forward strand.
CAAACAATCGAAAGAAACATGAAGAAAACTGTATCAAGGCATATCATGATCAAATTTCTTAAAACAAATGAGAGGAGGGGAAAAAAACACCCAGAGGAAAAAGATCTCAGTTTCCCCTTTAATAAAATAGAAAAGAAGAGAAAGTATACCCAAAGAAAGCAGAAGAAGGGGAATAGTTAAGATGAAAGTAGAAGTGGGGCACCCGGGTGCCTCAGGCAGTTGGGCATTTGACTTCATCTCAGGTCATGATCTCATTGCTCCTGAGTTTGAGCCCCAGGTTGGGCTCTGTGCTGACAGCTCAGAACCTGGAGACTGCTTCAGATTCTGCGTCTCCCTCTCTTTTGCTGCCTCTCCCCATCTTGTTCTCTCTCTCTCTCAAAAAAATATTATTTTTTTTTTGAAAAATTGAAAATAAAAAGATTAGAGCAGCAGTCAAAGCTGCTCTAATAATAAAGAAAATCAATATGAAAAACAACCTCTTTGGGCCTCAGTTTTTTCATGTGTACAATGGGAATAAAAATATCACTCTAATAAATCTTACTGATTCTATTTCCCAACACTAAAGATGAATGGTGGGTGTCATTTATCATCACAATTGCATCACTGGTTTTTTAGTAATGAAGAAAAAGAGGAATGATACTCGGATATAATTTCCAGTTTCAAAAATTTTTACATACCAAAACATCTTTGTTCATTCCTATTATGTGCTTGACCCCTGAGCCATAGAAGTTTGCAATGGTTGGCCTATGCTTTACCATGACATTAAAATATTTTCACAAGCTCGCCTTAACCTGCTGGTCCTTCTTCACCTCTCATCTCCCATTCCTTACACCTCCGTTACAGCCAGAAAAACCACCTCACTGTCCCTACTGTGTATACCCTGGTCATTCTTGCTGCTGATCTTTGGACATACCCAGCCTCCAAGGTGAAGCAAGAAATCCTTCCGCCTCGCTGAATTCCACTAACCCAGTCCTTTTGAAAGCCAATGTAAAACATTGTGATATTGCACTTTTAACTAACTCTCCTTACGTAAGCTAGGTCTCCAAGGAATATATAATCAGGCAAGGAAGAGTAACATATGGACAAACAAGTGGAACAAAATGCAACGGGTACTATGTATGTAGCACAGGCATGAACAAAAACCTAGGAAATCAGAGAGGGGGAATTAATTTCACCCAGCAGATAAGGGAAGGATGCACAGAGTTCACATTTCACGTGGGTCTCTAAGGATGAATGGAAGTTCAATCACAGAGTGAAGTGGGGGCCGAGAAAGCAGTCTGTGCAAAACCAAGGAAATAGAGAGCTACCTGTCTAGGGAACAGAGTAGTATGGAGTGGCTGTGCAGAGAAAAGGACCCAAGTCTTTTCAGTTGGCTGTTGGAAGGTAGGCTCCCTAGAAAGCAGATTGAATAAGACATTAGCATGTGGGTCACTTATTAGGGAGTGCTCTTGGGATTGATAGCTGTAGAAGAGAGGAAGAGGAAACAGTATTGAAAAGAAGTTGAATTTACATACAATCCCAGTGATTGAATCAGATTAGCCCCCAGTTAGCTCTAGAATTGGAATGACCTCTCATACTTTCGTGCCCCTGCCTCTCTCAGCCCACTAGGTGTGAAATGTCCTTGGAAAGAGATGTGACATTGAACAAGGCAATTTTCTTCAACCTGTCACAATCCTCAAGGAGGGCTGGCGGATGTGGGTTGTTAACTGATCACACTCCCCACAGCTGAATTAACAACTGCTTCATCCCTGGTTGGGGAACCTGGGTGGGACATCAGTGTCCACCACAATCTGCTAACTTTGGCCATCACATGTCATCATTTTCCCTTTCCCCCTCCAAAAACCAGAATTGGATTTGAAATACAGCAACATTGCTTCAAAGTTGCAACGCAGAGCTGAGAAATTTGCAGCTCAGGACAGGATGAATCCTAATGTTTCGGGTATTTGACAAAACACGAAGCATCAGCAGGAATAAATCTTCAAAAAACAACCCCGGAAGTAGAACCCTCTTTCACCAAGCAATTTGGCTGGACCAATCTTAGTGATACTTGTTCTTCCAAGGACTAAATGCCGTACTGATATGAAAATCAATTCTCTTAATTTTAACTACCTGGAGAAATCATGGCAGTGGTAGTGGGCTTGAATAACCAAAATGTAGTAAGATAACATAGTCAGAATTTGCTCAGAACTCAAGGGGAATGTCTGTATGCAACTTCAGTGGTGAGTTCATTTGTTTGCTACCAGCTGAGACTTCCCTGCAATAAAGTCAATCCTGTCCGTCCTCCTGCACAGTAGGGAGAGTTCTGAGATGGTCCTCAGTGAGTCACACCTTTGTGTAATCCCCTCTCTATGAGCTTGGGTGAAACCTGTGATTTACTTCTACCCGGTAGAATATAGCAAAGATGATGGGAGTTCACTCCCACGGCTGTGTCTCGCAGTATGGTAAAGACGAAGGATTTTGTGGCTGTAACTAAGGTCCCTAATCAATTGATTTTAAATTAATCTAAAAGGATATTATCAGGAGCGGGCCTTTACCCATCACATGAGCCCTTTAAAAGAGGGTCTAGAGATTAGAGCTGGAAAAAGGAAGAGAGAGGCACCTGGGTGGCTCGGTGGATTAAGTGTCCGATTTTTTCATTTTGGCTCAGGTCATGATCTCACGGTTCTTGAGTTTAAGCCCTGCATCAGGCTCTGCGTTGACAGCACGGAGCCTGCTTGGGATTCTCTCTCTCCCTCTCTCTTTGGCCTTCTCCTGCTTGTGCTGTCTCTCTCTCTCTCTCAAAATAAATAAATAAACTTTAGAAAAAAAAGTAATAGAGATTTTCCTTATGGCCTTAAAAAAGCAAACTACCATGAGTTCTATAGTGTCAGTGTAAGGACATGTCCTATGTGAACACATGTATCTATACATCTATGTACATGTATTCAGTTGACCTCTAAACAATTGGGGACTTAAGGGCAGTGACCTCCTGCACAGTCAAAAATCCAGTGTAACTTTTGACTCTCCAAAAGGCTACTAATAGCCCACTATTGACTAGAAGCCTTACTGATAATGCATCAGTTAATACATATATTGTATGTTATATGTATTATATATTGTATTCTTACAATAAAGTAAGCCGAAGGAAGAAAAATGTTGAGAAAATCATAAGAGAAAATATATTTATAGTACTGTACCATATTTATAAAAAGAAAAAAATTCTCAGGTAAGTGGACCCACACAGTTCCAAACTCTGTTGTCCAAGGGCCAGCTGTGTATGTAAAAATTTTCTGTGTTCCAATATGTGTACTTTTCTACACATCCACTGTTACCTATATATTTATTACATTCACACGTGTGCAAGTGTGCCCATGCATGTGGTCTCTGAAAAAACACGGTTAGGTATAGTGCAGATAAGCGAATATTTTGATATGTTCAAATGCATATTTATACAGAGTTCTGCTCATCATTTCCTAACTTTTGTACATTTAACTCTATGGCATGTGAGCCGTAACCTATTAGCCACTAATATCTGTGGCCTCACTTTTGCCTACGTATCAAGAAAGAGCCACAGATATTTAAGTGACTTTGGTTTCTCTGGACATCCTGCAGTTCTCCATTCGATGTTAATGTAAACGAACTGAAATGGAGCATGAGATGAGGGCAGGATGACTGCCGCTTCTCATCTCCACTCCCAGCTGGGCCACAAATGGAGCCTGGTAATTCATCCTTCCTGCTCCCCAGGCCAGGAGCCTGGGTCTCTTTCCATTACCCTTTACTAGGACTCTGCCTGCTTTCTGGGCCCCAGCTTTGTTTCCTGACAAAGAAAGGATTCAGTAAAACCATGTGGCAAGTGCAATCTTTCGGTCTCCTGCTACGATACCCAATGTCCAGAGAAGCATGTTCCTCTCCCTTCTCTCCCTAAGAGGTCTTCTTTATTTCCTTCTAATGGATTCTTTTAAGCGACAGATTTCCAGCTGTTGTCAAGATTTCTCCCTTTATGTGGTCTGACACTCTTGAGAAGCATTCGAGCTCGGAGGCTATGTTATCCTGAGGTCCAGACATACCTGTATGGTTTTAACTCCATGGTCAATACCTGTGTTGACAACACTCTTAAAGTACACAGCCACTGGGGACCCTCTCAGGATGCAGTAAATATGCACTAAAAACAGAGTTTCAGGGGCACCTGGGTGGCTCAGTTGGGTAAGTGTCTGACTTCGGCTCAGGTTATGATCTTGCAGTTCCTGAGTTTGAGCCCTGCATCGGGCTTTGTGCTGACAGCTCAGAGTCTTAGAGCCTGCTTTGGATTCTGTCTCCCTCTCTCTCTCTTCCCCTCCACCGCTCAGGCTCTATCTCTTTCTCTCAAAAATAAATGAACATTAAAAAAAATTTAAAAACCCACAGTTTCAGATTTGAGAACTTTTTCCCTCTTCTGCTTGCAAGATATGGGCTTAGATTTTCTTATTGAGTCTACAACTACTAATACCAGTGCTACTACTACTAGAGAAAAGTGAGTCAGAGAGTTGAAAAATTGTACCACCTTCCTTCTAGACTCTGTTCCTCTTTCTTCAACAGAAAGGGCTAGGGTTTGTTACTGCTATGATCGTATTAAATGACTCAGCTATTTTATCAACCATGTCATGCTCTGGTGTTTAGAGCCTATGAGGGTCATTAATGGACCAAGTTTTCAGGGTTCGTTACAAGCACAATTTCTGGTTCCCCGCACACTGTAGTCAGAGTTATCTTTTAAAATGCAAATCGGATCATGTCACACTGCTTAAGATTACCCAGTGGGTTCCCATTACTTCGAGAATAAAACCCCAAAATGTTCACATGCCTTAAAAGGCCCTGTGGACTGTCCCCCTCCCTCCATCTCTCCAGCCTCATCTCATAATCCACACCTCCTCGACTTTCTCGTATAGAACAGACCTCTTTCAGTTCACCTAATTCACAGCGCTCCTTTCTGTGAATGCTCCTTCTTTAGCTCCTGTCATTTTCTCTCTCTGATATTTGCTTTCCTTCACTAGCCAGACTTGTTAACGACTGGACCTCAGTTCCAGTGTCACCCTCTTCTGTCCTCCTTCCCCCATACATACACCAAGTCGATCTCCTAGTCAGACCACTTGAGAGTACCCTTCCTTAGACCCGTCAGAGTCTATAATTGGATGGGTCCTTCATCGGACCCATTACAGTTAGTAAATATACATCTACTTGCATGAGTCTTTGCTTAATGTCTGTCTCCTACCAGACACAGTGTAAGCCCTGCTTAAGTTGACTCCACAGTATATTCTCCATACCAATTACTGGCAGTTGGTACCCAGCAGGGGGCTCAACAAATATCCACTGAGTAAATGAGTTACGTAGATTAGGCTTTACCTCGATTATAGCAAAGCCTGAAGTCTCGTGGTCATGCTGTCTCCTACATCTCTCGGTGTCCAGTTCCAATACCATACACCAGAAGAGCTTCCTTCTAAAAATATACATATGGTGTTTGGTGGAGCTCTTTTGCTGGTGAGGGTGAAAATTTTACTTCACGGCATTCAAACTGTCTTTCTGAAATAAGAGAACATTGCTTGTGAATCCTTTGCACAGTTTGGCAATTTTCAATTTAAATATTTACCATGAGTTCACTTATCATATTTACCATGAATACATAATGCAAGGCAGATGGTAATAAATATTATAATAGACCTCAAATGTGCTGTGAGAGCCAAACAGAAGGAATTAATATCCATGGAGAGATGTGGGAAGGTCCCAAGTACAAGTTAATATATGAATAAGGCCTTGAAGTCTGGGTAGGTTGGTAAAGACACTTTCAACCCTATTTACCTGGCCAACCCCTGGCTAACCCTGACAATCTTTATAGTTCAGCTTAATAATCACTTCCTCCTGGAAGCTGTCTCTGATCCCATTCTCCAACCAAGTTACATACTCCCAGCATTCTTTCCCCATTGTCAAGTCACTTGTTTGTCTACCTTGCTAAATTCTAAGCTCTCAGGAAAAGGAACTGGAGGTGACTTATCCACCATTGCATATGACCGTTTAGTACATTGCCTGGCAAAAGGCAGAAATTCAATAAATACCCAATGCATGAATGAATGAGTGACAGAAGAATAAGAAGTAAAAGCGGGAACAGCAATTCAGGTATAGTGGAACACCGTAAAGACATAAAAGAAAAGAAAGCCTGGGATGGTCACCAGAGATACATTGTTCCGTAAGAGAAAGAAGACATCTAGGCGATTAAGTGTGTATGGTATATGGGAAACAAAAAAAAAAAAAAAGGAAGTTTCAAAAGGTCAGCTGGAGCCAGATTTTCAAAGGACTTGAATCATAATGAAGAAGTTGTAGTTTCTATCGCCAAGAAGAGCTACGTGTTACTTAAGTGGGAGGGTAGTGATATTAGATGCGTACTTTACAAAAATCACTCTGGTGGACCAGAAGAGGAAAGACTAGAGAAAGCAACGAGAATAAAGTTACAGAGAATGTTTACAAAGCTACTGTAATTATCTAGTTCATGATTTCTCAACCTTGGCACCATTAGCATTTGGGGTTGGTAACTCTTTATTGTGGATGGCTATTCAGTGCATTGTAGGATGTTTAGCAGCATTCCTGGGCTCTTCCCACTAGATTCCAGTAGCACCCACCCCCTACGGTGTGACAGCCAAGCCAAGAATATCTCCAGACATTGCTGACTATCTCCTGTGGGACAAAATCACCCTCAGGTATTTTGAGAATGACTGATCCAGGAGGTAGATAATAGGGTATAATCAAAGGTGATGGTTTTTAGGACGAACGGGTCAGATAGCAAGGACACTAAACAAAGTGATTTACCCCAAGGAACAAGCAGTTGTTATTGTCTGAACAAGCAGCATGACTAGTACCCTCCCTGAGGAAGTAGGTCTTGTCAGAAGAAGACAGGTAGATTCTTCTTAAAATGATTCCATTTCTCCTAGAAAACATACAGATAGCCGAGTTCTAGATATTTCCATCTATTTTGTTGGATTTAGTAGTCAAGAGCCCATCGTTCTTCTTTGATAGTGAAACTCCAATTCTCTCTTGGGCATCAGTCCATGGACTATAAGTTCTTATCTCTGACTCCAAAGACAGAAGAGCTAACACAGAGCCCTGAGCTAAGCAGACACAGGGGATGCCGTCATGGCACCTCAAAGGAACAGCACACCTGAAAAACAAGTCAAAGGGAGAAAAGAAGCCAAGAGAACGAGAGAGAGAAACAGAGTCTTGATGAGGTTATCTATCTATGCTCTGGAATTCTGCCAGGCCCGTAGGTAGGTCATCCTTGGATTCCTCAATTCAGTGAGTCAACAAATTCATATTTTTGGTCTGGGTTATCTGAAGAACTGAGGGTGAGCCATATTATTCAAAGAGAATAGTAGTCATCTAACAATGTCCAAGTAGCATTACAGAGTATAGAGTGAGCACTGGACATAGAGTCAAACCTCAGAGTTGAATCTAAGCCCAATCATACACTCATCTATTAATTATTCATCAAACTTTTATCGAGTTCTTCTTGTGTCCTGGGCAATGAACTAAGCCATAACAATAGGGAAAAAAAAATGGTCTTACCTGCCAAGAACTTATATTCTAATGCTCATTTGATGGGTATCAACCCTGACTACATATTTGAATCAGTTCAGGAAGTTTTGAAATATGCCGATGCCTGGGTTCCATGCCAGTCCAGTATAAGAATTTCTTGGACATGAGGTAGGCAATGTTTATTGAGGTGACGGTAATGATGGTTAGGGTTCTATTTCCATTTTACAGAAAAAGAAGGTGAAGTTAAATGACATGTTCAATAATACACCACTGATGAGAGGCAAAGCTAGGATTCGAAGCCAGACAAATTCCCACAGTGTTTCAGAGCCGCCTCTTAATCACTGTTACGCTGTCATTTGAAAGGCCTAGAAACACTGAATATGTTCAGTCCAATATTATTATATACAAGCCAAGTTCATTTTCAGAATTCTCAGCTCTTCCTTTGCCTTCCCTTGTCCTTGTCCTCACCAGTCCCAGCCTCACGCACGCAACTTCCACGTGCACAGGGATAACAAGTTTTCTTCTGTGTCCTATTTAAAAATTTTTCTTTCTCCAGAAATTATCTACTTACAATGCAGAAGATGCATAAGCCATGGTGCTTCCTTATCCAGCGTCACGCTTATGTCTATTTTTTAAAGCTTATTTAAAGCTTATTTATTTATTTTTGGGAGAGAGAGCAAGCAGAGAAAAGGCAGAGAGGAAGAGAGAGAGAGAATCCCGAGAGGGCTCCACACAGAGCCCAACTTGGGGCTCGAACCCATGAACCGGGAGATCAAGAGCTGAGCTGAAATCAAGAGTCAGAGGCTTAACTGCCTGAGCCCCCCAGACACCCGGACACTCTGTCTTGATACAGCACTCTCTGCCATGGTATAAAGAACCCTGGCTTTGGAACTGGTTCAATCTCAACTATATCACTTTAATATAACCAGGTCCACAGCTTCAGATAAATTACATAACTACCCTGAGCCCCAGTTTCCTCTCATGTAAAGTGGGAATAACACCTCTCTTGTTGTGTGGCTGTGAAGATTAAATTGAAATATATTTACAGTGTTTAACGGGTGTCTCAAACTTGGCAGACACTAAATTAAAGGCAACTATTGCTATTGCAACTGCCGAGTATTCATATAGATTGTCACATGGCTGAGATTGTCAAAAATATATAAAGGCAGTTAAAACCCTGAATATTATCAATGACTTACTGTGTTCCTGACATTGTTATCATTGCTTTACATGTATTTTCTCAGCTATTTCTAAAAATAATTCCATAAAATAGGTGCTACCATTTTCCACATTTTAAAAATAAGGAAACAAAAACAGAAGGATACCACCTAACTTCCCTAGGAAAGTGTTAAGGATTTATGTAATCTTAGTGAAAATTCTTTTGGGGTTTCCAGACCCAATTTCCAATGGCGGGGGCAGGGGTGGTTCCCAAACACCACACCAAGCAATTCTCTCAAACACCAGCAGACAGTCTGAGAATTCAACTCAATTCTGACACTATCTACTTCAAGAAAACATCAGATTCCACAAGTTAATGGTTCAGTCCTATAAGATAGACCCCAACCACTGACTTCAGAGGCCAGTTGCAAGTCCCAGTATGTTGTTAACCTATACTTCTGACTGACAGCCTACAGATTGGAGGTTCCAACAACCTCCTCCTTAAATTCAATTAATTTGCTAGAGCGGCTCACAGAACTCAAGGAAATACTTATTTACATTGACCAGTTTATTTAGGGAAACAAATCACCAGCCAGATGAAGAGATACATAGGGTGAGTCGTTGTTGCAGGATTTTTGACCTCAATACCCAGTGTTCGTTGCCTCACTGCTTTAAAGAATGAAGAGGTGGACACAGAATAAAATGAGCAGCAGGCCAAAGTTTGTTAGGGTATAAGATCAGAAAGCAAAAATATTATGAAAGCTCTCTTTACAGAGAGGGGGCATTAGAAAGTGAATACCCGTGGACTATAGGCAAGGGACTTTGTTTTATAGGGTTTTGGTGGGTCCCTTTTCTTCTCAGATTCTACCCTTATTGGCTTGATAACTCTAGCCATTCCTTTTTGATTGGCTCGGTATCATCGCATGGAACTATAGCCATACTGATCCTTGTGGATCATAGTTTTATGGTCTACTTCTTTTTACTCAAGTCTTTGGTCAAATTCCTGAGGGAAACCGAGGAGGAGTGAGTGGTGTCTATTACATTCTTAAGAGGACCTTATGCCTGAGGGACTTTGCTTATGGTCAGATGCTCCCAGCATTGCTTTAAGATCCGTGTTTTCCCCACCAGGGACCTGAGGTGCTAACCTTTCCCTCTGCCTATTTTATCCTATATTTCCCTGTCATCGTACAGGGAAAGAGCGTGGAGAAGATGTGCCATTTTCTCCACATCTCTGCTTGTTCATCACCCCAGAAGCACTCTGAACCTAGTAGTTTGGGTTTTTATGGAGGCTTCATTGCAGAGACATGAGTGACTAAGGGATTGGCCTTGGGCTGGTTCAATCTCCAGTCCCTCTCTCCTGACCAGAAATGGGGTAGGGGGTGGGACCGAAAATTCCAACCCTCTAATCACTGAGTTGGTTCTCCAGTCAATGAGCCCCCATCTTTGGGTGCAGTCCAAAAACCACCTTCATTAACATATCAAAAGACGCCTTTATTGCCTTTATTACAGGAAATTCCAAGGGTTTTAGGAGCCAGGAACCCTGGAGGAAGACCAAATACTATGAGGGCTATAGTTTGGTTGTCTAAATAACAAAATACGTATTTCTTGTAAACTATAATATCACACAAATCATAGAAGTTTCCTGTTTGGGAACAAATATCCGCATTGTTCTTACCATGCACCAGGCCTTTGTTGCGACAGATGCTTGTGTACCTGATCTCATTTAAGCTCTACAACAATCCCAACTTACAAACAAGCAAACAGAGGCTCAGAGAAATCATGTTAGTTGCCTGGATGTGGTTAGAACCCTGGTCTGTCTCACTAAAGCTCATGTGTGTCTTTTTCCCTCTCAGATATAAATAAAAGCTTCCTGAAGGGTTTCGATTAATTAATATTATTTGTACACAGAAAAAAAAGGGCTTCATTTATAGATTGACAAACCCTAACCCACCAGAGAAGGGATCTAATGAATTTTCATTTCCTTCTACTGCATTTTACTGACCTCTCTGCACTCTTCTCATCTTTGGTTGCCCAGACATTGACACCTCTTTAGTTGTTCAGAGTTGCATCTAGAAACACTCCCCCTCATGGGAGGACTCACACAGCATCGCCTTTTTGAATCTAATCCCCTTTGCAAACATGAACTTCCCTTGTCTAGTATGAATTGGACAGAGGTCCTCTATTTCAGAATACAGAACTCTCCCTGCATTAAAGGAGAAATTCGGGCAATATGTTCAAATAGGGTCATCAGCCCAAGTCTATCACATTGCATTAGTGGCAAAGATAGTTCCCATGACTTAATTAATTCTTCTATTATCAGCATTCATACTCTTCAATGAATCTCATTTGCATATTCCCATAGAGCATCATTATTTAAGTTTAAAGGCACTTAAAATCAAGTCAAAAATGGTTATATGTACTCAAATCATATATTCAAGGAAAAGCACTGATTGATGTAAAGACTGGCTGATAGATGTACCATTTTCAAACTTGCTCTCTTTATGCCCACAGCCCAGTAATGCCACTTGGGTACCTACTATAGGCAAGATATTAAACAATGAGTTTCACTTCTTATGGGTGTGGTCCAGAGGAAACTATGCATTTAAAATAATACTGTCCTGTCAGGTTATTGATCTACAGTGTATATACTTCCTGGTCATAGGCAGCTTCCACACAGAAACATCTGGATGCAAATTGAAGAATTCAATTACTCAGATCCAAGTGGGTATATCTGTTCCCTGGTAGCTGGATAATTGACTTATAGCTGGCTGCCTACAGATATAGCCCAAAGCTATTTTGACAAACACAGAATGAAGTAATAGTTTTTTTTTTTTTTATTGCTGCTAAGAAAAAGATCTTGGCAGACATGCTTGACATTATGCAGGTAGCCATGAAAACAACAAAATTATAATTGCTATTTGGTCATGTCGAGATGCTACATGAACCCTCTGATTAATACAACAGTGTAAAAAATATGTCAAGGTATTGCCATAATATTGTCTGATATTTTGCCTCTGGTAAATTTTCTGAGGCATTTCCTTGCCCACGTGTAAAACAGTGGTGGAAAAGTAGTAATTTCCCAGGAAAGAGGGGAAGCCAAGGAAAGATTTAGATTTGGGACAGTGGTAAAGCAAATGTTCAAACAAAGTTTTGAAATCATCGTTACTCTAAAAATCCAACATTAGGACTTTTACTGGGGGTAGCCTAGCCCCTGATATGAGAACACAAAGGCAAACATTTGAAGAATGAAATGACAAGTCAATCTGGATTTTTTTTCTTTTAATATACTTTCATTAATTTCCTCTGAGCCTTGGCCTCTCCAGATCCCTGGAATGCAAGGAGTCATCTCCATGCCTTTGATGCATGGAAAGAAGGAAGGGTGGGGGGGTTGAGTAGAAGAGGGAAGACATAACGAGAATAGACATACCTCTCCTTACGCTCAAGACTCTGCCGTGCTGCTTCCCTTCTGTCAAACAGCTTCCCACACAAAAGTCATCTGTAATGGGAAGGAGGTGACAAAACAAGTTGTTGACAGTACGCGGTGAGGTTCATCTCCTGCTTTATTAGGAAGAGAAATGGAAAGCGGAAGCTTAGAGCTGTCAGTAATTTCAAATGTGCCATTTGCCCAGATGATGGAGAAGACCTTGTTCATTCCATCTGGGCTCATCCTGCTTCCAAAACCTGCAGGGACTCCCTAGTGCTTCTCAAAAGTTAATGCGATTGGCCGATTGGAGCCACCTAGGAATCTCGTTACAACACTCTGTTTTGGTGGGTCTGAACTCTGCATTTCTTACAAACTCCTAGTTGATGCCGGTCCATGGTCCATGCCTCATGACCCAAGAGGCCCAGGATCATACCCCTCTCCTCTGGATGTCACCCACACCCAAGCCAAGCTGAACCACTTACTCTTTCCTAGACGGATGTGCTCTGCTTCTTCTGACCTCCACCCCTAAAAGTTCCCCATGATTCCCAATGCACACACCTGCAGCAGTAAGAACGAAAAATGTTTTCTACTCCCATGCTGCCAACCTCCTTTCAAGGGTATGCCTGCAATTCCTTCCTCCCCTTGCTGATACTTTTCAGGCTCCTGGAACACTTTAACTCTGTCTCCTCTTCTCCTTCTCCTTCTTTTCCTTCTTCTTCTTCTTCTTCTTCTTCTTCCTCTTCTCCTTCTTCTTCTTCTTCTTCTTCTTCTTCTTCTTCTTCTTCTTCTTCTTCTTCTTCTTCTTCTTCTTCTTCCTCTTCCCCTTCCACTTCTCCTTCCCCTTCTCCTTCTCCTTCTCCTCCTTCTCCTTCTCCTTCTCCTTCTCCTTCTCCTTTTCCTTCTCCTTCCCTCTTTCTTTCATTTGAGTATTTAGTGAAGCATACTAAATGCCTGTGGTGAGGCACTAAATGCCTGGGATGAACACAGCTCCTGCCTTCCTGACTTTCACAGGCTGGGTGGGAGCATTTGGAGACAGTAGGGGTGCAACACAGTCAGTCAACACAATATGGAGGTGCTCTTACAGAGAGAGCTTGCACTGCTGTGGAAGGGCTGAGAAGCTGAGTTTTAAAGGAGGATTTCCCATGCTCAAGGAGGGAGAGAATATTCTTCAGACAGAGGGGAAAAATCACCAGCAGCATCACAGCAAGGAAGGAAGAAATGGCACCGCAGGTGACATAGAGGGCAAGGCGAAGAGTGTCAGAGTTGAACCTGAAGTTGCTTTGACTTTCACTGTTGGGATCCTCTGACTTCTATCAAGGGCTCCAAGCTAGGACGCCCTCCTTCAATCCCTTCACTTGACAAAGCCTCCTTTGGAATTTTGGACAATCACATCTAGCCTCCTGAGGCAAAGTCCGAGCTGATGAAACACTTGAGGTTACTTGTTAGTCCTTGAGCACCGCCTAACCTATAACTCGCATATTCACATCTTCAGTAGCAGCCATTTCCATCTTCAGTCTTTGCATTTCTCAGGGAGCAGATCCTGAAGCAAGGGCTTGAGTGCAAGTAGTTTATTTGGGATGTGAAGACCAGCAGGGGGGTGGAGAGGTGAGAAGGGGAAGGGAGGAGAAACAATTATAGGGAGCATTACCCAGCCAGTTACTGCTATGGGTGACTGGAACTTCATCGCATTGAGGAAACTTGGGGCACCAGTGTGAAATATATGTCCTGCATCACTACACGGAGAGCAAGGAAGCTGGCGGTCTCAGACATCCATTTCCCTCATCACCGGGGAGGGCTGGGGTGGCACAGGAGTTATTCCTCTGGCTCTTCTGCTCTGCCATGCATGGCAAGTGAGTCTCCTGAAGCAAAAGAAGCCCTCAGGCAAAGACACACAGGACCTGGCAGCCGGGTGCATGCTGAGCTGGTGGGGTAGGAGGGCTATGAGGTGTCTGCTACGTGCCCCAGAAGACCCAAGGCCAAACCTCCTTCGTCTTTGCCTGCTCCCAAGACCATCCTCAGCCCAATCTTCCTAGCATCTGACTTTGCTGATCTAGTCTCCTGTTCTGGGTTCTCCTCCAATGGAAGCTTCCCTCCCCACCTGCTGCTGGGTAGAGTGCACGCTGGAGTACTCATGGCTTGTTTGTTGCATTTCTACCTGACGACTCAAATCCAATGGGCCACCTGGTGATTTTATTTTTAACATGGTCCTGAAATGATACTGAGATGACTTTACATCAGATACATATTTTATCTGCAGGTCAGCATTTATATTACATCCTGGCTCTCTGGTGACTGATGAAACGTGAGAGCAATTTATTTTTGTCTCTAAGTCTGATTCCGTTACATCACCACGCCACACTTAGGAGGTTACATTACAGCGCCTCTTCTCTGCCCAAAGCGTGCACAATCCTGCAATATTAGGGAGGTTTTGCTCCAATTCTTCAGCCTCAAGTATACTTCCCCAGTGGTCTGCTTTTATGTGTTCTTTCTAGATCTTATTAATGGCATTGGGTTTAGGAGCCTGAAGTGTCAGCTGCAGGTTTTGCTTTTTAGTCATTCACTCATCTGCTGTTAGCAGAAAGGAGAACTCACCCCTCCAGCCTCAGACCAGGAGCCTCAGGTGGTAAATTACCACTGGTGACTCTAGCAGCAGGCAGGTGACTCGAGCCTGGTCAGTCAGAGGACACATTCCCTTTGGCCACTGTAACTGATTCTACATGGGCCTGTGCCACTTTCAGAACCAATAGAAGGCAATATGTTGGCTGGGACCGTTTTGAACGTTTTTCCTTCTTTTCTTCTGGACTTGAACTTGAGAGAACGTTGGCCGGGAACTGCTGCCAGTCATCTTATTGTCAAATGTGAGCCTGAGGACAAAGGTAACTGGGAAGAGAGAACTGAGAGACAGAGGAGGGCTGAGACTAGAGGACCAATTGTAGCCGAGCTTGAAGCCAGGGATCTTTCTGGCCTCGAGGGTAATATAAGATAACAAATTCCTTTTGGTTTATGATAGTTTGGTTGGATTTTCTGTCACTTGCACCCAAAATGTCTCAAGAAGATATAGAACCTGAGACACCTGGATTTAAATCCCAATTCTGCCTTTTGTTAGCTCTGTTTTTAAAGTTCAGTGTCCTCACCTTTCAAAGATGAAATATCCCCCCGACATGGATATTGTGAAGGTGAAATGAAATGAGGGACTCAAGCTTCTCTGCTCAGTGTCTGTCCCCAAGGCAGGGATTGATGTCCTTCCCTAAGCATATCTCAGCCCAGCAAGGGTAAAGTTCTGCACGTTGACTGCATTTCCATAATCAATAAACTCAGGAAAAAATGCACCCATGAAAACCCTGATGTTGAAATATCCCATGAGCCCTCTCAGACCCCACGCCAAGGACGGCAGGAGCTCCCAGCCAGCCCGAGAAGACTTGCGTCATCTTTGTGACTTGAATAATTTATGTGTCTGTGCTGGACCTTAGTTGTCTTCTTTTTTCCAGTTAGAAAAATAGCATAGAGATGGTATCGAAGGTTTCTTTCAGCTCAAAAATACTCTATGCCTCATTTCCTGAAATGCCTCTTCCTACTTGGTAAAGTCTCAATTCTCTGTAAGTGTATTCAAAGCAGGGCCAAGACCCGGATGAGGCAAGCGGAAAGCCTAGGACAGAGTACACAAGGAGGCACTGGCTCCTTGTGCCAAGCTGCACAACACAACTCTAAGAGTAAGTTCCTCCCTAAATTTTGCTTCCTAGGCATCAACCTTGATCAACGTAGTCTCAGACCTACTATGTTCCTTGTCTAGCAGACTTTGTCTAGAATAGACAGAAACCAAACGCTGCGTTCACCACAGCAGGTACTAACTAGCCAGCTCTGCTAAATAATTTTCAATTTTGAATTAGAACCAGGAAACCAGACCCTTCCTGGACCCAAATGAAGACATTTCCTGGCCTATGAATTATGAGACTCATTTTAAGGAACCATGGAGAGACTTACGAATCATATTGTTCTATCTAGAGTTTAAGGTTTCAATTTTGAATTAGCATAAGCACCATGAACCTCCCCCAGCCCCCACCCTGACTTTTCCAGCACATCGCAAGTACCACCATCATCACCTCCACTCTTTACGGAATGATTTGGGGAGCTTCTTCATTGATGTCAGTCTTTATCTGGCAAGTATATTGATGGAGCTCCTTAAAACAAACAAAAACAAAGCCGCCTCTGGTTTTGTTTTATTCTTTCACAGTGCATGTATCATGGAGCTTTGGGAGAAAGCATTGATTCTACTTTGCTTATCATGAAGTGCATATGACTGAGGAAAGAGGAAGGAATATTCAAACACTGAGAACAGTGTAGAAGTAAGACGATACAGGAAGGAGAGGCAAGGATTGGGTAGAAAGGGCGTCCATTTTGGATTCCATCTTTGAGGTCGATATTCACATGTAAATGAGTACGTTAATGTAATTTGAGCATTTGCCAAATCCTGGGCACTTTACACACAAAGTCTTATTTAAGGCTCACAGTCAATGAGAAGACTTTGTTATCTCCGTTTCATAAATAAGTAAACAAAGACTGAGCCCAACTAGCTTTCTCAATGTCACCAGACTCAAGTGTGGTTAGAGTCTTTATTGAAAACGAGGTTTCTCTGAGTTTAGAAACAGTTTGCCACCCTTCATAATTCTGCAAAAAGTCAATGTGATTGTAATTGACTATTTGCCCTTTATACCCACCAAAGTGTTAGTGTTCTTGGTCATCGGTTAAGTTGTTGGTTTTTTTTTTTAATGTTTATTTATTTTTGAGACAGAAAGACAGAGCATGAGTGGGGGAGGTGCAGAGAGAGAGGGAGACACAGAATCCGAAGCAGGCTCCAGGCTCTGAGCTGTCAGCACGGAGCCCGACGTGGGGCTCAAACTCCCAGACCCCGAGATCATGACCTGAGCCCAAGTCGGACGCTCAACCAACTGAGCCACCCAGGTGCCCCTAAGTTGGTTTTTTAAAAATGCTTTTGTTAACATGTATTTATTTTTGAGAGAGAGAGAGAAACAGAACGTGAGCAGGGGAGGGGCAGAGACAGAGAGGGAAACACAGAATCCCAAGCAGGCTCCAGGCTCTGAACTGTCAGCACAGAGCCTGACACAGGGCTCGAATTCACAAACTGTGAGATCACAACGTGAACTGAAGACAGACGCTTAACTCACTGAGCCACTAGGGCGCTCCAGTCCCCAGCTTAGTCATCAACTAAGTTGTAAGGGGCAGAAGTCTCTGGCCACTGAAGGAGCTAGTTTTAATAGCCTGCTTCAGCGAATGGAGTTTCAATAGAAACTCTTCCAGAGAATTAGGATGCTGATTTCACGTCTGCTTTTCCACCAAAGTCTCACGGCATGGCTGTGGCCATGTTTGTCACAGAGCTGTCAGCATTAAGTTATCCATAGCAGCACCCGTAAGATCCCAGAGGAGCAGCAAGGCTCTCTCCCCCACCCCCCACACCCGATGTGTCAGTAACAAATACCTTACTGATAACCCTGAATTCTGACGGTCTAGAAGAGAGAACGTCTTCCCAGTTGTTGTCTTTTTAAGGAGCAGTTTCATGAGTGGACTCTCATGCAATTTGCCTGGTGGCGTTACTAATCCAGACTCAGAACTAATCCCAACTCAAAACAGCCCTCTGAAGGAACTGCTCCAGTGATGCCACACCTGCTATTTTATGGTCCTCTGTAAAGGCATTTGTCTGTGAGAAACACAATTAATGTCATTTTGTTCCTCTCAAACACCCAAAAGTGGATGAAGAGTCATCAGAGGAGAAAATGAACGGTTCTTGGAAGAGGTAATTGTAGGAAACAATTACAGCAAGTGACTGGACCGGTCCGGGCTCCTCAAAGGGACAGGGGGATGACTCTGGCATCTGCCCGGGGCAGAGACTTATGTTCCCTAGCCCTAGTTAGAGCCAGATATGCAGAACGAAACTGAATATCTAAAGTAATCCGGACCATTCTGGGGTAGATTTTGCTTCATGTTGAAATATAGAGGATGTTCTTTGTTTCAGACTCCTTGCGCAGAGCAGATATTCGCATGCAAATGAGTCCCTCGTATGTAATGTAATAAAGGGAATAGCTATAGAATATCCTTTGAACTTGATGTGATCAGTTAGGTATTATCAGTGGTCTTTTATAGCTTGAAAAATCTCAATAGTCAGTTCCGATTACTGCTTTTCGCCTATTTATTTCACCCATTAAGTATATTATATTTGTTAATTTCACTCCCTCCCCTCAAGTCCACTCCAAACTATGAGCCCCTTGAATACTCCATCACGCAGTCAGCTGAGTGAGCCCCTGTGAAGCTTTAGGTCCTATCTGGCACATAACTGGTCCTCAATAAATGCTTGCTGGGGCACTGATTTCCCAAACTCACCTCCGGCTATCTTTGTGTAGGATTTCTAATAATTTCTTAACAATTTCTCTTATAAAACCTGGAGAATCCCAGTCAATAAACAGAATATATATACATATATATTTATACACACACATACATGTATATACATATACATGTGTATATATGTATATATATATACATATATACAATATGAAATACAATATATATAATCTGTATATATATGCGTATATGTATATAATATATATAATCTGTATACATATACATATATATTTATATGTACAGGCACACACACAATTCCGGGATGGCCTGGAATAAACTCATGGCCTTCTCATAAACTGGGAATAAGAAAAGTCAGTCAGTTAGTCTTTTCATTGCTTTTTGCCTAGTTTTTTTTCTACCTTAACTCTGCCACTAGCAAGCGATTTATCCATTAGTGTATAGCTTTCCCTTTCTGCCCTAAGTTTGCTTGTGGTTTATATTTGTTTCTAGGGATTCTTTCTACTCTGAATTTTTACTTAATGGAGAGAGACCCAGAATAGTCAAGTCTTCAGGGAAAAGGTAGAGAAAGAGGGTAAAATATCAACTAAAACATAAGAGACAGGTTAGTGGATCTCTGCTAAAGTAACTTTGCACTGGAGTGTGAGTCTCTGTAGAAAACAGAATCCAAGCTGGGGTGCGGGAATGCTGTAAGTAGGGTAAGACAGAAGTAGAGAAGTGACCTCATTATAGGCTGTTTCTAAAGTGGTTCCTAGGGGTGAAGTGAAGTCATGTGTCATTCCGAACCCCATAGGTATTGACCAGTACCCGGGAGTTTCTCTTCTCTTTAACAAAAACTCGCCTTGGCTGAGTTCTTTACTGCCAGCCTCCCCCAACTCTTGCCTTGGTCTCTGCCCATATGTTAAGCCTGGTTGTGCAGTTTTCCAATTGATTAAGGGCGTCCAGCAATAGCTTTCCAATAAAGTCTTTGTATGCCTAAACTGGCTGGAGTCTTGCAACCAAGACCGTTCACAGGTGAAAAAACTAAGAGATGTTTGAAAAACTTGGCAAAGGTCACAGTTGCAGGCAGTACCGTTGTGATCCAAGCAAAACCATAGGGCTCCAGAGCCCATGCTCTCAACCAATACCCAACACTGCTTTTTTTGGAACAAGGTGTATAGTCCCTTTTGGAAAAAGTTATTGAAAAATCTAGTAAAGTCTAACATAGGTATATTCTACAACCCAGAAACTATACTCTTTTATTTTTATTTTTTTTAAATAAGCTCCACTCCCAATATGGGGCTTGAACTCACAATCCCAAGATCAAGAGTCACATGCTCTATTGATTAGCTAGCCAGAAGCCCCCAGAAATTGTAGTCTTAGGTTCAAATACAAATCTCTTTTGCGATAGATTACAAAAATCAGTGCGATATTTTGCATAACCTTCTATCAAGAGGTAGAGTTTACTCCCCCACTCTGTGATTCTAGGCTGGTCTTGTGATTTGTTTTGTCCTAGCAAGTAAGTTAAAAGTGATGTTGGGCCAGTTCTGAGCCTGGGCCTCAGGAGACGTTACAATTTTTGTTCTTAGAACCCTGACAGCCTGGGCTCAAGGCTGAACCCGACTCCTGGAGGATGACAGAATGACCGTGTACAGGGCAGAGATGCACAATCCCAGCTTAGCCATTTGAGACCACCGGCCACAAGACATAAGCTGATCATAAAAACATAAAAAGCCCAACTCAAACCAACAGAGCCTGAGTTCAACCTCAAGTGCCAATGCACAGAATTGTAAGCTAAAGAAATGGCTGATGTGTTGTCACTAATTTTTGAAGTGATTTCATGCAGCAAAAGCCAATTTACTGAATATCTCAGGGATATCTACCTATCTATCAATCTACCTTTCACTAGTAGGTATTAGAGTGTTCATAGCATTGTTTATAACAGCAAGAAATATGGGGCACCTGGGTGGCTCAGTTGGTTAAGCGTCCAGTTCAACTCGGGTCATGATATCGGTGCCCATGGGTTCAAGTCCTGTGTTGGGCTCTGTGCTGACAGTTAAGAGCCTGGATGCTACTTCACATTCTGTGTCTCCCTCTCTACTCCTCCCCCACTCATGCTTTGTCTCTCTCTCTCTCTCTTGGTCTCAAAAATAAATAAACATTAAAAATATTTATCATACAAGGAAATAAGAAACTATTTAAATAGCCAACACTAGGGATACAGATATACAAATTATGCAATATTCACATAATGGAGAACTTTACAGCAGTGAAAATAAACTGAGAGAACAGTACCTTGCCTGTTAGCATGGACAGATCTCACAAGCAATGGTGAGTGAAAACACCAAGATGCTGAAGAAACACATGCAATTTAGTTACATTATTGTAAGTTGGAAAACATGCAAATTATGTACTGATCGGGGACTCCTCTTCAGGTGGTAAAAGCTTATATAACTGTATAGAATTCATTAGTCTATTGGTGAGAAGAGGCTAACTCAAAACAAGTCCACTCTTCATTCATGTTCCAGTCCAGTGAAGTTGGTAGTGAAAAACTGCTCCATCCAGTCATTCAGAGACCCAATTATGTTCCTTGTTGTCCCCCTATGCCCCTTTGGGAAATTCAGAAACTTCTCCATGCAGTCAGTTAAGGAAAGAGCTTGGAGGATTACTCAGGATTATTAGTTAGATTGGAAAGTGGTGTACTTCCATTCCATTCACAACCTTTTGGCCAGAATTCTATCACATGCTCTGACCTACAGCAAGGGAAGTTGGCACATCTAGGATACCTGCATGTCAAAGAAGAAAGAAAAGAGGAGGGGGATGTTTTGGGTAGATTTCATTGTGATCACCACTGGATTGAATATGAAATATATTCAGGGGAGAAGAAATGAAAGATGTTATCTACACTGTTGGTTTTGTTTCTTAAGCTGGAATGCATATATGTTTCTATTATATTTTATTACATTTCTCTTCAAAAATTTATGTTGTGTTTTTTTTTTTCTGAAGTATGTCATATGACAGTAAGAAGCTTACTAAAGTAATTAGATAGAATGTTAGGGCTCTCAACAGTTCTGTATTGAATATTCAAGAGAAGTGAATCAGAACCCTAGTCTGTGAGCCCGGAAAAGGAGTAGGAATTTTGCAATTTAGAACTACAAAGCTGCACAGGGCTGACCCCTATTTACGCTGGGTTGATCTTTGAATCAATATTGATTCTGGAAAGGAGTGAAAATAAGCACTAATAGTTCTACTGGCGAGGCAGGAAGTGTCTGAACACCTAATTCTCTCATGCTTCTCTTTGGCTAACCAGAGCTCCCTGCTACTATGGGTCCTAATATACACCTTCTCACAAAAGAACCATGAGATTTCAGAACAGGAAGGGGTTGCAAGGTCAAGCATCTTACCAGCTCTTTACCAAGGAGAGGCATCTCCCCCAGTATCTTTGCCAGGTGATCATCCAGCGCCTGCTAGAACACTTTCACTGAAGAGTGTTCTGGACCTTCTCTATGGCCCTGAGTGTCCATGATGCACTCCCTCAAACTCTACTTTCCGCCAGGGCAGGGCTAGAGAATCCCAGGTAATCCGTACTATGTTGTCAGCTGGACTATTTTTCTTGGAGTCGGTAATGGCCTTTCAAAGTCTTAACCCAATGGATGGTCGCACCGGAAGCCTGATAGGAAATGTCTTGGAACTTGTGGAAGTTTCATCCAAACTTGCAGGTGCTCACTTATTATCGGTTTCTTTTCAAACAAATTTCTTTGCTGTTGTAGGACACGTATCTGAGATCAAAATTTAAAAAAAAAATGACCATCTGAAGTTGATATTCAGTTTACGGGAGGCCAGTCCCATGATCGTGAAGGTGATATTCCCGTAGTCCGTGCTCCTGGGGAACTTTGTTTATACCTCTTGTTTGATACTTCACACAACCTGCCATCAGTGAGAGAGTCACATTTGAATATATTCCCTCTAATATTTGAAAAATTCCTCATCGATCTTATTAGACCACTACAGTCTCTGGTCTATAGAAGATGGCCAATAATAAGGAAAAAAATATGGACATAAACATTGGAAAAGTCTTGAGAAAAACCATTTTAAGGTATGGATGAAATGTGAAACTACTTTTATTTAATAAGAGTTATTAATGACTGGCTACATAACAAAAAATAAATTATAGTGGGGATCATTCCAAGACTTTAATAAGAAGCTAGTTGAGTGAACCCTTAAATTACATGCAGATTGGGAGGCTCTCAGAATACAGGTACAATGACCGCACTAAAAGCTCCGGCTAGCAGGAGTATGAAATTTATCCCTTTTCTAGACAATGAAGAGTCGAGCTACATTCATGTGCTGAAATGCACGAAGATGCACATTTTTACAAAACAAGAGAGATAAGATCAAATGTGTTTTCTTCTCAACTCCTAGGCGGGAGTGCTCAGTTCCGAAAATGTCAACCTTCTCCTTCCCACTTGAGTATAGATCCAGTTTAAAGATAAGCACAAAAGTCAGATAAAAATGATGATTTAAGTCCTTGGGCAAATTGGTTTGCTACTACTTTCCCGAATTGAAATTTTCCCCCAGAGTCCAGGTCCTCCCCACAAGGACCGAACCAGCTCAGTTGTGCCTGTGGCATGATGAGAAGGAGATGAAAGAGGCTTATTGCACCCGCCATGATCACCAATCAGAAAAGACACTCTTCGGGAGGAAGCAGCGATGGGGTGAGAGAGCCCAAGAGAGCTACACCGATGGAAACTTCTCACACAGAAATGGGGGAAGTAGTACATAAGTATTCCCTGTCGACAAAGCAGGATTCCCAAATTCTGTTTGTAGTCTGATAACTCATTCCCCATAAAACAATGCAAAGTGTGCTCACCCTCTGAATCTTTTTCGTGACCAAGGAGAAGTCTCTGACAAGTTCTGTGGAAGCCACACACGCCTACACGGTATCCACCCTCCCTGCTCCTGGTGGCCCCAGTGAATGCTGATAGAAATGCAAAGACACTCATCATTAATAAATACATAAGTAGGTCTGAGCTTCGATAGCAAAGTACAAAAAGAATCCGGGAGCATGAAATAAAGCTGCTTAGGATTCTGCTGACTGGTCTGAGGTGGAAGTGGTGTGGGCGGATTGTACACTCTGTCTGTCAGAGCCGGAGCGGCTCAAAGGGATTGTTCTGGAAAATCCCGAGGCAGTTATAAATTTATGGTTGCAAGTACTCTGTTGTTAATGTACAATTCTAGCTGGGGTTTTAGAATTGAGTATTTCAATTCAATTTGAAAAAAAACTATGAAGACCCAAAAGCCCATGAATCCTGTATAGTATAATTATATAGTCTTGTGGCTTTGTCCTAGGATTCTAAAGTGGATACATACACACATGTATATTTGTTCTGTGAATTTATATATTTATATAAGCTTATTACACAAGGTCAGCTACGAGAGGTTTCTGACTCATAAATTGTCCTCCGTAAAGTGTGCCTCTTTAAATATCAAAACTTCTTAAATATCAAAGGTTTTACATTTAAAAACTTCCTAAGCAGATTCTCTGAATTATTAAAAGAAGACTCTGAAGAAAAATTAACCATTTCTTAATTTTATCATCATGAACATAGATGGCTATGGGATGAAGGTGGATTATTGAAATATTTAGAGACACTTGCCCTTACATGTAATGGTGTGTCCGTGCTTATAATCTCCTTGTCACTATCCGCTATGTGACGTTCTAAAGATAAAATTTATGGGGCACCAGGGTGGCTCAGTTGGTTGAGTGACCGACTCTTGATTTTGGCTCCGGTCATGATTCTCAGGTCATGGGATCAAGCTCCAAGTCCAGGCTGAGTGTGGAGCCTGCTTGAGACTCTCCTTCTCTTTCTCCCTCTGGCTCTCTCTCTCTCTCTCAAAAAATTGAAAAAATGTAAAATTTACACCCAGGGAAATATGCAGACTTTAAGTGCAAAATTCAATGAGTTCTGATAAGTGTTACACCTGTGTTCGCACCCCAATCTAGACATGGGATGTTTCTCTCTGCCCAGAGTTCCCTCATGTCTAGCTTCACTAAGAAGCTTCCGTAGATGACCACTGTGCCGATTTTCATCCCACACATTAACTCTGCCTACTCTTGAATTTCATACAAAATAGAATCAACAGGATGTAGCCCTTTATGTCTGGCTTCTTTCACTCAACATAACATTTTCAGGATTCATCCACGCTGTGGCATATAGCCATAGTAACTCCCCGTATTGCCGACTAGTACGCCATTGTTAGAGTGATTGCAATATGTTCTTCCATTTCTCTTATTGATGGATATTTAGATTATTTCCTTTTTTCCTGTTATGAACAAGGCCGTACTAGACATTTTTTATAAAAATCTGGATATACATATGGAAAACAAATTTGTGCCCCTACATCAAATCCCATGCAAAAATTAAATCCTACATTTGGGCCCCTACATCAAATCCCATGCAAAAATTAAATCCTACATTTGGGCCCCTACATCAAATCCCATGTGATTGATTATAACATTAAATGTAGAAGCTAACGCCATAAAGATTCTAGGGGGAAAAAAAAAAGAAACATAGACTATCTTTGTGACCTCCCAGCAGGGAAAGATTTCTTAGGTACAACTTTCAAAGCACTCAACATAAAATAAAAGTTGGTAAATTGTACCTTGTGAAATTAAAGTCCATCGAAACCAGCAGTTTAAACATTGAGAAGTTATTGTTAATGTGTTAGAGGCGTTGAAATGCGTCGGCAGTACATCGGACAGAGGGATTGAATCCAGGGTAAATAAGGAGGCCTACATATCAAGAATAAGAAGACACGCGAGTAAAAAGTTGGGAGAAGATTGGAAAAGACACTTGACAATAGAAGGCAGGTTTTGGCCAATAAATACACGAGAAATGTTCGACCTCATCGGTCACGAGAGAAAGACAAATCGAAGAACAATGATGTGCCATTTTATACTCACGTGAAGGCTAAAATTAAAAATACTGACAATATTAAATGCTGGAGAGTGTGGAGGGGATGGAGGTGCGAAATGATACTGTCACTTTGGCAAATGGTACAGCAGTTTCTTGGAAACTAATCATGGATAATATTGAAAAGTTCTTTCCCCAGGTGTTTACGCAAGGAAAAGGGAAACCTAAGTTCCACTGTTGTTTTTAGATGACTTTATGCAGGATGCCTTGAAGAGATTTCCTTTAGGGTAGAACAGAAGCCACATAGTCAAGGGGCACCGGGATGGCCAGTTGAGCCGTAATTTCTGGGATCAAGCCCGTGCATTGGGTTCTGCAACGACAGCTCAGAGCCTGCTTAGGATTCTCTCTGCCCCTCCCCTCCGTGCATGCGCATGCTTTCTCTCAAAATAATTTTAAAAACTTAAAAAAAGAAAAAAGAAACAGCAGAGTCAAGGGAAGCCAACATTATCTGAGCACCTGCTATACGCCAGCTGTTGTGGAAAGCAAGTTATGCATGTTATTACAGGAAATATGTGATTTTCCCAAAGGTAGGCGAGTTAATAGATAACAGATAAGGCTTTTCAAAATCACTGTGGGGCGCCTGGGTGGCTCAGTCGGTTAAGTGTCCGACTTCAGCTCAGGTCATGATCTCACGATTTGAGAGTTAAAGCTCCACATCCGGCTCTGTGCTGACAGCTTAGATCCTGGAACCTGCTTCGGATTCTGTGTCTCCCTCTCTCTCTCTCTGCCCCTCCTCCACTAGTACTCTCTTTCTCTCTCTCTCTCTTTCTCTCTCTCCCTCTCTCTCAAAAATAAATAGGAAAACATTAAAAAAATTTTTAAATCATTTTATGCATTCATCAAATAGCAAGTTTTTGTTGGTATTGGGCACTGTTCTGAGTGCCAAATATATTGCCTGGAAAAGAAAATCAAAGGATTAAAGTTTTGTCTCAATTATACCTCAGTTTTGGTGGGGACTGAGGAACCATAAACTATCAAATCAACATATATTAACATATAAATAAAAAGGTGGTTCCCCATACAGAGGATGCTGAAATAAGGTAACAGGACAGAGTGACAGCAGGGTGGAGGCACATTAGACAGGGCAGCCGCGAAAGGTGGGTCTGAGGAGATGATGTGTGGGGGATGATATTGTGATGAGGAAGAATCAGGCACATGAAGATCTGCAGATGAATAATCCATGGGGAAGGAACAGTAAGAGCCAAGGTCCTGAGGTAAGAACTAGCCTGATGGGTCGGAATAAACAGAGCCTATGTGACTGGAAAGGGAGGGTGCCAAGAGATGAGGTTGAAAAATAAGAAAGAGGCCAGATCGTCCAGCGTCTTAGATGCTATCTTAAGTGGTTCAGATTTTTTTTTAATATTTATTTATTTTTGAGAGAGAGAGAGAGTGTGTGTGTGAGCAGGAGAGGAGCAGAGAGAGAAGGAGACACAGAATCTGAAACAGGCTCCAGGCTCTGAGCTGTCAGCCCAGAGCCTGATGCAGGGCTCGAACTCATGAATCGAGAGATCATGACCTATGCTGAAGTCGATACTTAACCGACTGAGCCACCCAGGCGCCCCCAGATTTTTACTAAACTCAATGGGACACCGTTAGGGGGTTTTAAGGGCCACTCCAGAAACAGTATTAGGACCCACTCAATGGTAACCGTAATTATTACAGCAGGATCTGACTGGAGGGTTGATACTATCACTTCTTTAATAAAGTCGAGTACACATTCATTCTTCCATTTATCTGCTCAGTAATATTCCTTGAGCACTACTCTCGGCAGGATACTTTGGTCCACACAAACAACGCGATCACAAATTGCACAATCGAAACTCCTGCCCTTACGGAGTTTATAATCTATTTCTGTGCTTCTCCAATGTGGTTGCATAATGAGAGTCACCTGGGGAGGAAAGAAGCAAGAAAACGCCCAAGCAAGAAACTAACAGAGCCTGGTAATTTTGCGTCCCTCTGGATTATTTTAATGTGCGAACTGGGGTCAGCACTCCACTCTTTTCTTCGACACATGGGGGCAGCATGAGGTAGTCCTATAGGTTTATGAAGAGATTTTTTTTAGCCTTGTTTTCACACAAATACTTTGATGAAACTGAAGCCCAAATAAACTTTAAAGCATAGACCCTGCATTGGCCAGCAAGGAGCACAGCTGAGACTTGAATCCGTATCTTTCTGGTTGGAAAGCAATTCGTTTTCCACACAGCAGCTACAAAATGTTTTTTTTTTTTTTTAACAAAATAAATAGCCCTTTTGTAATGGCTTCTAAATTTTTCTATTTAGTATCTCAATTCTTTTGGCTCTTACAAAAGTTACCAGGAAAGGTAATATATAATTAGGAGTAGAATTTTAAATTTTTTTTTAACATTTATTTATTTTTGAGAGACATAGAGACAGAGCATGAGCAGAGGAAGGGCAGAGAGAGAGGGAGACACAGAATCCAAAGCAGGCTCCAGGCTCTGAGCCGGCAGCACAGAGCCCGACGCGGGGCTCGAACTCACAGAACGTGAGATCATGACCTGAGCCGAAGTCGGCCTCTTAACCGACTGAGCCACCCAGGCGCCCCTAGGAGTAGAATTTTAATCTTCTATTTCAGCTCTGGAGTTGATGATAGCAATGTCATGATTTCAAGAAACAAGGGACGAAACCTTGAATAACATTCGAGGCTGCATAGAGTCTGAACACTGAGTTTGTTCAAGATTTGGCCCCCTCCCTCATCCAGCGTAACAGAAGGATTAAGATAGGATGTTGCTTCTGTGGACAGAAGTCTGTTCCTGACATGATCTGTGAGTTCGTGGGGATATTTCCATTTGGAAGCTCAAGTTGGTCTTATTTTAAATAAAAATCAAAACTTAAGAAGAGATATTCATGATCACTAAATCTTCCTTTTTGCCTGACACCGATTTGCATAGCACAGGTAACTTATGTCTAACATGCTTTCAGAAACAAATAGAGAAAATGGAAGTTTTCTTTCAACTTCAGTGGTAATTTTATATTTTTGCCAAATACCAGCTAATGTGGACCTTCAAGGAATAAGGAACAGCTAGGATTTAACCAGAGACTCCATTATTAAAATTCAGTGTTAATATAAAATGCGACCTCTAATAGACCCAGTTTGTCAGGACCTATAAATAACTCACTTGTATTGGCCCAAGTGTTTTGCGTGCGTATGAAGAGGTTGATAAACCTTCCCTAGCACCCAACAGCCCTTACCATCAAGAGATTTATAGTATGTTATTAGAAGTTAGATCAACATAAGGGCTGCCTATGGTTGTGTTCTTGAATGAACATTCATTTTGCTGAATGAAATAGGCCTGAAAAATATCCAATACCTGATCGTTGTGTTTCTAGATGTTCTTGCCACCCACTCCAGCCAAGTGGGCAGCCTCTCATCTTGGCTCAAGTTCACTCATTGCTAAGACTCAATACTTCTTCATTGCATCCGTGTACCCTGGTCCCCTCATCCAACTTCGGAACTATTAGTAGGTAGTATTTACGTCACTTACCAGATGAAAAATTAGTAATAATTAAAAGCAAAAAAAAAAAAAATGACCTACGGTTCTTCACCCATAGCGGCCCTCTTTGGTGACTAGCTGTCTCAGGAGTCTTCTTTCCTTTCCTTTCTCCATCACAGGAAGGAGGCCATTGTTCTAGCACCCACGAGCTGTCTCCAAGCTTCTGGAACTAGTGCAAATTAGACACGACACCACCTCTAGGGGACATAGATCCTGCTCTAGCAGGAAAGCAGCTGAGCTGGGATGATTTCAGGACCTATTTGCCCCCAAACTAGGCACCCGGTGGCTCTGTGCATATCCTCTGGGATTAACCAAACCTACCCTTCATACGATGAGGTCTAGTAACCTATTCTTGGTGAGCATGTGTTTTAGGATCTCTCTCTTTCTCTACCATACATATCTAATTAAACTAGTCACAAAACAAGAACAGTTTTTTGGTGGGCAAGGAGGGGAGGTTTCTCTAATGTTAAAACGGCAGCAGCAGCAACAACAACAACAGAGACAGCATTTTCTCCACATCTCAACTATTAAAATATGCCCCTACCCGAGGAAGACCCACACAGGAAGGGTTGAATCCCACCAGGCTGTCACCTGAAGAAGCCGGAAGAAGGCCTTATCCAACCTCAACCGACGATGAGTTTAGCACTTCTCCTCGAAGTGGAGAAGGTGTCAACTGTTAAACCTCTTGACTTTTTTTCTGAAGTCTTTGAAACACAGCCCTGGGATCACTCAGCTAGTTTCTTTCTAAGTCAATTTTGTTCTTAGAAACAACATACCAGTGGTGATTAGGAAAAAGCGTGGCTATGCCCATAAACAATATTATTAAAAGCTGTATGGAGTAAAACAGGTTTGTGTGGACTAGCCAGGGGATCCTACCATTTCTATAAAAAAAGTCTCAAATTTGGATGTATTCTAGACGTCGCATTAAGGAAAGAAGGGCTAGAAGAATGACAGATGGAATTGACATTTCTCGAGTCCTGCAAATGTGCAGTTACTTTGCACACCTTCTTTCTACATTGCCGAGGCAAATATTACCAAGAGCTCCCTTGGTTCTGTCTGGTTTGGGGCCCGAAGAATCTGCCTCTGCCTTCAAGGGGACAAAAGTATTTGGAAATTGAAAACAGATGGCAGAGCCAGTGAGTTATTACCTATTGACTTGCCTGAAGTCTTTCTTTTGTGTTGACTGAATACACTAATTCAACCAAAATCACCAAGTAGACAATGAGAAAATAATGGGAGAAACGTGCAGTTGCCAGGTATCTAACCGCAGAGTTCCCTTTGAATCCCAAGAGATGATAGGAACCAGGGCCCTTGGCTCATCAGTAATTTTTGCTCTCTGGTAGAAACCATTAGACATCTTGAAATGTCTAATTATATGTGCCCATAACAGGAGGTAAAACCAGGTATATATAGGTCTCTATTTGTTTTTGGATAAAGTGAGAGAGTAGGCCCAACTTACGACCCACCCAAAGTCCCAAGAAGTCCCTGTATTAGTCAGAATTCTCCAGGGAAACAGAACCAATAAGAGATATTTATATGTCTCTCTATCTGTATCAGTATTTGTATCTGTATTTATCCATATCGATTTACTTTTTATTTTAGTTTTTAAAGTTTATTATTTGTTTTGAGAGAGAGAGTGCAAGCAGGGGAGGGACAAAGAGAGAGGGAAAAGAGGACCCCAAACAGGTTCTGCACTGCCACCCCCGAGCCCGAACCTACGAACCGCGAGACCATGACCTGAGCCAACACCAAGAATCAGAAGCTTAACTGAAAGAGCCACCAGGTGTCCCAATCTCTATCAATTGATTATGAAGAACTGGCTTATGCTACTGTGGGTGCCGAGAAGTCCCACAATCTGCCATCTACAAGCTAGAGACCCAGGAAAGCCAGAAGTATAATTCAGTCTGAGTCTAAAAGGTCGAAGAATTAGGAGAACTGATGGTATAAATCCCGGTCCGAGGGCACAAGCAAATGAAATGATACAGGTGATGTGTCCCAGTTCATACAGGTGAGGCAGGAAAAAAAAGGCAACTGCCTCCTTCCTCTGCCTTTTGCTCTCCGGGCCCTCAGCAGACTGGACGATGCCCTCCCACATTGGGGAGGGTAATCTACTGAGTCCACTGATTCAAATGCTAACCTCATCCAGAAACACCCTCACCATCACACCCAGAAATAATCTTTAAGCTGGGCACGCCCTAGCCCGCTTGTGTCGACACATAAAATTAAACACTGCATTCCCCCTTGGGTGTCAAAGGAGGCTGAGTAGAGAATTTGGACTTCTAGCCCCAGCTGGCAGTCACAGGACAGTGCTCCTGCCTTTTCTTTGCCAGACTGGTATCAGAGGGGCAGGCCGGAATGGATGCTTTAGATAAGGTCTGGAGTCTCATAGCAGAGTATAAAAGTGTCCAGGTTTCAATCGCAAATCACCCATCATCTCAAGAACCAGGAAAATCTCCAGCTGAACGAAAAAGGCGATTAACAGATGCCAATCCCAAGGTGACAGAAATGCTGAAATAACCTGACGAAGATTTAAAGCACTCCTCCTAGAGACAAACAAATGAGACAAATCCGGAAATAGAGTCTCCACAAAGAAACAGAAAGGCTCGGCAAAGAAGTAGACGCCAAAAATAAGAATTGAATGGGAATTTTAGAACTAAACAAAAACACAATAGCTGAAACTTAAAAACCTCACGGGATGGGTTCCACAGCAAAGTGCGGAGGCAGGAGGACAGAGGAAAGAACCAGAGGATTTGAAGAGAGAAAAACAGAAATCACCAAATCTGAACACAGATAGAACAAAACAGAACAAAAAAAGGAACAGAACCTCGGGGACCTATGGACCCTCATAACAGACCTGACATTTCTGTCATCAGCATTGTTGAGGAGAAAAGACAGTAAGGCTAAAAATCTTCCGAAACCTCCCCAAAGACAGAAGCCTATGGATTTAAGCTGAGTGAATCCTTTACTGAATAACCAGCTCCCCAAATCCACAAGACACATCGAAGTATAATTTTGAAAGCTAAAGACAAAGAAAACAAATCTTGAAAGCAATAAGGGAGAAATGGTATTTCATCTCCAGGGAAAAACCCAATTCAAATGACCCCAGGACTCTCATCATAAACTATGGAGCCAGAGAAAGTGGTACAATTGAGCACCCCAGACAGTGCACGTAAAATAAGCATCTTAATACTCTGAAAAGTGGAAGGAAGAAGGCGGGCTGGCTAGAAACTATAAAACTTACCGAAAACAAAATAGAGGAAATCTTCAGGACCTAGAGCCAGACAAGGAGTTCATAGCTTCGAGCATTAGCTCGAGTCATGAAAGGAAAATTGGTAAATAAAACTTGATCGAAATTAGAAGTCTTTCCTCGGGGCGCCTGAGTGGCTCAGTCAGTTAAGTGTCTGACTTCGGCTCAGGTCATGATCTCACAGTTCGTGGGTTTGAGCCCCGCGTCAGGCTCTGTGCAGAGAGCTCAGAGCCTGGAGCCTGCTTTGGATTCTGTCTCTCCCTCTCTCTCTCTGCCCCTCCCCCTGCTCGTGCTCTATCTCTCAAAAATTAAAAAACACTAAAAAAAATAAAGAAATAAAACCATAATGAAATATGACCACACACCTATCAGAATGCCTAAAATAAAATGTGTGACATCATCAAATGTTGGTGAGGATGCGGCCAGGCTGAATCATTAATACCTTCCTAGTCAACATGTAAAATGGTATAATCCCCTCTGGAAAACAGCTGGGAGCCTTCTTTAGGCACTAAACACACAACTACCACAACAATGACATGTTTGGCCCTTTATCCCAGAGAAATGAGGACTCCCGTTCACACACAAACCCGTACATACATGGAGAGTAGCTTGATTTGTAATAGCCCAAACCAAGAAATGAGCCAGATGTCCTCGAACGGCTGAATGGCTTAACCGGCTGGGGTATGTCCACACCACAGAACCCTCCTCTGCGGTAAAACTGAGCACACTAGCTGTATCCTCAGCAACCGGGGTCAATCTCCAGAGAAGTAGGCTAATTGGGAAAAACCAACCCCATAAAGTTGCACGCTGTACAATCTCATTTACATATTATTAACGTGATATTTGATTGGATGGGAAAAGGATGGTGGTCCACTGTCAATGACTTAAGAAAGGAGGACAGGACGCACACATCTATATATTTTTCTTTTTTCTTTTTTAAGAAAAAAGGAAAAGTAAAGCAAAAACTTGAAAAGAAAACAGTTTCGGGCGCCTGGGTGACTTAGTTAGTTGAGTGTCTGACTCTCGATATTGGCTCAGGTCATGATCTCAAGGTTTGTGGGTTCGAGCCCCGCATCTGGCTCTCTGTTGTCACCATGGAGCCCGCTTCAGATCTTCTGTGTCCCTCTCTCTGCCCCTCCCCTGCTCATGATCTCTCTCTCAAAATAAATAAATAGACTTAAAAAAAAAAAAAGCAGTTCCTCAAAGAATCCAAATAAATGGTTCAAATAGAGGAAACAGGCGAGGGGAACGAGGTTAGAGGTTAAATTTCTCTGAATATACTCTATCATGTGATACGACTTTGGAATATATTAATATTTTTGCACAATTATATAAATACATAAGAAATCTCTCTAAATAAAAAGTAAAGTAAAATGATTTAATAGATCACTGAGCTGGTGTCATAACCACAAGAGAAAATATTTCAGATGACTTTATAACATAATAATTTACTAAACATCTTTAATGGGATGTGTCCTTAGGCCAATAAGTCTTTTAAAAACCTTTAAAAAATCTTAAATTGATTTTAATAATCATCTTGTTAACGGTAGTGTTGATATTGTCATTCTGAGTCTGTTGCATGTGAACTGTGTGAGAAAGCAAGTGAGTAGGTGTATCGGTGCTGAGCAATGCAGTGCCTGGCATAACAGAAGAGGAGAACGCGTGTGCACTTACAGATAGTGGGTAAAAACTAAGCAGTCCCGATCTGATTGATAAGTATCTACGTGAACTCATGACAGTTTGTCTTTATTTCCTGGCTCTGTGCATGGAGAGGGCTTAGAAATAATAGATAGCCAAGGAGTACCGTTGGCATCCAGATCATGGTCTTCCACTTTTAGAAGAACTCAGGAGTCTCTGAAATATTTATGGATGAGACCATTATGCTGCTATGATGCCAGAAAGCAAAGAAGCTAGAATGTCTACAGAGGTCGTATTGAAAGGGTTTAGGATCTCAGGAGTCAATTTAAAGACTCTTAATGGTCAGAAAATAAGCTACTATGGACATTGTAAGAATAATCACAATGGATTAAAACACTTCAAACATGGTCGGATCCATGAATTCACAGTTACTGAAAGAAAAATGTCCTCATTCTTCTTTGGAGCTTGTTACAAAATCATCTCATTTAGTTTGAAAAGTAGTAAAGGAAAAGGCTCAAACATTTATTCTTTCTTTCCTGTAAGAACTTATCTCAGGGAAATCAAGTAGTTGACAATGAAAGGTGTGTCTCTAGAAGCGTTTTTGCTGACGAATGAAGGAATGGTAGAATTAGGACGCTGCCGTCTCTAACCCATGAAGATACGCTTGTCGTGATGAATGATGGCATCACAGATCGTCTGGGGACGGAAGTACAAGACACCACCTATAGGGACTTCTTGCCAAAAATCAAACTAAATCCAAAACAAAGCTCTAGGGCCAACCACCAACTTAAAGAAAATATAGGTGACAGAGAACATGTTAAATAACAGAAAAATCCTGACTGTGAGGAACTCTGGAGGTGAATAATCTGGTTTCTTTAAGAAGTAAATAAATTATAAGGATAAGGAGAGATCAAAATCATGAGATAGAGATCGAGAGAGAGAGAGAAACAGAGAAACTGTACAAGTGATCAAGCAGAATGAGGGATCTATAGTTTGAAGTATTTTAAGAGAAATACAAACTATTGCGTTGCAATTTATAAATCTTATTTTAATTCTGATTCAAAGAGAATAACAAATTGTTAAGATAATGAAATTTGAACACCAACTTTTTTTTATATTAAGAAAATTCCACTGGTTTTAGTCTATGTATGATAATGATAGAGGACTATATTTAAAAAAAAAAGAATCTTTAACTTTTGAGGAAAAAATGGAAGTATTTATGAAGAAAATAATATGATAATTGAGATTTATCTCAAAATAATTGGGGAGGGGACTTCAGGGGATACGGGTACCACAGGTTCAGGCACGAAGGGATAATTGGTGGAGTTGGGTGCTAGGTATAAGGGGGTTTAATAAACTGCTCTCCCAAATTTGTGTTTGTTAGAAAATTTTCATAATAAAAGAGCTTGTAAAATATCACCCAGGGTGCGGGGAGCGTCTGCGCCGTGTTTGAGGACCGGACAAGCGACCTGAGATCGTTGGGCTCAAAGCAGGAGGGCAGATTTTCAAAACAGTTGAAAAGTAATGGTGATTCAATACGGTAATAAAAATGAATAACAGTGAATGCAAAAATAAATAAAGAGTAATTCATCAATCAGTTCATTCATTAAACAAAAGTGAGTAAACTATAGAAATGGGTAATAACATGAAAGACCCTCACATACAGCGTATTGAGGCAGACACCAAATGATATATATACGACGTGATTTCATTTACAGAGAACTCAAAAAAGGCTGAATTAGTCTATATTCTTTTGGAATGCATGTAAAATGGTAAAATGATTTTTATTTATTATTTATTTATTATTTTTCATTTTGGTAAAATGATTTTTTTTTTAAAGCAAGGGATAGGATTATATGAAATGTCAGAGTACTAGGGTCTCTCCTTGAGGGAGGGTGGGCTCCATGACAGGGTATTTTTGTCTAGGGTATTAGGAAGGATGGGGACACAGGGAGTTGAGTCTAAGCAACAGACCTCAATATTCTGAATGGAGCTCAGGAACAGTGATTCAATGTCCACACTGACACGGCACACGGGTCCTGCTGGGTCCCATTTCTACCAGCAATCCCATCCTGGTCAGGGGCTGAGCTACCAGCCCATGCTGAAGCCACAGTGTCTGTGGGACCTGACGGGCACCAGTCCCTCCCCCCCCCTCGCCCCCATCCATTTTCATCTTTGTCCTCCATTTGCTATAAGACCATGTCTGCCATGAGCACTGAATCTCCAGAGCCCAGCACAGTGTCTGGGAGACTGTGACGCTGGCTCAGCCCTTGCTGAATGAATGAAAGAAAGAATGAAGGATTCCTATTTCATATCTGTAGAAGCTAACTAAGCTAGAAGAGCTACAGAAAGGAGTGGGAGCCAGCAGAGGGACCGATCGCTTACTACGCAGCATTTAATACTGAAAAAACCGTTTTCTGTGACCAGCCTGATCTCTCGTTCTGCAAGCCCCCCTGCATGTTTGCAGAGCTCAGATTTGGGCAGCTGGGGTTAAAATACGCCAAAGAAGGGAGTGAAAAACAAGCTTTTGTTCCTTCACTAAGTGGACTTGCTATACTTTTTTTTTTTTTTTTTTAAGTACAGAGCTGTTTTGAGATCCTTCCTAAGTGAGAGCTCTGTGGGGAAGAAGAGTGGATGGTTGTTTAAGGCAGTTGCCAGACTACAGAGAAGGCGCGAAGGAACAGCCACAGATCGAACCAGGTTGGAAGGCGGCAGAAACAGATCAATGAAGGAGACGGGGCTGCCTCACATCTCAGACACCTGGAGTGGCACAGAAGGACCAAGCAAGCTTGCGGGCAGGGAGGATTGGAAACGGAGCAGGGCGGGGTGGCATGTGCGGGCCGGCAGGCATGGTAATAGGAGCTTGTTCTCCTGACTAGTAGGGAGCACGGCAGCCACCACGGGGTGGGGGGTGGGGGGGCATGCCAGCTGCAGGGGCTCCTGACCAATGTCCATGCCTCTGATTTCTCCCGGATCCAGCCAACACTCCCACCCCTTTCCAGGCTCTCATCAACGCAAGAGAGCTATGTTCTACTCCAAGTTTTAAAAGAATGCTGTCTGGTAGAAACATAATGCAAGTCACATCCGTTATTTTATAGTTTCAAATAGCCACATGAACAAAGCAAAAAAAAAAAAAAAAAAGACACGGGTGATATTATTTTTGATAACACACTTAATTTAGTCAAATGGTTCCAAAATGTTATCATTTCAATGCATAATCAATGTAAAATATATCAGTGAGATGCTAAACATTCATACGGAATCAATGAAATCCTCTGTGTATTTACACCGACAGCACACTCCAGTCAGACCGGCTCCATTTCAAGTGCTTTGGAGGCACAGGAGAGGAGTGGCTACTGCATAGGACAGGGCAGGGCTACTGTGCGACCCTGAGCCTGTCACTCTCTGTCTCTGAGCCTCGGTTATTCTCCATAAAATGAGGGTCAGGCTTACAGGATTTCTAAGTTTCCTTTAATACATCACGGGCACGCGTTATCAGCAGAGTGGAGCTCTATTTCACAGCAAGAGACTCCGCCTCCCACCCCCGCCAGCTGGTTTGAAGATGTGCAACAGAGGCTGATGATCCCAAACAGCAGTACGAATCTACTCGGATGACAAGGGAGTAGGCACAGGGGACAGTCCCTGCAGCACAGCCATTGCCTCACCATCAACCAGCATGCCTTGTATGCAGAATGGTGCTAGAAGCATCAAGTTCATGACTGTACATCCCAAAGCATTCTTTGGTGGTGTTCCCAATCCGCAGAGATGAGGAAAGGGACATTAATTTCCGCAAAGCACACAGCTGCTACTAGCAATGAGGGCAGCAAAGGCAGAACTTTTATAGGCAGGAAACCCAAAGACCTTAAGGGTCCAACTGGTTGCCTAAGTTCCTTAAGAGAATTTACCTAGTACCTTCTTCTGGAATGGACACTCCTGGAGGTCACGCATTTGCTGTACTAGCGGCAAAGAAGGTGGGGGAAGGCAGGGATCTCCCTTCCAGTAAAACTCTTCCCCGGGAGATTCTTCTCCACTGCCAAACTCTGCAAAGACAAGTGCATGTTCCAGCCATGCAGCTAGCTTATTATAGAATTCTCTGGAAGCTGTCCAAGTTGGATAGGATCGTGCCTCACCTATACTCTGACTCTAGCTAACTTCCCCGAGCACCTCGTCCCCCGTCCTCTCACCTGCCTGACTTGGAACCTGTTCCCTGTGTGCGGCCGCACGGTCTCGCTTCTTCCTACCCATGCTCTGCCTTTCGCAAAGGCAGTGCCGACTCGAACGCTCCCGCTCCTTTCTCCACATTGCAGAAAGCATCGCAATATTCAACTCACGAAGCTCGCGGTGTTTCCTCTGCGGAGACTGTCATCGTTCTACCAGACAGGACAAGCAGTGACTTCTGTGTTTCCACGGCTCTTTGCACGGTGTCGGTGCCATAGTGCTTCTCAGGGACGTGCACCAAACTCACCGCGGTGTGGAATGGACAGAGCAGAGTTCAGATCCTGACTCTGCCATTAACAAGCTTTGTGCTCTTGAGCAAGTTACTTAACTTCTTGCAGATAAAATGGGGACCAAAATAACTACCTGCTAGGTTGTTTTTGTTAATCTTCCCAAGATGCCGCTCCCTAGCATTTATTAAAACCGATAGCATTGGAAGCACCAGATGCTTACGCCTTAGTCCATTCAAAAGACACTTACTGAGCAGCTCTTAAGTGCTGGCATATTCTAGATTAAAAGGAGAAAGTCTAGTAAATAAGGGACTCAGTCCCTGCCTGAGAGCAGCGTATTATCTCAATGCACAAAGCCTCAGGCTTTGATGTCGGAACACAAGCTACGTGCCCCTTCTTCTCTCCTCTGGAAGGCGCGAGCAGTCGGTGACTGCCTTTGGTACCTGGGCTCTGCTGGGACACCTGTCGTCAGGCTGGAAAAAAGGAGACTGCCGGAAAGGAAACGAGACAAAGCTATTTTTAGGAAGACAGGCCTTACTAGGAGCCCACGCAGGACCAACGAGAGCTTGGCGCCATCTAGAACTCCTGAGAACTGGGAGCCCCAGCCGAGAGTCAGCAGGGCCAGCACGAGGTTTCAGGAGGATCGTGACAAAACACGTCTCCCCCCGGAGAGGCCCAGTTTTCCTGTAACGAGAGGAGAGAGGGTGCATGAGTTCGTGCTGACTTAGCCATGCCCCCCTCGGGAAGACTAAGATTTGGGAAGACAAAACAAATTAGTTTCTTCTCTCAGAAAGGTGTCCTGGAGGGGAGGTAGCTATCCCTCTGGTGCTGGGGGTAGTGGGGGGGAGGGCGGCGGAGGTGGTTTGTGAGAGAGACCCAGGGGGCTGTGATGGAGGAGGGGTCAGCAGGGGCGGGGCCAGGGGCCAGGGACAGGGGTGGGGAGTAGAGTGGGGTGAGCAGAAAGGTCAGAAAGGTCAGAGAGGGGCCGCTCTGGCCGTGAGATGGAACATAACCCCAGGCAGTCTCCTCCGGAAGTAGTAAGTTCCTCCCAGACATCAGGCTCTGGTAAGCGGAAGTCCTCCGGACCCCCTCTTGCTGTAGGGAGGGGACTCCCACTGCGGTGCCCAATCCTGACGCCCTCAGTTGACAGGGCTGGAAGGCATGGGTAACCCTGAGAGCAGGTGGCTAATACCACAAAGCGGATCTCAAGCTTGCAAAGCAGAGCCCCGGGTCATGGGACAGAGGGACTGATTTCCAACCTCCACCCCAGGAATTGGGGTCCCCTCGGGTTGGCTCCTCCCAGGAGACTCCACCTGCTCCCCGGGAACTGGGCAGCAGCTGCTTCTGGTACTCGATAAGCTGCAAATTTGGTCACAGCTGCATACCATGGGCTTGCTTCCTAAGCACGTTACAGATGGGGAGAGCGCAGCGGTCCCCGCTCCCTTCCCTGCTGCTGATCCATGTCCCCTGATTAGGAAAGATAGTTGGTGCAAACATGGGCATGAAAATCAGAGATGATGAGAGACAGAGACAGAGAGAAGAAATATCTGGAAGCTCTGACTCAAAACAAAACAAGTCATTGAAACAAGGACACAAGCCTCCATTAGCTGTGAAACTGCTCCAGCCAGAATAACACTCAGTGACAGGTGGCATTCAGGCAGAAGGCTGGGAGACAGAAGTGCTCGCCGAGCATTCTGAGGACAGCGTCATTAAAAAGATCTGGAGAAAAGGCAGCCCTTCCTGCAGGAGCCAAGCACAAATCCAAAATGGGAATGCAAACTGGTGCAGCCACTCTGGAGAACAGTGTGGAGGTTCTTCAAAACCCTGAAAATAGACCTACCTTACAACAACGCAATGGAACTATCAGGCGTTTACTCAAAGGATACCAAAATACAGACTTGAAGGAGTAGGTGCACCCCAATGTCTATGAACAACAGCAAACTCTAGGAAGAGTCCAAATGTCTATCGACTAATGATTGGATAAAGATGTGGCATATATGTATATTATATATATATATATATATATATATATATATGATGGAATATTACTCAGTCATAAAAAAGAGTGAAATCTTACCATTTGCAATGACACGGATGGAGCTAGACTGTATCATGCTAAGCGAAATAAGTCGATCAGAGAAAAACAAACATCATATGATTTCACTCAATGTGGAATTTAAGAAACAAAACAGATGAACATACGGGAAGGGGTGGCGGGGGGGAGAGAAGAAAGAGAAACAAACCGTGAGAGACTCTTAAAGATGGAACACACGCTGAGGGTTGACGGAGGGAGGAGGGCAGGGGAATGGTCTAGACGGTGGTGGGTGCTAAGAGGGCTCGTGGGATGAACACTGGGTATTGTATTTAAGTGATGAATCACTGAATTCTATTTCTGAAACCAATATTACATTATACAAAACACAAACAAACACCAAATAGGGGATGAGAAGGGGGCTGGGTGAGTAAGAGTGGCCGATGCACCTGCAGTTCCCTCCGCCAGGGTCTCCCTGAGAACTCGGGGAG
This sequence comes from Paguma larvata, assembly GCA_030068075.1. NCBI lineage: Eukaryota > Metazoa > Chordata > Mammalia > Carnivora > Viverridae > Paguma > Paguma larvata. The sequence continues at coordinate 66,032,814 of CM057838.1, forward strand.
CTGCGGCTCAAACGCACCTCTGGGGAGACAGGAAAGAGGAGTGACTGCGGGTCTGAAGTGTAAGGGGCAAGTCTCAGACCTGCCCCTTAGGGTTGGTTTCGGAAAGTCTTTCAACACCTTGTTTGCCAGATCGTGGAGCGGCCTCTCTCTTCTGGGCCTGGGTAATAGGGCTCAACTTTCACATTCTGCTTTGTATACGGGCTTCCTACTTCCAAACCCCGAGATTTTCTTTAGGTAAGAACTTCGTTTTACTCAGTCTCAATTTCTTACCCCCAGAGCCTACTTGGTATAGATTGGATGGAAGGAAGGAAGGGAGGGGAGGAAGGAGGGATAAAGGAGGGAGGGGAGGAAAAGTTGGCTGAGTGAGGCAGCAGGGGATACTGAGAACATTTCCTTCTTTAAATGTCCTGGGCTCTCAATTCAGACCACACAGTGTTAATTCCTGGCCAAGCTAACTGTATGATCCTTGGCAAGTTTCTCATATGCCCTGTGCCTCAGTCTTCTCGTGGATACATGAGGAATTGTGATAGCATCCATTTCTTAGGGCCGTCATGAGCACTGAATGACATAGTGTGTAGAAATAGCTAATTACAGAGTCTGGCACTTATAGGTAGACACTAAATATTAACAATTATTGCTGTGGCACCTCAGTGGCTCAGTCGGTTAAGCGGCCGACTTCAGCTCAGGTCATGATCTCACGGTCTGTGAGTTCGAGCCCTGTGTCGGGCTCTGTGCTGATGGCTCAGAGCCTGGATCCTGCTTCGGATTCTGTGTCTCCCTCTCTCTCTACCCTTCCCCTGCTCACGCTCTGTCTCTGTGTCTCTCAGAAATAAATTTTAAAAAACATTAAAAAAAAACAATTATCGCTATGTAAAAACAAGTAGTTAAAATAAAGCCGGCATGGTTGAATCAAGGTGGGGGACGCACTGCCACATCTGTTCTACCCGCCCGCCCCCCCGCTTGTCCCATGGTGCTGGAGAGAGTCTCTGTGCTCCCTTTGAATATTAGAAATCGGAAAGCAATGAGAATCACCATAGAAAGGACTCGGCGTGGAAATCAGACCTGGGTTCTAATCCCAGATTCATGCTTTAGAAGAAAGGAAAGTTGCTGAGCTTCTCTGAGTTTCAATCCTCGTCTGCGGTTGAGGGGTGAACTAGGTCTACCTGACAGGCGGGAGGAAGAAATAACGGAAAGAATCGAGAGCATTTAGAAGAGTTCCGGGCACGTAGGGGCTCCGTGAATCCACCTCCCTCCAAGCTAAACACTCCCTCGAATGGGCGCACGGTAGTTCATCATTACTTTCCGAGCCGGTAACGAAAGCGTCTTACTTACACGGCCGCGGAGGAATTTGACAACATCCGGCCCGTTTGGACATGCGAGGTGGTCCTTTCCCAGGCTTGATGGACAGCAGTGAGGACCCGGGGTCTCCCGCAGCCAGACCTGCCAGCTGGCTGCCAACATCGGGGACGGACTGCAGTCTGATAAAACTGCCCCTTCCAGAGGCCACGTCTTTAGCAGACAGCAACCAAAATGCAAATCAGGAAATCCGTGGCTTTTGCAATGACTTTATCAATTGTCAGCTGAGGAAGCTTCAAGACAGCTGAGCAAATAAGAATAAAGGAGAAACTCACAAATTGCCAACAAAAGTTCCATAAATGACTCAAGGATGACAGCTATCTCGTTTCAAGTAAGAGAGGAACCTGTTGCATGAAGAAAGAAACTTGCAGACATACGGGGCAGTGCACAGTTTGGCTCCAAGACACAGGGAAGAAAAGAACATTCCATCTACGGGAAAGAGAAGATTCCTGACTACTCTTTCCTCCCACTTTCCTCCTCCCTTCTAAAATCAGAGCTCGAAGCTAGATTTTAAAAAGGAAGGACAGAAATGGAGGAATCGAAACCAACAGGGAGTATTAGCTTTAATTCCCTAATTCCTTCAACAGACTGTTTTTTCCTCCATTTTGCTAATTAAATTTGTAATATGGAAAATTTCTAACATATGTAAAAATAGAATAACCCGATGAGGGCGCCTAACTGGCTCAGTCGGTTGAGCTACCGATGCTTGATTTCGGCTCAGGTCTTGGTCTCACGGTTCATGGGATGGAGCCCCATGGCAGACTCCGCGCTGACAGTGTGGAACCTGCTTGGAATTCTCTCTCTCTCCCCCTCTTTCTGCCCCACCCCTCCCCTCTCTCTGTCTCTCAAAATAAATAAATAAACATGAAAAAAAAAATCCAGTGTACTTATCAACCATTTTCAACAATTATTCAATCTTGTTCTAGCTCTCTCTACACTCACTTTCCTTCCTCCTATACGATTTTTGAGGAAAATCTCGAGCATCATATCATTTAATCCATAATATTTCATCCCAGCTGTCTACTGAGCACCTTCTAGAAATGCTTACCCTGGCCAGGCAGAAATAGATAGGAAAGACTCCTGACCCTCACAAAGCTTGAAGGGAGACATGAATTTGCCGACACATGCGAAGTTGAGGCATTTATTTATGTAACAAATATCGCAGAGTGTGACTAAGGCCAGCAAAGTTCTCGGTGCTTTATAATATCAATTTATTTGAACGTAGTCCTCCAGAGTCCCCTGAGAGGCAGGTACAATCATCTTCTCCATTTTGCGAATGAGAAAGCTGAGGCACAGTGAGGTTAGGTATTTTTGTCCAAGTCACACAGCAAGTAAATGGTGGAGCTGAGGTGCACAGATGGCTACAGAGACACAGCAAAGGAAGCGGATCATTCCACCCGAGGCTACTGAGGAGTGGGTGGAAGTTCCCCATGTAGACAAGAGCATGAACACTGGTCCAGAAAAACAGAGAGGCCAACACTCAGGAAGCGACAGTTTTGGAATGGCCGGAAATGGAACTGGGAAGGCAGGTGAGGCTGGGCTCTGACGGGCTTTCACGTGCCAAGTGGGGCCGTAGGGACGTGCCACGGTCTCTGGACAGCCAGCACGGCCTAAGCAGGTGAATGATGAGATTGAATCATGTTAGAAAGACAACTCTGAAAACCTCGCGGAGGACAGAATACAAGTGGGAGAAATAGAAGGGCTGCGTGCGTCCAGGCAAAGCAGGGAGGGGATCGAGCCTGGAGCCGATCCCTGGAAGCAGGAATGGAACGAACGATACAGAAATAGGAATCAAGTGACATGAGGATAACCAGAACTTCCATTTCTCAAAGTGTCGGCAGGAGCCTGAAGCTCTGAACAATAAAGAGCAAGTCCTGCTAGTTCCGAGATCGGTGCTGGACACGTCGACAAAGAAGCTGAGAAGCAGCCAGATCCCTTCCTGAGCCCTTCAGCCCATCCCCCGCCTCCACTCTCCAGATAAGAGCTGCCTGGAGATTCCCGCAGGAGACAGTTCTCTGCAGAACACTGTTGGCAAGGGAAGGGAAGAATGCTCTCCCGTCTCAAGCCGAGAGGGGGAACTCAGTGGCCCCCAGGACAAACAGGAGGCCGGGATAGTAGGGGAATTCTGGGGAGCACATGAGTTGGGTGAGATAGAATAAGGTGACTGACTCTTATTCTGGGGAAGGGCTGGTGGGACCCACCCGCAGAGCCATGAGGCTGCAGCGGGAGAGGTGCGGCATGCGAGCGCCTTGGAAGGGGTGATGAGTCACCACGGCAGGCCTGACCGCTCTCTGATGAAAGCCCTGCTTACAAGGTTGGCCCTTAACCGGTGCTGGCTGGTGTCTGGGAACTCAGACCATCCCCGCCATCCCCAGGACTGATAACGGTTCTGGCCGTCTAGGCAGAAACGGATCGTTCGAGCAGCATGGTTTATGCCAAACACCTGCTTTCCTTCCAGAGTCTGGAATTTAGGTATGTGCCAGGAAGAGGGACCTTTATTGGTCCGGCCTCTAGTAAAGGCTCTGAGTGAGTAGCCTCTAACGAGCTTGTTGCCACGACGCATCCCTGAAGAGTTAAGCGTGTCCTGGGTGACCCCGCTAGGAAGGATCTTCGGATCCTTGGATCCGGTTTCCCCGACTTAGCTCCGTGTGTCTTTTCCCTTTGCTGATCTTGCTCTGCACTCTTTCGCTGTAATAAATTATAGCTGTGAGTACTACTATATGCTGAGTCTCTGCGTCTTCCGAGTGCTTCCCCAAACCTGGCGGTGCTGCCAAAGAACTCACATAACCCCCAAGAGAAGCAATGCCAGCACTTGGGTGTCGGCCAGACGAGGGGGCACAGATGTCAGATATGGTAATATGGATCATGGAAAACCATTTTTAGATTTTAATTTCTCAGTTTTCTCCTTGAGCAGTTCCTGGGGAGAGCAGAAGCCACAGGGGGGTGTGTGGGAGGAGGGGAGAAAGAGCAAAAAAAAAACCAAAAAACAAACAAACAGATGCAAACGAGCAAGTCGATGAAAAGTGCACACCCTCGCCCACTTTGCAGTCCGACCCGAGCTGGGGTGGGGAGGAGAGTTGGCAGGAAGCTGGGGGTGGGGTGGGGGAGGGAGGAAAAAGTACTAACTAGAGACTAAGTTTTGATATTTCTAGGATCAAAAATAACCAAAAGTAACTAGGAAGAGGTTAGAAAAGCCACGTGATCTGCCGAAGTGTTGTCGAGGGTGGGAATGAAGAGCCAGAGTGTGTATCTGAGGACGATACGGGAGCAGAATAAATCTATTTCTTGATTGGATCTTGCCAAGTCCAGACCATCCAATAGCACCAAAACCCACTTTCTGAACACGAGCCTAGTGTTCCGAAAAACCACCCAAGGCATACAGGTAAGCGCGTTCATCTGTAGTTAAAAGAACAACGACTTTGAATTCTAGCTCTGCTTTTTCAGCCATGTGGTTTTGGGAGAAGTTTCTTAATCTCTGGTGCTCGATTTCTGTCGTCATAAAACGTGGCCTTGGAAGTCAGACCTCACACGTGGATCGCTGTGGGAATAAATGAAAGAAGGTACATGAAAGGGCCTCCCAGCTCTGGAGGACTCAGCCATAGAACCCTACTCCTATTGGTCACCCACCCTCTTTCACCTTCTTTGGAGTTTTGTGAAACATTTGGAAAAGGAGGAACTTTGTGCGGTTGTGTGTTTTTATGGTCTTTACTTGGTTGGTGGGAGTGAGCATTTGCCCAAGTTTGCCGAATGTGTAGTTGGGGAAGCTGGGATTTGGTCCCAGGAGACCTGGTTCCTCTACTGTTTCTCACGAGTGAGTCCGGCGGCTGCCAGCCCTGGCGGGATGATGCCATGTCCATTCCTAGGATGAAGGTGACTCCCCGTCTCTCCCACCACATATCGCTGGGCTGTCATGTTGGCTGTGTTTCCTTCCCTGTTAATATCACCGAGGACAGACTGAATTTTATTTTCTCTGTAAGTATAGGCATGTCCACATCCTTTCAAAGCACATCTCCATCCATGCCTTGGACAATACAGGTATGCCTGAAACTCAAAGCATGGGAAAATACTGGATTTAAATAAAGCAAGTAGACAAAGGTATTCCTCAAGTGAAGGTAGCATTGCGAGCCACCCGCCAAGGCCGTGGGATGTTTCTGGGGACCTGAGGACCCACAGGCCATCCCCCCAGCTGTGACAAGAGAGCCTGTTTCCATCAGGAACCGCCAGCTGGTCCTCCTGCCAACAAGAGCTTAAAAAACTCCTAGCATACAGTTCTTGGGTTTCCTTCTCATCCTTTCCAGTGCATGTTTAGACCCGATCGGCAAGAGAATGCAAAACAGTAGAAATGCGCAGTGAGCAAACATATTTGAAGCAAACTTTCTGCCTCTGACCTTCATTTTCCTCTTCTGAGAATGAAGAAGACAGACTAGATCAATGATTCTCAACCTTGCTGCCTCTAGGATCATCTAGAAGCTTTTAAAAAAATACAGATGCCCAAGCCCTCTCCTCACCAATTAAATTGGAATATCCGGGTGGCAGAGGGCAGGCTATGGGTGTTTTCCACAAGCTCCCCAGGTAATTCTGACAGGAAGCTCCCACTGGGCTATGGGACGCTTGTTATTTCCACCTGCTAATATTCCTTTTATGATCCTTTATTTGAAGTGTGGCCATAAAACAGGGGGGTGGCTTCCCACACCTCTCTTGAAAAGCCACCTGAATGCCGATCTTCCTCTTTGTGCAGTTGAAGGAAGCCAGGCCAGCCCATGGATTGTGGACAGACCAACTCATAGCATGGTTTTAGGAGCTTTTCTAGTGCTACATCCGAGGGGTAATGATGAGGTCTAAGACCAGAGGAGTTGAAGAAGTCAAATGCTTTTAGGGTCAGGCAAGGAACATAAATGTGTGACTGAGACCAGGCATAATAATAGACAGGGGTGGGGTTTGTGGAACTAAAAAAACACGTGCCCTGCCTATAGGCATTTAAACAAACTCCCTCTCTCCTTCCCACTCTCCCCTCCTTCCCTCCATCCCTTCCTTCCCTCTGTCCCTTCCCCCCTTCCCTCCTTCTTTCCTTCATTCCTTCCTTCCCTACATCTCTACTTTCTTCCCTTCCTTCCTTTCTTTCTTAAATATCACGTTGGCAGGATGAGAGATAACCTGTGTGCTTACTGTACCTGTGGGTCACCTGGTGGAGACCCCTATTCAAGACATTTTGATACATTAGGAAAAAAATAATGACAATATTACAAAAGCATCTGCCTCATTTTTAGACCTTCCAAAAGACACCAAGTCTTCTACGTTCCACATTACGGTAGACGATAGAATTGAGTCATAGACAATAGGACCTACTGCCAAACGCTGCTCCAAACCTACCCAACCGCCATTTTCTTCATGCATCTCCATGGTTCTACGGATTTGGTTCCATAATCTTCAGCCTAATATCTACTTACCATTCTTTGGGTTCTGTGTACCACACCGGTTTCCCTCTTGGGCTTACCGTCCTGCCTTCCCACATGGCATTTTGAGCAGAAGCTCAAGATTTCATTCTCTCTCACGAAAGCATACTCTACAACTTCAGGGAGGAGAGCCTCTCCAACTCCCCGCCAACCCTGGAAGATCTCCCAACCGGCCATCTCCTAACTCGGGGTTACTTAGCCTCGGCATTATTGATATTTGGGGCCAGATAACTCTCTTGCAGGGGAGCTGTCCTGTGCATGGCAGGGTGATGGTAGCAGCATCTCTGACTCCAACCGGCTAGATGCCAGCAGCACCCCTTCCCACATTTCCCAGCGTCCCACGTGGAATGGAGACCCACTGCTTTGAGTACACACCGTGTCCCAGTGCCTGCGAGGAGAACAGTACAGTAAAGCTCCATCGGCTTGGGACGCAGCCAGCATAATATCCAAGCTTCCAAAAGAGAGGCCCCAGCTGAAAAGGAAACAAGCTTCAGTATGATCAGCTGTGTCAGTTCTATTTAATTGTAAATTTGGACAGGCTCTGCTGAGTGAAGTACAGAATGCTTTTCGCCTTGGGCACTGATATTATATTAGAATAAAAGCAACCCGAGAGGCATTTGTTTTGGTGGAAAGTGCGTGCATGGGCAAATCTCTGCTCATCAGATTGTTTTGAATTAATGTGGAGACTATAAATAAAGTGTTCTCTCTTTGGGGGGCTGGCTATGATCTATTGTTATCCCTCCCTTTTTAGAATTTGTTAAAGGCAATTTTCATTCAGATTCTTCATCAGTGAGGCAGGTGGACTTCAATAATTCTGCTCAAAATCTTCTGTCGCTTTCTGCGCCAAGCCCCATGTCAATCAGCCGGGCAGCCCGCTCCCCAACACGGCTGTCCCTCTAATGCCCTGGAGGATGGAGGGTGGCTCTGCGGCTAGGTTGAGGTAACTTGGACAGGCGTGTAATGTGAAGAGGACAAGTGTGACTGACGTTTCCCTCTTGTGTTAAGGTTATTGCATTATTATGGTAGAATTACTGTAGTCAAAACCCTCACGTGCCCTGGAGGAAGGGGCACGAAAGAGTTGATTGGGCGAGGGACATGATTCCGAATCCTCGTGCCCAGTTGAGTTGTTAATGATTGAATCCTCTGAAGCAGCCCGCGTTTCTGCAATGGCTGAAATCCACGTATGAAAGATGACGTGAGCTTCCATTGTCACAAGGCACTAAGGAGTCCAGAGTAACGGACCGTTAGGGTGCCAAATGGGTATGGGAAGAGTGTGGTAGGAAAAAGAGAATGACTCCTCCTCTGAAATGGTCCCAGCCCTGCCTCTTCCTTGCTTTGTAGTGTGACCTCCTCTGAGACTCAGTTTCTTTGCATTTAAAATGAGGGCAATCATATTTCTTTCATAAAGGCATCAAGGTTTTAGAAATGGACTGTGGCAAGGGCTTGGCATAATGCCTGGTTCGTGGGAAGTGCTGCCCATCATTGTCATTCTCTTCCTCCTCCTCCTCATCACCATCATCACCATCATCATCATGACTTGCCACTATCATTCTTCTTAGAGAGATGAACAGGTTTGGTGGATATGTGCTGAAGAGGACTTTAAGTCATTTTTTCCATGAGATTCTTTGGCACGGGGAGAGAGCCTTTCTCCGTCTCTTATTTCTAGAGAAAATTGAAAAGTTCCCCAGAGGTCCAGGTCCGTATAGACTTTCCATGACGGAGTGGATACTAGCAGCATTCACAACGACTTAGTTCAAAAGTCTAGAAGGCTATGGAGGAGGTTGTGCAAATTGAAAATATGCTTCCTTGCCCGTCTTTCCCTTGAAGAGCATGGGCTGTGATTTCACAGAAATTGAAGCCTCACATGTCAACAGACATCCTCTCCACTCCAACTCGCCTGCCGGAGTTAAGTTAGGAAAACAATGTGGGTTAATGCATAGGCCATGGACAAAGAAGCAAGTGCATACGGAATCGAATACTGATTCTTCCATGTCACAAATGTGGGGCCCTTACCCTCTCTATGCCTCAGTGTCTTATTCTAAAAAGATAGAATAATTCTTACTTCACAGGGGATTCGTTTCTGGTATGACTTCTGCTAGGATGTGTGACAAACTGGAGAGGTGGATCCTGTATTCAGGAAAAGAAGTTCATTAAATAAAAATGCCCTTATAACGAAGGGCTGTAAGAGGCCGAGGCCAAGGCAATTGTTTTGCTCCAAGTCAGAGTTGAATACCAATGAGAGAGGAGGCTTTCCTTCTTCACTCAAGGTGCTGGCCACACTGCATAAGGCCAGGGGGAGGCTGGAGGGGGAACTCTTTCATAGATATGATCTAAGATGCAGCTGCTCCCGTACACAAAGCATCAGAGAGCCACAAGGCAAAATGACAGAAGCCTCAGAAATGCTTCCTCAGGAGGAGAGTCAAAGCCATCTGTGGGTCCACAAAAGACAATCCAAGAGATTCACGGACCATGAAGGGAGGATGAGGACAGAGTGAGGTCCCATAAATTTCGTTATTTAGGATGAAGTCAGAAACTGTTGCTCGTTTGCTGTGACCCTTCGATGTTTCCAGCTGGTGTGCCACGGGAAACGGCGGCTACACATGGATTTACGAACCGCTCATCCTTGCAGCAAACAAGAAAACATGCAATGTTAGGCTTGTGGGAAGGGCAGAAGTCTATCACAGGGCGCCCGGCTAGGAACCAGGAGTCCGGTTCCGACAGGCCGCTCTGCCCTCCGTGTAACGCTGTGGATCTCACACCAGGCTTGGCCGGCCGGACGCTCGTTTATAAAATCAGTGGTTGGCTTTGCTGTAGAAATCTCACCCAGGAGGTCAAGTAGTTGAACGTGGTAGTAATTCTTTGGCTGTCCCATCCGAGGCCTTGGGAACTTGAGTCTAAGGTTCTTGGGATGTATCTGAGTGACCAGGGAAAAGAAGCCCCTCCTGCGACCATCTTACTTCTAGAACCAAGGAAAATCTCCCTACACCAAGCCCAGCAATTAGCCCAAAGCACTCAAGGAATCAACTTGATTCTGTCACACAATTTGGCACTCTGTCTTCTCAGCAAAACATGGCTACCACATACATAGGTCTTCCCTAACGGAAAAAAATACCCCGGAAGGAAATTCAGTTTTAACCAAAAGATGACATACGCACCTCAGAATGGCATCCTCCCTCTGCAACACGGTGGTTTACCTGCCCTATGATACAGACCTGAAGTGCTCACCAAAGACTCTCAGTAGCCCGCTGGGAAATAAAAGCGAAGACAACTTCACTTCTCAGAGACCTTAGAGACTTTTCCTCATTTGAAGTGTGGGTGGAAACGAATTTTAAGCACAAACCTGTACTTACTGAGCTTGAAGCAAATTGGAATCTTGACCACGAGGAATGAGGTGGCTAATATAATCTGAAGACCACGTGCAGGCAAATGAGCGACTGTGCGCTTCCTGGGACCCAGGTCCTGCTCTTGCCAAATACTCGAGAGAGAGAGGAATAATGCATTCATCTTCAGGGCGGGATAGGTCTTCAAGAAATCCGAAAGCCTGCTTCCAGCTTTAAAATGCTGTGACTCTATGGGTCTATGACCCTGTGATCCTTAAAACTTACTTGATGAAAATAGAAATACACCTCAATAGCTTCACAAATACCAGTCAGCGAAGTTACTCGAGGTACTTGTTATGAATCCCCTACCATATGCCAAGAAATATTAAACAGAGCTCTCTTTTGCTTTCTCTGTTCTCCCTACCTCTCTCTACGTAGACAGATATAGATCTAATTTCACACCAAGAGCCCTGGGGTTAGCATTATCATAACCATTTTAAGATGAAGTGATTGAAGTTCAAAGAGATTACATAACTCGACCTTGATAACCAGCTGAAAAATGGAAGAATCAGCGCTTAAACGGGTAAGTCTGACTGTGAAGAATTTTCCAGCATTTCATCCTTCACGGGCATGTATTGGATATGGGCATATTTGCAGAAACATAAAGTGATAAACTATCATGGTCATAGTGGTTGCAATTCCCCGAAACAAAATAAAACTGGTGGCGTTTCCTGTGATGATTCAATGGAAGAGAATAGCACTACGCCTCAGAGTACGAGGTGTGAAGTTTGGCAAGGGCATTTCCTGCCAGGAGTCATTTAGGGTCTTGCTACCCAAAGTTTGGTCCACGGACCCATGGCGTTGCCATTCATGTGAGAGCTTGTAAGCGTTTCAAGCTTTGCCCTAGGGCTACTGGATCAGAATCTGCTTCTTAACGTCCAGGCGTGATTCACATGTGCATTAAAAGTTTGAGAAGTATCGGTTCAGGGCACCAAGGAGGAAAATGGATTGTTGACAAAACCACCCACAAATCTATGCTTCTGGTGTGTTGTGATTTATAAAGATTTTCATGTCTTTTACAAGGAACACAGTATGTAATAATAGGACATGTAGTGAACACTAACTCTACCCCGGGCACAGAATTGAACCCTTTACATTTGTTGTTTTATTCAATCTTTCTAACAGTTCTAAAAGGTGGCCAGTCATTATCCTCATTTTGGAGAGTAGGAACTGAAGTTTATAGAGATCAATGAACATGTTCAAAGTCACTTAGCCGGTGACTACGGGTGGTTCTGGGATTGGAACACAGACCGTGTGATACTAGGGCTTCTACTTGGAATTGATTAGTGCACCATGCTGCCTCTCCAGCCCAAACCAGGAAACATTCAGAAGAGTTAGATGGAGCGTTGCGCTTCCTGGAGGCTAGCTAGCATTATAGTTTCCAACGAGAGCCTCACTCTTCCCCGGGTGCAACCTCGCACCAGCTACCAGTTCTGCAGAAGACAATTTATTAAGAATTAAATAGTAATTACATTAAATTTATTACTAATTAATTAAATGTCTATGGATTAATTAAGAAGTAAATTAAGCAGAGTGACCAAGCCGTGTCAACAATAATAGTGCAAATGGACATGCTTTACCTCCCGTTATGACACACTGACATAGGACATGCTTGCCAAACGATGTTTAACCTGGATCAAATCAGATGAGTGACAGACCAGAGAAATTGGTACAGATGACAGGAGACTAAATAGACGTGCCAACCCATCGCCCTGTGCAACCGCTGATTGAATCCTGAAAGGCACGAATGGTGGTGGAGATATCTTTGAAAGTGGTTATGGACCCAGTTGAGGATACCTGAACAGGGACTCTCTGTACCTTAAGGAACAGAACTGTATCGGTGTTAAATTAATTGAGTGGGACCATTGTCTTGTAACTGTGTGGAATAAGTCACTGTTTTAGGATATGTGTGCTGAAGGGTTTCGGGTTTGAGAATCATTTATATATGCTCTTTCTTGTACACGGTTCAAAAAATAGAGGAGCCAGAAAAATCGGATGTGGCACAATGCTAATTCGTGACTCTAGATGAAATAAATACGGGTGCATACTGTACTATTCTTCCAACGATTCTATAGGTTTAAAACTTCAAATTTAATATTTGGGGAAAGCGAATTAGGGCTGACTCAATGTTATTTCAATAAAATCATGCCCACTGGAGTAAGAGAAAAAGGATAGTGCGTGGTGGAGGAGGGATGTAGGGATCTGGGGCTGGGGGGAGAATTTATTGTAAGACCACAAATTATCAGCCACCCAGGTGAGCCAAAGGGAAGCGGCTTGCTAGTGAATGATCTCCGCATGCATTCGGAAGTGTCAAATTGCAATTTACACATGGTTGACTTTGGTGCGGTTTGTCCGCCCTGTCTGGTATCTCCAGTCGGTAGTTGACACTAGAGTCCCAGGATTCCCCCAACGCGCATCATTTTGAACCAATATCCCCAAGCCACCTTTGCCTCAGTCCAGAAATATTCTGGGGATTTCCGAGGAGCCCCCCCGACTCCCTTTTCTTTGTTGAGGAGTTGGTCCTGGGCAGTCACGTTTGTCCTCCTTGCCCTCTTCCTAGCCACCTAATTAGGTCCCTAAACTGAGCCGGTCGGTCAGAGTTCTCCGTCAAAAACAGAGACAATGAATTTGGTCTGGGGAATCTGAGATGAAAACCCATAGTTGTTAAAGTTAGCTGAGCAAACTGTAGCCAAAAGCACGCTGAAGTTATAAAGAAGCAGAACCTGTAACTGCCCAGGGAAAGGTAGCCATTTGCAGAGAGGAGAATGGAGAAGGTGTGTGGAGAAATACAGAAGAGAGACTTAAGTCCCCACAGAGGAGGAAAACAACGGAGAAGCTGATTCATCCCAAGAATTAACTCCTAGCTCCATTGCCCTTTAAGCCTGATTTCCTCCCCACCCCCCCCCCCACGGAATCCCCTCTTCCTCCTTTCTCTGAACTAATAATTAGGTAAGTTTCAACTCCTCCAGCAGGCAACATCCCCAAGCCATTCATTCCGCCCTCCCCTCCTTTCATCCAATCCCTGTCTCTGAGCCAGCCCTGCACCTGAGCTCGCTTGAATGGTGACATGATTTATTTTACGGTTTCTTTTGTTAATGTACGGATTGGTGAGATATTTGTTCTATTTCTAGTATACTGATTGCCTTAGGGATTCAGAGGGCCAGGGACAGGAGCTGCACTACTTATGTTTTTATTATAAAAGTAATACATGTTGATAATAGAATTCTTGGAGAAAAGTAGAAAAGGTAAAAGAAGAAAAAGAAAAATCATTTATAATTCTATCATCCAGAGATAAGTCCTATTAATAATGGTTGGGCTTGTTTCCTTCAAGTCTTTTTGGACTTAACAATATAATTCAGATTAGGTAGCGCATACAATTTTGAATCCTCATTTCCATTACATGGAAAGCATTTGCCAATATTTAAGTTCTATTGAAGTATTCTAAAATCGGCATGATGTTCTATTTTATATGAAATATGTAAAACACGTAAATATAAACATATAAACATAAATGACATATAACATATATGAATAATAACATATAAAGACATGAAATAATCTAAACACACTCTTATTATTGTATATGTTGGTTGTTTTCATTGCTTGCTAACATAAATAACCCTGGGATAAATATCTGTGTGTGTCGTAGATTCTTAATGCAAATAGACAAGTCAGTTTCACAAAAGGTTTCACAGTTTGCTCTTTTTCTTCTGCTATAAAACTTTTCTTACACAGCCTCTTTCTTCACATCATTGCAGGAGTTTTTACCTCCTTACCCCGGGGTTCGTTGTCTTGGCGTTTCCAAGAATGAAGAGGTGAGCACAGAAAAAAGTGAGCAGCAGTCAGAAGTTTATTAGAGTATAAGATCAGAAAGTAAGAAACTATGAAAGCTCTCTTTGCAGAGGGGGGACACTGGAAAGTGAATGCCCTCCACAATAGGCAAGGGAGTTTGTTTCCTAAGGTTCTGGTCGGAGCTCCCTCCCTCCCACCTTCTTTCTCCCTGGTTTTTTCTCAGGTTCCACCCTTACTAGCTAGGTAACTCTACATGCCTAGTCATTCCTTTGTAATTGGCTAATTGGCTTGTTTCCATTGTACGAGGGGTGGTCTATGGCCACACTGTTCCTTGTGGGTCACGCATTTTATGGTCCACTACTTATTTTTAATTAGGTCTTTTGTCAAATTCCTGAGGGAAACCTGAGGGGGAGTAGATGGTGTCTGTTACATTCTTAGGAGAAACTTTCTGCCTGAGGTCATTTGCTTATGGTCAGATGCTCCCAGCATTGTTTTAAAATATGCAGGTGCTAACCTTTGCCTCCATGTTTATTTCACCCTATCTTTTCCTACCATAGCATTGCTGCCACTGTTTTGATGTTTACCAATCTAACCATTAAAAAAAAATACTTCATATTGGTTTGCATTTTTTAAAGTTTTTATTTAAATTCCAGTTAACATACAGTATAATATTAGTTTCAGGTACACAATGTAGAGACTCAACACGTCTGTACAACACTCAGTGCTCATCAAAACACATGCACTCTTTAATCCTCAACACCTATCAAAACCGCCCCCCCCACCTCTCCTCTGGTAACCATCTGTTTGTTTCTGTAGTTACAAGTGTGTCTTTTGGTTGGCTCTCTCTCTTTTTCCTTTGCTCATTTGTTTTGTTTCATAAATTCCACATATGAATGAAATCATATGGTATTTGTCTTTCTCTGGCTTATTTCACTTAGCAGAATACTCTCTAGGTCCATCCATGTCATTGCAAGTGGCAAGATTCTTTTTTATGGCTATGTAATATTCCTCTCTCTCTCTCTCTATATATATATATCCTATACACACACACACACACACACATACACACATATATATATATATTTAACATCTTCTTTATCCATTCATCAGTTAATGGACACTTGGGCTTTTTCCATAGTTTGGTTCTTGTAGATAACCTTCTATAAACACTGGAGTGCACATAACCCTTTGAATTAGTATTTTCATATTCTTTCCATAAATACCAGTAGTACAATTGCTGGATCATAAAGTAGTTCTATTTTTAATTTTTTAGAGGAACCTCCACACTGTTTTCCCGAGTGGCTGCACCAGTTTGCATTCCCACCAGCAGTACAAGAGGGTTCCCCTTTCCCCGCATCCTTGCCAATACCTATGGTCTCTTGTCTTGTTAATTTTAGCCATTCTGACAGATACGAGATGAGAGCTCATTGTAGTCTTGATTGGTATTTCCCTGATGACCAGGGAGGTTCGCATTTTTGAAAACTAATAAGGCTGAACTTCTTTCATTTGTCATTTGACTAGAATCAGAGTGAGTCGCAAATTTTGTTTCACTCGATGAAGGTCATGTGTAATATTTTCCGCTATCTACTGTCTTGGAATTGAGAAAGAAAAAAAACTCACCTTGCAAGTAAGTTAATGATCTGTGCTGTAGAGACAGTATCACAAAGTTTTGACAGTTCTCCCCAAGCTGAGACCCCAACTTGAGTGGTTACATATCTAAGTGGAAAAAAATAAAGGAATAATATTTAAGTGAAAATTATAACTGAAGAGAAAAATGGATTGCAATGTTTTATTGTGAATGACTTCTCATTTCATTGTTAGTGCCTAGTTTCAATAAGGCATTGTTATAATATGGTAGATTTGAGGCGTTTAAAGGTAAGGAGCTTTGGTAACGTGGTTCTTAGAACTCCGGGAAGAATTCTAATGGGGAAAGAAAGAGGGTCCAGTCGAAAGGATTAGGTCTTCTCTTAGTTTTGGAAACGTAAGACAGGAAATGGTAATGGCATCGTCCATTCATATAACTCACGGTTACCTAATACTCACTGAGCCCCTCCAATGGCTGGCCAGTTCCTTTTGAGATAGAAAGTCTCATTTTCCTCCCAGGTCTAGATTGGAATTACTATTCCTGAGTTCTCTAGAAAGGAGATGGAGGAGACAAGGAAAAGTCTAGGGACGTCTTTCAGGTGGTATCAAAATTTAGAGGGAAAGGGGGAATAGGATGGGTGGTCCAAAGGTACAAACTTCCAACTGTGAGATAAAGAACTACCAGAGATGTAACATACAACATCATAGCTATGGTGAGCGCGGCTGTGTGGTGTATTTGAAGGATGTTGAGAGAGTAGATCCTAAGAGTTCTCAACACGGGGGCGGGGGAGGGGGGGCGGCGGGGGGAAGCATTTTTTTTCTCTTCTTCCTTTTCTGTATCTTTATGACATGATGGATGCTAACTAAACTCATGTGGTAATCATTTCACAATATATGCAAGTCACCTCATAGTGCTGTACGCCTTAAAGTGATACAGGAGTGTATGTCATTTGTAGCTCAAAAAAAAAAAATTTAGAGACTTTTTCAAACCCTCTTAAAAATACTAAAAAATCCCATTGTTGAACTGACCCTAAACTCATTTTATACGGGCAGACACTATTGGAAATGGAACTCAGTCTTCCTTTGTTCCTAATCTCCAGACTTGTCAGAGGATATTCACATCGCAGTTTGTAATTGTAACAGCAGAAGTCATTCTACATGTGAGCAATTTTCCCTCCCATGGAAGCTGGAGGCGACTTGGACCCGCTCAGGGAAGCGGATTGTTAAATCTGCAGGAATTTTGTGAGCCGGCTGCTGACTACAGCCATCTTGAATTACGCAAGCCTGAAATTTACTCAGTTATATTGAAACATAAAGATTTAATAAATTTTCCAAACATCGCTTCCTATATGCTATGTTTTGTTACTCTCTGTGTTCTTGAGTGTATTTGCATCGACTGCCTCTGTGTGATGGAGACCCTGTACAACGGTACCCTACTGCGCGTCTCCTCCCCGCTTTGCGTTTAGTGGCGTCACATTTGTAGCTTGGACTTGGCCATTGTATCTCCCTGAAATTGGAAACCACCACAGGACTTTCTCCGCTCTCTCCCATATGCGCAGTCCACTCTGCAACAGCGACAGCCATTGCTGCCCATTCGCCGGCTCCACCCAGGCAAGCGGGACATCTCCTAACATTTGGTGGAGAGGTTAGGGATTTGTGGCAAAAGCTTGAATTCCAAAGTCAGAGAAACTTAGTTCTCTTCCTGCTCTGTCATTTACCGACTCTGTGGCTTTGGGCACATGATGCAACTTCTCTGAACCTCACATTACCCATCTATACAATGGGAAGAGTATCTGTCAAGATTATTTTGATACGTTGACAATCTTAATATCCTAGGTATTCTTCAAGGTGTACTGTCATACCAAAAAGACTCAATACATGCTATTATTATTTTTTCCACTATAATTATTGCTAATTTGACATGTAAACATTAAGCATTATCATGTCAGATAAGGCAGGAAAAAGACTTCTCCTTTCCATAGCAGAAATAACTCCGATAAGGCTGAGAATAATCCAGTGCTACATAAATAAAGAGGAAAGGAAAGGCTGGGGGCTGGGTAGAGGAGCAGAGGGAGGAGATGAGGTTACAGAGGGGGACAGCAACAAAGCATGGAAAACCTGTGTGCCCCACGAAAGAGCCGCACCCAGATTCTCAGGCTGGTTGGCATCTACTAAATATGTTTGAGCAAGAGACTGTTACAATCAGATTTGTGCTCCGGATCGATCATTCTGGCAACGGTATGGAAATGAAAAGAGGAGAGGCCAAAGCTGATGAGTGAGATGGGAACTACTGTATGGTCGAAGTGAGAGAGGGCAATGGTTTAAATTAAGGTGCAAGAGGGGCACCTGGGTGGCTCAGACAGTTAAGTGCCCGACTCTAGATGTTGGCTCGGGTCATGATCTCATGGTTCCTGAGTTCCAGCCCTGCGTTGGGCTCTGTGCTGACAGTGAGGAGCCCTGCTTGGGATTCTCTCTCTCCCCCCTCTTTCTCTTTCTAAAAATAAGTAAATAAACTTTTAAAAATTACAGTATGCTGGGGAAATGGAGAGGAAGAGACGGTAAGAAAGGCGCTAAGAGCTCTCTGCTTACATAAAGGCCTTGCCATCCTGGGCTGTTCCTGCAGGGATAGATGGTATTGGACTAAATTCTTGTAATATTCCAATCTATCCTGAGCTGGAAAGATAAATTCTTGCCTCCCTTTCACTGCATTCTTGGTTAAAATGATCATCACAGAGCAGCACTAAAAAGATAACGGTATTAGACGCTTTTCATTGAGTAAAAATTAACAATGAGCGGCGCCTGGGTGGCTCAGTCGATTAAGCGTCCGACTTCAGCTCAGGTCATGATCTCGCAGTTGTGAGTTCGAGCCCTGCGTTGCGCTCTGCGCTGACAGCTCAGAGCCTGGAGCCTGCTTCAGATTCTGTATTTCCCTGTCTCTTTGCCCCTCCCCAACTTGTGTGTGTGTTTTTCTCTCTCTGTCTCTCTCTCTCTCAAGAATAAATAAACGTTAATAAAAATAACTATGAATAAGATGACGAATTGATATACTACCTGGAACTCTGTAGCACAGGAGTCGGGAAAACTTTTCTGTAAGGGGCCAGACAGCAAATACCTTGGGCTTCAAGAGCCGTGTGGTATCTGTCGCACTGACTCAGTTTGGGGGTTAGAGTGAGAAAGTAGACACGGACAACACTTGAATGAATGAGAACGAGTGTGTTTTAACACTCTAGACTCAATAGGCCCTCAAGAATACATGTTGGGAGGAGAGTCTCTTTTCATTTTCAAATCCTAACATTTTGTTTTTCAGTGCTCAAGGGAAAGTCAAAAGAAAGGGCTGGATCCAGACAAAATCCCACACCCTGAGGAGGATCTTCCATGAGTGTTCTTGTCTCTCTCTGTGTCCCCTCATGTGTAGTGGACACCCTATTTCTCCCAGCTTGGCCTGGCGATGGCTTCCCAGTAGCCAGGCACGCTGATGCCCGGAACCAGACTGCCGATGACTGCTCTTCGTTAAGATCCTGAAGTCTTCCGGACTTCTGAGGTAAGCGTTGAACTTGGAATGAGAAGACTAGGGCTTGAGGCCAGTCTCTACCACCTCCCCCTCATCTAACATGAAGCAGTCACTCTCCTCACCATTGAAGTGACACTTCATGGGTGGAGGTTGTAAGAATCACGTGAGACAGTGAGCTATGTGGACTGAAATTTTGAGAGATTGTATCCTTTCCATATTTTCCTAAAGTAGCCTTTAGTGAAACACTTCATGTCCAGTTCTATGTCCTTCGTAAGCGCCGTAGAAATTTGTGTGATCTATCCACGCATCCCAGTGGTCTCTCTAACAACTTCCCTTGGTGCTTGTTGTGAACACACTTTAGAAATAGGGGAAGGGGAGGAGGAGAGTATAGAAAGAGTATAGAAAGAGAGTATAGAAAGATCCAGAAGGCTAAAGGTCTGCCCCTCACTTCATCCTCTTTGTGACTTTGGGAAAATAATGCTCCATCTTAGGACCTCACATCTGTATAAGATGGGGTTTCAATAAGTAACTACCGAAATGCTCAGACTAAACTTCATTCCTAGGTATGCCTTGGGACTACATTCTCTTTGGTTTTTCTTTTCCCAACTTCCGTTTTACAGAAACTCTTCCCTTCTGTATCAGTATTTTTAAGCAGGTGATCCTGGACCACCCCATTACAATCAGCTGGGAAGCTTGTTAGAAAGGCAGATGCCCAGATTTATATGATGAGAAAAAAAAAGTTTGGAGGAGAGGCATGAGACTTTGGTATCTTATTTTAACAAACTCTCCAAGTGATTTATATCCACTAAAATTTGCAGTTTCTTGCCCACAATCCTAGATGAATGGGACCATATTTGTTTTAATTACAAACATATTCCAAGCCCTTAGGACAGTGTCTGGCACTCAGATGACACTCAGTGAGTTTTTAAATGAGTCACTTAATGAATCAATGGTTCAAATGAACTCTGAGTTCTACGGATTTGGTCCCTTCCTTCATCGGAAACGGCCACCCTACTGGCTGCTGAGATACTAATCGATAACGCCAATGGTCATGATGGTAGCCGCTAAAAACACCAAAATGTGAAACTGTTTCTCCCCCAGGAGAGAGGCGCTGTGGGCATTTTCCTCCTGCAAGTGCTGAGTGGGGAAGGCTTTTTGAACAGGAACCAACTTTGGGGTCCCTCAGTCAAATCCCCTGAGAAGTCTATCGGCTTATTAAAGCAGCATGAAACCTCCAACCGTCCACGCCTAGAGCCTAGGGCTCCAGAGCTCGGGTGAGTGAGAAGGTCAAGAAGCCCTGGGCCTAGCAGGGTTCACTAGTTCCTGCCAAGGCTTGCTTGGTGGTCACCCTGCACCTCGGTTCCAGCTCTTTGGCTGTGCTGAGGATGGATCTTGGAGGTCTTCCAGTTTCTTAGGCTGATCTAATCCCTTATCACTGAGATCCGGCGTCTGCATACCACACCAAACTGCTCAAATATCATTCATTCATTCATTCATTCATTCATTCACAATTGCCCCAACATCTGTTAAACATATACCGGATGCTGACGCTGTGCCAAGTGCTATGAGAAATAGCCCCCCTGACCCAATCAAAGGAGAGATGTGGAGACTCGGAGCACAGTGAAATGAGGCTTTAATCGACGTTCTTGCAAGAGCAGGTGTCTGAGGGACAGGCACCGTCAGGGCAGTCACCGCAGGCAGTTTCTCTCCTAGCGTGCAAGTCCCTTCCCTGATTCCTCATTGGCTGAGTCCTACGGAGGTAACGGCCTTACCAGGTGTAGTCTATGCCCGCGTAAGGCAAAAAGTAGTGTGACCGGAACACATGTACGTTCCTTGGGGTGAGGCAGAGACTTCAGGCCGTTGGCGCCTGCTCACTGCAAAGCCTGGGAAGAATAAGTCGGCGAAATGGAGAGGAGAAGAACCAGGAAGAGAAGTGCCTAAGGGTTGGGAGTCCATTGGTGGTGGTGTGTGGCGGGTGGGGGGCACATCTTTCCAGTAGGTCATAAACCTGTTGTTAACTAGACAGCACAGCTTTTATTTGGTATTTCTGAAACTGAATCATCTCACTTCTCACAACGTGGGGACCAAAAAAATAAACAAGACAGAATTTCCACATCTCAGGAACTCGCATGATAAAGGATTGTTTTATCACAACAAAGGAGGGTAAGATATATAAAAGGGAATCCACGTGAAGTGACCATGGTAACCTTAGGGTGGTGCCCTGGAGAGTCGGCAAAAGTACCACAAACAAGGAATGTTTGCTTCGTACATTCATTCTTTCAGCAGACATTTATCGAGCTCCCACCAAGCACCGACCACAGTCGGGACTTTCTGGGAATACAGCTTTGCAATATTCTAGAGCTTGAGCGAGTTCACTAAGGGATCAAGAGGGAAGCAGCTCAAAGGCAATGGTAGTGGCCAGCTTAAAGGAATGGAGCCAAGTGTCCACAGGACTCTCCACAGGACTTCTCTTCCTTTTTTTTTTTAACCCTTTCATTTATTGTCAAAACCTGCCAGTTCCTCTTCCTGTGGTATCCCATAGGAAAAAACAGGTGCTGTATTTGGTCACTTGCTAGTATAGACTCTCACCCAGACGGTCATGTTGGTCAGGTTTTGCAGAATCTCATAAACGAAACTAAGAGCATTTAAGGCAGCTCAGGAGGCAGCAGAGGTGTGTGTGAAGAGCCCGCGTGCTGCCTGCCCGTTCCCACTTCTAGGCCTTCTTTTATGAAGGCTATCCTTGCTGTTAGAAGCTTCCAGAACAGAGGGGGTGGGTGCTGGGGGGAAAACTGTTAGTAGCAGAACAGATTGGGCAAGCTTTAAAATAACACAACACAACAACAACAAATTTCCAGCTTCGCGTGAACGACTTAGACACGGCAGAGTCGCTGTGTCACATCCGTATGCGGGCTTTTCACCCCTCCTGTCTAGAGCACGACCCTTTTCCTCTTTCTTCAACCCCTTCTGACAATTTGTAATTGGCCTCGAGCATTTTGAATGTGTCGTCTCGATTCGGACGATGACGAGGTGTTTCTTGAAATTGATTTACTTCATGCCGAATACGAAATTGGATTTGTGACCGTTGGAGCAGATGGAAAAATCCATGAAGAAGAAAATACCAGAGCCACCACGCTGCAGGCCGAGGGGCTGTGAAATCGGGCTGCGGTTCCGATGGGCACTGGGTGATGCTATCGCCATCGTTCTGGACAACATGGAAGGACAATGAGTCAGGTGATAAAGAGACACTCGACTCCCTTTGAGCTGGTTTGAGTCTAAGTTTCTTAGAGACTGTCCCGACTGGTCTGAGTAGACAAACCCAATCAATGTGAGCTCCTTTTGACTTCTCCCCAGGTCTCCACTGTCCTCTGGTTGCATAAATGCATAAATTTCAGCCCTTCTCTCCCTCCGCCCTCCCTGCACCTCTGACCCTCTGTTTATCTCCCTCACTCGCACTGCTTCTTCCCTGCGTCATTCTCTTCCTGCCCCCACCCACCTTCTCCCCGTCTCCCTACCTCATTCTGCCTCTTTGATGTTCTCCAGGTGCTGGGACTCTGTTCAAACTCCTTTTTCTGTCATTCACAAGGGCGATTATCAGAAACAGAACGGGAAAGTCTCTTTCCACTCCCTCTGTAAGCACAGGGCGGGCACTTAATGCAGTGGTTTGGTGTGAGTACAAAACCCACAAACCTCACTGTGGGGGTTCTGCAGACCCCTCGAATGGGGCGCTCTGTGCCTCCACAGCTCAAAGGAACCCCCTCAGGGTCATCAGATTCAACAGCAGTCTGCTGGCTCCTGCTTCTCTCCACTCGGACAGTTCCTGCTTTGGGTCAAGGGCTCTAGGGACACTATCGACGGAAGATGAAGGCTACCAGTAGCCCAGGGCAAACCTTCTCTTGAAACTCGATACAATTTCACAACCTTTCCTGCTCCCATTTTATAGTCTTAATTCTGCATCGACCCAAGCTACTAAAAGTAGACTTCCAGCAAAATCTGTGAATAGTCCCTGGTCTTCTCTCCTTTTGGACAAAGCCCAAGTTCCTTGCTGTGACTCACGGGACCCTCCATCTTCTGCTAATTTTCTCCTCTGAGGCCACTCCCCTGACTCTCCCAACCTCCCCCCCCCGCCCCCGTCTCTTTCTAATCTAGTCATGATAACATGTGCCTCTCTCCTTGGTCATTGGTGGGATCCCAGTTCTCTTGGTGGACGCACTCTGTCCACCCTTTTGACCAGTGCACCTGGCTAACTCTCTTTGTCCTTTCACTTCGAGCATCAACATCAACTCCTCCAGGAAGCCCTCCTTGATTCTCCTACCAAATACTCCTATACACCGCCATTCACATGCACAGCCTCTTCCCCGCACACGTTAAATATACACTCCGTCCATACAACCCACCGTTCCCAGCACGTATACCCTCCTCTACACAGAAATCCACACACCCACCCTTATACCACCTACACGTGTGTCCAACCTTACACCTCAGATTGAGCCATATGAAATTGCCGGTATTAGGTGTTTTTTTAACGTCCAAAAAAGCAATTTGATATCATGTATTCTCAACCTATGTTTTTCCCCCTTCTACCCATATATACGCATCTATTCCCAAATGCACATTCTCTTGGTCAATACAAACCTCCCCAATTGTCCCTTCTAGTAAGCGCTATGTAGATGAACCACGTGGTGTTCTCATCTCCCTCGTGCTCAACATTTCCGGGGACAGTACACACTCCCGGGAGCAAGCTGGGCATTACTGTCTCAGCATATACTTTGGAAAAGTGCCCTTGCTCTTCCGGTGCCTCCGAAGCTTATGGTGGCTGATGAAAGCACATCTGGAACGAAGCCCCCTCAAGTTTTCTGTAATTCCATCACACTACAGAGCAGGAGAACCCCTTAAATCAACCTGTAGAGATTTCTGAATGATAGCAAGTGTTTAGAAATGGCACAGAAGGTGTGACAGGGGAGAGGATAGAGAGAACCCACTATGTGCAAGTGTTATGGACTGAATTGTTTCTCCCCCCAAATTCAGAGACCGAAGCCCTAACCTCCCATGTGACCGACTGTATTTGGAAATAGGGCCTATACTGAGGTAACAAAGGTTACGTGAGATCATAAGGGTAGAGTCTTAATCCAATAGGGCTGGGGTCCTTCTGAGACGAGGAGACGCCAGAGATCTCCCAGTCTCTTTCTCTGTCTGTGTAGAGAGAGAGGACACACCCAGAAAGCAGCCGTCTACAGATCAGAAACCGTGGTTCTACCAGACATCAGCCCTGAACTGACAGCCCATTGGTCTTGGATGTCTAGCCTACAGAACCGTGAGAAAATAAGTTTCTATTGTTTCAGCCATCCAGTCTGTGATATTTAGTTATGGAAGCTCTAGCAGACTGATATATAGGCAGGCACACTATTCCAAGCATGAGCAGTAGGGCTGTAAGCAAACGGATAAGGTCTCCACACGCATAGAACATACATGCTGATGGGAGGAGAGAGACTATAAACAAATACGTAAGTATCACAGCCTAATTAGCATGAAGAAGAGAAAAACAGCAAGGAAAAGAAACCGAGAAGGGATTGGATTATGAAGGTAGTGAGACATCAGACCCTGTAAGGACTGGAAAGCTATGATTGAATTTAGTTCTGTGAAATGGGGAGCCATTGCAGGGTTTTGGGCAGACCAGTAACCTTAATACAGGTTAATGAGGCAGTTTAATAATTAAAGCCTCAACAAGCCAGCTAGGGCACTGTGGTGGAGGACATATCAGGCTGAAGCCCCAGGTAGTGCAGGGTGACCCTGGCTGTGGATGAGGACACCAGGGGATGGGCCACAGTTCAGGTTGGGGGGAGGGGGAGATTCACTCTACCACACACGGAATAAGCCCAGGCAGTAGTTAGCGGCTCAGGCCGAAGCAGAGAGATCTCAGCTGAGATTTCAAGCTCGACCCCTTACTCCCCAGCTGAAATTCAAGTTATTATTTGATCTCTCCACACACCCCCCATTTTATCTGGCAAACAGCGTTTAAAATACTATTTCCTTTTGATATTGTGATGAGGAATAAAGGTGATTAGAGGACACAGATGAATTGTAAGCACTGCCACTTACGGAGTCTCGTGTTTTTCTAGCACTCTTCTCTGTGCTTTTTATATATTTATGCAATCAAGGCTCATAACGACCCTCGAGTTAGGTACTTGGGGTCGCTCCTTGCCTCTCTGGAGCTTATGCACAAAGCAGTAAAAGCCTCCCTTTATTTTACTCCCATCTGTTGGAAAATTGTCACAGTAAAGTATTCCCTTAGAACGGGACACACTGTTGGCGTCTACCAGGAAACTCCAGCAAGAAATATACCAGCCTCTCATGCTGGTGGGGGGAAGGGCATTCCCTTAGATCTGGTGCCTTTGTGCAAGGCACAGCGTGCACATCTGCGTGCAGCAGGCCTGCAGATATGATCGCTATCCCCATGGGACAGATGAGAAAACTGAGGCTCACAGAGATTAAGTAACCCGGTCAATACTGTACTATGAGTACAGAGAATGTTACTATGCTTTGAGCTAAGGCCCCAGCACAGTGCCAGGTGCAAAGTAGGTTCTCATTAAAGACCAGGTGCAGTTTCCATCGTTGTGAGAACTGACTCAAATAGGCAAAATGGAGTCCATTACAGGCTTTTGCCTTAAAAGGGAGATTATTCTAACGACAGCAAAATGGACAAATAAGGGGGGGGGGGCGGGATAATTGCATCGCCTGTCAGAATTGGTCCAGCGTTATTAATTGGTTGTGCAGCACAGTTTAGTTTTTGATGTTGTGATACAGCCTTTTTATGTGTGTGTAAAGCTTTGTTCATTATTAAAATGCCTTGCGTCTGACATTCTTTATCATCTTCAAAAGGTTTCTACATTTAGTCCTGGTGATAGCCCTGCATCGGAAAGGGCGCGAGGTATCCTACAGATTTCACAGATGTAAAAAGGGAGACTCGGCGTCCAGCTTGGTCCCTTGTTTATAGGTTAAAGGACTGGATGGAGAAGCCTTAAATCTTCTCAGCACCAACGATAAATCCCTGAAGGAACTGATCCTAAAGCCCGGGTCTCCTGCTGAACGTCCTCGCCTCCACCCACTGGGCAAAGCCCCCAGGCGTGTAAAGCTACCAAGCTAGGGAGTTCACATGTACCATCAGCAGGCTCACTTTGGGCAAAGAAATGCAGAAATAAGCACACCCCGGGGAACAAGGAATCAGGATATCCAAGGCCATGGCCTCTCTTGTAAATCTGGGACATAACAACAGAGAAACGGTTGTAGGAGGATTGAAAGAGTTTATATACGTAAGCATTTATACATTGACCCGGGCCCGTGCAAGTGACGCGCGCATGCGCACACGCGTTACCGTGCTCCGGAGGTGAAAGTGATCAGGGACTGTCGCGAAATGAGAGGTCTCAGCGAGTGGGCAGCTGTCCTGCATGTTTTCCTCAAAAGCTTTAAGAAATTCCTTGAAAGAAGGAAAGCAGTGATTTAACTCCCAGTCAGTGTTTTTTTGCAGTGCGGGGCAGTATCCACAAATAAAGGAAAATTTGCCAAGGTTACAGACAGACCTATCTGTCGGAAATGCTACTGTTGAGGATATTTTTCAAAAACAGAAGCACTCTTCCTTTAGATTTTAAACTGAGAACACAAGACATAAGGTAACCTTTTCTGGATGCCTTACGATCGGCCTTTTGCTGGCGGTGATCTTTTCTCCGGGCACCCGGGAGCCATTCCTGAATCTGTACAGAACCGCCCAGGGAAGGGACGGCTCATCCCTGGTACACGAAACCACCAGGCTGTGGTCTGGCACTTTGCTTCTTGCCAGCTTGTTACACCAGCTTCCATTCCCACAGCTCTGTTAGCTGCAGAAATGTGGCGATGTCGGATGCTTCCTTCACTTCCCCCGCAGGACCTGGACGTACCCTGGACTGAACCTGGTCTGTAAGACACACCATTAGTTATTGCCGGTAGAAAAAAAAAAAAGAAAAAGAAGAAGAAGAAGGTGCTACCAAAAGATGCGCTAAATACCAAGGCTGCAAAGATGCAGGCCAAAGATGCTTCGTCAACCATGAAACAGCGGTGGTTGTAAAACACACCATTCGGAGATGCGGGCAGTTAGCTAGGGGGGTGGAGGAGGGGTCCAGACAAGGGCCGCGCTCCGTTAGTAAAGAGTCGGGTGGGGGTGAATTTGGGATAACAGTGTTACTATGCATTGGTTGCTATGGTCAAAAATGTATTTGTAGGGGGGAAGGCTATTAAGACAAAATTTCCCGGGTGGGGGGAAGGGCTCGAGGGGTGAGGGGCATTAAGGAGGCCGCTTGTTGGGATGAGTGCTGGGCGTCATGTGTAAGTGATGAATCAGTAAATTCAATTCCTGAAACTATCGTTAAAAAAAAGAATATTCAATTAGTATTTTTGACCACTTTATAATGTCCACTTTCTAACATGGTTGAAATGGAAAATTTATCTCACTTTTTTAATTTTTAAGATTATGGTTCGGTTTTTAAATGAATACTTCTTACAAAACCAAACAAAAAAAAAAGAAAAACTTCCCACTGACGGATAAAATGTGAGTTCTGGAAAAGGGGGCAGTTAGCATCAGAAACCTATTACAGCTCACCTCATGGGCCCATTCCAGACGTCTAGATCAAAGCACTTCCGTTTTTTTAGGACTCAGCCATTCTGAGAATGTTATATCCACTTCTTTCCCATCAGGGGGAATGAATGCAGAGAAGCCTTATCAGGAATGCCTATCAGGTGAGTCTCTCCCTCCTTCCTCTCTGCTGCCTTTGACTTGGGCTTCTGACTTTTCTGAATAAAAGATAGCACCCCTCCTCCATGGGTCCTGCTACTTAAAAAGATGTTTTAAAATTGTTTGTCCTAAGGGTTGCCTGGGTGGCTCAGTCAGCTAAGCGTCTGACTCTTGATCTCAGCCCAGGTCCTGATCTCATTGTTTGTGACTTTGAGCCGCGTGTCAGGCTCTGTGCTGATGGCACAGCCTGCTTGGGATTCTGTCTCTCCTTTCTGCCCCTCACCTGCTTGTGCTCTCTCTCTCTCTCTCTTACAAAGTAAACAAATAAACTTAAAAAAAAATTGTGCTGGAACCAGCAAACTTCACAGTGACTAACCCTGAAAACAGTAGATGCTTATTACACAGTAGGTGCTCGTTAGTTAAATGCTCAGTAGACACACAACCAAGTCCAAGGCAGTCTTGAGCCCTAGTACCCACCCCTCCCTGCTTCACTGGGAGCTTTTAGGGGAGTTATTTAGCCTCTCTGTTTCCCTTTCCTCATACCGGAAGGCCAAAAGACATCTGGTCATAAATTGTTAGGCAGGGTGCCTGGCACATGGTAAGACCTCGGTTAGTGGGAGCCGAGAAACAGCCATTCACTCCTGCATCAGATTTGCTGAAACTCATGGGCGTTAAGACGAAGACCGCAGACTCCGCACTGGAGAAGCTCAAGGCTCAGTGTGGCAGGCCAGTGTAGAAACCGCCGATGATACTCTGGAGCGATGGGGCTTCGACGGAGGGGGCCGACGTGGTCTGCAATGGCTCTGCCGCATCTAAGCAGGTGATGCTGGAGTTGAATGGGCATTTGCCAGATGGACACACGCGAAAAGAGAAATGCAGGCAGAATATGAACCACCCAACTGGGGCGGAGGCTGAGCATATAGTGCTATTTCTGGGGGCAAGAGGCAGGGGGGGAGGTGAGACAAAACAAACGGGAAGGGAGCCTGACACAAGAGTTTTGTGTGTGGCCATAAGGACTTTACTTTTTCCCCATAGGAAGTAGGGGGGCAGTAGGCATTATTCACATAGAGCTGCGTCTTCACGTCCACTGTGATGTGGCAGAGGGGCTGCTTGCTGTGTGTGCATGTGCTGGGGGGTTGGAGGGAGGCCAGGCAGGGAGGTGATTTCATTAGAGCTCCCCCAACTCCAATCCCATAGACACACTCCACTGTTCATACCTCATTCATTGGAATGATTTTACAAATTCTCACCCACTCTGGAGTTGAACCTCTAAGCGAGAAGTTCAGATTTAGAAAACCAGGTATCTTTTTACTTTGTCATCATTTTGCTCCATCCTGACCCTTAAATCATCCTCTGCCATCCCCCACACTAGCCTGGGGCGAGCACATAAAACCCGGCTTGGAGTAGCTGTCCATCTGTTTACTCTTCCCCTTAGTAACAGCCGCCACTTAGCCGTCTGAAAATAGAAGCAGAATGCCTAGCGCATATCCACCCTGAAGTGTAAGGTGGGAATAAAAGGGCAAATAATATAACCACAGTGACTACCCTCAAGGAATTTCTAGACGCATAGAGAACTTTCTGTAGACTGGATGGATTTCTTCTGTGCATTGCTCCCAACAATGCTGTGCGATGCAGGGATCATTATCCTCCTTCTAGAGATTAGGAAATGGGTTTTGGGAGCTGAGGTGACCTGCCCAAGCACACAAATAGAATTCCTCTTTTGTTCTCAACATCTTTTCTCTTATTCTTTAATCATTACCTTGTCAGGAGGGGAACCTCTTTCCCATTCCTGATATCTCCTTCCTATGGAGGGAACTCAATGAGCAAAACATGACCAACCCCTCTGCTCATTCTAGACACAGAGGAGTGACTCGAGGTGACTAGCAAATTGGAAGGAGAAACTGCCTGCCTAGTCCTTTTCTTTCCCTTCCTCCTGAGACATGACGTAGTTTCAAAGCACACCTGCTGTCCTCCTCCATGGGCTCCCTTGCCCATAAGGTACCCTCCACCACCAAAAGCATGCTACCATGTGGCTAAGTAACATGTCCATGGTTACCTACAGGTTTGAAGCCAGGTAAGTTCACCCCAGAGTCTCTATCCTTGACCACTGCATTGGTTCGTAAGGGCTGCCATAACAAAACATCGAAGACTGCTTGGCTTAAAGAATAGAAATGTATTTCCTCACCGTTCTGGAAGCTGTAAGTCTGAGATCAAAATGTCAGCAAGGTTGGTTTCCTCTAAGGCTTCTCTCCTTGACTTGTAACAGGTGACCATCTTCTCCCTGTGTCCTCGTGTGGTCTTCCCTCCGTGTATGTCTGTGTCCTAATCTCCTCTTCTTAAAAGGGCATCAGTGATATTGGATTAAGGCCCATCTGAATGACCTCATTTTACCTTAACCATCTCTTTAAAGACCTTACCTTTTAATATCTTCACATTCTGAGGTCATGGGGATTAGGACTTCAACATGTGAATTTTGGGAAAACACAATTCAGTCCCTGAGCATCCAGTACCTAGACTGTCTCTTTCATGGCTAGACAAGACTGATACAAAAATAATGGGAATGTGAGGGAAGAAGCTATGTAAGCTCTCAGGAATGGATAAACAAATTAATGTGGGAGTTGAAAGGAGGAAGGAATGACCTCGAGCTCCTGGAATGGGGCAGGGCTGTGAGGAAGCTAAAGGAATCCCCATCAGGGCTCTTTGCCATGGGCAACAGAGACCAACTCTGGCTTCCAAAAGTATATTACTTTAATATAAAGTATATATATACTTTTTTATACTTTTATATATATATATGGGGGAGAGAGAGAGAGAAAGAGAGAAGAATAGAAGATTCACAGAATGCAAGAAAAGAATGAAGAAGTTGGTATGAGAAAAGCATAAAAAATAAATAAAATAAAATAAAACTGAAACATTCCAAAGGGTCTGGGTAGCAGAAACCCATGGAGAGCCCCTTCCAAATGTCCCTTCCAAAATGAATTCACTCTAGTCACTTCTTCCCTATAGCACTCCCGTTGAGGCTCAGATTCCCAAGATGGAATAGAGTGAAGCTGGCTTGAGGCATGTGTCTACTCCTTAGAGCTTAAATAGTCCTAGGATGCCGAGAATAAGGCTGCATCAAGTAGGGGTGGGTGGGTAGTGTCTTGGAGACAGATCAAGAGGCTGTCACCAGGGGAGGGGGAGTAAATGTTGAATAGGCAGAAACAGCACCACAGTGGAACGCCTCATTGTCATATTATAGTTGGGGAAACTGAGTCTTAGCTTTAGGTGCAGCTGGTGATTTAAGACATCTGAGGTTTATAAGAAGTTGTGCTAATTAGTTCTTTCTAGCTATCCCATAGTGCATCAGGTTGCCCAATGCCAGGGTCAACAAATGAAATATACAAGTAAATACATAAATAAATAAGTAAGCAAACAAGTACATGACAAAGCAAGAATTCTGGAATTTTAATCCACTAATAAATATAAGCTCTCTCTTCACTACTAAATTGAAGTGAAGGCTGAGGAATGCTTAATAAGAGAGGTTTTTGTTTGGTTATCATTAATATTCAAGAGAGGATCTGAATCCATACAATCTACCTTTCGCGAGAGAAGAACAAGTTCTTGTTTTCTCTCCTATCAATTCATCTGGGCCATGACAAGCTAAGGACTCTTTGTACCCAGCTCAGCTCTTGCAGGTGACCTCTACTTTCCTGCCATTTGGATTATTAAGCCTACCAGGCAGGGGTCATGTCCAACTCTGTGTTTGCGACAGCACTTGATATACTGGTGGATCTCGAAAAACACTAATTAGCATTAGGAACGTGGGTAGGTTTGTCATGTATATGTGAGCGGGAAGGCTGCAGTTCCAGATTTGGGGAAAGGTAATTGTGATGGGGTGGGGGTGGCGAACAGCAGATCCTGCATCAGTCAATTTACTGGGTTACTGAGCCCCCCATTATATGTCCAGTGCTATGCAAGCCCCTCAGAAGAGAGGTGAAAGAGTAAGCCAACAGCAGATTCTTAGGAATGTTTTGTCTTTCTAGTTACAGGTTTTATAACAAAAACTTCCCCTCTGGAATGAGTTTAAAGGCCAACTCATATGACTCACTCATGTCATTTCCATGGTATTCTTCCCCAAAGCCATCATACTAATTATGAGAAAATCATCAGACCGACCTGGACATTCTACAGGATACCTGGCCAGTCCTCCTCAAGAAGGCTGTCAAGGTCATGGAAAACAAGGAAAGACTGAGAAACTGCAAGAGACCAGAGGAAGATGACGGGACATAACAGCTAAATGCAGGGTGATACCCTAATTGGATGCTGAAATAGAAAGAGAACAATAGTAGATTCAATAGTGCACCCATCCCCTCCAATGTACATGTTTCCCCAGTGCCTGAAAATTGGACCTGATTTGGAATAGTTTTCTGCAAACGTAATCAAGTTAAGAGGAGGTCCTACTTGATTAGGATGACCATAAAGCCTGACTGGTGTCCTTATGAAAGAGGAAAGGTTGGATACAGAGACACAGACCAAAGGGGAGAAGGCCGTGTGAAAATAGAGGCAGAGACTGAAGCGATATGTCTACAAGCCAAGTGTCTTAGTCCATTTGGGCTGCTATAACAATACAACAGACGAGATGGCTTTTAAGCAAAAGAAATTTATTTTTCACAGTTCTGGAGGCTAGAAGTCAAAGTCAGGGTGCCAGCATTGGCAGATGAGGCTTCTGGGTCACAGGCTCTTTGTTTGTTTGCTTGCTTTTGGTTTAAATCCAAGTTTGTTAACATATAGTGTAATAATGATTTAGGAATTGAATTTAGTGATTCATCACTTACAGATAACACCCAATGCTCATCCCAACAAGTGCCGTCCTTAACTGGGTCACAGACTTCTTGCCATAGTCTCACATGACAGGAGGGGCGGGAGAAGTCTCATGGACCTCTTTGGTAAGGACATTCAATTCCTAGGGCCCCACTTCTGATTACCATCATATTCTGCATTGAAATTTCGACTTACCAACTTAGCGGAAATACAAACATTCAGACCACAGCACCAGTGAGCTCAAGATTGCCAGCAACCATCAGATGTTCTAAGAGGAAAAGAAGTTTCCTCTCTAAAGTCTTTAGAGAGAGCATCATACTCTAGACACTTTGATTTTGGACTTCTCATTTCCAGAACTGTGACAGAATAAATTTTTACTGTTTAAGCCACTTAGTTCACATGTTATGGCAGCCCTAGAAAACTAATGTAAGAACATTATTGGAAAAAAATAATGGTGGAATCAACATGAAGTCTGGATTTTAATTTAATAAAAAAGTACTGATACCGGTTTCTTAATTTGGCAAATGCATCACCATAATATATTGACAATAAGGTATATAACCAAATCTCTGTACTATTTTTGAACATTTTCCATAAATATATCATTATCTCCAAATAGAAAGACTAGGGAAAAACTCAACTCACAGGCTATATTATCTTTGGATTGTCAACTCCCTAAGCTTGGGTCTCCTCATCAATAAAATGGAAATAAGAACAGCCCTATTGAGGGGTGTGTTTAAAATGTGACAATGCAGGGCACCTCGGTGGCTCAGTCAGTTGAGTGTCCAACTCTTGGTTTTGGCTCAGGTCATGATCCCAGAGTCGTGGGATCAAGCCCTGCATCGGGCTCTGTGCTTAGCAGAGAGCCTGCCTAGGATTCTTTCTATCTCCTTCTTCCCCTCTTCCCTGCCTGTGTGCTCTATATCCCTCTAAAATTAAAATTAATGATAAAAATAATAATAATAAATAAAACGATAATGCATATAAAGTTTAGCAAGTCACATCATTTCTCATTGTGAATGTGTCACTTGGTTGGTTTGCCGGTCCTTCCAAATGCATGTCACAGTAAATTTGCCCAACTCATGCCCTCATCCATACCGTTATTTAAAATCTTAATAAAGAAAAGGATAGGGGCGCCTGGGTGGCTCCGTCGGTTAAGCCTCTAACTTTGGTTCAGGTCATGATCTCGCAGTTCGTGAGTTTGAGCCGTGGGTCGGGCTCTATGCTAATAGCTCAGAGCCTGGACCCTGCTTCGGATTCTGTGTCTCCCTCTCTCTCTCTCTGCCCCTCCTTGGCTTGAGCTCTGTCTCTGTCTCTCAAAAATAAGTAAGCATTTAAAAAAATAATTAAAAAAGGAAGAAAGAAGAGGACAGAACCCTTCAGGCTTCTGTTGGATTCAGAGGCAGGATCTCCACTGAACAGGGGTTCTCTTTGCCTAGGAATCCAGCTAACTCATGTGTTATATCTCAGGTCAAAACCTAGGCACCCTATGAATCAATGTCCCCCACATGTCCACTAGTTGGATAATCTTACTAAAACGTAAATGTGGTTAGTCTAGGAAAGATATGATGTTTTACTTATATAGGTGACCATGTAACATCACGGTTAGGTGGAGTCGGATTCACGGGGTTCAAACATTAGCATGTACCATTTACTAGTGGTGTGCCACTGGGCAAGGTGGTCACTCTTAGATTCAGATCACCCATCTATAAAATGAGGGCACAAATACCTTCCTCATAGATTTGCTACAAAGTTAACAGTATATAATGCGTGCAAAGCACTAAACCATAATTCTTTACACACAATCAGCACTGGCACTTATTAGCGCGTGTATACACCTGTGTTGTGTGTGTGTGGTGTGTGGGCATTTCCATTGCCTGGTGTCGTGCCTGACAGATTAGGAGCACAAAAATTGTACGTTTCAAGAAAAAATATCCTACAGAAGTGAGGACACTGCAGATCGAAGAGAGACCGTGGCTTGACCAACGGCTCAGTGCAAGTGAATGACAGCAGCACCTTAGAACACAGAACATGTGACTGACTCCAAGGGCGTTTCCTCTGCAAGGATCTCAGGAACAATCTAATTGCTTTTCTTTTGTAGATACGGAATCTGAATTCAAACAATCACAAGGGGTTGTCTGGGGCCCCCCAGTTTGTTAGTGGTAAATATTACACCTCCATCTCATGTGTTCCAACTCCGAGTGTCGGCTTTTTTTCTCCCTTGTCTGGATTCTCAACAGCGCCTAGCAAAATCGATGCGCAGGGCATCCACTCTGCACTTAAAGAACTGACCGTTGATATGTAGCATCTCAGAAATCGAGGGCGGCTCTGAGAGTTACCAGACCTTTGAGCAAGGGCAGGAAGGATGAAGACAGCAAAGCCAGGGCAGCTTTGGTTAAAACACAGCACTTTGTTGAAAGACCTGTGGCTAGATCTTAGCGTAAATACCGAGAAAGGCACAGTAATCCCAGAGGCTTCTGCAGCGGACATCACAGCTCAGCAGTATTTTGGCAACTCAGGGAAGCCCCAGGAATGTTCCTGCCCAGCTCTGTTAGCTTCACTCATACTGTGGAATTTTGAGCAAATCATGTCTTCTAGCTGTGTTGCAGTTAATATTAGAAATAACGGTGCCAGAGAGTTTCAAAATACTTCATGGTTTTCAAAAAGACGTTTGGCTCTTAGCCATTTTCTCACTTGTCCCTCTTGAGAACCTTCCGATTATTACTGTTATTACTGTATTACAGCCCCTATAATATAGATAAGAAAACAGTGCCAGTGAGATAGAGTGGTATTGTTTTTATTGACGGGTATATATTAGCAGCAATGAAAATAAGGAGAGAGGCGGCTGTTCGTATTTGCTGAGCGTCTATCACTGTCTAAGCATTTTAAGAGTATTTGCCATTCAATTTTCACATGACTCTGTGAAGTTGTTAATAATTGTTACCCAGTTTTATTCTAAGCCGCAGACACATTACGCAATTTGCCCAAGGTCACACAGCTAGGAAGTGGAGGGGTCAGGACGGGAATCCCAGCAGCCTGGCTCTAGAGCCCACGATACTACCAGTAAGCTCTAATAAACACAACCTCCTGCTAAAAATAATGAGCTTGTGAGACACGGATGCACCCTTCTCCTTAAAGAGCTCTCAGGCTAGTTTGAGGTGCCTGACATGTAAATTAGATCACTAAAATTTAGGAAGATAAAAAGTATAAGATGCACTTGGTCAGAGCAATGGCACAGGGTGACTAAAAATCAATATGGTGGAGATTGGATTAAAACCCAAGCCTCCTGACTGCATAGTCAATATTCATTCATTTCTTCATTCAATAAACACTTAATATTAAGCGTTAGAGATTGGAAATAATAATGAGAATAATAAAAGGACATTGTTCTTTTCCCTAAGAAGTAGTTACGTTCCAGAGAAAACACTTTCCAACCTGCTTCGAGTGCACAGCCTTTGTTCCAACGTGAACACGCCAGGAGTCTGCCAGTCACCAGCTGAAGGGAGGACTCTTGCTCTCCAGTGCCCCCCCACCGCCTCCTCCCCCCTCCCCCACCCCCGTGAAGAGCGCCACTCCATTCCAGTCCCATTGCCGGTGGTCCCTGGATTTATTTATTTATTTATTTACATGACAGTCTTTTTTAATTTTTACTTTATTTATTTAAATTTAAGTTAGTTAACATACAGTGTAGTATTGATTTCAAGAGCAGAACCCAGTGGCTCATCTCTTACATACAACACTCAGTGCTCATCCCAACAAGTGCCCCCACCCCCACTTAATTCCCGTCACCCATTTAGCCCATCCCTGCACCCACCCCCACCTCCAGCAGCCCTCAGTTTGTTCTCTGTGTTCAAGGGTCTCTTATGGTTTGTCTCCCTCTCTGTTGCTGTCTTCTTTTTTCTTCCCTTCCCCGATGTTCATCTGTTTTGGTGGCCTGATTTAATATAACTTCGAACTCAATCGCTTCCACTTAAATGTAAACTTAATTGCGACCCCTTAGAGATTTCTCCTCGATAGACTGGGTATTGGCTCTGCTGTGAGAACTGTGTTCTCTGGTTCAAGGTCTGCAGCCTGGGTCTCTCAGAGGGCAGCAGCGGTCAGCACTTCTTCAGTCTCAGCTAGAGGTCTTGAGCCAGCCCCCACAGTAATGTTTATGAAGGATGGATGTAGTCACACTTTCCCCACCTACTCCCTCTGGGGCCAGAATTACCTCAGAATACACGTTCCCCAATGTTTGGAGGGTAGAACACATGAGATTACAATTAGAAAATGCTAACGATGGAGTTTTATTCTTAAAATA
The DNA here is from genome assembly GCA_030068075.1 of Paguma larvata. Taxonomy (NCBI): domain Eukaryota; kingdom Metazoa; phylum Chordata; class Mammalia; order Carnivora; family Viverridae; genus Paguma; species Paguma larvata. Next base: position 66,069,751 of record CM057838.1, read on the forward strand.
ACTCTTAAAATTCAGCTATAAATTCCACTCTCTAGCTCAGAGTGTGTGAGGTAAAACTACAAAATATGCCTGCTTCGACAACGTGACTTCCAAATACGGTTAGAGTTACCTCATGTTTCCAAGTAATCACCAGAATCCCCACCCTGCCTATTAGCCGAAAGGCCAAACCTGAGCCTTCGCTAACAATTGCTGTAGGAGTCCCTCACCATACTCGTGCCATCTACAGGGGAAGGAGAGGGTGGGGCTTGATTCTGTTTCTAAATACCAAGAGCAGAGAGAACACATGTCTAATCTGCCGACTATCACTTCTTCTCGCTGCCACGCTGTGCCACTGCCACACTGGCCCTGCGTTTCTGGACGCTCAAAGCATATCCACCGCTGCCAACGTGACCTTGTGGATCCAGGTCATCGACCGAAGCACAGAGAATCCCCAGGTTGGACCACAAGTCCGGCCCCTTGACCCCATAGCTTAACCAGGGTGCCTGGTTTTAGCCACTACTTTGCCAAAGCCAGCTGCCCCTTATCCCTCTCCTCTTGGGGGTGCTTCCATGAGCCTGGGTCACCTACCCAGGCCACCCCTGTTGGAGACCTTTTTGATCTTCTCCTTCACGGGGCTTCCGTTGGACTGTCCTGGTCCACCGTGGCCCTTTTCCCAGCTTCACATTTTCCTGGCTCCTTTCCATCCTCAGACTATTCATGCAAACTGGTCCTCCTTTTCCTCCTCAGGGATCAGTTTTGCAAGCCGGAGGGCTCAGCGATGGACACCTTCATCAAGGGCATGCCCTCAATTGCCACTTCTCTTCATGGATGCCTACTCATTCTGAAGTGTGTGCAACTGAAAGTCATTGAAGCCTCTCCTCTGAACAGAGGTCTCCTTCGGGACTTTTGGCACTACGTCTAGTTCAAGACGAGTCCGGTATCTTTTTCAGGAGCCCCCTCATTATTTCCACCCTGATGGCAGCACCTACACATGTTGGGGGGCATGAGGGGGGTGGCAACTGTTGGCTTTTCAGCAGAGCACAGAGACATGTTCCATCCTCATTGAAACCCAGGTGGCATGGACTCCACTTTGGACGCAGGGAGGGAAAGCTGCAACAGCAGGGTGATTGTGGGCAGCCTTGTCCACTTTTTCTACTCTGGCCTGGAAGCAGAAGGCAGTTAGAAGCACACCTGCTTGTGTGAGCGGCTGACTGGCAGAGGGTGACCCCAGGGAGGAGACGACAGAGAGCCAAAGAAAGGCGCCAGGATGGAGTTTCTACGCCAGCATCACTCACGGCCGGATAGAATCAGTGGTCCTCAAACGTGAACCCTTGAAGTTGCAGGGCTGGTGAGGCTGCTGTTATGAATTCAGAGTACAAATTCATGTCGGCCAAGTGCGCTGTTGTGCTGAGAGCCCTTGGCCCTTCCCTGTGTCTGTTCCAGAGGCCCAGGCAGCTGCCTTCACCTGCTTGTCTTTTTCCAGGGTCCTCCTGGTCAGATAAATCAATTAAAAGCATCAATGGCTAGAGGAACACAAACACAGGCAGCAGGAGAGGGCCTGGAGGGCCAAGTTCTGTTCAGTTACTCTGGGTTTCTGGGTTTCTAAGCACGTTCCAAAAATATAACCCCCATCCCCGTGGCAAACCTGCCTTTGATGAAACACAATGTACGATCTCTAATGTTGACACAGAACAGATGGGACTTTGATTTTTTTTTAATCTGTTCTCGATAGAAGAGAGATAGGCACAATGGATTTTTTTCTTGTTTTGGAAATTTTTTATTTTTATTTATTTATTTTTTTTATTCCTCACATGCATAGTTCACACTGAGAGTCCTTCAGTTCTCTGTCCTTGATTGTCATTGATCCCTTCTATAACTGGGAGTCTCTGGTGGACTGGGCCTTTCTTTTCTCATCAACCAGCCAGGAGGAAGGTTACTGCTCCCCCCCAACCCCCCGCCCCACCAGCCTTGTCCCTTCCATCTAGCTCAGCAGAGAAGTTGTAGGAGCTGCACACCCAGAGAGTGGTCAGACCTACAGACAGTGGGATAGTGGCTTGTCATTAATGATCTACAAAGTGGTGGCTGGACAGGGCACATGAGGAACAGTTAGCCTCGCCTACCCCAGATATCGCCACAGTCCAAGTGGAACTGTGGGCATGCCATGAGAAATTGGCTTCAAGACAGGTCTCACCAGATTGCAGCCCATAAGCCCATCCTAAACAGGTCTTCCAGAGCCGACCCTGGTCACAAAATGTCCCCTTCAAGCCCTCCCAGGGACTGCCAACAGATCCTTTGAGCATGATCTAGGCATGGAATGTTCTTTGGTGGGGGGATGTCTACTCCCACGTGACTCCATTCCCATAACAACAGCTGTTACAGGGCAGATTGCAGTAGACGCTGTGAGACAGGTCAGGCCTCACTGTATTAACTCCACACTGTTTGATTAGATGAGAACAGGTACAACTGGACAGCTGTGGAAGCCCCATTTCAAACTTAATTTGCTCTTGAGCTTTAATTTCTTCTCACCCCAAAAACATCTTTCAAGAAAGAGAAACATTAAAAGAGAGAGGGAAGAACACAACAAGGGACTGCCACTTGGGGTGGTTAGGGGTCATGGATGTTCTGCCCCATGTTGAGAGTAGCCTGGCGGTTAGTCTCAATGAGACAGCTAGCTCCCCGAGTTGTCGGATTGATTCAAAGAAACGAAGGCGTCTCGTGTGGGAGGGGGCGTACAGGTTTTGCTGGCCTTCCCAAGCCCAGCTCACTGTCCCACCATCCCCAAGGGGCTGCTGGGGTGGCAGGAGGGCTGGGGAGGCGTACTGGTTTATGAAACTGGTAGGATTACAGCCGGGACTCCCATCTAACGTTTGCCCTGGTTCCATTCTCTTCAGCACAAATTAAATTGCCCAACCCATTTTTCTGAAAGAAAAATCTGGAGGTAGGAATATCTCTCCAAAAACCATTTTTGCAGAGGGAAAAACTAAATCATACAGAAATGTTTTTTTTTTTAACAACAAAACCCCCGAATCATGATCTTAAAGCGATAGCTGCACCCCATTGTTCACTGCAGCATTATCCGCAATAGCCAAGGCACAGAAACAAGCTGAGTATCCACTGATGGAGGAAAAGTTAAAGAAAATGTGATATATATATTGTGGTATACGTTATCCAGCCTCAGAGAAGGAGATCCTGCCATCATGACAATGTAGATGACCTTCAAAGCATCACGTTTAGTGAAATAAGTCGGAGAATGACAAATACTGTATGATCTCTCTTATATGTAGAATCTAAAAAACAAAACAAAACAAAACAAAACAAAAACCCAACCTCAGAAACGGAGAACAGGTTGGTGATTGCCAGGTGGGGAGTGGGGGAAACAGGCGAATGTGATGAGAAGCTTCAAGCTTCCAGTTATAAGATAAATACTTTCTGGGGTCTAATGTAGAGTGTGTTGACTGTAGATCACAATACTGCATTGTATATTTGAAAGTTCATAAGATCTCAAAAGTTTTCATCACAAGAAAAAAATTTACTGTTATAATTCTTATCACAAAAAGTTACAGTTTCTCATCATAAAAATGATAATTTCTCGTCACGAGAAAAAATTGGAACTATGCCGCAATTCTTATATATATGGTATGGATGTTAACCAGACTTATTGTGGCAATCACTTTCCAATAGATCCGTATATCCAATCATTATTTTGTACACCTTAAACAATTTTAATGTTTTATATGTCAATTATAGCTCAATAAAGCTGGACAAAACTTTAGAGAGGGCAAGAAAAGATTGCTGCATTTATTTATTTTGTGAGCTAGCTCTAGAAAAAGAAGTCTATTTCTACTCTTTAGGTATTTCACACACAGTGGAAGCATGTCCTCTTGGTGACTCTATTTCCCAGACTCAATGCCATGCATAGAAACAAGAGGACACTTGTTATTTTGTTTGCCATGTTAGACAGGAAGTGCCATGGTACATAAAAGATACTCAACAAATGTTTTGGCTTTTTAGAAAATGTTTTAACTGTCATTATTTGGTTAATGAGCATTGAGCGATCAAGCAGCAGGAAGAGAATGATGACAGCAATGATGGTGACCGTGGAGTAAAGAAGAGAGAAATAAGATAGGCAAATACCTATGTGGGTACCAATCATCTGACAAGGAAGTGTAAGTAAGATGAGGGCACCAGGGATTCAAAGCCCACTCTGACCACTTAGGATTCGTTGGCAAGTCACTTTATTTCCCATCTCAAGTTCTTCACCTTCAACATGGAGATGATGATTCTTCACAAACTGTGAAAATCAAACAAGAAAACTAAATGTGAAAGTATTCTGGAAAAGGGTTTCCAGACATAAGGAAGTAATTTACGATCATAAAGACCTACATAGGCCACTCAGCATCTGTTCAAGTGTTAAAACATCATAACGACTATTTATCTATAAAAATGCAGAATAACCAGGAATGATATATTCTTTTTTGTTGTTGCTGTGTAATGAATGACCGTAAACTTAGCGACTTAAAACAACACCCATTTATAATATTACAGTACTGGAGGTCCGTAGTCCAGGCAGACTCACTTGGGTTCTGTGCTTGGAGTCACAAATTTGAAGTCAAAGGTGGCAACTGGATCAGGTTCTTATCTGGTAACTCAGGAAGAACTCATTCCAGCTCCAGGGTTCATTCATGTGGTTTCCCAAATTCAATTCCTTGCGTTGTAGGACTGAGGTCCGTTTTCTTGCTGATTTTCAACAAGGTACCACTCTCAGCATCTTGAGGCTGCTCTGAGGACCTTGCCCTGTGGCCTCCTTCATCTCAACAACCTTCCTTACATCATATTCTCTCCCTCCGACTTCCTGTTCTAGTAAGAGAAAACTCGTATGGTTTTTTTTTTTTTCAAGATCTTTATTTATTTATTTTGAGAGAAGAAGAGATAGAGCATGAATGGGAAGGGCAGAGACAGAGGGAGAGAGAGAATCCCAAGCCCACCTGAAAGCACAGAGCCTGACACAGGGCTCAAACCCACAAACAGTGAGATCATGACCTGAGCTGAGATCAAGAGTCGGATGCTTAACCCACTGAGCCACCCAGGTGCCCCAATTTTGTTTTTCATTTGACCTTTTAGATACTTTCTTAAAAATTTTCTTCTGGGATTTGTTCCGCTATGATGTACTTACACTAAATAATACTGTTCCCCCTCAACACAGAGGACTGTACTTCCAGACAAGAAGATTTGCCTGGATCAAAGGAGAGTTCTGCCTGAGGCATCGGACGGCACCTGAACAAGGGCCAACTTAAGAGACTTCTCAGAAAGAAGTTGAGAGCCTTACCGTTTTGCTAAGGAATTTGACTGCACAGGGCATCATAAAAAAACTAGATTCTAGCTCAGCTAAAAAGTGAATGGCTCCCACCAAACGAAGCACAAAAATACTTCCATTACCCATCCACAAAAATAACAAAGCCTCCACACTGTTCAAAGCTTCCTCTTTGAAAGCTGGATTGACAGATATTGGATTGAAGCAATGCAGCTTAATATCAAGAAACGACAGCTGGCAATGTAGCGGGGAAACACAACCCACCTCGTCATGGATAAATCGATGTTCTGCTCTGAGCCATTACTGCATTAGTGGCTGGTTATTACTTAAAAATAAAAACTCGCAAATGTATTGGCGACACCTTCATCAGACAGTCTCTCTGGAGGATTCTTTTATGATTCTTCTGTTTTCCAAGTTGCATGAAACAATTTCCCATTAACCATATCCGAGCATATTCTGCTTACTAAACCAAATCATTTACATAATGGGTAACTTAACACACACACACACACACACACACACACACACACACACACACACAAATTAGCTAAATATATGTGTAAACAAATACCTTGCTAAAGTTTGGATACACTTGGAAAATGTGAAATATTTAGACAGTGGTGGAGGGGGAAGATGGGAGGAAAGTATATTCATGTCACAAGTTCAAGAACAAAACATATTACTATTATCTAATATTTATAACAGCATTGGCTACACTGTTCTAAGCACTGTATTTGTATTAATTCATTTCATCCTCTATGATGAAACTCTATGATGTGGGCGTATTACTAGCATCATCTCCCACTTACAGAAGGATCTCTGAGGCGGGGAGGTCAGACAGCAGAACTGGGCTTTAAATTCAAGAGGACTTATTTATTAGACTCTGCTACTGCTAGTATATGCAGTGGTGGGCCGTCCAGACCCACCACTTTGCTACCACGTGACTAGGTGCTGCCTCCAGCTGCTGGTTGGCTTCCAAGTTTTGTTCCATTTCTCTAAACCCCAGTTCCCACAGCTGTAAAATTGGGATAAAAAGGGAGCCAACCTCTAAGGGATAATTAATGTGTGGATTATTCGTTTCTCTGTTCGAAAGGTATTCAGTGAGCATCTGCTCTGTGCCAAGCACTGTCCTGAACCATAGGAGGAACAGACAAACTCCTGCCCTCAGAAAAGTGAGGACTAGACAATAAACAAAAATGTAGTAGAACTCTACAGATTCCATAGCTGCTGAAGCAGTGGAGAGCGGACCTCCTCCCTGGGCTGATGAAGTACAAACCTAACCCTTGGGGTGAAAAAGCCACCGGGACATACAGACATATCACAGAGATAATGCTCTCGTGTTATCTTGCTCAACACAGACAGAAAAGTCAAGTTTTGGCCTCAGGATCCCGTGTCTAGTGAGTGATGGCGGCTGTGTTTTTCAGGTCTGTGGGACCCCCAAACCAGTGATTATTCTAATGGAGATGCTCAATAAATGATCATTTTCTAAGCTGCCTGCAACTGAAGAATCTTCCTCTTCTCTCTAAGCGTTACATTATGGCTGGCTTTAGCACAATCGATCAGAGAAAAAGTGGGCAGAGGTAGCAACTTGACTTTCGGGTACCAACTGCATAAAAGGCTCTGTCTCAGGACATTACTTCTTCCTGATCTGGTCAAGGTCACCCACAGAAATGGAGATCAGGAGGTGCCATCCCAGGAGAAGGGCTGATGAGCTCTTTTAGTGAGATGCCACTTTCTATTGTCAGAATCCTCCTGGGTGATTTTAGACAAGTTAAATAATGTCTTTCTTCCCGGTTCCTCATCTGCAAAGTGGGGCTAATAGGAGTCCTATGTCACAGAGTGGTTACAGTGTTGAGACAGCACCACTTGGATGTTCCAATGAGGTACCTCAAGTTAAACATCCAAACATGCCCAAATTAAACACGATGACTCTGATTTTCATCCCCAAACTACTCCTACCCCAGTCTCGTCCATTTCAATAAATGGCAATTCTGCTTTTCAAGAGACTCATTCTAAAAGCAAGCCAACAAAAAAATAACTTTTCTGAATTCTCTCCCCCCGACCCCCACCATATGCATTAACAAAACCGTGTCATGTCAACCTTGATAAATGTCCAGAATCCAACCACCTCTCCCACATTTACCTGCTAGAACCCTCGTTCAAGTCACTACAATCTGTCACTGGTCTCCTTGTTCCCATCCTTGGCCCTTAACCGTCAATTCTCAAAGCAGTGACCAGAAGAATCCTTGAAAACTATAAATTCGCTTATGACGCTCAGCCCAGAACCCTGCAATGGCTTCCTCTCACACGCGGAATAAATCCAAATCCCTACACTGGTCTACAAACCCTACACCCTGTCCCTCCCCCATTTCCCTTTAAGTTTGTGTCCTCCCTCACACTCTCTTAGGTCACAACGGCCTCCTTGCTATTCATGCTCTTCTCTGGGTCCTTTCCTTTGCTTTTCCCTCTGCCTGGAACTAACTCTTCCTCTTGGTATCCACATCATGCCACCCACTCCTTTAAGACTTCCCTCCAAAGTCACCTCTTCGGCTAGGCCTTTCTTGAACATTCTGTTTAAGTTTCCAACCACCAACCCTCCGGCCAAGCACACAAATGTACTTCTTATCCTTCCTCCCCAGTTTTATTTTTCCCTTCAGAGTATAAAACCTTATTTCCTTCTAATAGAATTGACAAATATTTAGTTTTTAAATAGGTTGTCTCTCCTCCCTAAAATATAAATTTCGCGAGGGCAGAAATTTTGTCGGTTTTGTTCACTGTTGTGTCTCTGCTGCCCAGAATAGGGTTTCTCAACCTCAGCACTACTGACATTTTGGGCAGGATAATCCTCTAGAGCAGACGGCTGTCTTGTGTATTGAAGGCTATTTAGCAGTGTCTCTGGCCTCTGCCCATCAAACCCTCTCCCCCGGTTACAACTAGTAAAATGTCTCCAAATATTCCCAAACCTCCCCTGGAAAGCAAAATCTCTTCCAGTTGAGTATCACTAATCTAAAGCAATGCCTGATATAAAGCAAATGCTCAATGCATAGTTATTGAAAGAATAAATCAAAGTTAAATGGGTTAATATCTTACGTACATAGAACAGTGTTTGGCACATAGTAAGAACTCAAAAACTGTTAAATTTGATGAATGTGTTATTTTTATTACCATTACCGCATTGCCGTCTACATCCAGAATAAACTACGGAGGCAACCAAACTGTATTATGTGGAGCCCCAGGACTTGATACAGACTTCATTTTTAAAATATATCTGAATTATTTGAAAAAACTGCAGTACAAGGCCTCATGCTGAGAAGCGTTAACACATTGGCTACCACCAATTCATTAACTTGTGTTGTCACGTTAAATTGTTTTGTACAGGCCTCAGAATACATCATCTTCAGCCATCTCTGCATATATTTTAACTTATCTTACAAATGTGTTACTGATTCGGAAGGCTATAGTTTGGCACTGGTGTTTATTTTTATTCTTGTCTATTCCTGTCGGCTCATGTAAAACTGTTCAAGCAAGTATTCCATGGTAGAGCTGTATCAAACATACATTGATTTCATCTGCCCAAATCCAACTCTACGAGCTTGGCCAAAAAAATAAAGAGAAAAAGCATAATTTTCATTCAACATGGGCCCCGAAATGCAAGCCAATTACTTCATCTGGTGCTCAACTAAGCAACAGCAATCTGTTCTACCCTGGAGGAACAATTGGCTGTATTAGACTTAGCGGAAAAATGGGACACTATACAAAACTGATATACCATATTTTATGGGAGACTGAGGGTATTTTTCATGGCCAAATTTGACCGTGTATGTTTACAGTTCTTTTTTTACCTACAGTCTCAAAATCCAAAATGTCTTTGAAAAATAGCATTTGGGAGTAACTCATTTGGCAGCAAATTCTGTGAGGTTATTCATGGTCATTGGTTTCCCAGTGTGTTTGATTATGAGATGCTGTCCCAGACCCTTGCTGAAGATGTTACAAAGGAGAATACATGTGCCTTATTGCCTTATGAAAATTCTGATTTTTCAAAACACATGTGATCACACAGTGTCAGAAGATGGATTGTGGACCAGTAACTGGTTTTCAGTTCGCTTGTTATTGTTTTTTTTTTTTAATTTTTTAAGGTTTATTTATTTTTGAGGCAGAGAGAGAGACAGAGCATGAGTGGGGGCAGGGGCAGAGAAAGAGGGAGACACAGAATCTGAAGCAGGCTCCAGGCTCTGAGCTGTCAGCACAGAGCCCAACGTGGGGCTTGAACTCACAAACCATGAGATCATGACCTGAGCTGAAGTCAGGTGCTTAACCAACTGAGCACCCAGGTGCCCCTCACTTATAATTTTTTACCCAATACCTCAGTAGGGTGTTACCTAGGTCACATACCCCACCCAATCCATGCTCCCTGCTTGCATCTCACATGTCAAAAGAATGATAGTGAGTGAAGTCATTTACAACATTTGGGTAGTTTTTGAGCTTAGTGTAAGTTTGGGGTACTTCTTGTCTCATTTTTATATTTACCATATCAAATTAAAGTAGTTATGATATAACCCATGAAGCCACTAACCACAGGGGCTGAATGTACTAAACACAGTCTTATTTATTTTTACAATAATTAAAAGCATCATCGTTGTCATGGCTGGTGGTTCATCTTTGAAATCAAATTTCTTACCAGCGTTTTTTCACACTTTTCAGTAACAGTTTAGTTGAAGAACATCCTGAGATTACAAGGTAAACTGTTAAAAATGGCCACATCTGCTCGCACATATATTATCTTATTTGCTCAATGCAGACTTCATCAACAAAACTGGTAGACCACTAACCAGACAGATCAAGTTAAAACAAGAGAAGACATAAATGACCAATAACAGACATGAAAGAGGGAATATCATTATAGAACCAATAAACATGAAAAGGATAGTAAGGGAATATTTTAGACAATTTTATCCCGATAAATTTGATGATAAATGGACACATTCTTTGAAAGATGCAAACTACCAAAGCTGACTAAAGAAGAATTAGATGATTTGAATAGTCTTATATCTTTCTAAAAAGTTGAATTCCAAGTTACATCCTTACCAATCGACTCTAATGCTTTCATTTTTGAGCTCTAGATTTAATATTTAATAAAGAATGCAAAGGAGTAATAGACATATTTGGGGGCTTGAGCAGAAATAATCTCTGTATCTCAGTTATGGTATAAGTTCCATAATGTGTAAATCTTTTAAAACTCTTCAAACTATACACCTACAATAAGGGGTGAATTTTACCAGGTGTAAATTATATCTTAAAAAACTGAATAAAGAGGGGGTCCTGGGTGGCTCAGTCATTCGAGTGTCTGACTTTGGTTCAGGGCATGATCTCACGGTCCGTGAGTTCTAGTCCTGCTTCGGGCTCTGTGCTGACAGCTGGAACCAGGAGCCTGCTTGGGATTCTGTGTGTGTCTCTCTCTCTCTGCTCCTCCCCAGCTCATGCTGTATCGCTCTCGCTTTCTCAAAAATAAATAAACATTAAAAAAAAAACTGAAAAAAGAAAATGAAGAAAAAAAAAATTGGAAACTATTTGGAAGCCAAAAATCCAGGCAGAGTCTGAAACAGCAAAACTCAACATAGAGAGGGCCCAGATGACAAGCCCAAAGCAGGTTCTCAGGCAATAAAGTCTAGACAGAGTTATGAGTTTCACATCGATTTGAGTAGAAGCCCTAATTGAATGCACAGGCCGCATCTAAACCCACCATGAAGTCCTGTCCCCTCTCTCCTCTTGGAAGGCTCTAGAAGAACACAGAATCAATCTGACCTCTAGTCGTTTCCCTCTGATGAAGAAACATGTCTCTTCCTTCTCCATGGCGCTTGTGAGAAAGTGCACGTACAGGTGTGTGGAGTGGTGATCGCTGCTTTCCTTAGGAAATAGCCTGTCTTCTCGAATGTGAAAGAGACCTTTTAAGTTGAACGATAGAGGCCTGAAAAGGAATTAAAATACATTTCTTAGCTCAAAGTAAAAAATACACAAAATTCAAGAATTTTGTTGGTCTCCCTGTTACTTCTAGGACTTAAGTTTTATTAAAGCTCAGAAATGTCACTTGTAGACCCAACTGCCATCGTTTTTGGGTTTTTTTTCCTACTTTGTTATGGGCTGAACTGTGTCTCCTCCAAATTCATATGTTGAAGTCCTGACCCTTACTACCTCAGATGTGACTATTATTGGAGATAGGGGCTTTGAAGAGATGACCAAGATTGAATGAGGTCATTAGTGTGGGCCCTATTCAAATCTGACCCATGTCCTTATTAGCAGAGGAGATTTGGACACAGACATACACGGAGGTAGAACTTTGTGAAGACACAAAGAGAAATGGCCACCTGTGAGCCAAGAAAAAAGGCGTTTAAGAAAATAAACAACATGGGGCACGGGGGTGGCTTAGTCGGTTAAGCATTCGACTTTCGCTCAGGCTCATGAATTTGAGCCCCACGTCGGGCTCTGTGCTGACAGCTGGAGCCTGGAGGCTGCTTCAGATTCTGTGTCTCCCTCTCTCTTTCTCTGTGCCCCTCTCTCGCTTACATTCTGTTTCTCTCTGTCTCCCAAGAATAAATAAAGAAATAAACACATTAAAAAAAAAGAAAGAAACACGTTAAAAAAAAAAAAAACACCCTGCAGACCGCAGACACTTTGACCTTGGTCTGAAATCATGAGAAAATAAACGTCTGCCCTTCAGCCTGTGGCCCTTCATTATGGTAGCCCTTAAAAGACTCAACTAGCGACTTTCTGGGCAGTGGGTACATAATAAATACTGGGCAAACTCTGCATTAGGAAGCTATGATCTGAAGCTATGAACTCTGCCTTGCTTGAGCCAAGTCACGGCCCTCACAGAAAAGGCAAGAAACTCCAAATGAACTTGTCTCAAATGGAGTCAGACATGACTCAACCATGCTGGACACCGGTCTCAAACTTCAAGTTCGTTTTAGCAGCCCTGGAGCGATTGTAGCGTGAGCTTTTTCTGTATGACTTCCTGATGGCATTTGTGCCTCGCTCGTGCCCATATTTGAAAATGAACAAAACAGGCATTTGGTTAATTACATATTTTTAAATCCGAACAAATTTTATTCCTGAATCCAGCCCAGCTTGTTTTTTGCTACTCCAAATGCGACAGCGAGCTATGCGGGGTGACAGAGTAATTTTCTACCCAAAAAAAATCACAACAATAATTTAAGAGTCCCAAAAAGAAACAGGAAGAGGAGGACAAGAGAGGATATTTATTTTCCACGAACACAGACGAAGCATGTTCTCCGTACCAGCCTCTTCATCAGGAAGCACGCAGCCTTGGAGCTTGGGTTCCCTGAGATGCCTACTTGACAACCTACTGCTTCATAGCAAGGACTTTGAAACAGGAGTGGCTCGCGTTTCAATTCTGGCTTCATCATTTATTGCTCTGGCTCCTTTATCTAGCTTTTAATCTCTCTGGGGCCTCCGTTCCGTCATCTTCTAAGTTTTATTACTATTTGGAAGGCACTTATTAATTATTGTCATTCATATTCAATAGAGAATGTCATCGTTTGTATGAGTTTGGGACACCGTAAAGCATTTTTACACGCACTGTTGTTTTTATCCCTAAAATGCCTCTGTGAAGCCAAGGGAGGGTATTGTTACACTTGTTTGATGTGTAAGGAAATTGAGTCTAAAGAGGTTCGATGACGTGCAGGGAGACGGTTTTCCACTTAATTCTGTGTCTTCAAACCCCTAATGCTCTGCTCTTTCCCACCAGTACACTGCCTCCTCCCTCGCTAAAGGTGACCTGGAACGTTGCTTTAGGCCAGGATTTATTTCAAATATCTGTCTTCCCTCTTGCAAGTTATAATCAACAACTCATAAACCAGGCAGACTGCAGCCATGCCAGATACACGCAAGTCTGCTAAATGTCTTTTGCTGGGGCAGCTGATATCAACAGTGATGATCTTTATACACACACACACACACACACACACACACACACACACACACATCCCCTGGGGCTTCCTGGCTGGAATCAGGTCATTTTAAGAACTCATTTAATACAACTATGCTTTGAAAGGCAACTGCTATTGGCTCAGAACGGCACTGTCAGAAGGCTCCTGGAACCCTACCGGCTGAAGGCAAGGGCCATTAACTAGCCTCCCAGCTCTCCATCACAGAATTCCCCCAGCATGGGATCTGAGTGATCTGAGTCAAAGGCCATTTGCCCGGGGTACGCTCTCTGAAGCAGAATGGCTGGACCTGGGCCTTGGCTTGTAAAGGAGTATTGCTCAGACATTTTAAAATGTCATCTTCAGTAAAAAAGATATTTATGTCGTGACCCTGCTACAAGTATGTTTGAAAACAGTGGGTAAAGAAATCAGGTTCACGAGTACCACCAACACTTTTAAGAATTAATTAGAATAGAAGGGAAAGAAAGGGGTTGAAATAATTATAGACTAGAATAGAAAGTGCATCACATGTGGTCAAGATTATCTATCTATCTATCTATCTATCTATCTATCTATCTATCTATCATCTGTCATCAATCAATCAATCAATCACGTGTCAATCTATTTATGAACTGGGACTTCGAGTTATATCTACTTCTGACTGTGAGTCATAGTCAAAAAGATCGAAAGACCACAGGGTAGACCATGCCAACAGAAAGGTGTTGCAGTGGTTGGGGATTCAAAGAAAGAGCTGCGATAAGGTTTGAGAAGATGAGTGAATTCTTCTTCTTCCCTGATTGGGTTCTTTCAACGGCTCCTTCTCCTCAATCCCCAGCAGCCCCCTTCCTTGCTGAGCATACGGTCATGTGAGATAGAGTCTGTGACATCTCCAGCCTCATGGCTGGCCACTCTTTTGAAGTAACTAAAAAAAATTTTTTTAACATTTATTTATTGTTGAGAGACAGAGAGACAGCGTGAGCAGGGGAGGGGCAGAGAAAGAGGGAGACATAGGATCTGAAGCAGGATCCAGGCTCTGTGTTCTCAGCACAGAGTCTGACGCAGGGCTCAAACCCAGGAACCGCGAGATCATGACCTAAGCCAAAGTCGGGCACTTAACCGACTAAGCCACCCAGGTGCCCCAGTGTTGAAGTAATTAAACAAGGAGGCCATGAAGCTAGGGTGACTCTACTGCCTTGATAACCTGTAAGCAAACAAAAACCTAAATTCGAGTATGAGAAAATGAAACTTGGAAACAATAATCAGAGACAGCCAAGCAGGCTTCTCCAAATAAGTCAACTGCTTAAGGCTATAGCCAATCAAATAATTTCTTTGTGTTGCTTCGATGTCTCTATAAAGACTTAACCCTAAGCTCCTGTTTGTGGAGGGCTCCCAACCACCTCTCGTTTAGCGGCGCCTAACTCAAATCAATGTATGCTCAAATAAACTCTTGAAAGTTTTCATGTGCCTCAGTTTATCTTTTAACAACTCCTGCTGCCATCCTGCCTACGCTTCAGCAACACCAGTGCATTTGCTGTCTGGGGAACAATCCAAGCTCCCCCATCCTTACAGGCTTCTGTTCATCTCTTTCTTCTACCCAGCATTCCTGTTCTTACTGTGTTTCTGCCGTGGTAACTCCTGTTCGATGCTTTCAGTTGTACAATGGAATTACCTTCTATCTCCTCCAGGAAGCTTCCAGATCTCATTCGTTCATTCATTACCAGATTAGTTCCCTCTACATATTTAAATGTGTGAAGAAAGAAATCAATAAGCAACTAAGGAAATGATTGACAGAATGAATAAATGACTAAAACTTTCCTTGTCTTTTCTTAGGATCCTCCGGAGTGAAGCAGATACCTATAACTGGACGGAACAATGGAGAGGATATAGCCCATCCTTGACTATACGAGTAAGCAAGTGGATACAGCAGAAAAGTCACTTCCAAGGGTATCACTGGAAGTTAGCGGGAGTAAGGGCCAAATTCCCGGTTTCTTGAGAGATCCGGATGCAGAGACTCATCTTCCCATTGGACCTGTAGTTACATCCCAAAGAGAAGGGAGAAGCAGAGGGGACCTTGTCGTCTGTGGTCCCCATCCAGGCGACAGGGAGACTCCAAAAAATGTACACTTTGAAAGGGAAACTCTGGAAAGGAAGAAAAGAAACAAACTTTCCCTAGAACCAACCCAGCTGATACAAGCAAAACCAAAAAAAGAGGTGAGTAGATTGCTTAATTCTGTGAAAAATGTGCCCCATTAGGCCAAACCACCCAGACTCATTAGTTTGGAAGCTAAATTGCCTTTCAAAATACAGTCGTGTTACATCAGTGTTTAGAAATTCCTCTTGGCTCTGCAAATATTCAGTCTTGTGAAAAGAGATGCTATGCCCCTGAAAATATTTTCGACCGTCTGGAAAATGATTCCTAAAATATTAGAGCTAGAAGGAAAAGAGAAATCGCCCCGAAGTCCTCATTTGATCACACGGAGAAGGAGGCAGGGCGCTTGCTTGTCCAGGCTGTGCCAGGAGCCCGTCCTGTTCCCTCTCATGTTGGGGTGCGTGCCTCCCACATCCTGCCATAACTTTTGCCCATTGCGGACTATTTTTCTTCTTCAATTTTGTGAGAGAACCTTCTCCCAATTATAGGATTGAGATTTATGAAGATAACTGGAAAGCACGAAACTCTATTGGCCTTCTCCCAGATTCCAAGATGTCGGAGGAAAGACTGCAACACTGTCACATCAAATTACTTGTCGGATGAAAAGAGCTCCAGGGAATCTCAAATCCAAGAGCTCCTTCCTATCTTACTCTCTTTCTCTTTGAACTCCTATACTTTAAATAACGCTTCATGGGAGCCGATCTCGGAAATATCCACGTTTTCACAGCACAGATTAGATTGGGAAGAGATTTCGAGATTCTGCCCAGATAACGGTAAGGTTGTGAAGTGTGCTCAGGGGGAGTAATATGCTTTGGAGAGTTCTTTGCATTTTACATTTCTTAACCCAAGAGTTAAAGAGATGCAATATTGTATATTTTTAAAGTATTTATTTTAGTATATTTTGGGGCTTAATTTTGGTTGCAAAGCTAGTACAGAAAGCTCCCATATATCCCTCACCCGGTATCCTCTGTCACCTACCCATTACAATACTTAGTCATAAGTAGGACGCCTTACGATGTCCTAGTTGTGACATTTGTCACAACTGAGGAACCAAGGCTGGTCATTATCACCAACTGAACTCTGCACTCCATTTGGGTTTCACTAATTTTGCCCTAATGTCCTTTTTCTGTTCCAGAGTCCCATCCAGGAAGCCACATCCCATTAAGTCATCAGGTCTCCTTACACTTCTTTGATCTATAATGATTCCTTCAGATTTCTTTTGTTTTTGATGACCTTGACAGTTTTGAGGACTCCTGGTCAGAGATTCCATACATTGGCCTTAACTTTGCCCTTGTCTTATATTGTTTTCACAGTGAGACTGGGGCCATGGGTTTTGAAGAGGAAGCCTGCAGAGCTAACGTGCCATTTTCATCATATTCTGAAGGTTCGTGTGACCCACAGGACCTGTTGCTGGTGATGACCCTGATCCCTGAGACGTGGAGTTACTCAAAATGGCAAAACTGTTTAACTGTGTGTAAGAAATCACCTGAGTCATGAAAACTTCTCTCACTATACTTTCCAGGAGTACAGAAGGACCTCCAGTTTGCAAAGCATATCACGTTCTTCTTCCTGCTAGTCCTTTGTTCATGCTGCTGTCTCTGCCTAGAACTCACTCTCCTTCTGCCTTGGCTAATCCCTACTCATCTGCCCATATTCCGTCCTGCCTACTCTTAACCTTACTTCTTCTGGGACCCTCATCGCCTAAAAGGCAGGGCAGGGAATCCCTACTGTTTGCTCCCACAGTGCCCAGTTCACACAATTTGGCATGCTGATTTATATGTGCTAACTGTTCTACCACCTCCCTCTCACCTGTGAGCTTCTTGAAGAACATGACCATGTATTATATACTTTCATCCTTAGGGTATAATAGTACATAGAGGAAAGCTGAAAAATGCTCATTGAATAGGCGAGAGAATGAATAAACCAGAGCCTTACAACATTGTTCAGTAGATATTATTTTCATTTTGAAAATGGGGAATCTGAGGCTTGGGGATATTAGATTAACTTCCTGAAGTTCACATGGCTAGTAAGAACCATGTCCTTCATGTCAACTTCAAGGCTAATATCTTAAGGATCAGAAATGACCTGGTGACAGTGTGCAAATTCCTTAGTAGCTAGAGGTGGCTTTTGTGCTGTCTTTCCTCTTCTTCTAGGTTCAGCTGTTATTCTTTGGGTCTTGATTACAGTGTTTTAATTTAATGTAGTTGATATTGAACCTTAATTGTAAGAGCTTCCTGTTCTCTCCTAAAATTTGATCCAGGGTACCCAAGGGACTTCAAGCCTTATCTCTTTGAAAGTGAGTTTATTTTAAGAGTGTACCTAATGCTGGGGGACCAAATGTGATCATTCACATTATTTGCGCTCTCAGTAAGTGATTTTTTTTTTTTTTTGGTAAGCAATTGCTAATCTAACTTGGATTACAGTCAAGGATCTCTATTCATAAAGATCACTACATTTTGAGCTCGCTCATCCCTTGCTTTATACAGGATGACACAGAGATCCAGAGAAGTGAATTATGTGCTGAAGGCCAACCAGCCAGATGGGAATGAGGCCATGTCCTGAAATGCCTCACCATGCCCCTCCTATCCATCGCTTGGACTTCACTAGAATCGGCTGACTTCCAGAACACTAGGTAGTACATACATTCTCTAAGGAGTATGATAACATCTTGGAGTTCTTGAAGACAGAATGAAGCCGTATGTACATCTCTTCTCCCATCCCTTCCTTGTCCTCCTTTGCTCTTTCCTCTTCCCTCCTCCTCCCTCTGCTTGACAAGTGGGTTACAGTAAGAGAGAGGGAAGTGGGCAGAGTGCCAAACTAATTATAACATCTAAACTTAACCTACAGCTAAACAAACATATGCTAGATTTTCTAGACGAGTTCCAATTGCAAAGATTCTGCTCACTCTCCCTGAAGAATTTCTCACAATGCTAAATTCAAAATGGGAACCTCACCACTCCCAGCAAAGGTGGGCAGGCCTTGTAGCTGTATCAGAGAAGCTCCAGCTGACATGGGTAGAGCCTTCCTCCCTGGCATTCTCATTGTTGTTTTCTAGCACAAACGCTCAGATCACCAATTCCCCCTAATTGTTGGTTAAACGTCTTATCCATACCCATCCACAGTTGCCAACCCAAGAACATCCCAGCTACAACATCCCAGTGGCCATCGGACCGCTGCACCCCCCTACTCATCTTTTTTTTTTTTTGTATGACTTCCAAGCTAAGAATGGTTTTTGAATTCTTGAGTGGTTGAAAATAAATCAAATGGATAATAGTATTTCTTGACATATGAAAAGCACATGAAATTCAAATTTGAACATGCATAAAGTTTTGAATTTCATTGATTAAAAAATTTTCAAGAATTTGTTTTCTCTTTTTTTTAATATATAAGTACCTTTATAATAGCCTCAATTTTTTGCTCTTGGCCTACAAAGCCTGAAATATTTACTACCTACTTCTTTACATAAAATGTTTGTTTCCTTCTGTTACAGAGAAAAAAATGTAGTGTCATAGTTAGAAACTCAGGTCTTAGCAAGCTGACTTGGATGGAATTCCCACCTGAGGGCCTTCAAAGCTGGGTGATTTGAGGCAAGTTATATACCCCTCACAAATTTGCTCATCGATTAAATGGAAGAAAATGGCACTTGCCCTGTAAGAATATCATGAAGATGAAAAGGGAAGATAAGATACACATAAGGCACTTAAGTGTGTGCCTGGTACATAACAAACACTCAGTGTTAGTTATTATCAGTGTCTACATCATAATCCCTGTTACCTTGTCATTTGTTATTAAAGTGATTCTTCTGAAGCTCAGTTCAGAAACTTGAAATCTCTCTAAAGTGGGTCCTCTAACGAAACAGTGATTACCAGGAGAAGCTGATAACAGCAAGGCATGTAAAACTCCCTTTCAGGTTCCTCAGTCTGAAGTTCTGATAACAGGGAAGCTGTGTACTGAGCTCTCAGTGAGGTGCTGTTCTAATTAAGTTGATGCACATTAGAGAGTCTGCAAGGCTTCACCCTCACAGAGGAGGCATGTTTGTATTAGCAGAGTTACTTATTTCACCAAATAGACCTTTAGTTGTTGAAATAAGTAGATGATGGAGAAGGGAAATTGGTCAATGGTGGTAGAAAAGGAATACTTATCTAATTTTCCTGCATAGGAACCAGTCCGCCCTTAGTCCGGACGTTGCTACCTTACATACTTCTCACTACTCCCATTTAGGATGATTCAATAACCTTCCCTCTGCCTCCTCCAGCCCAATACACACCAAATCACCTACCACATACTTTAATTTGTCTTTAAGAAAACCAGTTACATATAAAAGTAACATCGTATCATTTTGTTTTTAAATATTTATTTTCATTATAAATGCCATATTACCATATTATTGAAATTTCGGGAAACAAGGAAATAAAAGAGGAAAAAGTCAGTATCCCTCCTCAGATCTTACTTTCCCTGAGTATATGCTTTTTCAGAATTGTACTCACTATATAGTTATATTCTTACCGTTCAATAAATTCACACACTGGAATTTTCATCTACTTGGTGAAAGCATTTTTTCTATGTTATTTTATAGCCTTCACAACCACTGGTTAGTTGTATGCAGGACACAGCTAACCCAAATGGCAACTTTGGAGGAATTAGACTGTCCTTTTTTTTCAAGCTAAGGAAATCCCACTGTCGGATAAGCAGAGAACAGATTAGATTTCAGTCTTTACTGGTCTCTCTACTTGCCCTTGGTTGGATGGCCTTGTGCAGTGAACAATCCAAAACACTATGCATGGCATAGTGCATGCAGCCTTGGCCAACTGCACATCTGTTCACATCTCTGTTCTAGAATCTTAGACTATGAATCCCAAGACTCCAGTTGTGGGCCTTTGGGGCTTTCACTTCACCTGTGTGTTTACACCACTGAGTTTTGAATCTTTAAAAAGGTATGATAGATGTAGTAACACCAAGGACAGGTAGGGGAAATAATAATAATAAAGTAACAAGCAATAAAAATAAAAGAACAACAATAAGAAGGACTCAGGTATCAGATAACTGGGTTAGAATACATCCCTTCTACTACCTGTCATACAACAAAGGTACAATAAAACATTTATTTGGTCTTTCTTTGTCCCCAGTTCCTGGCACAGGGCTCCTAAAAACCTTGGGGTTTCCTGAGTGATAGGTGTGTCTTTTATTATTCATAACAAGACTCTTTTGACTATACTTGACTTTATGCTAATGAAGCGTTACAGGGTGGAGGTCCCAAAGAGCATTAGATGGGAAAAACCAAACCTGTGACCAGTAGGTAAGAACTTTCAGCCGCTCCATCCATCCACCCCACCCTAATGTCAAGGGAGGGAAGAGGGGGCTGTAGATTGAGTTATAAAAACTCTTGAACAGTGAAATTGAGAGAGCTTCTGAATCGAGGAACACATCGATGTGCTTGGAGGGTGGCGTACCCCGACGGGCACAGAAGCCCTCACATCCCCCGCAACTCCATGCATCATACACCTCGCCTTATGCATCTCTTCTGGCTTTCTGTTTCTGAACTCTATTCTTTATGCAAAACCTGTGCAGTAAAACCCTGGTTTGCGAGCATAATTCATTCTGGAAACATACTTGTAATCCACGGCACTTACATATCAAAGCGAATTTCCCCATAAGAAATAATGGAAACTCAGATGATTTGTTCCACGATCTAAAAATATTCATTTAAAAATGATTACAGTACTGTAATATTATACAAAATAATAAAAAGAAAAATATAAAGAAAAGTAAACAAATTAACCTGCACTACCTTTGAAAACCTTCACAGCTGGCATGAGGGAGACGAGAGAGACGGGTTATTGTGTGGGATGACTTTCACTGTCACTAATGGAATCACTTCTGTCTATTGGCTCAGTGCAATCTTTTTCTCTTCGTGCAGCTTTAACAAGGAAACTATCCAATGACTGACACTTGCTCTTACCTCCTTTTGAGGACTTTGCGGAAATGTGACATCGCATTGTCGTTAAACAGATTCCGCGCTTGCACTGCTGAATTCGGGTGGTGCTTTTCCACAAAACCTTGCACCGTTTCCCAAATATTACACATCTCCCTAATCTCAGTTGAAGTGAGGGATTCCTCCACCTTTTCTTCCTCCTCCTCTGCAGACGAGACGCAGATGTAGACTTCTTATGAGATCTTGCAATTTCGGCCACTCGCGTACCTCACTCACGCTTCTCCATGATTTCCTTCTTAACTTCCACCGTAATCATCTCCTTCTCCTTACTGCCTTTCTTTTCAATCTTTTTCTGCATGGGGCCATTGTATATGCCCACACAGATGTTGACTACATGTACAGTAGTAATAAACTCTTGTCATCGACTGCATTTAACGTACCTGGCAATAAGGCAGCAGAGGCAAAGGTCTATATCTGCAGGCAGCCTCACCTAGAATGAAGCAAAGCGTTCCTAAGCTTACCCTTGTCTGGAAAAGCAAAGGACTATTCATAGGTGCTTTGAAGTGACAAAAAATACACTAGTGTCTGTTGTGGGCCCCTTCCAACGTTTCGAAAAATCACTGATTTCTTCCAAACGCTGCAGCCTGAGACTGAGCGTCCAAGCATGGGGGACAATCACCCACAATCCTGCAGTGAGAGAGAGAGAGAGAGAGAGAGAAGAACCATTGGCTCAGTTGTGATCATGTGACATTCAGCATCATGTACTACTCATATTGCAAGGTGTCGCTCGTTTATCAAATTAAAATGTATTAGAATGTTTGCTCATCTTGTGGAACACTCGCAGAACAAGTTACTCATCATCCAAGGTTTTACTATCAATGTAAATAGGTGTTTTTCTGAGTTCTGTGAGTCATTTAAGTAATTTATGGAACCTGAGGGAGGGAGCCATGGGACTCTCCAAACCTGTAGTGGGCTGGGCAGGAGGGTGGGCAGCCTGGGCAGTCCATCTGCAACTGGCGTGTGAAATAGGGGCAGTCCTCTGGGGTCTGTGTTACCTCTGGGTGGGAAGTGTCAGAATTGAACTGAACAGAATTGAACTGAACAGAATTGAACTGTGGATACCTAGTTGGGATTGGGGGAGTTGGAGAGCTGGGATGGAAAAATGACACACATTTGATGTCCTAAGTGGAGTCAGAAAACACCACACGACACCCTTCATTGACTGCCAGTGATGGTTCATAGAACAGGGGAAGAGATTCCCCCAGCATCGTCTAAGCATTCCCAGATTCTCCGGTTCTCGTTCCTTCCCAACCACACACTAACGGGAGTGCAGACACACTTACTAGGCAAAACACTCCCAAGGTATAACCTCCCCGGGACAAATCTGGGGAGAGAATCGTCTCAGCCACAAGAACGAATAAACTAATTTTGGGAGTGCATCATCATTTGAAAAGTTCATCTCTACCCATAGCATCTGTAAATCACATTATCCTGCAGAGTAGAGTGTAGCAGCCCTTTTTATTTAACCTTCCCCCCTTCTAAATTGGGCCACTTGGAGCTTGCAGGGAAAAAGAACAGACCCCCCATGGCAAGAGCTGCTTCCTTCATTACTGGAAGAAAATCAGTGCAATCGCTGCCCTCGCAAGGATTCAATTAAATTCTTAGCCAAAGGCCCTTGTTCTCTGTAGTTTCTGTCTAGGGAAAGAAGGCAAGAGAAAGCTCTTGATCTCTCGATGACTCCAGGTTTTGCTCTTAGCTTCATCAACGTTGGATTCATATCTCTGTAGTGGCTCTAACATTGCAGGATTTACCTTTTTGTTACTTTCTTCCCCTCGCCTTCTCCCACCCTATTCAACTGGATGCACCTCAAAGGCAGGAATGACCCACCTTGCACGACGGAACCCAGGAGAGTGGCCCATAGCAGGCATCCAGCGAACAAGTGGATGAGGGTGTGGGTGTCTATATGTATAAATAGGACATGAATTAATACATGAATAAATATCTAATTAGGTTAATAAGGCTCACCTTTCAGGAGTCTTGCGAATAAGCAAGGAAACTTGAAATACGGAGCACAGTTCCTACTCCGTGTCCCTGCTCAGGAAATGCTAACTTTCCTCCATTCATTTGCTAAAGACAAAGGCTCCCATTTTGTTTCTGGGGTTTATGACATCACTATCATTTATATGTTGCTTTACCGTAGTAATTGGACACTTTTAAGAAGTCCTCAGCTCAGTTCTTGTCTGTGCTTTTAGCTATTATGTGTGTTATCTTATCACGGTATTGCAATGTATTCCAGGGAGCAAATCTCTATTCTCATATTATAAGCAAAGAGCCTCCTTGCCAAGGATGGTTAAGTGCTAATTGCGGCATCTATTTGGGAAGACAAGTGGGGTCCTTGAAAAAATGCAGGGTAGATATAGAAGAAGATAGTCTTAACCTAGAAGGGAAAAACATCAGCATATTGCAAGAATTTAGGGAGAAAGTGGGTAAGAATATCTTAATTTTAAATGATATATGAAACCCACCCAGGCATTAAAGGCAGACATTTTTTAACCTTTAAAAGAGGGAGAGGGGGGACATCTGAAAATATTGCAACGGTGTGCAGGAAAAAAATTGCCAAGTATATCTTAATTCAAAAGCAGATATTAAAACTACCGAGCCATAAACAGTGTATAAACACAAAGCCTCTCCAGATATTATATTTGATCACTAAAAGAGAAAGCATTTTCCAGGTTTGATTTTCTGTTTTATTCTGGTTAGCTGTGCTTCCTTGTATCCTTACTTAGGGAGAAGAAGCAAAAGAAAACAGACTAGGAATTGCCAAGTCAAATTATGTTCATTTCAGCGCATCAGAGGTTTGTTTTTGTTTTTTGGTTTTTGTTTCAGAGAATCGGAGTACCTACAGAATATATTCAAAATCAACTAAAACGGGATTTTGTTTTTCTTACGCATGCCCAACCTCCTTAAAAACAAAAACAAAAACGAAAGCACTCTGCCCACTGACCTGTATAAGACTGAAATTTGGCATCCATGAACCAAGCCACGGTTCTTTCAAAACCTTCAGAGTCATAGCCATTCTCTCCCTTGGTTAGAATCACAGGACACCTCAATACGATGACCAATATATGTGCTTTCTCCTTCTTGGGGATGATAAACTTTACTGCGACTAAGTTCCAATTAAGGGAGAATTCGGAGAAACCACTCCTCTCTGGATCTAAGCAGAACTCAAGGGGGTTTCTAGGTGGGAGAGGAGCCAGATTATCTGTGTAGCTTAATTTATATCCCTTACAATTACAATATGGTGAGTCCGATGCCGGTAATGATCGCTTGGAAGCCAGCCACGGTTTCCCTGGGTCTGGCTCCGGAGGGGTGTGCCTTTCGGAGCCACCTTTGCCCAGGCTTCCTTTTATTGTCCAAAACCAAAAAGGCTTTCTCCCTTCAGGCCACGGCAAGCCCAACTCCGCACCCAGAGCCAAAGAAGAAAAGGATCAGCACATAAATATAACTGACAGAGTCACCAGGGATTAGAAAACAGAATCTGGCAATAAATATGGTAATTAGGTAATTTGAGACTTTAGCGCCAGGTCCTTTGAAAATGCAATCTCAGAACTGGAGTCTGGAGCTGATTTTTGTACCATTAAAGAGAATTATGAGAGAGTTGAAACTTTTTCATGATATTTAAGTATTTTTCGTCGGCGAGTTAATAACTTCTCTCTCCGCACCAGGGAAATGTTAACGATGTGACTAGGAAAAAGACCCCTAGCCCATCCGAGCTGCCCAGTCCAAAGCAAACTCCCACCCCTCTGGAAGCCAAAGCCCAGTTTGGTTTGAGTACGTAATGAGCACTAGTGGGCGCTTAAGAATTCAATGCAGCTGCTATTTAGAAGAAAGAAAGAGAAAGAGATGGGGAGGGTGGGGAGGGAGGAGGGAAGGAAGGAGGGAAGGAAGGGGAAGAAGAACGAAGCAGGCATCTTGTTTTCCCCCTCTAATTTAACAGCCTGGACGTTTTAATTATGTTTTGCCATTTCACAGAGGAAAGGTTTGGATATTTAATCAGTCTGCAGGTTGTGGCTCGGCATGCCGTGTTGGCTGTGAAGAAGCCTTGATCCATCAAGGAAGGCTTCCCTTTGTGTTCGGAATAGGAAGAGAGACTCCAGCTCAATGTGACTTCCTTCAGGAGGTCCCTTCAAACACCCAAGACTGGGGCCGTTGCCTCTCGTCTCCCTCTGTACCCTCACGGGTTTGGCTGGTTTTCTGGTCTCTCCTCCTCCCCCAGCCTCTGAGCTCCTCCAAAGAGAGGACTGTGTGCTCTTCCCTCTGGGATCCCAAGTCCTCCCACAGCTCCTGGTGCATAGGGCTCAGTTATTTATTGAACAAATGAGGGGGTAGGGCCCATAGGAGTAAAAAACGCCCTCATCATATAAAAATTCTGTGTACTGGAACGATGCCATGTTCTAGTTTCCTGAAAAGGCTATTTGCGTAATTCCTTGTACTCTCCTAAACTATCCTCTTTGAAAGATCAAGATAAAAGAACCTTGGAATAGTAGCTCTCAACCTGATTAGTGATCAAAATCACACTCAAAAGTTAAAATATCGATTTCCTCATGAAATTCTAGGACACAGGTCTGCAATACGATTGCCTTGTAGCAGCGGTATTGGAAGCAAGATCTGTACTTGATTCCGAAGCACCGGAACCCCTGCTTTTGAAATTAGATCATCCAGTCCTTTAGGTTGATGGATTAGGTCGTTGACCAGAAAGAATAAGGGACTTGCCCAAGGTCAAAAGCAAGTTAGTGGCAGAGGTAAGACTTGGACCTAGGTTTCCCGATTCTCAGCTCTTGTATCTTTTTCTGGCACTTCAAGAGCTTAAGAGTTTTCTGGAGCACCTAGTATGTGGCGGCACTCTGCTGGGTCTTGGAAATAAAAGAAAAATAGGAATAAAGCTCCTTTATTAAACACTTACGATGCATGCGATACCGAGTGAAATGCTTTATAGAACACAAGCCAGGAACGTATTATTATAACTGACTCAGAGAATTTCAACTTAAAGAGGTTAACTTGCTCAACAGAAAAAAAATCACTGGTTTTTAAAAAGCGGGCCCTGCTGGGGGGGAATTCAGTCTAACAACAGAGCTCAGAAACACCTCTAATGCGGTTTGAGCCAGTCCCCCCGCCCCAACTCTCCTCCCACCCTCTGTCTTTCCTGGAGCTGGTGACTTTGACAACACAACTCAGACTGGGGAAGGAGATAGACCCTCTTGAGGATAATAAGATATCGAATACAATAAGGTATAGAAGACGTGTCTATAGGAGCTGGTTTTATGGATTTGTGGATTTTTTTTTCTTCTTCCTAGAAGCCTCTTGCAGACCAGTGAACTGGGAAGCCCACTGCTTCCGTTTCCCACTTCTTTTTTTTTTTAAACAATTTTTTTAAATGTTTATTTATTTTCGAGAGAGAGAGAGAGAGAGAGAGAGAGCACGAGCGAGAGTGTGTGAGCTGGGGAGGGGCAGAGAGAGAGGGAGACAGAAACCAAAGCAGGCTTCAGGCTCTGAGCTGTCAGCACAGAGCCTGATGTGGGGCTCGAACTCACAAACCGCGAAGTCACACTCTTAACTGACTGAGCCACCCAGGTGCTCCCACATTTCCCACTTCTATCCTCAAACCCTAACCCCCTGCTAGGCCTTTAGCAGCTGCCGAAACAAACATAAGAGAATACTTAACACAGAGGAGTGGACTCTGAAGATAGGACAGGGTGGGTGACAGGGTTAACGAGCTCAGGGTGTTGATTTGGGAGGAAAGACAGTAAGCAGGAAAGGGTCCCAAGGATCACACCCGGCAGGGGAGGACAGTGGCCCAGGACCGAGCTTGGAAATCCTGGGACGAAACCCCAAACCCATGACGACACGGGGCTCAGGGACAAGGCAAAGGGTCTAAAGAGACCATTCCAAAATGCCCGTTATTTTATGGAGTCTCAGTCAATATTTCAATAGAAATCTATTATCCAGGATTTCTATGTTTCTCTAGCGGATACTAATGTTTTCTAACACACTGTTCTTCCGTTCTCTTCCATGATGGGGTGGAGCAGGGGACAGAACAATGAGCACATTCCAGAATGCTCTGGAGGCCGGATGAAAAAGAAACTGAATCTGCCCGGATAGGGGGTGGGATAAAGACAATTATCAGGGAAAACGTGGCGATGCTGGGGCAGGCCATGCAAGCAGAAGGAGCCTTGAAAGTGTGGCCCGTTTAGAACACGATGCTCAGGCAGAGGGTCTTCTGTTCTGGAAACTTGCTGAAATGCAGATTCTTACACCTTCTCTAGGAGACTCGGCCTCAATAGGTTTAGAGGAGGGTTGCTGTTGTTTTTAAACTTGGTGTACCTAACTCAAATTCAGGAGGTCCCTGAACTCGGATGGAAAACATTTCTCATCTTTATTTTCACTAACTTTTTTTTAACATGTTTTTTAATGTTTATTTATTTTTGAGAGAGAGAGAGAGAGCGTGTGCAAGTCGGGGAGGGACAGAGAGAGGGGGACAGAGGATCTGAAGCAGGCTCGGTGCTGACGGCAGTGAGCCAGATAAGGGGCCGGAACTCACAAACCATGAGATCATGACCTGAGCCAAAGTTGGACGCTTAACTGACTGAGCCCCCAGGCGCCCCTTTTCACAGACCTTTAAGTGTAGTTTAGCATTTTGATGGTAGGCCACAAACTAGGGGAGTATTAGTATCTGTGATGCCACCAACAGAAACCACAAATACTTTGAAGTCACATTATTATTATAGATACGGCGAAATAACGTTTATACTGAAACAACAGAAGCCACTAAACTTGATGCTAAATCTTATGTAATGTGTTAATAAATAAACATATACATTACCACATCAGAAAATTGATATATAGTTACAGAGGTAGAAAACTATTTCATTGTTTTCCCTTGTAGATCTCACCTATTTAATGGCGTGCATCATTGTGAGAAGGGTGTCCAAGGCCTGAGGGGTCTGAGCACAAAAAGTGCCATTACTTCTTACAGAGTAAGTTCCAGAAATCTCCATTTTTAATATGCAAACCTGATATTTCTGATGCTAGTGGTCTAGAGACCAAACTTTGAGAGATGCTGGTGTAAGTTATGCATGTGAGTATGTGTATATGTGCTTGTGTGAGGGGGGGTAGGAGGTGGGTGTGAGTGTGTGTATGAGTAAGTGTATATGTGAGTGTGTGTGTATATGTGTGTATGTGTGTCTATATGTGAATACATGCACATATGTGTATATGTGTGTATGTGGTTGTGTATGTGTGTATGCATGTATATGTGTATTGTGAATGTGTATATATGTGTGTACATGTGTGTATGTGTATGTGAATGTGTGTATATGTGATTGTGCATGCGTGTATGCATGTATATGTGTATGTGTGAATGTGTATATATGTGTGTATATGTGAATTATGTGTATGTGTGTATGTGTATATGTGAATGCATGTGTATATGTGTGTATGTATATGTATATGTGAATATGTGTGTATATGTGTGTATATGTGAATGTGTGTGTATATGTGTGTATATGTAAATGTGTGTATACGTGGGTGTGTATGTCTATGTGAATGCATGCACATATGTGTGTATATGTGAATGTGTGTGTGCCTGTGTGTATGAGTACATGTGAATGCATGTGTATATATGTGTATATGTATATATGCGAATGTGTGTGTATATGTGTATGTGTGAATGCGTGTGTATATGTGTGTATGTATATGTGAATGTGTGTATATGTGTGTGTATATGTGAATCCGTGTGTATGTGTGTATGTGTGTATGAGAATGTGTGTATATGTGAATATGTGTGTATATGTGTGTGTATGTGTGAATGCATGTGGATGTGTGTATATGTGAATATTTGTGTGTATGTGTGTGTATGTGAACGCATGTGTATATGTGTGTATATGTGAATATGTGTATGTATGTGTGTGTGTATATGTGAATATGTGTGTATATGTGTGTATATGTGAATATTTGTGTGTATGTGTGTGTGTATGTGAACGCATGTGTATATGTGTGTATATGTGAATATGTGTGTGTATGTGTGCGTATGTATATGTGAACGCGTGTGGATATGTGTGTATATGTGAATATTTGTGTGTATGTGTGTGTATGTGAATATGTGTGTGTATGTGTGCGTATGTATATGTGAACGCGTGTGGCTATGTGGGTGTGTACGTGTGGATCTCTAATGCAGAGGAATTGTGGGTGAAACGTAGTGTCACAGAGTAACAGTGCACGAAAATGAGACAGGAAAGTCAGCTGGGCCTAATACGCGAGTCTTCTTGAGAAAGTTTGTTAGGCACAGCGCAAGGAATGTCACACTCTCAAATTTAAATGTAAAGTCATAAACGAGTAATGCATACCACTTAGCCACCCAACTGTAATTTATTCTTCACTTCCTACAGTCACTGCTAAATCACAGAAGCAAAGCTACCGGGGTTTATGACAATAGTGGGTTTATGTATACGCTATGGCTCTTATTAGCCTGAAATCCAGGCCAACAATAGGAATGAAAACAAATGAGCTGTGAGAGACAAAAGGAAGCAGGAAATGCCAAGAAACCAGGGCTCCACTGCTAACAAAGGTGAGGACCCCGGGCTCCGGATCCTTCTGGCAGGCCGATCTCCCCTTGGCTCGTATCCAAAGAAAGAAGAGACTTGTAGCCACAAAGGGAGATAATATGCATACCACCCACAGTCTTACTTCAAATGTTTTATTTGACCTCTTCACATTTAATTTTAAACCACATTCTTTTGTGAGTTCAAAGGGAACTAAGACCTAAATTTCGTCTGTATCTCCTGCGAGCCAGGTAGTGTATATACCTGATCTCACAGAACTTTGAGGGAGCTGCTCTGCTCCCCATTTGACAGTTAGATGAAGCCCGGTGGGAAAAGAGTGTGCTTAGCAGGTGAAATGCTACGGCCATGATCAACGCTTGCTACTTTTACAATCCCACGTTGGTTCTCTAATTCGTGCTGAGGAATTTCCACAATTAGGTGGGGAGAAAAATTACATACTGTTTTTCTTTAAAAACAAAATAAAGTTAAAGACAGAAACGGGCACTCATTTATCTCTTCAGCTACCCAAACGTAGTCCAAAGAGAGTAAAAGGATTACTACAGACCCTCAAGGGCAAAGAAAACAGCAGAGGACATAATAGCAGCATAATCTCAGGAGCTACAAAGCAGATGGATGATGGATATGACAGTGAATGCGAGGGGCCGATCCAAAGCCTGCAGTGGGGAAGCCAGTTGTGCCCCACGTGTCCCCAGAGAATCAGAAACTGGTGGAACTGGGTATCTCTGGAGAAGGGGACACTGGGGGCTAACAACAAAAGGGTTCCTTTAAAATAGGTTTAAGCAGCAGTTAAACCCCACATTGATCTCTCTATGATTCACAGCCACGAGTCAGTTCCTTTACTGCAATAAAAATCCGGGAGGTTTATTCTTTGGAAGAGCACAACCAACTCCGTGGCCGCCCATATTAAGGTGAATTAGGGTTGGCGTTCCACATCCTCTCCTTCCTGGGCTCCCGGTCTCCTTAAAACCTGCTGAATCTGGAAGATGGTGATAAATGACCCAGACTCTTGCAGTGAAATGATGGTCTCAAAAAAAAAAACCCAGAGAAGATGTGCTGGGGATAGAGAAGGCACGGTGGCCAGAGAGAAGCATAAATTTCCCACCATCGGCTTCACAGAAATGCTGACACCAAAGGTTGTGGGTGAGATTTTTTGCAGCGAGTGTCAGCACGATGCCAGCTATACCACAGACAGTTGTAAAAGTGTCCAAGTTTCCCCTGAAATTTCCTGGCAAGACAACGGGGCTCCATCCTGAGAAGCGCACTGGGTCTGGTAAATGTCATGATTGGACGGAGCCTTCGCACCAGGGCTGCCTGATCCTGCCTTCCCCTTGTTTTCTGGGGGAAGAAGGAGGGTAAGGAGGACATGGGGAGAACCAACATTTATTGACTCTCTGCAATCATCTACTACGTGCTATCCTTGAAATAGCAAGAAAGTAAAAGCTAAAAGCCCATAGCCACTAGGAGTTGCTCCAGACAGCAGCGAAGACATCCTTTCATGGCCTCTCTCTCCTTCTACCAGCAGATGCTGCCAAAAGGGAGAGAGTATCTTGGACTCTCTTTAAGAATAGAAAGTGGCACCTGGGTAGCTCAGTTGGTTAAGCATCTGACTTCAGCTCAGGTCATAACCTCATGATCTCGTGGTTCATGGGTTTGAGCCCTGCATTGGGCTCTGTGCTGACAGCTCGGAGCCTGGAGCTTGCTTCGGATTCTGTGTCTCCCTCTCTTTATGCCCCCCCATCCCCCCTCACACTCTTCTCTCTCTCTCAAAAAAACAAATAAAACATTTAAAAATTAAAAAAAAAAGACCATGGGACAGGAGAACTTTAAAAAACATTTTTTTAAGTTTTTTCAAAGTTTCTGCCTTGCTAAAATTAGATTTATGTGGTGACTAGCTCACTAACTTAGGAAAACACTCCTATGTCCTTTTTGGTCGGGAAAGACAAGACACGGCTGTGATCTACAAGGAGAAGGTTGAAACAAAAGGGGGGGATAAAGCACTCCGGAAAATAAAGGGAGTTTTCAACCCACCTCAATCCCCCAGCCCACAACCCAGGAGGCTGCAGGGTGGAAGAGATAGGAGGGGAGGGCTGAAGGGAGGACCAATGCCCAGAGGCGATGCCAGGGTGAGACCTCCGTCCTTGGGGTTGGCCAAGGAAGTGTTGGGAGAGCGGTATCAGATACTCACTTTAAGGGGTGCCTTTTGTTCGTCACAGTAGTTCCTTGACATTATTTTAATGAATTAATTTTTTAAATTTTTAAAAATGTTTATTTATTCATTTATTTTAAGAAAGAGAGAGAGAAAGACAGCAGGCCAGAGGCAGAGAGGGAGGGAGAGACAGAATCCCAAGCAGGCTCTCTGCTGTCAGCATGGAGCCTGATGCGGGGCTCGATCTTATGAACACTGAGATCATGACCTGAGCCAAAGTCAAGAGTCGGACACTTAACTGACTGAGTCACCCAGGCACCCTGACATTATTTTTAAAAACTAAATCATTAAGGACAAAGAACGGCTTTATTTTGCAGAACTTTGGAGAATCGTGAGCATCTTCAGACATCTTGGGAATGTGTGGGACTTCTCTCAGTCACATAGAATGGGGACTTGAGGTGACCTATTTAGGTATTCAAGGAAAGGATGACATGAGAGAAGGCAGGAGAACTCAGGGACATGAAAACATTGTCTCTTCTAATCATCAGGAAGATAGGAAGTGATGTGTGTGTGTGTGTGTGTGTGTGTGTGTGTAAGTGTGTGTTTAACTGCAATGCTCCTCTTTGCTCCCTGAGTCACAGAGTGTGTCTTCAAGTCACCTCTCAGAGTGTACGGTGGTGTAGAAGGGAGTTCAAATACCTGGCCCCTCGCCTTCTAAGAAATCTCCGCGTGCTTCATGCAGAGAGGAAGCTTGGCTCACAAAGGTTATCTATTTCATGGAAGGAGAGGGAGTTTTCATGGCTCATAAATTCTTGAGTTGTTAGTAACTTCGGGAAAAAGTTTGAAGGTCAGCGAGACCTGGTGAGCGAAATGCAGAACGAGGAGCAGGAAACTGCATAAGAAGAAAATTTCATGTTCTTGTTATCACAAGAACAGAGTAAGACAAGAACACGTAATCCGATTAAGTAGAGACGAAGCGTCCATAAAGACCATGTGTATGCATCGTTCCTGGTTACCTTGGTAACTCCTTCTCGGGGATCAGGATGTTATGATGAAAAAAAAAAAAAACCACAACAACCTTGTACATGTGACCTAGCAAGAGCTCCCTGGAGGAAGGTCTGGGGGAAGTTTGGGAGTCAAAGAAGTGAGTTTGGCACAGTTTGGCCAAGAGGAAACTCTTGGGTATGGCAAGACCACTGTGCCTTCTGCCAACTTGGGTGCAGGCAGTGTAAATAACAAACTAAATGCCCGTGGACCCACAGGGCTTCCCTGCCACACTCCAGGCCCCCGGGCAGGCTGGTGGGGGGCTTTGCAAACACTGAGCAGGGACGGTAGAAGCCGAGGCTCAGATGGCTACACCTCCCTTTATTATCTGCACAGCAGGGTGGGCCTGCGGGAGTCCAGGCCAACAGCCTTTCATCTCTGACTGGAAGGTGGGCATGCCACCAGCCGCTCTCTCTCGAAGGGGTTTATGAGGATTAAACGAGTTAATGCACAAAAAGCACTTTGAACAATGCTTGGCATGTAGTAAGTTTTCTTAATATGTTAGCTGTTAATATTGTAGTTGTTCAGAGTGTGTGACAGACAAAGTTGGAGTAGAACCCGGAGTCAGCACTCAGTGTCTATCTGAGCATGATGTCTGGGACGGCAAAGAACAGAAAGGGAGGAAAACGTTCGTTGCTAAATAGAAGATGGTTTGGGGCCAGGTCAAGTCCAAAATGCAGAGGTGCATCAGAGTTCCTGGCTCCCAGAGAAGACACAGTTCTTATACCAAGGACAATGATGCCTTGACAGTGAGCTGGTCCAATTCCCAGGGTTATACTCTGTGACAGGGACCCCACAACCCAGTGGGCTCAAACCTTAGGCATGATTGCTTCATTACTGGTTTGTTCAGCTCAGGCCCAGAAAAAAAGCTGTTCTCAAGTATAAATAAGCCAGATTCAGGAGGCGCTGGTTCTAGCATCTGTGACCTTACAGACCTGCAAACATCATGCATCTTCTCATCTTCTGACTCAGTTGTCAGGGCCAGCCCACTCTTCCCAGCACCGCCCATCCTCTTGAGAATGGATTTGGGTTGAACTGTGTCCTTCAAAAAGATAGTTGGAGTCTTAACCCTAGTACCTGTGACTGTGACCTTATTTCGAAATAGGGTCTCTGCAGATGTAACCAAATTAAAACGAAGCCATCTTGGATTAAGGCGAGTCCTAATCCAGTGACTGGGTCCTTCTAACAAAAGGTAAATGAAAAAAGAAATTTTTAATGTTTGTTTATTTATTTTTGAGAGAGAGCCCTAGAATGCAAGCAAGGGAGTGGGTGGGAGAGGGGCAGAGAGAGGGGGACCGAGGATCTGAAGCAGGCTCCGTGCCGACAACAGAAGTCCGATATGGGGCTCTAGCTCGAGAACCGTGAGATCAGGACCTGAGCCAAAGTTGCATACTTAACCAACTGAGCCACCCCGGCGCCCCAGAAGAGGTTAATTTAAGCTCAATTACAGAGGAGAGGCATACAGGGAGATGCCACGCGATGACAGAGGCAGAAGTTGGAGTCGATGTCTCTACGAACCAAGCAACACCAAGGATTGCCAGCAACTACCAGAAGCTAGAACGAACCAGGGAAGGATTTTTCTCCAGTATTGAGAGAAAGGATGGCCCCGCTGGGACCTTGATTTCGAGTCTCTAGCTCCAGAACTGTGAGAGAATGAATGTCTGTTGTCTTAAGCCCCTAAGTTTGCGGAACTTTGTTACAGCAGCCCTGGGACAATAATACCAATATGAACTTGGTGGCCCCACTGCCTCTGTCCACCTCTGAGCAGGTCATGTGCCGTTGCCCTCTGAGTAGCTCTTTCTACTTGGCGTCTTTGGCACCAGTCCTTTCTTCCTCAGAATATCATCTGGGTCCCTTCAGCGAAGCGGCCCACCACTCCCTGAGCTCTGCAGGCCGCAAGGAGCAGAGGTCAGGAGGACACGGGCAGTTGGCTGCAGTCTACAGGGAATAGAATTAAGTAGATATACAATTTTGGATTCACCTTCTCCTTGGGTGGGACCATCTTATGATAGGAAAAGACAGGATTCAGGAGGCAGAGAGGGAAAAATTAGGACCTGAGGTCCCTGGATGGAGGAAAAACACAAATTTTGGAACAATGCTGGGAGTGTCCGATCGCAGCAAACCCCCTCGTGTAACGGTGTCACGTTCCTCTTAAAAAAGTAACAGACACCACCTACTTTCCCTCAGGTTTCCCTCAGGAATTTGACAAAAGGCCTCACTAAAAATAAGTAGTGTAGGACCCACAAGGACTGATATGGCCTTAGGCCACCCCTCATACAACGGAACTGAGCCAATCAGGGATGGACAACCCAGCACCTAGAGCTATCAGCGGGTAAGGGCAGGACCTGAGAAGGAACAAGAGGGAAGAGTAGGTGGGAGGGTCCATCGGAACTTTATAAACCAAAGTCTCTGGCCTATTGTAGCAGGCATTCACTTTCGAATACCCCCTCTCTGTAAAGAGAGCCTTTATATTATCCTTCCTTTCTGATCTTACACCCTAATAAATTTCTGCCTGCTGCTCATTTTGTAGCCACCTCTTCATTCTTCAAAGCGGCGAGACCACGAGCCCCGGGTATCGAGGTAAAAAAGTCTTGCAACAATCTGACATCCACCCGCACGCCTCACAAAAGCCCTAGAGATCAGCGCGAAGGTGACATTGTACCTCTACCTGTCGGAAATTCTCGGGTAACTGTTTGGGGCCACTTCATTTGGAAGAGAGAAAAAAATAAATCGATCTTCAGTGAGTCTTTCCAACTTATTCCCAACATAAGGATTGAAGAACAGAGACTCAGAAAGGTAAGCCAATGTACAACAGGAGACAATAAATTTTAATGCGTGTGGATCTGCTTCTAAGCGTGTCTCCCTTCCGTAATGGGAATAAATGCCTATGTAATAGGTGCAAAACAGAAAGAGGTGTAGACTAGAATCAAAAGGCCAGGGTCACGCAAATGCTCTTCTTCGCATGCAATTTCTGTTGTTTCTGTGTGTGAGTCACAAGGAAGGGTGTGACCTGCGTGGAATTAACCAAAACTGGTGTGCAGAAAACACTAGAGCATGGAAGAGACGGATCTGAGGGAGTGCGGAAGGAAAGGAGAGGAAGAAGAAAAGAAGAGTTTTAAAGGAAGGAAGGAAAAGAAATAGGATAGAACAAAGTCTCTCACAAACTCAGAGGCTCCAGCTCGAAGTGGAGGCACCAACTGAGAACAGTAGGAAAATCAAGTCCAAACTGGAAATTCCCCAGCAATGCATGGGAGCCAAGCCCAAATGCCATGGCTTACGTTTCTGGCTGTTAAATTCACATTGATTTAATAACAGACTTCCGGACGGGTTGGGGAGTAGGGAAGCAACCCGTCATTAGCCGTGCACATCGATGTTGTGGTTTCTCAGAGGTACTAATTACGAGCCTTCGTCTTCTGAGCTGGGAGCCCATTGACAATAGATACTGGTGTCAGGAAATAAAATATCAACTTCATCACAGATGAAGCTGGATTGGACAACTACAGCTTGGATCTCCTGCCAAGAGGCGGTGTTGTACATTTTCCAAGTCTGGACCATCGCCCTATGTTGGGCGGAGTTTGCCAAGCCTTAGGGCCTGCTGGAGAGCTTTTTGATGAAACAGAAAAGGGTGCCCTTTCTGGTGAGAGCAGCCCCATGGGGGCACGGGCTGGCACACAGAGTGGGGGTTGCTTTTCAGCCCCCACTGGCCCTCGCGGCTGGCCAGGTGCTTTTGTTAGTTCGCTAACCGCTCCATCCCTGAGGCTGTTCTGCCAAGTAAGGACTCGCTCCTCAGTTCGCAGCACAGAGAAACTCAGCCCGACTCTAACGTACTGACGCTAACTGCCCACCAGGGAAAGCACGGGCCTCTAAGCCAGAAGAGGCTCTGGATCCAGATGCTCTTACTGCACTGGAGGTGAAGCAAACAAAAGAGACATCAGGCTCCTTAGGCGGGCCAAGCGGCCTGAGAGAGTGAAGACAGGCAGACCATGCGGGAGTAATGGTCTGTGATGTACCATCTCAGTCAAGGACACCGACTATTAAAGAAGTGTAACAGGTTTTGACCAAGACCTGCAGGAAGAGCTGTGTCTTAGCTGGAGGGAATGCAAACTGGTGCCACCACTGTGGAATCAGTGTGCCTTCTCCTCAAAAAGGTAAAAACAGGGGCACCTGGGTGGCTCAGTCGGTTAAGCGTGCACCTCGTGATTTCGGCTCAGGTCATGATCTCACGGTTTGTGAGATCCAGCCCCACATCGGGCTCTGTGCTGTCAATGTGGGATTCTCTCTCTCTCTCTCTCTCTCTCTCCCACTTCACTGCTCATGTGCTCTCTCTCTTTTTCAAAATAAATAAATTTAAAAAAAATTAAAAATAGAATTACTATACGATCCAGTAATTCTACTACTGGCTATTTATCCAAAGAATATGAAAATACTAATTCAAAAAGATATGTGCACCCCATGGGTTTTTGTTTGTTTGTTTGGTTTGGGGTTTTTTCAAAGACAGGCGGCTGCCCCCTGCACCACCTCATTTGGGTGTGTCTGGAGTCTTGGAAACTTGCCTACCCTGCGTTCTCCCGATAAAAGGACCTTGAGAGCTTGTTTGGAGATTCTAGCGGGCAAGTGCA
Source organism: Paguma larvata (assembly GCA_030068075.1). NCBI lineage: Eukaryota > Metazoa > Chordata > Mammalia > Carnivora > Viverridae > Paguma > Paguma larvata. The sequence continues at coordinate 66,107,489 of CM057838.1, forward strand.
GCTACTCCTACACCCTTGCCTGAAGGACCGTGCTCCTCAATTGGGGAAGGTCATCCTCTTTGACTGACTGAGTGTGCAGCTTCAGGAGGGGTGCACCAGGAGCAGTGAGGGAGGACGGGGACGTCCGCCCAGTCAGCCAGGTGGGCCAAATCGACGCTAGTGATCAATGGGGTGACGGACGTCACAGCCAGCTCACCCTCACATCCTCTGTACTCTTGTGTTTATGCACCCAGCGTTATTTACAAGAGCCAAATTGTGGAAGCAGCCCAAGTGTCCAGCGATAGATAAATGGATAAAGAAGATGTGGTGTCTCTACACAACGGGATATTCCTCGGCCACAAAAAAGAATGAAAACTTGCCATTTACAACAACATGGAGAAAGTTAGAAAGTACAACGCTAAGCAGAATGAGTCCGAGGAAGACAAATACTCTATGATTTGGCTCATGTGTAATTTAAGAAACAAAACAAATGAGTAAAGGAAAAATAAAAAGAGAGACAGACAGACAAAACAAGAAACAGACTCTTAACTATAGAAAACAAACTGTTGGTAACCAGAGGGGAGGTGTGCAGGCAGATGGGTGACATTGTGGCTGGGAATTAAGGAATGTACTTGTTACGATAAGCACCGGGTGATGTATGGAAGTGTGGAATCACTAAAGTGCACACCTGAAACTAACCTCACACTGTATGTTAACTAACTGGAATTAAAATACAATACAATGATAAATAAATAAATATGTGTTGTGTGTTATGTTATAATCTAACACGTGTGTGCACACACACAACCTGAAATAAATCCTGCAGAAACTATATTTACAACATCCTCCATATTTATGTGATGTAAATCTCAACCTTTATTGATTTCAACCTTCAATCAGTCACCACTCCAATCTGAAAATATTCTGAACTAGTGGAAGTCAAAATCTTATCCCATCAATCAGAGAAATGACTCTTCCTTCCTTATGGAGGATTTGGTGACGGGGGTGGAGAGAAAAGCAGGCATCACCTTCCTGATACTGTGTACAGGGATAAGATGCACATTCTAGAACCCCTGCCCTGGCGACCCAGACACGGTAGGCTGAACGACGGATGACCATTTCAGAAATGCCAACATGGTTTAAGCGCTTCTTTTGATTAAAGAAACAAGTTTTGTTTTGTTTTGTTTTCTTGAACTGTGCCTGGAATCAAAAATACTTTTTTGTTTGTTTTTTCTACAAATATGCCTACTGGATGGTTGCAGAGTGTGACCACATCCATGCATTATCGGTGACTCAACTGGAACGAAAGAAAACAACAAAAACCTCTTTCACACTGCACCAATATTTTGTTCCTTTCAAGCCTCGATGGATCCTGAGATGGAAGACTTCTGAAGTGTTGGTCCCAGAAGCAGAAGGACCCTGGACTTAATGTCTGTCCCCCTCACTTGTGGCCTGTATCCCTGTCGTCCTCAGCTACTCTCAGTTCCCATAGAGATCTCCAAATGCTCTACCCGTCTAAGCCTCTGCTCACACAGCTCCTTCTATTTAGGCTGCCCTTCCTTCTACCTCTTGCCTCCCTGTCCGCTTGCCTCCCTACTCATCTTTCAAAAGTCAATTTCATAATCACTTTGCTCATTCTTTCGTTCATTCATTCCTTTTTTCAACAAACTTTAGTGGAAGATTCATCATATGCTAGGATCCATCTTGGTTTATTTGGAACCCAAAGGTGAAGAGTGCAAGGTGTCGTGTGGCACATTGCATGGTGCAGGGCAAGGGCAGTGGGCATTTATAAAATAATGTGGTGAGGGTAACCATCCAGGAAAGCATATAGGGTATTGTCAGAGGACAGAGCGGGGTCCTTAACTCAACATAATGGGCCACACAAAGCTCCCTGGAGGAGCTAATGCTTGACTCGGCTGAAAATGTGGAGAGGGTGGGGATTCTAGGGGTCGGCAATAATCAAGTTAAATATCATTAGGCCCAGTTTGGAGAGGAGGAAACAAAGGCATAGAATGGTTAAATGCATTTCCCAAAGGGCAAAGTTATCAATTAACAGAGCTGATATTTGATCGTAATGCACACTGACTCCAAGGTTGGCCTCTTTAATCATTAACTTGAATCATCTTTCATTTGCCATAGGAATCCAGAAAAGGGGGCACTACTAGGGGACAAACAGAAGAAAAAAAGGAAATGGGGTAGGCACGGCTCTTAGATCCATGGTGAAGGCAAGTACTAAGCCCGGAGAGATTTATCGAGGGGGTGCCGTTGGGGGTGGGGGACGGGGACAAACCTCCATGCGTAGGACCTGTAATTAAGTATTAGATCCTTTTAGAGAATCTATCAATACTACATGTTGATTGAACACTAGTCATTTCAAAGTCAAACCAAAAGAGGTATTCATCCTCTGATAGTTACTAGAAAAGTGTCCTTGGACAATCCATTTCTCCTTTGTGAGCCTCCTTTTCTGTGTCTGTACAATGGAGATAGCAATGTGTCTACCTTATGGGGCTGCGATTGTAATAAGCATATAAAGCACCGAGCATAGAACCCAGGACGCAGTATGTGCTGATTCACATTCCTTCTGCTTCCCTTCTGCGTCCCATAGGTCTTCCCTCCTCTGCTGAGAACTTATCCCTGTGTCCATCCACTTCCTCTGCCACAGAGTGAGCAGCAACCCGGAACTCAAACTCTTCCTGGTACAGGGGAGTGTCTGGTAACAACTCTGCCAAGGAGTGGCTGGGAACAGAGTCCCAGGGCACCCAGCAGAGCTTATTAGAGTGAAAATGAGGAGAACAGGGTCCATCTTTAAGAGCTATCCGAGGGAGACTGGAACCACCCATCCCCCGTAGGGATGAACTGTTAGTTGTCATTAATAATACTTAGCATTCTCTCATGCTTTTTCAACCTAATGATTCTGCTCCAAATCCTGAAAACAAATGACTCGGTGTGTTCGGGACAAGCTTCTGTTTCTGAGATAGAAGGGTGGAGAAGCTTGCCCTCTCCACTGACTGGGGGAAAGAAAAAGCTGTATTACCACTTCCTAGGGGCAAGTTACATGGAACGTGCAGAGGGCTTTGAGTCCTGGTGGGGACTTGCCCCCTACCCCCAAGAACTTCTCCAAACAGGGATAATCACCCAAAGGTACAAAGAAGATTCACCCAGTCACTGGACACTGCCCAAAAGTCGCAGATGTTAAGCTGGCATCGTGGTCTGGAGGTAAAACTTTATCCTTCTCTTTCCCCAGAACTCAGAGTCGAGCTTGTGTGCCAGGGGACAGGATGCAGCTGTAGTTAGCTCATCAACTCTGCTGTCCTTTAACTCAGTGGAGACTAACTTTACAGACCAGAATCTAGGGGGTCCCAAGAATCTGACCCAATTCCTTCCCTTCACAGACATGCACAGTCAAGCGTGAGAGACAGAAGCGTCCAGTAAACAAAGAGAAAGCTACAATAATAAAAAGAATGACCCCCCAAAGGGAAGCACCAAGAACCTGTGGCAATCTGAGAGGTGCAGAATGGGTTCCGGGGGGAGAACATGTTTGAGCTGTTTGGGTGGTTGATGAAGAGACACCAAAACAAAGAAATGGAGAGGAGGGTCAAGTGAGGGCTAGCCGTGCAGATGCTCAAGGTCAAGAGGAAGCAAAGCACCTTTGGGAACCTGAACACAGTCCCATGCACTGCGGGGAGCTGGAAGATTGCAATTAGACAGTGACTTTGGTCATCACAGAGCAAAGAAAGGCTAGTGGGAAGACACACAGATGTAGAGGCATGCATAATACATGACGGGGGCTCTGGTGAAAGAGAAGCGATTGAGTGAAGTAGGCACTACTTTTGCCTTTCAGGAAAGGAGCAAGTCAGGGACAGATGAACAGGGCAGGGTCCTGGCTTGAGGCCAGAGGAAGCATTTCTCAGGCATGAACTTTTGCCAGAAAAAAAAGCCCATAAGATTCTGATTCAGCAGGTCTGGTTGGGGCCCAAGAACCTACGCTTTGAGCAAACATCCTCGGTTACCCAGATAAGGGACATCATCTCCCAGCTCTTCCTCGGGAGGTGTGGTGGAGACGTCTCGGTGCCCAGGCTGGCCTCGCAGGTGCTCTGACTCTGGTCTGTGCTATTCGCAAAGAAATCCCAGCAGGGGCGGCACCCACTGTGAGACGGGTAGGGTGCTACAGGGCAAGTTTTCTTATCCCTTTCCAGCGCTCTACCTTTCCAAATCCAGAAAAGCTCCTGAAACATTATTTTCCAGATTCGATCCTCTGTAGCAAGATCCTTGAGAGAAGGGATGCATCTAATCTGAAGGTATATCCCAGCTCCTAACTTAGAGACGGCCCAGGCCGATGACACGTGCTTGTGTAAATACATGGAACTGATCTCCTTTTCTTTTCTGAGGAGTGTCCAAATGTCAGCAGCCATCATGGTTATTTGTATGGGTAGAACCTGCCTATCCTAATTTCTCTCTTGAAAATAAGAATCTGGTCTCTAGTTATTCTAGAGCCACAGCTGGCACAGGCACCAATGATTTCCTGTGCTGTGGTGTCATGTCACCTGTGTGGTCCCTGCGAAGGGCCATGGACGTAAGAAAACTCACATGTGGGACTTACCTAGTTACCAGTTATAGAATTCTGGGAAAGTGAACTATTGTCTCCATATGCCAATTGCTTCTTTAATAAAGTGAAGGCATTAAGTATTCATTGGTTTGTTCACTCAATAAATAATAATCAAGCACAACACAAAGACTACTATGCACTCTCTAGTTGCAGGGAGTCATTTTTCGATAAAACACACTCCAGGGGCACATGGGTGGCTCAGTTGGCTGAGCATCCGACTTTGGCTGAGGTCACGATCTCACAGTTTGTGAGTTTGAGCCCAGCGTCTGGCTTGGTGCTGTCAGTGCAGAGCCCTTTTTGGATTCTCTGTCCTCCTCTCTCTGCCTCCCCCCAAAAAATAAATAAATAAACATTAAAAAAAAATAAGACACACTCCACCCTCGTCCTGATGACATAATGATGGATAACGAGACCATCCCCTCTCCACACAATCACCCATACCCAAGATCTGGAAGCATCTTGGAACAGTCCTCCTTGGACATCCTCCTACCAATCACTGTGCCTGGATAATTCTATTGCCCACCTAACCCTGTAATCAACTCCCTCCTTTCCATCCCCATTATTGCACAGATATTCCGACCATAAGTGGTATGGCTTTCGTATGATCCATTAAGGTTCTTCCTTTTTCATGGCCCCCAGCTGCACTTTCCCAAATGTAAATCTGATTCTGTTACTACTCTGTTTACATGCCCTCCGTGACTTCCTGGAGTCACTAGATAATAGTGATAATTCTTAAAAGCCACTGCTTACTAGTCCCAGGTATCGCTCTAAAGGGCCTTGCATACTTTAATTCATTAATTCACAGCAAGCAGACAAGGTAGGTTCCATCCTTGTCCCCATTTGTGCTGGCTGTCAACAGTCGGCTCCGTTCCTGCCCTCTCTTGCTCCCCTTTATACTGCAGGGGGTGTGGGAGCCTGCACACTACAGTTCCCAGGCCTCCTGGTCAGCTGCCTTTTGGTTGGGCTCTGCCAGTGGGAGGCACTGGGGAGAGACTGGAAAGCTGGAGGAAGGCAGAAGCTTATCTGTCTTGCTTTGGCTGCTCCCTGCTGCCACAGTGTTTCCCTACAGTGGTAGTGGTGGTTAGTGTGAGCGCAGCTTCTAGAGGGCACAGCCACAGGAATTGCCTGGTAGCAGCGGCAGCAACAGCGCCTCTAGCGGATGAGCAGCGCATCACACAGCTTCACCCTTCTCCCATCCATTCTTCTATCTCTTCCCAAGGATTATAACGAATCCCCTGCATTGAATCCTTCTCTGCTGGAAGTGTCTGCAGTGCATTCTATTTTCTTGACTGCGTACTGATGGCTACACCACTTAATGCATGAGAAACTGAGGCACAGAAAGGTTAAGTAACTGGTCTCAAGTTAAACAGCCAGGGAGTACTGCAGAGCATGGATAAAGGGGAAAACAACAACAACAAATACTACATTAAGTCAAAGTTCTTTAAACATGTCATTCAAAGCCCTTCAAAATGGTTTTCCTGACATCTCACAGCCTAGTTGGGGAGTAACACCTGGTCAGGGATTGTATTTTGTTCTTGTTTTTGTTGCTGAATAAATGAATGAATGAATGCCAAATGCACCACACTGGTGTGAAACCCCAGCAGGATCTGTGACTGTGGCAGATGTTTGATGGGTCGGTGAGGAAACACATAAGAAACAGATGAATAAACTCCAAGCACACAACGAATGGACTCAAGAAGCAATTCTCTACCTCTTTCCCTTCCAGCCTCAGTATCAGAGCCTGCCGTATCCAAGACACTGAACATTCACATTCCTTATACGGAGTCAGTGTACGATAAATACACATTTGTTAAATGGATGGATGAATCAATCAAGCAAAAATGTGATCAATCAAGCCATGGCTCAATGATGTTTGCAATTCTAGTTTATCGAAATATAAAAATTTCCAGGAGAATGGCCCCCCCCCACACACGTGAAAACATTCCATTTTCCTAAAAACAAAAACCTTTAACATAGCAGCCCACAAATAATTAGATGTTAATGTTTCTAACTTGACGGGGAAAAAAAAAGGCACGGTTAATCTCAGGGGACATCCTGTATGAAAAAGAAAAAAAAAAACAAATGAGTCATGGCTTCTAACCTCCTATTTATAACCCGGGTCCACAAATGATCTGTTGCTAAAGGGGAAGAAAGCCATTAATCTCCCAACTCAGGGAGCAATTTTATATTTTGAATAAAAACAAAATAAACAGCATTAGGGAGGGAAATAAATCAGATATGCGGTAATTAGTTTGAAAGAGCCGGATTTTCCTGCCTAACACTCTCTTTGGAACTTAAGCCTCATCCATCAAAGCGAAAGTGTATCCGATGACACGGAGATTTTCCATTCCCTTTTCAGACAAAATTAGTCAGTTGATCTGAATAGGAAATTGACAGGAGCCAGAAGAGAGGGCAGGAGCGACGGGGCTTTAGCAGAGGTGGGATTTGATGCTTAATAACATTTGGCAAGGCCCTGACTTTGCACTTTTAACCTCCTTGCCTCTTTATTCATTAAGTTGTTAGTTTTCTATCGGTGCAATCTTAAAAGACCGAGGATTTTTAAAAATAGAATCTAAAAGGGACCTTATTCATTTTCTAACCCAGTGTCTTATTTTACAGATTTAGAAAGCTCGGCCCAAGGATAGGAACTGACTTGCTCACGTTTGCACAGCACGATCAGCCGAAACTCCAGAACCCACATCATCCCAGCCCTTTTTTCACAGAAGTCAACAAAGACAAGAGCCCAGCGATCATAAAGGGGCTCCTTACTTCAAGCGAGATCTTTGATTTTTTGTACCACTTTCTGGGTGGGATGGCCCTTTATGCTAAATTATGAAGAAGGTCTACTTCCTTCCAGGCTCCACTTTCTGTATGCCCCCTCGGCCATTTTTCTTCCTGAATCAAAAACCTTTCTCCAGATTCCTCTATCACTCGTTAGTACCTTACTCTGAATTCTAATTATTATATCCTCTCTCCCGATTATTGTCGAATGCCCTGCCGGAAGAATTTTTTTTCAACAGCAGTTTGGTAACTAATTCATTTGCGGCGCAAGCAGAATAAGTCTCTCCAGATATATTTACAAATCCTTGTGTCGGATTTTTAAAACTCTTGTGAATGGAGCTCTGTGTATAATATGTCCCTTTCATCGCCCGCAATCCCAGCTATTCCGTTTGGGTCTCTATATCCAAAGATTAATGATCATACCAGTTGAAAGAGCAGGGGGATGTAGAAAGATTAAGGATCTCATCAAAGCATTGATCAATAATAATCATAATATTGGATAATATTAGTTTCATATAATTTCTAATAATAATATTATCAGAATAATTCAAAATTTGCCAAAAGTTATATGTCCGCCGACTTTTTGTTCATTCATATAACAGAAGGCTATTTAGCCATTGAAAATCATTTAGAGAAGAATATGAATTAACATAGAACCATGTTCAAGGTGCGTTGTTAACATGGGGAATGTGAAGATTTATCAAATGACACTTATTATATGATCCTATTTTTTACCAAAAACAAACAGATACTGAAAAAAGTATGTAAAGATATTTCCAACTTTTGTATTGCATTTCATAACCATACTTAGATTTCATTTGTTATTTTTTTAATGTTTATTTATTTTTGAGAGAGAGAGAGAGCGTGAGCGGGGGGAGAGACAGAGAGAGAGAGGGGGAGACACAGAATCCAAAAGCAGGCTCCAGGTTCTGAGCTGTCAACACAGAGCCCGACGCGGGGCTCCAACTCACAAGCTATGAGATCACGACCTGCCCTGAAGTCGGATGCTTAACCGGCTGAGCCACCCAGGTGCCCCTTGTTATTTTTAAATATAAATTAAAACTACCCAAGCCATTGTCCTGCACACCTCGAGAAATAAGGTAAGAAATTATGCCTGGGTGTTCTCACAGAACAGGTAAATATTGGGGAAAAGAAGGATCCTAGGTGCTGGGTCCCGTCCTCCTTCCCACTACCATGCTTTATTTCACGTATTAGTTTTGTTTGTTTTCATATATGACGTTCTCTTTGAACAAAAGCTCCCGAGGGCAAATATGTAGGTGTGTTTTGCTCAGTTTCCTTTAATAACGATCAGAATAAGTCCTTATCTCTGGGCATTTTCTTGGTGTGGACAAAAGTAGGAACATAAACAGTTACTGAAAGGCTTTGATGTATTAGGTGGTGTCCTAGAACTTTCTACAGATGCCATCCTGTTTGTCATCCAGCTCTGAGAAGCAGGTGTGATTTCCTCTCATTTTAAAACACAGGAGGAGAAGCTTAGAAAGACTCAGTGATCTACTCATGTTCTCTCAGGCGGACCATGGTGAAACTGAGAAAGCAACTCAGAGCCGGGAGAAACAAGACCTACCTCTGGCCAACTCATAGCCATGTGCTCTACCAGTGCGGCTGACATTAGGGGTTGAATCCTATCCCTGACTCAAATTCATGTGGTGCAGTCGTAGCCTCTCAGAATATAACTTGATTTGGAGACTGGGTGTTTACAGAGGTAACCAAGATAAAGCAAGGTCATTCTGGTGGGCTCTAATCCAAGATGATGGCTGTCCTTATTCTAAGAAGGGGAAAGTTGGACACAGACATGTACAGAAGGAAGACGATGTGACCAGGGAAGATATAGGGAGAATGCCATTGAACATGAAGATGACCAAGCCAAGGGGAGAGGCCGGGAACAGAGCCTTCCCTCAGAGACCTCAGAGAGAACTGGCCCTCTCAACACCTTGATTTTGGATTTCCAACCTCCAGGAGATGAGACAAGAAATTTCTATTGTTGAAGCCACCCAGTCTGTGATACCTTGTTACTGTAGCCCTAGTAAATTAATATAGCTGGCTGCCTGGTGAACACAGGAAATGTCAGTTTCGAAGGGGGAAGAGGTACCCCTAAGAACACAGGGAAGTTTGAGGCCACTGTATGCCTTTGGGGAATGGAATAGGGAGGCAGAAGGCTTTGAGGAGTGGAATAGGGAAGAGGCGGAAATGCCCAGTAGGAAAGACGTCCCACAAAGCCCTGCTGCCTTCCTACCTCTGGGGCCTATGCCAGCCCTACTCCTAGGAATAAATTCACAAGGTGAATTATTCAGAATCGTGTGTAGTAGGGCCCAAAGTGCATTATTTAATTTTTTTTTACAGCAGTGGTACCTTTTGAATTCACCTTTATTTTAGGATAGAGTTACAATATTAAATTTTAATATTCAAACATTAGCATGACTTTGCATTCCCTGAACATCTACCGCCTCTTTCTTCCAGCGTACACAGAATAGCAACAGGGAAGAGCTGGAAAGAAGTACAGGCTACAGCTGCTGGTCCTGTCCCTGCCCCGGAGTGGTTGTGTGACCTTGACTCCGTGGCTTCACTCTTCTGAGGCTCAGTTACCTCTGCCGTCAATGGTAGAGATGACCCGGAGGGTCCTAAAGTTCTTCCTGCTCAGAGAATCAGCGGGTATGTGTGTCTATAGAGACTAGGGGGAGCCAGACAGAGACCAGCAACCGACGGCAGTGTAGGAATTGAATCTTGACCTGTACCTCTGCCATCGCCAGAGTAGGGCAGGCAGCCAGGGACGGTGAACATCTCCGAGTGTTAATAGGTATGTACCCTGAGCAGGGTCTCTGTAGACCTCGAGGGCCCCAAACAAAAGTTCCTAGTGCCTGTTCCTGACTCTCTTTTGTAAATGATAAAATATAAAAGTTACATGTATGCTAAAAATAAAAGATTTTCTGGGCTTCTGGGTGGCTCAGTCGGTTGAACAGCCCAATACGGTTCAAGTCATGATCTTGCAGTTCATGAGTCCGAGCCCCACATCAGGCTCGCTGCTGTCATCTGGGAGCCTGCTTCAGATCCTCCATCCACCTCTCTCTCTCTGTCCCTCCCCTGCTTGCGCTCTCTCTCTCAAAAATAAACAAACTTAAAAAAATAAAAATTTTCTAACTGCAAAATCTTGGATTATTTATTCAAGCTCCTGTGATTATGGAGTGGTATGTGTGTGTATATGTGTGTGTGTGTGTACTTGTGTGCGCGCGCACATGAACGCACCTACGTCACACAGGAGGTGCCTCAGTTTCCCTGGTCTCTCAAGCAGATTTTCAGTCTTTCTCGAATGGTAATTAAGCTTCGAAAAGCAGCTGCTTCAGTAATCCTTCCTATTCTCCTCTCCAGGCTGCCTCTTAATTTCTACTATTGTGGAGAGTATGACTTGGCGCGACTTTACTTAGTACTTGGATCTTCTCTACAGCCCCACGGGTTGGGAGTCTCTCTGCTATGACTGATATCCTCACTCTAGAGAAATTTTGTGCCAAAACTTGAAATGAAATTGGATAGAGAAATCGGTCTCTTCTGGCCCCCTTCCTGATCGGCCCCATCACTCAAATCAAGCAGACCGCAAAAATACTAGAAGTTCTTCCCTGAAGAGTCAGGTAATGCCAGAAAATCATCGTGACATAGCAAGAGCAGGTAATGACTTTTCAGCGAACTTAGAAGATTCCTAGAAAATGCATCTATCCTTAGGCCTTAGCAAGGCGGGAGACTCTCCCGTATAGCATAACCTGATCAAGGGACTAACATCCTTTGCCACAGTCTGTTGGTTAGAAGCTAGTCACAGTTTCTGTCCACACTTCAGAGGAGGCGATTATACAAGGGATGTCTCATTGGGAGTTAGCTTTGGGTGTTTCTACACCACACTATGATGCTGGTAATAATTTTGAACCCCTTTCCAGCCTTGTTCTTCTGCTTCTTCCCACCAGAGCACCGTAGCAAAAGTGGACGACCAACGCGGAAGAGATGAAGAGGGGCATGAGCACTGTCTGGCTTCTCTTCCCTTAGGTCACTAAACATTTTATAGAACATCACTGAGCTGGGAATCTACTAAGTCAAGTGAGCAACTAAATGAACAATAAAGATGACTACCACATACATCTGTTATTCACTGCGTTCTGTGCTATACTAAATATTTCAGTGATTTTGTTAAATACGGTAAGTCGTCATTATTAATCCCATTTTGTACACCTGAAGGTAAGGGTTCAGAACTTGAACAAGATCTGTCTGACCCAAGAGCATCCATTCTTGGTACATAATAATAAATAAATCTAAAAAAATTATGGAATTCTTAATATGTTTCAGGCAGGGTTCTGTGGGTTCTACACATACTAATTAGCTCATTTGATTTTCATAGCCTGCCTATGATGTAGGTACCACTATTAACCCCATTTTATCTATGAAGAAACTGAGGGTCAGAGAAATTAGTTAACTTCCTTTAGATCCTGCAGCCGGCAAGTGGCAGAAATGAAAATAATCAGAAAGTACGGTCCCAGAAGTTCTGTTTTTAATCTCTGTGCTCTCCTGGCTGCCACAGTCATGAAGGAGGAAGAGTGGGTCATTGTATATCTACCCTCCCAAGGGCAAGCAAATAGATAACTCATAGTAGAAGAAGAACGAAAAAATGAGTAAAATAAATAAAATATTCTTCATCAAGGATTACCTTTCATTTTAGAAGCCACATATTTCATTTGGATTCTCTGGTCAAAAATAGACTTAAAGCCTTCTGAAATATTTTTATGAGAGCAATATTTTAGACAGCTAGTCCAAACAGAGAAGTACAATGACCAGAATTCTAAGCTATGAGTTCAAACACTAAGCTAAACTGACTGACTATTTGATGATATCAAGTAATTATTGTTATATTAATTTCCTACGGCTCCTATAACCAATTGCTACAAATTCAGGGGCTTTCATGCAACACAAAGTCATTACTTTATAGTTCTGGAATCTGAAATGGGTCTCTTTGAGTTAATAAAAGGTATCAGCAGGGTTTCGTTCTTTTTAGAGCCTTTGGGGGAAAACTGTTTCCTTACCTTTTCCAGCTTCCATAGGTCACCCCCATTTCTTGGCCCCCTTCCTCTACCTCCAAGGCTAGCAGCACTATATCCTTCCCGGGGTGCCTGGGTGGCCCAGTCAATTAAGTATAGTTTGTGAGTTCAAGCCCCATATCAGGTTCTGTGCCCACAACTGAGAGCCTGGAGCCTGCTTCAGATTCTGTGTCTTCCAATCTCTCTGCCCCTCCCCGACTCATGCTCTGTCTCTATCTCTCTCTCTCAAAAATAAATGAACATTAAAAAAAATTTTAAAAATCCTATGTCCTTCCTGTGCTTCCATCTCTATGGTTCTCTCTCCCTCTTCCCTCTTCCCTTGAAGGACTCTTACGACTTCATTGGGCCCACCTGGAAAATCCAGGATAATCACCCTATTTTAAGGTCAGCCAATTAGCAACCGTAAACCCCTATGTAACCTTAATTCTCCTCTGCCATATAACTTATTCTCAGGCTCAGGGATCAGGACGCGGACACCTCTGGGGAGCTACTATTCGGCCTGCCACAACTATTTGGTTTTGTGTTTTGCAGGAGGAAGTGATCATTGTATTGTAGTTATTGCTATTTTTTAAAGTTTAATTTATTTTTTTCTTGAGAGAGAGAAAGAGTGAAAGTGTGAGCAGGAGAGGGGCAGAGAGAGAGAGAGAGAGAGAGAGAGAGAGAGAATCCCAAGCAGGCTCTGCACTGTCAGCACAGAACCTGATGCACAGCTCGAACCCACGAACCATGAGATTGTGACCTGAGCTGAAATCAAGAGTCAGACGCTTAACCAACTGAGCCACCCAGTGCCCTGTGGTTATTACTATTTTTTAACCCTTGTGTTTCAAGGGTACGTGTTGCATAATTTACAGATGAAAGGATAGGATGCTTGCCATCTCTTTCAAGGTAATAACGGAAAAAAGAAGAAGGAAATGGAGATCAAAATGACCATGAGCTGAGACCTGTTTACGCTGTGTGTTTGGTATGTGGTGGTGCACTGTGCAGTTCTGCCTACGCTCGAATACATTTAAAATTTTGCATAAGATCAAGGTTAATGACTGCAAATAGAGACCCAGAGACCAAGAGACAGTAGTGTAAACCGAGCAATTCGGTGTGCCAGGCACTGTGCTAAATGCCTCGCCTGACTCTCACAACCGCCCTAGGAAGAAAACATTCACAGCCCCACTGACGCGTAAGAACTCCCTGCTCTGACAGGGTCAGGTCTCCCCCAAGTAGACCGAGAACCATGTTCTCCATCCAGGTTATCCTCAGTTTCAAAGCTCGTGTACTGAAGCACTATTTTAAGTTAAATTTTCAAATAGAGGTAAAGTGGCTATTTAAAGCACTGGTAAGGTGACAATATTTTAGGAGACGTGATGGTTGGTCTCAAGGAGATGAAGCCCTAGAAAACACTTGTTGAATCATAATTCTGATCCCAGCTCAACCACCTACAAATGATGAGACGCAAATTATCTCAGTTCTCTAGACCTCAGACCTACATGATGAGATCACAGAATCCATTTTGCAAATTGTAGAGGAGAGTAGGGAAGATCAAATTTAAGTAAAAGCCATTATCAACAGTAAAGGGCTGTATAAGTAAAAAGGACAAAATACAACAGCAGGGATGGTATTGTGGTGGAAGATTAAAAGGTGGGCAACCAACACACAAAGAAGAAGAGTATTAGTGTACTGTGTCGAGTTCTCCAAGCCTCATGGTTTTTTCTTCATAGAAGCTCCTCAGCAAATTCACAGAGAGTGAGGCTGACCCTAAGAACACCCAAGACAGTGACCTTTCGGAGTGACTGTGGAAAAGCTCGGTCATTGCACGGATATCTCTCCCACCTCAGGGACTGTGTTTAGAACGCAGGGGCAGCCATGTATGGGGAACAGGGTTATTTCTGATGTGGTGACTGGGGAGTCATGACACGGCATATTAATAAGGAGACAAGAACAGATGGTGTCAAATGCACATTAACCTTCAATGCGACGTCCTTCAGGATCCGGTCCCAGCCCGGATCTCCAGGTTTATCATCCAGACCCCCAGTCATGTATCCCTGTCATTCTGGTCTGACCTAAAATGAAGTTTCTGGGAAAGTCACACCATCTCCCTGCCTTCTTGTTTATAATTCTCATGTGAGCTCACCCTGCCTTCACCCTTTGTTTGGTTCTTACTCATTCTTTAAGATTCAAGTCAGGTCCTTCCTTAGGAAGACTTGTCTGTTTACTTTGTTGAGAGAGAGAGAGGGAGAGATGCAAGGGGGGAGGGACAGAGAGAGAGGGGGACAGAGGATACAATGTGGGCTCTGCATGGACAACAGAAAGCCTGATGTGGGGCTTCAACTCACAAACTGTGAGGTCATGACCTGAGTCAAGGCAGACACCCAACCGACTGAGCCACCCAGGCACCCCAGGTCTGCTTTGAATTAGTTATCCCTGCTTTGACTTCCATAAGGTTCTCTGACTTCCAAACTATATTGTGTTATCCATTTTAGCACTAGGCCAAGAGGTACCAAAGGCAATTGTTGACTTTCCTTGCTCTATCTCTAGTTTCTAGAGAAGGACAGAGAACATAGTGTTTTGTGATTGTATGTTGAATGAAAGATGGTATGTACATTATTGAATGTACTCTTCCTTTTAAGGGGGTGGTTTTTTGTAATTGAAGGCTCCTTTGCCGAGCACTGCACGGCCTGTGAGGGTGCCAGCATGGAAACAGCTGCCTGAGATCTACGCTCTTCATCACGGTCAAGAAAAGGGAGACTTGGAGAAGAACAAATCTTGTTAAAACGTCCATACTACCCAAAGCAATCAATAGATTTAATTCAATCCCTATCAAAATACCAACAGCATTTTTTCACAGAACTAGATAAACAATCCTAAAACTTGTACAGAAACACAAAGACTTCAAATAGCCAAAGCAATCTTGAAAAAGAAAAATAAAACTGGAGGTTTTCAAGACATATTACAGATTTCAAGTTATACTACAATGTGGTAGTTTTTAAAACAGTGTGGTGCTGGCATAAAAATAGACACATAGATCAGTAGAATAGAACAGGCAACCCATTAACAAGCCTACAATTATATGGTCAATTAATCTCTGACAAAGGAGGAATGAATATACAATGGGAAAAATACAGTCTATTCAACAAATAGTGTTGGAAAAACTGAACAACCACATGCAAAAGAATGAAACTGGACCACTTTTTCTCACCACACACAAAAAATAAACTCAAAATAGATTGAAGACCTAAATGGGAGACCCAAAACCATAAAAATTCTTGAAGAGAGTGAGGCAGTAATCTCTCCGACATCAACTGTAGCAACATTTTTCTAGATATGTCTCTTGAAGCAATAGAAATAAAAGCGAAAATAAACTATTGGGACTATATCAAAATAAAAAGTTTCTGTGCAGTGAAAGAAGCAATCAACAAAACTAAAAGGTAACCTATTGAGTGGGAGAAGATATTTGCAAATGATATATCTGATAAAGGGTTAGTATCCAAAATATATAAAGAATGGATACAACTTAATGCCTAAAAAACAAACAATCCAATTAAAAAATGGGCAGAAGACATGATAGACATTCCTCCAAAGGAGACATCCAGATGGCCAATTGACACGTGGAAAGATGTTCAAGATCACTCATCATCAGGAAAACACAAGTCAAAACTACACACACACACACACACACACACACACACACACACAAAACAACAAGTGTTGGTGAGGGTGTAGAAAGAAGGGAACCCTCTTGAAATGTTGGTAGGAATACAAATTGGTGCAGCCACTGTGGGAAACTGTATGGAGGTTTCTCAAAAAATTAAAACTAAAACTATCCTGATAAAAAATTTAAAAACACTAATTCAGGGGCGCCTGGGTGGCTCAGTCGGTTAAGTGGCCGACTTCGGCTCAGGTCATGATCTCACCGTCTGTGAGTTCGAGCCCCGCGTCGGGCTCTGTGCTGATGGCTCAGAGCCTGGAGCCTGCTTCAGAGTCTGTGTCTCCCTCTCTCTTTCTGCCCCTCCCCCGCTCATGCTTTGTCTCTCCTGCTCTCAAAAATAAATAAAACATAAAAAAATTCAAAAATTTAAAAACACTAATTCAAAAGGATACATATACCCCTATGTTTATAGCACCATTATTTACAATAACCAGACTATGGAGTCAGCTCGAGTGCCCACTGAGAGATAAAAGGATGAAGAGGTGGTGTATACACACACACACACACACACACTGGAGTATTATCCAGCCATAAAAAAGAATGAAATCTTGCCATTTGCAAGGACATGGACAGAGCTAGAGAATCCAATGCCAAGCAAAATAAGTCGGTCAGAGAAAGACAAATACCATATGACTTCACTCATATACGAAATTTAAGAAACAAAACAAATAAGCAAAGGAAAACAAAACAGAGAGAGACAAACCAAGAAACAGACTCTTCACTATAGAGAACAGATTGATGGTTGCCAGAGGAGAGGTGGATGGAGGGAACGAGAAAAATAGGGGAGGGGATTAAAGGGTATATTTACCAGGATGAAAAAAGTGAAATAAAATAAAATAATTTTATTGTGATATCGTGATGAGCGCCAGGTGATGTATAGAACCGTTAATCGCTATATTGTACACCTGAAACTAATATTACACTGTATGTTAACAAAATGGAATTTAAATAAAAACTTAAAAAAAGAAAGGAAAGGAAGAAGAAGAGAAGTGTTCTTTCAGCTGGTACCTACAGGAGCTGAGGCCATACATGCACAACGATTGAACACATTTTAAAAATAATTTTAGAGAGGAAAAGAGCACACTTGAGCGGAGGAAGGGGCAGAGAGAGAGAGAGAATGTTAAGCAGGCTCCACCCTCAGCACAAAACCAGAAGTGAGGCTCCATCCCATGACCCTGGGTTCATGATCTGAGCTAAAATCAAGAATCAGATGCTCAACTGACTGAGCCACTCAGGCACCCTCGCTTAACACGTTTTTACTGAACACCTAGTCCATGCCAGGCAGTAAAGATGTAATAGAGAGCAAAAGTGCTGGGGTCCTGGCTCTCAGGGAGGTTACAGTTAACTCTTAAAGTGTCACTAAAGCAAAGAAATAGTGTTTTCCCTTCCATTTTTGTACCCCCCCCAACCTCTAAGAGATTGAATTTTGCCTTTTGTGGCTTTTTTTCCTGTGTAAAGTCATTATAACATTGTTGTAATATCCATTTCCTAATAAAATTAACCAGTGGGAAAGAGAGAGAGAGAGAGACTTAGAAGAGCACAAGATCGGAAACGGTGGTAAAGGAGTCCTCTCTGGCTGTTTAGACATGAAGTTTAATTTTCATTTACATAAAGTTTCTCACTCATGTAAGCCCCCAAGAGACACTTATGATGGCAAGGGGTAGAGGTGTAGCTTAGAGTTAGAATTAGTTCAGCCCCACATGTAGACAGGTTGCTGGAATCTTCAACACCATCAACAGTCCCTGGATTTCAACACTGAGCCAATAGGGTCAGGAAGACAGAGTGGATTGTCCATGGGGGTTTTCATGGGCCAGGCAATCAAGAAGTGGTGCCCACCATTTTTACCCATATGCCAGTGGATAAACTCCGTCACAAGGCTACACCTCACTACAAAGGACCCTGGGAAATGTACTCTAACTACGGACCCAATTGCAAGAGAAAACCACCTTTGAGGAACATAGGGTAGTCTCTTCTGCAAAGGCTGAGACGTGGAGAGTAGCAAGAGTGAGGAACTGTTCCGGTAAGACAGAAGGCAGAGAAAGGGCAGATGGGGGGAATGAAGAAGAAAAAACAAAAAAGAAAAGAGAGAAGGAAACAGTAAAGTAGATTTAGAAGGAGTTTGTGGCGAATTGTGTCATAGTTACAGTTACAGCCTCAACTCCACTGTCCCCTAAAATAAATCTTCGGTGCACTACACTGCTTAGTCACGATTGTGCATGAGTGGATATATTTGGGAAGGGACTAGAACCGAAGAGCAAGGACAAAACTAACATGTGGGTTAAAGAATGAATAATTTCAGAGATTACGTGCTTCTTCCAATGGCGACTCCATCTATCAAAACATGACTGACACTCTTTTTGGGTAACTGCCTCCAGAGCCAATTTCCAGGCTTTCAACAAAAGCACAGCATTTTTTGTGTTTTGTTTTGTTTTGTTTTTTTTGGGGGGGGAGGTTTGTTTTAAGGAAAAGTCACTAAATGAACGCCCTAGTCATGCCATAGCCAAGTCTCCAAATCCTGTTGTCTTTCTACTTCACTAATCGAGCTAAATGTGAGACCAGAAAGGGTGAGCCTGGGCCACTCAGGAACGGAGAAAGCAGCGCCAGAATCCATATGAGGACTGTGCGCTCGCCTTATCTCACTAAATCCACCTGATCCCTCGGTAAGTGCGGTCATTTTCTCCATTTACAGATAAGGAAGCTGCAATGAGCAGGGCCACGTGACTGCTAACTGGCGGAGCTAGGAATCAAAATCCAGACTGCTAACAGTATCAACAGCAGTAATAAAAGGTGATATTGAGTTAGCACATCCTCTACGCTAGGTGGAATTTTAAGAACTTTCCCTGCATCGTTGAATATTAATCTCAAGGCAAACATATGAGGGAGGTACTAAATACTATAACCATTTTGCAGATGAAGAAACTGGAGTAGAACAGACAAATTATTTATACAAGTCTTCTCAGCTGTTTGGCAAGAGGGCTGGTATCTGCACCCAGGTGTTCTGACTATGAGTCTGCCAGATTAGCTTCCTGTGTCCCCAGTGACCAGCCCAAACCCATCTCTGTCAATGACACCCATTGCTTCCTGACAACACAGCCACTCTGTACAAACCCCTTTGAATCTTTATCTAGTCAGAATCCCCAGAGGAGAGAATATATTTTGGAGCCTTATTGTCTGAGAAGATTGCTTTATGGTCCCTTCCGTCTGGGTAATCAACCATCCCAGCTTGCCTGGAACTGTCCTAATTTCGCTCCGAAAGTCTTGCATGCCTGGAAACTCCTCAGTCATGGACAAACCAGGAATGTCAGTCACCCTACTTACAACTGGGAAATCTGAGTATTTATAAACTTTATGCAAGACCCTCTGGCCTACCCTGAAAACAAGAGGGTCAGCAGGGCTCATGCTTAGAATCTCAACTCTTCTCGCAATTAGAACCAAGTCACCCGCACTATTTAACCTCCTAGAGCTGGTTAAGGAAAACATGCGAAAAATGAGACACCACTGAAAGGAGTGAGGAGCCATTATATTCTCGGTGGATTATGCAGTTTTATCATCTGCAACGACTCTAACGGGGAGAACATTCTTCATTTTTAGCAAGTCATCTAAATGGTATATTTGAGATCGGGCACCATTAGAAATTAGCAAGTCTCTCTCTGGTCTGTGCTGTTTGCAAACCCAGAGAATTAACGGAGCCGTGGACAGAAGCTGAGATATGACGCACTTGGGCGGAGCTGGCACAGCTTCTGTAGGGGCTGCCCGTGTTTCAGCACTGTTTGGGGTCCAAGCCTGGATTGGCGACTCAAACGTGGCACAGAAGTAAGTGAGCTTTAGCGACATCCTAGTCTGAGCTGAGGGCATTAGCAGGGCATCCGTCGAAGAAAAGAAAAGTTTGCCTAGGTGGATTTTGAGATATGAGTAAAAATTAACTATGACCAATTCCTGTACATTACTGCAATTTCATTTTAAAGTATTATTTCTTTAGCTTGCCACCCTTATCAAAGGATGTCGTGCTCTGTGTCTTGGTCTCTCCGGGCTGCTATCACAACATCCCACAGACTTGGTAGCTTAAACAACAAACACTGATTTCTCACAGTTCCGGAGGCTTTGAAGTCCAGGATCAAGGTGCCGGTGGATTCGGTTCTTGGTGAGAGTTCTCTTTCTGGCTTGCAGATGGCTGCCTTTTCTCTGTGTCCTCACATGCTGGAGGGTGAGTGAGCTCTGGCTGTCTTCCTCTTCTTATAAGGACACTAATTCCATCACTGGGGCCTCATCCTCAGGGCCTCATCTAAACGTAATTACCTCCCAAAGACACCACCTCCAAATACCAGCACACCGAGGAATAAGTCTTCGACATATGGATTTGGGAGGACACAACTTCAGTCTATAACACCTTGTGTTAGGAACTCCCCACCTGTAAGTTTGCCCCAAGCTCTACAATTGACCATATTTTTACTCTAGGGGAAATAAACACACACACACACACACACACACACACACACACACACACACAGAATTTTGTTTTAACAAACACTTAATTTTGGAATAATTTTAAATTTACAGAATAATTGTAAAGACAGTGCAAAGAGCACCTGTCTGTCCTTCACCCTGTGTCCACTATCATTAACGTCTTAATGTCATACATTATCACGGTAATATTTGTCAAAGCTAAAAAACCAACATCGGTACATTATTTTTAATGAAACTCCAGACTTTATTTGGATTTCACCAATTTTTCCATTAATGTTTTTAGTTTTTTTTTCTGTTCCAAGACTCAATCTAGGATTGAATTTAGCTGCCATGTCTCTAATCTCCACTGGTCTGTGACAGCATCTCAGCCTTTCCTTGTTTTTGATGACCTTGACAGCTTTGAGGAATATGGATAGATTTTTTGGGGAATGTCCCTCAATTTGGGTTTATGTGATGAAAAGCAGTTTTTATTCTATGATGCATCAGCCGTGATTTTGATTTTGCTTTGGCCAGAGGACCTATAACATTAATAGGGCCTCATTTTGGGGAAGAAGCATCTATTTCACATGCAGAATTTCTGCAGCTGAGTATTATTCCTCTGTCCTCAGTCCCTCTAGCACGGAAAGATGTCTGATCCAGAGGAAAGAGCACAGGCGTTAGGATCATAAAAACTTGGATTCAAATCTTGACTTCACATCTACTAACTTTGATCGTGGGCAAGTCACTTAACTTCTGTGAGTCTCAGCTTATTTAAAAACAAAAGAGAGAGAGAAAGAGAATCAACTGCTGAATTTACGGTACTGTTGTGAAGATTAAATGGGCTACCACGTAGCACTTGGAATATTATGTAGTATATGTGGGTATTTAATTAACGTCCATTTCTTCCCCCCTACGTTTGTTCCTTTTACTCACCCAGAGCCTCCTCTAAATATCATCCGTTGTCATTTGTTTCTTAATAAGAATATATGGAAAATGAACTCATCACAAGAAAAAAAATTCTAGCTCTGAATGGGGACAGATGACAATGAGACTTACTGTGGTGACCATTTTGCATTGTACACAAATATCAAATCATCATGTCATACACCTGAAACTAATATGTCAATTATACCATAGAGAAAAGAGAAAGAGAAAAAGAAAGAAAGAAAGAAAAGGAAGGAAGGAAGGAAGAAAGGAAGGAAGGAAGGAAGGGGGAAAATGGAGACTGAGTGACAACCCAGCTCAGTCTCCCAAGTGGTGTCATCATCTGTGTGATTCATTCCTTACTTATGGTAATGGACCTGCTTTACTGGCCATAGAAGGGACATGTGATCCAAGTCAGCCAATGGTAGGGCTCCCCTTTCCTGGCCATAGTGATTGGTCCAAGCTCAACCAATCAGAGTTTTTCCCTGAGATTTTTCCCACTAGAGTTAAGAAGAGAAAGTTCTCTTTCCTCTCTATTCCTGCAGTTAGTTGTAAGGATAAGCTGCTTGTAGCTTTGCTTACTGCCACGTGGAGACAGCCTGACAGCAGGAAACCAGCATGCAGGAAGAAGCAGGGCTGAGAGATGGAAAGAGCATTCAATGGAGCTCCGGTACTTGGGTCCAGTGAGTCCTGAGGACAGTCTATCTCTGGTCTTTCCATAGTTTAGTGACATGATTAAATCAAGGATCCTTTTTCCTTAAGCTACTTTGGATTGTGATTTTATAAAGTGCAATTAAAAGAATATGAATAGATTGCTTTTCTGAACTTTGCTGCCTGCTGCCACCTGTTCTAAGCACCTTGTTCTATAACCTGTTATCTTTTCCTCCCTCCTCCTGAGGACTGGTTGGCACCGAAGTGGCCTCCCTCTTTGGCCCTTTGCCCAACACTGGCTCTAAAGTTAAAAGTCTAAATTACTCTGACACAGACAATCTACTAAAGGAACAAAAATCAAAATCTCCAGGAGCAAGCCTGTGAGAATGTACTGGAAAGAAATAAAATGACAGATAATGTCAACTAATTGTTCAGAATATAGACTCCAGAGTCCATCGAACTTTACTCCATACCCTGCCTCGGTCACTCACCCGGTGTACGACCAGGTAACCACTTAACCTCTGAGCCTACATTTCTTCATTAATAAATGAGCGTGAGAATACCTTTTTCATGCCGTTTTTGGGTGGATTCAACAAGATAACATACACGTGATGCCAAGCACAGTGCCTGCCACATGGCTGATACTTAACTTTATACCAGTTATTAACAACGATAATTAAAATTGTGTAAATCACCTGAACCCGCCAAGTCATCTTAGCCTCAGGAAAGGTGGAGTAGTCAGGCTTCGTGCCTATCCTGATGTGCTGTAGTATGAAACACACACGAAGCACTGCTCGTGAAGTATTCTTGCCAAAAAAAAAATATATATATGAATCTGAATGAAATTAATCTTCAAGGGCTCATTTATAGGAAAGGGGCACGAGAAAGAATAACAAGTTAAATGAAACTCTAAGGAAACAAACACACATTCAGTGGGACATCCTAAAAAGATGGATGACTCGATTTCTTCAATGAGTCAATGGCAGGAGAAAAAAAGAGAGAGACAGACAGAGATAGAGACTGAGAACAAACCATGGTTATGCTTTTATCTCACCGTGTTCCCATTTGGGAGGTACCGGAAAGAGTGCTGATTTTACGAAGTGACCTGAGCTCCTATCCCTATCAGCTATTGTCATTACACAACTAAGCTTGTGTGATTCATCAAGCGGTAATAACCCAAGCGCTGATGTGAGGTTCAAATGAGACAATGTCTACAAAATAAGTAAGATGAAATTGTATGTAGGCATAATTTTGTTGATATTATCTCATTTAAATACCTATACACTAAGTTCCTGCAACGGATACCACTTCTCCCTTTGCCCATACTGTCCTCATATGTTTCAAGCTCATCTCTAACCTGCCCCTCCACCCATTAATGCTGTCCACAAACTCTTCCTGAATATCTCTGTGTGCTCAGGATGGCAACAATTATCAACACAGAATGAAAAAGTCTCTGCCCCAAGAGGATTTCCAATGCAGTCAAATTGTCACAGCCGCATCATGAAATAAAGGCAGAGGCAACCAAGTGCGACATAGAGCAGGGGCAGGCGGACATAGTTGCAAACCTCAGCTCCGCCATTACTAGCCGAGTGGGCCAGATCCACTCTCCACTCTAAATCCCCTTGCTCATGGCTCCGGGAGACCCATATATAGGGACAGCTTCAACAGGGACTGGTGGTGCCTGCTGGCTCCCTACCGGGTTTGACTCCCAGAGGAGCTTGGAGACAGAGAGTAGAGGCAGGCAGGATAGCTTCCTTCCTGAGCCATGACTTGGGACCTGCTGTCTCCTACACCCTGAGATCCCGGCTCCTCTCAAAGTGGCCCTCAAGACAGTTCTCTCCTTCCCTCCTCCTTTTAGTCCTGGGGGTAATAGCCCTGCTGCTAACTAGTCTTGGAATACTGCACTATCCCCTGTGGCTGCCTAATGCTGCCCACATCTTTTTAAATGATCCTTTATTAAACTGTTTTCAAGCTGCTTCCTTTGTGTGAACCACCTGTTTCCTGCTGGAAATATGACAAGTCCGCAAGATGGACTTCGCCTAGTCCACAAGGTGGACTCTTTAACTTTCAGAGACTTTGTTTACTCATCTGTGAAATGGGATTAAGTGTAATCCCTTCCTCTTGGTCCTAGGAAACTTCAGCTAGGAGAAGGCTATGAAATACAGGGAAGACTAAGCAGGGAGAAGGACAGATCAGGTTCAGATCTGACTTCTGTTCTCACAAGTTGAGTAACCACTGGCATTTGGCAACAAATTTCTTTGTAGTTCAGTTCCTTGTGGGTAAAAGGGTAATAGCCAATGTTTAATAAGACTAAGTTTTAGCCAAAACCTCAAAGATGGGGCCGAAGCTAAGTAGCCATGTGTTGTAAAGAGAGGACCTTGACCCTTCTCCACAGGAATGCCTGGTCTGTATCCAAATCAACATTCCTGACAGCTTGTTTACAGGAAGGTAGAAGCTTCCTTAGACAGAAGGAATTCTTCCAAAGAGCCTCGTAGTATTGGGTATGGTGTTGCTTCCATTCACCCACAACAAAATGAGGACATCGGGGATAATTGATCTTGGAGAGAGGATTCGTTGGAAGAGGGCAGACCGGATGCTTGTAGAATAGGAGATACAGGGACTGGTCCCAAGGTGCCCAGTCTTGGAGCACAGTGGAATTCTTGAGAGATCTTCCAATATGTTCTGCTGGCGTTGGTTGCTAAGAGACTAGTGCCAGGTGCTTGCCCGGAGAAGGCTGAGGCTGGGGCTCGTTAAAGCAGCCCACCATGCCAAGGTAGGTATGTAAGCACTTTACTAGGGCCAGGTGAATACCATGGAAGGCGGCCAGCTTAACTTACCTGCTCAAATGGACTGGGGTACCATGAGGTACCGAAACTGAGAGAAGTCACAAGAGGTTAGTATAGTGCCTTGCCGAGTCAGGGTCTCTAATGAAAGCCACCATTTGGATCCTACCATTTGTAGGGCCTTCAATAGTTAAAGGGACACCAAGACCAGCATCCACCACCGGATCTCTCATCCTTCTCACTACCCTAACCTTGGAAAATCCATCAGCAAGTAGGCGAGTCAGGTGAGGGGTGGGGCAAGTATCACTGAAGAACAGATCAAAGGCTCTATGTCTTTTCTGGTACCTGAGCATCTGGACATACCTGAGCTGGACAGAGGGGAGAAGCTCTCAACTGGATAGGAGATTAAATTTTGATATAAATTGGACAGGACATTTTAATACTTGTAAGTGACCAGGAAGATATAGACCATCCCCAGTATGCCATCGGGGGAAGGAAGAGGAAAATGAGTTTGAAGGGCATAGAGAGAAGAAGAAAGCTATTTCCCGATACGATCAGCCAGGTCCAACCTATTTCCAACAAACCTATTACATTTACTTTGCTGAATATTTGTCAAAAGTAAGTGAAATGACACGAAGTAGTGCCTGGAATAGTACATATTTACGAATAGCAATAGCGTTATTAAAGATTTCAATGTGTATGTTACAGTGCTAGTTAATAACACACAAAGTGGCCACATTCCAACAGGTAATGTAGAAGAGTGGTTGCCCACAATGAGCTTCGGTCCAGGGATCTGTTTTTAGGGGACCCCCGTTTCCTCCTGGAAGTGGTCTGTCCTGCTTTTTCAACATGGCTGCCCTTTCAGAACAATCGACTTCTTTCCATTAAGACTAGAATACCTAGACGTCTATGTTCGTTTAGGCTTCTTTTTCCTCCCCTTTAGTAATTCACTAACTCCATCATTTAACTCTTACATCCTTTAAAGGTGGGTTAGGTGAGCAAACTTGCCTGGATTGAACAGATGATGAAGTGCAGGCTGGGGCATTAAGAAATCTGTCAAAATTCACGTGGAGGACATAGACCTTGAGACTTTGAGAAAGACTCACTCCCTAGTTTTGCACACTCACGGAATGCCGGGTGGCTCTACTTGCGAGAGCACATTTGTGCCAATACACAAAAGCCATCGAAGCTTCTGTGCAATCAACATATCCCTTCCTGGCTGTACCTGTGTGGCAGGCACAGAGGGTGAATATCCATCTTTAACCACTTCATGGCCAGTCTTGTGGAGACCACACAGATTCAGAAAGCCAGAGGGTATCCGAGTCACAGCTACAACAGAGCTTCAACTACCACTGCTGCTCCTTCGCCATGCCCCACCGCCTCTGTATGCAGGTCTTTCAATGAGAGTAAGAGTCCTGGAAGCCAAGGAGAAAGGGAAATTTCTTTCCCTCTGATTTTTGCCTAAAATATACTGGGTAAGTTTACAGAATGTTTCAACTAACCCTCCAGGCTAGGGGTTCTTAATGTTTTGGATGATGGGCACAACCATGGGATTCTCCTGAAAGACTTGGAAATTTTTCGTGGGAAAAGAAACCCCTGGAAGACATGGATACAAAACTGGTCTCAGTATCCAAAGGTTCGTGAACACTATGTATAGACCTCTGCAGACCAGTGCACTCCAGGCTGAGATCCCTGTCCTCGTAGAAGTGAAAGAGGACCTCCTTGTCTGGTGCCCCCTGATAATCGGCGAGAACCAGAGGATCCGTGAATTCATAATGGTTCCTCTTCCAAGTGGTGCAGGAGAGACGGGGCAAGGTCACTCGGGTCAAGGCTGCTGAAATGTGCTGTATAGGAAGTCCTCGACTGAGCCCTCCCCATGCACTTCCTTGCAGCAGAAAGCAGTGCTTAGCAGAGCTTCACATTTCAGGGAAGGCTGCTTCAAGTCCAGCTTGCATTCCTGACTGTGATTCATGTTAGGATTCCATGTCGCACAAACCAAGTACCATTCTCAGCTGATGAATTTAACAAAAACAGTTTTGTTTTGTTTTTTTAACATTTAGCTAATAACGCCTTGAAAGAAAGCTGCCAAATGCCTTATATTTTGTGGCCCCTGATTCCGGCATCCTCTCCTGCTCTACCACCCAGGTTGCTGAGGAGACCGATGAGCTCATGTTGGAAACACGGTGAACATAAAACAGGGAGAGTCCCTTTAGAGAGAGTTCCTCCTTGTCAGACCACGGGTGGGTGTCAGCGATACAGAGAGATATGCGATGCAGAGAGATATGTTGCTGATACAGAGAGCCAGGGGGAGTCGGTCCACCATTTTTTCTGTTAAATACCATCTTCACCGATTTTGCCACTAAACACATTGCCTTCGGTGGAGTGAGGGGTGGGAGGCATGGAAATGAGAGCAAGGTATGAAACTCTCATGGTGAGAATAATGAAGACAAAAAGACTCGAAGTTTTACAGACTGATAAAGTTGAATGGAGAAACAAAAGAAAAAAAAGATAAAGAAGAAAAAACAATCACGACTAACCCAGAGATATCTACTTAAGCACCATCTCGTGACCTGGTGTCACCCCGGCTTAGGAAGGCTCAGCAAACCCCTGCAGCAAGAGCTTTTACCTCAGAGAGAATCGAGGAGGGGTGGCTTTTAAACCTTCCTTCTTAACCCTTACGAGTGGGGTGAGAAGCCTGCACTATTGTGTTGATCTCATAACAGAGGTCACCTTGCTACCTGCACAGCTTTCTTCCTCTGCTTTTTCTCCAGTGGGAAGCTTAGGACCTGTTTGTTGTTTAGATGGGACTGTCTGGAAGCAAGGTCGTTCAAAGAATGGAGGTGGCAAAACGATTCCCCAAGGGAAGTTGCTTCCTCAATATCATGGTCACTGTCATCATATCATCATGGTTACCTTGCTAGATGCAAAAATGGTGTTGAGTGTGAGTGTGTGTGTGTGTGTGTGAGAGAGAGAGAGAGAGAAAGAGAGAGAGAGAGTGTGTGTGTGTGTGTGTGTGTGTGTGTGTGTGAGAGAGAGAGAGAGAGAGGGAGAGTGCGTGTGTGTGTACAAATTCCCAGAAATCCTGCAAATGTAGGAATTTTTAGTTGTCATTTCATAGGGGAGCACACTACGGCTCCCAAAGCCTAGATGGCCTCCCCAAGGACTCTCACTTCCCTCAAAAATCAATAGCACCGGAATTATGTTTCTGATGTTACTGACTACCAAACCCCTCAGGGTTCCATTATTTGCTCTATTTCCAAAGACTAATTTAACAGATGGATTTGCAGATAGTAACTACTAAGTGTCAGACATCTTTCTAGGTTGTAGGGATACCGAAATGAGGAACCACCATCCTCAGGAAGCCCACAGTCTAGTGAAATAAACTACTGTCTACTGAAATATTTGAGAATTTGCCTTAATCACTACCGCACTGTGCAAATAGTGGCTGCTTTGGTTGGACTAAAGCGATGTGTCACTCTCCTCTTTCACCTATTTCTTAAGGAGCTGTTCCGCCTCACTTATAACCTTTACATTCCTTATCTCTTGTCCTCTGGGCCTGACCCCCAGGCTATAGGTGAAAGTCTGCCTCCGGTCTCTATGTTCCTTTCTGCCGGGTCCCTGGTCACCTTTCCGTGGCTCTGTCTGTCCACCACGAGCTGCTCAACTGCAGGCCTTCACCCGGGTCCGGCCTTGCCTGTTAGTGCCTGGACCCAGTTTCTGAATCCTGTGACCAGTGACTCAGGCAATTTTTGCAGAGGAAGGGAAGGCAAGGAACCAGGTCAGAAAGGCTCCTTAGGGTGTGAAGAAGAGTCTGGCTCTGAGGAAGTGCCCAAGGAGAGGGTAGAATAAGTTTATACTGTGTAGCGGTTATAAGCTAGGATTTTGGAGTCTTACAAACTTTTTCTCATCAGTCTCTCTAGCTATGTGACTTGGAGCAATAATTAATCATTCTCCGCCTTGGTTTCTGGGGAGTTAATAATAATAAATCCCTTCCAGGGTGACTCAAAGGAGTGACTGAATTATCAGAGCAAAATAATTATCATTATACAGTACTCTGCCATTTAATTCAAAAAGTCTCAGGTTGCCATATGAACCCTCAATGAGATGTGGTCCCCCTGGCTTTTGTGCTGGGCGTGTGCAAGAGAGACTGGCCCGGATCCACTCTTCATTCTTCTCTGTGCCCCAGAAGGCCACCTGGAGGAATCCATCAGCAGGTTCTCTTGCCATTTGGCTTCTCGTGGGCTTTGGCCAATTACAAATACCAGCAGAAGAGGAGGAGTGTGAGGTGGGGCGTTTGTTCTGAGTCACACCTGGAACCGGCCGCCTCCTTCCTCTTTGGGCCTCGCTCATGTCAGGTGGCTTTCTCCATACTGGTCAGGCCCTCTCTGTTTCTGTTCAATATGTCGCTCTGTCTCTCTTTCCCTTGGGCCTGGGGATGATAAGGGACCCCCGTTCTTATCAGCCCTGGTACTGCGTCTTCCCTCACGGTTTCCTTATACCCACACGTGACTTCGGCAGCCTCTTGATTAAACTTTCCTTGAACGTGACTTACCTGAAGGCCACGTCTTCTCCCAGGAACAAGACTGAAACCACTTTCTTCACCTGGCCTGAGATGCTGCTTGCTCCAAAAGAGGGCCAGAGTCCAGCTCTGAAGTTCTTATCTTCTGGCTGCAGTTTCTGTTGGTAGGATGATCGAAAACAAAGTACTAGTTAAAATAATTGCCCTGGGGAGCATAGGAATAAAGGAATAAAGGGAATACATAAAGGGAAGTGTTGCGAGGAGATTTTAGCCCCAGAGATGAATAAACCCTAAGGAAAGAGCTGAGAAATGGAATTAGGAACCACCTACCTCCGTTCTCATACCTCCCCCAATCCCCCTATCATATCTTCCTCCCTGTCTAGCAGCTCCAGGCTCCCTCCCGGCCACCTCCCAGGACTCCCGGGAGCAGATCTGGGACCACACTGGCTCTGGGGCCGGGAGGGGCTGGGGATGACTGATGAAGAGCGGAACGGACGTTCAACTTCACTAGTAACCGAAGAAAGGAAATTAAACAACAAGAATGGTTTTAAACCAATGACGAATGCTTTCTAAACCAGACACATTATTAGATTCGCGATTTTAAGGCAAAGACTTCCTGTGTCAGCTCAGAGATGTAGAGGACTAGAAAGGACATCGCTTTCACCTTTATAATAACAACAAAAAAGCTGGACAAACTACCAATGAACAGCTTTTCTCGAACCTCTCAGAGAATGGGGGGTGGGAGGAGGGCACAGGGCTGTCCTGGAACCTGGGAGAAGCAGGCATCTACAAAAGGGACGCAGGATCCAAGCATTTGCTCATTTACTAACCTGGGGCAGATGCCAGGTAAGAAGATCCAGTTAAAATCATGTGTGGTTACATGTGTTATGTGAAAAATACATAGAGATAAATATATACATGCATATAAATTCACTCATACCAACATATGGTGGGTACAAGAATTTGAGTTTAAGGTACTGTAAATTATACCAGGCCTAGTTCATTTTACAACTCGGGTTTAATCATTCTCATTCAGTCCATTGTCACCTTTACTCTTATTTTATGTTTTCTTTCTTTCTTACTTTAAATGCTTGTTTATTTTTGAAAGAAAAAGAGCATAAGCAGGGGAGAGGCAACGAGTGGGAGACACAGAATCTGAAGCGGGCTCCAGGCTCTGACCTATCAGCATAGAGCTTGATGTGGGGATAGAATTCACGAACTGTGAGACCATGACCTGAGCCAAAGTCAGATGCTGAAATGACCTAGCCATCCAGGCACCCCAATTTTACATTTTATTTTTAAATATTTTGAGATTACATAAAATGACAGAGAATATAAGGCAACCAACCACAGAGCTCTCCCTCCCCAGGTTTAACCGATGAGGATATATGTCACCTTCCATGTTGGCCACTCCTCCTGTGTTTAAATATGGCTGCTCTAGCTCTTTGAGTTTAACAGACTTCCAGGACAACGCCTACCCCATATGACTGCCCACACCCATGTCACTATCCCTGGACAACTGCACCCTGTTTTCTTCTCCACTTCTAGCAATCTATCCCCTCCCTCTCAGAATGGAATTCAGTGTGGTGAGAAACAACATCAAAGTTCATTTTTGTTTCGCTTGGAGCTGGTGAGATTTTGTTTTCATGTGTATGAAAAAGGATCTTCTCTGAGTCTCAGCGTTGAAACAGAACTCGGTCTGTACCCAGACTAAAATAGCACGCTTCCTGTCACACAAAGACCTTAATGATAAAAACTCTGGTTTTTGAAGCCCTGCTTTGTACTAACTCATCTAACGTAATGTTCCTTTTGTCTTTCCAGCAACACTATGAGGTGGATGGGGTGAGCCCTGCATTACAGACAAGACCCAGAGAATGGAAAAGGTCACCGGCCTACCCAAGTATACATATGTGTATCTATTAGGCATCAAAACCTGCACTTTCTTTTTTCTTTTTTTTTTAATGTTTATTTATTTTGAGAGAAAGAGAGAGCACAAGCAGGGGAAAGGCAGAGAGATGGGGGTAGAGAGGATCCAGAAGTGGGCTCCAAGCTGACAACAGAGAGCCTGATGTAGGGCTAGAACTCACCGACCACGAGATCATGACCTGAGCGGAAGTAGGACGCTCAACTGACGGAGCCACCCAGGCGCCCCAGAATCTGCACTTTGATTTTAACGATGAAGGTACAGGTTGCCTTTTATCTTACAATATCTAGATTGGTTACTCCTAGGCCTTTTCTATGTCCGTGGCTACATTCAAGATAATTGAGGTTGAGAGGTAAATGACCTCCACATTAGTGAGGACAAGGGGGACTATCCAATGTTGTTTTTGTTCGTTTGTTTGTTTTAATAGCAAGACCTTTAATTCCTGGATATGATATTATTTTGGACTTAAGGGAAAGATACAGAATTTCGTTACTCTCTGCCTTAGGTCAGTGACACGGAAGCAGCCCTTGCGACAGTGATTTGGATGAATGCAGATTCAATGCCTGCAGAAGGCCCTCTCAGGAGAGAGGAAATGCAGGAAGCAGGATGGGCAGAGGAGGATTCTAAGCAAGGATGTGGTCTCTAGTCACGGCAGGATCCAGCCTTCACCTGATCAAACAGGGAACTCTAGAGGGTGAAACACACCTGCTTCGTCATTGCCGCTTTGAGGCAGTGTGAAAAGACGAGAGCTACCTTCTCACAGCAGTAGGAGAATTTGTGTGGGGACCAAGTAAAGGAATCTGGAAAGGGAGCCAACATCCCAGCTCCATTGTCCTCAAACATTTGAAGGATTGAGTGAGGAGGGCCACGAATAGCCGTTTGCATTACAATAGAAAGACAGGGCATCCTTAAAAGGTTTGAACTGGAACTAAAAAAAAAAAAAAACCGGCTACCTTTTAGACGATTGGACACACTGAATAAGGAGATTAAGTAGGGAGGTGGGAAGGCTGGTCTTAAATGCTTAATTTCCTCCTCTACCACTTGCAAAACCATTCAATTGAAGTGAATGGAGAATGAGTTTGGTCCATGGCTGACTACCTTCAGAACCTTCTGCTATTCTTTCTGATGAGGCCTTCGCGGAAGGCCCCATTGCCAGCCTCGAGATCGCGGATTTCAAGGTGCTTCTAAGACAAAAATAAAAATTCCATTACTTTCGGCGGGAGAGGACTGTCTGCTCCTTTAGAGCTGGGCCGGAGGGAGCATTCCGAATATATTGCTGGAAGTAAATGGAATTTTTCAGCTATTTAAATTGCAATTCACCCCTGAAAACTCCATTTTGTCAAAACTCCTGGTTAATACCATTTTCCATGCTCAGGTATTCTCCCCAGATACACGTGCAGGAGATGCAGGAACCCAGGGGAGACCGTGCCACAGACAAAGTTCCTTTAAGAGGCCTCGGGTACTAACATCCTCACTGCCATGTAACAAGCGAAACTTAAAAGGACTGAGCTCCAACATGGCGGACAGGTGTGCAGAAGGACGGAGGGCATTCCGCTGGAATCGGAGGATTTAAAATGCCTCTCCTTAGTTGTGCGCTCATGAGAAAGTTGTATCATCTCACTGAGCCTTTTAGCGCCCATCTCTGAAATGCGTTTTGGAACGCCTTCTTTGCCTATCTCAAAGAGCTGTGGTGATGATCACATTAGGACGATTTATATGTATAATTTATACAAAACAGTGCTATACAAAACCCTACAAGTTAGACTATGGTAGGCAAAATTCTAAGACAGCCCCCAAGAATCCCACCCCCTGGTATATGTACCTTACATAATTCCTCCTCCCTGAGTGTGAGTATGTCCTGTGAATAAGATAGCCTAGTCACGCCCATAATTAGTCTAGTAGCCCATGTCTCTATCTTAACAGACTGAAGAGAGGCTTTTCCTTCAAAGAAAGTAAGTTTCCAGGCCATGGGTAGGGCCTAAGGGTGGCCTTGAGGATATGAGATGAACTGTCAGCCAGCAAAGCAACAGGGACCTCAGTCCTGCAACCAAAACTTAAAATCTACCAACAACCTGAATGAGGATGAAAGAAGAGCCCAGGCTCAGAAAGAGAACTCAGTTCAACCAACATGTTGATGTCAGCCTGTTATGCTGAGAATTCGGGGACCCCAAAAACCACCAGGGAGCCGAGTCCGATGCAAGAACAGAGAGCCTTTATTCGAGCTGGCTCGAGCTCAATCTCCTACTGCACCGACGCAGCGGTGGGTCGAGAGAGAGGGCCTGGTCCAAAAACACAATAGTTTTAAAGGGGTCTAGGGGCAGTGGGAGGGGTGATGTTCGTGACCCTAGCTAATTGGCTGAGGAAGGGTCAAGGGTCCTGTTCCATAGGTCACTGGGCGTGGTTCTTTTGGAACCGAGAAGTTGCAGGTTTTAAGCTTTTGCGCAGGTACTGGGGACTCAGGGTGGAGGACACGGAATACAATGGAGTCAGTCCCAGTTTGCCCTTAAGCAAAATGGAATCAGTCCCGATTTGCCCTTACAAGCCTTGTAAGACCCTGAGCAGAAAAATCCAGTTGTTCTGTGCCAGGACTTCTGACCCACAAAAACCATGACATAATAAACGGGTGTTGGTTGAGCCTCTAAGTTTGTGCTAATTTGTTACATAACTATAGAAAGTGGTTATACAATTGGTTGTTCTGAGATGATTGATTGAGGACTTCTGAAACCCACTTCTCCATAACGGCAATGAGAACACCAGTGAAAACTGTCCAAATTAACTGTTTCGTAACGGAAAAGTCAGCAGGGGCTTGCAACAACCCAAGTAGCATTTATTCAGGAAAAATGGCTGAATCTCAACAAGGACGGGGAGCATTGTGGCATTTTAACTGGACTTACGCCATCACCTTCTCCCCAGCACTTCAGTAACACTTCAGTATTGGCTTGTGAAAGCCAATGGCCTCACAGCTACAGTAGCTATGAAAAAATAGCAGCTTAGTAGCTACTGAAGAAAGCAAAATGGCTTTGGAGCTTCTAAGAAGTCCCATTCCTAGAAATTGTCACCCTGTGATCTGTCTGGCAGTTCACGGAAAAGCTCCACTTTCAACAATGTCTTTATTTGATCTAATCTGGGCCTGCTCTTTATGAAAAGCCCCACCCACAGAGTATTTGTCAAATATAATCAGTGGCAAGTGTTTAATATCGCAGCTGCCTGAGGATGTGTTAACAGTTGGAGCTAACAAGTGGCAAACCAAAAGTATTAAAAAGAAAAGCAAAACTGGGTAATGAGATATCCACAGGCCTCTTTGAAAAGCTCCAGCATATTACTGGGAGTCTGGAAACCCATATTCATATTCGGGACTGTGGGTATGCCCAGGAAAGCCTTGAGACTATCCCACTGTCTCACCTCTGGTTATCTTGAGTCTCTGTGTGAGCAAGGAGTTGAGTACAAACTAGAGTTGTAAACTGCCTGCCAGAGCACTGAAAACATAACTCTACACACACACACACACCCCTTAACAAGGTCCAAAGATTATTAGTTGAATAATTTTATGGAAACCTGTTGCCCAGTCATTAGTCAACCACTAGGCTAAATGAACAGAAACTTCAGCAAGCTACCCATGACGTAGAATACAGATTTTACAGAAATAGTCCAAGAAAGTCACTAAATTAGCAGCAATAACAAAGCTCAGAGAAGAGAGAGAATCCGACTTTCAGAACTGGCACACCAGATTATTTTAAATGTCCAGTTTTCAATAACAATAGCAAAAAATTACAACGCATGAAATGAAATTGGAAAGTATGACCCATACAAAGGTAAAAAAATAGTTTAGAGAAACCATCCTTGAGAAAGCCTAGACACTGGACTCACGAGGCAAAGATGTGATCAGTTAAGATGAGGTAAGACATGAGTAAGGTAGGCCCTTCCTCCAATATGACCAGTGTCCTTATAAAAAGGTCACTAAGTGACGACACAAACGCATGGGGGAGAATGCCTTGTCACAACAGAGATGGAGATTGGAGCTATGCTACCGTAAGCCAAGGAATGCCCGTGGCTACTAGAAACTAGGCAAAGGCAAGGAGGAACATCCCTCAGAGACTTTTAAGGGGAGTTCGGTTCTGTCAGCATCTTGACTTTGGACCTTCTAGCCTTCAAAACTGTGAAATAACAAATTTCTATTGTTTTAATCCACCTAATTTCTGTTGTTTTAAGCCACCCAGTCTGTGGTATTTTGTTATGGACGCCCCAGGAAACTAAAGGACATGTGAAGCTCTTAGAACAATGCCAGGCATATGATAACTCCACAGTTGTTTGTGTTCATTTTAAAACCATTTCATAAGGTAGGTAATTTGTTCAGACAAAATGCCACAGACTGGGGGTCTTAAACAACAGAAACTTCTTCCTCACAGTTCTGAAAGCTAGAAGTCCAAGATCAGGGAGCCAGTGTGGTCAGGTCCCGGTGAGGACCCTCCTCCCGGCTTCCAGATGCCCACCTCCTTGCTGTATGCGCACATGGTGGAGAAAGGAACTGGCTCTCTGCTGTCTCGTCCTATAAGGACACTAATCTCCTAATGGAGGTTTTTCCTCATGACCTCATCTAACCTAAATTACTCTTTTTTTTTTTTAAATGTTTTGAGAGAGAGAGAAAGAGAGAGAGCACAAGAGGGGAGGGGCAGAGAGAGAGAGACAGAGACAGAGAATCCCAAGCAGACTCCATGCGTCAGCACAGAGCCCAGCGTGAGGCTTGAACCCACGAACTCTGAGACCATGACCTGAGCAGAAATCAAGAGTCAGATCCTTAATCGACTGAGCCACCCAGGCACTCCATAAACCTAATTACCTCTTAAAGGCCCAACCTTCAGATACCATCACATTGGGGGTGAGGGCTTCAACATGTGAATTTGGGGGAGCACCATTCAGTCCGTAGCAGGAGGTATTATTAACTCCATGAAAATGGAGTCTCAGTGAAATTGTAACATTGAAAAGTATGAAAGGACAATGGCATTCGAAGGAGAAGGTTCTTGGCGACATGTGAGTTCCTCATGAGCATTTTCACGCACAGCCGTGTATGTTCCATGGCAACAGCGGTGTGACAGGCCCTGGACTCAGAGCCTGAGTTCAGTTCCCCTTTCTGCCATTCATGAACTCTGGGGCCTCGGGGAAGTTACTTAACTGTTCAGAGTCTCAATATCCGTATCTGTGAAGGGGAGAATTCCTAACCTCATGGAGTAGTTGTGGGCACTAAGTGATGAATACAAACAAAGGGTGACCCAGAGCGCCTGGCACGAAGCAGACCTCAAATAAGCGTTCGCACATCAAAGATACATATACGAAGTTGTCTGATACCACTGTGATTGTTAGAACAGATTTGGACAACTTCCACATCCAACAATAAATTCTATAAACTACAGTTCATTCCTATAAAGAGATCCTATTTAGGTACAAAACAGAATAAGATAGATTTATGTTAACTTCCTGGGTGCTCTTCCTGTCCCTACATGTTGCGTAGGACTGTAGGCAGGTGATTGAACCCCTCTGGGCCTGTGTTCCTATCTCAAATATGAAAATAAAAACAGGACCTATTTCACAGAGTTGTCATGAGGGTTACATGGCATACAGTCCATACAAGATGCTTAAAACCTTCACAGGCACACAGCAAGTATATGATAAATATTCTCCATTACTGTATTATAATTCCATCTGTATGGGAGGAAGGAAGAAGGCTAGTTGATTAATTTCTGGGAAAAGATATAAGAATCTGCTATTTGCTATTGTTTCCGGGGAGCGAGAGTGGGAAGTGAGAGAGAGAAGGGCTTCAACTTTCCCTCTACCCCCTGGGTACCATTGGGAAAAGCCAGCCCCAAATTGTTAGCTGTCCCCCTTGCCTCTTTCTCACATAATGAAGGGTAGACTGAATGGTAGGTGAGCACTTTCTTTTACTGCCAGCCAGGGCTGTTCTTCAGGCAGGACACGCGAGTACAGCAGCTACAAGATTTCCATTCTGGTTGGTCCATGGCCTCCTTGCCCGCCAGTCTCCCCCTCCATGATCCAATAAGGAAGCATTAACTCCTTTCCTGCTGTGGGGGCGGGGGGTGCTGAGAGCCTCTGGGATGCTGATTCACCATGACTGGTTTCTTTAGGCGCCTGTAATCCAAGTTAGTGAATATTTTGACACACTCTTGGTGCTTGGCATCAAGCTCAGGGCTGTGCACCCATTGTATCAGACTCTAAATAAGTCTTCAAGGGACTTGTTCTTATTTTCCCAGTGCTGAAATACAGATTACTTATTATATAACTGGCCCAAGAGCACACAGCTAATAAGAGTCTCCAGATCCCAAGGACATGCTCCTCTCACTGTGTCTTTGCTTTCCCGGCTCACATTCTGTCTCTAAAAATATTCCCATGTTCTGCCTTAACGGGTTATTTTTAAAAAGTTAGTTTTACCAGCTTTGTAGTTCTGGCTTGTTCCAACTGGTTCAACAGTTTCAAGAGAAGAGCAGAATTATCAACTCTGTGAATAATTAACAAGTTGAGTTTGATCTCTGGACTAAAACTGACCGCTGAGCTTATTTGCCTTAAAAAAAAAGACAAGAAAAATTTCCCTCTATCGGCACTTTTTCCATGCCTGGAGAGGTAGGGAAGCCAAAGGATCATTTTCACTCTGTTGCCCCTCTAGGAGATGAAGTCCCTTGCCTAAGGTGACAGGTGCTGAACCCAGCCTGGAGACTGGGACTCTACTCTGTGGGGGCTGGACAAGGTTTTGGAAATTAAATAGTCTCGGACTGAAGTCATTATCAGTTGTGTGACATTGGGCAAAGATGCTCCCTCCTTCTCTCAACTTCCTTCATCATTTGTACATGGAGGTGATAGTATGAATAGAGACTTAAGCTAATATTCTGCAGTGATATTAACATTTTTCAGCAGTCATCAACCAGTCAATGTAGTATGCATAGAACTACAGCCGAGTGCTGGAGGCCCCAACTCTGCAGGCCTGCAGCTGTTAGTCTATGGGGATATTGTGGGGGGGGGAGGGGGTCCCAGGACAGCAACAAGGTGGCCAGGAAGGTGGAGGTGCCCTGGGGGGCAGGGGTGGGTTTTGGGGAAGCAGATAATTATCAACTGCTATGCAAGTGTTTTAAGATTTTAACATCAGCTAGGCTGTTCGCATGGCTGAAATAGGAGTCCTTTGCAATGCGAGTTTGCATTTCTAGGGGAATTTGCTCTGCTCGGTCCTGTGGCGAAACTTCTTTTCTCTCACATGATTCCACCTCATCTTCACAAACACTCCGGAAGCCGCCACCTCACGCCCAGGCTTTCGATGAGGAAACTGCCTCTCTGAAAGTTACAACGGTTAGTAAGTGGTAGACCAGCTTTCCGAACTCATGCTGACCCGTGCCAGAGCCAGCCTGGCCCCTGCACTGGGAGAGAGCGGGAAATCCTGGGCAATAGTGCAAAACCGAAGCTGAGAACATGGGTAGCAAAGGGCGAGCAAGAGAGATGGGCTGCCGGCCACTCCAAATGAGGACTAACAGAGTTGCTAGACACACAGAGTCCTTGGGCAAGCATGATATTAAAAACATGTATCCCACTCCCATTTTGCAAATGGAATAAAATGTCGACAAAAGATGAATCTGCATCAAGGGTAGAAAGAGTTTCTTTTGCACTATGCTTACTCAAGCAACTTTGAAATTCTGCCCAAATAATAAGTTCAAGTAAAAAAAAAAAAACCACAGCCCTTTGCACGTGGAGCTTCATCTTCCCGCAGCTCTTGGTCATCTCTCAGTTGGATTGTTCAGTCTCTTGCCTTCATTGACTCAGTTTTCAGAGTACCAAGGGCCACCGTAGAAGACGTAGGTGGAATGTTCCACCTGGTTAACTTTTAGCAGCACCGAGGAAATCGGAAGACAAGCTTTTGTGATTGTGTGACCTGGAAATGCTTGCAAACAAGAGTGAGTGTAACTGATGTAAGCACCACCGGTCAATTAGCAGGTAGAGCATTGGCATGGGAGTCCGAGAACTGCGGGCTGAGTCTTGTTTGGTCCGTTTCACAGGTCAGCCATATTGGACAAATTAAGACTTCATATTAAAATAAGAATCACACAGGCAACCTTCCAGGTTATGCTGGAGATTACATGAAATACCATTTGTAAGGTTCCAACCATGGGGTCTGGAGAGTAGTATGTGCTCCGTGAACATTTTATTTCCTTTTCTCAGAAGCTCAATTTCTACACCCATTCAAGGAGAATGGTAATCACATCTTAAAGAGACGGTGCAGAGATTTTTATCAATAACCCGTGAAACACGCTTTAGCAATGCATAATGTTATCGACACGTTAAATTAGTGTTGTCATTGCTAGAGGGAGATGACGAAGGTGGCCCAAATGTCCTCTTGTCCCTAACTACATCTCACACTTGAATGTCTCATTGTATCCTTATTACTTTCAAGTGTCTTCTGACTCCTTAATCTGATTCTTCCAACTCGACTATTGAAGCATTATCTATGCCTTATAACACAATTCACATCTCCCTATCATGCCTGGTCCACAGCTGTGGAAGCTCCAAACACGTGGTGAACATATACGTTTCTGAAGGAAAGGCTAAGGATGTGACCGGCAGGAAGAGGAAACATTTGTCTAAAGTGATCTGTAAAGAGAAGAAACTATGAGGCTCTGGATATCTCCTCCTCTTACGAGGGAACCTTCAATTTCAGGATTTCGACGAGTCAGAAAACATTGGCGTGCAGACAGATTTGGGGGGCCGTGATTCTGCATCGTCTTGCTACACAGGATCACAGTGCAGTTAGGAATTGTTGGGTAAAATTTAGTTTCAGATATATACATGCATACATACACATGCACACATGTGCATATATGTAGGCATTTAGTTTTGACACAGCTCGTTGCTTATTGTAGGCCAATAGAGTGTCTGAAAAATACTGTTCTAAAGCAACCAAGAAAGACCTTGGTGTGTTTAGTGAAAAAAAAAATGTAAGCCTGTGAGGCCGGGATAGAGCTGCAAGAGGGAGTGATAGGAAGTGAAGTTCGCAGGATAAGCAGAGGCCAGATTGCGCAGGCCAACAGGCCATGGTAAAGAACTTAGATTGTATTCTAAGCACCATTGGGAGCCGCTAAAGGGGGTAAACCAGCATGTTGGACACTGATTAACATTTTTAAAAGGATAATTTTGGTTTGCTCAAGTTCACATATTAGACTCTGGAATTCCTCAGACTGACTCAATAACCAAGTGCTTTAGAGAGAATTAGAACGTTTGTAATAGAATAAAACTGTAAACCACTGATTCGGATTCTTGGAGACGCCAACGAGATTGGCTCAGCAGTAAAACATAAACTCCCATAGAAACTCGAACAACAACGTACTATTTTTCACCTAGAAGTAAGTGAATATTTTCAAACAGCTTTATTGTAATTGGCACAATCTTTTATAGAGGGTCACGTGGTCATTCTTATCAAAATTTAAATTTTGCATATACTGTAATCCAGAAATTTTACTTCAATGATTATATCCTTCAGAAATACTCCCATACAAACCAAGAACTATATTTTTGTATAGCAAAAATCTTTGTGGTATCATTTATAATTAAGAAAAACCGGATATAGTTGAAATGCATATTAAGGAAAAAATGAATAAATAAGAAACAAACTTTTTACTATGAAACACTAAAAGAGCTATTTAAAAAGAACATTCTAGACACTTTATGTACTAATATGAAGAAGAGCTATTTAAAAAGAACATTCTAGACCCTTTATGTACTAATGAGTGAGAAATAGAAGTATCACGGTAATATGGGTAGCATGACCTAATTGAAAAAAAACTGGGCAGCTAAGCATACCTGAATGTCCATAGAAAAAAAATTCTAGAAGGAACACACGTAAAATTGATAACCCATGGTTACATGTGGAACAAGGTGAAAAAAGGCAATGGAAGATGTCCATTCTTTTACTTTAAACACTTTGCTATTTGAACTTCTTTTAAGCACATATTATTTTTGAACTGTAAAAACAAAGGTAATAAAATTATATTAATAAAAAGTATTCCTAGGCTTAAAGGGCAGGCAGAAGGAGGCACTAACCCAGGAGGTAATAAAACGGTGACAGCTTTATGAGGCTATGATGACGTCAATTCCTGAGCTTCACCGCGTGCGTCGTCAGGTTGGGGAGAAACTGAAGATTCAGATGAAATGATGCACTTGGCTTGCTGGTGTGCGTGCACGGGCGTACGTGTACGTGTGTATCTACTTAAAATTTCCTTCAGACACCTGGAGCCAGATAGTTTGAACCATTACAAAACTAAATGTCACATCATCTCTCACCGTCTTAGCTCTGGTTGAGTTTCTTTGGCTTAACCTGCTCCAATCTGAAATTCACCCGTGAGATTTTGGTGAGTCATGAACACAGGGCGGAAGTGCAAAAAGGGAAAATGGATAATGACAGCAACCAACCCCCGAGCATCCAGCTTCCTGCCAGGACGACTTCCCAGTGATTTATGTCTATTACCAGGTACTCCGTAACCCTGAATGGTGGGCGACACCTCATTCCCCTTGTACAAAAGAATACGCCACGGTCTCCCAAGCCAGGCGAGGTCTGCCCAAGTGACACAGAGAGGGGAGGCACCGGGCTGACAACCCAGGCCTGACTCCAGTGCTGGGCAATGCTGTCCACTCGCTTTCCGACGAGTGTCTCTCAGCTCCCTCGCAACACAGAGGAGGCAGCCTCGACCCCGACTGTATTGGAACTGCTTGGTTACACCTAAAGTTAGCTGGACAACGGTGCTAAAGAGAACAGAACGTGTTTAATGCAGTAAAATTATCCTTTCAGGGCTTTCAATAATGTGCCCTAGTTGGCTGAAATCTGTATCGGCACTATGAAAAAGAAAAAAGGAATTACTAAGCAATTTATAGTATTTGTTCTCATGCCCCCCCTCCCCCAACTGCCTACAGAGACAGATGTGCATTTTGCTCCCCAAATAAAGAGTTGATGAGATGGCAGCAGGATTATGTCGGAATCATCTGATAAGACCTCCTCCTATCTGCTTAACTTTGCCTGGGAAACCTATTCCGTACCTTCCCCAGCCCTACCACGTGGGGGTAGCTGCTAACACTCCCACCCCTCACCAGAGCTACCGTAATGCCTGGAGCCGGCCTGTTCCCAACCTCACGATTTCATCACAGGTATTGCATTTACTATATGTCTTCCTCAGTGGAATGCGGGTAGGCACCTGGGCACAGGGACCACGTGGTATTCCTCAGTGGGGAGCAGGTTGCCGGGTCGGCCTCAATGCGAGCTTAAAGAATGAATGGATACAATGTTAGCCAGACACATCATTCGGACCGGTAAAGAAAACAGAAGGGTCCTGCAGAGAACTGTCCCTTAAGGTTTGATATAGAGGAGCCGAATATAGTCCCAGCCTTAGCTTGGGAGAGAAAGAAATGAAGGAGACATGTCTTGTGTAAAACTATTCCCGGATCCTAGAATGGTGGATACACTTTTCAAATGTGGAGAATGCACAACACAAAGAATGAAACCTAATGGCACTGCGGTTGATAACGATGTGTCAATGTTGGCTCATCCAGCGTGACAATGTGCCACACTGATACTCATGCTGAGAGTGGGGGAGGCTCTGTGGTTGGGAGAGGAGGGATACGGGAATTCTGTGCTTTCCACCCA
Organism: Paguma larvata; assembly: GCA_030068075.1. Taxonomy (NCBI): domain Eukaryota; kingdom Metazoa; phylum Chordata; class Mammalia; order Carnivora; family Viverridae; genus Paguma; species Paguma larvata. Next base: position 66,150,566 of record CM057838.1, read on the forward strand.
ATTTTGCTGTGAACCTAAAACTGCTCTAAAAAATAAAATCTATTAGTTTTTTTTTAAGTACTAAAATAGATGTCAGCACAAAGAATGGCCACCGTTTGAGGCTTTATGGCTTTATGAACGACCTTGCTCTTACTGAAATATGAAAAGAAATAGAGTCCATTAGAATAAAGTAGAATAAATCATGCATATCCAGTTGAGATACAAGAGAATACTCTCTCTCCATGGGCTTTGATGTATTCGCCAAGAGTACAGCCAGGTAGCAAAGTGTGCCCTAGCTTGCAAAAAAAAAAAAAAAAAAAAAAAAAAAGAAAAAAAGCAAAAAAAAAAGAAAGAAAGAAAAAAAGAAAAAAAAATCAGTGTTCAAAGAGCAAGATTTAAAACATTAGAAGCAGAACAACAACAACCAAAAAAAACGTATTCCAGAGGAAATACTATCTCTAAAGGAGATACAGATTAATTTACTCTCACATCACCTTTTTCCTCGTCAATGACCCAGATTTGGTTTCTAATATTAAATAAAGATTGTAACACCATTTGCCAGTTCAAAAAAAAACATTGTATAGTCCCTACTTTTCATAATAAAAGTACTCCCTGACTTTCAGTCATCCTATTATTAGTTTTTTACATTTACGGAGTAATTTTTTATACCGTAACTTTTTACATGAATGAGGTTTAGGGCTGTAGCCAAGGAATAAGTAGTAATTATAATTGAGTAGAGCAACTAGCAACTTCCAGAACCATCTCAAAGGAGAAAGTTGCACTTGGAGTCTTATCAGGGACTGCTGTTGGGAGTTGGGTGCTCCACACACAGACACGGAGATTCAGAGTCTGAGTGTGGTAAAGGGACTGGCTCAAGGTCATACATCATACTTGTAGCCACACCATCCGCGGCAGAGCCAGCGTGGCCACCACTCCAGACCTCCGTGCTCCTCCGTGATGCACTCAGTTTCTATTATCTCATGTAAGCCAGTGAACAGCCCTGGGGAGAAGACCGTCCTACTAGCCCCAAGTTTTAGGTCAGTCAAAGTGGCTTAAAGGCGTTATTCACTTGCCCGCTGGCCACGCAGCAGGCCAGGGGCTGGAACCATGATATGAAGTAGGCCTGTGTGACCTGAACTTGGCCTGAAGCGGGAAAGGAAGTCACAGAAGCACAGCAAGGGGCAGTCTGAGTAGGACTGTCACAATGCTCAGCCACAGGGAGGGAGGACATGATTAGGGGATGGTCCCCACTCCCTCAGGGCCTGTGATTGTTACTTATTATAAGGAAGTAAAATCTGTGCTGTTGAGAGCTGCTTCTCCTCTTCCTGATTCTACTGGCCTCCAGGATCACACTGCCTCCAGAGCTGCTGCCAACAGGAGTGAAAATCTACCTGCGGCTCAGCTCATGCAACATGCCAAATGTTGGAGCCGAATAAGGTTCTGTGTATTCTCCTTGGGTAAGGAGAAGGGAGAGGCGGCCAAAAGGGGGGAGTGGCCGGATGATCTAGTTCAGGAATTCTCGCCTGGGGCTTTGGAGCCCAGCATTCCTGTCCCGGGTCAGAAGCTGCCGCTTATTAGCTACGTGACCATGGACAAATGGCTTCATTTCTCTAAACCTGTTTCCTCAACTCTAAAATGAAGATACGAGCATCTGTCCAGAAAGGCCGTTGTGATGATTCAAACTGGACACTGTGGGCAAGGTGACTTCATCAGCGTTAACCTTATCATCACACGATCACTTCTAATTCCCCCCTCGGCTCTCCAACACCTAGTACCTTAAAACGTTTTCAGAAATATTTGTTGAACTAATGAGTAAACATACTAAAATGCATTAAACAAGTTAAACAGCTTATCTAGTAAAAATTGAAGCTCGCAAAACATTTCAAATGCTAAAGCTACTAGTAGCGAAACAACTGAAGTATTAATTAGTTACCTCTTTAGCTTACCAATTTCTTGTATCTAGCTGAGAAAATCTCCCGAACTGAAGGGAAAATCTCTCTCCCAGACAGTAACTTCATTTTGAATAAGGCTTTTCAACACATACAATCTCCTAGGTTTTCTCTAGTCAATGGTAATAACTATTGATCTAGGCTTTATGTGCAGGTTTCATTTTGTGCTCACAACAGCCATTTGAAGTAGAGACGATTATTTTAGTCCAAGTATATTATTATACACACTATATATTTATTTTATAAGAACAACTGAAATTCAGAGAGTTCAGTGAATTGACCACCGTCATCAGCCACACCGGATAGAAGAGAAACTAAAGCTTCCAAGCAAGTATTTAACTTCTCCCAAGAAGTTTAAGATTAACAGCTTAATAGTAAGCAGAGCCCAGAGTAGAGAAACCCACATAGTTTGACTGTCAAACCTTAACCGCTATTCAGGTCTTTGTGCCTAGGTCAGACTCTCTGCCTCCAGTCAAGCCCAACCACTGAGAATCCTCAGGTATGAGGTTAAAAAAAAAAAAAAAAGCGCCCATCAAGATAATTAAATCTTGGCAGTTAGTTACAGTGTTGTACAAGTTTCCGCCCAAATGTAGCAGAACTAACTCATCTTTTGAGTCATTTATGGCCACACTCGACAAGCAAGGCATCAAACACTTAGTACAGCATCAGGCAAAGACCCAAATTCACACTCTATTTCATAACCTGGCTGGCAATTGAGTTCTGGGAGAGGGAAAGACAGTGTCGGTCACTTGCTCCCACTTTCCATCCCATCCTAAAACCACTGCTGCCTGACCCTATTCAAACCAGAGTCAGGACAGTAACTCTGGATGATAGAGAGGCTTTTTCTACTCTAGCCAACCCAATCCCCGGATTCATTCACTCGCTCCAACTCACTCTCTGCTTGGTCCCACCAGAGTATGAAGCAAAGCCATTCTGAGAGCACTCGCTCCACATTCTCTCACTCCCCAGACTTCCTCCCTGAATTAATGTAACCTGTGCGCACTCTAAAGCCCCTGGCTTTCCCCTCCACTTCTGCCAGAGCTCAGCACAAATGTTTCCTCACGGAAGCCTCCACTGGCCCACTGATGGAGAGATCCTCTTCATATACTCTGTACATTCCCATCCGCTGAAGTCAAATTCCTTACTGTGAATTCCGGCAAGTAGTTATCTGCCCTACGGGTCAGAATGCAAGTTACCCTGCGAACAGAAACTATGAATCTGGTGTATCTTTGTAGGTTAGGCGCTGGGAAGTTAGGAACCTCCCAGTTACGTACTTCACGAATATTTTATTCGTTACCTCCTTTTTGCCATCATCTGTACAACTTCCGTCTGAATTCTCCAAAGGAAGTACTTCAGTTAAACCTACACCCACCTGCTTTATTTGAAGACCTACCAACCGTCAGCACTTTATAGGGCCATCTTTTATTAGAATCTGTCCTATACATAGGTGTGACATTGATTTGCCCTGAGAAACAAACTCCGGGGCAGGGACTAGCTCTCAAGGTGTTTGTTTGTAACCTATGTCCTGGTACCTAGGCAGGAGCTCCAACGTCCTTGACCCTTCATAAATACCTAGTAGCATCTTGTCGTGATTGCAAATATACTCTGATGTTCTCGCATCTACTCGGCGGATAAAATCGCTACATTTGTTCCATAAGCAGCTTTCCCAGTTAATTCGGTAAAAGGAAATAAAAGCCCTTCTGCACATACTCCGAGCCTGTTCATTTTGGAGGTCCTTTGAAATGCTTCCAAACATGTCATTTTCCTACTTTAAGCAAGCTCAGTCCACTTAGAGGAAATGAGAATAGCAGCCTACACCCAGATCGCCCAAGTATAAATGCACACGCTGTGTTAGGGTCCCCTCCCTTTCCTTTCTTGTGCACGAGGAACCAGGATGAATTGAGGGCTCCCACTCTAGGGACAAATGGGCTCCCGCTGCTGAGCTATCCTCCCTTCAGCATTCACCTTCCTTCCTATTTACAGTTCTCATAGGAGCCTGTTGACAAAGCCCCGGCTTTTGAATCTCACAGGTCTGTGGCAGTGGCGTCAGGTGCTGGCGACCTCCCACACACCAGTCCCAGATGCCACATCTGCTCCTCTACCAACTGTTGGCACCTGCATCCTTATTATGCCAACAGTGCCATATGGTCACATTTGCCCACTTTCTGTAATTCAATTACCCAACGAGCACGTTCCCTTTGTCTGAGACTCTGAAGCCACGTAAGATGCAACTGATCTTAATACCAACCCCCCCCCCCCCCCCGGTGTAGACTCCAATAGGGGAGCGTATTGGTCAGCAACGTTCGCATTGATTCTGAAAATCAATGTGTACGGAAAATTTATGTTCATGAGACATTTTTCACAAACGCTGATAACCCAGAAGCAATGGGTGACTGATTCTCACACAGCGAATGTAGGAGGGCTTTGTCACTAAATGAACTCATCAGAATGTTTACTGAGCAACGTAACGATGAAACACACTAAGAGTCTCCGAAAAACTGCGGCTTGTTTTTGGACCACATATGGCAGCAAAAGGTACACGAGTGGAAAAAAATATAAATTCAGTTAACACTAACGGATGGTTTATTGGAAACCCTTATAGTCCTTTTCAAAAGGACTTGCCGGATTTTATTTTAATAAGAGAGTGAAGAGGAAGTAGTTCAAAAGATGTCATCGATCTTTTATTTAACTAAACACTGCCCTTCATTTTGAAGGAAATGATACATTTTCAAATCGGAACCTCCTTCTCAAGAAGTGGTATGAGAACGTAACATTGATTTAACGTACAATCTTCAACAAAAATACAGTTTACACAATTCACCGGGAAATAAAATACACGCAGAATTTACCGTGTTAGTCCCCGCGGGGCACAGGACTTCTAGCTAAGAAGAAAACATAGTGAAAATTTGAATAAACCAGTCAAGTTCATAGTTACCACGATTTGAAAAAAAAAAAAAAATTCACAAATAAAATGTAACTTTCCAAACAAAACCATTCAAGGACCACAATCACAACAGATTTTATTCTAATTTATAAAAAAAAAAAATGGTTAGACAATTACATAATATCAAGAGTCTTCGACACAGTGGATTCCATTCTAAGAAAAAAAAATAGAAAACACATAGCATTAAATTTTCTTCACTCTCCATAGCATATGTCATATAAAATTAAAGTTTTGCTTCCAAAAATATGTTTCCACATAGTTGTCGTGTTGTCTAGTGGTGCTCTTAGGGCCAGAAGCACCAAAGACATCTCGAGAAGTGTTAACCACCCAAGTTGTCATTTTTTTCATAAAAACTAAAAATTTTCCTAAAGGTCAGGTGGCAAGTCTTCTGTTAGACATTTTAGTGCTATAAAGTCATTTTCCATCACATGTGGAATAAAAGCTACAAAAAGTAGGAGTTCTTTCAATACAAAAGTCGTGTAGCTGAAGTTGCGGGCTCCTCTGACATACATAAGCAGTCTCAATAAAATATTTGCTCAAATAAGAAAATAGAATTTGTTTCGTTACTTTTGAGTATTCAGTCCAGTCCACGGCCCCGCGTATCCCTGCCACAGCTTCCCGAGAACGTCAGAATCAGTATTTCTTTCTTTCAGAGAACATACATACTTCACAGCACAAAAGAGTTCTATGGTCATATACGAGGGAGAAACAGAAATTATTAAATATATCCATTTTTTTTAAAGTGCCAGATGTAGCCATAGCCTGGACAGGAAAAACTCCCTTATCCACAACACTGCCACCTTGAGGAAAGGGCGGGGTTGATGGATTCCCCCTTTCTTGGAGCCTTCATTGGTTGGCTGTTGCTTTAAAGCACGAGACCCCTAACGAAACTTCCAATGAAATCATTTTTTGCATTACACACTGCGTTTCCCTGGTAGCCAGTAGAGACACGTGCGTTACCCGGGAAAGCGGTATCTGGCGTGGATGGGCTTTCTCGCCTAGCGCATTTCACCAAAACCTCTCCTCTAGAGGCAGAGTGCTAGCATGGGTGCGGATTTCATGAGTTCTTCCTGCGAGCTGAGACTTCTCACAAAACACAGTTCCTTTGGGGTGACTGGGTGGCTCTTGGTTTCAAGTTCAGGTCATGATCTCACAGCTTCGGGGGTTCAAGCCCTGGATGGGGCTCTGCACTGACAGTGCGGAGCCTGCTTGGGATTCTCTCTCCCTCTCTCTGCCCCTCCCCACTCGTGCTCTCTCTCTTTCTCAAAAGAAATAAATAAAAACTTAAAAAAAAAAAAGAAAGCAGTTCCTTTGTAACAACAGTCACTGCTGTCCCTCCATGTGACCAATGACATTCACTTTCCATTGGAGGGCAGAGGGCCACGGAGATGGGGGAGGGGAAGAGCGGCCGGCTAGCCGCCCCGAACTGCTAGGCAGTGCCCTTCTGTTCTTGCTGTCTGCACATTGCTCTTTCCACTACTGCCTTAAGCATAAAAGAAAACCCCAATCCACTAGGTGTGTCAGGCTCTCCTCAAAGTCTCTCACCTTGCCTAGCTTTTCCAAGAGCAAGAGAACAGAGACCAGAAGCTGTGACATTATTAAACATGGAAAACTAGATCTACGTTTCCAAAGGTGACTGGTGGCTTCCCAAAGTTCCGGACTAGGGCTGAGGGTGGTTCATCTTTAGCAAAGTGACAGGACCCGTGCGGGGACCCTTGTGAGAACGGGGGACATGGCTAACGCCCCTGAAATTAAACGATTTCCTAGTGAGGTGCTACGAAGGTCTAGGCTTTTAAAAATTATGGCCTCAACTTCCAAGTTTAAAAAAAGTGTACCAGGACATCCTTCGAGTCTCGTTGCCATGAGTTAGAAATCCCTGGGGAGAAGGCCCAAGGCCCGCGACCAGATGTTCGCATAGAATTCCCATCCGACTGTAAGAACTCATTCACAAAATGCCTTGGTCCGTGTCATCTATAAGGACTTCCCAAGAGAAAGAAGAACTTCGCTCAACTTTTGAGACCGAATTAGTAATGCCAGTCTGCAGCAGAGAAGCCCTGTGAATTCAAGGGCACACACCATCGAAGAGCTCACGGGAATATAAGAGATGGGTTGTAAAAATTTTCTAAAACATTCCCGCAGTAAAGGAAACAGAATCAGCAGCAAATCCAAACAGGATAGGCCAGCCTGTGGCTGCCAGATCTCACCACCACCACCAGCCTGTGCCTTAGGACTGTCACCAGATTTGGTGTTGACTACACCAGGCGGGCACTGAACTTGTGATGGCTGTCACCCCTCTTAATTGCAAAAGCGCTCTGAAGGGGTGTCCTCCAAGGATCAAAGACACTGCTGCAACAGAACAAGACTCTGCATCTTGAATTGAATTGCCTCAGGTGTGGCTGGCAAAATAAATACCTCCTCATTGAACGGACTTCAAGCCTAAGATTTTATCCCGGGCAGAATAAAAGTGAAAGTGAGGGGGATGGGAGAGTGAGGAGGGGAAAAAAAAATCACAAGCCCACCACCAAAGCCTTACATTTTAAAGGTTACTTTCACTGTTCAGGAAGGGGGTTAGGGCGATGGGTGGGAGATTAGCTAATTCCTGCCAGGGCAACCCCATTTAGCTGCTTCTGTAGTGGATACTTTATGGGGCGGCACCAGCCAAGCCCCTGGGTGACCTGCAGAGGCACACAGCCGAGCAGGTTTAATTAGATCAGAGACACAAAGGGCTATTCCCTCCCTTGATAACAACGCGGCTGCAAGTGCCCGCAATGGCAGGCGAGAAACAAAGGCGGCAAAACAGAACCATAATTGAATCCTTCCCCTAGCTGGCCCGTGACAATGATTTACTTGGAACCTGGGAAGTGGTGGCTGGAGCAGGAGGGAGCAGGAGACTCTGCTAGAAGCCAGCGCCAGATGATGAATTACTTGCGGGCGGGGGTGGGAGGGGGGAGGTAGCAAAGTCTTTGTTTTGTAGCCCAAGTTTACCCAACTGTTTATTACACTTCATGGGGGGCGGGGGGCGGGGGGAGGCTGCCCTGTTGCGGTCTGCTGCTGCCAGACCTGGGCCTGGTCTCTCCGGCCTTACACCCCAGGAATCCCCAGCCTCCCACATCCCACGCACAAGCAGATCTGCGGCTCTCCGAGCTGGCTCCGGGCTGGCGGGGCGCCGCCGCCCAGGCCGCAGTACGAGGCACCCGTCGGGCCCTCAGGGGAGGGGAGGGGAGGGGAGGGGAGGAAGTGGGGAGGAGGCAATGGCAGGCCCTAGTACTCCGAACTTTCCTCTACCCCCGAGTGCGAGTGCTTAAGAAGGGTCGATTTTGGACCCAGGTCCCGCAGGGATTAAGTGTCAGGCAAGTCCACCGTTTGGCTCACCTCAGAAAGAAAGACAGATCCAGCGGCAAGGCAGGAAGTGCCCCTGGCCAGAGTGCTCCTACCTGCTCCCTCTTCCTCCTCCGTCCAAGATAAAAGCTCAAGCCACAGCTGGCTGCGCCAGTCGCCAACTCTCCTTTTGCCAAAGGGCCCAGGAGCCCAGATGGGGCCCCGAAGGTGCTGGAGGAGGGAGTGAGAGGAGGGAGGGGGTGGCGGCCGCTGCGAAAGGCTCCCTCTCCACGCTCTGCACACGGCTCGCCCCTCAGTGCACCGCCGCCTCTCGGGCCTCGTCCTCCGGGCCGGGCGCAGGGGGGCGCCCGGGAGGCGGCGTAGTCCGCGCCGCGTCGCTGTCGCCCTCGTCCGGCTCGGCCGGATGCAGGTGCATGGCGAGCTCCTGCAGCACCGCCGCGCGCCCGATCTGGTCGTTGCGCCGTTTCTCCATGATCAGGTCCTCCAGGCTCTGGAACTCGAGCGTGTGGCTGCGCTGCGCCGAGAGCTGGATCTGCAGCCGGTAGGGCTGCTTGCCGATGCGCAGCTCGCCGCCAATCTTGAACTCGCGCTTGCCGTAGCGGCACCAGGCGGCGAAGCTCTCCGAGTTGCGCCAGCTCAGCTCGCGCTCCTTGGCGCCCACGTGTGCCAGCGCGTTGCGCACCACGGCGCCCGGGCTCAGTGGCTTGTAGCGGTACAGGTCGTTCACCACGCGGCCGCGCCGGCCCTGGCTCGCGTCGGTCAGGAAGCTGTTGCTCACCTCCAGCCGGTGCAAGTGCACCACCTGGAAGTTGCCCACGTACACGGCCCAGTGCGGGTACTGCGCCTGCGACACGAACTCCACTAGGTCGCCGGGCCTGCACTTGTTGAGCAGGTTCTCGGGCGTGTAGGTGCTCAGCGCCGCGGAGCCCGGCGAGAAGCTCTTCTGGTAGATGCACTCGTCGCGGTAGAACACGGAACACTCCACCTCATGCAGCCGCGGATCGTAGGGCTGCGGCGGCGGCAGCGGCGGTCCGTCGCCGCCGTCGGGCAAGCCGTCGCCGCCGCCATCCGGCCCCTGGGGCGGTGGCTGCGGCTCCACGTCCTCGTCGTCGTTGGAGAAAATGTAGGAGACCCCGATGCGAGGCCCGTCGTCCCGGTCCACGCCGGTCGGGTCGGCCGTGGGAACTTCCTTATAACTTAGGTGGGTCAGTTTCTCCACCTGGTTGCCCATCACGCTGCGGATACACGTTCACACAGCCGAGAGGGGAGAAAGCGAAACCACCACTAGGGTCATTGGCACGGGTCCCCGGACAGGGGCTGAGACCACCTGTTGGAAGAGGAAAGCAAGGAAGCCATTGTAGGAGCTCCTCCGTGAAAAGGGCGATTTCTTAAAAGAAGGAAGAATGGCTGGGGGCCGAGCAGCTGGAGCCATTTTACTGGGAGGCTCGGGTGCGGCGAGCCTTCCCTCATTTCTCCACCTCTAGGGTCACGGTCACAGGAGGCCGGGCAACTCTAGCCCTACCCCGCCCCCAGCACTTCACCTCGCCAGGGCAAAAGCCCATTGCATCAGCAGCTCCAACAGCTTCCGCCGGCGCCCTACCTGCCGAGCCCAGGCAGGGAGGAGTAAAGAAGAGAAACTTTACTCCTGTGCCCCTTTTTTTCATCCTCCTTTCACCCCGGGGCCCTAACTTAGCCCCTGAGACGCCCCCCCCAAGCTTCCATCCTCTGGGAAACCAGCAAGGATCCCGCGGCTCGGCGGGGGCAGGTGAGCCACCCTACCTGGCTCACCTGCGGCGCTCTCTCCACCCGTCACGCCCGCCCCTCCCCCGCGCGCCTGCCCTAGGGCTTCGGGTTACCTGCGAAAACTCACCCGCGGAGAGGTGGAGGCCTTGGAGAATTTACCCCTCCCTCCCGCCCAGCCGCACCTTGAGACTTCTAGGGTGAGTTTGCAGGTGTGGGATCCGCAATCCCTCCTCTCCAGGCGCGAGTGGCAGCGAGGCTGGGCAGGGGGGAGCGACGCATGTCTTGCCCCCGCGGCTACGTAGCGCCCCAAGATATGAAGGTGGGGGGCAATGCCTGTTTACACCGCACCCCCTCCCTCCTGCTGGGGCTGCTGTTCCCCCTCAACCAGCTCTCGGGGGAGGTGGGACGCGAGAAGGCGGAGAAGGAAGCAGCCAGGCTGCCCGGCGGCGGCAGCTCCGGCTCGGACCCGGCGAGCAACAAGCGCCGGAGCGGGAGGGACGGGATTGTAGATCCGGCTCCAGGCTCCCCGGGCGGGAGCGCAGCCCCTGGCATTTAAAGAGACAGACGCTTGCTCCCGGAGCCCAGGTCTTTCCCACACGGCGCAGAGCCTCCGGGATCTCCGCCCCCGCCCCGCCCACCCGGGCCGCGGGGCTCCGCCCAGGCCACGCCCCCGCGTCGGAGCCGGTTTAAATCCAACTGGTAAGTAATCAACCGGCTGGCGGGCTGGGTGACACTGATCGCTGATGTCCGCGCTGGCCACTGGGAATCCTTCTTGCCTTCTTAGAGCAAGGGCTTGCTGTGGGGGTCTTCGCTGCTTGCTCAGTTCGTATTTTTCCCAGCTGACGGCTTTCTAAAGAAATTGGAAGGCATACGCCACCTACCAGTGCAGAGATGAGAGAGAAAATAAGGGTTTGGTGTTTGTTGTGGTTCCCCTTCGCCCTCTTCTTTCCCAGAGTACCTGGAGAGGAAGGAATAGTCATTAGGTAGTAAACGTGTTTGCTTCTTTTCTTTTCTTGCCTAGAATGTATTTCTTGCCAAAAGTCACAGAAAAGAATGTTTTACTAGGACAGCTCAGTTTAGAGGTGTTGTTAGAATGAGTGTGCGAAACTTTAGCGTAGGAAAAAAAGTTCACAGAAAGGAAACAGAATAAAACAGAACGAAGACTTAAGTTGCTGGCTTGCTTTCAAGCCCTGCGCTGCGTTTATTAGATGTCCCTGGAAGTTAGCACAAAGTTGATTTCATAACTTCTTTGTTTCGAATGTTACCAGGTCATCCGGTAGTGAGAGAAAGCTCTCGGCTCTACTTGTTTTTCTTGGGGCTAGGGCACACAGGAATTGTCTAATTGTCCTTACATTAAAAACAAATTAGCAGAGGCCCCTCCTGGATGTATTTCCTACTTGCTGATTTACAGAAGGAAGTGACAGGAGAGGAGTATTGCCTATTAACCTCCACTACAAAGGGACACTTCCTCCCTCCATGATGATTGTGCTTTTTGTTTCTTTGTGTATGTGTGTTTTGTGTTTTGTTTTGTTTTGTACCAAAGATGCAGGTTACCAAAGTGTTCTTTGTCTTTTTAAAAAAAATAATAGATCGGAGTAGGGGTGAGGCGTTGTTAATAGACAAGCTTAGGCCGTCACTGGAACACCAGACTAATGCGTGGTGGAATTAAGAATGCAATTTAAGACTTCTTCTACCCCGTTTTCCATCACTGTTTCTTTTAACTAAATTTTTCCAGGTAACATTATTATTTATTCAGCATTCATACCAACCAGCGGAAACAGGCATATACTAACACTCCTGCGATCCTTTTTTAGTTTGAGAGAGAAAAAAAAAAAAATCAATCTACTTAGGTCCTTTCGAGCCCGAACAATCAATATTGGCGGGACTGTGTTGGAAGTTAGTCCTTTGGCAAGTCTAAAATCACAGTATAAGTTAGACCAAAAAGAGACTTCTGTGTGCCTGCTGTGAAGATGAATTTAGCTATTTTCTGAACAGCCTCCGGCACGTGTTCTGAGGTGCTGCTGTTACCTGAAAGCTTTGTGTCACCGCCACGTGAGCTCATGTAGGTACCCATTTTACAGGGAGGATGTAGGCTTAGAGAGGGGATGGTGAGTCATCCCACACCTATTAGACTGCGAAACGTGTCTTCTACACCACGCGTTCATTCTATAAGTTCAACAGGCACCAGCAGTGATAGGCCATTTTGCCCTTAGCTGCTACTGGGCAGCTTAGCTGGGAATGGGAGAATCCCTAGAAGGACACGATGGTATGACAGTTTGCTGCCGGTACTGGGGGACGAAGATCTAATAATTAGGAAACAACACCCAGCTGTCTAGATGTCTGTCCCCTTGTCTTGTGGAGTTCTGATCAGGTACGCGATAGTGGCTCAGCAGCGTTTCTTCAACTGACCAACTATAAAGTCTCAGAGAAAACTTGTTCTGAGTCATTTTTATATCCCAATGCTTGGCACTTAATAAGTGCTCAGTAAATGCTTGATGGATGCTTTGGTGGAATTCTTGGCCCTCCCCTGCCTCCTGTGTAGCTGCTTCCGTTAATTCCTATGTAGGGGCCCAAACTCCATCTGATCATCATGGTCAGAGGTTGTAGAGGGCTCCCAAACATACTTTGCTCGTCTCCAATAATCGTTTAATTAATTTAAAGTTAAATTAGCTGTCAGCAATCTGGACACTTGGGAAATCTCACGTTTCGATTTCCAACTTCGCCCGGAAAAGCTAACGATGTGAGCCCATCAGGCCCATGTTCCACCATAGCGACAGAGCTAGAATTAAGTGATGGTTGCCTTGGAGATGAGATGTAGTCTCCAGTTGGCCCCAATCCTGTCCTACCCACTTCACCTACCTGGTTCCTTGACCGGCCCGGGGAATCTCTGTGTTGGCCATCTGTGCCATTCAAGTTCTACACTATGCACTGGATCACTTCATTATATATAGATATTTCAGCGGCTGATCATAGACCACCTGGTATTATTCTTTAATTCATGTATTTAAAATGTCTTTTCTAGGGATGCCTGGGTGGCTCAGTCGGTTAAGCATCTGACTTCGGCTCAGGTCATGATCTCTTCGTGAGTTCGAGCCCTGCATCGGGCTCTGTGCTGACAGCTCAGAGCCTGGAGCCTGCTTCAGATTCTATGTCTCTCTCTCTCTCTGCCCCTCCCCACTCATGCACGTGCACACACACTCTCTCTTTCTCTCAAAAATGAGTAAATATTTAAAAAATAATACAATGTCTTTTCTAGAGAGAGCTTGATTTCAAAACATATTTCTTGAAGACCTACTAGGAACCTACTTGTCTTACACACGACACATTCACTCTACAAGTTCAACAGGCACCAAGCTAGGTTTTATAGATATTCATGTCCCCATGGAGCTCAGTGTAGTGGAGGAGACAGAAATAAGTAGACGTCTTAGGACAGTGAGACATGTCCTGAAGGTAGAGGGTGCTGAGGATAAGTTTCAAGACATGTGGATATAAAGATGAGTCTCAAAATGCCCGCCATCAAGGGTGTTGGACGCATGGGGGTGACACAACTCTAGATTCATAATGACAATGACCAGTGAGCTCTTGATTCTATTATTCTCTTAAGTTTAGATAGGCTAGGTGACTTCTCTCAGCTGGCAAGTGGGACAATTTCACAGGTCGCCTTGACTTCGAGGCTTGTGCTCACAACCGCTTTATTTTAAGATTTGACAAATACTTGAGTTTTGCTGGTTTTACCGGGTGCCAAAGATAAAACCCTGTAGACAAAGTCCTTTCTCTGATGGCATTTATACACTGATAGGGGGAGGCAGGTGGCAAGTTAGTCAATGAATAAGAATTTCTGAGAGAGATAAGGGCCAGGAAGAAACTGAAATAGGGTAATGGGATTAAGTGTGGCTCCTGAGAGGGTGTTGGGGTGGTGACCTACTTTGGATAAGATGCTCAGAGATGGACTCCAGGGGAAGGGGAACTTGAGCCGGCCTTGGCATTCCCTCCACATTCCTAACCAAGGCGAGAAGGAACTGGAATGTTCAGGAAGAGGAAAGGAGCCAGTGAGCGAGGGGCTGGGTTGGGAGGTACAGTCAGAGAGGTGGGAGGCTTTGAAGGTCGAAGGTCCTCACTCTGGCTGCCCTTGGAAGATGGACCAGAAAGGTATGGGAGAGGAGGCAGGTCCATTAGAGGGGACAGGCTGTGCAAGAGAAGGCACTCCATGCAAATAGAGCCTGGCAAGCAGAGAATGAAGCCCCGTGAAGGCATCTTCCCAAAGAGCAACCGCTCACTGAAGAAATGTTCATTGCATTTGGATTCTCGGCCACACTATAGCTTCATCGCCCCAGCCCGGCAGTGACCCAAAGTGTCACATCCCACACACCTCCTTGGGGGAGGCCCTCGATAAAAGCAAGCCGTGTTGAATGCCAGTTAGTCACTCTCACAATATCCCTGTCCAGAGCAGCAGGGAATCATCGAGAACTGACATTTCTACCTGACAAGGCACGGGCACAGACTCTGCAGGTGTAGCGGTTTGAATGGCTCACTCCGAGAATGTACAAAACAGGAGCACGAGGGCAGAATTATCTGATTAGGCAGTCTGGAACTCTGCCTGTTCCCCGGGCTGGGCCCCAGGCTCGCAGTGGCAGCAGATAGCTGAGTGAATTTGCTGGAAAACAGGTTCTTCCACACCTCCTTATTTGGGGAAACTCCCAGACTCACCTGCACCTGTTACCCTCTGCTGAGATTCTATTGAGACCATAAGAGGTGAGCGGTAGCAGAATGGAAACAGGTGACCTGGGCTGGTGTCCTGTTTGCCAGGCACATGACCTTGGAGCCTCTCTTTTCCATTTGGCCTCCTTTCCCAGGCTCTGAAATGCGGCCGAGGCTACTCCTTGTCTTGTGAACCCTCCAGCGAGACAGTTTATATGGCAGTACCTCATCAACCCTAAAGGTTGTGGAGATGCCAGGCATTATTCACACGTCATGTAAGAGCCAGATGATGGTTTTAATGTGGGGAGAAAAAGGATAACCATTTGTTGTGGGAGCGGTCTTCCTGAATTTCCATACTAATCCTGTTTCTTCCATTTCCCAGAGAAGCACTCAAAGGCCTGGGGATATGAATCTTGCTGAGTGTAAGTGAGAGAAGCTGGGTTCAAATCCAAATCTGGCTGATTCGAGTCTGCTTTTCAGGCTGCATCGAGCTGCCTCAGGAACACCAGGGTATGTGTTCATTCAGACATTGGCCGGGGTGGGGGTGGGGGGAGCTGGCGTGTCCTCTGGGTGTAGCGTGACCACCTTGTCCTGGTGTGCTGGCACCATCCCGATTTTAGAATTGAAAGTACTGTGTCCTAGGCAAACTGGGACAGTTGGCTGCCCTGCGTGGGTGTCATTGCCCTCTCTGAATCAAGGGCTTTCAAGGGGTGTTGCCTGGGGGTGGGGGGGGGTGGGTGGGTGGAGCAGGGGTGGGATGGGAGCAAGGTGAGTCAGGTGTTTTATTCCAGACGCGCTCTGGCAGAGGCCCCTGTTTCCAGGTGAGGTTATATACACAGCAGCAACTGCACGAGCAGGGCCAGCCCGTAAAAAAGACAACACATACTATAACCTGCTTGGTATTCATTCTTTTGTCTTTCTCTTTTTTTAATGGGCTGCTTCACAGGAGGCAAGGGCTGGGTCTCTCTCCCCTGTGAGCTGCTCTCCCCACCCTCCTAGGCTGGCTGTCTTGGGGTTTAAAACCTGCAGAGTGAGTTTTCCCCTTTCACTGAATTATTCCTTGACCTTCAGATTAAGGAAGGAATCACAGAGGAGGCCGAATGGCATCCTTGTCCTCGGCGTCTCTGTTTTATTTACTTCCCTGCCCCCAGATAACCAGAGTGGGCTCTCTCCAGTAGCCTGGGCCCCAGCCGGTCTGCCCTGTGGGCAGGCGAGAAGAAGAGATGCCCCAGGAAGGGCTCCGGGGCAGCTACCCACCCCACACCCTCAGCTCTCCATGCGTTCATCCTGTGGCTAAACTGTGAGGAAGCTTTTCATCCTTTTCCTGGGAGAGGGCTCGCCAGTGGGAAAACACTGAGGCCTGTCCCTTCCAGATCCTTGCTGCTTGGGGAGGCCCCTGACAACATCCTGTTGATGCTGAACCGGAGAGTCTGATTTGTGCTCGGGAGTCTGAGCCGGTAGCCGGGCTCCTGCAGAAGCCTCATGAAAGATGCATTTCACCAGGCGGTTCCAGGGGAGAGACTGGCTTAAATTACAGCTCTATAAATCCAAATATTGGCATATCTGCAAATCCAAATGTAGAGATTTCAAAAAAAAAAAAAGTCTAAATTCTAAGAACCGTATTTTGCGCCTCTTGTGCAAAACGGGGAAGATGAGTTGTTTAGAGAGGAGACAAGGCTGTCAATAATGAGAAAAGCTTTAGCCCAGCAAACCCAACCCCCTTTTCTTTCCTTGGGCATTCTTCTTGCTTCCAGGGAAGAAGAGCTGACGTGAGAGAGGAAGACAGCATTGGATCAGCCTGGCTTTCTGCAGGACCGACGGGGGGGACCAGCCACCCATCATTTGGGGCAGAGGGCTCAACAAATCTGGTGGCTCAGTTGCTGTCTGCTTTCCCCAAGCCACTGTCGGCCTGTGGCCAAGGGAACCCCATGGGGCACTCACCCACCATAATCTGCTCCCAGCCCAGTAGCCCCCAGCAATCCCACGAGACTGAGAGCCAAACCAGATCACTCCTCTGCTCAAAACCCTCCTGTGGCTCCCAATCTCTCTTGGAGAAGGGCCAAAGTCCCTCTCTGGCACACCTTCACTCATACCTCCAGCCACGCCGGCCCCTTACCATTCCTCTCCTGCGATGGGCATGCTTCTCTCTCACAGCCTTAACATTTACTGTTCCTTCTGCCTGGAACACTTTTCCCCAGATACCTTCATGGGGTGCCAAGTCTTAATTCAGACGATGGCTTCTTGGTAAGCCTGCCCTGGCAACTCTATTCAAAATTCCGGATGTCTTCCCATACACACCCCTTATTCTTTCCCGATCCATTTCTTGATCATTCAACTCCTCTATCACCTTTTAGGATTCTATTTTAATTTATCTTTTAATTATTTTTGTTTATTATCTCTCCTAATTAGAGTATAAGCTCTATGAAGTCAGGGATCCTTGTTTTGCTCACTGAGGTATCCCTAGCTTCTAGAACCGTGTTCAACACATGGAGGCATTATTCTTAATTTAGAGATAAGTAATTACTTTTAAAATTTACTAAATGCCTATGGCGTGCAAGGCACTCTACTCGACAGCTGCATTTCAGGGGGATTAAGAAGTCGAGCCCAGGTAACCCAGCTAAGTTCACCAAGAAACTAAAGCTCCGTCCTGTCCAACATGGTGGCCACTAGTCCTGTGTGGCCACTGAGCACCTGAAATGTAATGGCTCTGAACTGAAATGGGCCCTAAATGGAAAACGCACACCAATTTTACGCTGCGATACCAAACAGTAAAATATCTTACTATTTTTTTCCGAGTGATTACAGGTTGAAACTGTAGTATCTTAGATCTCCTGGGCTAAACGAAAGATATGTTTACAGAGCCAGGACACCAACCATTAATATTACGGAACATGTGCTCCTCCCTGCCAACTAAGAATGCCTTTTGAGAGGCATTCGGGGACTCACTGAGACATGCTTACAAAGAATACAGATTGGCCTAATGATTATATTTCTTTTTGTCAATCACTAAGCCAAGAGGTGAGGGGCTGGGTTTATGCCTCTGGCTCTGTGGGCTAAGTCCCTCCACTTTCCATGGGTTGTCAGAGTTGCGTTTCTGGACCTTTGAGCTTGATGATTGCATACATCTCAAGTGATGGAGAATTCGTGAAGGTGATAATAGACAAATAAATAAGATAGCAGCAGCTAACATCCGGGAGATGCTTACTATAAATAGCACCATTCTAAAACCCGCACCTATGAGGCAGGCATTATTATCGTTATCCTCAAGAATCTTGCCCATGGCAACACAGCTAGTAATTTGCAGAGTCAAGAGTCAGACACAAAACGGTGCCGCAGACTAGGGGCAACCTCGAACTAGTTATGCAGCGGGCCCAGATAGTAACCAATTTGGCAGAATTCCTTTGTCTTCAGACTCCGTGTTCCCCCTGGCCCCACCTGCGGGTGAAGAAGCCCTTACCTGTTACAGTCATTCAAGAATCTGACTCTTCATCGCCCTTCTGGCATCATGGCCTCCCAGTTGCCCAGTTGGCCAGTGTGTATGTCCCAGCCACATCAGTCTTTGGGTTCCCGTCCACACCAAGCTTGTGATTACCTCAGGCCTTGGCATGTCCATTCCCTGGACCTGGAATGTTCTGGAATTCCACTCTTTGCAAAGCTAAATCCTTTGTCTTCTTCATGCCTCCAATGAAGTCAAGTCCTTAGAGGGGGTTTTGCTAACCAGCTTGTTACACACCTCCCCCTTCCTCAGCTTGTTTGTTTTCTACATAACACTTATTACAGTAGTGATTATATTTGCTTATTTCATCATTGCCTGTGTCTCAAGGAACCTAGACCAAGTGTCACTATTGAACCCTTGTCCAGTATAGTGTCCTACACACAGTAGGTGCTTAACAAATATGCACTGAGTAAACACACCCTTCTTTGGATTAGCCCGATGGTCTCCTTTGGTGTGGCCCAGGAGAAGCATGTCTTCCAAAAAAACGATTTTGAGTTTCAAGTGTGTGCTAAGTCTGTAAAACCCAGGTGTGAAGTGGAACCGGGAAGAAGCGGATGGCGTAAAACAGGTCAAGGGGGAGAAAGAGGAAAGAAAGAAAGAAAGAAAGGAAGAGAGAAAGGAAGGAAGGAAGGAAGGAAGGAAGGAAGGAAGGAAGACAATAAGGACCGAGAACAAATATCAAGAAAGGGTTTTGCTAACGTTCATGGCATTGGGGGTTGATTGCCAGTTTAGTGGCCGCGTTCTCAGACTAGACTGCGGGAGCAAAGGATGGGATGGAGTTCTCCCTCCACATGGTGAGGCCCCGCCTGCGGGCTAGCCCGGCCCTGGGCCCTGCAGCCGGGGCTGAATGCGCACCGCTGCGCAAGGCAGTCAGCCGCAGTGCCTGGCAGTGCGGCTGCAGCAATTCAAATTGAAGGCCTACTTTATGCCATCCATTGTTCTCGCTGGCTCTGCAAAGGGACCAAAACCTAATCCTTGCCCTCTGGATGGTCGTGGCTCCATCACACCAACTAGCATCTACTGAAGAGCTCAGGAGATATTCAGTAAACTTTTTTTTTTTTTTAAGTAATGGATTAATGAATGCATAGAATTAAGCCTTTGTCTTAAGAGTCCTAAAAGCAGTTGGGGACGCCAGACGAAGGATATTTAGAGACTGAGCCCAAAGAATAAGTTATATAAGCTTATATAGCTATGTTTACCTAGCGTTTGCAAATTGGAGAAGCTATAATCACTCCCTACATAGCTCTTGTAGGGGAGGAAGCAACTAATTTTGCTCTACCTGTCTTAGGTTCATTGGCTGGGGTCCTCAAATTAGACCGGCAAATGACAGATTAACAAGAGAAAAACAAATAAAAGCTTATTAATGTGTGCTTCACGCAGATACACAGGAGTGCTCTGTGATGAGTAGATCAAAAGGGTGGTTGGAACTTGGGCTTATATAACATCTTAGCGAAGTACAGTAATTTTGTAGAGAAGTGACATGGCAAAGAAAAAGGACTTTGAGCTCCTAGGGAAAGCCAATCGTGGGAAGGCAAATATATGGGGAAACTAATGGTGAACGGATGGAAATTTTCTCAGTGCCATCCTGTCTCCGGTGGTGCAGGAAGTGGGGAAAGGGGCCACCTTAACGAGGGGAATGTATGTTCTGTTTTCAGGCAGAGAGGTGGACGGCAGAGAACTTTTCTTATATCTGCTTCTTCTCAGTTGCCTTCAACTCACATGAATCCTTGTGCCAAAGTGACATCTTTTGGGGTAGCATATTATGCTACTCTTCGCTATGAACCGGCAAAAAGATGAGGTCCTATCTCTGAGATAGCAGGAGAATTCATTCCGTGCCAGGGACTGTGCTAATTTTGTAATCATTATCTGGTTAACCCTTCTCACAACCTCAGAGGGCAAGTTCTATTATGGTGCCAATACCCACTTTATGGCTGAGGAAAGTGAACCATCTAAAGTGACCTGTCCCTATCACAGAGCTGGCGAAGCAGCCAACCAACAGCATATGGACCGAGACAGGTCTGAATGGAAGCCTCACTGGACAGGGGGTCCCGTGCTCCAACCACTCATTTGTCCAACTGATGTGACGACAGGAAGGAGCTTCTTGGTAAGGCCAAATGCAGCCATTAGCTGTTTCTTTCTCCTCTTCCTCCTCCTCTAAGTGGGGCATGCTTTACTCAGGGCAGCTAGCTCAAAGTTTTCAGACTGTTCTCAGACAGTTTTCTTAGAATTTAGCACACCCATACTGATTTTGGTAACAGTCTGATAGAAGATGGCCCCGTTGGCAAAAGGAACTCGAACTTTCCATATCAGGACAGCCCAGGGAGAGGGAAAAAGAAACAACCTGGGGACCCTGACTAATTTGACAAATGAATGTATTACTGTGAGAGGGTCTGAGTCATTAGCGGTTTGGGGACATGCCAACTATGATAAATAAATTGGATTTTGGTGTGCTGTACCGAATCGCTACATCCCCGTGGGCACTTCAACCCAACACCAAACCTGAGCAGGAAGGAGTCGGCCATTTTGGCAAGGTCGAAAAGATTCCCATTCCCACCTGGCAAATTGCCCTCACCTCGTGCTTTCTAAATTCCTGCCCAAATTGTCAGGGACTAGATCAACATTTACGGATACTGTACTCAGCCCCTTTCCTTCCATTGTCCACAAGCCCCAGGGGCTCTTCCCTCCTGGGTCCTTATGTGTATGACTTACTGGTAGACTATGACAGGCATTAACTAGTAACGCTCCACCTTGACCTTCTCGAGTGAGCTGGGTTTCTGCTTACCCGAAGGTTACATAAAATCCGCCTTGTTTCCTTCCTGGTTATTGAAAATCTTTCTAAACTGTGCTTGTTCACCCACCTGCCTAAGTTTCTGGAGTAGAATAAAAATAATTACATTTCTGCACGATGACCGCCCGTCTTGCGGTGCCTCGGGCACTCTTCTTGCCTCGTGGTTAGGATTAAAATCTCACTGTAGTTGTAGACTCCTGTGAGAAATCGGGCGTCAGCTATCCGAAATCGAAAAGAAATTAATTTAATTTTTTTTTTGAGAGAAACGCAGCCTCTTGCCTTCCCCGTGCCTAGCAGAGTGTCAGGAGTATTTTTCTCAAAAATGCTGGCGGAGTCACTGAATACCTGCTATGAATGTATTTCTTGCAGGCTTTATTTCCCCCCTAATAATAATTGGATCTGCTCTGTATCGATTGCTAATGGTAGTTCCAGGTGCTGTGCTAAGCCCTGTGCGTGCTTTCCGGCATTTCACCCCATGTTGCCACACGGCGGGTGGGCTTTATTCTACAGACAAGGAAAAGGAGCCTCAGAGAGGTTGAGTGACTTGGCATATGTTCCAAAACCAGCAGGAAGGGACAAAACAGAATTCACGTGACTTGAGGGGTTTGATTTATGGACGGCAGTTTTCCTCCGCGTGAGGGGCTGGATTTGCCAGGACTGCCCCAAAACCACAAGAAAATGGAAACTCCGGGAAGCGAAATTGAGGTGGGGGAGACAGACATTTATCCCATGGTCCTAGACTGCCCCCCGATTGGGGAGTCAGTACGGTTCAGTGATTGCGAGAGGGGATTTTCATATCGTCTCTGGGGAAGGACCAGGCTGCTTGTTTCCTTTGCTTGCTTTGTTTATAATTTCTCACTTTTTGTGTGTGGTACCTTTGCGAAATCACATAGATAGCAGTTTTTTGATATATGGCAAGATATCATTCTTCTAGAATTCATAGAAAAATGAAGTAAAAATAATAACATGAGTCCAAGCCCTAATTTTTAAAAAATGATTGTTATTAGATTTACAGGTATGCAGTAATTGTCAAATAGTTATAGGATTTCTAGCGGTTTACTCCCAGTTTTTGTTCTTTCTCTGAGGGCAGGTAACGGTTGGCGCGCCCACAGAGGTGCCCCCATCCCACTTTAGAGTGCTGATGGGGTTTTGGAGTGACAGGGGTCCAGAGCCGATGGCCAAGAAAGAATTCTTGAGACGTCTTCGGTGCAAAAAAAGGTGATTTTATTAGAACACAGGGACAGGACCTGTGGGCAGAAAGACCCGCACTGGTTATGTACTATGGAGTTGGGGGAGGGAAAGACCAAAGGGAGGCCTCCAGAAAGACTTTCTTACGCTGAAGAAAACTCATAAGATATCTGAGGTCTAGCTATTGTCAAGCTAAGGTTGTTTTCCCCCTAGTAAGGCATTAACATTGTGTCCCTAGGGAGTTCTGGAGAAATGTTCTACTCTGTATTTGCCTTCCGTATTTGTCAATGGGCTGCAGGTTGTAAGGAAATTTAATTTTATCTGCCCTTTCTTTCTTGCCTTCGTTCCCCATGTCACTATGGAGGGGAGGGTGATGCAGGGCTCCAGAAACTGAGTCTACAGGTTTCTAGAGATGAGGCTCTTGATAAGATTATCTTTTTCTTGTAATTTACTAAGATATTTGTAAACTGATGGAGACTCCTGTCTTGCAAGACTGTGATCTCTATCGGTTACTCGTTTGGTTTTTTTTTTTCCCTTTCCTTTGTTCTTGGGCAGCTGGAGTGCCTGAGGAGTATCACAGATACCCACCTGGGTGGGGGGTGATGTTGTCAGCTTGTGGTTTGCCCCCAGTTGCCTATGCTCCCTCATCGGCACTGGGTCGGACGGCCCCTCCTCCAAATGTGTGGTCTTCGACCTGGCAGCGAGGTCCTCACCTGGGAGCTGAGATTGTTGGAAATGCAGGATCTCAGGCCCCCAGGCCTGACATTCAACCTACTGAACCAGAACCTGCAGCTTAGCAAGGCCACCAGGTGACTCTTGTGCACGTTGGCGTTTAGGGAGCACTGTCTCAGAACGTAGGCTCTGAGGTCTGACTCCCTGCTTTAATCAAGCTCTTATCTCTTCTGTGTGACCCTGGGCATCTCGCTTAACCTTTCTGTGCCTCAGTTCCCTAGTTTTAACAGCGCACGCCTTTCTGGGCTACTGTGAGCACTGCCAGCTAATACACCTGCAGGGGTAAAGCCAGATGAGCTAAGCCCTGTGGAACCCTGCATTGTAAGGTAATGGCTCTGGAGCTATTGTTATTGTTAATGATTAAAAAAAAATTTTTTTTTAAGCCAGCCTCTTGTCTTTGAGGCCAACAAATCCAGGCCAAGGATGTTGACTTTGACGGTTGATAAGGGAGCATATGGCAAGCAGGGGGCAAAGCACAAGCTAGCACCCCCCACCCCCCCCAAAGGTGAAATATACGTGATACTCCTCAGGCGCTCCTGGCTGCCTAAGAACAAAGCAAAGGGCAGAATATAAATGGTTAAACTGACAGGATTCTCCTTCGGTTTACGGATAATTTAGTCAACTGCAAGAAAAAGGCAATCTGACCCATAGCCTAATCTCCAGAAACCCCGAGACTCCGTTTCCTGGAGCCCTGATATCACCCTCATCAAGATGGAAGGGGGTTTAAGCGCGTGGCACGGCCATGTGGGAAACAAAGGCAGATGAAAAATTAAATTCCCTTACTGGCTACAGCCTATCGACAAGTCCTTGAAGCCGGCAGAGTGACCTTCCTCTAGGAGCTAGGCTGCCTCCATGATGACACTTTGCTGGGGGCAAAAGGGAGTCCTGGCTTCACATTATCCCGACCCCCTAGGATCCTCTGAGGCTCCTTACAGGCATAAAAATTCCTTCGCAAACCTCCTTTGTCTTTAACTCCCAAGTATATGTGGGCAATCGTACTCTAACCGTCCGGCCCCTGATAGCCATCTGAAGGCTCTCATGACTTAGGTTTTACTAAACAGGAATAAATGACGTTTCCCTAACAACAGCCAGTCCCTCAAGGTCCTAGAAACCTTGCTTCCAAAATTCCTTAGAGACTTATGCTGTCCCTAACCCCTCCCAACCTGAGGGTATATAATCAGTCCCTCTTCACAACCCCAGTGCAGCTCTTTCTGTCCACGGGTCCTGTCCCCGTGCTTTAATAAAATCACCTTTTGCACCGAAAGACGTCTTCAAGAATCCTTTCCTGACCGTCGCCTCCGAACCCCGCCATCACCCGAAAACCCCATCACAGTCATCGTTTAGCTGTATGGAGGGTCCCCCTTCCCCTGTATGATCCACGTTATTTAAATGAGGCCATTTAAAACCCGCTAGGACAGGTCTCTCCACCCCACTCAGGACTAACCCCCGTCCTGATCAAGTAAGACCTCAAGGGGCCCTGCGAACTGGGAAATTCTCGTTCCCCTGAATGTTGAGGGCAGATCTCACTGTGGCTTGGTGGAACTCTCTGGCCCTTGGAGCCATGGCAATTCAGCGGAGAGAAGGGACACACGCTCTCTCTGGGTGGTGGGGTAGGTGTGGGCTTTCAGAGTCACGGCTGAATTGCCTTCTTTTCTTCCGTTGGCTCTACGGATGAAAACCAGCAGAGTCCGCTGGGGAGACTAACGTTTCTGGGAGCCGGGGCCCGGAAAAGGCAGCAGACAGAGGGAACAGTCATCCAAGTAGGGTTTGCTGGAGATTTACGTGGAAACCTCCTCACAGACGCAGGGCTGCTGGATTTCTAAGGAGGGCGAGATAATTTGTTCTTGTGTGCTAAGATAAGGGTAAACAAATTTCACGCTGTGATGTGAGCTCCTATCTGCAGAAGTCAGGAAGATTCCCTGCCCCTGCTGCCGAATCGTGTGCTTGACAAATCATCCTCCGAGGCTTATTTCTCCGGAGACTTCATCTAGCGGTCACGCCGGGGCCTGAGTATGAAGGGTGGAAGGACAGGCCTGGGCGCAGAGGAGGGAGACTCTTGTGCTCCTGTGTATCTGGAAGTCCAGAAATGAAAGGGGCCACAGCCCTGGGGTGGCATTGAGTGGCTCCGCCGGATGCGTGGGCAAGACTGAGGAGATCTGCCCGGAAATGTGTGTTCCTGTTTCACCTTGAGCTTGGCCTGGGTCCAGCAGTCACGCACACCTTGGGTCTGCCCTTTATACTGTCAGCGGCAGGTGGGTAAGTGTTCTATTCCTACTTGCTCATCACACCTCCATGAAAGGAAGCCTTCGCTGGGCTCTGGAAACTAGGTGGCTGTCTCTGCTTCTGCTTCTTTTTTCTTTTTTAAAAACTTTTTTAACGTTTATTTTTGAGAGACAGAGTGTGAATGGGGGAGGGGCAGAGAGAGAGGGAGACACAGAATCCGAAGCAGACTCCAGGCTCTGAGCTGTCAGCACAGAGCCTGATGCGGAGCTCGAACTCACAGACCGTGAGATCATGACCTGAGCCGAAGTCGGATGCTCAACCGACGGAGCCACCCAGGCGCTCCTTTATTTATTTTTGAGAGAGAGAGAGAGAGAGAGAGTGTGTATGCATGCACGAGTGAGAGAGAGGGAGAAAGAGAGTCTTAAGCAGACTCCATCTCTTGACTGTGAGATCATGACCTGAGCCGAAATCAGGAGTCTGACGCTTAACTGATTGAGCTATCCATGCACCCCATGTTTTGTTTGTTTTTGAACAGTCTTTAAAAAAAATTGGAGTGTAACTTAAAATTTGGAGAGTTTATTCTATAGTATACATTATTTGGTGTTTTGCATACATTTGTTTTATAATCTTAATTATTCTATATGTTACTATTATCATCCCCTGTACAGGTATTCCAGCTGAGGCTCCGGAACCAAGAAGACACAGCCCTTGTGAAGCGAAGCTCAAGCGGATCCCGGAGTCCCGATCCGGGATATATTGCTATCCGGGTGCCTGGGCATTTCCCTGGGCCTAGGCCTGGGTCTCATTTTTCCTACCCCTAAGACTTGGGGAGAGACAGATTACGATCCCATCAGCTGCTTGTCAGTGGCGTCAGAAGTGCAGGAGGAGGCGGTGTGCAGTCAGGCCGCCTGGGCTGTCAGGCTTGAGCAACGTCGTGTGTGGGTCCCCGGTGAACCAGATGTGGCTACGCAGCCTTGGGTGTGAGAAAAGTGAACAGCGAGCCGGTCGGGAGCACCGGGCCTTCCAGACGCAACTCATCCCAGAGCCTGGAAGTCCAGTCTGCAGCGGATGAGTGACCAGGCTGGTGTCCTTGAGAACCGAGATCCCAAAGATGGCGTGGCCGTGTTCGTGTGTTTGCAGAGTAAGGCACGCGTACGTGCACACGCATGCACACACGGATACCATCATCACGAGTGTCCGTGGATAGCCAGAGACACAGGAGACATAGGATGAGATTCTTTAGTGTTGCAAATGATACCACCCACCCTCTCCGGCTTCCCCATTTAGGACTTTGAAGATTATGAAGGTCTCCCATTAATCAGTCTTCCTCTGCCCATACTTTCCATATTCTTGGTGCAGACAGTGTATATATTACTTTTTATAGAAAGCAAAGAGAGTAATGTATATGAGTGTACATATACATATATACATATATATGCAGATACATATATCACTTTATATATTTTGTTTTTTTCCCATGATTTTTCCATATGTAGACTTTCTGAAAGTTCATCCACACAGCTGGTAAGCAGGTTGCTTCCGGGTAGGGATCTAAGTGCCTAGAGGTATGAAAGACGATAATTTTGCATAACGTCCTCTTGACTATTTTTTGAATCTTTTTTTTTTTTAATTTTTTTAACCTTTATTTTTGAGAGACAGAGAGACAGCATGAGTAGGGGAGGGGCAGAGAGAGGGAGACACAGAATCCGAAGCAGGCTCCAGGCTCTGAGCTATCAGCACAGAGCCTGATGCGGGGCTTGAACTCAAGTTACCAGGAGATCATGACCTGAGCCGAAGTCAGCCGCTTAACCGACTGAGCCACCCAGGTGCCCCTATTTTTTGAATCTTTTAATCATGGATATGGATTCCATATTCAAAACAGTAAACTTAAAGAAAAAGTAAATTTAAAAAAGAAAAAAGAAAGCCATGGTCAAGTGTCCGTCCTCCCCTCGGCTGTTTCTGAGTTGGTTCCTCTGAGCATATGATCGATTCTGAGTGTGATTAGCTCTCCAAGTATTTATGACCCAGTTAAAGGCCGTTTAGGGCTCATCGGAAAGAAGTAGACTGCAGGAAGGGCCCTGGAGGTGAGGAGGAGGAAAATGCCCTAGAGGGGGCCGTTCCTCCAGCCTCAGCCAGGAAAGGCCAGACCACTGGGGCGTGAGGAACGCTGGGAATTCTGGCAAATCAGTTAAGAAATGAGGTGGACTCTTTGTCTCGGCGCGGGGCGTCTTTAGGAGTATCATGAGATTTGAACTGGACTTAGGGAACTCTTTTTTTAATTTTGAAAGGAATTCGGCTGCATAGACTAAACATTTGTTGCTGGACCGACCTGTGGCCACAGAACTGAGGTGCAGACTTTAAAAGGGAGTTAGGGGCACCCGGGTGGCTCAGTTGGTTAAGCGTCCGACTTCGGCTCAGGTCATGATCTCACGTTTGTGAGTTCAAGCCCCGCATTGGGTTCTGTGCTGACAGCTAGAGCCTGGCGCCTGCTTCGGAGTCTGTCTGCCCCTCCCCTGCTCATGTTCCATTTCTCTCTTTCTGTCTCTCCCAAAAAGTAAATACACATTAAAATAAAGAAAAGAAAAGGAGCTCGGGCTATTGTCTTATTATAGTGGCAAATAGCTATCACAAGGCCGCGGCTCTCAACCCTGGCTACCTCGCCATCACCGCAGGCGTTATTTAAACACTTGTTGCCTGCCCGTCCCCAGAGCCTTGAGTTCAGTGGGTTTGGCGTAGGGCCTGGGAGTCTGCATCTCTAACAAGTTCTCAGGTGATGCTGACGCTTCTGGTTTGCCGACTCCTCTCTGAGAACCACTGTCAAGAGACGAGGGTAGGGGGCTCGTAAAGCTTGCTGGGTGAGTTGAGGATCGAATGTGATAGGAACAAGGCAATTTCATGCTGCGTATGTTTCTTGTAATTATCTGTGTTTTTCTTTTGTTTTAATGAAGCACTTTCTGAAAATATTACCTATCATATCTGTTTTAAGGTGAAAGAGGGAAATGGCTGTGTTGATGAGCCGGAGAGAAGGGGGAGCACTATACCCTAAGGTACCCGAGGGATGACCACGGGACTCCCCAGGGGAAAGACCAGATCACTGATCAGGACCTTCAGGTCACAAGTGTCACAGAAATCTAACTCCTTCCTCTTACGATCGGATTTGACTGCGTGGAACGCAGCTCACTTTAAATGGTGTCTTGAAACCAATTTTTTGTTTTTCTTGGACAACAATTCTGGAGGTTAGATGGTCACTGGCATTGCTTCAGGAGCTCAACAATATCAGGTCTGGTATCTCGGGGATTCTTTTTTTTTTTTTTTCTTTTCCTTTTTTTAAAACGCCTGGTCTTAAAAGAGCTGCTGTGGCTCCAGTCATCACATCTGTATTCTAATAAGGAAGGCGGAAAGTGGAAGGGATGTGGTCTCCCTCCTCAACTGGTATATCCCTCTTAAAGGCTTCAACTGTGTCACATAACCGCTTCTGGCTGCAAGGGGCCTGGACAGATTATTTAGAGGTGATACATTGCCTCCCCTCCACAAGTATCAGTTTTTCAGACAAGGCAGGAGCAGTGATGGGATATGAGGAATGCAGGGAAATCTCGCACAGCAGATTGGGCAAAATGGGGAAGACAGCAGCTTTAGGAGAAAGACAAAAATGGGCGGCTGCAAGAAACTTCCATGAGTTAGCTTCTGCTGACTAACAAGCCACTCCAAAATTTGGTGTCTTTTATAGTTTCAGTTTAGGGGCACCTGGGTGGCTTATTCGGTTAAGCCTCTGACTTCGGCTCAGGTCATGATCACACGTTTGTGAGTTCGAGCCCCGCATCGGGCTCTGTGCTGACAGTTCGGAGCCTGAAGCCAGCTTCAGATTCTGTGTCTCCTCTCTGCTCCTCCCCTGCTCATGCTCTGTCTCTTTCTCTCAAAAATAAACATTCAAATAAAAATTTTAAAGTTTAAGTTTAAATAAGCATCTATTTGTTTATGAACCCGCAGATCGGCAACTCATCTGGGAGACTCACCTGTGCTCCACATGGTGTCAGTGGGGCTTAGCGTTGCCTCTGCGACCTTAGCTGGATGGCTGGCGTGGCTGGCATCTTTGAGACACCTGGGATCTTTTTTCTACACGGTTTCTGGTCCTACTGTCAGCTTCTTCACATGGCAGGAAAGGTCCCAGAGAGTCACAAGTTATTCATTGTTGAGCAACACACCACTCTAAAACAGGGAGAAATAAACAACAAGACTTCCATTTCTCACAACTCTCTGAAGCATCACTTTGGTCTGGGCTCAACTTGAGGCTTCTTCCGCTGATCTCTGGTCTCCCTCACGCGACAAAACTGGGGCCCGATGACCCATGATGGTCCTCCTTTTATGTCCAGCAAGTGGTGCTGTCTATTGGCCAAGCTGGCTGCCTCTAGTAGGCTGGCCCGGGCTTCTTCACAGGCGCGCTAAGTTCTAGGAGCAGCAAGGGAGAGAGTGGGCCCCAGCAGGCACGTGCTTTCCAAGCCTCTGTCGTCTCACATTTGCTGGCGTCTCAGCAGCCTCGGCAAGTCCGATGGCCGAGACTCAAATCAGCGCCATATTTGGACAGGGGGTACCGAGAGAGCAACTTCGGAGACACTAGCCTAGAAACAAAGTGGTGTCTCTTCCGGAATAACGGAGATCCACTGTCCAGAAAAGACAACCGTAGGTGCACAGACAATTTTAGGGGCCCTTGGAACAGAAAACCTCACGGAGTCTTTGGTGGGTATTTTTTGTTTGTTTTGTTAGTTGGTCAGAGGGAAGGTTGGTTTTAATAAATGCAGTTTCTATGGTTCTCCAAAGCACTAAGCCAATTGACGTATTTCCCATATTTTCTTTGGAAAAAAAATGCAGACGGACATCCACGGCGGGCCCCAGCGGGAAGGTCTCCACCTGGGCGTTCTTCTGGCAAATAGACAATAGCAATTACTTTGTCTTGTCACTCACTTGCTGCTGAGATCGTGGTGGGATAACAGAACACGGAAGAGCAAAAGAAGAGAGACTCGAGTCCTTCGTTGGCACCTCGGTCCCATCAATGAGGATCTATTTTTCTTTCCCCTCCGATCCCGTTAGGAATCCAAGAGTATGCTAGTGACACCTCATATTATGATCGGGGAGTATCTGGGCATGAAAGTTGCTGGGATTGCCTCTGCTTTGCACGGCCGGCCACTGACGGGGGGCTTTCCAGGGGAGTGTCGCTGAGGGGCCCCAGCAGGAGTGGGGTGGAAGGGCCCACTCTTGCCTTTTTAATTGGAGTGAGGGACACTAAAGAGAAGCGAGCGCTGAGGGCGCATGGAGTGCAGGAATGCTGGCCTTTGGGGAATGTGATCCAGTTTCCGCAAATCGCGGAGATTCCTGAAAGGCTTTGTGGCCGGCTCTGTTGGGTAGCCATAGTGATGCCGTGTCACCTGCCTCCCGGCTGCAGGACTGCGTGCGCTTGCGGTCCCCTTCCCTGGGGCCTTCGCTGGTGCAGCCGGGGGGGTGGGGGTGGGGGAGGGGCTCATTTCATAAACTCTCCCAGACACAGCCACCCTCCAGACGCACTCCATTGATTGGGGGAACCGGCCCCTCACGGTCTCGGTGCCCTGCGGCATTCCACGGCCTCCCTTTCTGCCCAGCAAACATTTGCCAGGAATTGTGGTGTCACCACTTCCGGTTAACGGGCTCTGGTTTGCCTTCAAGGGGGTTGTTGAGTTCAAATCTTTTGGGCTCTCTGTTAGCAGTTAGGGTGTGTTTACAAGGAGAACTGCTGAGGAGTCTCGGCTGTGACTCCGGGACGTGAAAACAGTCCGGCTTCACATATGCCCAGTTTAAAATCCACGGATCCTCTCTCCACACCCTTCCGTGGTCTCCCCTCCCCACGGGTCCTGGAGAGACCTTTCGGGGAGATGACTGGGCCCAAACTGGGATTTCTCGGCCAGTGCAATGGAAAAGCCAGAATGAGAAGAGTAAAGTTTCAATCAGGCAAATGGTGCTGAGGTCCATGAGGAGCTACAAGGAGAGTCACGTGCTTTTCTCCAACAGCGCTGTGGACGTGACGTGGGTTTTAAGGTTGGGCTATGGAGCAAGGAGCTGGTTCAGTCTATTTAGGGCAGGCCTCTGGTGCCGGGGGTGGGGATGGCAGCTGGGGGGGTAGGCGAAGCCAGGGAAGAGTTCATGGAACCACCTAGTCCAATGAGGAGTTTTCCACACTCGTATCTCAGGGACCCACGAGGGGGAGAGTAAGATCTGAGAGGGGCTTGTGGGTAGAGAGTAGGCAGGATCGCACTCCTACTTCAGCCAGGAGCCACCTGTTCTTACATTTTATACACTGAGTGACCAGCTAGGATGCAGATTTTTACAATTTAGTCGACTTTTTAGAGCAGTTTTAGATTTACAGGAACATTGAGCTGAAATTAGAGTTCCCATCATCCCTTTCCTCTCCCTCCCCAGTCTCCTCTAGTATTAACATCGCGCGTTAGTATGGAACATTGGTTATAATCAATGAACTGATACTGATACATTATTATTAAAATCCACAGTTTAAGTTAGGGTTCACTCATTATTGTACCTTCTATGAGTTTTGACAAACTCATAACATCACGTATCCACGTTATTGCATCATAGAGAATAGTTTCGCTGTCCTACGAGTGTCCTGGGCTCCATTTATTCAGCCCTCCCTGAGCTCCTGGAAACCACTGAGCTTTTTACTGTCCCCATAGTGTCCCCATATTGCCACAATCATACAGCAGGTAGACTCTTCAGTGTGTCTTCTTTTACTTAGCACCATGCACTGAAGTTTTTTCCATGTCTTTTCATGGCTTGCCACCTCATTTCTGTTATCACTGGATAATATTCCATTGAATGGATATACTACAGTTTGTTGGGGGTGGACTTTAAACGAGGTCTTCTACAGAAAGCATGTTTAGAAACCGCTGGTTTAGAACACAACAACAACAACAACAACAACAACATCAACAACACTGGTTTAGAGTTCATGGCTTTCTTTTAGGAGGTGGCCAAGACGTTGGGTAGGCCACCTGCAGGGGACAGCACCCATGTAAACAGATGGGTGGGTGAAAATGATTGGTTCACCAAAACCCTCAATTCCTATACACACATAAAAGACAATATTTAAAATGGCTGGCGTTAAGAGGAAGAACGCTGGACAGGAATGAGAAAATGTGGTCCAATAGGAGTTGAGCATAGAGTGACAATTTGTTTATTCATTCACTAACCCATTCATTCGTTCATTCATTCGGCACTAATCTACTAGAGACCTCATTCGAAGATGTCATGCTTGGTACGGGGAATAGAATAATGAACAAAACAGACGCGGCTGACAGAACTTTCAGGAGAGTCAGGCGCTCACCGAACAGGTCACGCCAGCGAACATACAGTTAGTTACATACAGAACGATGTGCTCTGCAGGAGGGTGACATGACTGCTGTTGAGAGCCAGGGATAGTTTCCTACAGGAAGGGGCACTTGACCTAAGATCTCGGGAGGAAGTTGGAGTCAACCTGGGTGAGGGAGGAAACTGCTAGTCTTGTGACCAGCCCCACCCCAGGCCTGCTTCTCAGACTCTTCTAGCCCACCGTCCTCACTAGAGGGCAACTCCGAGATGGACATGTAGCCCTTTGGGGCATGATTGGGGCATACCGCAGACAAGACTCTCTGACACCAACCCAAAGGGCCGTCTACGTATCTCCACACAAGGCAAGAGGGCCAAAGACAAGGAAGCTTTGCTGCTTGCTTGCTGCGTCTTCTGTCTCCATTTTTCCTACAAAATAGATCTTGAGCGGTCGTGGTATTCCAAACATGGAAGTTATAAAATTACATAAGATATGGTGTCTCCCTTGGTGGATAAGACTGATGAGGCATCCACGTGGGTTCCTCCTGTAGTATGTGTTGGGTGCCTGCTGTGTGCCAGGCATTGTGTCGGGCCAGGGAAGGAGAGATGAAGGAGGTACAAGATCTGAACCTCACTTTCTAGTGCAGGAGATGACCTGTCAATGTAACTCAGTACAGTGGGTGCCGAGATAGGCCTCAGAGGTCACAGAACTCCTTGGAAGAAGGCGCTGTTCCGAATCCTCGCTTAAAATCTTTTTTGCTTGAGTCAGAGGAAGTAGACTTCTTCCTAATTTATGGTAAAAGAACTTATGGAAATGCATATATGTAACTATTTTGGCTAAAAAATTCTTTTCACTTAATCTGAGGCCTGGGATGATAAATTCCTCACTCTGCAGAGGGGGAGGCTTGGTGTTGCAGAATTAAATAAAGATCATTCGGCTTCCTGAGGCGGAAGACCGAAACCGGCACGCGGAGGTCAGACCTGCTCGGATGCACGCGGCATCTTTAATTAGTCCTGGCTCTGAATTCTCCTAGGGACGGGCGAATGAATGAATTAGATGTTGGGGGTCAAATGTAGCCCCTGATTTTCCTTTTGGAATGAAGAATCACCCAGAGCCTGTCCTCATCTCTTGGACCCGGTGGGAGCCCTTCTCGGTTCAGCCAGGGCCATTAGAGAAAGACCGACGGGGGTCTGGAATATGATTGACAGCCAGGATTTCAATGTGTCTGACGCCCCCTCGTAGCCTCCCTGTACCAGCAGATGCTGTCTGTCCCGGTGTCATAGAGTGAGCCCAGGATGCAGGGACTGCAGGCCCAGTGAGGATGTCTGTCTTTTGCCTGCTGTCTTTTGGGTAAGCTCTCTGCCTGCTAAGGAGGCTGGCGAGTGCGCACACTGTCTGCACCGTGTCACTCTGCCCACCACAAGTTCCCATGCAGGGGTGCTCATCTCCCAGGGTTCACGGCTTGCCCGCATCGTCCAGAACCATTTACTGCTGTTCCGGTAGAGCAGTTAAGAACGTGGGCTCTGGCCTTTGGCAGATCTGGTTTTGAAATCCAGTTCTGTGAGGTCTCGGACGAGTTGCTTTACTTCTCTGAGACCCGTCTGTGAAATGGGTATGATAATAGCACCTTTGTTAAGAGCCCGACAGGAAATAGGCGCCACACTCAGGTTAGGGTCATTCGAACAGGGCATATTTACAAAAAGAGAAGCTAGAAATACATGGAAGCCACACAAGGTTGTGAGGTCATTCAGGTTAGTTGCACAAAGCTGTGACTACTCGTAGGCTAGTGGGAAAGAGGCAAGAGACAAGTGACAGGACCCAGAAGGGGAAAGAGATGCTTAGAAAAGGCCTCTCTGAGAAAAGCCAAGACTTTCGTCTACCAGAAATGGCCTCACAGGGAGAGAATCTCACCTTCCTTTCTCCAAAACACTGTTCTCCCGAGACTGCCTTCTTGGCCAAACCCAAGGAGAAGCTGGAGGGTATGAGGGCAGGTGATACAAGCTGTACGGACCAGCCTCCCAGGGCAGAGAGAGCAAAATGGAAGAGGGTGGGGACGGCCACAGAGGGTCAAGGGAAGATACCCAGCACAAACCAATCCACGGCATGGCTGAGCTGATTACATCACACACTGACCTTCAGGGCTTTGGCACAGTTCCTGGCGCTCAGTATTTACGGAAAGTTCACCACTACTATTAGTATTTCTACTTTCTGTATCAAAGGTTAAGGACTTGGTGATGTTTTGGGGCTAAGCGCATGAGGCAGGGCCTACCTGCAATAATTGTGGTTATGTGCGTGGTCCCTCCCCCAGCCCAAGTCATGATGGGTTTGTGCTTCCTTTGGTACGAAAGGAAAACTTGAGTGTTGTGTCTCCTGTCCTGAGGACCGCTCAAACACTTCTTCGGTCCCACCCCACTTTCTGTGCTTTTCTCGTTTTTGCTGTTTCGGGTTGCGTGGGAACGTGCTATTATAAAGAAAATGTGATTTACGCTACTAATCGCTAAAGTAATGGTTCTCAAAAGAGTAAGGGTTATTTGGGTTATCGGAGGGGCAGAACCCGGGGCCTCCGCTTGCCAAGGTGCGCAATGTGTGGCATGTAGTGCCTGAAGATGACCTGAGCTCTTATCGACCAAGAGGCTGACCCAGAGAGGCACGTCCATCTCCAGTCTTGGTATTAACAGACCTTCCACGTGGTCTTTTTTTTTTTTTTAATGTTTATTTATTTCTGGAGAGATTGAGAGAGAGCATAAGCAGGGGAGGGGCAGACAGAGAGATGGGCAGAGGATCCTAAGCAGGCTCTGTGCTGACTGCAGACGGGCCGACGTGGGGGTCAGACCCTCAAGCCATGATATCATGACCTCAGCCGAAGCTGGACGTTCAATGCCTGAACCACCCAGGTGCCCCACGCATGGTCCTTCTTCTGCCTTAACTTTCTGTGTGAGCACGAACAAGTCGTGGGACCTACATTTCTGTGAATTCTGCGTCTTCCCTCCCAGGAATATTCCACAGATTCACAAACATACAGAAAACAGGTGAGTCTTTTCTGCATGGAGAAGGTTGCCTGCCCTCCCACTCCCACAGCCAAGTTCACTAGTCGAGCTGGTTTGGCACCCCAGCTCCGCCTCTCACTGATGGTGTGGTGTGAACTTGGATGAGCTGTGTATCCCCTCTCTGAGCCTCAGTCTCCTCCTTTGCTAAGGTGGAATAACGATATTTTTCTTATGAGTTATTTGGGGTAAGTGAAAGGAAATCATGTACGCAAAAGACCTGTGGGTACCTGGGTACTCAATATATGACTCTCTCTCTCTTGAAATCTACTTTATTCTATGTTTTATTTTATCTTCATTAATTAAGTATATATTTTATCGTAAACATCCATAAATGCTCCAATCATAGGGAGCCAGAGATACCTCACCCAGGTTCTCTAACACCAACAGGAAATAGAAATGTTTCCCAATCCTCCTACATCCGAGTGTCATGGATCGACACCGCTTCTGTGAAAATAGCCTGCCGGTCCCCTCCTCCTCCCACGTGCCCCTGCTGGTCCTTCACCTGGAAGGCTGCCCTTGCACCCCCCCCCCCAACTCTGTCTCTAGTTAACCTGTGTCTCTCCTTCCCTAGAACTGCGTTCCATTCAAGACTCGCACACTGAGATGCTCTGATCGGCCCAAAGGCCCCGTTAGGTTGTGCCCTCTATGCGGGTGGCACCTGAGGTTTACTGCTAGCAAACACGCATAAAGGCTCTTTGGCTCCACGCATGCTCTCTCATCGAATCCTCCCATCTGCCTTATGGGGCGTTAACACACTTTACGGATGAAGAAACTGGAGACACCGGAAGTTTCAGCATTGTTACCTAAGGTCTCAAAGGTCCAAGTAGCAGAGCCGGAATTTGAATCAGATCTGACTCGGGAGTCTCCTTGCTTCTCCGCACTAGATATGCTTGCGCTCGTGGCTCTGAATGTAATCCCCGCCTCATCGTAGGTATTCGGGAAGTGCTTGTTGAATTAACTGGAACAAACACCCCAAGCAATACTTAGAAAGTTTTAACTTCATGGACTATATACCCTTATTTGAAGGAAATGCCGACGTAATGAATTTGCACCCATGAGGCACAGGAGAAAGGCAGGCTTAACACTCGAAAATCCTTCTGCCGGTCTGTATAACACAATCGTGTAGAATCTCTTTTTTCCCGTGCGGGCACTTACCCAGCATGATAATAACACACACATCACTCACAAACTACATACGCCACACGCTCCCCTTTCCTAGGTAGGGACACTTGGGGATGGCTTGGGGGAGTCAGCCTGCAACACACCTCTCTGGGTCCTAATAAGGAAATTCCAACAGCTCACATAGAGAACGTTGCCTCTGGTGGGAAGCAGCTTACCCTGCCCAGAGTGAGATAAGTGTTATCATGGCCATTGGACCTGACTGGAGTTTAACCCCAAGGTCACTGGGAGGCCAGAGCGGAATAAGGGAAGGAATGTTGGCCTCTGAGCCAGCTGAACCTCCGGCACACTCACTCCCCCTGTTGGCCTATCCACGGTGTGCTGTGACAGTCCGTACCAGCCCTTCCCCGGGCCGCCATGCTTCTCCCCACAGGAAGGGACAGAGCCAGCAGCCAGGAAAGCTTGGGCACCTCCCTGCGTGGCCCGCACTCCTCCTTCCTCACGCAGCCTGTCTCCAATTAATACAAAAGACTCTTTCAGAAACTAGTTACCTAGATTTGAACTTTTCAACAAGGCTTTTTTTTTTTTTCCTTTAAGCTCTGCAGCTCAAATACCAGATCCTGCTGTTGCTAAGATTAAGGATTTTTTCCCCCCAGCTCAGTTTCCACTGACTAGGAAAGACCGGGAGATGGATTACTGTTCTCTTGCCAAAAGCAGAGAGGGTGCTTGAGCTTCTGGGGCTTACACCGGGATCCGACATTCTTCAGGCCTGGGCTAATAGTCCTTAGTTACCCCTCGAGCTCTCACAAAAGTCACACGCATTTGTGTCGGTAACGAAGGCCTACGGAAACCACTCAGCCCTAAGTGCACACAGGAGAACCATGGTGTCGGAGTAAAAGGTAATTTAACATGAATATTTATACACTGTATATACTGCGCGCCATGATTCACTCGGCTTATTTTCAGTCCGTGCATTTGCTTCCCATTTGCAGTCTTTATTTATTACAGAGTTAAGGCCGTGAGCGAAATAACACATCAGAGTGGGTTTTCTCCCCCGCCCACCCCCGTCTTTAAATTTTTTCCTGCTTTCTAATCTATTTCTGGGGAAGTGTGCCAATATAGCAACAAAAGCTGGCCACTTTGCCAGGCCTTCACCACCGAGGGCGGCGCGTAGCTGCTGCGGGAGCCCTGTGGTCACCGGGCTTGGTGGCAGCTCCGCTCGGTCACCGTCAGGGACGGGAATCAGCCACCGCTCCGACGTTCAAGGTGGGCATGCAGGCGTGAAGGCTGCTGGAGTATGCGGGGGCTGCGGCTAGATCTGGAGCTGGAGAAGCTGGGAGTTACGGCCCAGGACTGCGCCTTACTAGCTCTGTGATGTCCACTGAATGTCTTTCCACATACCTTCTACGAACATTCGGAGTCTCCATTTCTTCCTCTACAAATCGAGCAGAATACCAGAACCTTCTTTCTGGAGTGGGGTACATGTTAAAATGCATAAAATGCAGGAGCGTACTCAGCGTGACACGTGACGAGCTCTAGATACACATGTGGTCCTCACGGGGACAGGGAGGTGATGAGGAAAGGCAGAGCCTCGGGAGGTCTCGGTCCCCTCCTTCAGGCACCCGCCTGCTGCATTTCGGACCTAGTTGTCGGATCCCCTGTTTGTTTCATTCCAAAGCTTACAACCTGTTCATGATGAAATGTACCTCAATCTCTCCTGCCGCTCTCTACCAGAAACACGTTCTTCGAAATCTGGCGAGTTTGAGAGCTTTGGGGGAAGGGGGAGGCTTGACCTGGATACAAATGGTAAGAACACATGAAAAAAAAAAAATGACTCAGGTCGTCCTCATGCCGGTGCCAGATGAAACCGTGCTTTTTAGAAATGCCATCCTAATATTTTGACTTGCGCCTGAGTTCCGTTTCTATGGAGTGCGCGGTCCCCAGCCCTCCTCGACTTCGCTGCTGCCATCACGGTCTTGATGACTGGTTCACAGGGAGATGCACCTCTCGATCCCCGGGGAAGATCTTGCCCAGCTCTGGCTGTCATCTTCCGAGAGGAGCAGAGGCACGTGGGGCAGGCCCAGAGGGGGGCCCGCAGGACGGTGAGGGCTGTCAGAACAGGCTAAGAGCAACAGTTGCCAGATCTCCGATGAAGAGGCCTGATGCGTGGGAAATGGCTTAATCTTGACCTTTGAGGCTTCAGATGGGAGGTCTCACGCAACAGGCAGAAGGCACTAGACTTGGGTTCAACGGGAAGGCCTGAAAACAGTTCAGCGATAGAATGAGCTCTGACGAATGGGAGACTTTCCCATCCCCGCAGCTGTGTCTGATGCACTGAGCAGCAATTTTAACCATGTTGTGCCAAGGGTTTACGCACAGACAGAAAGATGACGAAGGTCCCCTCCAACTCAAAGACTCTCTCCTCATGATGTGTTTGGTGCTTACGGATGTGCAAAAGGCTTCCCTACATCTGTGTTTTCTTTCACTGATTCATACACAGCTAGTCAGTAGACCAGTGAGTAGCTACTGTGCTCCTACTATCTGGCACTGGATATCAAGTACGCGACAGCAAATAAACCTTGCTCTCAAGTCCCTATGGTCTTGTCGGAGGAAAGGTCGAGGAAACAGACATTCGTAACAAAGCCTCATAAGGGTTGGAAGAGGAAGCACGTACAGACCATAAAAGAATACCTACTCTTGTCTAGAGGTGAGAGAAGGCTTCCTGGAGGAAGGGACATCTGGGACGGGACCCAGCTGGGGACCAAGTTAGGGGAGTGAGGCAGGAGCAGAGCCGGCAGGCATTAGCCTGCACCATGGCCTGGGAGCCGAGAAGAATGAGGCAGAGACGAGCTCTGAGCAGTTCAGTTTGGCTGGAGCAGAGTCTGTGGAGATGAGAAAAGGGACACAAAGAGAAGAGACTAGAAAAGGAAGCTGTGGTAGATGGCAAAATGGCCACACGTCCTTCTTCTCTTATCAGCAAGGTCATCGATTTTCCCGTCTCATCCCTTGAATCTGAAGTGCCTGGGGGACTTGCTTCGGCCAATGAGAAATTAGCAAAGATAATACGAGGAAGACGCTTGCAAAACGCCTGCCGGAGCTTCCTGCGGTTGACCACAGACGCACGAGTGAGCCCAGCAAGCTCGTGAGAAGAACGGCTGAGCCCAGCCCAAGTTGCTGCCTCATAAAGTCATGAGCTACATAAATGGCTATTATTTTAATCAGCTAAATTTTGAGTGTTCTTTTTTTTTTCTCCAGTAAAAGCTCATCGATACGGCAGTCATAAAGATTTACAGATCATGTTAAGGAATTTGGACTTGAATCTGAGTGTGCCATGGACACTTCAAAGGGTTTAGGCCATAGAAGTGGTAGGATCAGATCTGAGTTTCAGAAAAATCCCTGCTGAAGCCAGCCAATGAGATCATGCGTGGTTAAGTATTTGCAAATCATAAAGCAGTATCCAAATACGGTTGATAGGGGGCGGGGCGGGTATCTGGATGGTTCAGTTGGCTAAGCTCTAACTTTGGTTCGGGTCATGATTTCATGGTCCTTGGGTTTGAGCCCCGCGTTGGGCTCTGTGCTGACAGCTCAGAGCCTGGAGCCTGCTTTGGATTCTGTGTCTCCTTCTCTCTTTGCCCCTTCCCTGCTCATACTCTGTCTCTCTCTGTTTCTCAAAAATAAATAAGCGTTTAAAAAAATCAAATACAGCTGGTGAGTAAAAAGAGTACATACCAGGGGCCTAGAGGTGCATGGCACACAGTTTCAAAGCAAGCCCTTCAAGTCAAACTCCTTGAGAATATCCAACAAGGGCCTATAAACAAATTATCTCCCAAGTACCTCGCTGTTCATCACCAGCTCTGGGCCTAGAAGAGCTGGCCAAAGCTAGGTGGCATGGGGGAGGGGCAGAGTATGCCAAGACCGTAGAAGATTCACTTCTCTCAAAAATAAGTTGGATCAGCAGTTTTTCAGGCTAATTTGGTCCCCGAAACAAATAGTTGGGTCATGGGGCCTCAAGGAAGCTTCTTAAAAGATCAGCATAAGAAGATGATCAAAGAATTGCACAAAGATTCGTGAGTTTGGGGGCGCCTGCGTGGCTCAGTCGGTGAAGCATCCGACTTTGGCTCAGGTCATGATCTCCTGGTTCGTGGGTTCGAGCCCTGTGTCAGGCTCTGAGGTGTCAGCGCAGCTGACACAGCTCAGCCTGCTTCGGATTCTGTATCTCCCTTTCTCTCTGCCCCTTTCCCGACTGTGCTCAGTCTCTCTCTCTCAAAAAAAAAAAATAAACATTAAAAAAAAAAATTAGTGAGTTTGTTCTTTCCAACAGTATTTATACTGTGAAAAAGTTAACATTATAAATGTCCAACAAAAGGGAAATAGTGGTATAAATTTTTATACGACTATATAATAGTGGTTGAAACTATGCAAATATTAAAATAATAATTTTAAAGATCGTGACACAGAAAATGTTCACAGTATAAAAATATATATAAAGTTTGTGACTGTTTTCCACTAATATCCGTTCTGCCTTTTTACTTTGAATAATAAGCTACTGATTTTTATTTTTATTATTCAAAAAAATGTTTTTGAAGTTTATTTATTTTGAGAGAGAGAGAGAGAGCGTGTGAGCAAGAATGGGGGATGGGCAGAGAGCACGGAAAAGAGAGAATCCCAAGCAGGCTCCACGCTATTGGCGCAGAGCCCTATGCGAGGCTCAATCCCACAAACCATGAGATCATGACCTGAGCCAAAATCAAGAGTCAGATGCTAACCTGACTGAGCCATCCAGGTGTCCCCCAAAACTCCTAATTTTTAGCCGAATAATGGCCACCCGACTAGAACCTCATTCCTCAGTCTTCCTGGCTTCTGAGTGTGACCATAGACCTGAGTTCTGGACAATGGGATGTGCCCGGGAGGGATGTGTGCCATTTCCAGACTGTCCTCTAAGTATTTGTGGATGGGTGTTCCCTTCACCTGTTCTTTTCTGTAAGGTTGAGTGGCAGGTGTCACGTTGGGAGCTAAGAGCTACACCTTGGAACCAGCACCTGTGTAAGGAATAGGTGTCTCCATGTCGAAACTCCTGCCCAGTGTGAACGCCTCACCGAAGCTCAAGTGACCCACGAGCTGCTGTGTGTTTGAGAGACACTCACTTGAAGCTCATTTATCAGGTGGGCAGCTTGGAAGAGTCACACACTCAGTCAGCAGCGGAGTCAAGCTGAGCCAAATCTTCTCATTCTTTGTCTGCAACCTCATCTCTCAGATCACCTGTGATATTTCGGGGACTGCAGGTGACGTGAAGAGGCTAAGGAAGGACTGTCACAGGAGTGCAGGTGGGCACATATAAAGTGTGAATTAACTTGGGCTGTTCATTTGGGGTCATTTCTCCTTTGGTCTATTGTTATGGACTCTGAATTTTGCTCCCTTCTGTCACGGGTTGAATGCTTCCCCCACCCCCTCCCCCGACCAAATTCTTATATTGAAATCCTAACCCACAATGCCTCAGAATGCGACCTTTACTAGGGCAGAAAGAAATCAAGTTACGATGAGGTCACTAGCATGGTCTCAAATCTAACACCACTGACGTCCTAATGAGATGACACAGAGACACACACGGAGAAGATGGTCACGTGATGATGAGGTTGAAGGACTACAGCTGCAAGCCAAAATTGCCACCAAACCACCAGAAGCTAAGGAGGGTCAAGGAAGGATCCCCCCTCATGAGCCTTCAGAGACAGCAAGGCCCTGATCGCCCCTTGACTTTGGACGTCAGGGCTCCAGAACTAAGATAACAAATTTCTGTTCTTTGAAGCCACTCAGTTTGTGGTACTTGGCATGGCAGCCCTTGGAAACTAGCATGTTCTTTGTGGGCAGCCCACTTCCCTGCAGATATGGCCAAAGCAGGCGGAGCAGCTCAAGCAGGAGGGCACCTACCCGTAGGGTTCTGACCCCTTTCACAGAGCCCTGGGAGGGCCTGGCTGGCCAGCCGGCGGCCTTGAGTTCTAGGATGTCCCTCAGCATTAAGGCCAGAACGGATTAGGCACGGAAAACTGCGAAATTTAGTCCTTAACCCTGACCCCTGCCAGGGTTCTGGGAGACGGAAACAGACCAGCGGCGGTGGAGGTCCTTCCTGGGAAGCCGAGCCCACGCCCTCGTCATATTCTCCATGTTCCCTTTGATGGCTTCATTCTTTTTCTGAGACAAAACTCTCAGATTTGTACTCCGATCTCCAGATAAGTTGGAGCTAACTTGAGGAACGTGAACCTTAGCACCAATAAAATTTCAAGTCACGTGTACACTTTTCTCATTTAAATACCATGACTACAGGGAGGAGGCCGTCCTGCCAGGGTGACAGAAAATGAGTAACAGAATATGAGCGGGCTAGCTTTGCCAAAGCCTCTTTCTCCACTT
Organism: Paguma larvata; assembly: GCA_030068075.1. NCBI lineage: Eukaryota > Metazoa > Chordata > Mammalia > Carnivora > Viverridae > Paguma > Paguma larvata. The sequence goes on from CM057838.1 coordinate 66,193,558, forward strand.
TGACTGGTTCCTGCTCGTTTGCCACTAAAAGAATACAAACCATTCCATTGTTCTGCCTTTTTCTCATCTTGCTTTGCTTTTCTCTTTGCCTGAGATCTTACTCCTTACCCGACTGGATTTGCTAATTTAGCTCTTTCATTTCTCCCTGCTGAGCCTGATGGCCCTTCTCCTCCTGCTCCATACCCTCTCTCTCTGATCGACGCCCCCCTTACCTGTTTTCCGGTCTCTGTGTCCATGTTTCCAGGGCCTGACACTCAGTCGTATGGCCCACATGGCATGGCTCGCGTGTGAATTCCAGCTTGGCTGTATATTAGCTCCACGACCGTGTGAGAAGTTCTCCAACAATTCCAGGCAGCAGGTTGCCGACCTGTAAAATGAGATGTTGCACTTTAAGAGAATTAAATAAGGTAACGCCCATGCAGGCTGAAGCACGCGGGCTCTGGGCTAGTTATCTGATGCTGTGTAACTTAGGAACTTAGAGCAACAATCCTCGTTTATTATCCTTCATTTCTGTGGCTTAGGAATTCAGGAGCAGCTTGGCTAGGCTCTTCTGGCTGGGGGGTTCTCTTTTTTTTATTTTTTGTTTTTTCAATGTTTATTTATTTATTATGAGAGGAGCAGGGAGAGGGGGGAGAGACAGAATCCTAAGCAGGCTCCACACTGTCAGCACAGACGCCAATGTGGGGCTCGAACCCATGAACTGTAAGATCGTGACCTGAGCGGCAGTCAGGAGTCAGATGCATAACTGACAGAGCCACCCAGGTGCCCCACTGGCTTGGAGTTTCTCATGAGGTTGCAAAAAGATGTTAGCAGGACCCGTGGTCATTTGAAGGCTTGGCAGGAGAACCCCCTTGGAGAGTGGCCCTTCCACGCGGTCCACTCCGCTCACAGCGGTGCTGGTTGTTGATGGAAAGCCTCAAGGCAGGTCTGTGTAAGTCAAGCCACACGGCATGGTGGCTGTCTCCCCGCTAGAACAATGTGGGGGGAGGAGAGAGAGGCACAGGGGTGTATGCTTTTTATGACCTAACATCTTAAGTCCTACACCATCACCTACACCACATTTATTTGGTGAAAAGGAGTCACTAAGTTACTAACTTCAGCTCACATTCAAGACTAAGGGATTTATTATTTTATTAAGTTTATTTATTTTTGAGAGGGAGATGAGGGGGAGGGACGGAGACAGAGAGCCAGAGAATCCCAAAACAGCTCTGTGCTATCAGTGTGCAGCCCAACACAGGGTTTGAACATATGGACTGTGAGATAGTGACCTCAGCCAAAAGCTAGAGTCAGAGGTTTAACCGACTGAGCCACCCAGTGCCCCCAGATGAAGGGATTTAAACTCCACTATTTCAACAGAAGAGTGTCCAGGCCACTTGCAGAATCAAATGTGTCCACAGGGTCTGCAGAAAGCACCCTGGCCCATGGGTGTCTGCACTGAGTCAAACAGTCTGGACACAGCCCTGGTCTGGGCAGCTGTGGGCTCAGCAGCGCCCCTGCTCCCGCCAGGCCTGGGCTCTCCCCGGCCCCTTGGCCTTCAGCACCTGCTGCTGCTGGGAGAAACTGTTCACAGGCAGGTGCCTTGTTGGGCTGCTTGGTCCCCACCTGCTCCTGGCCAAAGCACCAGGGCACCACAGCAAGCCAAACATCTCTTCTGATTTATTTAAAATGTTTATTTATTTTTGACAGAGAGAGAGAGACAGATCGTGCAGGGAGGAGAGCTGCGGAGAGAGAGGGAGACACAGAATCCGAAGCAGGCTCCAGGCTCTGAGCTGTCAGCACAGAGCCCCAAGCGAGGCTCAAACTCACAAACCAGGAGATCATGACCTGAGCTGAAGTGGGACGTTTAGCTGACTCAGCCACCCTGGCGCCCCAGGCCAAATATCTCTTCTAAGGCGACAATGATGTGTGTTGATTTCGTGTTGGTTTGAAACTTCAGGGGATCCCCAGGTAAAATTCGAAACCAGCCTCTGCACAGGTTGGGCAGGGGGAAGAAAGACACAGGCCACTCCAGATCGGTAGGGGGCGGGCTTACTAAGCAGGGGAACTTACGAGGCGGGTGAGGATCCTGGGTGCCAAGAGCCTTCGAGCTCCGCACCTGCGGCCAGAATGTTAGCAGTTTACACGGAGGCCGGAACGGGGTTCAGCCCTGGTACCAGCCAGCGCCTCCCTCCTTTGGCTGCATCCTCCAGTGGCTCCTAGTGTGGCAATGGTGGGCTGACCGTACATTTCAAGGACAGGGGCGGGGGTAAGAACCTCCGCTTGCTTGAGGGTCAACCGGAAGCCGTGTCCTCCGGATGACCTCTTCGGACTATGAGTGCGCCTGCGTTGGAAGCCGGCCGCCTGCAGGATTAGCTTCATTTCCTCCAGAGCTTTCCCTCTATCCTCTGGCTCTGGCTCCAGGCTGCTCTCTCGTGGACGTGGATAGCCCCTGGCACAGCGTGCAGCCCTTCAACAGAATCTGCATTCAGGCCCTGCAGGCCCTCCGGGTTCATGGAGCTGGATAAAGGCACTCCGCTTCCCTACGAAGAAACTTCTTGCCGGGAAAGATCAGCTGGTTTCTTCCCAAGCATGGCTCTGAACTTGTGGACAGGAAGCACCTTGAAACAGTCTCTGCAGAAGGGTCAGGCAACAGGTAGGCTGCCCTTGTACTTGACACATTCTGCTCCTAGCCAAGCCTCGGTGGTAGGCGGCTGCGTGCCTACCTCCCTGGAGTCCTCATCCGCCGGGCACAAATACTGTATGTGTCAGTGTTTACGGTAAAAAGAAAAAAAAAGTTACATCTAGAATTTACTAGATCTTGCTTTGGTACCCCCTTCACTGCTGAGAGGTGGTGCAATGGACCGAATGCTTATGTCGTTCCCCCAAATTCCTAGTTCATATCCTAACCCTCAGTGTGATGGTAGGAGGAGGAGGACCTTTGGGAGGTGATTGGGTCATGGGGTAGAACCATCAGGAATGGATCAGTGCCCTTATAAAAGGGACCCCAGAGAGCCCCCTCGCCCTGTCTGCCTTGTGAGGTCCCCGCGACAAGATGCCCTCTGTGAACCAGGAAGTGGTTCTCACCAGACAGGGCATCTGCCACAGCCTTGATCTTGGTCTCCCCAGCCTCCAGGGCTGCGAGAAATGTGTTCCTGTTGTTTGTAAGTCCCCCGGTCTGTGGTGGTCTTTTCAGGTGTCCCCAGCAGAGGGAGACAGGTGGCCTAGAGTAGCCACACTAACATTTGGTGACTGGAAAAGATCATTTTCTTTTTGATAGTTTCTTCAGTCTCTTTAAGGTAAATAAGCCACTGATCACAAGCTCAACCTCCCTGCAGGCTCCGTGGTTTCCCTCTTAGGACTTCTGTCCTTTCCTCTCTCCCCGAGGACCCACCCCCCATGCAGTGGCGCTGAACCTGTTTCCTGCACACGGCTCTCTTTTTGCCTCTCCTCCTCCCCCGTGTTAGTCTCAGTTTGGCCACATCTTGCTTCTTTGACTTTGAGTCCAAGGCATCCTTCTTTGTCAAGTAAAGATGGAAATGCAAAATGTATTTTTTTTTTTTTTTTGCCGAAAATATTGTGGTAAGTTGAATTTAGATTTCCAGGCCAGGTGCCAAAGGCTCGTTTCTCCAACAGTGTGAAGTGATCTCTGACCATGGACATTTTGGGGAAGAGTAAGGATGTTACCCAACGAATAACCAAATAAAACAGAAGAATGTGTTTGTTCATTTATTCATTTTATTTTTTAAGTTACTATAGAGGAAAATTGACCGTGTTGGGGTATGTAGTTCTTTGAATTTGAACACATGTATGATTTATGTGGCCACCTCCACAGTCAGGTCACTGAACAGTTATGGCGCCCCGGAAGCCATCTTGGGCCCTCCTTTCAAATAGCTTCCCCTCCTCCCCAATCCTGGCAAGCCAGCAACCGCTGCATTTGCCATCATTTTGTCACCTCAGGAATTTTATGTACATAGAATCTTTTGAGGTTGGTTTTTTTTCCACTCAGCATAATTCTCTTGAGGTCTATCCATGTTATTCAATGTATCCACGGTTGGTTCCTTTTTAATGTTGCGACGTATCCCGTTCTATGAACGTACAGCAGTCTGTTTATCCGCCTGACCGTTGAAGGACGTTTGGGTTGTTCCAGTTTTTAGCAATTGGAAATAGAGCTGCTGTGAACATTTGGGGGCAGGACTTTTGCAAGAACACGAGGTGTCATATCTCCAGGGAAAATGCCCAGGAGTGACATTGCCGTTGAGTCGTAGGACGGACATACGTGTGTAGGAAACCGCCAAACTGGTTTCCAGAGAGGCTGTAGCATTGTAACACTTCCGCCAGCACCGCACCCGAGTTTCAGTCACTCCACATAATTAAAATTAATTAATTCAAAATAATTCAAAATAATTACCATTATGTTTTAAGCCCTTCTAATAGACATGTAGTGGCGTCTTTCTTATGCTGTTAATTTATATTTCTCTAATGGCTAATTTCGTTGAACATCTTTCTGTATGCGAATCTACGATACCGCCCTCCTCTGTTCTTTTGCCCATTTTTAAAATTGGGTTTTTGTTTTGTTTTCTCTCTGCGGCGTTGAGAGCGTTCTTTCTATATCTGCATCGACATGTCCCTTGTCAGATGTCTAATTAGTTTCTTCTAGTCTGTAGCTTGTCTCTTCAATCACTTAATGTCTTTTGCGGAGCCGAAGTTTTTAATTTTAATGAAGTTCGGTTTGTAATTTTTTTTTATGAGTGGCGCTTTGGGTCTCGTTTCTGAGAGCTCCAGTTCCTCTCTCTTCCTTGGTTTCTGATGAGAAATCTGTCATTCGAATTGTTCCCCCACAGGTAAGGTGTTATTTCTCTCCGGCTGCTTTAAATATTTTTTTTCTTTGTTAGTTTCTCAAAGTTTGAGGACGATGTGCCTGGATTTTTTTGTTTTTATAGTTTTTTCCTTTAATATTTATTTTCGAGAGAGAGAGTGAGAGAGAGCAAGCAGGGGAGGGGCAGAGAGAGCAGGACAGAGGATCCGAAGCTGGCTCTGTGCTGACAGCAGAGAGCACAGAGCCTGATGTGGGGCTCGAACTCCAGAAACGGCGAGATCGTGACCTGAGCCGCAGTGGAATGCTCAACCACGGAGCCACTCAGGTGCCCCACGAAGTACCTGATTTTTGAGGGCTTATCCTGCATGGGTTTTGCTTAGTTTTCTTAAATCTGTAGGTTTCACTCTCTTCCAGACATAGGAAATATTCAGTCATTATTTCCTCAAATATTTTTTTGGCGCCATCCTCTTTCTCCTGTCTTTTTGGGACTCCAGAAAGAGTTTTTTACCCGCAGGTCCCTGTGACTCTGTTTTGTTCAATCTCCTTTCCCTTTGCTGTTCAGGTCGGGTAGTTTTTACAGGTCTGCTGTCAGGTCAGGTGTGCTGCATATTGTGTCTGTCATCTCTGAGCCCATCTAGCAAGCCTACTGATATAGTTTTTGGTTATCGTGCTTTTTATTCCTAAAGTTTCCATTGGGTTCTTTTGATATTTTATTTCTTTGCTGAGATTTTGTATTTTTTTCAGTTGTTTCAAGAATGTTGCTATTGCTTGTGGCATTTTCAACATAGTGGCTTTAAAGTCTTTGTCAGAAGATTATTGATTATTATTTTATTTTATTTTTTCATATTTGTTTATTTTTTTGAGAGACAGAGTAGGAGCAGGGGAGGGGCAGAGAGAGAGACACACAGAATCGGAAGCAGGTGCCAGGCTCTGGCGACCTGAAGGCACAAAGCCAGGTGCAGGGCTAGAACTCACGAACTGCGAGATCGTGACCTGAGCCAAAATCGCTCGCTCGACTGACAGAGCCACCCAGGCGTCCTTGTCAGAAAATTATCCTACCTGTGGGTATTAGTCTTCCAGGGCTACCATGACAATCACCACAGACTAGGGGCTTGGACGGCACACATTTATTTTCTCACAGTTCTGGAAGCTGGAAGTCCAAAGCTAAGGTGCCAGGAGGTCTGGTGTCTTCCAAGCCTGTGTCCCTGGCTTGCACGTGGCTGTGTTCTCACAGTGTCTCACGTGCTCTTTCTTCTGTGCACACATATCTCTGTGTCTCTGTGTGTCTGAGTTTCCTCTTCCTATAAGGACCAGATTGGAGCAGAGCCCATGCTAACAGCCTCATTTTTATTTAATCATGTATAAAAGGCCCTATCTCCGAATACAGTCACATTCTGAGATCCTAGGGGTTAAGGCTTCAATAAAAGAATTTTGTAGGAACACAGTTCCTCCCATAACACCGTGTCATCTTGAGGTTGGTCTCTGTTGATTATGTTTTCCTATGTGGGTTGAGAGTTTTTGTTTTATCAGGTCATTGTCCTGGTTAGATTCGGGCTACAGGTTCCAACCTTTATTCTGTGGGCTATCGTTCCAGAGTCAGTTCAGTTTTTAAAGTTTTTGCAGGTCCGTGGGGGCGGGGGGGGGTGCATGGGTGGCTTAGTGGCTAAGCGTCCGACTTCAGCTCAGGTCATGATCTCACGGTTTGTGGTTTTGAGCCCCGTGTCGGGCTCTGTGCTGACGGCTCAGAGCCTGGTTCCTGCTTCGGATTCTGTGTCTCCCTTTCTCTGCCCCTCCAGACCCTCTCTCTCTTAAAAATAAATAAAAAATGTTAAAAAAAAATAAAAAGAAGGCTTTTGCAGGCCCAGTTAGATCCGTCCGTGAGCGTGGCACCCAGGGGCAGGCTGGGATGTGGGCAGTGCCCTGTGTGTTCAGTTCTCGAATTCTTCGGTTCGCTGGTTAGGATCACATCCCTGTGTGTGCAGGTGGGGCGAATGCCTAAGAGTTTATACCAGACGTCACGGGGTGATTTTCTTCATCTGTTTCCATTGTGCAATCTGTTTCTTTGTTCCCTGGGTGTCCCCTTTTGCTCTTTTAGCTAGAAAGTAGGGTTTTAGTTAATCCTCCCTGCCACACATTTCTGTGACTCTGCCCGTCCTCGGCCAACTTCTGGGAGGACAGAGAGAGCGAGAGGGAGAATTGCCCCACCGTGTCGGAATTACACCTCCACCAGAGAAGAAGGACACCCATGCCCTCCCCGCTCAGCGGGGACCCACGGAGGGTCTCCGCCACCACTACCTTGGTGTGCTGCTTGGGGCCGGGATACAAACCAGAAGGAAAAAAAGGTGAGGGACGTTCCGGCGTTAGAGTTCCTTTTCACATCTCCACGCGGAATTAAGGGCTTCTTCTGGAACTCTCTGTACTGACACTCGCTTCCTGGTTGCAGGCGCCACTGGACCGAGGCGGAAGGATCTCTAAGGGAAAACATGAAAAAAATCAACTTTGATTGGTGGTAGATCAAATTCTGATCTTGTTCCCCAGTCGTCCCGTTACTATTCACTTCTCGGAGCCTCTGAGCAGCTCTTTCGTGTTTTCTGCCCCTGTTAAGAGCTGTGCTCAGTGAAAGAGAAAGAGTGGCTTGCGCTTACGCCAGCTTACCAGGAACCGGAAACTCCTGAATCAAAACAATATTGAACTTGAATAAGAAAAAGATAGAATGCTAATGCTCTTAAGGCAAACAGGTGCAATTAGGGGAAGGTGAAGATATGGGCAGAAGTTCAAGTGAAAAATAAAAAATAAATAAAAATAAATAAAAATTCTGAAGGAGATGTCTAAAAGTCCGTGAAGGCTTTTGAAATTGAGAATACTGGTACTTACTGTTTAATTTTAGATAAAAACGAATGGTTTCTATTTTCTTGAGTGCTGACATACAGCTAATACTATCTTCATGCTATAAGCAATGATTAATTTTCAGCTCACAGGAAAAAAGGAGTGAGAAGGGGGAACATTCATGGGGAATATATATGAAACAAGAGAGAGATGTAGTTTAATATGATGTGTTTGTCTTCATTGGTTTGAGTTTCACAGTAAAGTCGGGGAGGGACAGAAGAAAGGGCGAGTGCTTGCTTGAATTCTCTTAATGGGAATAGAGATATGAGGCAAAGCATGTATCATGGCTTTCTTTGGTGACCACGTGGTGGCGCTGTCGGCACGAAACAGCTTAGTGCTGTCCTCTCCAAAGAGCGGTGCTCACGTTCTAGGGATATGCAAGAATATCCTCGAAGAAAAGAGTAGAACTTCAATTCCCATCTAGATTTTATCTTAAGAAAATGGAAATATACTAAGCTTTACTAATATATAATATATGGACTGGTACTGGTTCTATCACCCAATCAGTCAGTTAGATGATTCTGTGTCATGCTGTCTGCAAGGGCACTCCAAGAATGGGGACTCTCTAAGTTAGAGGTTGGTGGTGGCCACTCGTTCATTAATTTGCTCTGAATGTATGGCGACATATTACAGTTTACATATTCTTGATGAAATGTATATACACACTGTATTAATGGTTTTAATAGATTAACCCTCTTAAAACATATGAGTGACGTAAACTATTTCCTGCAAAGAAACTGCAGGTCAAAATGACACTAACAGGGGCACCTGGCTGGCTCAGTCAGTATAGCATGGGAGTCTTGATCTCAGGGTTATGAGTTCAAGTCCCACATTGGTCATAGAGCCTACTTAAAAAGAAATGATACTAATAATTCAAGCCCAAGATAACAACAAGAAAACAGGAATAGCAAGCCTCGCTCTTCTGTTTTGGATTCTTTTCCAGATGAATCATGGAATTGTAAACAATGGCTATTGGGGATAGATAATGTGACATGGACTTTATGACAAGATAATGTCAACTTAATTGATCCCTTTTGAAGTAAAAGTAGTTTTTTGACAATAGCTGAAGAAATAACAGCTTTTTGAAAGAAATTCATGCTTTGGAGGAAGAAGTTTGAAAAAATGTGTTTAAAAATATTTCCATCATTATGTGATTTTTTTTGAGATGAAGATGGATATATTTTACCTATAAAACTCTCGTATTTTGATATTAATAAGGGTTTAAAGCTGAATTCTCTAGTCTGTTCAGAAACTTTCAAGAGTGTCAGACTCTTGGTTTTGGCTCAGGTCACGATCTCATAGTATTTTTGGGTTCAAGTCCTGCATGAAGCTCTGCACAGACAGTACGGAGCCTGCTTGGGATTCTTTCTCTCTCCCTCTCTCTCTGCCTCTCCCCTTCTCATGCTCTCTCCCTCTGTCTCAAAATAAATAATTAAACTTTAAAAGAAAATTTCCAAATGAAGACTCTAGGTAGGTTTTAAAACCAATTGTAAAAATATAAATATTAAATACTTTCCATTAATTTTCAACAAAGACTGACATGATATAAGATGGAAATTTATGGATCAGATATCAATGTCAGACTTAGAATTATTAGTAAATGGGACCAAAAGTAGAGACCAAGACTTAATAATTTGAGCTAATATGATTAATTATATATGAATATGCTTTTTCTGTAAGGACCTATGTGATTTCTTTGTGAAGTATATTTTTTCAACTATGCAGTTAGTAATTTCAGGAAATGAAATACATTTTGAACCAGCTATGAAATCGCTGTACCACAAAGTGTGGTGTCCAGACTCTCCAAAGCAGCTGAGTATATTTAATCATATTTCTCTTCCTAAAATTAATAATAGTAATATTTTTAGGTAAGGCACAGAAGGTTATGTCATTAATCAGTAAACTAAACTAACATTTATTATTTTTCATTTTCCTTAAATTTCCTTTTTTTTTGTATTTTATAATAGATACAATCATAATAATTATATCTGGCATTTTATACATTTTACTGTGTACCAGGTACTGTTTTTTGTTTTTTTGTTTTTTTTTGTTTTTTAATGTTTATTTATTTTTGAGAGAGAAAGACAGAGACAGAGCCTGAGTGGGGGGGAGGGGCAGAGAGAGGGAGACACAGAATCTGAAGCAGGCTCCAGGCTCTGAGTTGTCAGCACAGAGCCCCATGCGAGACTCAACCCCACAAACTGTGAGATCGTGACCTGAACCAAAATTAGATGCTCAACTGACTGAGCCCCACCAGGTACTGTTTTAAATGCTTTACACATATTAGTTTTGTAAGTCTTATGACACCCTATATATACATCCCAGTGTCCCCATTTAAAGGATCAGGAGACTGAAACACAGATAAGAAGCTAGCATGAGAGTGATTAACTAATAAGAGATAGAATCAAGATTTATTAGTATAGTAATGCATATAATTAATTTATACATTAAATTACTGCATCTCTAAACCAATAAAAAGACCAATAGAAGTGTGGGATTAAAGTTCAGAGACTGTTTATCTAAAGCTAATAGGCATGGTGGCTACATAAGAATGCGCTCCCGGGGAACTCAGCCCAATATTCAGTGTGGTTTATTGGCATTTATAAAGCATGTGCATGATCCTGTTTGATTCCCACAATAACCTTCGAAGTGGTCATGTTAATCTCAAGAACACAAAAAAGTAATATTTAATGGAGTCTGACAGACGTGGATATAGAGTCTAGCATGACCACTGACCACATCTTAGGGTATCTCCTAACTTTTTTGAATTTAATTTTTCTCACTTTCAAAGTGGGCAAAATAATATATGTCTTATAGGGTAATCGTAGGATTAAATGGCATGTTATAATGTACTGTAGAGTGGTGGTTAGGAACACAGATTCGAGAACCGGACTATCTGGGTTCGAATCCTCGCTCTACCGCTTAGTAGAAGCAACTTTCTCTGTTAAGTTATAAGTTTTCTCTCTGCCTTAGTTTCTTCATCTGAAAAATGGGGCTAAAATACTACATACCTGATAGAGCATTTTACGTGGAGTGATTTATGTCCTGTTATTTAGGATCTGGTACCCAGTAAGGACTCAGTAAACGATGGCTGTTATAATAAATATAAAGTGCTTGAGACACGGTAGGTGGTCAACAAACAACAAATGTTTGTAATTATGTTCATTGAGAGTTTCCTTCAAGATTGTACAATTAGGAAGCATCCAGGTCTTCTACTTCTGGGTTCTATGCAGTAAACAGGGTTTACATGCATGACTAATTCTCTTTTGAGGGGATTAGGCAGATGTGTTCTTGGGAAGAAGACAGTTAGCTTGAGCTCTTCAGGGTAGAGCGCTGGGGTCTGAGTAGACTTTGGAGATGCAGAAGACTTAGAAGAGGGAATCCGAGGGTGAAGGGGTGATGCAAAAGCCAAGAAACAGGAAGAGAAAGACATGTCGAAGGGAGAGTGAGTAAAATGTGAGTAGAGCAGAGCTACATTTTTGAAAGATCAACCTGGGGGTGCTATTTAGGAGGAACTAGAATAGGAAAAACACAAGAAGCAAGGAGACAGAAGTGTATTGTGGTCATCCAGACATCAGCAGGAAGGACCAGAGAACTAGGGAGCCAGTGAGGGAATGGAAGAGAGGATGGGGAAAGGTGCCCTTGAAAAGAAAAGTCAGCAAGGTTTGGAAATTGATTAAATGATGATGGGAAAACGGAAGTGAGTGGACAAATGGGGTTCTCATGTCACTTGGTTGGGTGTGTATAATGACATTGCGAACTAGGAAAGTAATCGAGGGGCAGCGATAGCATTGAGTTTTTACTTTGAATTTGAACTAGTGGAAAGACACTTTAAGTAAAAATGTCCTGGGGCATTTGGAAAACTTAGATTGCTCAGGTGCAAAGATAGAGCGAGGAGCCATCTTCACAGAGGACATAACTGAAGGAGGTCTCTGTTATCCAAAGAAGATTTATATTGGAAAAAGACCATTTACATAAATACACACGGGACAAGACTGATATTTAACAATAAATAGTGAAAAACTGGTTTAATTGGGGCCTCCAAAGAAACAGATAATTACAAACGATTATTCATATTTTATATTTAAAACGATTTATAATTTCAACTGGCTACTAATTCTTAGAATGAACAAATAATTAGTTGCTTGTTTGTTGTTGTTATTGCCATACACTCAGAAAACTTGTGCATTTGTCAGGAGAATCTTTACTTCTTTTCACTTTTAAAAAACATACAAATGCATGTTTATTTTTAAATCTTTTTTTAAAAATAAATCTTCGACATATTGGTTAGAGTTTTGACTGGTGTTTCATGCCCAGATCTCACATGTAGTAAAGACGCCAACCTTGCTTCTTCAACACGGAGTGAAAATTTAAACTCTTTTGGCAAGCAGTCTGAATGCAGTGTCCTTTTAGATTTTTATGAAAGTTTCCCCTAAAATTTTAAATAGTTTTTTAAATTGTGGTAAAATATATGTAACATAAAATTTTTCTTATCCATTTTTTAAGTGTTTATTCATTTTTGAGAGACAGAGAGACAGAGTGCAGGTGGAGAAGGGGCAGAAAGAAAGAGAGACACAGAGTCTGAAGCAGGCTCCAAGCTGTGAGCTGTCAGCATAGAGCCTGCCATGGGACTCGAACCCACAAATTGTGAGATCATGACCTGAGCTGAAGTCGGATGCTTAACCAACTGAACCACTCAGGCGCCCCTGTCTTATCCATTTTCAAGTGTACAGTTCAGCAGTGTTAACTATATTCACACTGCTATGCAACCAAATCTCCAGAACTTTTTCGTCTTGCCAGGTTGAAACTTTATACCCATTAAACAACAACTCCCCATGTCCCTTTTCCCCGCAAGCTCCTAGCAGCTTCTTTTAATACTCAGATGTGGATTTAATACCCAGAGGTGGCACATGTGGACACTTGGTTTTCAGTTTTTTTGAGGAAATAGTAGCTGTTTCAGTTGGTGTGAAGGGATAGCTCATTGAGATTTTGATTTGTATTTCCCAATGAGTGCCTTTTCCATCCATGTATCTTGGAGAAATGTCCATTTCGTCTGTATTGGGGGAAATGTCTATTCAAGTTTTTTGCCCATTTTTAATTAGGTTGTTTGGTTTTTGTTGTTGTTGATTCTTCAGAGTTCTCTGTATAATCCGATGTTAACATTTAGAAGATATGTGGTCCACAAAGATTTTCTCCCATTTCATAGTTTGCTTTCGACTTTTTACTCTGTCAGTTGTGTCCTTTCATGCACGGAATTTCAATTTCTATGTGTCCCAACTTATCTGTGTTTCCCTTTGTTGACTGTGCTTTTCATGTCCTACCTGATGTGGTTCAGAGAGTGCTCCCCCAAAGTACGGCACCGTGGCATATTCAATATTTTTAGCTGAAGGAGTTTGAGAAAATGGCAGGTCATAAAATGGTGTGTGAGACGCTCACGCTGGAGGAACTGGAGGAAAGGAGATTCTTATCTCCAAAGAGAAAATGTGAGAATTTACGCAAACAGGCCTTGCTAAATTTCCCCCAGTTTACTACACTCACCTTACACTCTTTACCCCCTCATATTTCTCCACAGCTGTCCACTCTTCGTCAGACCCAGCATAATGATACTCTCTCAGATTTGGCCATTTCTTGCTAAATCTGTCTTTATCAGTTTAATTTTCAACCTCAGCCGGGGATCCCGAGAAGGTTGAGGAATTTTTTTTTTTTTCCTGTCATACATGTCCAAGAAATTACTACAAATCCAATGTCATGAGGTTTCCCCCTGTGGTTTTTTTGTTTTGTTTTGTTTTGTTTTGTTTTGTTTTCTGGGAGCTTTGCAATTTTAGGTCTTACATTTAGGTCTTTGATCCATGTCGAGTGTATTTTTGTATGTGATATAAGATAAAGGGACAACTGCATTCTTTTGCATGTGAGTGTCTAATTTTCCCAACAGTATTTGTTGAAAAGATTCTCCTTTCACCACTGAATAGGCTTGACATCCTTACCAAAAATTACTTGATGGGGCGCCTGGGTGGCTCTGTCAGTTGGGTGGCCGATTTCTGCTAAGGTCATGATCTCACGGTTCATGGGTTTGAGCCCCACATCAGGCTTTGTGCTGACAGTGTGGAGCTTGCTCTGGGTTCTCTGTCTCCCTCTTTCTCTCTGCCCCTCCCCCACTTGTATTCTGTCTCTCTCAAAAATAAATTAAATTTAAATAAATTAAAAAAATTACTTGACCGTATATGCGAGGGTTTGTTTTTGGGGTATTATATTCCACTTGTCTGTGTGTCTGTCTTCATACCAGTAACATACTGTTTTGACTATAGTAGCTCTGTAATAACCTTGAAATTATGGTGTGTGAGAGGTTCGACTTTGTTCTCTTTCAAGATTGTTTTAACTATTCAAGTACTCTGACATTTACGGCATTATGAAGAGGACAAAATTGCAAAAATCTTTGGGGGTTCACCATTTTTTTCTAAGAAACTCTCTTAAGTGTTTGATATTCAAATAATTTTCTGTAAAGACTTTGAAGTCACTCTTCCATCATTCTTATAAATTGATCTTCGTTTATTTAAAAAAAGTTAATGTTTTATCTATCTTTGAGAGAGAGAGACAAAGTGCAAGTGGGGGAAAGGGCAGAGAGAGAGGGAGACACAGAAGGTGAAGCAGGCTCCAGGCTCTGAGCTGTCAGCACAGAGCCCGACACGGGGCTCGAACCCACAAACCGTGAGGTCATGATTGAGCCAAAGTTGGATGCTTATCCAGCTGAGCCACCCAGGCGCCCCAGATCTTCATTTATTAACTGAAGTACCTCTCTCGGGTTCTCTTATATGAGTGCCTGTGGAAGTGTTTCAGCTGTACCTGACCTCATGAAATTCTGCATCTTTTTTTTTTAAGTTTTTAAGTTTATTTATTCACTTAGAGCGAGAGCATGTGAACACAAGTGGGGGAGGGGCAGAGAGAGAGGAAGAGAGAATCCCAAGCGGGCTTTGCACTGTCGGCACAAAGCCCATTGTGGGGCTTGAGCTCAAGAAGTGAGATCGTGACCTGAGCTAAAGTCGGACGCCTAACCGACTGAGCCACCCAGGTGCCCCGAAATCCTGCATCTTTTACGTGATGTGCAATTTTACTGTGAAGTAGAATTGCTCGTGTTATTTCATGGTACTCGTAGATGTTTACACGTGATTATCAGTGAATGACTGCCTTACTTGTCGTGATGGACTAGGAGACGTTTGTTTGAAAATAGGGAAGGTCGTTTGAGGGGAGACGAATTTTTTATAAATTGTCTGCTCTTTGGTAAATATTTTTACGGAATTCAACTTTGTAAGTTAGGGGGTTCTGAGGGTGTACACTCAAGTAAAGATAGTGTGTTGTCGTTAAAGCCACAAGAATGGGCGTCTTCTTCAGAGGAAGCACCTTGAGCTGGAAAGGAAACCAAAGTGGTTGTGAAAACACTGACTTTTAAAGGATTTGAGGAGAAAAATGGTTGCTGGGACAGGAGCTTCAGGGAAGTATGAAAATAATTTGACTAATTAAAAAAATAAACAGGAGAGAAGAGAATTCAGATTTGTTATCTCAGTAAGACTGATTATTGAGGAAAGAGGCATATGAGGTGTAGATACTCCTGTAAGAAAGAAGACACTGGGTGTGTTCAGGGATTCCAGGCACAGTTCTAGGCACAGGAAGTGGAGGGCGGAGATGTAGTAAGATCCCCCTGTGCCTTCTCTCTCAAATGTCACTGCTGTTTACCCAGCGCCGACCTCTGGCTGAGAAGAGCCTCAGCTCCCAGGAGCTCTGAACTTGACCGGTCACTGGCTCCTGAGCATCCTCTGCTCAGCTGTTGCATCAGACATCAAGTCCGGCCTCAGGGAGGGAGGCTCAGTGCCATGTTCCGGACATGATCTGGACTCGGAGCGAAGAGAGCTGAGCAAGGGGCTCACTCCTGACCTCCACACCCCTTTTTCTCACTTGCCTGTGTGTTCAGTCCCTTGTTTCTTTCCGCAGGGTATTGAAGCCCATCTTGGGATCCTGGAGGAGAGAAGCTATAAATTTAAAATGAGAAAATAGGGGTGCCTGGGTGGCGCAGTCAGTTAAGCGTCCGACTTCAGCTCAGGTCATGATCTCTCAGTTCGTGAGTTCGAGCCCTACGTCGGGCTCTGTGCTGACAGCTCAGAGCCTGGAGCCTGCTTCGGATTCTGTGTCTCCCTCTCTCTCTGCCCCTCCCCTGCTCATGCTCTCTCTCTCTCTCCCTCCCTCTCTCTCTCTCTCTCAAAAATAATAAACATTAAAAAATTAAAAAAAAATAAAATGAGAAAATAATAGTTGAAAACAAGACTGAAAGAAAAAGGCAATATGAATATACTAGCCATAACCTAGATGTTTGGTCCTGGCGATAAAAAAGCACAGTCAGGGATATTATATTCTTTATCTGCGTTGTTCATCTGACTGACGTCCTTGAAATTTTAGAAGATGAAGGATAAAGTAAAAGCAATTTTAAAATAACTTGTAATCCCAGTATAACGTGATTTATTACTTAATATTTTGGTATATTTCTCACCAGTTTTTCTCTCTTTTTCTCTTCCTGCGTATTTAGATTTTTATCATGGACATTCTCCCATGTCGTTAACTACATCACGCAAGCACGATCTGTAATGGTCTTAAAATACTACTTCATAGGGCGCCTGGGCGGCTCAGTCGGTTGAGTGTCCGAGTTCAGCTCAGGTCATGATCTCGCAGTTGGTGAGTTCGAGCCCCGTGTCAGGGTCTGTGCTGACAGCTCAGAGCCTGCAGCCTGCTTCAGATTCTGTGTCTCCCTCTCTCTCTGTTCCTCCCCTGCTCATGCTCTGTCTCTCTCCGTCTCAAAAATAAATAAAACATTTAAAAAAAATACTACTTCATATGGACGTACCATAATGATTCCAAACTCCGTATTATTGGATACTTTGATTTCTTCTAAAAAGAAGGAGAAAAATGATGGTAAAGGCAAAAGGACCTTTGGGTTTGATTTCTTTAAAAATATAGAAGGAGGTGGGTAAGAGGCGTATCTCCCACTGATCCCCCGTTACATATGCTTTCTTATTTTCATGCCCGGACCCGTGCGGAGGCCCCGTGAGAGATCAGACAAAGCTTTACGTTCTGACCATGTACTGGAACGCCAGTCCATCGCCTTTCTGTTCTACAAACCACTGCAGGGCTCTTGTCACAGCTGGCATTCGGCCACCTGGATGTTAGTTAATAACTACTGAAGGTACTTTCCCTCGGAACGATTTGCAGTTTAATGAGGGATTCTAGAAACCTAATAGAATCATGTACAACAAAAGGTATAAATATATAATAGTGGCGTGCGAAGCATATTTACAAAGTCATACTGTTTTATTCATTCACCGTCATTCATTTCTGTTACGAGTGTTTATGGAGCTGTCTGTGTGCGAGGCACTGTGTTGGATAGAGAACACAAAAATTAACAAGTCCTCCTGGAGTTTACTGCCTAGGTCGTTCTCAACCGGGAGGCAACAACGCTTCTCTCTCCATGTTTGAAAATGTTGGGGGCAGTTTTGTTTATCCCGTTGACTTGAAGGACATTATTAGTACGTAGGGGTCAGGGTTGCTGAATGTCCTGGAGAGGTTTGCACGAAGAAAAATGATCTGGCCTCAACCAGCGGAGTCTCCATTGATTAGCCAATGCTAGAATGTGAGTAACACTAGTACTAACAACGTATTATAGGCCTGGGTTGTGTTAGGCACTTCACCTGCATTGTCTAGTTTAAGTTCGCCTTGGTACTTTGTAGTCAATACTGTCTCTGTGTTCCTGCACAGCTTAAAGAGCCTAAAGAACTCTCCCAAGACCACATTGCTACTAAGTGGCAGAACCAGATTTTAAACAGTATCCTAAATTGGACCTCAGAACCCACAATCTGAAATAACTGTACCATTCAGCTTTTTAAGCTAAAGATACAACAGAACCCAGAGCTCACGTTTGAGCCACCTAAGGACAAAAACTATGATTTATTCATCTTTCTTCTTTATACCTAGTACAAAGACTGCAATAGTGCCTGTCCTTTCAATGTTATTTTATGTAGTCCCAAACTTCGGGGTTTTACAGATGAAGAAAACTGAAGTTCAGGGAGGTTAAGTTCTTCTAGTATGGGGCAGAGCTGAGCTTAGAATCCGAGGAAGATAGTGCAGCTACTATGGGAGACAGGATGGAGGTTACTTGGAAAAAAAAAACTAAACTAAAAATAGACCTACCATATGATCCAGCGATTCTATATCTGGATAAATGTCCAAAGGAAATTAGATCACTATCTTCAAGGGCTATCCCTACCTCCGTGTCCACTGTGGCATTCTTCACAGTAGCTAGAATGGGTGACTGTGTTAGAAATGTAGGTTCCTGAGCCTCACCCCTAGAGATTCTGATGAAAAAGTCTGATGAAGAGCCACCATATATATATATATATATATATATATATATATATATATATATATATATTTACGAAGGAATATTATTTGGCCATGAGGAAGAAGGAGATCCTGCTATTTGCAATGATATGGGCGACACCGAAGGGTGTCATGCTAAGTGAAATGACTCAGGTAGAGAAAGACAAATACTGTTTGATCTCATTTATATGTGGAATCCTACTTACATATGGAAAAAAGCCAAATTCCTAGAAGCAGGAATGGCGTTTGCCAAGGGCTGGGGTAAGGGGGAAATGGAGAGATGTCGGTCAAAGGGCACAAGCTTGTAAGATGAAGAAGTTCTGGGACCTAATGTACAGCATGGTGACTAAATTAACAGTACTGTGTTATATACTTTAAAGTTGGTAAGAGTAGACCTTAAGTGTTTTCAGCATTCACACACACACACACACACACACACACACACACACACACACGGCAATTATGTGAGGTGATGGAGGAGATAACTAATGCTACTGAGGGAATCATACACAGTATATAAATGTATCAACTCTAGGTGTTATATACTTTAAACTTATACAATGTTTTGTGTACACACACGTATCAATTATATCTCAGTAAAGCTGGAAAAAATAGAGCTCACCCACCCTGGATCACTTAGGAAAAAGTCCAGGGAAGGGAGATGACGAATTGTTAGCAGCCAGCCGCTCTATCCGCCTATCTCCTAGCATACCCGCTTTGCTGTCTCTCAGTCCCTGGCCTCTATTTACACCAGAAGTTGGCAAATTTTTTCTATAAAGGTCCAGGTAGTAAACATTTTAGGCTTTGCAGGCCATATGGTCTTTGTCACAAATGTTCTCTCTGCCATTTCAGCAAGAAAGTTGGCATAGATAATTTGTAAGCAAATGGGCGTAGCTGTGTTCCAATAAAACTTTATGTACAAAAACAAGTGTTGCGCCAGACGTAGCCCGTGGGCCATAGTTTGCAGATCCGTGGTCTATCTCCAGTGGTGGATTTTGTCCCCTTAGGTCCATCTGTTCTTGAATCATTACCGATAACTTGGAATAAGACTGGTGAACATTCAGTACCAGTATTCCTCAAACTGGTTGTTCACTGGAATACTTGGGAGCTGTGTTGGAAATATAGGTTCTTGGGGCACCTGGGTGGCTCAGTTGGTTAAGTGGCTGATTTCAGCTCGGGTCACGATGTCATGGTTTGTGAGTTCAAGCCCCGCGTCGGGCTCTGTGCTGATGGCTCAGAGCCTGGTGCCTGCTTCGGATTCTGTGTCTCCCTCTCTCTCTGCCCTTCTTCTGCTCACACACTGTCTCTAAGTAAAAATGTTAAAAAAAATTAAAAAAAAAAGAAATACAGGTTCTTGAATTTCACTCCTAGGGATTCTTTTTTTTAGATACTTTTTTTTAATGTTTATTTATTTTTTGATGGAGAGAGAGAGAGAGAGACAGAGCATGAGCAGTGAAAGGGCAGAGAGAGAGGGAGAATCCAGAATCTAGAGCAGACTCCAGGCCCTGAGCTGTCAGCACAGAGCCCGATGTGGGACTCGAACTCACAGACCGCAAGATCATGCCCTGAGCTGAAGTTGGACGCTTAACCGACGGAGCCCCCAGGGGCGCCCCTCACTCTTGGAGATTCTGATGCAGACTGTCTGGGGAAACGCCTCAGCCTCAGTCTCTCTGGCCCCTGGCTCTGATGCATGCCACAAAGTTTGGAAACCATAAGTTCATGCCTCCAGTATGAAACTTGTCAAAGAAGTGATGTTACACAAATCTCTGTGTCATTTCAGTCTCCCCCACAGTCCCAGCTCCATGCCAAAAACTCTAGTTTACTGAACAGAATATCCATTTCATCTCAGAACCTCATATCATTCCACCCTTTCCCCCATTTATTCAGAGGCAGACACATTTAAGTAAAAATAATCACCATCAGAATACTAATGGGCCATAAGCTAATGCAAGGATATTTATTCAGCTGAATGCAATTACCAGTAAAACCTTGTTTTCTAAATGGTGTGACTGTAATCCAATTTAGGTCTTTTAACCCCTGGTGATTTTTGTTTCATTTTGCTTTGTGATGGGTGGAAACCAGGCATGGTTGCTGGGGGCTGGCAAAGCCTAGAATAAGAGGGAAACAGCCCCACCACCACTACAGGCAATTTTCGATTGCAATGAGTCACTAAATCTCCAAACCCACGGGTGGCTCTACATGATTCCGTTGCTAATTGAATTTTTTTCCCCAAGTAGAATGAGGGCTTATTTTTGCATCAACATGATTCTATTTTGTGATGATTGTTGATAAAGTCAGCTAAATTAATGGTATTTCAGCTTCTGCACCCATAGGTATCACTGCTCTAAGGAGTATGAATGTCTAAGTAGGTTTTTCAAAAAAAAAGACAATGTACAGAAAAGATGGTCCCAAACTCTCTGCATTGATGTGGATGAAACGGTTGGGATGGGCTCGCCATATAAGTCATTTTATGTCCTTCTCCGTTCATGTTATCAGCAGGTACATGATGTCAAAACATTTTATTACTGGTCAGGTAATCTTTGATCGTTTGGTTAAGGTGGTACCTGTCAGGTTTTCCCACTGTAGAGATTTAAATTTTCCCTTTGCAATTACTAAGCTGTCTTGTAGGGAGGCCCTCTGATGGTACTTTGAGAATTGGGGAGTTGAATTGGCATTGAGGAAATATGGAAACGGACTCATTTAGTTATGTGCACATAGGATGCTACGTATCAGAGAAACCGATGGCTAAAAGCCGTTTTACCATTAACTGATCCAAAAGTCTCTCATCTGAGACAAAGAAAAATGGCTCTCCCTTTCAGAGAATTCAGTCTGAAAATTGGGATGACCACCGGCCGAGACCGTTTGCTCGCCTCGGGTTGTTTTCCTCCTTCCTGACCACCCTTAGAAGAGTTTATCATCTGTCCCCGGTTTGTTGGGTCTTGCTTACGTTCGTGTTATAAAGACAGACTTCATTCAGGTTTCTCCCTTATTCCACTCCTTTCGAGTAGTCGCCGTTGGTCAGCCAGCTCGTCTCTTCTTCCCACTCTGTAATTAAAGCTCTGTTTTCACTCTCTTGGCGCGCGGATTTCCTGGGATCCAGAATGCTGCTAAGTGTGTGTGCTGCAGCGCTTGGATCCGCAGGAAGAGAGGCTCCGGTTTGCTAGAGGCAGAGACAGCCTGTGGCCCGCACCGGTGCGACAGCCCTGGGGCTCTCCCAAGGCTCTTCCTTCTTCCCTCATGGGCAAGGCCGGGCTTGCTTCCCCGGGCCAGGCTACCTGTACCCAAAACCCAAAGCCGCAGCCCCGGTTTCTACGCTGCCTTAGCGGGAGCTCATCGGTGCCTCTTTAACATGAAGTGTCAGAGTTATTTTAGTCTTGTTCGTCTTAGTTTATTTCGGGTAGTCAGCCGAACACGGATCCATGTGTCTTACACCAGTGGTTCGCAAATTTTTTTTTGTTTGTTTTTGTTTTTTTTCTGGTGCCTTGTCCTAGACTGCATTTGAGAAGTTGTCAGAACAGAGCCCGGAGGAATAAAAAAGGGATCAGAAGTCTCTAGAGACCATCACCAAGGCCCCCTCTCTCCCTCTCAGCCCAGTAAACTCACTCATTAGCAGGAATGAGATCATTAGGACTGCTTTTGAGAAAGCCTGCTTCGGCCCCTCGTCCTTCAGGGAAATATGGTTTTATGTTGAAGACCAAGGATTTAGACACCGTCACAGGGCATGGATTAGGATTGCGTAGATAAGGGCTTTGGAAAATGTGTTATCCGGGGAGGGTGAGGTTAACTCAGCGAAGAGAAGACTTGTGGCCACATAACTTTTGGCTTCTAATAGCGGACTTGCGAAATTGGTAGCAGATGTGTCCTGGGCATGTCTAGAAGGGGATAGTAAGTCCCATGAGTGGGTGAGACACAGAGGAAGATTCTGGCTCAGACCAAGGGAAAGAGTATGTGTCTACCGTGCTTGGCTCTCACAGGTGACAGGTTTCATTTGCTGTCACTGCGTCTTTGTATGTGAAAGATTACTATTCCGATTTCCTGTATAAGGAAACTGTGGTACATAGAATAGGCTGCCCCAGGTTGCTCTGCTTCGTAGGGGCTGAGGTGAATTCGAGTCTGGGCCCATGTGGTCTTTCCTCTGTGCCTTTCTGCCTCCTAGGCCTGTGAATCCGAGCTGTCCACTCATGCGCTGGGCCATTCTGTGTGCCAGTGACCCTCCAACCCCAGAACCTATTCATGTGACCTATTTGTTCTTCCTAGTGCTACAGAACAGCCTTCTGGAAAACCCAGCTCCGATCCACCATTGCCCCAGAATCTTCAGCAGCTCTCATTTGCCTGTACCGTCAGTCAGTCAGTCAGTCAGTCACTCTAAAGCACATTTCTGATTTCAAAGCTGTCTTCCTTTCATCTTCAGCTCACTTAGTCCCTCTCGCAGAGCCCATCCCCTGGGACGCCATTCTTCTCACGTCCGGATGCTCTACCTTCTGTAACCAGGCTGTTCCCTCCTGCCGAAGCGTGCATCTCCCTGAGAGCTCTACTCGAATCCCTTCCTTCCTTGAAGGCTCACGTCTGATGTCACCACTTCTGTGAAGCTTCTCTTCAGTGCCCAGCCAGAGATGAAACCTGTCCTTTGAACTAGGGAATGGGAAGCCTGTATCCATGGTTTCAGGGTTCCACATACCCTTGTCCTGTCTCCTCACAAAATCGGTGGCTTCTTGACGGCAGGGCTTGAATTGGAGTTACTCCTACCTGTCTCTCCCTTTCTCCCCTCCAGGACCAGGGAACTGCCCAACACACACCAGTTGTTCAGTGTTCCCTGGGGTCTGTGGAGCTGGTGACAGGATTGAGTCACCAAGTCAAGTCCCAGAGCAACCTACTTAACACGTTGTAGTGTCTGAAGAATTTGGGGTTACTGACTGGAGAGGAAGAGAAGGAGGAGGAATATATTTTACCTGTTAATTCTTGCCTGGGTATTTTTAGTCTTCTTATGAAAGATAAAAAAAGGAGAAAAGAAGTAAAAGCCCTGTCGACAGTGAAAACCAGACATCTATTATCTCCAAGTGCGCGCACGCTCCTCGGAAGGAACTCGATTCATCCTTCAAATGGTTTTTTTTTTTTTTTTTACATCCCTATCATTATTTTCTTTTTAAAAATAGCCATTTGAAAAGAAAATTCAGTTTCAGGGAGGTCAATTAATTTGCCCAAATAAATGGCGGAGATGTCGACACTCAGAGATTTCGCTTCTCCTCATGGTCCATTCTGTCTCCTGGACCCGCAGACAGGTGGAAAGTGAGTTGTCTCGGGTAGTCTGTGCCTCCAGGAGGTCCTCGAACTGAGGTCGTCTTGCTTTGAGTTTGAAAAATACAAGAATTAATAATGCAACGTCTACTTGAAGTTAGCCGACTCAACTCTTAACTTCCATATATGTTTCAGGTCACTGTCTTTAAAATTTTTTTTTAATGTTTATTTATTATTGAGAGACAGAGAGAGACAGAGCATGAGCATGGGAGGGGCAGACACAGAATCTGAAGCAGGCTCCAGGCTCTGAGCTGTCACCACAGAGCCTGACGCGGGGCTCAAACTCACAGACTTCGAGATCACGACCTGAGCTGAAGTTGGACGCTTAACTGACTGAGCCACCCAGGCGCCCCTCAGGTCACTGTCTTTAAAGTGAAAGGGGAGGGAGAGAGGGAGAGAGCATGTGAGCTGGTCCTTAATTTTTCACTCTTCAACCATCAATCCATATTTAGAAAAATGAGTGAGAAGAAGCAATGTCTCATCAGTCTGTGGGAAACTAAAGAAAAACACAAGGGTATGTACGGATGCAACCTGTGCCTTAATTATATACACCAAGGTATGCCTGTATTTTTTTTTTAAGTAAAAATATCAAGAAATATTTCCGTAATCTAAGACTGTCTTTTTAGCGGGAGCCTTTTAGCCCAAGAAACCACATGTGTGCCCTGCAGAGACCTGCGTGATCTCTGGGAGTATGTATTTATGAAGGAGGAAAGGACCCCGGGAGGGAGTCAGGCCTTGGGTCTGACCGTGCTGCCACTCAGATGCACAAGATCGGGCAAGAAATGTCACCCCTTCAGTTCCCAGGTGTTTATTTTTTTGCTTGTTTTTTTTTGTTGTTGTTGTTGTTCATTTATCAAACTGTCGGGTTAAGCAGGGTGTCTAACCTCGGTGGTGTTGATGCTTCGGCTCAGGTGACTCTTCATGAAGGAGGCTGTCCTGTACATTGTATGGCGTTTAGCGGCCTCCCTGGCCTCCACCCAATAGATGCCAGTAGCACACTCTCCCTGCTCCTTGCCCCTCCGCGTTGTGACGACCAAAAATGTCTCCAGCCATTAGCAAGTGTCCTCCTGTCCCCTGGGCGGGGGATCATTCTCAGCTGAGAACCACTGGCTAGAGGCGTATTTTACATTCACCCAATATTTACTCAGACCACGTGGTTGGGAAGGCAGCGCGCTGTGCCCCAGGGCCACGGAGGTGGACTGTAGGCTGCGGGCCATGCCCCAGCGACATGGAGGTGGACTACAGGCTGCGGGCCATGCACAGGGACACGGGACACGGAGGTGGACCGTAGGCTGCGGGCCGTGCCCCAGGGACAGGGAGGTGGACTGTAGGCTCGGGCTGTGCCCCAGGGACAGGGAGGTGGACTGTAGGCTGTGGGCCGTGCCCCAGGGACACAGAGGTGGACTGTAGGCTGCGGGCCGTGCACAGGGACACGGAGGTGGACCATAGGCTGTGGGCCGTGCCCCAGGGACAGGGAGGTGGACCATAGGCCGCGGGCCATGCCCCAGGGACACGGAGGTGGACTGTAGGCTCGGGCTGTGCCCCAGGGACAGGGAGGTGGACTGTAGGCTGTGGGCCGTGCCCCAGGGACACAGAGGTGGACTGTAGGCTGCGGGCCGTGCACAGGGACACGGAGGTGGACCATAGGCTGTGGGCCGTGCCCCAGGGACAGGGAGGTGGACCATAGGCTGCGGGCCATGCCCCAGGGACACGGAGGTGGACTGTAGGCTGCGGGCCGTGCACAGGGACACGGAGGTGGACTGTAGGCTGCGGGCCGTACACAGGGACACGGAGGTGGACTGTAGGCTGCGGGCCATGCACAGGGACACGGAGGTGGACTGTAGGCTGCAGGCCGTGCCCCAGGGACAGGGAGGTGGACTATCTTCATGGAGCCTCAGTCTAGTGGGGAGCAAGAGTCTTCAGGCCGAGGGGAAACGCTAGAACAGGTGCTTTAACTGGGCACACGCAGGAGTCAGGGATCCTCCGGACCTGTTATTCTGGGAACGAATAAGCCCTGGACAGACCCCGTCACTTCTTAATAAATGATACATGTTGGCCCGAGGCCCCACAGAGAAGTGGGGAAAATGAAGACTCCCACTTGGGAAGTCTTGCCGCTGCAGCCTCGGCTGCCAAATAGGTGGGGCAGTGAAGAGTGCGTATAAAATGGGCGCTGGAGCAGAAGGAAAGGATTCTTTGTGCGTAATTCTCGTCTGTCTCTCCGGTGATGGTTTGGGCATGCTTGCTCCTTTCAACTGCCACACTCACCAGAAGAATGCCAGACCTGGTGCCGGGTTTAACTTAGCCTTCGATTCTCATCTTACTCTTGTGTGTTTCTATTATAATGCGATTCCAGGACATTCTATATATGGTTTCTTTGTGAGGGGAAAAAAAAAGCACTTTCAGAAGATAATCCTTCTTTACACGGAATACACTGAGAGAATATTAAATTAATAGGTACAGTGGCATAGAGACGAAAAGTCCAGGCTACGCGGGTAGAATATTTGGGTTCATAATTCTGACTCAGACACTTACTAGCTGTGCAATTGCAAGCAAGTTACTTGACCTCTCTGTGCCGTTTTTTTTTTTTTTTTCTTTCACTAGTAAAATGGGAACTCTAATCCTATTCACACCTCACTAGGTTGTTGTGAGGATTAAAAGACTTGGAACAGAACTTGACACATGGAAATCACTCATTAAACGTTTGGAAGAAATTCTGATGGCTCTGGGAATCACTGGGTCACTTGGATAAGGTCCTAACTTATTTAAGGCTATGAGCAGATTTTCACAAAGCACGGTTTGGTGGACCAAGTTATGTTCTTCCGAGCCCCTTCACATCCTTCTAACACAAGCCCAGTGCCACCGCCAGCTCGTGTTACCTATGCAGTGGGGGGAAATTAAACATTATTTATCCAAAGTCAGGCATTTGAGCCAGAACATTTCTGGAAAAATACATCCCAGCTCTGAAACGCGTTTTTGAATGATTCTGGAGTCTGAGAAATTCTCTCACTTCTTCGGTGCTGTAAAGTAAGGACCGTTGACCTCAGCGAGGGTTTGAGATTTTAGCTTATCGAAAAGAGTGTTTTGTAAGTCAGGATAAAAATGCACCTCGCTTGGTTAAACACTCTTGGACTCACTTTTCTTCCTCCCTTAAGATATTTCTCTCCTTTTGTTCTTTTGCCTCCATTTCCCTTCCTCCTCTAAGTCCGCAAGCCCTGGTCAATATCCTGCAGAAGGCACGCTTTGGTCGGATGCTTCTTCTCTGCCGGAAGCAGGCCATTCGGTTTGCGCCGTGCACCTGCCCGCAGCTCGACGGCGTGGTGCTTCCCAGAGGAGCAGAACAGGAGACTTTTAAACTTGCCCATCACCCTTTTTCCTTAACTAGTACAGACAGCCCATCTCTGTTGATTGTTGGTTTATGGCTTAAACATGTCAAGCTAGCTATCTGCAGCTTTCTCGGCTGCTTTATGCATCTTTTGGTTACTCAA
This sequence comes from Paguma larvata, assembly GCA_030068075.1. Classification (NCBI taxonomy): domain Eukaryota; kingdom Metazoa; phylum Chordata; class Mammalia; order Carnivora; family Viverridae; genus Paguma; species Paguma larvata. The sequence continues at coordinate 66,220,435 of CM057838.1, forward strand.
TCCTCTTAGAAGCCAGCCAAGGGAGCCCAGAATTCCCATGGTTGATGCGAGCAATGAATATTCGTCAATCGACTGATTCTGAAAGAAAATTTTCCTAGAGGGCAGGAAACCAACTTCCTTGCGCAAACATAACCAGACCATCCCCCTGCGTTACTGAGAATTCGCTGAACACTTTCTGTGTGTCGGGCTCTGTGCTAGGTGCTGTCATCATAATGTCATAGTCCCTGGCGTGGGGTTGTATGCGGGGACTTACCAGGTAAGCAAGGCCCTACATCCACTTGACAGGTTGCAGCCTCATCTCCTGGTTCTGGAATCCTGGCCCAGGAGGAAGTTCAGATCACGGGACCCAGATGAAAGAGGGTTTGGGGTTCCAACAAGGAAAGGACGCGGAATTAGTGGTGTAGACTCTTTCTCCGTTAGCAGATGCCTCTGAGCGACTGTGTCAGCTTTTGGGGATTTGCCTCCGAGGGAAACTCTGAGGATAGAGAGTAATTGACTTCTAGACTCGTCAAATTCAAACACGGACCCTGAGAAGACCGTCGAGGTTTGTGCAGGGGAATCACAGTGAAACGCACACTCTTGCCTGAATTGCTGGCGTCTGACTGGGATGGGTAGCCTCTCGTACCTGGCTCGCAGCTTTCAGATGGACATCTAAAGACGGCCGAAGAAGTAAGGTGTGCCTCTCCGGGAAGCCGAGTCAGGCACCTCAGGATCTGTGGGGTGATCGATGTTGCAGACTTCTCACAGAACATTGGGAGTAGAAAGGTGCGAGAGTCAGCCCAAGCTAGTGGTTCTCATAACTGGAACTGGAATCAACCGGAAGCTTGTAAAAACAGAGAAATCCAGGCCCTAGATTCACTGACAGAATTAGGACAATCTCCATATATAGGGATTGGTAATCCGTATGTTTTTAAACATCTAGTCTGAGCCCCATGTAAAGGGAGTCACTACGCATGAGGTGCCAGTCAGGCCTCTTGTGGCGGATGCTGTCATTCTGTTCATTATTTTAAATATAGTTATCATTTCTGGAATATTCTTTCTAAAAATCATGGTTTTAATATTTTAATTTATGGGAATTTATGATTCCTGGAACCAGGTCAGAATATGTTTAAGACTATGCCTCTTTGGGAAATTAAATGTCTGTTCCTAATCCCAGGATGAATGGTTAGTTAAGGTGACCACTGTTTTCTGTGAGGGAAGTATGTGTGTGTGTGTGTGTGTGTGTGTGTGTGTGTGAGTGTGTGTGTGTGTGTGTAAGCATGCTCACACAGTGTTTCCGACAGTTGTTTTCAAAGTGTTGACATATGATCTCAGATGTCATTTGATAATGGCCCAATGTGGGGGGCCCAGGGTGATCCCACTTAAATTACATGGAGATAGAACACCATATAAGGTGAGGTGCTTTATTCAATGTTGAAGGCTGTTGTTGTTGACCTAAAAAGGACACTATCTGCCGCCGTGACTGTTGTGGGGCTATCGTAAAAGGTATTCGTTCATCCCCTCAATAGTCCATATTTAGTTAGCCCCTGCTACATGGCAGGTCCTGTACGAAGTTCGTTCCAGGGATTCAGGGATGACTAAAGCCCGACATGGGACCACTGAGGCTGTAAATTTAGTTGGGGAAATGCATCCGGGTTAAGAGGACGTCGCTCTGCTGACATGTGGTAGGAGTGCATGTTCCGTTCTCTAGCCACGTCATGTACAAAACGTTCATTACCCGTGAAGGTGCCCTGGGGGCAGAGTGGACCCGGCTAGCTCCCGCAAGTCCTACGCCTCTTCCAAGTTTCCTCTTCCCCGTGGGGAGCTCTATCGCTCATATCACGTGGGGCTGGGAGCTTCTGATACAACCACAGATACACTGTTTTCATGGTAACGTGAATCAGGGTGACTCATTTATCAAAAGGAATTTTCTAGAGCCTAATGGGATAGTATCTCTAAATCTAAACTCTTCCTTTAAAACTGGTACATTTTTTAATTTCTTCCGTAAAACACAAAAATTATCTGGAAGGGCTTTTAGAAGTTATTCAGTTTGTAACTATTTATTACATTTCTCTGAACAAGGAATATACTAAGTGTTTTACGTAAGTGATTTTAAGTTTTTTTTATTTGGAAAAAAAAATTTTTTTTGAGGTAGGGGGAAGGTCAGAGAGAGAGGAAGAGAGAGACTGTTAAGCAGGTTCCGTGCCCAGCACAAAGCCCAAAGCAGGGCTCGAGCTCATGACTGTGAGATCATGACCCGAGCCGAAATCAAGAATAGGATGCTTGACTGACTGAGCCACCCAGGCGCCCCAAGTGATTTTAATTTTACAGCAGTTCTGTGAGGTCTTCATTATCCCCATTTTACTAATGGGGAATCAGAGGCATACGTAATAGCTGAACTAATTTGCCAAGAAAACAAATAAAAAACAATGGAATCAGGATTCAAATTCAAGTTTGTCTAATTCCAAAGCTCACAATTAAAAAAAAAAAAAAATCTCTACCCGGTCTCTTTTGATATGTGTTATCTATGTATCTATGTATCTATCTGTGACATTGGAAGTTGTCATTCATTATCTGGATTTTGGGACCATTTAGAGTTTATCTGATTTTGAATCTATGATATAAATTCTCTCTGTAAAGATTTGTTCTCAGATGCACAAAAATATCTACTGAGTATGTGTTTGACTTTGTGACAAAGACTGGAAACTAAAATTGAGAATACAGATGCAATAAAACAGACAATTGTAAGATCAAATAGAATAATTGCAGTTCTGTGATTGCTGTAAAAGGGAAATTCTAACTCCTCGTAATCATAGGAGACCAATAGAGAGCTGTTACCTCCTGTTTTAATCCTTTAGAGGGCTCCCTCAGGGTCGGACATAGGTAAAAATCACATCTAAAGGGAAATCAAAAATGTTACAGCAACCACGTCCATCTACTTCTCTTTCAGCACCTGTTCCATGTTGAGTGAACAAGTCACATGAACTCGAAAACGAAGCATGAGTTTGAGAGAGAAAAATGAGTTTGTCTCTGTGGGCAAAGGCCTCCGTCGTTTCCTGGGATCAATGCCATCAATTTTGCTCTGTGGTTCCTAAGAGCAGTGGCTTTGAGATGCAGACGTAGACCAGTCGTAAAAGGCCAAGGATAAAGCTGTGGTAATGAGAGAAGATGACTCGACGTTTCTCCATCTACCAGTAGGAAGACTTTGATTTATCTCTGTTCCTCTGGTCTCAGAGTTTAGAGCAATGGTGCATGTAGAACCTTAAACAGTGAGCCTCGCAGACGTGGCACAGTTATACCTGGACAGCCAGGATCTTTGCTGGCATTCAAGTCAGGAGGGAAAAAGGAGGTAAAGACCAGAAAAGTGCTCTCAACTTGCCCAATCATAAATCATGGTCTCATGTCAGTTAAATAGCCATGATTTTGTTACATAACAGCCACATAGTGGAATTAATTTAGCTCCCATGTCTTCTGTCCCTTGGATGGGGATCAGCTGATCTAGAATGAACTTGGCTGAGGGGTCCCTGGTCTGCTACCTCAGCTGAGCTGCCTCATTGATCTGTTCTGGCTTGGGTCCGACCCTTCCACACGCCCCTCATCCTTCTCCCAGGCCAGCGGTGCAGCTGAGGTGTGTTCCTCACGGCAGTGTCGGAAGTGCAAGAGTAATGCTACGCGTACAAGTGCTTCCGGACTTGAATCACGCAGTGCCCACTGATGCTCCCTGGCACAGAGCATGGACCCAGGGAAGGGCGGACAACTGGAACCATTGTTATGCACACCACCTCGGTCTTCTGTTAAATATGTTGACTAGGACGTTCTGGATCGGGAGGTCTGTGGGAGCTGCCTCTCGCTCCTAACATAGAGCTAATTTAGATCCGAACTACAAACCGTTGGATTATTATTTTTATGTAATCAAATAAGTACAAATGCGTATATGAATACCCATCGAGTCATCTTGGAAAAGTCAGGCTAACTAAAATTTCTTTCCAATGGAACTCTGAATCTTCCATCAGTATTTTCTTTTTTTCCCCTTTTTCTTCTTTTTCTTTTTTCTTTTCTTTTCTTTTCTTTCCTTTCCTTTCCTTTTCTTTTTCTTTTTCTCTTTCTCTGTCTCCTTCTCCCCTTTCTTTCTTTCTTTCTTTCTTTCTTTCTTTCTTTCTTTCTTTCTTTCTCTTTCGCTAACAGCTGTATTAAAATATAATTCACCCATATCATATAGTTCACACATTCGAACAGTTCAGTAGCTTTTAGTATATTCAGAGAATAGTGTAACTGTCACCATGATTGATATTAGAACATTTTTACCAACTCAAAGAGAAACTTGGATCTGTTAGCTTTGTCTCCCCAAACCCCCATTTTTGGGTTTTGAGGTAAGGTTTTTGATACTTTTCAAAAGGCATTTCTGTTTGTGTGCCGAGTTTTGGAAGTAACTGCACGATAGCACTTAATCACGTGCCAAGGCTATTACTTGTTTCTTTTTCTGTCTCTCCTATGAACCTGGAATTTCCTTGAGGACAAAATGCTCTGTCTTATTGAACTTTGTAGTTTTAGCCTAATTCCTGGTATATCTTAGGGTTCAAAGATGGAAGGAAGAATGGAAGGGAGGGAGGGAGGAAGCTCATTTTCAATAGAACTTTTGGGTTAGTCTGCAGAATATGCTCCAGAAAAAATACCCTTGTGACCTATTTTGACAAGTACGCACGAGGCAAAGAATAATATTTTTTCAAGGAAGAGAAACATCTTGGATTTTGAACAGAAATTTTGTTTTTGAGCTAGCCTCATCCTGTAAGTTCTAAAATATTTTCTTCAGAGCCCTCGTGGGATCATGTGATCATTCTTTGTTTGTACTGGTTAAGATATGCATTTATTCACTATCCCAGAGCCACAATGAAACAGGTCAGAATTTTATTTTTCTGTGTCATGGCGACAGCTAAGTAGAAGGTGCACGGCTGGCAGAGGCCTTGCTCCACAAGACTGTCTAAGAAACCCCTCTTGGGCTTTCTCATTTTCCACGGTATCAGTCTTCAGTTGTACTGTCTTGGAGGGCTCCCCAGTATTTCTACATTCCAGCCAATTGAGAAGGATCATAGAACTTTAAGAGCATAACTGGGGTGCCTGGGCGGCTCTGTCGACTGAGCGGCTGATCTCAGCTCAGGTCATGATCTCAACACGCGTGGGTTCGAGCCCTACATCGGGCTCTGTGCTGACACCTCAGAGCCTGGAGCCTGCTTCAGGTTCTGTCTCCCTCTCTCTCTGCCCCTTCCTTGCTTGCTCTCTCTCTCTCTCTCTCTCTCTCTCTCTCAAAAACAAACTTGAAAAAAAGAGCATAACCTAGAGGTTGAGTTAAATCACTTCTGGGTGTACCTGCTGGCAGAATGAATCGTATGGCCGTACCTAGCTGCACGGGGAGCCATGGGGTAGGCTCTTCATTCTGCTTGGACCTGTATCCAGATGTAAGCTAAACATTTCTTTCTCTAAAGGAAGAGGGAGAGACTGGATGTTAGGAAACACCCAGTAGTGTGTCCTGCTTTTATAAGTCATAGTAGGCAACATAATACTGAGCTCTTCATTTTCCTTTAAGCTCTGCATCTTAAACTCCGAGGCCTGAGAAATTAAACGTGTTTTGCTCTCTTCTCCATGTTTAGGTATGTTTTGTGGCCTGAAAAGAAAACATCCCCTTCAGAGCGCTGTCTTCTACTTTCGCAAACGAAAGCGTATTTCAGCTAAATTATCAGATAAATGGGTTTCAGTTGAGCTAGGCCAGAAAACTTAGAACCACTTACACTATCGTCTCTGTGGGAAAACGGCTTTGAATTCTTAAACGGATCTGACAAGGAAGTGCGCTCCCGGGCTGAAGCGCATCTGGAAGTTGGGGGCCGCCAAATGCACGTGGGTTTACACGTAGGAAGTGACAGACGAAGTTTCTCGGAGCGCCTCCTCAGTGGTGGCCTCCGCGGCACCCCGGCAGCTCCGGTGCGCGGCCAGGACTAGGCGAGCCCCCTCCCGGCGTCTTCCTTCCTGCAGATGCTTGTCAGGCACACAGGTCCTGGTTTCTCTTTCACTTTAGCCATTTTGCTTGTCACCGTGAAGTCGTTCTGTTGCGCAGTCGTAACTGCAGTAGAAATAAAGGCCCAGTAAGGGTTGTCTGGAGGTGTTCCCACTGTGAGCTAGGTCAACACTTCAGAGACCATTCGTTAATTTTAATAAAGGCAATGGTGGCTGTCGTATTCTAGAAAAATTGCTACAAATAGAATTTTACTATTTTTGAAATAATATGTGGTATCGACCGATCCTAACATTAAAATAGCTATTTATGGGATGCTTTGAGCCCAACGTTCTGGATTTTTCTTTTTTGAACAGATTTTTTATGTTTCTTTGTTGAGAGGGAGAAAGACAGAGTGTGAGTGGGGGAGGGGCAGAGGGAGAGGGAGACACAGAATCCGAAGCAGGCTCCAGGCTCTGAGCTGTCAGCCCAGAGCCCAATGCGGGACTCGAACTCACAAACCGTGAGATCATGACCTGAGCCCAAGTCAGACGCTTAACTGACTGAGCCACCCAGGTGCCCCTCAAAGTTCTGGATTTTTGATTAAAGGAGTTATTATAATGCTTTTAACTGTCCTGACCCCAAATTCCCCCACTTCCCCACCCACCACCTCACCCTGTGCCCTAAGCACATGCTTCGCCTGAGAATTGGATAATCCAGTACTGATAATAGAATTTAACTCCCAGTTCAGTCTCAACCAGAAAGTCCTCTTCATGCATTCAACAAATATTTATTATGTACCTGTTAAGGAAGCACTTGAATTATGTTCTGGGCACTGGAAAGGTGATATTGGGCAAGAGTCATGAATTACAGTCCTTTTTTAAAAAAATTTTTGAATGTTTATTTTTTGAGAGAGAGAGCGTCAGAGCACAAGTGGGGGAGGGGCCCAAAGAGGGGGAGACACAGAATACGAAGCAGGCTCCAGGCTCTGAGCTGTCAGCACAGAGTCCCCCGAGGGGCTCAAACTCATGAACGGCAGGATCGTGACCTGAGCCGAAGTCGGACGCCTAGCCGACTGAGCCACCAGGTGCCCCACAAATCACACTCCTAGTGAAGTGGGTTCTTTACTGGGGAAGACAGGCTATAAGTAGGCAGTTACAAGGTTGGAGGAGGATTTTGTCCGGGGGAGTGCGGCGTGCAGTGGGAATGGATTGCAGGGCTGGGCGTCTCAGACTAGTGGTCCCAGAAAGCCTCCCCAGGGGAGAATGAGTTGGAGTAAAACATACCCTCCAGGCAGGGCGAAGGCGACAGTGTATCCCACTCGGAGATTACATCTCTGGGAAGTGGGGCGAGGGAGGAAGGGAAGAAGTTTGTCTTAGCACCTGTGACTCACCGGCGGGAAAACAGCCAGCATAGGAGTTGGCACACTAACGTCTAAGGAAACCGAATCCGTGAATGTTGGAATTTCAGGCAGTATTGCTGATGACCAGAAAAAAGTTTTCTGTGCATCCCAGGGAGTAATGACCTTACGTATCACTTGCTTCCAGATAAGGCTAATACTTCCGAGGATTGCTTAGAAACGGCTAAGCTAGTCAGAGGGGCAGGCATTTATTATAAGTCAAAAAAAAAAAAAAAAAAGTTCCGGCGAAGAGATCGGAATGCCGCCACTCCGTGAGATCGTAAAGCCAGAGTGTCTGAGCAGGAGCCCTAGCGGTGGCCGGGCTGCGTCTTCCATCTTAAGTGGGCGAAATCAAGTCCCTGACTGTGCGTGTGTGTTTAATGAGTTTATAAAATTCGGAGAGGGGAGCTCTGCAAAGATCGTCTACAGACCAAAGGGGGATCTCTCAACTTAGAAATAAAACCAAAATGACGAGTTAGAATTTCGGCCAGAGAGACGTATACCTGAAGACGTGCCGGGTAGTGATTCTGGGTTAAACAAGGATGAAGAAAGGGAATGGATTCCTTCCTCTCTTCAAAGGCAGCCAAGGAATCAGAGCACCTTGAAACAATATAGAAACCATTGAGATCGCAGTTATTCCTTCATATAGTCGTTGATTGATTCACTCCTTCAAAGATACTTTTCCTGAGCAATTAATACGTGTTTAGTGTTGGGGATACAGTGGTTGCGTTCCCTTTATTGGACAAGATGGGATTCATACTCACATGGAACGTTTAGCCTCGTGGAAGATGATAGGCAGTGAAAATACAGTGTTAAATTCTAGGCTGAGAGAGAGAGACAAAGGGTGTTTAATGCAATATGATGGTATGTATAAGGGGTTTCCAGTGAAGGCTTCTTGGAAGAATCACATATAATCGAATGTCTGAAAAGTAAATAGGACACCGTCAGGTGAAAGCAGAGAGGAGCTTATGTAAAAGCACGGAGGTCAGAGCGTGATAAGTGGGAGGCCAACAAGGCACGTAGACAGTCCGTGCCAGGCGCAGTGCTGGGTCCCAGCTCTCAGACAAGTAAGGCACAATTTATGTTTCCCTTTAACAGGCCACCTGCCACTTCCCCACACCAGGATTTCAGACTAAACTATTCAATAGTTATTCTAGAATCGTTTGAGCCGATTTGTAAGTATTTTGCACTCTTTCTAGGATCGGGAGTGAAACTCCCGGCTCGTTGTGGTTAGGTGGGGGCTGTCTGACCGATCAATTATTTCCTGCCAGTGACTTGTGAGTGGAAGGCAGGTGCGTCACTTCTAAGTCAGTGTGTGCCAGCCAGTAGAAGATCCTCAGTTTTCTCTGACAGCAACAACCTAGCGGTGCCTGTACCATCATCCTGGGGCTCACACACAGGCCCCATCTGGCATGCAATTGGCATGAGATACAGATGATAAATATTCTTCGTTTGTTTTTTAGTAAATGGTTTTGATTTAAGATAATTTTTTTAGGGGCACCTGGGTGGCCCAGTCAGTTAAGTGTCTGACTGTGGCTCAGGTCATGATCTCAACGGCTTTTGAGTTCGAGCCCCGCGTCGGGCTCTGTGCTGACAGCTCAGAGCCTGGAGCCTACTTTGGATTCTGTGTGTCCCTCTCTCTCTGTCCTTCCTCCACTCATGCTCTGGCTCTCTCCGTCTCTCAAAAAATTTAAATAAATGTGAAAAATAAAAAAAAATACTTGTTTAAAAAAAGATAATTTTTTAAAACCTTCCCAGACTTCTCATGACTAATTTATTTATTTCTTTTTAAATGTTTATTTTTGAGAGATAGGGAGTGAGTGGGGGAGGGGCAGAGACAGAGGGAGAGAGAGAATCCCAAGCAGGTTCCACACTGACTCGGGGCTCGAACCCACGAACTGTGAGATCATGACCCGAGCCAAAATCAAGAGTCAGACCCTTAACCCTCTGAGCCAGCCGGGCACCCCAATTTGAGATAATTTTTTGTTCTTTACCGAGATGCAGGGTTGGTTTGTTACAGTAGCATAACCCAGCCCACTGTGACAGATACAGAAGAGGAAACAAAATTTTAAATTCAATTAATAATCATTAAAATGTGCCTGCTGTGTTAGGTGCTATGAATATAAAGGCTAGAGAGGCAGACCTTCTGCCCCCCCAAGAGCTTAATCAGGGGGAGACAGACTCATGAGCAAACCAGCCGGAGGCCAGGAGGTCAGTGAGCAAGAGAAGAAAGCATGGGGTCTGGTGGGAACACCCAGGAGGGCCTGCGTTTCACGTGAGGGGCGGAGAGAAGGCGGAAGAGGCCCCAGCTGATCCCGGAAAGCCAGGACGGGAGAGGATATTCCCGGGAGGGAAAAGGGGAGGGAGAGCCATCTCGGGCGATGAAGCCCTGCCTGAAGCAAGCAGCAGGATTTCCCCTGGTGAGGACTGCGAAGCCTGACACGTTCCGACCCAAGACAGAAAGCACAAGGTCTACGTTTGAGAGCTCGCCGTTGCTCTAGACCCCATGTTTGTGGCCCTCCTCCACCAGATTCGGATGTGGGCACCTAATCCTCAGCGTGATGGCCTTTGGGGTGGGAGGAGCCTTCCTGCATGGGGTCGGCGCCTTTATGAGATGGACCCCAGAGAGATCCCTAGCCCCTTCCACCGTGAGAGGTTACAGCAAGAGGGTGGCTGTCTGTGAACCAGGAAATGGGTTCTCAGCAGACGCCAAATCCACGGGCACCTTGATCTTGGACTTCCCAGCCTCCAGAACTGTGAGAAAGAAACCTCTCTTGCTTATAAGCCACCCAGTCTACGGACTTCGATTTTGGCAGCCCGAATGGAATAAGACAACTGTCCTGGTATATTTCCTGTAAATACATATTAGGGCTCATGAAAAGGGGTAAGGGATAGAAATGAGTCAGAAACCACCACCAACCAATCAAGTACAGACGGTAGAAGGAGCAATCTATTATTTCTTGGGAATGCTGCCTGGCGAGGACCAAGCAGAGCTACAGACCTGCTTGAACTTGATGTTCAGACCCTGAATATCTACTGGCTTCTCTTAGGCTCTGGAAAGGAAGCAGGAGACAGTGCCACACCCACATGACACTCCTGTGCACACTTGTGGACACCAGAATGGTCTGGAAGCCCCGGTGTGGCCGGACGTGCTTCCCCGGTGACTCTTTAACAAGAAGAGTTAACCCGATAGAAAAAGAGTTTCGACTCAGCCCGCGGTTGCTCCAGTGGGAAGGTCCGTGGTTATTTGGGTGGGGGGTAGAGTGTGCATTTAGATATCGTCCCACTTTTCCTGAAACCCGCTCCTCTTCACCTCTCTACCAGCTGGTAGCCTTGCACCCACATGCTCATTTTTCTTAATAAAACATGTGACAGTATTTTAAAAAATGATTTCTCTTTCCATTTTAATTTGATGTTAGTGATTCTGCTTTTTCTGCTAATTACCACATATCTTCCTTCCGAAGACTATATTTATATAGATATATAACTATATGTGTATTTATATACACACATGCATATATGTGTGAGCATATGCATGTGCATATATATATATACACACACACATATATAAAATTGAAATTTTAATAACCTGCCTCTTGGGAGAATGCATCATTGATAAAAATACCACTGCCTTGGGTTGGTGGTTTTCTGAGATTTCAATTTCAATAGCTTCTTCCACATTAGGTTGCTTTCATCGCAGAGGAAATAATTATATCCAGGTGTGGCTTTGTTCAATGGGGCATGACTACACCAGAATGGGTCTCTTCCTGAACAGGAAAAGAAAATTGAAAGAAAAAAAATATATATGTATATATAAAGGCCCGAGACGCCAAACCTCAAATTATCTAAATCCATTTTCAATATAAAGCTTGGTGGCTTGGTAAAGATGCGATGACATTTGAAGACAAAATCCATTGAAAACTCCCATTTCCCATGCTGTAAGGTTAGGAGAATAAATTGCGCCCGGGGAGGAGGGGGGAGCGCCTTTCGACACGTAATAAAGCAGGTGTCCTCATTTGAATTTTCCCATTAGGGCTCCTGGAGCGATCACAGAAATATGTGGGCCTCGCGAACTGTAACTCAGCCTCGGCTCTCTGACTCCAGGACTCGCACAGTTTTTCGCGCAGCAGAATTAGAGCCTGGATGTCTTGAAATGTCCAGCCGGAAGTTATTTGTTACCGTGTTGGGTTCCTTACTTGCCATAGAATATTAAACAGGTTTCTTATTTTCCATGGAATATTACTAATGTGACTTGCCACGTTAGTGGCAAGGGTAACGGCCTTTCCTCCCAACCAGCCTTTCCTTTTGTTCCTTTCTTTCCGTGTTCACACCCCGGGATGGATGGGGATGCTTCCGTCAAGCTTGCAGGGAGGGGCTTCCTGGAGGCGGCATCTGGCGCTGGCGGGCTGCCGAGAGCAGTCAGCAGTAACCAGCCCAGATGCAGGCACCGCCTGACGCCGCGGGCCACGGAGAGGCTGGTGCCACCGTTTCGTTCATTCGGCAAATGCATATCCAAGGGCCCCGAAACAACACACACACAGCCCCTGTCCTCGTGTGGTATGTGATCAGAAGAGACATTACAGAAATAATTAGCAAAACTTTAATTCATTGTAATTTTGAAAAGTCTACGAAAGAGATGTCTAACAAGAAGTGAGAAGGCGTATCAGAGAAACTCAAAAATATACAGGCCCCGCACAGACTAATAATTCGGTATATTTGCAAACGGATTAAAAAAAATACTTGTTTACCTTTTATTTAACGGAAACAGGACAAAATGGATTTAAATAAGAATTCACTCCATTTTTTTTTTTTTTTAAAGAAACAGCAAACAGGCCCTCTGAAGGGTATGCACGAGAGAGAATGCAAGTTGAGAAGGCATGGTTTTACAGACGTGCCTTTTTGGAGGGTGGCTGGAGGGAGGGTGGTGGTGGTGTGTATCTCAGCAGCCTGTGCGGAATGACGAATGACAGATGCACTAGGTCAGGAGTCTACACCTGCTTGTCTACACCTGCCTGTCGTCTAAGTTTAGAGTGATGACGTTGTCCTAACATTTGGTTTCTGGGTACACGATTTCTCTCCGTGCCATAGTTAGGAAGTTTGTGGAGTGCTTCCAAGCATCCCACATAACCTAATGGCTTCCCTCTTTTGTTTCTTGCTACACCCGCTGGGACTGCATGGCCCTGTGGCCCCCTGTGATGTTGCTAGGGACCCCTAATAATTACTGAGTAAGCTATTTGGGGTTCATCACAGATCATCCCAGAGCAGGGGTGGGCGAGAAGAGAGAAGAATTAAAGAGATGCATTGTGTTACTGGCTCTGTCACCCCATCCATTACTTCTGTATTGGCAAAGTTGTCTGTCGTCAGCTGACGGACGTGATGGGGATTTGTATAAGAATCGTGGGCGGCCCTGAACTGAACTCATCCAAAGCCTAAACCCTCTTCTTTTCCTCTGGTCGCTCATGTTCTCTTATGTTTACCTTCGGTGCCTTCCAACGCTCCAACCTAACCTCAACCTGTATCCAGGCAGCCCAGTCCTCTGGCGGCAAGCTGAGCACAAAGAGGTGCGTGGTGAAGGGCCACGCGGTGGCCGTGGTGCTCACATGTGGATGCACTTAGCGCTGCGTGTCATTTTCATTCCTTTGAATTACATTCCACATATAAGCGTTACTCACATACTCACCTGATCAAGGAGCTCCTTGAAGGGAGGGTCAGCATTTCACGCGCCTGTGTCCCCTGACCCATTGTAGGTGTCCAGTCGGTGGCTGAGGAATAAACAGAATTCTGCCGGCTAGGTCTAGCTGGGACTCCACCAGACACTGGAAGCTGGTGGGAAGTCTTTTTACTGAAAAAAGGAAGCACTGATGGCAATATAGCCTGCAGGCTGGGCTGGGCTGGGGTCGGTGAGATGCCACGGAGGACACAGCCTCGGGGTTTGCGGTCTGCCTGTAGCCAGACTTCTGAGAAACTTACTTGAACCGATCACAATTATATATCACAATTATATACCGAAGTAGTTCTTCCCATGAATTCACTTCCCTGACTAAAGCAGCACCAATATTCTGAACACTGCTGGCAAAATGTCGTCTGCGTACACGCGGTTCTGATTCTCACTTACGTTTGCTTTTGCAATTTCGCGAGCCAGAAAGCATCTTGAGAGGCATGTCGAAGGATCTAAGCCTCGGATGTTAAAATAAATAATCTGCTCTCATTTCACCGCATGGATTGTTGGGATTCAGCCAATCATAGGCATCTCTTAAAAAAAAAAATACACACCACAGGCAGGCTCAGCCCAGTAAGAAATATTTGCTTCCATTTACACGCAAGGGGGTGCTTTACTTTTCTGGAATCAAGACCAGTTTACATTTCGCCAGTTTCGTAAGTTTGTCGAGCCAGCCTGCGTTAACTGCCTTGGGATCGTAATGATGTCCCAGAGCAAAGGTCAGCACGCTGTGGCCCATAAGCCAAGTCCAGCCCACCACCTGTTCTCGTAAGTAAGGTCGTATTGGACACAGCCACACCCGTGAGCTTAGACGTAGACTTAGACGCGCTCATCTCTGACGGTTTTCGCGCTCCAACCACAGGATCGAGTAGACGTGGCGGAAACTGGATGGGCCGCAGAGCTGAAAATATTTACTCTCCGGCCCCTTATGGGGAAACACCGCTCACTGTCGGCACGCCGTGTGTACATTAGCTCTCCGGTGGCTGCCCTGTCCGGCGAACCCGCCTAATCGGACATGGCAGGAACAGCGGAGCTCAGAAGAGAAGTGGGAATAAGCAGGTACATAAACGGCAGAGCGAGCAGCCCTGAGGCTGGGAAGCCCTCCCTCGGAGCGGGGTGGGGATCCAAGGTCCGTGAAGATCACGGCCAAGGGGAAGTCGGAGAGCGATTCACGGTCCGGCTGCAAAAGCCCTCCAGAGCCGGATCACGCAAAGCCTTGTCCGCCATGATCGAGTAAGTTTCTAGACGTTTTGAGCATTTCAGACTTGCGGTATCCAGGGAATGCATTACAAATTAAAGACAAAACAAAACGCAGCCAGCAGGGATGTGTCTTCGCCACGGCTGCATCTCGACAAACTCCAAACACTGTCGCCTCTCCCCACTCCAGTGTGACTGCTGACACTATGGGATTCACCCCGGGTCAGTCCGGCACCTCTCCCCTTGCTCTTCCCGCCCAGCAGCTGCGCTCTGGCCCCCGGGGGGCTGGCCGTGGGCTTCTGGCCTCACTCTGTCTCCTGTCAGAGCCTCTGGGAGCCTCAGAGGTGGTGCCAAGCCTGACTGCGAAGTGCCAGAGTGAAGAGAAGGCAGGTCCACAAAGACAGGGCCTGGCTGTGCCAGGTCGCAGGCTCCGATGCTGCCAGGGTCGGCTGACAGAACACAAAAGAAGCCTTTCTTCCTGTCTCCATTTTCTGGGAATTCAGCCTGAATAGAGGCTCCAGGGCAGGACACAGTTGATGAGGAAGGTTTGCAATATGGGTTTTGGAATCAATTAGGACACGTGAATTGCCATTTTCAAACTTACAAGCTGTGTGACATTGGGCAAGTGGCTGACTTTCTCTGGGCCCGAGTCCCTGAGTCTGTAAAGCGGGGACACCGATGTTAGCTTGGGAGAGTCATGATGTTGTCTGTGAGGGTGGACTGCATGCAAAGCGGGTGCAGAGCCTGGCTTCCGAACCAGCGATTATTAATTAGGGATGATTTCACTGGGCTTTTGTTGGATCGTGTGCATCTCTCTCTCCTCCTCCTCGCCCAAAAGGACACGTATTACAAAGAAGGATCGGTTTGACGGGGCCAGCAGGGGAGCAGCGTCGCACGCTGGCACAGCCCGGCCCGGGATTACATCAGAGACGTCAGCCGTGCCCGAGCCTCCCCCAGCGCCTCCCCACACCTTCAGACAAGACCTCCGTCTGGCACAAAGACCAAGAAAAGGTTCCGGTCCCTTGAGGTTGGAGAAGAAAGCAACTGCGAAGAAACAATCTATTAATATTAATGTTCCAGGAAGAGGAGAAGAGAGAAAGGACACGGGCGCCCAGAAAGAATGACTCCATATGGCTTTGATGTGCGCGTTTGCCCAGGACGGCGCGGTGCGGGGAATGCAGAATCGCGAGGAGGGGGGACTGAGGAGGTGGAGTGGCCTGGAAGATCTGAGAAATTACGGGGGGCTGCGGGGAGTACATGTGTCCAGACCGGAAGTCAGCCAGCCACGCTGCCATCTGCAACCGTCAGAGAACAAGCCAGCAAGGGAAAGGGCAGCCCCCCTGGAGCCCTGGTTATTCTCATCCGCGGGGGCAGGGGAATTTCTGCAAAGGGCTATTGCTGTGCCAACACTAGGGGGCGCCTGGGATTCTGAGACCCCTCCCAAGGGCCTCCGTTTTTGTGGTCCTCCAGGCAAGGTTTATTGAGCCTCTCCTTTGAGGGCCTATTGTACTTTTTTTTTTTTTAGAACTGTACTTCCATTCTTTTTTTTTAATTCTTTTTTTTTTAATGTTTATTCACTTTTGAGAGGAAGAGAGAGACAGCGTGAGCGAGGCAGGGGCAGAGAGAGAGAGGGAGACACAGAATCCGAAGCGGACTCCAGGCTCTGAGCCGTCAGCACGGAGCCCGACGTGGGACTCGAACTCACGAACCGCAAGATCACGACCTGAGCCGAAGTCGGTGGTTTAACTGACTGAGCCACCCAGGCCCCCGCTGTTGTACATTTGAACGACTCACATGGATCTATCGTTCGATGTGGAAGAGCTCGGGCTTTGCAGTCTGACCTAGATTTAAATTCTGTCTGTATCTCTGGCCGGCCGGTACCATGTTGGGCATATTACTCCACCTCTGGGAGCCTCTCTTTCCTCTTTTTGTAAATAATTCAAGTAGCAGGCAGTGAGGAAGGAGTGTGTGTGTAGGACCTCACAACAGCGGCTGGTCTCGTGAGTGTTAGAGCCCTCTTCCTTTCCCTTCCCCGTCCCAGTGACAGCAGAGAGCCGGTGGTGGTGGTGAAGGAACCACAGCAAACTGAAATATCTCGGGAACAACGTGTTCCTAGCGGTGCCGATGTTACAGACTCTGTGGAAGGAAAGAAACTTCCTTGGAATACTGGAGGTAAAGCCTCTATACCTTGAGTCAACTGTGATCCGTTTGCGTAACTACAGGTTGAGCCTCTGTCCCCCCAAGGTAAAGAAGACCTCTGATCCACACGAAGATCGGGCACAGCACGAAACGAAAAGAACTTCGTAAACAGAAAGATGAAAAGTTACATGAGAGCTTCGATTACATCTGATTAAATGTTTTCATCATTTCCCCCATGATGCGGGTGAGTAGCGGAAGTCAGCCAAATAACACCTGTGGTCTCCTGTACGTATTAAAAGCTTAGTTATTTGTCCAGTAAACCCTATTTGCCATACTATACAGCAGTTTAGTCTTGTTTAGGTATTTCTTTTGATCCTATTTCTAGTTTCACGTTAAAGAATCCTTTCGGCAAGAAACCCAACATGGATGGACTCTACCTGAATAGGGTTGTTAACATTCTGTGGTACAGAGAGGAGCAAAATCTTCCTAGGCAAGCCTCCTTAAGAATACCGCATTAGAGAAAATATCACAAGTTCTCTCGGCATGGAGAAGGCCCTTCTAAACAAGACAAAACCCCTACAAGGTGTAAGAGAAAAAACTAACGTGTTTGGCTACATAAAAATGGGACATCTCTACCCAGGAGAAAAAGCGTAACCAATGACAAATGCAGGACTGATGTCCTCAATAGATAAAGAGCCCTTGCAGAGCAATAGGAGGCCACCTGGCCAGTAGGAACAGGAAGAGGGAAAACCGTGAGTACGGTCATTAATGAAAAAAAAAGGCAAAGCTGGCTTATGAGCAAAGGAAAAACACGCTCAGCATCACTTATAATTAAAGAAACAAACATGACAACACCAACACAAAGTTCATCGAGACTGGATTCACAAATACCAGTTTGATGATCATCATATTGACAGGGTGTGAAAAGTGAGTGTTTTCATCAGGGAGTGGTGCAAAAGTTTGGAGGGCAATTCGGCATTAACTCTCAAAGCTTTAATAAAAATCCTTGCTTAGGGACTAATATGTTAGACTTTCAATAATGTATCTTGCTGATACACTTGCACAGATGAGCAAAGATGAATGTACATAGATGGTTATTTCAGTATGTGGTGTAATAGCAAAGACTGGCAACGAACTCTGTTAGGAGAACACTGTTAAATACACTACCGTGCACCGATAAAGCGGAATAGTACACGGCTATGACAAAGAATGCAGTAGTTTGTGTGTGTGTGTGTATGTGTGTGGGTGGGTGGGTGTGTGAAAGAGACAGAGAGAGAGAGATGAAGGAGGAAAAGGAGGAGGAGGAGGGGAGGGAGGGAGGGAGAGATAGTTAATCACACATGCATTTGGGTCTACTCCTGGGTCTTGGAGTTAAATTAATCATGTACTTCCTTACTCATCTTCAACCTCTTTTATTGGAAGGGAAACATACATGCAAAAGTGCATAAAACAGAATATACGGTTCAGTGAATCATGACAAAGAGAACACTGTGAGTACTAGTCTGATCTAGAAATAGAACAATGTCCATGCCCTTTCCTTTTACTTACAAGTTGACAGATGCTTTATGTCATTTAGAGCCTTCATTTCTTTACCGGTAAACTGGGGACATTGACAATCACTCTGCCATTGCACTCCTCCACCTCCTAATGCACCTTGTGAGGAACTCCTTGTGCTTACAAATGGCAGAGAGCTTTTCAAATGGGGGAAATAATGACCATTCAGTTTGATTGACGTGTGAGGTCTGCCAAGGCATCTTGCTTAAGGTCATCCCTGTGGTCCTCACTGTCTCGGGAAGACGGGATGTTGGGAAAACAGTAGCACTCTGAATAGAAGGAACTGTTGGTCAGCCTTCTTCCAGGAATTCTGATACGAAGCCACCCAGTTCAACCTGCCCTGAGAATAATGAAGCTTCCTCACTTCTCCGAATCTGTAAGTTCCGCAGAGGTGGAGCCTTGCAAGGTTCTGAGAGACTCAGTCAGAGCCGTCCCCTCGCTGCAGTGGTCTGCAATAACTAGGGAAGGGGTCCCTTTTCAGTAGCCGTGAGAGATGTGAAGCCATATGTCTGCCTTCCTGGGTACCTTCTGCTGGTACACCAGCTGTGTGATTTTACACAAGTCAACCTCACCAAGCCTGACTTATCTTATTGAGAATACACCTAGTCCCCACCTCACAGGGTGCTGTGAGGGCCCTTGCAAAACTATCCATACAAAGTCCTGGCAAAGTATCTCGTTTGGTCAGTGCTCAGAAATGTTTGCCGTGTTGATCTCTTGGAAGACCTAACTGGGTCGTCATGGCGGGTGAGACTGATGGCAGAATGGGGGCCTACATGTTTTCTAGAGCCGAAGGCAGGCGGGCTACCACAGACCTAGAGACTAGAACAGTGGCTTTATAACTGGTGCAGCACTCAGCTTTTCATTTCTTCTAAGTAGGTTTTTCTTGTACTATGTGACAGAGTCCCTGTATACTGTATAGTGACACATGGAGTTTGAAGTAGGAAGACAAAGATAGGTCAGACTTACATAGGGGATATGAGAGCAAAAATCCTTATTTGTGGGGGGAGGGATTTGAGGGCAAGGGGGAAAAAGAATTACAGAAGTATAAATGTGTAAAACATTATTTTAGGACCAGAAAGAATGGACTAGGGTGGAATGTTCTTTAAGAGAAAAAAATATATATTAATATATAAATTTTGTATTTATATATTTATATTTATTTATTTTAATTGCTTAGTGCTTATTTATTTATTTATTTTTGAGAGAGAGAGAAAACAAACCGTGCAGGGGCAAGGTGAGAGAGAGAGAGAGAGAGAGAGGGAGAAATCTCAAGTAGGCTTTGTGCTGTCAACACAGAGCCCAATGTGGGGCTCGAGCTCATGATCTGTGAAATCATGACCTGAGCTGAAACCAAGACTCAGACGCTTAATGACTGAGCCAGCCAGGTGACCTTAGAAATATATATTTTTTAATTTGTTTTAGAGAGAGGGAGAGAGAGAGAGCACGAACAGGGGAGAGGGGCAGAGTAGGGAGAGAGAGAGAGAGAGAGAGAAAGAGAGAGAGAATCTTAAGCAGACTCCACACTCAGCATGGAGCCCGATGTGGGGCTTGATCCCATGACCCTGGGATCATGACCTGACTCAAAATCAAGAGTCGGACACCCACTCAGGCACCCAGGTGACCCTCTTTGATTAAAGAGAAATACTAGATGCTAAGGCAAAACATGTAGTTTGCAGGGGCAGGGGGTGCCTGGGTGGCTCAGTGGTCTGGGCATCTATCTGACTCTGGATTTCAACTCAGGTCATGATCTCACGGTTTGTGGGTTCGAGCCCCACGTCGGGGTCTGCGCTGACAGCGTGGAGCCTGCTTGGGATATTCTCTCTCCCTTTGTCTCTGTTCCTCTCCCTCTCATGAATTCTCTCTCTCTCTCAAAATAAATAAACTTAAAAAAAAAAAGGTATAGTTTGTTGTTTTAACTGGAAGCCTTTGATGACAGCCTAGGCATTTAGAATGGATTTTGTAAGTGGTGGAGGGCCACGGAAGGTTCTGAGAGTAGTGATAGGTCTCAAGCCTGGAAGAGAATACTGAATTAGCAAATTACTTAGGAAACAGGATAGTTATTATCCACAACTAAAGCATTATTATGTTCAACTCCAGAATAATCCCCCTGGCACAGAGCCTCATGTTCTCAACATATGCCTGCTGAATTCTTATTTCGAATATAAAATTGCTGTAGCGCAGATGTCATCGGGCCTCCCTGGCTTTTTTTTTTTTTTTTTTTTAATGAAATGACTCTGCATTTTATTTAAACCTGCAGTGAGTGACACTGAGTCTTTCTCTTGCACACACCCAGCCCCAGGGGCGAGACGAGGTTAGACATCATGGCATCCCTTCACCCCCCCCTTGATCCTCCTGCCCTTAAATCTGCCCTTAAACCAAGTCTGGGGTTGAGCACCGCTCTTGATTCTTCTAGTTCTTCCCAAATACTACCTACCACCAAGCGCCATTTCTTTAGGGTTCCCAGAGTTCCACGGTAAGTATGGTGCAAAGGGCTGATGGAGAATGGATAAAGCTGAGCAAAATCCCAGAACGCCAGTATCAGGCAGTCGTGTCAGGGGAGAGAACCCCGACTCATCCCAGGGTTCTGCTTTTCCAGGCTCTCTGTGTCCCCTCCGCGGGGGGCACAGCCCTGCCGTAGGAACTGATGACTAAGAGAAAAGGATGGATAACGTAAAACTTAGCTTCTCTCGAATTTTTGACATTTTATTCATGGCATCCTAATTGCCTTTCACACTTTCTTTGCCCTTTAAGCTTTTTTCTACCATAAAAAAAATGAATTGTGTCCGTTGCCCCGTGTCGTTTGTAGAGAACTGCGAAAGTTAATTAAAAACAAAACCAAAAGCCACAGATGTAATTATTACATAATGAGGTAAGGATAACATTATCTGATGCTATTCCGTAGACCAAGAGTGAATTTTAATTAGAACCCCAGGTGGTTACTGAGAAATCAGGTATAAAGAAATTTTACCTTTACTGCCTATTTGCAAAATAATTATGCATCACAGTTACGGTTTGGTTATAAATCAGATTCTTTGGGAATGCTCCTTAAGAGGAAAACTGTGCTACAGTCCCGGCCTGTGCAAAACAAGTAAATAAATGCACATGCCTTATCAAGTCCAGTGTCTTCAATCTGAGAGGGCAGGCATGTAAGATTTAGGACCATTTGAAACATGTAATCATCTAGTACCAAAAGATTAGATTCATCCTTTCTAGTTTCTGTAAAATATAAATATGAGATGTATCTGTAATGGCAATGAAATAAATATTTTAAGGCATCTACTCCTGTCCTTACACATAATTTATAATACTATTTTATGGCTGTGTGTATACATGTGTATGTGTATAAAATACACAGTTCATTCCGGTGTAATATATCGAAATCACAGTAACATACACTTGTACATCTCGTGAAATGGTGCTGAGCACCTGGTAAAAATCTCCAGTAAGTAATCCCTAGAAGACCCTTCTAGAACGTAAGTCATGCATTATCCCCATCTGTGGAACCGGGGGCAGAAGAGGGCAAAGGAGTCAATAGGATGGGGGGGGGCGGGAGGAAGGCATGTTAATTTCTCTTAACCCCCATTGCTGGCTAAGAATGGGCTGGCTGGAATTCTGTGTTTGAAGAGGACTCCGGAGCCATGCCCTGGCCCATGGGAAGCTGTGCCTTAGGTTGCGGGTGGATGATCATGTTTTCTGTGGGTCTTAGGTGCTGCGGCACGTGGTGGTAATGTGCGTAGAATTACTTTTCTGCTTTGTGCCTATTGAAAAAATGCGGTAGATTAGAATCCAGAATTCTGTGCTCCAACCTCAGCCTCCTGTTCCCTGCATGACCAAATTGCTGTGCGACCTCGGGCCAATGTTGAACTTCTCTGAACCGTAGCTTCCTTAACTTTCAAATGGGTACAGTGATAGCAGCTCAGGCCTCTTAGTGTGGCACGAGACAGCAATAAAACAGGCAGTTGAAAATTACTGTATAAAACCTCAGATGAAAACCAGACACGGTGATAAGGGATCCTTCTTTTCTTCATTCAGGTTAACGTTTAGACAGTCCAAGCCAAGGGACCCAAGACAAGGGGGCAGATAGCACAAATCTGATCAGTTTTGTCGTTTGCTTGTAACTCTCAAAAGCAAGTCAGCCAGTAAAACAAGCCTCCAAGCAAGTGTGAGGATACATTTTTGTTCATAAAAATATTTATTCGCCTTTCTAACATGCCCACCTCTGTTGCGGGTGTGTGAGACGCTTCAGTGAACAGACAGCCCCTGTTCTCAGGCAGTTTCCATCCTAGTGTGGAGAGACAGACAGCGCACAGAAACAAACAGTGACAAATACACCAATAAGTAGAAGAATCAATAACCGAGTGGATGGATAAAATCACAGTAATCTAGTAACGAAGGGACATCTGAAGTGCCAGCTGGCATTAAAGCTGTGAAGAACAAATAGAGCAGGAGTGGACACGCAGTGAGGACAGGCGGAAGGTTCCTGTTTCAGGTAAGGTGATGGAAGGGTCTCGGGCTCATCGGGTGATCGAGGAACCGAGTGAGGTGAGGGAGTGGGCCAGGTGGCTTTTGGGGAGGGGAGGGGGAACCGTTCCAGCTAGAGAAACAGCAGGTGCCAAAATTGTGTGCCAGGGGTTCAGGAACCAGGAACAAAGCGAGTATAGCTTTTCCATTTATTTCCACTTATTTTTGAGGCGCACGGTTATGTGCCCAATAACCATGTATCGCAGGGGCCAGAAACGTCAGGGACTGGTGATTACTGACATGGCCCCACGCACAAGGTCCTGACTCTCCTGCGACCACTGCCCCTTGGTGTTCCACCTTTGCCATTCTAAACGTATATTTAAACCATGGTGGTGTCACTCTTGCCCTGTGAGTCAATAGGATTTTTTTTCCTTGCAGGAAATAATATTTTTTTCTTTCTTTCTTTCTTTTTTTTTTTTTTTTTTACTGGTACACGGCTTGATTGATTGCAGCAGGAGAAACACACAGGAACGTTGCTTAAAAGGTACAATCTGTCAAGCGATCGCCTGCACCCCAGACCCCAGCAGGGCAGCCAGCTTCTCCTGCAGGAGGGTGGCAACGCATTCGTCCCTCCGCGGCTTCCCTTTCTTCCTTCCGCTGCTTTTCCTGGGCGGCGCTTCTCATGCAGCCTCCGGTTATCCGGTTATCCGGTTATCCGAGCGGCCGCTCTGTGCCTTCCCGCGGTGTGCTAACAGGGCTCCGTAGGGCTTACACTCACCGGCTCAGTTTTCTTACTTCTTACGGCAGCGTAATCTCAAACACATCACGTAGGACCGAGACGGTGAGATGAAGTCGTGTACATCAAGTGTCGAGCGCAGTGCCCGGGACTGATTCCCCCCGAAAGGTAGCTACTGTTAGCACAACAAGACTTGATTTAGTCCCCAAAACCCTGTGAAGGAGGCACTATCATCCTCAGTTTAGGGGCGAGGGTGGCCTAAGTAACTTCGCCAAGTCACTCTGCGTGCTAGTTTCAGTCTAAATTAGGGTTTAAATCTCAATCTGCCTCACGCCGAAGCCTGTGTTCTTTTTCTTTATGTGTTACTTCCCTGCATTTCATTTTCCTCATATCTATAAAATGGGAATAATATACATATGCGTGTGCATATATTCCATATGCATATACAAAATATGCATACACATACACATATTTCACAAATGTGCTTTGCAGATTAAATTATTTAAATATGTATTTTTGTAAAATATATACAATTAATATTTAACACACTCATTTTGTAAAATACTTATTTTGTCAAAGTACACGCGTATGTAACTGAGATGACGTTATTCCGATAAAACTAAGGTATGACTATTAATCTAAATAATTCAGCCGGTCTCCCTCACATCTGTTCAGTCCCGCCACTGTAGTGTGAAAGCAGCCGGGGACAGTATGTAAGATAATGTCTCTGGGTATGTGCCAATAAAACTTTATTGACAAAAACCGGCTGACAGGCAGATTTTGCCTGTGGACTGCAGTTTGCCTGCCCCCACCTTATCCTGTTAGTATTCTCCTTGCATTTATTTATCTTCATGTGCTTCTTCCTTTTTGTCTTCCCGTTTCCATTCCGTCCATCCTTCGCATGCATTTGTTTGTTTTCTGCTTGTACTAGAAGGTGCAACCCAGAGTTTCTTGCTCCGGAAATTCTTCCTTGACCCTGTAGGCTGGGTTAGAGGCTTCTCACCCATCCTCGCTTATTTCTGTCTCGGTACTTACACCCAGACTAATAGTGAGGGGCTTTCAGTTGTGACAGAAACCCATCAAAGTAGCTTCAATGCAAAACATTTTCTTATGTGGACGTGGATTGGCTTCGTAATTCAAATTCAAATATAAACTTGAAGCACTAGTATTTTTCTAAAATCTGTTAACATTTGCTCTACAGAAGCCCCTTTCTTTCTGGACACAGTGACATATGCCCTTGTTTGCTTGGGATTATTCTGCTTTACATTTTTTGTTCTGAAGCATTTATAAATAGTGTCCCCTTTGACTCTCATTAGTGCCCTGCAATCTGCAGTAAATTATAGAGTCACCTACTTAATGACGTCCTAGTCAGATTTTATAACATCCTGGGCACTTTCAAGGACTAAGATAGAGTTCTATTCATTCTAAAATTCTTGTCTCTTGTTTTACCCCACTTCCCAAGCACAGGTGAGTCTGTGGCCCCACCGGCAGGATGGGGTGAGGAGAGTCCCACATTGCTCTTCTATATGCTTTCCTCTGCCCTGTTATTGCTTCTCTGGTCTTAGAAATGGGAAGAAAGAGACAAAAAGCAGTGTTTCCTTAAATGGTTGCCGATGGTTGTTTTTTCATGGCCCTTTTCTCTTGATGATTGCTGTTATTCTGACCTGAAGTCTCCTCTGTGTCACAGGAGTCTGGACACTGACTCTTCTGTGGGTGTACACTTAGATTCCTCTATGGGGAAGATTCCGGGAGGCCTCCATCTTACATAGTCGGCATTGTTTTTCTTCTTTTAAGTTTATTTATTGAGAGAGATGGCACATGAGCACATATGTGTGAGCGGGGGAGGGGCAGAGAGGGGAGAGAGAGAGAGAGAGAGAGAGAGAGAGAGAATCCCAAGGAGGCTCCACACTGTCAGTACAGAGCTGGACAAGGGGATCAAACTCAAGAACCATGAGCTCATGACCTGAGCCGAAATCAGGAGTCGATACTTAACTGACTGAGCCGCCCAGGCGCCCCATATAGTCGGCATCCTTGAGAGAGGCCTGGTAGAGGTTCAGCCTCTTCCCACCTCAACCATTTTGTGGGTGATCAACCCCAGAGCCCTTGCTGCCAAACCTCTCTAGCCTGGTGCGCAGCTCTCTTGGGGCATGCCAGCAGGATGGTGTGAGCCCCAGACACCTTCTGTGGTCTCAGCTCCACACATGGAAGTGTCAACCTTTCCTGCCAGATGGGGGCAGCGCGGGGTCCACTTGGCTTTCCTTTCATGGCTTTACAGGTCTTCTTTCTTCCCAGCCCAGTGGCTTTGGTCTCTTTGCCAGTTCAGCGGCTCAGAAATGTTCATGCGACAGGTAGTCACGGGCTCGTGAGTCACGGTGGTGGTACTGTTGGAGGGGGGAGCCTCACGTGCTGTGCACCCCATCTTCTAGGCAGAAGGTTAGGGGCTGGGATGAATTGAAGATTCTCCCCCATTGAGCAGTGGGTAGGAAGAAAGGGTCGATTTTCCATAAACTCTCTCTTTTTTCAAGAAGCAGACTTCCTTTCCTGTCACTAGCCCCTCTCTGGCGTCTTAAGACAGTGTGAGAATACCACGCAGGTGAGATACGATACCCCAGCCCTTCCGGGTGCTTGGGGCAGAACTTTCCATTCTCTTGTTCTGGTTCTGCAGCTGTTGCTTCTATCACAATTCATGGAAAATGGGAAAATCTCTCATTTAGCTCTTCCTGCAGTCATGTTACAAACCCTAAGCCCAGACAGGCCACCATAGAGCGGGCCTTCTGCAAGAATGTGACAAGTGACTGTGTCTACTACACATATTTGTAGATATAGTCTCATATATAAAAGTATAATAAAAGAAAAAATATGAGACATATCTGTATAAGGAGTGAGAAGTGAGAAAGGTACAAATACACATATGAATATCTGTCTCCCTGCTTCACTCTGTCTGTAGATATAAATGTGTCTCTCTCCTCTTACTATCTCTATGTATTTATCTATCTAGAGAAAATAGGATTACTTTATGATTTGTCCTGCTTATGTCCTATATCTATGCTTTGGACCAAACAATATGGCCAGGAGATGAGGTACTTGACTAGCAGGACCTAGGCCATGAGTCCAATTCTGTGAGGGGATTGGGGAGGATATTTCTGTGATTGGAAGCCTCTTCCCCGCCCCCCCACAAGAACCACATAGGTTTTTTTAATGAGGGAGTAGCAATGTCCCCAAGTGAAAGAATGGCAGGCACAGGTACCTGAAGAAGAAGTTCAGAGAGAAAGACAAATCATCCCAGTTTAGCTCATCCTGGACCAAACCAGCTAGTTCTTTGCCGATCCACCAACTGTTTAGAGAATTATAAGTGAATCTAGCTGAGATCAGGCAAGATCAGAAAAACTGCCCAGCCCAGCACAGCTTAATTGTTCTCAACCCATAGAATTGGGAACTAAATAGCTGATTGTAGTTTTGGAATGGTTTGTTACTCAGCAATAGCTTACTAGTACATGTATCGAGAAATAGTATTTTTATCACAATTATTTCACAGATGTACTGACAAATCTTTTTAATTTTTTTTTAATTAGAGAGAGAGAGTGTGTGTGTGAGCAGGGGAGAGGGGCAGACGGAGGGAGAGAGGGAGAGAGAGAGGACGAGAGGGAAAGACAGAATATCTTAAGCAGGCTCCATGGAGCCTTACATGGGGTTTGATTCCATGACCTTGGGATCATGTCCTGAGCCAAAACCAAGAGTTGGATGCTTGAGTGACTGAGCCACCCAGGTGCCCCAAATCTTGATCAATGTACAGCATTTATTTTTGCCGCTACTGAAAGCACACACACACACACATTTATACACCACATATTGTTACAGCAAGATCTGCTCCTTAGTGTTAAGCTCCGTAGGTTGTGGAATAAGGTATAGAGAGGGTTACAACTTGAGACACAAGAGAAGAGAAGATAGTGAAATGTTGGCACCAAAGAAAGAGGGCAGACTTTCTGGAACCTGTATGGGATTTTGCTCAGAAGTAGAAAAGAGCATGGTCAGAGCAGCAGAATGTTCTACTAAAAGAACGAAGTGGTACTGAGGTAACCAAGTACATAACACAGACGTTGTGGAGCTTTTCATCGGTGCATAGAGATCCCAGAGGTGGCTGGGCTCTGGTCAGCACCTTGACTGCAGCCTTGTGAGAGCCTGAGCAGAGAGCCCAGCTAAGCCATTCCCTGACCCATGGAAACTGTGACATTAAAACGTGTATAGCTGCAAGCTGCCAATTTTGTGGTCATTTGTTACACAGCCATAGAAAACTCATGCGGGGAGAAAGGTTAGCGCTGGGGTCAGCTCTTGCTGTTTCTGGATGAAACTCTAAGTCTGTCCATCTAGACTGGTGGCTAACTGGCTTGAGCTCTGGGACCAAGTACAGGTCCTGGTACTTATTAGCTGCCTGTCTTTGGATGGCATACCTCAGTTTTTCTAATCTGGAAAAGGGGAAGAATACTATCATGGAAATCGGGGGCATTAAATGTAAGTGTCCATGCACAGTGCTCAGCGTGGTGCTTGTGCGATGAGCACTCAGTGAACACTAGCCGTCCCGTTTAGCTAAAATCACTGTTGCATTTACAGCACTTAGTACAGTGCACACCTTTAGAAGTACTCAGAACATATTTATAGAAAGCAAGTGATGGATGAGTGAGCGAGGCTTTTAAAGAATGGCTAGATCACATCTCAGCCCGTTGGCTAAGACCAAGTGCAAAGAATGGCTGGAGAAATACATAGATGGCGACTTGCTACCCGAGAGACTCAACTCACGTTTTGTTTGAAAGCCACCGCTCTTTTCATTTAAGCCTGTCCGTACCTGTGGGATAAATAGCCAAAGGATGCCAGGACTTCCGTCACACACTTCTTGCTCTTCAGCGGTCAAGGCTATGGATGACTCAGGTGCCCGGCAGTGCCGGCGACTCCTACAAGGGACCACATCTGTGAAGGGCCTAGGAGTCCCGTAGGATTCACCCTTCCTTACTCTCGTCTGTCTTCCTTTGCACTTCTTTTGTTCTCTTGCTGCCCTGCTAACTCGCCGAGTACCCGGAAACTCACAGCTCCCGTCTTTCCCCTTCCCCCACCCCAGGCACCCTTCCTCTAGGCCACATGGAAAGAGTCAGCTCACTGAACAGTAGCAGGTACAAATTAACCACATGATATATAATTATTTCATCCAGGGTGGCAGAGGAGGGGCAAACACGAGGAGTGTTTGCAGTACTGAGTTTAAACTCTGAGAATGTGACCCAGAATAGAAACCGGTGAAGTGATGCCTGTTTAATAAATACTAAGAACTGCTCGGCACTGGAGCCTGGGTGCTCAGAACACACGGAGCAGCCCTGGGTCTTGGCGAACTTTGGCTTTAATGGGGTGCACCTTTCACTTCCTTATGAGAGGCCTGCGATGCAGCTCTGGGGTGGTGGGAAGGCGCTCAACTGGAGTCAGAGCCCCTGAGTCCGATCCTGAGCTCCGATGCTCACTCTATGGGAAAACCGTAGACCATTTCCTCATAACATGATGTTATCATGCCACGTGGCAGAGTTACACGAAAGGAGAAAGGTCATAGGACTCTGAACACTTTTAAAAAGTCATCCTTTGGTGGTTCCCTTCCTCTCTTTAGGACTCAGTTTCCTCAGTTTATAGAATTCGGGGATTGGTCTGAATCAGTAGGTTCAAACTGTGCTGCACGTGGGGGGTTATTTCAGGCTCTAGTGAGGAAGGGTCAAGGGGCTGCTGAGAAGGTCAGATGTTCCTCCTTCCGAAATTAAGGAAGCTCAGTCCTATTTTATATGAAATTTATTTTGTAGATAATAATCTTAAAAAAAAAGTGAGAGTCACCACGGGGGTGGTTGCTGAGTTTCCAAGGAACCTTAGCCACACTCTTGTATGGTCCCCAGAAGGCTTGTGATGGAGTCAGGGAGACACACAAACATTTATATTGAAAACCAAGACAGCCACGTCTTAGAATCAAGGTTGTGGAGGTTGGGTTCAGAAGACATAGGCACTACCTTGCTTTTGACCATCCAATCTCATTGTTGGCTCCTTACCCTCTTGGTTTCAGTTTCCCCAGTGTCTAAGATGGGACAGGAATAGTGAATTTCCGTGAGTGCTCTGAAGGTCAGGGAGTGGAAGTTCATGAAAATGCCTTGTGCCCGGTCAGCACAGAAACAGGTGGGATTTTCTGGGATACTGTGCCTCTTGCTAGCTGTCTTATTAAATACCAGCTCCTGCTAGTCTGTATGGTACAAGCTGATATTAAAAGCACTCAGTGAGATGCGTGGATACAGGATACTTCAAATATATATACATATCCCTGCTGTTGCTATGCTGACTTATGAAACACATCAAACGGTCCCCCGACTGCAGTGCCTGTTGCAAAGATGAACAGGTAAGTTCCCCTGACGTCAGAGAGAGGGGCCTAATAGCTCATGTTTCTGCTACTATCTGGTTGGTTTGTGCATTTGACATTGAGCCTCGCCTCTTTCCACAGTATTTATCACTGTAGTGTGGTAGGGGGCAGAGACATTGGGAATGGCTTTGGCCGAGGAGCCGCCTGAGCCTTGTTTTTACATTGCAGGAAATGAACACGGGCACTGTGTCTTCCTGTTGATCTTGTGTAAGGTGAGACTTGCCATTTAGATGGTAGGAGGGAGGCAACAAGAGTTTGAGGTAAAGTTCTTGCAATGTCTTTTCCCTACTCAGTATCCACTGAACTCTTTATGGTAGTGTCCATAAGTGTCTCACTGAACTCCTTCTGTGTGTCAGGCGCTCACCATATCTTCTTAATTCTTTCAACATTCCTATGTAATAGGAAATCCCATTATTCCCGTTTTATTTAAATGAGATAAAGGCATCTAAATTAGTCCGAGATTGTGTATGACTTTAGGGGTTCAGTAAAGACTTAAGATGTGTTGACAAAGGGCTGGATTTTGTAAGACAACTGGAGTTGACATGTTGCAGGGGAATGGAGAAACTTCAAGTAAAGCGAGCGACCCATACTCTGTTAAGGTAAAGGGCCGTGCGAATTAAAGGCATCATTAAATAGCAGTGTCCCAGGGAGAGAGCAAAAGGTTGTAGAAAAATCCCCCAAGATTCAGGAGTCCTGGTGTCTTGTCCTAGCCCTAGCCAGAGTTAGCAGGTCTGTCAATTTCTTTTTTAATCCCACCCGCTTCAACCTGTCCAGTGGAGAGACCGCACCTGTTTCTCCCTTCAGCAGGGTGTGACGTGCTGTGCTCACCTACTCACATGACGTAGGAAAAGCGGAGTGTTTTCATCTAATGTGAAAGCAGCTCATCAGCTCCGGCTCCTTATTGACATTATAAACTGAGACCCATGATTTCACTGTTCACCTATCTGGGAAACAAGGACCTCTTTGGTAGAGAGTCCTACAATCTTCAAAGCCAAGACAGTTGGATAGAGACTATTTGCAGGACTTCTCTGTCAGTTCTGTTCACAAGTTTTCTGTCAGTAGCTCGCCAGATGTCCCAAGATTGCACTAAGTATGCATATGGGTAGGGAGGTGTGTGAGGGTACAGGAAAAACAGGGTAGTGTGTGAAGAAAGATAAAGGCATCCACTTCCCTGACACCACCGTCTCCTGGGTCCCCTCCTATTTTCTGTATGCTTCTTTCCTAGTGTCTCATACTCACCGGTGCTGGCCACACCTAAGACAGCACAGCTCAAGGAGATCCCCTTCTTAGAACTTGATTTCTCCCCACACTGTCCTTTCCTATCTGCCTTGCAGAGCTGTTCTTCCCTGTCCTCAAATGCAACCTAGGGCCAGTCCATGACTCTGCCGATAACTCACAGATAATTAATATTCCCCTGGTCACTTGTAGTCACAAAATGGTCTCATTTGAATCTTAACATAGCCAGTCCCATTTTATAATTAGAACCCCATAGATCATTGGAAACATTCTCCCTTCCCTCAACAAGCTCCTCCTTCCGAGTGGAAGTCTACACTGGGAAGTCTACACCTCTTCTCTGAGCCCTCTTGCCCAGAGCACTCTTGCTCACTCGTGTGCTCTCTCTCTCTCTCTCATCCAGAGCTGTTGGAGAAAGAAGTAGAGAGCTAGGAAAGGTCTTACTTGTGCGATACCGGCATACAGTCCAGCACTGGCGTTCTGTTCAATGCTGATTTTCCTCATGGGGTATGTCCACTTGTTCCTTGAAGACTCCACCACGAGGACTGTCTGCTTGCACTTCCTGCAGCATGAGGATAATGTCCGGATGGCTCTTACACTTTCTCCCTGAGATGTCGCGTAGGTTTTTATCTCTGAGTGAGATCACGTCACCACCACCAGCCACACACACTCCCCACCCCAGGTGCTCTGAAGGATGGTTTAAAATGATGTGGAGCGTGATCCCTTTTTTCCCTGTGGTCCTCTTTTGGTTCCCAAGAAACACTCAGGGATCCTTGTTCTCCCGTGGCAGAAGTGTAGCTAACTTCTTGTGCAGCTCAATCTCTCTCTTCCCTGAAGCCTCAGGTTCTTAACACAGTCTCTGACCTTTAGATTTCTGGGGTCTGTGTCAGACGCCAGTCCTGTGTGTCCCCCAAACATCAGAGGGCACCAATAAAATTCTCTAAGTGGTTTCTTTGAAGATCCTTGTATTATTTGAGGGGAGAGGGCCTTTATTCCTTTTTAGTGAGTTACAAAGAAATGCCCCAGACTCAACCAACTTTCTCCTAAGGAAATTCTGTAAGAATTCTCCCTGAGAAGCTTTTCAACTTCAACCCTGTTATACCTGAAGAGGGATATGAGATCAGGGGTTGAAAATCATCTTCTGGAAACTTCCTTACAAGTCTTGACTAGGTGGGCCTATCACTTGCTTTGGAATATGGAAACCATTAGCATCTCTTTTCTCAAGATCTCAGCTGAGAAGAGACAGAATAAGTACCATTCGAAAATCTTGGTATACCCTTGCTCCAAGAGTTCATCCAGGCCATTGACTTTTGCTGTCACTAGTATCCTGATGACTCTGAAATACACAAAGTATTTAGAGCCCAATGCTGGGCTCAAACCCATGAACCATAATATCATGACCTGAGTCAAAACCAAAAGTCAGACACTTAACTGACTGAGCCCCCAGTGCCCCTCCCTCCTTCTCTTTCTTAAAGGGAAGATCTTTGGCAAACCAATCAGGTCCTGTGCGGTAACAGAGTTCTGCCCCTGTGGTCTGATTACAATTAAGGACAAGATTAAATGGACACTAGAATATTGAGAATTGACTCTAATTTTGTTTTAATTGTCATCTTAAATTGCATGGGATATTCTCTTTTCTCTGTACCCCACCATTTCTCTAATTAATACAAGACTAACTGTGTCTCCCACTGTGAGCTCCAGACACAAACAACCAACTCCACAGTGAACAATTCCACCTAGATGTTCTAAAGAGCCTCGTACTCCACAAGAATAAAGTAGAAAATGTGATTTTCATCTTCTCCAAAATGCATTCCTTGTCCACATTCCTGTTTTTTTTTTTAATGGTCTCACCATCCTTCCCCATCCCCCAATCCCAAAACCATGATTCCAACTCTCACATTTTCATTTAACATCCTCCCCCTTTGTCCCACCAGTGATCTGCCTCCCAGTTCCAGTCAACATGACCTTACCATGTGTAGGGAATCTGTCTCCTTCTCTTTCTTCTTATTTTACACTCTCATCCTTTCTCACTGGAGAATTCTTTCATCAGCCTCTTTCTCAGCTGGCTTCACTGCATTTATTTACACCCACCTATAATTCATTTTCTGTAGAGCCACCAATGTAGTCCCTTGAAATTATGTCTTTTTGACTTAAGCTTTTCCAAGTCGCTCATTGCCTGTAGCGATGATCTCCAAGGCAAGTGTGGGCACTCCAGGCATGCAAAAAGTGTGGCAGGAAAATCCTGGAATTTTTCTTTGTATTTTGTTTTTATTTTTAAGAAAAAGAAAAAAAAAAGAAATCGAGCGTTATTTAACCTGTGGTTTGACACTAGGCATCCAGAGCCCTCCTCTAGGATGTAAAGTCCAATAATAATACGAGTCAGAGACAGAATAATGGGAATTCCATAACGTAGAGACAATGGTGACTTACTCATTCTGTTTTGTTTTTTTTTTTTCTTATTTTGGTGCACTGCAACATTTTGTAATTGATGTTATGTTGTTTCTGTCCGCTTATTAAAGGAATTTAGAAATTGTATGAAAGACTCTAAGTAGTGCGATCTCTATGGTGTCATACAGAGAGGTGAGCATCTTTTTGTAACACAAGATGTTTACTGGATTTCTCAGCAAATAATTGAAAAGTATTTCAAACTTCAAGGTGAGTTATCCAGTGAATTAGTTTGCTTGGACCCCATAACAAAATACCGCAGAATGGGCGACTTTAACAACAGAAATGGATTTTCTCACCATTCTGGAGGCTGGAAGTCGAAGATCACGGTGTCGGCAGGGTCAGCTTCTCCTGAGGCCTCTCTCCTTGGCTCACAGATGGCGGCCTTCTCACCGGGTCCTTGCGCGGTCTTCCCTCTGCGCGTTGCATTTTCGGGGTCTCTTCATCTTATGAGGATACCGGTTATATTGGCCTTACGTTAACTCAATCACCTCATTTTTAAAGGCCTTGTCTCCAAACAGTCACATTCTGAGGTATCGGGATTTAGGTGTTTTTCAACATGTGAATTTTAAAGGGACATAACTTAGCCCATAACACACGTTTTTTTTAAATTTCTGGATTTTCTGTGATGGAAATTGGTGGTCAACATGATATTACCCAGCATATATTTTTAAAAAATAAATTAGGGCGCCTGGGTGGCTCAGTTGGTTGAGGGTCTGACTCTTGATTTGGGCTCAGGTCATGATCCCAGGGTCCCAGGGGTCACGGGGTCGAGCCCTGCGTCGGGTTTCGGAACCTGCTTGAGGTTATCTCTCTCCCTCTGCCCCTCACCCGTTTGCACGTGCTCTCTCTCTCTATCTGAAATAAAATTAATTAATATACTTATCCTATCCCTTCAAGGTAAAGGTAATGATTTAACAATGAGTGAAAACAATCATTATTTTTTCAATGAAACTTGTGTTACGGAGAGAACCCTGAAAATCTGGATGCGAGGAGATACTTGAACATTACATAATTTTTCTCTTCAGAATGAATTATGTGTGAAAACTCCGGTGGCTCTCACATCTGCAGTTATTAACCTGAGAAGCTGCATTTTTAACCCATTTAAAAATCTTTTAAATAAAACGTTTTCCTGGGATCAAATGAGCCCATTTGATTACACACATACTTTTAAACAGAAAAACATACCACATTCTTATTAGTTTACAATGAGAACTGATTAATATCAGGGAAGAGAGTTGTTGTTTTATCAAAGACATTTTCATAATTGGAGTGGGATTAAACAGTGAGCATTATAATTTCACATTTGGACCAACTTGTTTCTGCAAAGTTAATTTTTTTCCAGCTACGGCATCCATTAAAACCAAGTATCAACATTAACTAAACGAAGAACCAGACACTTAAACTGAGTATATCACAAAAGATTAAAATATATCACAAAGGGTTAAGTCAAGATTTTTAAAAATAATTTTTATTTATTTATTTATTTTGAGAGAGAGAGAGAGAGCACAGGCAGGGGAGGGGCAGGGAGAGAAGGGGAGAGAGAGAGAGAGAGAGAGAGAGAATTGCAAGCAGGTCCTTTGCTGTTAGGCTGGAGCCCGATGCAGAGCTCAAACTCACAAAATGTGAGATCGTGATCTGAACCTAAATCAGGACTTGGATGCTCAACTCACTGAGCAACCCAGGTGTCCCAAATCAAGATTCTTTTTTTAAAGACATGTTTGTCCTCATTTGTTAAAGGATTATTTTCAAGAAAGATTTAACCTTTCAAAAAAGATAAAATCACGACTGGTGTAAATATGTAAAGTGATCATGTGTGAAAGATTTTATGTAGTTTATTACTTAGCGAGAGAACCCACACGTTGATTAGTCCACTTCAAAGGAAAATTCGGAAAGCAGATATTTGTAGGCAGTCAGGAACGCTAAAATGAATTTGCTAATAGTTACAGAACTGGTTAATATCTCATAGCACAGCAAACCGCGTATTTCTATAGGATATAAATCAATTGTATCTCTACTGAACAAAATTCTGCATTTGCATTTCTGTGCAAAAAAATAATAATTGCATTATCATCAGTTTCTTACACTTTCCAGAGTCGTAAAACAGCCGAGTCCAAGCAGTCAAAGGCGTAAAACTCTATGGAGTCGGATACCCCCGGAGGGTTTGCTAGATAGCGTTCAGCACGCCACTTAAAGGGCACGGTAATGCTTTGCACATTTCGAAGTCTTTCATAATTTTCTTAAATTATTTTATAGCACTTGTTTTCGTTTCATTTCTATTTCACACCTTTACATTTTGTCTTTTTTAATATATACAAGTAGTAGAAATGATACTTTATAGAAGTAATAAAGACAAATACACAGATATTTGTAACTTAAAAAGATCATTTACCGACGAAGACGTGCTGTCACAACATTTGGAGATCACTGTTTCAGAGGCTGAAGATCAATGTTCTCCACACCTATGGAGGCTTAGTCTCTTGGCAGGAGCCCCAAATCTCTATTTTGCTCTTGTCATCTACTAAGGCTGTGTCCCATGCTGCAAGACATTGAGAGCTGGCTTCCCAAAAATATTACAGTAAGGGAGATCACTACCTTGATCGAGTCTTAACAGATTTATTGGAAGTGGGAAGGCCTAGGAACTAATTTACGGGGTTGGGTTTATTCTGGGCCACTTGATGCAGGGGCTTTGTTGGATTGGGCAAACAGGTGACAGAATAGTTGAAGATTAGTGGCTAGAGCGTGCGGGGGTTGGCGGTTTCAAAGTAAATCTTGAAGGGACAGTTGTTTGATGTTATTTATTGCACCAAGAAGGAGTCTTGACTCTCATAAGGCAAAGCGGAATACTCTAACATCAAGTTAATGGTCTTCAGGAAGTTCTTTGTGTTAGTTTCCTGAGGCCGTTGTAACAACTTGGGTGACTTAACACAATATAAATTTATTCTCTCACAGTTCTGAAGGCTGGAAGTCTGAAACCTGGAAGTTGTCAGGGTCACCCCTCCTTCCAGAGGCCTTAAGGGAGAATCAGCTTCTGGAGCCATTGGCATTCCTGCCTCAGCTTGTGGTTGCAACATCCCCTCCCCCATCACCACATCGCCTGCTCCTCTGTGAGTGTGTCTTTCCCCAGACACTCTCCGCCTCCCTCTTAGAAGGGTGCAGGTGATTGCACCAAGGTCCATCCAGATAATCCCAGATAAACTCCTCTTCTCAAAATCCTTAATTTTAAGCACATATTTTGCCACGTAAAGTCATATCCATTCTTTTACCATATAAGGTAACATTCACAGGTTCCATTGACTTTTAGGGCGTATATTGGGTTGGATAGTGTTACCCAAATTCGTAACCATCCGGAACTCAGAACGTGACCTAATTTGGAAACAAGGTCTTCACAGATGTGATTAGTTAAGATGAGGTCATCCTGGCTTGGGGGCTGGTGAGGGGGCAAATCCAATGACTAGTGTCCTTATAAGAAGAGAGACAAAGATGCAGACAGGGAGGACAGAACACCCTGTGGGGAGGAGGCTGAGACTGGAGTTATGTGTAGTTAAGGGACGCCAAGGATTGTTGCAACGACCAGAAACTGAAAGAAAGGCATTGAATGGATTCTCCTCTAGAAGCCCGAGCACATGGCCTTGCTGATACCTTAATTTTGGACTTAGAGCTTTTAAAACCATGGGAGAATAAATTTCCATTTTTTTCTATTTAAGTCACCCAGTTTGTGGTAATTGGTTATGGCAGTCCTAGAACCCAATAGAGTAGGCCATTCCTCAGCCTGCCACCTTCCTGAAAAATAGCAGTTTCATTTTCCTGGGCAAGAGTTAGTGCAAGAGTTAAGTCATGTTAATAGACTCTTGATTTCTAGTTGGCCCTTGTATGGCTGGTTCCAATTCTCACCAGCTTCACTCAGAAGCTTCTACCTCATGAAGGGCATTCTTGGCCTCACTCATCAGATTCAGTCTTCCCAGATGATGACCCAGGATGGCTTTGAGTCATAATTTGTGTGGTCCATAACCCCTTGTCCCACCTGAATTCATCTGTAGCTCTGGTTGACAGTCAGTCGCCTGCTGACAGCTTGCCACCTGCGTATCCTGTGTCTCTCATCTGCTGGCTTCTGTGACATCTCAGAGCTTGTTCCAACATAAGTATCAACAACCTGGAGAAGCCTTGTGGAAACGACTCTCAATTAATGGAGAAGAAGAGTCAGTGGGTCAATGACCCAACCTCTTTGTCCCCGAGTAAGTTGATTCCAAAATATATTCAATAGAGTTTCTCAGGTTCTTGGCTTTTCTTGATCTTCTGTATTACTCTCCCCATTTTCTCATCTGTGTTTGCTATTTCGGCCTTCCAAGTAATTTACTTACCCCAAGTCCCCATCGCAGGGTCTACATTTGAGGTATCCCTGAATGGAACATGCAGCATTGAACCCTGCAGGGCCCATTCCTCCTTCTCTCCTTGGTCCCTCTTCTCTCTTTCCAGAGACTTGAGCATCTGTGGCCCCAACAGCTGCTGTCATGGCGCCCACTGGCTTGTCCCTTCAGGTGCCCAGGCCCCTCCACAACATTTTACATTTTTTTTTCTGAATGGGAGGCAGCAAATTAAGTGGCAGCTTCTAAGGAATCACACCTGGATCCCATACACCATTTTCCGTTTCTCTTCAGTTGGAGCCAATCAAGCAGGAAATCAAAGAGACTCTCTGGTTGGAGACATTTCCAGTCTTGGCCATGCTACAGTTTGTATAATCATGCTCCTAGTGGCTCTTGAAAAGTCCTAGTTTTCAAGTTGCTCCCATCCTGTTTTCTGCATTCACCTTAAAGAAGAACACCACCATCACCTTAAAGCTATATTGAAGAATGTGACAATATGCTAATAATTCCACTTCCCGTTCCAAATCCACTGTCTACCCTTGTCCTCCCTTCTATGCCCCCAGAGCTTGAACACCTGGTTCCATCAATGCTGGTTTTCCTTCTCTCTTGCCCCATTCTGGTTTTTAAGAAAGGAGCCCATGTCTGGGGCACCTGGGTGGTTCAGTCAGTTAAGCCTCGGACCTTGGCTCAAGTCACGATCTCACCAGTCTGTGAGTTCAAGTGCCGCACTGGGCTCTCTGCTGTCAGTGCAGAGCCCGCTTCAAATCATCTGTCCCCCTCTCTCTCTGGCCCTCTCCTGCTCATTTGTGTGTACACACATATACACTCTTTTTCTCAAAAATAAATAAACATTAAAAAAAAGAATAGGCGATGAGATCTTAAAAAAAAAAAAAAAAAGAAAACCAGCTATATCCAAAAAGGATGAACAAATACTGAAAATAAGTATATATCTCAGTCCTTGACTTAGATAGAGGATGTGTGTGTGTGTGTGTGTGTGTGTGTGTGTGTGTGTGTGTGTGTTATTTGGTCTTGTTTTTAGCAACAATTATTTAAGGTTGATTTTGACACCTTTTCTCGTGCAACCTACAGTCAACTTTTTCAGGCTCTATGTTAACCGTGGCCCATTTTCCTTCTAGTTGGGAACCTTCTCTTATTTAGCCTGGTGCAAACGCTTGAGAAAGCATGCCATCCCAACCAGCGGGAGAGGAGCCCTATGGAACATGGGCATTTGCTATCCCATTCATTGTGGAGGTTCAAGTGTGTGTCTGTAAGACCAGCCTGCTGGACATAACTTACACCCCAAACCCTATGTCTCCATAAATAACCCCTGGCAGTTTCATTACAGCCTAGGGTACCCCAGCTAACCCTGGCAGCTAGCTTAATGCCAATCAATCTTCCTAATGTCTTTCATGGTTTGGTTTCATTAGGAGCGAAAGCCATCACTCACCCTGTGTCTGGTTGGCCACCATGTTGATTTGTGTCTCCCTATTGTGTGAACGAATATGCATCCCAGGAGACCTGAGATTTCCTCAGGAACACGGTGCTGCACAGAGCTCCCTATTTATTGCTTAGCATAAGAATATATATTACCTTTTATACACGACCATTAGAAAGTATAAAATCTGGGGGGAGATCTCCATTGGAGTGTAGTAAGCATAATTATAAATTTGGGGACAATGCGAAATATGCCCTTGCTAGAATATTCACTGACTTATCAAATGAGTTTCTTCTGGTGACACCAATTAATTCATAGCCCACCCGAGACCATTCGGCTCCCCCTCCTCCTATTTCTTCTCTTCGGGCTTTTTTTTAGTTCTTATTTATGCCTCTTTAGCTAAGAATTGGCCAATATGAATGAAAAAGAGACTTACTCCTAGCTCTTTGGTAAACCCCAGCAAAACCAGTGTCTCTTTATCCCTTTTGTATGGGATCTGAGGTGAATAATCAGGTCCTGAGGGAGAAAGGAGAGAGGGGGGAATAAAAAAATGCTTCTCCGTCAGAGAGGCCGGGAGCCATTTTATCCAGCCCAGCACAATTACCTGCCACGCGGTCACCTCCGCCTGCCCCCTCCCGCCCCACACCATTCTTTTATTAAAACTGGGGATGAGAAAAATCGGTACTTAGGTTAAAGCTTCAACCACACAGCTTTCGATTACATAGCTAGCATTTGCTCCGCAGATCCTAATGGTTCATACTAACCTTGGCGGGGTCTCAGTGGCCGTATTTTCACAGTTGACTGATTCTTGAATAATTTTTGCAACAAATTAGGCATAAAAAGCTTTTCCTCTAACCTCAGTCATGCATAGATATATATGTATAGCCTCTCTACATTATCCCTAAGACTCTCCGGGATTTTTATCATCAAGGCCGCAGGCGAGGCCACTCCGCTTTTGTGCCTACAGCTGCGTGTTCGCGGTGCACTTCAACGGGTGGGCTGAAATGGCGTTACCAGGGCTCACAGTTGGGTGGTAGATGGAACTTATCTTCCCAGCTGTGTCCTTTTCACCCAGCTTTTTCCTTAGTCTATGTCAGCAACAAACTCACCTTTGCCGATCATTTCCAGCCCTTCCGGAATCCCTGTGCCCTCCCGCAGCCAGCGCGGTTCAGCGTTGTCCTCTCTAATACCCACCTCTGTGCATGACACGCCTCAGGCTTGATGCGCATAGTCTCCATTCTCTGTGACAAAACAAAGCAGACACCACTAAACAACAAAACCCCCTGCCGATCCCTCTGCTTCCTGAACCCAGTGATTTGTGACTGAGTGTGTGTACATGTATGTGTGGGCACCTTAGGATGATGGCAGAGAGACAAATCAGAGTCTGTAGTAAGGGAGTATCGCTGGAGAGAACCGCATTCGGCGTTTGTGATCTTGCATGTGGAAGGCAGGGCAAGGCACCTTGCTTTATGATCTGTGTTACAGAATGTAAAAAAGATCTGCTGAAGCCCGGAAAAGACTCCTAGAAAATACATTGTTTTATGAAATAAATCATACGATGTGAGTGTAACTGAATGAAAGCTGGAAGGGAAGGAACAGTAGTTATCTGCCATGGTACAAGGGGAGGGGTCACACGTCCTCGAAGAGAGAGTCAACTTTATGGGGGGAGTTATAAGAATTATGTCTGTGTATTTCACCGATGATGTCTGCTCAGCTAATGGGTCACCCCTCCAACATATCCTGTTTGTAGTGGAATCCTGGTAACGTTTATTAACAAAGCATTTTGGTGCTAAAGGCCAGAATACAGGAAGCATGGTGAGTAGGGCATTGGGGCAGTTTTTTTTTTTTTTATGAATATAATTTATTGTCAAATTGGCTAACATACAGTGTGTAAAGTGTGCTCTTGGTTTTTGGGGTAGATTCCCTGTTCATCGCTTACATACAACCCCCAGTGCTCATCCCAACAAGTGCCCTCCCCAGTGCCCATCACCCATCTTCCCTTCTCCCCCATCCCCCCATTAGCCCTCAGTTTGTTCTCTATATTTAAGAGTCTCTTGTGGTTTGCCTCCCTTCCTCTCTGTTTGTAACTATTTTTCCCCTTCCCTTTCCCCATGGTCTTCTGTTAAGTTTCTCAAGATCCACATATGAGTGAAAGCATATGATATCTGTCCTTCTCTGACTGACTTATTTCACTCAGCATAATACCCTCCAGTTCCATCCACGTTGCTGCAAATGGCCTGATTTCATTCTTTCTCTTTGCCAAATAGTATTCCATTGTATATATAAACCACATCTTCTGTATCCATTCATCCGTCGATGGTCATTTAGGCTCTCTCCATGATTTGGCTATTGTGCTGCTATGAAGATTGGGGTACACGCGCCCCTATGGATCAGCACTCCTGTGTCTCTTGGGTAGATTCCTAGCAGTGCTCGTGCTGGGTCATAGGGTAGTTCTATTTTTAATTTTTTGAGGAACCTCCACACTGTTTTCCAGAGCGGCTGTACCAGTTTGCATTCCCACCAGCAGTGCAAGAGGGTTACTGTTTCTCCACATCCCGCCAGCATCTGAGTCTCCTGATTTGTTCATTTTAGCCACTCTGACCGCGGTAAGGTTGGGGCAGTTTTCTGATTTGTGGCTTCAAGGTGTGAGAGTGCTTCTATCCCGTGCTTTGAGATGAGATGTCAAATGCATGCCTTCTTTCCCTTGGTTTAAGAGTCCTTCCCATGGTTGACATGAATGTATCCCTGGGAACTGCAGTCATTTTAGACAAGTCTTTATCACTGTCACCTCCGAGTTGACTGGATTCCTTCCTAAGATCAGAAATACGTGGACATTGGGGCACCTGGGTGGCTCAGTTGGTAAGGTGTCCGACTTCAGCTCAGGTCATGACCTCACAGGTTGTGAGTTCGAGCCCCATATCAGGCTCTGTGCTGACAGCTCAGAGCCTGGAGCCTGCTTCGGATTCTGTGTCCCTCTCTCACTCTGCCCCTACCCCACTCGTGCTCTCTGTCTCTCTATACTCAAGAATAAATAAAACATTAAGAAAAAAGAAAAAAAAAAGAAAATAAACTCTTCTATAAAAAAAAAAGAAATACGTGGACAGAGCAAGGAAAGGGTATTAGGACAGTGAGCAACTGAAAGAAAGAAGAGAGATATCCAGATTGATTTTTAGCGCCTTTTATCCACACCCTTTGCCGTATCACTTAGTAGTTCTTCCCTGGAAAGGGATGAGGTCAACGGAAAATCTTCATGACGCTGGATTTGGCAATGCTTCCATAGATATAACCCCAAAAGATATAATAGGCAACAAAAGAAAAAATGGGTAAGTTAGAGTTTATCAAGATTAAAAACTTTTGTGTATCAAAGAATACTATCAGCTAAGTGAAAAGGCAACCCATGGTATGGGGGAAAATCTTTTCAAGTCACATATCTGATAAGAGATTAATAGAATAGAAAAAGAGCTTCTACAGCCCCACGCTAACAATAAAAAACCAAACATCCCTATTAAAAATAAATACTTGAACAGACATTTCAAAGACTATATATAGATGAAAAGTACATGAAAAGATACGTACAATTACTCATTATTAGAGACATGTAAACCAAATTGACAGTGAGACACCACTTCATAGCCGTTAGTATTCCTATTACCAGAAAAATTAAAAGTAATGCATGTTGCTAAGGATATGGTAAAATTAGAACACTTGTGCATTGCTAGTAGGACTGTAGAATTGTCTAGCCACTCTGGAAAATGGTATGGCAGTTTCTCCAAAGAAGTAAACAGAATTGCCATATAATCCAGCAGCTCTCCCCTCCCTGCATATCTACCCCAAAGCTTTGAAATCAGCGACGCAATCATAATTTGTACAGCCATGTTCACGGCATCACTTACAATTGCCGAAAGATAATGGAACTGGAGGGTATTATGTTAAGTGAAATAAGTCAGTCAGAAAAAGACAGACACCATGTTTCCACGCATAGGTGGACTTTGTGAGACTAAGCAAAAACCAGGGGGAGGGGAAGAGGGGAAAGGAAAAAAAGACACAGAGAGGGAGGGAGATAAAACATAAGAGACTCTCAAAGACTAAGAACAAACTGAGGGTGAGGGGGGTGAGGGAGGGGGGAGGGGGGGTGACTGGCATTAAAGAGGGCACATGTTGGAATGAACACTGGGTGTTATATGTAAACCAATTTGAAAATAAACTATTAAAAAAAAAACAATTGCCAAAAGATAGAAACAACCCTAGCGTCTACTGATGGAAGAATGGATAAATAAAATGGGGTATAAACATACAGTGGAACATATTCAGCCTTACAAGGGGAGATTTCGGCATGTACTACAGCACCGATGAACCTTAAGGATCTTCTGGTGAGACAGGTCAGCCACAGAACGATGCTCTTACAAAGGCAAATTTTATATTATGCACATTTTATCAGA
Organism: Paguma larvata; assembly: GCA_030068075.1. Lineage (NCBI taxonomy): Eukaryota > Metazoa > Chordata > Mammalia > Carnivora > Viverridae > Paguma > Paguma larvata. The sequence continues at coordinate 66,263,948 of CM057838.1, forward strand.
AAAAAGGAAGGTGGAGACAGCCATAGAAGAGGAGGAAGTGACAGTGTTCCAGGGTGACCTTAGGTTTGGAGAAGCCTTCTATGATTCTCCTTGTTCTCTGGAGCTTCTGCCTCGGAGGGCCACCATGGGAGGGGCTTCCTCAGGGTGGCAGATACCCGTTCAGACCGACCCCCAAAATACATAGATGCACATGGTGGAGACCTGAGTCCCAACCTCAGCGAGGAGCCAGGATCTCTGGATCCGCGGTTCGAGGCAGATGAGCCACGTCGAGACCCAGCAGCCAACTCTTGACAATCCACAGCTGACCTAATAAAATTAATGATTATTGTCGCAACCGCTGGTTTTGGGAGTAGTCGTTACACAGAATTATTGTGGGGCAAGAGTTCAGGTGAGTAAGAGGAAGTCCCTGAAACGTCAATACTTTTGGCCTCATGATTTATCTAGTGACACGCCAGCTCTCTTAGAGTGGAGATGTGCTTAATCAGGATCATCACTGAGGGCCCTAAATTGCCCTTCGCTTTGTCTCTCATAGACTAAAAAGAGAACCTTCTGTAAGTTCTATGCGGCTTATCTGGTTCAGCCACTAGTTCTGTCAGAATGCTACTTAACAGGGTGCCCGGGTGGCTCAGTTGGTTGAGCGTCAGATTCTTGATTTCAGCTCAGGTCATGATCCCAGAGTCAAGGGATCAAGCCCCATGTTGGGCTCTGCTGAGTGTGGAGCCTGCTTGAGATTCTCTTTCCCTCTCCCTCTGCCCTTCTCTCCCGCTTGTGCTCTCTCTCTTTCTCAAATAAAAACAAAATGAAAACAAATAAAAACACTACATCTTCTGTAAGGCTCTTCCTTGCACTTAGGGTAAATCCAAGTTCCATTGTTAATTGTAACCATGCCAACAGGTGTGAGGTGGTATCTCATTGAGGTTTTGATCTGTATTTCCCTGATGATGAGTGATGTTGAACACATCTTTTCATGTGTTGGTTTGCCATCTGGATGCCTTCTTTGGAAAAGTGTCTATTCATGTCTTCTGCCATTTCTTCACTGGATTATTTGTTTTTGTGTGTTGAGTTTCATAAATTCTTATAGATTTTGGATACTAACCCTTTATCCAATATGTCATTTGTAAATATCTTCTCTCATTCTGTCCGTTGCCTTTTAGTTGTGTTGATTGCTTCCTTTGTTGTGCAGAAGCTTTTTATCTTGATGAGGTCTCGATAGTTCATTTTTGCTTTTATCTCCTCGCCTCTGGAGACTTGACTAGTAAGAAGTTGCTGCGGCCAAGGTCAAAGAGGTTGCTGCCTATTTTCTCCTCTAGGATTTTGATGGTTTCCTTCTTACGTTTAGATCTTTCATCCATTTCAAATTTATTTTTGTGCCTGGTTTAAGACAGTGGTCCGATTTCGTTTTTCTGCACGTTGCCAGTTTCCCCAGCACCATTCGCTGAAGAGACTGTCTTTTCTCCATTGGATGTTCTTTCCCACTTATCAAAGATTAGTCGGCCATAAAGTCCCGCATAATTGAAAAACGCTGTACAAAGTTAAAAGACGAGCCACAGATTGGGAGATAATATTTATAAAACACATAACCTACAGAGGATTAGAGTCCAGAATACATAAATAAAATTTGCAAATTCGTAAAGAAAAGCCCAACTAAGTAAAATCATCTACAAAGGAGTTCATGGAAGAGGAAATGTGCGTGATGAGTCAGCTTATGAAAAGTGCTCGATCTCCGTGATTGTTAGGGGAAATACAGTTATAACAGCGAAGTGTTACCACTTCGCACTGACTGGCAAAAGTAAAAATGCACAGCGACTTTAAGACTTGGTGATGATGGAGAGAAATTGAACTCTCGTATCATATAAGGGGGAGGAGCAGGTGATACAGCAGCTACTGGACACTATCTGGTCATGTTGAAGACGTCTGTACTTTTATACCCAGAGAAAGTCTTGCATATCTGCAACAGGAGACAGGTACGGGGATGTTTTTGCAGCATTAGCAGTAAAAATAGTATAATGTCTGGAAAATCTAAGTATCTGATGAAATTGCTAATTAACGTTATAAAAAACTGGTAAAGATTCGTCAGTGTCCAGGTGTACGAGCTTTGTATCTCCTTGAAGCAGGAAGGGAAACATCCCGGGGTACAAAGTAGCTTCAAGAATCACTGGGGGAAATGCCGAAGTAATAATAAGGGAGAGAAATGGCCTCTGGAGAACCTGGGTTCCAAAAGAACTCCTCTCAGATCAAAAACCCTCTGGCTCCGGAACCAGCCTGCCATGGTCACAATCAGGAAGCCAGGATTGGAAGCTGTGGGCTGCTGATTCCAGAAGCGTGCCGCCCCTGCTGTGACCTCCCCACAGAATGGTTGCCCCATAGGCCCTTTGTCAACACCCGCAAAGCCAGTCCCTCGTCGTTAGACGTTCTGCTGTCACTAGTACCGAGGAGCCAGATCCCTGCAAGCCTGTGCCAGCCAGCAGAAGCCCCATTTCCAGCTCGCTCCCTCCTCTCAGACCTCAGGAAGTGCATCTGATGGCCAAACCGAAGCCACGTGCACAGCACTACCTCAGGGGGGAGGCTGAGGAATTCGGTCATTACCTGTCACCCTAGAAGAAAGGCAGACTAATTGTTGAGTGTCGAACTACCGTATTGGTCTCTCGTGGATGCCGAAGGGCTCCGCCTAGATCTTCCGCACCCCGGTCCCCCCCCCCCCCCCCCCCCGCCCGGTGACTGGGCTCCCCGGGGCTGCGGTCTCACGTCTGCATACCTCTCGGGGAATTGCCCTTGCGCGCTGAGAACGACTCACCCAACGTTAAGTTCCCCGTCCAGGGGCGTCACCCCCGAACGATGGGCTCATCGGGCGAATCAAAGGCCTGGCCGCCTGCCCTCCACTTGGACAGCAGCGAAGGCCACCTCCGTTCCGGAGCAGCCTGCGGGGCAGCCGCGTCTCAGGCCGGCCTCTTCCTCTGCCCAGTCCTCCCTTCCTCACCGTCTTCTGTCTGTCTCCCAGCGGACTTTCTCGCAGGTCTTACAACTCTCTTTTGCAGAGATTGGTTCCAGAGTGCTTAATCGAAGGAACCAAATTGGAGAGAGGGAATGAGGAAGACAGACAGAACAAGAAGAAAGGGGCATATTTCGATAATGGACTGTATTATACTACAATGAAAACGAGTGAACCAAACCCACCTGAATCTATCTGGCTCAAACTCGGAATCAAAATGCTGAGCTAAAAAGCAACTCGCAGGGCGCCTGGGTGGCTCAGTCGGTTGAACATCTGACTCATGATTTCGGCTCTGGTCATGATCCCATCATAGTTTCATGAGTTCGAGCCCTGCATCAGGCTCTGTGTTGGCCGGCAGGAGTCTGCTTGGGATTCTCTCTCTCTGCCTCTCTCACTGTCCCTCCTATGCTCACTCTCTCTTTGTCTCTCTCAAAATAAAACAAACTTAAATAAATCGTGAAACAAAGCAACTAACAAAACAATACAATGTATTTTATATATCCCCATTATAATAATAAAAACACACATGTAAAGAGTCATGACCTTTGGGACAGAAACATCCAGAAGAATGAGATTGGAAAGGGAGGGCTTAGCCTCCTTAATTGCAGCATAGATATTTTATTAAAACAAATATGACAACGTGTCATGATTTAGTAATGCCAGGTGATGGGAACATTGGTTGCTTATGTTATTTTACATTTTTTTAATGTCTTAAATACTTTAAAATATAGGGAAAAAGAGGAAAAATGGTTGAGCCAGCCTCACCCCCAGGTCGGCATCCTCTAGAGACCATGCGTTCCTTGACTCACCCGGGGATCCCTGGACTAGGCATTCCCTGCCATTCGGTAATAGAGTCTTCACACATCTCCTTGGTTCTCAGCAGGATCGTTTCTTTTCATTTTTTTAGAGTTTATTTATTTTCGAAAGCAGGGGGAGGGGCAGAGAGAGAGGGAGACATGGAATCCAAAGCAGGCTCCAGGCTGTCAGCACAAAGCCAGACGCAGGGCTCAAACTCACAAACCATGAGACCATGACCTGGGCCGAAGTCAGATGCTTAACTAATTGAACCACCCAGGCACCCCAGGAGAGGTTTCTTTTGTTTCCACTCATAGGACACTAACTGATGCATGATTGTATTAGATGTGTTACACTATTACCCTCATTAAATAATTAATACAATAATGTATCGGAAAATGCATTATAAACTCTAAGGAACAATACAAATGTTTAAAATAAGTTTTCCTGGGGTGCCTGGGTGGCTCAGTTGGTTGAGCGGCCGACTTCGGCTCAGGTCATGATCTCGCGGTCTGTGGGTTCGAGCCCCGTGTCGGGCTCTGTGCTGATGGCTCAGAGCCTGGAGCCTGCTTCGGATTCTGTGTCTCCCTCTCTCTCTGCCCTTCCCCTGCTCACGCTCTGTCTCTATGTCTCTCAAAAATAAAATAAATGTTAAAAATTTTAAAATAAGTTTTCCTAGGACCATAAACTTGTTAATCAAATTCTAAAATAGGAAGAAAAGGGGGCCTTCAGGACAAACAGATCTCATCCCTGTCATGTTCTGCTTAAGATCACTCCCGTGGTAACCGTCTGCAGGACATCTTAGCATTGTAGGTGAGGCCCGAATTGTCTTCCTAGACTTACCTCCCACACTGGTTTCTTGGGCTCTTATCCTCCCCTCAGTCTAGGCAGGCCATTTAAGTAAAAGGCTTGTATGTTCCTCCAGGCCCAGCCCCAAAGCACAGTGTTGCGCGGGAGAAGGCATCCCTCTCTCAGTTCCACCTTCATAGCATGACACGCGCAGTCCCGGGACAGCCTCTCTCACGTGTGTGCTCGTGGGGGCTGCGTCTTCCTCATCTCGCAGCTCCCCAGCCTCCAGCACAGACCGCCACTCGTGGCGCGAGATCCCTCCCAGCTGGTACCATGGGAACCAACATCTTTCCCTTTCCAGAGTTGGTCCATCAGGCTCTCGTTGGTTCAGAACAGTGGGCCAAAGTGAGGCTGGCCAGGGCTTTCTCTGGGTTGGCCATTCTCATTCTCATGTTGCAGTGGCTCCAAAGAACTGAGGGAGTGCATAATTCCAAGAGACAGAAAAGGACGCTGTTTCCCATCTGGATATAAAGTCCCCTGCAGGGCACCGGACTTCCCGCCCTGGGTCACAGACACTCCTTCAGTGATACTCCTCAGCACCCCTTCAGAAGTGAGCAGGGAAGGAAACACTCATGCATGGGGCACCTGCTAATCACCACAGGTCCCTACCCATCGTATTTGACAGATGAGGTGACCAACGTGCAGAGGAGAGGGGCTTGGTCAGGATGGCACACCCAGAGAATGATGGGAACTCCCTTCTGACTCAGCTTCATGCTCCTTCCTCCACTTGTCTCTGCAGAGACGTCTTGTAAAATTTCACTCCAATCACCTGATTAAATCTCCCTGGAAACCACCCTCGACTTTTATGATCCAAGACAAAATGACAAATGACTGAAGGAGGATAGAAATCATCCTTTAATCATCTCCAAAGCCATACGATGCACACAAATGATGTTCTGGGGGCGGGGGGGAATAACAGTGCTTCCAGAGGGCAGTGTGAATTCTGGCTGAATAATATCAATAACAATAACAATAAAACAGAGAAAGCAGAGACCATGTGGAGAAGGCTGGTGAGGGCTTTGACACAGTCAAAATTTCACATTCAATGAGGAACATTAATATTTCACGCTGAATTCCTTTATTAGCCGAGACACCTGAGGGTCATTTGGAGAGATTTTTTTTTTCAGGTTACCAGCTTGACAGTCTTTATCTGAGAAGAGACGCTAGGGATTCCCGAGGTGAGATGGAAGGGGTCTTCCAGGTAGCCAGACAGGATCACTAGCTAGAAGTGGCCAGATAATAATTAGCAAGCTCGTTACCACCTGCCAGCTCAGAACTGTGTGTCAACCCAGATTCACTGGATGTTCATTTGCTTCTTGTGAACTGAAAGACAGGTGGGGTGAGATTTTTCTGACAGCCCCTCTAACATTGTGACATCAGTGTGCGTGCGTGCGTGTGTATGTGTGTGCACGCCTGTGTATAAATTCCTATCTAATTGAGAGCTGTTCAGGGAGGGGGGCGTGTCTTTTTTTTTTTTAATTGTGTGGAGAGGGGGTTAATCAGGTGAACGGTGTATACCGGAGCCCTTCCAGAATGTAGAACGTTGCACAAGGCAATGGCGGCAGTCAGGAAGCTTGGTATGGGTTCTTTTGATTTTTTTTTTTTTTCATGAGGAAGAATATAAAATATTCTTTGACGGTGACACCTCTTGTCAGTGTTGGATTGGTAAGACAGACACCTCTATGTTGGTATGAGTTTGCTTATGGTAGGATGTCAACTGAGTAATCAGTTGGTTAGGATACATCCATTCATAGGATATTTGTCGAGAGCTTACAATGAACCAGGAAAACCTAGAAAGATGACTAGAAGGTGGTCACTAATGATGAATAGGAGGGAACACGTCAACAGAGGACGAGGTGAGAAAGGAGGAGGAGATATTCGAAGAGAGGCTAGGGTGGTATTTTTCAAAAAATCTTCCATGGCCCAGGGTTATTCATTTGGTGTTAAACCATAGACTCTGGAATCAAATATACATAGAGTCAAAGCTGTCTGGGCTATTTCCTGATTTTTTTGTCCTAGGGTCACTTGTTCAATCTCTCTGCATCTTGTTTTTCTCATCTACAAGTGCTAATAGTCGAATTCCCATGCAATAATGTTCTTCCGAGAAGTTAATGGTAAGTCACATAAAGTTCTTGACTCATGTATAAAAAGCAATGGTTATACATTATGATGATGATTATGATTATGATTGATATTAACATTAAAATCATCCTTAAAAAAGAATAAAAGTCATCCTAACATCAAATAACTTCAGGAAACAATGTTTTTAAATGTTAAATTGATTTCTTTACTGTTGGAATTTCCATAGCTTCCAACATACATCGTACATCTCTGAGAACAGGAGGGCATAAAGAGTACGGAGCCCTTCCACCGTATTAGAGCACAGACCTGCCGTCACCCCCACCACCATTGCTTTTTGTTTTTGTTTTTGTTTTCTGATGATCTCCTAGGTCCCACTTCCATAATGCTGCTCTGGGGGGAAAGTGGAAGTTTGGATCAGAAGCTGACCAACGGTGGAGGGTCGGGGGTGGGAGACTGAGGGACCGAAAAAGAAGATAAATTCTGAATAAAGAAAGGACAGGGAGAGGGAGCTCGTATGCATGCTTATCTCTTAGAAGTTTAGAGATTGGTTGGTTTGGGGGCCCGAATGTTGGGAAGTTTGGAAGACCGAAGGGAGTGGCCCCTGCCCTTGAGATGGAGGAGACTGAATTCATTCTAGCTACACTGTGACATTTGCAGAGACCAAGGAATCTACTGCTCTGCACCTGTCGTGTTTCCCTCTCATTTCCTTCTACCCAGACAGTAGTCTGGACTAAGATTTCAGTAGCCGAGGGTCCACCTGTCCATTCACTCAGTCATCTACTCGCTTGTTCATTCTATTTTTCAACACGTAGTTCATTCAACAAACTTTTGTGGATAGTTTACCTTGTGCCAAGTAAAGCATTAGCTCCCGAGGACACGGAAATGAAAAGCACACAATCCTGGCTCTAAGAGAACACACAAGGCTGTGTATGAGGCTAGTATATGAACTTTAACTTACCCGGGGAAGATCTTCATAAGGGGCTATTACAGCACAGTCTGGTGTCTTCTGTAATAAAGGTAAATAAAATGTGTATGGAATGCATAGTTTCTGTGATCTGAAGCAGTCGTTGATGCTGTTCCTTGCTTGGAGGGTCTTCGTAGTCCTGGGTATACTCCAGGACCCTCAGCTGGTCCTGTCCCCTCCACAAAGCCTTCTGACCACTTGGGACAAGGCCGTTTCCATCTTCATTCACTGAAACTTGTTTGCCATTGGTCCATCTGTTGCCCCTCTTATTGTAGCTCTTGGATGTGAACTGTCTTGCAGGTGATTTAATTGCTTTGCAAGATTATACTCTGGACAGCAGAGATCACATCTAACTTTATACCTGTCGCAACACAAAAGAGCTTGTAACATATTGTGATGGTTTTAAAATAAGCCCATAGATTCCTTGACCCTCCTCCCTTCAGGCGCTTAATTCCCCTCCCCTTGAGGGTGGGCTGCACTTTGCAACTTGCTCTTATGAACAGAATAAAGCATGTGTGATAGTGTGTGACAGCAGAGGCTAGGTTATTAAGGGCACTGGGGCGTCTGCTTGTACTATTTCGGGTCGCTCTCTCAGGGAGGAAGCAGCTATATGGTGAGGACACTGAAGCAGCCTATGGAGAGACCCACATGGTTAGACACTGAGGCCTCTCACCAACCATCAACACTAACTTTCTAGCCACGCCAGTGGGCCACATTGGAAGCAATTCTTTTTTTTTTTTTTTTTAATGTTTATTTTTGAGAGAGAGAGACAGAGAGCAGGCAGGGGAAGGGCAGGGGTGGGAGTGGGGACACAGAATCCGAAGCAGGCTCCAGGCTCTGAGCTGTCAGCACAGAGCCCCATGTGGGGCTCAGACTCACAAACCCTGAAATCATGACCTGAGCCAAAAAGTCGGACGCTAACCAACTGAACCACCCAGGCGCCCCAGAAGCAATTCTTCCAGCCCCATTCAGGCTTTCAGTTGGCAGCCTGAGCTGATATTGACCGTAAACCAATGAATAATGCTAAGCCAGACCACTCAGTTAAGTCATTTCTGGATTTTCGACCTTCAGAAACTGTTGAGATAATAAATGCATGCTATTTTAAGCTACTAAATATTGGGGTAATTTGCTACATAGCAATAGGTTACCAATATCCAGTACACATGTACGTACTTGCTCCGTGAACAAACAAAGCTACTCGTTCGACCATCAAGGACACCCGTGTTGCTGAATCCTGAGCTATATTTTAGACTTCATTTTACTTGTGATCACAGCAGTACCCAATGCAGAAATTGAATATGGCTTCCTTCTCTTTTAAAAATTATTTTAAAATATTTCTCACATAAAAATGGATTTCATGATCCCATTCTCCTTCTTAACCACACTCTTTCCTTTGGGGTAATTATGATCTTTTTGCAACGTGCTTTTATATGAGTGTAGTGTTAGGAGGTTTAGACTGGTCTATGTTGATGCAAGTAGCACTAGAACACGCACATTAACTGTTGTCTAGTTTCCATTCTACAACTGTTCCATAATTTTCTGATAAGTTCCCCTTTGGGGACATTTAGGTAGTTTCCATTTTTTCATTCCTATTTTTTTTTAATTTTTTAAATTTATTTTTGAGAGACATAGAGACAGAGTGTGAGCAGGGGAAGGGCAGAGAGAGAGGGAGACACAGAATCCGAAGCAGGCTCCAGGCTCTGAGCCATCAGCACAGAGCCCGATGCGGGTCTCGAACTCACAGACCATGAGATCATGACCTGAGCTGAAGTCGGCCGCTTAACTGACTAAGCCACCCTTTTTCATTCCTATTAACAGCACTGCATTGCCATTCTTGTAGGTGAATTCTTAACTCTCTACATAAGATTTCTCTGGGAATGTATACATCTTTAGCGTTCCAGATATCACCAAAATATTCTCCGATTGGTTGCCTCATGGATACTGCCATTTGTTGTAAGGTCCCATTTGTTCACATCTTCACCCACCTTTTGTATTACAAGGCTTGCTTTCTCTTCTCTTTCTTCCTCTTTCCATCCGTCCTTTCTTTCTTTGAATCTGAAGTTATAGTTTTTGTGTAATCATTCCTTCTGTGTCTCTTGGCCACTTAGATTTCTTTATCTGTGACTTGTTTGTTTATAGATTTTGCCCATTTTTGTCTGTGGTCTTTTGCGTCTTTTGGATTGATTGATGAGAATTATTTACATATTCTGTATACTAATATTTTCTCAAAAGCTTGTTTGAGATTTGGTTTACTAAAACTATGTTATCTTTTATTAAGCAGAAATTTAAAATTTTAACATAGGCAAATGGAAAATCCCGTATGGTTTAAACATTTTATGTACAGTTCAAGAAATTATATACTTCTTGGCGTGAAAAAAAATGTTATACACTTTTATATACATAAATTTTACTTTTTCTTCAAATTTTATTACTTCTTTTTTTAATCTTTATTTTTTTTATAGTTTTTAAAGTTTATTTCTTTTGAGATAGAGAGAAAGTGCAAGCAGGGGAGGAGCAGAGAGAGAGAGAGAGAGAGAGAATCCCAAGCAGGCTCCTCACAGAGCCCAACATGGGGCTCAAACTCATGAAACCATGAGATCATGACCTGAGCTGAAATCAAGAGTCAGCACTTAACCAGCTAAGCTACCCAGGCATTTCTCAGTCTTTATTGAGATATAATTTATATATAATGTTATATAAATTTAAAGTGTATAGTGTGTTGGTTTGATATTTCACATTTGGATTTTTATTCCACGTGTAAAGTGGAATAAAGTGGATGTAGAGAGCTAATTTTTTTAAACTAGACAACTTATTTCCCCAGTACTGTATATTCTATAGTCCAGTATTTCCTCACTTATTTATTGTGTTTAAGTGTCAAATGGTCCTAGCTCTGTTTCCGAATTCTCTGTTTTGTTCTATTGCTCATTTCTATCTTTTACTAGACAACTGCCACACTGCTCTAATTGTTACAGATTTCTCAAAAATTTTGATATCTTATAAATCACATTTTTCTTGTGTATTATTCACCGTTTCCTTTTACAAATAAGTGTTAGCAACTATTTCCAATATTTTGTAAATAGCTTTTTGTGATCTTGATTGGAGTTACATTTAATCTACAGATCAATTTGGGGAAGATTGACATATTAGAACATATTGGACATATTGGAACTCAGTATTGAGTTTCTCTACTACATTGGGTTATCACCAATGTATTTAGATCTTTTTAAATGTACTTATAGAGTACTTCCCTTAAAGATCATGAAGATCCTATACTAGAAATGGCATTATAAGTACGTTATAAACTTACAGTTTCTGATGTAAAAATTGTATAACATCATAATTTATTATCACATCAATGTTTTCCTTCCATTTTGATGAGCTTTCTTATTAACTCCAAAGAATTATTTGAAATATTCTGAGATTTTCTACCCAGATTATCTTATTGTCTGCTGAAAGTAGGAGTTTTAGTTCTTCCTTTTTGATCTTTATACTTTTTATTTTTTCTTGTTTTATTGCATTGGCTAGGATCTCCTGTACAGTGCTGAATGGAAGAGACAGATGCTAGCTTTGTCTTACTCTTGACACATTCCTAATGTTTCACCAGATAGGATGGTGCCTTTTGCAGGTTTACAATAGTTGTCCTTTATCTGAACCTTATTTCTCTTCATAAAATTTGACTATCGGATTATTTTTTAATTATTTAATGTAATTGTTAATGACTACCTCTTTAGAATCTAACATAGATTCCTAATTTTGTGGCAGGTACATGATAAATATTAATTAAACAACTACCAAATAAACAAATGAGTATACCCTAGCCTGGTTTCTCTACATCTCCACTGAAGTTCAAGTAAATTTATTCCCTAATCTTATCCCCTGCTCTTAAGTTTGGAATTTTATTTCATAGTTGGAAGGGACCTTAGGTATTTTCTCCACTAACCCCTCATATTTCAGATTAGGAAATTGTGAATCAGAGAAGTTAAGTGACTAGCCCAAGGTGACTCAGCATGAGGTTTTTAGGAAGACTTATGGCCCTTCTTGAGATGGTCCCTACCCATCTGAACAACCTCTTTTTTTTTAATATTCTGTCATATGTTTCTATGAACTACTGCAATATGCCATGCTCTCTGGTTTCTCTGGGTCTTTATGCTTGCTATTTCCTCTTCCTGGAACCGTCTTCTCTTCCTACCGACGTATCTGCTTTCACCCTTTTCCTTTTGATTCCCCAAGTCTTATTGCAAATACCCCTTCTGCTATGAGATGCTCACACTCAGCATGCACATACTCAGAAAACCTGTCCTTCTCCTATGATAGCACTTACTATGTTTTAAGTTATTACTTTAAAAATTATCTACCAACACACCGGACTTAAAAATTTTGTGTGGAGAGGCAGCCGGGTGGCTCAGTCAGTTGAGCGTCTGACTCTTGATTTTGGCTCAGGCTCATGATCCCAGGGTCGTGAGATCAAGCCCCAGGTCGGGCTCTGTGCTGAGAGTGCAGCTTGCTCTAGATCCAATCTCTCTCTGTCCTCCTCTACCCCTCTCCCCTGCTCATGCTCTCTCTTTCTTTCTCTAAAATTAAAAAATAGAGTTTGTGTGGAAAGTCACCACACTAGTGTTGCTCACACTTACTTTCCCAGGACCCAGCCTGGTGTTTAGTGCTTAATAAATAGGCTGGCAACGAGTATACTTTAAGTCAGTAAATGTGCATCTTTTTTCTTATAAGCACAAAATGTCCCTGCTTCCATTAAACTGGAAACTTTCGTTGGAAATAAAGGTGGGCCTCGCTTGGTATGGTAAATGTGTTTCTGGAGAAGTAAATTGAATTACTTTTAAATGTTCTAAAAGAGATTGCTATTTAAAGGATCCATTTAGTAGAAGAGCCATTCATTTTCATGAAGCAGAGAACGTGATTATAAAAGTAAGCATTACTTATCCTTCTGCGGCTTCGGGGTTTTGGATCCGCAGAGCCTCGGGGGGTTGAGTGCACCTGCATGTGGTTAGGGGGTGTGGGAGTGGAAGTTCCTGCCGGGAAGGTTGGCTCCTCACCCTAATTAGTATATTTTTATAAAATTTATCAGACAGAATTTTGACCCCTCTTAATAGAGACTTAGCGTTTCAGTCTTTCTACCTGTAGAGGCAGAAACTGGGACCACTTAAGCTTTTGCTTGGAGTAAATCGGTACCAATGGGCAGTCCCTCGTATTACCATGTCCTAGAATGGCAGGCCTGGAAGGGAACTCTGAGATCAGCCTGTCCAACCGCTTCATGGTACAGATGGGGAAACTGAGGACCAGGCGGTAAGTAACCTTGCCAAAGCCAAACTGTTATTTGTTGATGAGCTGGACTGCAGCACAGAACTTAGGTCATAAGTGACCTAAGGCCAGGGCTCTGTGAGCTGGTTGTCTTCAGAAGTTAAACAGTCCCAGATTCAGATCCCTTACAGTATGTGCAGTGTCTTAGTTGGGAACACAGATCTGGGAATCAGAAAGACCTGGATTTCAGTCCATACCCCTACTTAACATCTCTGACTGTAGGTAATTTACACTACCTCTAAAAGCCTCAGTTTACTCATCTGCAAAAAAAAAAAGAAAAAGACAATTCTAGCACTGACTTATAGAATAGGTACCTCTCTTCACAAGTGCATGAGCGGCTTACATGAGGGCCTAGCATATAGCAGGAGCTTGGCAGCGATGATGCGTGGTGATGGTGGTGACAACACTGCCGATGATGATGGTTTTAATGATGATGTGTCTCTCTACCTTGCTACTTTCTTCCAGTCTTAGATAAAAAGGTACAAGCCCATCTCTTCTCATCTAAGATTTGGCCATGATAAAATATGGCCAAAATAACTCTAGGTGAACACCAAATTAAAACAATTGGCAAAAAAAGAGGTGATTCTAACTCTTGGTTAGATAGAAATTGACCGCATCTAAGTTTGTTAAATGTTAATGTGCTGCTAACAGCCTCCAAGCTAACGGAGCCGATGCCTGGCTCCTGCAGTAGAAAAGCTACTGAAGAGAGACCCCTTTGTTTTTCTTCTCTTTCCAAGTCTCTTCTCGCCTCTGCCTGAAAGTATAAAGAAACCTTCAGCCCCCAAATTAATGAAGAAGTAAAAAGGGCAGTAAAGCCTTACTTTAAACCCAGCTCCCAGCAAGGGTGAGAGGGGCACTCAGTGGGTTCCAAAGTTAAGGATGCTTATTGTCTGACTTTCTTCTCTTCCTCCGTCTGCCAGCTTTCAACAATGTAGGAAACACGGGGCAGAGAGGACGTTGGGTTCCATAGCTTCTAGGGGCCTGCCTAGACAACATATTAAGGCCATTTTATTTTTGTTACATAAAATTCCTGTTTCTGCCTCTACACATCTTAAAGGACAAAGTACCTGCTTGGCTGCTTCCCCATAAATACCGGCTCACACAACATGGAAAGGGAGGACCCTACCTTGTAGCATGAGATTAGATGGGAGCGTGGCCCCGGTCACTGGGAAGGGAGCCTCACGAAGTGTTGGAATGATCATGCTGGCTTTTCGGCTCTAATGAATGTCTACCTGGAATCCGAAACGTGGAGTGGCTACTGATTCCTGGGCTGCCAGCCCTTTCAGTGGGATCCCAGGTGAGAAAGACATCACCTGGGATAAATGCCGTGTTGTCACACCGCCGGGGCCAAGCTGGCTGAATTCAGGGGTACTTATTCCTCCAGCCTTGACATCACCCTCGCCTGGACCCTGGCATCTTCTTTTACTCTTATGTTGTCTTTGACCGTGCACTGTGACACTGCTGCTTGTCTGGATGGCTGCTCCCGCAGCTGGTTTCCGGTCGCGGTACTGATGCTGCTCCGTTGGGGTTTTCTTCCTCTTAGTTCCCCAACGGTGCACGTGAAGAGCTCTTTTATGCTCAGCCCACTCCTGGCTCCTCCCCACTTACTAAGCATGTGGTCTTTACCCCATCCACCATGCTACTGCCCCTTCGGCTTTAAAGGCGCCAGGGTAAGCCTTTTTCAGGGGCTCCGCTACACAAAGAATGCATCTCAGTCTACGGGAAATAGACCACAGGGTGACCAGCAAGCAATTGGGTTTCTGGTTGGAGAGTTTGCAGAATGAACCAGATTTTTTTGCTTGTTATTGTTGTTGTTTTCTGAGGAGAGTTTTGAGACTTGAAAAGTTTTATGGAGTAAGGGGCCTGGGGCTGGGGGCTGGGTGGTCATTTTAAGCTACATGCAACTGACGATTAAATAGAACAGTGCTTTTGAGCCAAACCAGAACCAAGCAGACACATGTAGAAAGGCAGAGATGACAGAAAAGAGAAGCCAGGCGAGGGCTTTCGCTTGTCTGTGAATAGACAGAACGGCCATGTTCTCCATGCGTGCGTGGCCCCCTTCATGCCCACGACCCAAACTGAACACTCTCAAACACTCCGCCTTTTTCCTCCCCTCTCCTGCCCTCCCTTCGCCCCACTCTCCTTTCCTTGCCTTTTCTTCTCCCTTCCTCCCTGTTTCTTTTGGTTCGGTTAGTAGGTTTATTTTCCTTTAAATTAGTCTTTCCAAGCACGCACGTCTTTTGCTTCCATGAGCCATATACTTGTATATGGCAGTTCCCTTTGGCATTTCTGCCTGTCCTCCTGTATTTTCCGGAAAACCCATAATCACCCTTGAAGGTTCTGTTCACACGTCAGCCCTGCCAAGCACTCCTCGGTATCCTCGTGCCGGTAACTCACTTCCTCTCTCGGGGGAGGAGGGTATTGCAGCATTCCTGCATTGCCGTCGTCTATGATTTCCGGTCCCAGGACCCTTCGCTTCACTTGCTCCTCATGTCCTGCAAACTGGAAAATAGTCCTTGGTCTTTTTCTTTCATATTTTCCAGAAGGGAATCGGACCGATGACCGTGGATTAGTTCTCTCTGATGGGATTTCACCCCCAGCCCATTTGCCCTTCCCTGTCCTCAGTAGGCTTCTCGTCCATTTCAGTATAACCATGCCCAGCACTGGGATTTGCAGAGTCCGAGTGTTTCCCCAAGCAGTGAATGAGTTATGGTGGAGAAAGAAAACATACTGCAAAATTATCATTCTGTTAGGTTTAAAATTTCGTTTGGGGAAAGAATCTTTTATATATTTAATAGAAATCAATATAAGTGGTAAAGAGAAGCATACGATAGATGATATTCATACAAAGAAAACATCGCCATCCTTACCATGATAAAACTTAAAAAAAAAATGTGGAAGCGGGCGCCTGGGTGGCTCAGTTGGTTGAGTCCTACTTCAGGTCGGGTCATGATCTCACAGTTCGTGAGTTCGAGCCCCTCGTCAGGCTCTGTGCTGACAGCTCAGAGCCTGGAGCCTGCTTCCGATTCTGTGTCTCCCTCTCTCTCTGCCTGCCCCTGCTTACACTCTGTCTGTCTGTCTGTCTCTCAAAAATAAATAAAGACATTAAAAAATTTTTTTAAATGTGTAAGAGAATACCGTTGTTTGTATTTGCTACATCAGTGAAACCATTTGTAGTAAAGACATCTGCCTCGTGCGTCATTTTTTCTGGCATTTTCCCCAGTGACAACTATGTGGCCATATCGGTGGCCTCTTAGTGACAGGACCTCAATGGGTTGACGGGCTGGCGAATGTATCGTAAACCAAGTCGACCAAATCTGTCCTCCGAGGGTATTTTCAGTTTCCAAGGGAGGATAAACACAATTGCTGTTTGGGGGCAAAGACTTCAGAGGTGAGGACCGAGCGTCTCCAGCCACAGTGTTTCATCCTTGTGTTCCCTCTGCCAAAAGGAAGCAGCTCGTTTGAGAGACCACAGGTGACTCTGTTCTGAGAGGGAGAAGCAGGAATGAGGAGTGGAAGGTGGCTTGGAATGTGTGCTTCCAGTTATTCCGGAGCCCAGCTGTGGCTCAGCCCTTCATGCATTCCCGTGAAGTTCCCGATCGTTTGTCCTTCCTGTTTTACCTGACATTCGGTTTCTGTCACTTGCCACCCAGCATCCCCACACTACAGATGCTGCCTCTACTGCTGCCGGGTCCGGACTGGTTAAGCCTGTCCTCTCCTCCCATATGTCCCTGTCCATTTCTCACCGACACAGGAAGACCTTTCAGAACACAAGAGGGCCACTGGCATTGGTGCCATGTTGCTTTCTGGGCAGCAGGTCACGATGAGCCCTGACACTGCGGAGGCGTGGTGTGCACCCCGCCGCTCACCGCAGGCGATAACCTGAGGCGGGTCACGCCACAGACCTGAGTCTCTCTTTCCTCTGTTTCCTCTAGCCTGTGGGTTAGATGTCTTCCGCGTCCAAGTCCCAGTTTCCATGATATTACACGAAAGACTCGTTAAGGGCTAACAAAGTTCAGAGTCGAAGCCAGGGATTACCAGGCATCAGGCGTGATCCTCTCCAGGGCTGGGGCTATGCAGGAGGCACACAAGGGAGTCTGGAGTGTTTGCTTTCCCAAGCTTCCCAAGCCTTCCTACCAGCCCTCGCCTATTTTGCTATACCCCGCGCTGGATCCCGGGAGGGAGGTTTGAAATCAGCACCACAATTTCAGGTAACAGCGTGCTCCTGGAGCGGGGACCGAGGTGGAGGAAACAGGTTCCGGAGTAAACGATCCCGATGAAACAGCCTTTCTCAGCCCAAACCCAGGCCTCTGCGGCCTCCTGGCGCGTCTCCTCCTTCCGGATCTCTCCATCCGGTTTATCCCCTGCACGGCTATCAGGGTGATGTCGCCGAAACACAAATCCTATCGCAAATTGTTTCTGCCGGAAGTTCTTCAGAGATTGTTTTTGACTCCAGGAAAAGCCCAAACTTCTTAACGCGGCATTCAAAGCTACAAGGCCCCGAGGCCCCGCTCACCCTTCTCATTTCTCACCTCGCCCGCACCTCCGGGCTCCTGCTTGCAGGACTTCCTGAATGGCTTTCTGCTTAGGAGTGGGCGGGGCCGTCCCTCAGTTCTGTGCCTTCAAAGGGTCTGCTTCCTCTGCTCGCGCTGCTCCTCCCCCTGCCCGCCCTGCCCTCCCCTCCCCTACCTGCCTGGCAAACTCCAATCCGTCTTTCACGGCAGCTAAAATAGCGCCTTCCCTCTGGAACAATCCCTCACCCTCCCGTCTCTCAAGCATTTAATCTCTGCCTCTGTTTTCACACTTGCCCTGGCTTCCTGTTTTTATTTATTTGCATCTCTGTCTCCTTGCCAGCCTGCCAGACACGCCACGGCCCGGTTCATAGTAGCTACTCAAGACCTTTATTGCTAAATAAACGCTTTTGGGGCTGCAGTATGAACCTAATCGTCTTCTTATTTATCGGACAAGGAGGAGGTTAAAAATGAACAACAACATGGCTCCCTATGGAGATCTTGTAAAGGAACATCCGGAAATGTCAAGAATTCGGCTTCGGGGTCACGAACAAGGTGGAGGCTGTACGTTTCGTTCTTTGTTTTCCTGTGACTCGTCGAGGCTGAGCTCTTTGACCGAATTAGTAATGACTGCACATCACCTGGTGAAAATCAAAAGGCTGCGAATCACCTCCGTGCGGTGCGCGTTAGCACTCTTCCTTACAAGTAGGATTTATGAAAATCTTAAAGGACGGAGGAAGAGTCACACGTACCGCGTGAGTGATATTCAGGTAACATTTTCAGAAGATAATGGCACTTCCATCAATCACTCTGACACCGAGTTTAATGGCCTCCACCCTCTTCTTGCCACCTCCATGTCTGATATGGAGATAAAATATGTGATGTAAAAGAATAATAAGATGTTTCCATGGCTTCGAAAAGAGGAACGTGTCTCTTACCTAAAGATGTCGAGTCACTTGATTGCCCCTGCCTCCTCCAGGGCTGGGGTGATCTCCCTGGCTTGCGCCCCCAGGCCCTGCAAACCTTTCTTTTCCAGAAGCTGCATATGTGGTTTGCAGTATTACCATCAGCGCGAATATTTGCTTACTGCTTTCCTCTTCTGGTGAGTAGTAAGCCCCACGAGGACAGGGGCCGCATTCTCAGCACCGAGCACTGGGTTTGCCATATGGTTTGCGGGTGAAGCTTGTGATAAAAGACCCCTGTTCAGATAGCACGTGTGTGCCTGTGCGTGTTGACGCGTGTGTATGCACACGAAGCACGAGGTGGGAACACAGCAGCTGGAGTGTGTGTAAGTGACATGTGCGTGAGGACGCGCCTTGTCCGCTCCGTTCCGGTCCTTTCATGGAAATCAACAAACATCCTCGCCCCAACCCTGCCGCTTTATAAAAGCAAGCTGCAAACGCTCACTAACATTCTTGGCCAGTATTGTTCGAACTGCCCTGTCTGCAGGAAGAACTGCCCACGCTTTACTCTCCATTGTTTAGGTTGTGAAAACAGTTCGATTTTTTAATGGGTTTCCCGGTAGGAACGCATAGAATGAGCTGGAATATACTTTTTAAAAACTCTACAACTACACGTCTCTTCCCTGTTCCCCTGGAGACAGAACCACCAGCTTGTGGCCCAGGATGCCCGCTCTACGCAGCTGAGGATCACGATTCCAGGGGATTGCTAAAAGCAGGGACTACTTTGCCTTCGCCCGCTGTTTCATCCTCAGTGTTCAGAACCTGGTACGCGTGGGGTGATTTTTGCTGGAGGAACACTGCATGTCTGCCGGTCATCTGTGGTCGTACCTGCTTTTACGGGTTTGGTGTGAATTCTTGGTTCTGAATTCTCTGACTCTCCTCTTGATTTCCTTCTTGTCAGTTTATAGCGTGGCACTCTTGCCTGTCACGTACTCCATCTGCCCGTATGGTCTTGGTGTCGTCCGTCATCTTGGGAGCACGCCCCCTGCCTCAGCTCCCCTCTGTCCTGGGACTGGTATCTTCTCCTGCCCTGTGGCTCTTGTCTCAACCTGACTGTGCTCCTTTTTCCCTCAGAGTGAGAGGTCTGAAAAATATTCATGCTGATGGAACCGAACAATTCACACAAGTGATACCTCCCCGGAGAGGGTGACGGTTTGCCTACTTAACAATTGCTTTTAGTGGCGTTTGCAGTCAGGCCATTAGATACTGAATGGACATTAGAAAGGAAGGCTCAGGGCTTGCATCCCTGTCCTTCTCCTTGGGCGCTGTCTCTGTCAGAGTTCCCCAGAGAAACAGCCGATAGCATGTGTGTACATGCAGAAAGAGATTCGCTTAAGGCATTGGCTCATGCAACTATGGTAGCTGAGAAGTTTAAAATCTGAAAGATAGGCCGGCAGGATGGAAACTTGGGATGAGTCATTGCAGTTCGAGTCCAAAGGCCATCTGCTGTAGAATTCGCTTATGCTTGAGAGGTCAGTCAAGTCAGCCTTTTGTTTTAGCGGGTCTTCAACTGATTGGATGAGGCCCACCTGCATTATGGATGGCAGACTGTTTCCTCAAAGTCCACAGATGTAAACGCTAAGTCATGTAAAACAGCTCTCCCAGAAACATCCAGGATACTGTTTGGCTACACATCTGAGCACCATGGCCCGGCCAAGTGGACACAGAAAATTAATCATCATAGGCAGTCTCTAGGTAACCCTGGGTCTCCATTCCTTCACTGAAAAAATAAGAAAGCGGGATTTGATGTCCGCCAACTAAAATAATGAATTCCGTGTTTAGGAACAAGACTAACAAAACAGAGTCTAGAAATCAGGGACAAAGGATGTTCAAACGCTTCTCCCTCTTTTGATGTCTGACATCTAACACGGTACCTGCTGCCTGGCTGGGAATGCTAATGGTTTGTGGATGGGCCCGGAAGGGCTGGCTTTGGAAGGAGCCCACTCACACTTTTTGCTAAATGTCAGTGGGTGGCATCCTGCTTTTAAGTTTAGACACGTTACAGTTTTTGCGTTACCGTTATTATTTCTTGCCTTTTAGTTTGCTTATTGATTTTCACATGATTTAATTGGCCTTCTGGGCTTTGAAATCGATTTGGCGTTCGGTACCCAAATCAGTAATGGTTTTTCTGGAGCAGTTGACTGCAGATCACCCCCTTGAGGCCTGCCCCTTTTGCTCGGCCCTGCCGCATTTGCCAGAAAGGACATTTTCTTCTTTCCCTTAGTACTTAGCATTTTTGTAGGCGGTATAGCATGTGACAAATTGCAGAGGCTGGTGACTTCTGTTAAAATATGGATCTTGTGCTGGGAATATCAACCAATGCAGCTACTATGGGAAGCAGTATGGAGGTTCCTCAAAAAAGTAAAAATAGAACAACCATGTTACCCAGCAATTCTACTTCTGGGCACTTATCTGAAGCAGATAAAAACACTAATTTGAGGGGCACCTGGGTGGCTCAGTCGGTTGAGCGTCCGACTTCGGCTCAGGTCATGATCTCACAGTCAGTGAGTTCGAGCCCCGCGTCGGGCTCTGTGCTGACAGCTCAGAGCTTGGAGCCTGTTTCAGATTCTGTGTCTCCCTCTCTCTCTGCCCTTCCTCCGCTCACACTCTTGTCTCTCTCTTCTCACAACAATGAATAAACGTTAAAAAAATTTTAAAAACAAAAAAAGCACAAAAAACCCACTAATTTGAAGAGATATGTGCACCCCCAAGTTCATTGCAGCATTATTTACAATAGCCACATTAGGGAGGTGACCTAAGTGTCCCTTGATAGATTAACGGATAAAGAAAATGTGGTATATGTATAGAGGAATGTTACTCAGCCATAAGAAAGATCGAAATCTTGCCATTTGGGACAGCATGGATGGGACTTGAGGATATTGTGTGAAGTGAAATAAGTCAGACAGAGACACATACCATATGATTTTATTTATAAGGGAATCTAAAAAACAAAACCAACAAACCAAAGCAGAAATAGTCACAGATACAGGAAATCAACTGTTGGCTACCACAGAGGGGAGGCATTGCGGGGGTGGGTGAAGTAGGTGAAGGAGATTATGAGGTACGAACACTCAGTTAGAAAACAAGTAAGTCCAGGGGGTGTAATATACAGCATAGGAAGTATAGTTAATAATATGGTAGTAACTTTATATAGTAACAGATGGCAGCTAGACAGCGTCCTGGGAATCATTTGATAATGTACAGATGTCTCCAATCTCTGTGACGGACACCTAAAACAAATCTGATCTTGTGCATCAATTATACTTCAATTAAAATAAAATATATAGACTTTGTGACTTTCCAAGGAAAGAAAGATGACCTGTTTGATAAATGAGGGAGTGTGTATCAAGCAGTCAAAAGAGGCTAGAAGGGAATGTTGAAGTGTAAACACCGGTAGCCTGTTGAATATTTGCACAGCCCTTAGTAGTGAGCTGATGCCACAGGGCTGGCTTACAGATTCAAATACCTAGAGGGCTCGGCGAGGAGGATTGACTACTGGTGGGCGGGGTCTTTGGCCAACTGTAACCGCGCGAAAAATGAACTCCCGTGGTGCCAGGTAGGAAAGGGAGCCCAGTGTCTACTGGAGTTTTCAGTCGAACCCTGAAATCTGGGATTCTACGTAAAGTAAAACTTTTGAGGGCTGGCAATTCATTCGGCTTGAATGTGAGAATCAACATATCCTGTCTGCAGGCCAGGTCCCTGCCTGCCAGTGACTGTTTGGTGGCCTCCCTCTGTCTCACGCTTTACGAAACTGGGATGATACACTGGTCTGTTAGAAACAAATACGCAAAAGATGTTTGCTCGTGTTCGACGTATAACAGGTTGTTAACCTGGGACTCCAAAGACTGCTTTGGGGGAGACAAGATTTATCCTGTAGCTGGTGGAGCTGAGGTCTCAGGATCCTCAATTGCAAGGCACCTGGCATGGCTGTGGGAGAGCCCCGGCAGTGTGACGATACGGCCATGGGGTTTCGTGGAATTTGAAAAAGCGAGATAGGATAGCAGTAACGCTTTCGGACCGTGGTCTGTACCCACTCTGTTTTCTCTTCTTCACACTTCCCCCAGCGTCCAGCGGTGGTAATAGTGACTGGGGACCTATTTTGGCGATCCAGCTAGCAAGGCCCTTCCGTCGTGCCAATCTTGACACTTCGGGCTGGAGAATTCTTTGCTGTAGGGGCTCTCCCGTACATTGAAGGATGTTTGTAGCAACCCGGTGTCCCATGCCAGTAGCAACACCCAACCTCCACACCCCCACCCCCAAAGTGGTGACAAACTTCCCTCAGGAGGGAAAAATTGAGCCCGCATCCACTGAGAACCATTGAACTAATGGGAGGTTAATTTGTGGATACATTTAGCTGGAGTTGTGGCTCAAGGTCACAGTTTTGTCACATACTTGTATTGCTCTTAATTTCAACTCCCCCAGCCAAGGTACAGGACCAGGTGACAGATCCCCGGGTGGAAACAACACGTGGAGAAGCACAATCAGATGGAGTGGAAAGAAAAGTTGGAAATGATGAAGTCGGGGGCACCTGGGTGGCTCTGTTGGTTAAGTGTTCGGCTCTTGATTTCAGCTCAGGTTGTGATCTCAGGGCCTGTGAGATAGAGACCCAGGGCTGCCAGTGCGGAGCCTCTCTCTCTCTCTCTCTCTCTCCCTCCCTCTCTCTCTCTCTCTCCCCCCTCCTCCTGCTCCCCTGCTGGCACATACTCTCTCTATCTCAAAATAAATAAATAAACATTAAAAATGATGGAGTCAGAGGCTGGTCTATGGAAATATCTTCCAAACCTTACAAGTCACGGAGGAAAGAAACTTGACAGAGACTTTCTCAGTTCTGACAACCATCCTGAAAACGTATCTGACTTTACCAATGATATATCGTTGACTTTGAAAGAAAATGATCTAGCCTGTCAATGATAAAAATAAATTCTAAACAACCTTGCTAGAAGAAAGACCAGATTCTTTTTCTTTTTGCGCTATTGAAAATATTACATATTTGTCATCTTCTATAGAGGGAACCAGAGTCTATGCTAAAACTACTGCTAAAAATATAGAAAAAGTGTTAACAGAGGAATGTCAGGTAGTTAATAAGTATTATTTTTCCGAGTTTTATGCTTGTAGTATTTGTCAGCGTTTTAGCACGTTCATTTTGCTGTGATTTAGTTCTCATTCGAAGTAAATATTTATTTAGTACCTAGTTTCATATTCGTAGTTTTATAGATTTTTTTAAAGAAGTCACATCTCCCCCTAGAATTATATGAACTTCAAGCCCCGTAAAAAAACCTAGATTTGGGTTTTAGATATTAAATTGTAATAGAAATCCGTGGAGTATTTACACAAGTGATTTCCGGAGGGACCAGCTGTGGTGCCCTGAGTCTGCCTGCTTCCTCCCCGACCCCTCCCAACCACCAAGGTGAGGGAGAAGGATATCCCACTTTTACATCAGATGAAAAGAGGTGCTTCCAGGGCCATCCAGGCGGCTTAATGCTTTAGGCCCTGCAGCCGGGGTGACAGCAGAGCCAGCATCTGACCCTTGGCTGGAAATCCCAAAGAGAGAGCCA
The DNA here is from genome assembly GCA_030068075.1 of Paguma larvata. Lineage (NCBI taxonomy): Eukaryota > Metazoa > Chordata > Mammalia > Carnivora > Viverridae > Paguma > Paguma larvata. Next base: position 66,287,968 of record CM057838.1, read on the forward strand.
GTTCTGGCTAGTTGTCGAGATCAGTGTAGCCAAGGAGAGGTGACTGTATCCGGCCGTCTACACTCACAGAGTTTATTGGGGGTAAAAATGCCTGAGTGTTTCCCATGAGCCAGAAAGAAATCCCATGCAGCTCTCTGCCTGACCAGGAGGGCACTCAGAGGCATGACAGAGCTCCAGAGAGTCCATGCGCTCTACCGAAGAACCAGGGGCTGAGGGGGGCAGCCTCTGGCCAGGAAGAATGTGTACTGCATCACAGGAAGCCCGACTGCATGTTCTCAGAGAAATCTCTGAAGAACCCATAGGGGTGCCGGTAAGACGCAGCGCCAACTTTGAATACCAGTCAGACCCAGATGTGTGAGGTGAAATTAAAATGGTATCAGGCAAATAAGAGATTTCCTGTTCTCTTTACTCCTCCTCCTCTCCTCAATCCCTTCATAATCAAGGTTTGAGCTAGTTGGGGAGGAGATAAGGAAGAAAGAAAGAGGAGGACACACTTCTTTGCACGCCGAAGGCGACCAGTCTTCAAAGTTAACCTGGCAAGCCTGATGGCTTCACCTTGGAAAGGTCCACTTACATGGTTGACTGGTGACTGGGAACTTGGATTCCAGGAAGGTTTCTGTTCTTCCATCTGATCAGAGCAGTTCACTTGGCCTAAACTGTTTATGCAAACAACATGTTTTATGTTGAACTCCTGCCTTCCTTATGGGCGTCCGGAAGGTTGGTACACGCTAGGCAAGGGTACCTATGTGATAAGCCCCCAGTAAAAATCCTGGGTGCTGTGTCTCTACCGAGCTCTTTCGCTTGGCAACCTTTCACACATATTGTCACAGTCCACGGCTAAGGGAACAAAGCTCATCCCTTGTGACTCCATGGGGGAGAGGATGGTGGACGCTTGCACGGAATTTCTCCCAGACTTCACTCCATGTGCCTTTTCCCTTTGCTGATTTTGCTCTGTCTCCTTTTGGCACAATAAATCCGAGGCGTGAAAGAACAACTGTATGTGAGACCTGTGAGCCCTCCCAGGAAGTCATCAAGCCAGAGGCGGTCTTGAGGACTTCCCAACACAAGGCCCTGGATGTGGAGATAGCAAACTCACTTTCGGATGAAGCTCAAAGCTCTGATTATTACACAGACTAGACTGAGTGATTAAACTAACACCTCCAGTGGGCAGAAATGCCATGAGGCCGATCAAGTTTTCATGCACTGATAGGACAACAGCCCTATGAACACGTATTGTGGGATCGTGGAAAACAGAAATGAAATCGCATTCTTATTGTACCTGTGAGACAGGCTTTTTGGCATGTCGATGTCCTACACACTATTCCATTGGGTTTTCGCTGTCACCAGCAGAAACAGAGAGGGCTTTACAAACAAGGAGACCAAAGTAGATGAGGGGTAAAAAGACTTTCCCAAGCACGCAGGACAATGAGGGAACGAGCCAGGTATTGCGGGTTCATTCTCTGCTTCCAAAGTTTGAGTTTTTTCCATTTTGCCACATTGACACTGTTGCTTAATGGAGAGGGATGGGATCAACCAAAGATCTATAGTTCTATCCTCTAAAAATAAAATGACTTTACTGCTCTATAGACTCTCTGTCCGTATTCATTAAGCATGTGTTCTTTGAGATATATATCCTATATATCTATATCCTATAGAGCCTTCACCCTTGATCTCACACACCCAGAAAAGCCCTGGGTGGTGACCTGTGTGTGTTTGTGTTTACAAACACAGAGTTGTGGACATTCTGTACCACCTGAATAACATACTGAATGTGTCACATCTACTGTAATGCTGATCAATACAAAGGAAATATAGTCTTTCCTTGAGTGTCCTCAGTTATGGCCTCAGCTAGATAAATTCAAGAGCAAAATCCAAACTAAACCATCTCTCCAACAATTAAGCTCTCATTTTGTCAGACGCTAAGCTAGAGGAGAGAGATGTAGTAATGGCCACAATGTAGCAGCTGGCGTGAGGAAGTTGGGAGTCTAGCAGGGAAGACAGACAAAGAAATCAGTCAAATAGCAGTTTCAGTGGGATGCACCACAGTAGAGTCAGGAGGACAGGCAATTTAGGTAGATGGCTTGCTTTTTGAATCATATCCTAGCTCCTCTATTTCCTAGCTTTGGGACTTTTGGCAAATGGCTTAACTTTTCCTGGCCTTAGGTTTATCACCTACTGTCAATTAGCACCAGCTACATGTGAGGCTGTTCAACCAGATGTGAGCCGACCATATGTGAGACTCTGGATTATAATTGCAATGAGATCGAGTCTTTGCTCTGAGGAAGTTCCCCTTCTGCTGGGGCCGGTGCACAAGTAAATAGCCAGTATAATCTGGAAGTGCTGCCATGGGGACGGTCAAGGGCAGTGGGGGCCCACATTGTTACTGAAAGGTAAAGACGGCTTTGTCGACTAATTATTATAGGTTCCACACAGGAAGAGGGATCAGAAAACCTGAATTACGCTCAAGGGAGAGTCAGCAGGATGGCGAAGGGGTGAAAAAACCAGGAGACGTGAAGAGCAAAGGAATGAAATAGGAAGATTTGTTGAATCAGAAGAAAATATTCTGGACACATGGGGGCGGATCTTCATTTTATGCCATTTGCAGGTTTCTTAGTTTGGGCCCTACCTCTACTCCTCGAATGCAGTTGTTTCTGAGAGACTGACCTTAGTCAGCCTTAGATTCCATCCCTGCATTGTCCCTGCCCCACCCTGCTGCCTGTCTGGCTTTCCCAGTATCCTCTTCTCGTTTATACTGCCCTGGCCACATGGGTATCCTGTTACTTAAATACTCTGGCAGCATTTCCTTCTTAAGATCTGTTTCTTGTGCCCCTTCTGTCCTGTTCCCCAGGTATCAGCTTACTTTCTTACTTTCTGTGGGAACTTACTCAACACCATAGTTCTGTTGCCCTCTTCTCTTTGGTTTCTCTCTGTAGATCACACCTCTTCCAACCAGACTACATATTTCACAAACTTCTCTCTTTTTAAAAAAACTTTATTTAGAGAGAGAGAGAGAGAGAGAGAGAGAGAGCATGAATGACGGAGGGGCAGAGGGAGAGGGAGACAGAAAATCCCAAGCAGGCACCACACTGTCAGCACAGAGCCCGATGCGGGGCTTGATCTCACAAACCATGAGATCATAACCTGAGCTGAAATCAAGAGTTGGACTCTTAACCAACTGAGCCACCCAGGCACCCCTCATAAACTTCTTTTTAATGTCTGTCTTCTCCAACAAGAAAGTTAAGTCCCACGAAGGCAAAGATATTCACGTAATTTGTTTAATACTGGGTCCCAGCATCATGGACGATACCTGACATTAGAATATCCTCAGAGCATTCAGAACAAAAAGCACATGAGAATGGACTCCATAGGGGCCAGAGCTCTTGAATTGGAGGCTGTGGGATGAGGTAGGAACCCTATTATCAGACAGGTTCAAGCTTAGGCTGGACAACCTTGGCGGTGATATTGTAGAGGGCATTTGAGAATTGGGTGGTAATTAAATGTGCTTTGTTCTTGTGAAGCACTAATAGGGTCTCATTTATAATTAGATAAAGAGTAACTACCACCATATTTTAAAAGAACGGTGTTCTGCCTATCCAGATCTCGGCTTGTGATGCTACCAGAAAGGTATCTAATTGCCTTCCTGACCGGATTAAAAAAATAATCAGCAATCATTAAATATTTATAATTTATTTTGATGTGGGTCAATTATTAAATTATATTAATGACTAAATCATTTTACTAATCAAACATTTTTTCAATAATTTAAAACTTAAACCATACTGGTTCTATTTGAGATAAATCACACCATCTTAAATGCAATCTTTAGGGTCATAAACCTAACATATATGTTCATCTTAACATATATGTTACTCACTTCTGGTGGCAATTTACTTTAATTTTATCTTAGTTTGGCATCTTGAAAACCGGAAGAATAAATGTCACTGGTAAAATAAAAACAAATATGTCAACCTAGACTGCATGTTCTGTACGGTTATTCTTTTACATATTTGATTTTCTTAATAGACAGGCCATATTCAATTTTAAAAGACTATCATCTGGTGAGAAAACAGGACATTTAATCATCTCTCTTTCTTAACTTCAGACCACTTATATTAAATCTTATTTTCCTATGCTGGCTATGGCCCCAAATCCTTACTCCTTCTTTTAAACCCTTCCAGAGATACTGAGTCTTAGTCCTCTCAATTTATAAGCCTTCAGTATTTCTCTTCCATGAATTTGACAATGGGCCTTTATTTTGTCTTCTAGGGCTTGGCTCACGTATGGTGTAACTATCCACCTAACTGCCATCTCTTATATGTGAATCTGCAAAAGACCCTTTGTGTGCAAAGACAAGAATCGATAGAATTTTAATGTTTTGGGTTTTAGAATTTTTAAGTGTCTAATGTTATCTGTAGCACATTGTTGTTGTGTCTGTGTGTGTCTGTGCGTGTATGGGTGTATGTGACTCTCATTCTAACTTGTGATGCACCGTAATTATCGATACAAACTCTAAATTAGTTAGCGTTTGACAGACTAATCAGAAGCCCACAGATTAGCAGTGTTGTTAGAAGGATTCAACTTTCTTTATCAGTGATTAACACCAGAGAGTTTGTTAATCAGTATAATGGAGGTTACACATGATATTTAAATTGATCAAATGCCTGGGTTCAAGATACAGAGATTGGCCAGAAGGGTTTTAAGGCCATCTGCCTTTGCATGAACATACTATAAAAACCTATTGATAAAAATCGATCTATTTCAGAATAAAATCTTGACCTTGGGATTCCATCCACGTCTGTGTGTAGTTCCTTATGCAGGATTCTGTCACTTCATCCCTTCCGGACGGTTAGCTGAATCCTGCTTCTAGACTGTTGTGAACTTGTCTTAAGAAAACCTCTCATCGAATGCATTCGTCAGAGTATATGAATGAACAGAGAGCGGGATGTTTTGAAGCTTGCACAGTATGTTAAGTAACTGTTTCATTCCTGCTTTACGAGTAAACATCTGAACACCTGACCGACCGTGTTCAGAGACTAGCTTTTGAGGGAACAAGACAGCTGCTTGAAAGACTATCAAGGAGGAGACCCATCACACTCCCCAAATTCCAACCGTGGGAGCCACTAACATCCAACAACACAACAACAGCAGCAACAACAACAAAAACTGTTCATTGTCAACAATCACATTGTCTAATGCCAATGCAAGTATGCCCTTCATGCTCACTGAGGATTTCAAGAAGTCAAAAAATTCCAGAAGTTGAAGTATATGATAACAATCGCAAACATTTTCCAAGAAATAACTAAAACAGTGAATTCTAGGATTCCTACTATATCAAGTGAGCTATGAATTTTCCAAAGTTTACTAATAGCTTCTATCCAAGTAGAAACTACCATAAAAAATGAATTGTGTACCAAAAATGTAATTACGAGTGGGTCATTAGAAATTTATTATCAGTACCTATATAAATATTATTGTGAATGGTGGTTAAGTATTCTATGGAGGCCATAAAACTGCCTAAACATAATGTACCATAAATACTGTTGCTGCAAAGACAAATAGTGTTTAAAAATCAGTAAATTATTTTTGCAATTGAATAATTCCCAAGTAAGTCTTGATGAAGAAATATAATTTCATTTATTGAAGAATGGACTTAAAGAAATAGAGAGGATGGGATTTTTGAAGGGGAATCCACATATTTATACTTATAAATTTATACTTATACTTAAATTATACTTATAAAATTATACTTCTTTTACTTCTTGAATTAGAGATTTCCTTTTCTTTTTTAATTTTTTAAAAAACGTTTATTTATTTTTGAAAAAGAGACAGAGCACAAGTGGAGGAGGGGCAGAGAGAGAGAGGGAGAGACAGAATCCGAAGCGGGCTCCAGGCTTCGAGCCGTCAGCCCAGAGCCCGATGTGGAGCTCAAACTCACAAACCGTAAGATCATGACCTGAGCCAAAGCCCAACACTAACCAACTGAACCAACCAGGCGCCCTGAGACTTCCTCTTCTTTGATAGACCTCGTTTTATAGGAAGCGCAAGAAGTTAGGATTGTTTGGGTGTTCAGAAAAGTAACAAAATGGGAAATGAGATAGAGTTTCTTGAAATAATTGAAGAAATTATAAAGAAGAGAGGAGAGAATAAAATTAGCTGCAGAGAGGGGCACCTGGGTGGCTTAGTCGGTTAAACTTCCCACTTCAGCTTAGGTCGTGATGTCAGGGTATGTGAGTTCGAGCCTGCATTGGGCCCACTGCTGTCAGCCCAGAGCCTCCTTGGGATCATTTGTCTTCCTCTCCCTCTGCCCCTCCTCCACTCATTCTCTCTCTCTCTCTCTTGCAATAAATAAATAAACTTTAAAAACATTAGCTGCAGGGAATGCATATAGATTTGGAATTACAGAATGAGCTGGGTGATGTGCACTTAGCTATGACTGGGGGTGAGAGGTGGACGGGAACAAGGGAAGAGTACGGCTTGGGTGATTTATCCTGAAGGGGAAAGGAGAGAAGAGGTTGTGGAAGAAGACACGACTTCTAGAGAGTACCACACTCATCCCCATGGGCAAGGTTAGCCAAAGACACAGTGACATCTGGGCCCTAGAGCCATGGGTGGCAGAACCCAGCGGTCCTCGCCCATCCATCTGCATTTCTGTTGATGGGGTTTGTAAGCCAGAGACTTTCAGTGTTTCTATAGCATGACTCCTTCTCTGCACTGAAAAAATCAATTTTAAATCTGGAGTCTTCACTTCAGGCTCACCACTCATTTAAAATGGATTCTAATTGTGACATAATTCCTGGGTAAATACAGCCAAATTTTAACTCTTTTCCTGAGACCACCACTAAGCAATGCCAAACAAAACAACCAAACTCTGTAGTAACACAACTAACTTACAAATCCGCATTAGACCTTGTTTCCAAAACTAATATCGTAAAACTGTGAGTAACAGGGAATGAAAAACTTATTCAAGTACTCTGTGACACACTGTGCTAGGGATGCTGTAAATGTCTCCTTCATTTGAAATTCTATGAGGAGATTATTTTTCTCTGTTGTACAGATAATGAAAACAAAAGTCAGATTCATCACGCGAAACCCACAAAGCACTCCATGGCGGTGAATGGTAGTTCTTAGACCCAAACTCAGGCTCTGTGCCATTACGCCATGCTGATCCTCAGTGTATTAAGTTCTTTACTTAATTACTTACCAGACGTCACATCCGAAGGAGGAAAAGATTCATCCAACTTAACTTCAGAAGACACGAGAATCAGTCACTTTTTGGACTTAGCAAGTTGAATTGTGAGTGGGTGGCAATGGTTGAATGCTCTGTCATGGTTGCCAAATACCAGAGCTAGACAAAAGTTCCATTCTAAATGACCCAAGTGTCCTAGAGATAAAGAATGACCCTATCGTAAATAAGACTGAGAGTGGGTTCTGTGCCTGATGACCAATGGTGCAGTGGCTGTTGGTGTGAAAGGCTTGTTAACACACCAGTAGTTCTGAGGTGGTTTGTTTTTTTTTTTTTCTCTGAAAGAAAGTGCCAAAATCCAAAACAAATGGCCAAATGCATTTCATATTTGTATGTGTCTAGTTTTTACTTGAGCACAAACAAAATCTTTTCACACATACTGATGGAAAGCCAGTTTTGATTTCCTATTTATCTTTGGGTTTGCTTTCTGGAAAAAAAAATCAGGTTCATTCTCTATTATCAAGGATAGTGATTACAGGAAATCAAATCCAAAAGTTAATAATAGCAATTCACTGCTACAAGTACAAACTGAATGGTGCTCATTCTCTCAACAAAGATGTATTAAGCACCTATTCTATGCAAATCCCTCTGAGGATATAAATATGAATAAGACATGAACTGTGCCTTTGAGAATTCCAGGCTTTAGAAAAGGAGATGAAGAAAGTCCCACAAATAGCTCTAATAGTGAGTAGGAGTGAGTAGGAGTGTATAAAAGAAGTACAAATAAAGTGCTAGTGGGCGTGGTATAAAAAGCAGTGCACGAGCTGTAGCCTCTAAAATATCTGGGTTAGAACTCTGCCTTGGCCCTTTATCGTGACCCTGGGTACACTGTCATGCTGAATCTCCATTTCCGGTTTGTGGAACAGCTCCAGTGACACCTTTCTCCTTGTCTAAGGGCTAGAGGGCCTGAAGTATGCAAATTGCTGACACAGATCTAGGCAGAAAGCGCTATGATAAAGAATAAAAAGTTATTTCAAGCTAAGATACCAGGAAAAGTTTCAGGAGAGGAGTAGCACTTTGAGTCTCAGAAGCTCGGTGAAAGGAATGACATTGTCTAAAAAGTTGGGCTGGAAGGGCCTACGGCGTATCGGAGGACAACGCGTGGCTCAGTGCAGCACGAGTGGCAGGCCGTACGTTGGTGGTGAACTGGGGCCAGTGGAAGAGAACGCTGAGGAGGTGACTGGATTGCGAATGGGAATGGGTTTGGATGTTGGACTAAAGAGCTTTAGACCAGCGAGTCAGAGGATGTTGGACTAAAGAGCTTTAGACCAGCGAGTCAGAGGATGTTGGACTAAAGAGCTTTAGACCAGCGAGTCAGAGAATCACAACCCACGGGTCACATCCAGTCTGCTACCCGTTTTAGTACAGCCCATGACCTAAGAGTGGTTTTTACCGTTTTCGATGGTTAGGGAAAAGAAATGAAAAGAAGAATGATGTGAGCATTATGGCAAAATCACATTTCAGCATCCGTAAGCTTTTATTTGGACATAGTCGAGGCAGTTTGTCTGCACGTTGTCTATGGCTTCTTCTGTTTATAGCCGGGGGCAGGGTGGAGTAGCTGTGACAGAGATCATCTGGCCCCCAAAGCAGAGAATAGTCATTGCCTGTCCCTTTGTGGAGAAAGTGTGACGACCTCTGGTCAAGCATGACTTCCGTTGGCAATGGGAATTCAGCGAAGGTTTTTGAGCAGGGAGGTAAGGAGCAAAGAGATGTTCACAAAATAAAATTTTCAGCTGATTTTGAGATGGGAAGGACAAGAGTCCATGATAATTCCAATGAAGGAGATAAGAGCTGGCCAGGAGCCGGGGCGGTGGGGATAAAGAGGAAGGGGAATATTGGAGAAACACTGAAGGCAAATGTACACCTGATGATTCTCCATTTCTAAGTGTCTCATTTTCAGGTCCATTAAAAAGATTATACTAAAACCTTTCATTCACAAAGAATTACTGATTATCTACTCAGAGGAAGAAAGTGGGAAGGAATTCTGTTTATCCAGGAAGAGAGAGGACCCCTAATGAGCTTATTAGCCCAGCTGGGAAAACTAGATGCATGGTAATGACCTCAAGCAGAGGAAGAGATTGGGAGATGGTCCAAAAGTCGGATTGCCTGGCTTATTTGTTTTCCCCCGCATAGCATGCTACAACAAACATTCTAAGCAGACTTGCTGTCCCTGGCTGCCACCATCCATCTTTCCCCCAAAGAGACAAAAATGCTTTGTGATATTTATTTCCATGGCTTTGGTATAAGCCTAGATGAGGAGGGAATATTTGGGGATCTAGGTCTCAACTCAAATGAGGCCAGCCCCTAGCTAGTTCATGTCTGTCCCAGTGTTAAATATTTTAGAGACACCAGATCCTGGGGCAGCATTATTTACAGACCATTATCAGCAGCAGCCAGAAGAAATTAGAGAAGCCTTATCAGGCTGAGGTGTTTTGTTGATGACTAGTCATTAAAAAAATTATGAACGTCTAAAGGCTTTCCATACTTCTTGCAATTTTTAAATACAACAGTGTTGCTCTACCAGGAGCAAATATCAATAAAAATAAGATGGGCCAAATGGCACATGAATATTTATTGTGCAGATATTATTATATATTTATAATACAGTTGACTCTCAGTCAAAGCAAATGGTTTCTACTGGCACGGCATTCATATGCCTTGGATAGTCCATGACCTTCTGGATTTCAACTTATATTCCGTTGTCTGCATGAGTTTACTATTCTTGAGGAATTCTCCTGACAATTTTTGTTGGTAAATATGGTTATCATGCATCTCAACTTGTCAAAACTGAGTCGTTGTTTTGTAATAAGCAGGATTGCCTGGTGATGTGGTTTTCCATGTTGCAGACATCGGTCCGTGGTTCTCTAACATATTAAATTAGTTCAAGGCTGGCCCTGCTACTTGCCGAGCATTTGTCTTTGGGCAAAAGCCATGGACCCGGTGGTTGCCTATCCAGTCTTTCCTTCTTCTCTCGTAAGTTCCCCATTTCCGTTCACATATGTGCCTCTCGCATTCATGACTCAGAGGCACGTGATCCCATTCCTCGCTCTAGAGACGGTCCTTGTGAGCTTTAGTATTTCAGTGTATGAAATCTATTAGCAACTGTTATTGATTTAGGAGTTATCGTCTGACCTAGGTTGTCCCTGTCAGCTTCAAGGGGAGGGTAGATAATCCATCCACGGAGGGGGACGGCTCTCTTTCATGCTGGACAGAAACGAGGAGACACATGACTCAGGGTGTCACTGCGACCCATCTTGTGTGACCATCAGGTGGGACAGACACAGGATGAAGTTTATACTGAAGGCAGAGAGGTTTGGGGTCCTCGTAGGACACCTGGAGACTGTGTGCCCTAGCCTGGTTGTACACCGTACACACTGCTTTGTTGGTCAGGTGTGATTAGGGGTTTCTGTTACTCCTAGCCCAGGTATTCTAGTTGATGGTTAAGTGTCCTCAAAATGATGTTCAGCCATCTCTAAGTGTCTGCCTCATAGCGTATTTGTGAGGGTGGGTTGAAAGGAGCTACTCAATGAACTTGAGCCCTTGTTTATGTTCTTAGTTAATAGATGAGTTTGGGGCTCGGATAATAGATACTTCATCATATTTGTTGATTCACAGTTTATATAAAATCCGTTCCGTTTGCCAACTGCTCGCTGGCTTTGTTTTGATTTTCTCTTTGCTTCTGCGTTTGCTTAAATAAATACTTTTACCAGATGAGAGACCGGTGGTGTTAGCATTAGCTTTCAGAAATGAACACTCCCCTTCCTTCCCAAGCCTCTTTTTCCCTTTCCCCCAGTCTTTAGAATAAGGTAGAAACCTAGAAAAGAGAGGTCTCTTTGTCCAGGATCTAGTGGAAGAGGTAGTCTTCTGAGAAGATAGTTTTCATAGTTTGTTTCTTACCAGTGAGGGTATTTTCAGTTTGCATCACTCGTTGGCAATGGAGTTACAACTAGAATCCAGCTCACACCCCTTCTCCGATTTTTGGTCCATTTTGTTTTCTGTTTGCTTGTTTCCCCACTTTCTGGGTTTCCTAAAATAATCCAATGCTGTGTAGACAGCTCTGACAATAATCTGTTTTTAGCTTTATTAATTTGCAGAGTGCACAGTTTGTTGCCCAGGATATGTTAACCTGCCATTACAGTTCTTTCCCGGTATAGACTGAGCTGCTGCCTTTTTGGCATTCGCGTTTCTTTAGTAGCCCACCTCTGGGAGCTGACTCTGGGTGCGTAATTGAAATGCTGTTATTAGGTTTGCTGGTGTAGGCCACGGGAACCCAGGTGGCATGGTCTTGGATAATGTGTTTAATTGCTTTGTTAAATGACATATATATCTCTTAGACCTTTCATTAAGCTCCCTTTGTTACAGCCTCACAACAATTGCCCTAGGCCAGTATTTGAAACTGCAATTACTCTAGGGAACTTGAGAGGTGCTTTGGGGAGTCATAGACTAAAATGAGGGCGAAATCAGCGCAAGCTGGGTCTTTGGATGCATCCTTAGAACGTATCTTAATAACAGCCCTTCTGAAAGGGTACAGAGGATGGGAAGAAAGAAGAAGTCTCTTTGCCATTCTGGGTGTAAAATCATCAGAAGCAGTTGTTTGGGAGTCTGGCCGAAGGTGAGAGGGAGAAATCTAAATGGACAGGCAAGGGTCCGAGACACTGGCTGTGAAGTCCTGACCACGGGGACAGCACTAACCCGTACTCAACATTAATTGTGTAAAAGACACCGCACTAAACCCTTTAAAAACACTATTTCACATAATCCTTATAACTACCCTATAAACAGGCATTATAATCTCTATTTAAGTTTTAGAGCAGTAAACCAATGTGCTTAAAGCTAATTAGCTTGTAAATAAAGGTACAAAGGATGGTTGTGCCTGGTTTCGAAGCTTGCATGGTAATTTTTACAAGATCCCAATACATTCTGAGTATGTGGGCTGGGGGTCACGTGGGAGGCTCAGGCAGTTAAGCGTCTGACTTTCGACCTCGGCTCAGGTCATGATCTCACGATTCATGAGTTGGAGCCCTGCATCAGGCTCTGTGCTGACCATGCAGAGCCTGCTTGGAATTCTCTCTCTTCCTCTCCCCCACTCATGTTCTCTCTTTCTCAAAACAAGTAAATAAACTTAAAAAAATAAATAAGTAGGCTGGAGTTTGTTAGTCTCTGCTCTCTGGAAGGAGAAACAAATAGGAACAAGGAAATTATGAAATGGAATATAGATATAAGGTACTATGAGGAGTCCAATTCAAATAGAAAACCAACTTAACTATCTAGCAGGATCTAGACCCAGCTTGCGCTGATTTCGCCCTCATTTTAGTCTATGACTCCCATTTTCTTTTGTCTGATGTCAGCTGGCCCCAATTATTCTGCCTTCTTGGTTCTTAAGGGCCACATTCCCAATGAAGCTTCTCATGAGCATTCACCTGCAGTTAAAAGATGGCCCCATGTTCTTGGCCCCGACATAGACCCCATCTTCATGCCTCGTCTCCAGACCCCCTGGGCTCTGATCTCCTTCAGACCTTTGAGCAACCAGCCATGCCATCCGCCTGATCGTGTGTCCGTATATTTCCTTCTCTTGGCCAACTCTCTTCCAACACAAAGTGGATAACCAGGCTTTAACCAAAGCTCTGCTCACTAGGAAAATAACTTTCCCTTTTTTTTCAGTGGCACCCTCATTGTGTCTTTAGTTTAGCAGCTGTCTGTGTTCAGCTTCAAATCTCATACCAAAAGCCCCCCCCCATGACTGAACCAAGCTGAGCCCTTTCCCTCTTCTGTCAGCTGGTCATAATGGGTGATAGAGTGTAATAGTGGTGGGTGACATGAGGAGATAGGTCACCTCCTCAGAGAGCCTACTTATACCTCATGAATTTTTGCATGTCTTTCTCAAACTGTGACCTTTTTTAGAGTAGAGACCATAATTCTGAAAATCTCACCCCCAGAAGAGATCCTGGCACAAAGAAGGTCACTAATAAATGCTTATTGAAATGAAGTTCATGATTTGTAGGTGACAAAGACAGGACAGGGAGCCAAGTATACTCACTCAGTTCAGAGCCCCTTCTACCCCTATCTTCCAGAGTAATTCTCTATGAAATTCTTTGTGAAAGGGGTGGATGGGGGGGTGGGGCAAAGGAACTGTGAATGTGGTAGGCGCAGGACATTTCTGTGTGAGGACTGGGGGAATCACCCTAAATGATCTAGTGACCTGGTTTTAATTCTGAAAGCCCTATTTACCTTAATAGTAGCTCAAATAAACCTGCAGAAAACAACCTACAACTTCCATCTTTTTTTAAATTTCTCTTTAACCCTGTCCCTGAGAGGCTTCAAGGCCAAAAAGAGCCCAGGCAGTATCTTCTTCCTCTCCTTAGAACAACTTATTTTCCTTTCTTCCCCTCATTTTTATTTCTCCCCTCATGGAATAATATATCTGGGAACATAAAGACCGTTACATAATTTAATTAATTTAATTAAATGGTCTTAATTTCTATCACAGAGAGAGAGATGGAGTGTTTGATACTGTACAAAGAGAGGTAATAGGGGTAGGGGAATCTTTCCAAAGGAAGTGGGATTTAGGCTGAGGCCTGAAGGTTAAGAAGACTTTCACAGGTGAAATGCAGCCACATCTGGGTGAGAAGGCATGACATCATTGAGAAAGTACCCAGAATAACTGGAGTCTAGAGATAGAGGGGGAGATGTACTCATCGAAGATGTAGAGATAGACCAGGTCAGACCACAGGGGCGCCATTGAAGCCTGCATAAATCAAGAGTGTTGGAAATCCAGGAAGAAGTTACATTTTAAAAACCAATTTAGATTGTTGTCTGTATTACTGTGATTACATGTGGAGAAGAGACTGGAGGGAGCCTAGGAGACTGGAGGGGACAAGTTAAGAGGCTACTGGCAAAGAGACAAGGTGGCGAGATTAAGTTGGTGACATGAAGAGAAGTGTAGAGATTCAAGAGAAATAGATTCAACCTGGTGATTAGTTACAGGTAAGGCATAGGGAAAGGGAGGACCGGTTTTGACTTCTGGTTTTCTGGGTTCTGCGACTGGTTAGATGATGGTGCCAGTTCCTGAGCTCAGGATGCTGGAGAAAGGCACAGAGAGAAAGACCGAAACAAGAGATCGTGTATCTTGATCTACAAAAGAAATTTTTCTTAATGAGAGTTTTTATATATTGAGTTCTATTTTCTCATTTTCTATTATTATAAAATAAGAATTCTGGAGCATTAAGAATGAAGAAAAAATTTTAGGATTTTACATTTCATGGAAAACTATAACATTTTGATGGAACAATAGTTAGAAACCATTAGCTCTAAAATCATAGAAGTTTCTGATAAAAATGTTCGCAGTCCCAGCGGTTCCATCATGGACCCTCTGCTCTGCATGTCTTCCTGGGTAACCCTATCTTCCCCGGTGTTTTCCAGGATCATTTATATTTCAACGATTCTCAAATGCTTATCTCTCACTTGGGCTTCTCTTTTCAGATCCAGATTCTCTTATCAACTGCCTATTTGACATTCTCCCCTGGATGTTATTCAGAGTATCTTGACCTCAAATATGTCTGTGCATGAACAAATTATCCCTGCTCATCTGCTCTTCTGCATTCCTTAACCTGGTGAAAATCTTTGCCCTCTACCCAGTCACCTTGGAGGCGGACTCAACTCTCCCAGCTCCGTTTCGCAAGCGACATTCAAACAGCCACCAAATTCTGTGGATTACATCTCCCAAATATCTTTCATCCCGGCACCTTCCTTTCCATTCTTGGTAGGATCATTTTTGACTCAGGTCTTCATCCTCTGTTACCTTGATGACTACAGAATTCCCACTGGAGATCATTCTATTTTCTTTCCAATCCATTCTCTGTACCACCACCATAATGATCGTTCCAAGATGTGAACTGGGTCAGCATTACTCCCTATCTTCCCATGGCCTGCTGGATAAAACCCAAAGTCCTTATTGAGGAATACATGCCCTTCCATGATTCATTTTGTTTCATTCTGATCCACCTTTCTACCCAAGGGGGAGCCCTAGGGAACTGCCGAAGCTGCCCTGATCAAGATTGGCATGTTTCAGTGACTTTACATGTTTCCCCATATCAAATGCTACTTCCCTCTTCACCTCTGTGTTAGTTCCCTAGGGCTACTGTCATAAGTTAACACACACACTATGTGGCTTAAAACAACAGAAATGTATTCTTTCATAGTTGTGGCTAAAGTTAAGTGTTGGCAGGGTGAAAGCTCTGGGGAAGAATCCTTCCTGCTACTTCCAACTATCCTTTTTGTTTAAATGTTTTTTCTTATTATTTATTTTTGAGAGAGTGAGAGAGGGAGGGGCAGAGAAAGACGGGGGACAGAGGATCTGAAGCGGGCTCTGCAGTGACAGCAGTGAGCCCATGTGGGGCTTGAACTCATAAACTGTGAGATCATGACCAAACCATGAACCAAAGTTGGATGATCAACCACCTGAGACACCCAGGTGCCCCCTTGCTACTTCCAGCTTCTGATGCCTCTGAGAGTTCCTTGGTTATTGTTGCCTAAATCCAGTCTCTTCCTCTGGCTTCACGTGACCTCCTTTGTGTGTGTGTTTTCTTCTCTTCTGTGTCTTATAGGATACTTGTCATTGGCTTTAGGGTCCACTTAGGTAATCCGGGATGATCTTGCCTCAAGATCCTTAACTTGATTATACCTGCAAAGATCCCCCTTCTTCCCCCCCATACCCCAATTAGGTCAAATTCACTGATTCCAGGAGTTAGCACATAGACAAATCTTCTTCTTCAACCTGTTATAACTTCCCTAGAGAATTCCTGACGATCTTTCAATACTCATTCAAGAGTCAGGAAACTACCACAGTATATGCTCACCTAGTATTTAATCAGATTATAAGAGAGGGGATTGTGGACCATTGACATTTTGAAGTTATGCACTTAGGCAAGAGGAAGCACCAAGTCAGATGGATGGCCACTTGAATACTCTCGATCTTCATTCCTCTTTGGATATATTGCTTAGATCCCTTCCACTTGGCCTTAGGAAAGAGAAAATTTTGCTTTCACCTCTCATAGACTAAATGTTCCACAAGCTTTGGGAAATTCTGCTCTAGCCAGTGGACGGCCCATGAAAGTAAGTGGTAGAGGCATCACTGGCTTTTCTTTGGAAACGTAATCTGGAAAGGAAATTATAGAACGGGTAGAAGCCCGAGAAGAAAGCCAAGCGTTCACTACAGGAGTCCAGAGGAGAGGTGATGAAGAGCTGAGCCAGCAAGGAGGCAGAGGGCCGATATTTTCCCCTGCTGTTGTGGCGGCCACAGGCATTAAGACCATAAGGCCGTGCAGATGGAGGGAAGGCCAAAGAGAGACAGCCAGGGCAGGTTCAGCCTCAGGTTCATGAATGCCAGCTGTGGCCTTAGTCAGTTTACTCTTTCCTAAGCTCATCTGTACAGAGTGTTAGTCCTCTTTCACAAGGTTATTCATAAATCTTTAAATTACAGAGTACTTATGAATTACTTAGGCTAGTGCCTGAGCATATAGCCGGTACTTAATGAATATCAGCCCAGGAAACAATTTCCACCTAACGGGTTCTAAAATATAAAAGTAAATAAAGGACGTTCCTTTGTCATTTTTCTTTCTAATGTAAATATTTATTGAGTTCTTACTGTGTGCCAGGTGCAGCACTAGGTGTCAAAGCCTCAGCAGACGATAAACCAAAGTCCCTAGTCTCATGGGAGGAGCCAACATCTTAGTGCAGGAGCTAAAGCTAATAACAATTATATTACATATTATATATATTGTATATATTATATTATTATTTTCTTGTTACTATTATTATAATATATTTCATCATGTAATAAGTGCTAGCAATTGAAATTAAGTAGCCTAAAGGCATAGACTGAAGGAGGGGTTTATTTATTTATTTGTTGCTTAACAGAGTTTTAAGTAGCATGGAAAATGACATTAGTTTGAAAAACATGAAATTTCACATTGCACAGAACCACAAGCTCATAATATTTTCTAACACTAAGGGAAGAAAAATGATGCATCGTAATAAGAAAAACATCAAAGCGCTTCCTTGAAAGATCTGGTCAAGCCCTTAAAATATTTGCAATTTTCGAAATTTCTGTAATGGTCATGCATGCATTTTCTTATTTAATTTCCACTGAAGTGGGATTTGGATGACACAGTTTTTAACTCACAATATAAAATATCTCAACAGTATAAAAGTCAAACAGGGGAAAGCGAGTCTTTCTTTCAGGCCGCGCACGAGTGCCTCCTCCCGTGGTGGTTCTGGAGTGTCCTCCCAGACGTGTTCTCCATATGTATTATCAACATTTTCATTTGGAAGCCATCTCAAACTTATAGCAAAGGTTTAAGGACAGATCACAGATTTTGGTTTTCCTAAACCATTTGGGAGTTGCCAATCTGATGCCCCATCATCCCTGAATTTTTTGTTAATGTTTATTCATTTATTTGGGGGAGTGGTAGGGGCAGAGAGAGAGGGAAGGAGAGAATCCCAAGCAAACTCTGTGCCATCAACGCAGAGCCTGATGCGGGGGTTGATTTCACAAACCACCAGATCATGACCTGACCCAAAATCAAGAGTCAGACGCTCAATCGACTGAGGCACCCAGGTGCCCCAATCCCTGAATGTTTTAATGGGCATTTCCAATACTTAAGGCATTCTCCCACATAACCATCAAAATCAGAGTTAACAGTGATACGTTTTTGTCATCTAATCCCCAGACCCCATTCAAATTTCTCCACTTGTCCCAATAATATCTTCATAACCAAAGGATCCAGTCTGGAGTTGCATGTTGCATTTAGTTGTTATATGTTTGGTTTTCTTCAGTCTAGAACAGCTCTTCAGCCTCTCCTTGACTTTGATCATGTTAAAACTATCCAATGTTACAGGTCAGCGACTTTGCAAAGGGCCCCTCATTTTTTTATTCTACTTACGTTTCCTCAAGATTAGATTCAGGTTATGCATCTTTGGCAGGAATATTGCTGAAGTGATATGTTTTTCTCATTGTTTCTTATCAGAGGCATGTGATATGGATTTGTCCCATTACTGGTGATATTAACAGTAATCATTACATTGAAGTGGTGTTCGCCAAGCTTCTCATTGCAAAGGTCTTATTCTTTATTGTTGGTAATTATTTTGTGAGGAATAAAATTCTTTGTTGTTTGAATTAAATATGTATCTCATTGCTCATCAAACTTTTATTTATTTGTTTGTTTATTTACATACGAAGTTTATTTATTTATGTACATATGGACTCATGGTTTCCTCTTTTATCGTGGGCCAAATCTGTTCCTACTATTATGTATTTCAATGCTTCAGTGGAATCTAATTTTGCCAGTGGAAGTGCCCACAAGCTGGCTTCCTTTGGACATATCCCCATTACTCTCTGAGTACTTCCACACTTTGGTACAACGTATCTCAGGCTCATCTCATTCTACTTTATCTTCCCTCCTTTCCCCCTTCCCAAAGCACCCATTTGTCCAAGGATCCCTAGTTCATTTTAAGAGAGAATGATATTCAACAAACAAACTCAAGATGTCCTTATTGCTGTTGAGATGTTGCTGCTTCCAGACCCACTCAGTACACAGGTGTCTTCAAATGCTCATCCCTGTAGTCAGAAATAGATTCAATTTTAGCAACAAAGGATTTCCTTCAAAGACACTAAGGATACTGTTGCCAGGAGAAAATGCATGCATGTGGACCGCGTCAACAGCAAATGTCCGTAAGCGCTGGGGCAAAGGGACTGGAAACTGGTTTTGTTTGATACAAAGAACAATGACCTTTCCATCACTCTGGGCCACCCATAGTAACTGGATCCCCTAAGACTGTCTCTCTACTATAGACTTGTACAGTTATGTAGAGATACCTGGTGATCATTTTTCCTTTTGTAGAGTAGTAAACACCGCTAGGCACCTAGGCTAGGTTATGAAGCTGCACTCAGAAAATCCAGATCAGCACCTTTGTAGGGGGACATGAGAGACATCGACTTATACACCTAGGTAAAGAATAAGTTTTGCACATGGCTTTCTCAACAGCTAGCCATTAACCAGGCAGCATCCAAAACTGGACGTTGGTATGCCACTCTTTGTCATTCAGTGTCCTCAGGAACATAAAAGTACACGCAGGATCAGAAGAAATGGACATCTACAAATTTCTTATACTATACTATTGTTTCCATTTATTCATATATTCACTGATTTATTTAACAAGTATGATGGCATACTTATTATAAGCCAGAAACAGACACTTCAATGTATACAAATAAATTAATGTTAATGACATTGTACAAAATTATATACATGAAAATTACTTAACTTGAATAATACTTATTATTAATTATATAGTATATGTCACACTTTATAAACTGATACTATATGTATGTATTTACTTACCTTTGTAAAGATAATTGTTGAATTTTAAGCTGTATTTATAGCTAACATATAAGTAGTATGTACATACAATTATTACTAAATATGTTTTTATTACTGTCCCCATCTTTCAGATAAGGACATTAAGATTCAGAGACTACAAGTGACTTTTCTAAAGTCAAACTATTATTGGTGACCGAATTCAGTTTGTTTTATTTTAGGGAAGTTATTAGTCAGCTTTTTATCTAAAGCCTATAAGGTTTAACATTGAGCTAAATCCTAGGAATGTCTAATTCAAGATTGTGTTCCCTTTAATTAGAGAAGTGGCTTTCAAGTCTCCAGTTTAGCTCATTGGGTAAGCCTCATTCTCTCTCCCTTGCTCTCTTCTCGTCTTCCCTCCGTCTCCTATAGCAGTTTAGTTGATATTCAGAGTCCCCAGAAATTCGAAGGCAGGTTTCACTTCTGTTAATAGAGTAGTGTGGAGTTTTAAATGGTTTAAGAGATAACTGGCATCTTTCACAGAAGTTGTAAGAAGACAAAAGCATCTAGGAGGTATCTGTAATAAAAGGGAAAACTCTGTTTTGATTTCAAGTTCACTATGGTTAAGGAGGACAGTAGTTGTCAAAATGTCCACTTCCCATCACTAGCCTTTCTTTGCCAAGGACACAATTCAGTAGTTGGCCTATTATTAGGTACAAGTTAAGTTCCCAGGAAAAAAATGTGGTTGCACAGATGACCCTTCTATAGTTCAGGGGTTGGCAAAATTTTTCTGTAAAGGGCACAGTTCAA
Source organism: Paguma larvata (assembly GCA_030068075.1). Taxonomy (NCBI): domain Eukaryota; kingdom Metazoa; phylum Chordata; class Mammalia; order Carnivora; family Viverridae; genus Paguma; species Paguma larvata. The sequence goes on from CM057838.1 coordinate 66,308,374, forward strand.
AATATTTTTGTCTCTGTAAGTCATACTCTTCCTCTTTCAACCACTCAGCCCTGTCACTGTAGCTCAAGAGCAGCCATAGGAAATGTGAGGAAGTGTATCATTCTGTAGAGGAAATCAGAGAAGGCCAAGGTGGCAGGAACAGGGCTGGAGGAAGTCGTCTTTAATGGGTGACATATCTGGAGAAGTAGGCAAGGAGCAGATTACAGGAGCTTTTCAAGTTCCTGGTAAGAAATTTTGACATTTTCCCCAAGCAGTGGGAAGCTACCCAAGGGTTTTGAGCATGTATGTGACATAATTGGGTTTGCTTTTTATTTTATTTTTTTTAAAGTTTTTTAATGTTTATTTAATTTTTGAGAGACAGAGCATGAGTGGGGGAGGAGCAGAGAGAGAGGGAGACAGAATCTGAAGCAGGCTCCTGGCTCTGTGCTGTCTGCACAGAGCCCGACGCGGGGCTTGAACCCACGAACTGTGAGATCATGACCTGAGCCAAAGTCAGACGCCCAACCGACTGAGCCACCCAGGCGCCTCTGGGTTTGCATTTTAAAATAGTATTCTAGCTTTTAGTATGGAAAGCAGATTGGAGCAGAGCAAGAAAAGATCCTGAGGGTCTTTAAAAGAACTGATAGTAGCTTGTAGCAATGAAGATGGAAAAAAGTAAGTAGCTTGAAGACAAATAAAGAAGTTAAGTTGGTTGGAAGTGGGGTGATGGATTAATTATAGGGGATGAAGGAGGCCTCGACATTGCAGGTGTGGGTTTCTGGCTTGCACAGTAAGATGGGGTGGTGTCATTTATTGGGAGAGGAGAAGCTGAAGGAGATTGATTGGGGGATTTAAGGTGGGAGAGGTTCTTGAGTTCATATTTTGAACATACTTATCTGGGAAAGTGAAATGTCTTTGCTTATGAATGCATTTGAGGCACTAAGTGAGTATGCTCATTAGTCAGGTCAGTATAAATTTAGGATTCAGAAGTGTATTCTATGCTAAGAAGAGAAATTCGGCAGTAATTGGCATGTAGTTGGTTATGGAACCAATATATTGAAAGAAGACATAAAATATAGAGAGAATATTTGTGCTCCTTAAAAGGGATTACAGGTACCCCAGGGGAATAGCCTCTGTGTTGAGGGATCTCAAGAAGGGTAGGGAGATTTCAAGTCATGGGAACAGGTCAAATTCTTGGCATGCCAGTTTAATTTGAATCTTTGGAATGAGAAATACTATGGAGTTAGAACACAAAATTCAATTAAATCATAGGACCCTCCCCCCTCCCCAATAATCATATTATGTGTTTGGAGCTATTACCTTGGGTTAAAACCTCAGTTCACCAACCCAGGGTGTGAGAAATCACCAGCAAAGTAGTTGAATCACAATAATAGCTGTTTATTAAATAGTAGTTCCCTTTCTTTCCTTTCTATGTGTATAGTCCCCGATTTAAAACCAGGAGAGAAGAACGTCCTGCTTTTGTGACTACTTGGCAACTCATCAAGTAGAGTTAGCACACCTTAGTGGGTCAGACAGGGGGAGACTGGCTGAAACTCTATGCCCTTGAAAACAAAATTCTAATCCAAATGCTTCTCAAGTAACAGGACTCTGATGTGTTGGGGAAGTAAAAGTTTAACCTGGGTTTTTCCAACCTCAAAGCACAGGACTTCTTTGGAGGCACTAAATAGCAAATAAGGAATGCATACTTAGTATTGATGTTCATAGCTCACATGTATGTACAGCCTTTCATCCATGCCAAGTGCCGTTCTTAGTTCTTTACTTGTAGTAATGCATTTGCCCCCTGTGACGACCTCACGAAATAGGTGCTCTGATTATCCACTTTCCAGATGAGAAAGCTGAGACGCAGAGAGGTTAAATAGTTGTCCAAAGTCACATTAATACATGTCAGATCCAGGATTTGAATCCAGAAAGTCTGGTTCCAAGGTGTATTCTCTTAACCAGTGTAAGCAATAGCCTTCTTGATCATCCCACGGGGTCAGCCGTCCCTTTGGGTGACTTGGGGACAAGCCACCTCTTCAAAATGAAAGAAGAAGAGACAGTCATCAGCCAGCTAAGCGTTATTGCTGGTCCCACTACTTAATAATCCTCATCTACAAGGAACATAATTGTACCTTTCTTTCTAGCTCTCTTCTAGTATTCTCTCTAGTTATGATTCCACTGTCTCCTGTCACCATGAAAAATCACACGCACGCACACACACACACATACACACAAAAGCAAACATGACTTCGGGTATCAGAGTCGATTAAGCAATTGTCATAACAAACATCTTGAGACTTCCAGTGAAGGTGGATAATTTTCAGGGTAGGGGATGGAAAACAAAAATCAGAACCCAATAAATACTACCTCTCAGACTAAAGACTTTTATCAGAGGAAGACCAAAGCCTAATCAACATACATTTCCAAGATTCTGACATGCATCTACCATATCAGGTTAACGCTGTATAAATAACTGTTTCTTCCACCTCCTGATACTTCAACTCCAGGGTGATGGGGTGGTGCATTAACAGAATGCCGATAGAAAACAGGCTGCCCGTTCTCCCACCTCAGGCTCCTCTCCCACCCCAGTACACGCACCATCCCTCTCATATATAATTTCGATTCAAATTACCTGAGACTATAATTCCTAGGAAGAGCGAGACCGCAAAGCTACTTCCTACACGATGAAGGAGTCAAAGGGGCAGAGGTCCTCATTAGAGGGATAACCATCTGGAGTCAGGTAATAGCAATTTCAAGTTTGTTTTTTTTAAGCCGATACTTTCCCAGGTATAAATTAAAAGACAATAGGTAAAATGTGGCAAGTCTAAAAAGGATCTTATCCCGTTGTGTTTTTCAAAGTCAACAAGGATAATGATATTCAAATTCAAATTGTGATGACGATGAGTATATATATATCTAGCACTGAGTGCTGACTCTAGGGTTAGATTCATATTCTATGCCTCCATGTCCCCACATGAAAATAGGGATGCAGAGGGATGTAACACAAGGCGGGCACAAGGACTTATAATAGTTAAATGCTGCGTAGCAAATAGACGCACACTCGTGTGTGTGTGTGTGTGTGCGCGCGCTGTGTGTATGCACGTGGGTGTTGGGGTTGGAAGAGTTAGAGAGGCAAGATTGTGGAGCGTAGGTAAGGATGTGGTCTTGAAGATGTTGTCTTCAATGAGGACTTGGAAATTATCCACTAGGTTACAGCACATTGTGGTTCCCCGGGCAGATTTTAATGTGCCAACACAGCCATTCCCTCAGTCCTTCGAGGGACTGAGTAGGGAATAGAACAGCCACAACTCACTGCAGCTCCCCTTCGGCTGCAAGCTTCTTTGTCCTTGACCACAGTGAACCATAGGAATATTAGTATTTTCTACTAGTACTTTGACATAAAGTTTGCGAAGCACTCCTATAGGACCCGTGGAAACCATGGCCAAATAGTGTCATGTTTACAGAGGCTTATGTGACATGATGTATTTATTTATTTATTTTTAAAATTAAAAAAAAATTTTTAACATTTATTTATTTTCGAGAGACATAGAGACAGAGGGTGAGCAAGGAAAGGGCAGAGAGAGAGAGGGAAACATAGAATCTGAAGCAGGCTCCAGGCTCTGAGCCATCAGCACAGAGTCCGATATGGGGCCCGAACTCACAGACCTTGAGATCATGACCTGAGTTGAAGTCGGCCGCTTAACCGACTGAGCCACCCAGGCGCCCCTGACATGATGTATTTAAAGCCTTTACTTAGCAGCGTCTGGCTTATTGTGAATGCTTAGTTAAGGTATGTATCTAACTCTATATATGCTAATTGAGAGACTATATATTGAAAAATATTTGCCATTGACTTAGTAATAAGTCAAAATGAAATTGCATTTTGTTAATCATAATAGTTTAACAAACACAATCAACTACAAAAACATTTTTGCAGCCTTTTATATAGGAGACATATTAACGCTTTGATTCTTTATGTGTACATATAGATTTGAGGAACTTTCAATAAATCCTCAACTGCTCAGGAGTTCTAGACCTTCAGCTGGGGACCCATTGCCACAGAACCCATTCCCCACAAAAACTGGGGAATCAACCAAGATATCCTTAACAAATTCTTCCAGCATTGCACCATTTCTTGGCCCTGTAATATAGGATTATGGAAGATGGGGAATTTAGAGACAAATCACAAATGGTAACTTTCCTTAAGGAAGTTTAACTCTAGTAGAGAGATTAGGTATAGACATGAAAAATTGTGATGCATAATAGAATGTAGTGAGTTCCACAGGACGGGTGCAGAAGCAAATGCTGTAAGAATATACAGAGAGAAATGCTGTAAGCGAAATCAGCTGTATTTGGGGGGATCTAGAGGGACTTCATGGAGTCTGTGTCAGTAGGGGCTCCATTAGCCATTAGCAACGGAGAACCCAAATGAAAAAGGGCTTAAAGAAGAAAAGAGAACATATGGCTTTGCATAACCGATATTCCAGGCAGAGATACAGCTTCAGGAAAGTCTTGATCCAGGTGTCACACAACTGGGACCAGAGTTTCCCTCCTCTTTTTATAGCTTTATCACCTCTGAGATGGCTGTTTTATTAGACAAGTTCTCCTCTCAGTCCTGCATCCTCCCAGGTTCAAGCCCAGCACAACAACAACAATAAAAAAAACCCACATTATTTCCTGATGGGTCTCACACAAGTCCTAAAATTCACTCACATTCGACCCACTTGGTTAAATGGCCACCCCTCAGACAATCACTATGATCAGGGGGACTGAATGCTATTCTTTCCGTGGACTTAGTCACATACTCTGCTCTGGAGCATGTGAGTGAGGAAGGGACATTTTCCAAACAGAATACTAGGGTTCTATTTTCAGGGGAAACTGAGTATTATTCGCAGAGTGACCACATTTGACGTGGGCTTGAAGAACAGGTGAGATTAGAAATGCTGAGATCACTGACAAGTGGATAAAGAAGATGTGGTTTATATATAAAATGGAATACTACACGGCAATGAGAAAGAATGAAATCTGGCCATGTGTGGCAACATGGATGGAACTGGAGGGTATTATGCTAAGTGAAATAAGTCAGAGAAATACAGATACCATATGTTTCCACGCATAGGTGGACTTTGAGAGACTTAGCAGAAGACCATGGGGGAAGGGAAGAGGGGAAAGAAAAAAGACAGAGAGAGGGAGGAAGACAAAACATTAGAGACTCTCAAATACTAAGAACAAACTGAGGGTTAAGGGGGGTATGGGAGAGGAGAGAGTGGGCACTGAGGAGGGCACTGGTTGGGATGAGCACTGGGTGTTGTATGGAAACCAATTTGACAATAAAAGGTTAAGAAAAAAGAAGTGTTGAGATCAGAGTAGTGTGGAAGGAAGCGCATAAATACATTATTGGTGCACTAATCCTTACAAAAGATTTCTTTTCTTTGCATTCCCCCAGTGGTCCCCTTGGATGCTGTCATAGTCAAGACCATCTCCAGGGGCACACCTAAAATGCCTTTAATCTTCCACTCCCTTTCCCCCATTTCCTCCTCATAAGGAGTAGCAGCAAACTCTCAAATTAAGCCACCCCAAATGCCAAGGAATTCACTGAAAATTAGAAGTGGGTTCTTTAGGCTTAACTGTGTTCTGTCCGTTAACGGGACAAGAAGATGAGTGGAAATTCTGCATTTCGGTAAGAGAAAGTGGAGTATGTATCAGGTACCTCTCTTATGCTTCACTTGTTGCTTAACAATGGTGAAAATCATAATGATAATGACAGAAATGAAGAATTTTTGAGTGCTTAGTTTTGTACCAGATCCTATTCTAAGTGTTTTATAGGTATTATTTCATGGAGTCTTTAGAACACTACTATGTAAGGGCCATTATTATGTCTATATTATGGATGATGAAACGGACATAAAGAGGTTGAGTATATTGCCTAAAGAAACACAGTTTCTTGGATGTAAAACACAGATCTTGGATTCTAAAACGAACTCTGATATCTGTTTTCTTTCCCCCAAAACTCCTGATTCTTCTCTCATCTTAATCTCAAAATCTAGTTTAATTCAGTAGCTCAAACCAGAAACCCAGAAATCATCCTCAATGCCTCTTCCTTTTTCCTATGTAAGGATCGCTACGTGTTCAACAAATCCCATGTTCTCTTCCCCCTGGCCTCCAACTAGACCAAGTTTCCCCAAATCTCTGTCAGTTAAGGATTATAGAACTGGATCTTGGTCAGGAGACTGTACTGGGCTTTTCCCCTGTGATCTCCAGTACTCCTGCCCTGTGCCCGAGTCCATTTTTCCAGGGTGCAAGAACACACTTCTGTTATGATGAGAAGCTACTGAGAGTGTGACATTGACATGTAGAGCGGTTAGCCTACCGTGACTAATATACCCCCATTGAACCCATTACCAAAATATGTCGTAAATATATCCATTCACATAATTTCCGTGCCTCCATCCTAGGCCAAGTCACTGTCATCTCTTGTCAAGAGTGTAACCACAGCCACCTAACTAGTTTATCGTCACCATTCCTGCTCCAGCCACATGTTCCATATACTTTTGAGTTAGTCTGTTATTTTACATAAAAAAGCATAGAATAATAAAATATTCTGTATGATACTGTAGGATACTGTCATATATAACACTTAGCATTAGGCGTTTGTTAAAACCCATAGAATTTTTGCAACACAAAGAGCGATCCCTAACGTAAACTATGGACCTTAGTAATAATAACACATCAATAGTTGTTTATTGTTTTTTAAAAGTGTACCTCGGTAATACAAGATGTGACTAGTGGGGGAGACCGTGGGGCAAAGGGAACAAATATGTGGGGATTCTCTGTACTGTCTGCGTAATGTTTGTGTAAACCTAAAAACGACCTAAATAAAAACTCTATTTACTTACAAAAATGGATCATGTCCCTTCTCTGCATAACACCCTTCGGTAGCCTCTCACTGTTCTTAGACTGGAATACAGTCTATGGGGAGCTGGTGGGCCACCCCACGCCCTGGCTCCAGGCTTCTTTCCCAATACTTCCCCCCCTCTCTGTGCCTCTGACCTAGGAGCCTTATACCACTTCCTCTCTCCCTCAAGTCACCTGACTGCCTCTCATCCCCTCAAACTTCAGTTTTCCTTCAGATGCAGTGGTACCATCTCCGGGGAGGTGTTTTCTCACCCATCAATAAATCGAGTCACCCCACAGCCCCGTTATTTTCTCTCATAGCTTTGACTCCATCCGTCATAATATTTACAGTGGCTACAAATTGAAAGCTAAGTCCTGCTCTCTCCCTTTCCAATACTCAGCACCTATTGAGGAACTTGGAATATAGCAGATGCACAGGGAAAAATAATAGTAAAAGCAAAATTTATATAGCGCTCACCACGTGACACAGTTTTAATCATCTCACCTGTGTGAACGCATTAAATCCTCCTAGCAGCTTTATGCAATAGATACATTATCATGCTCTATTTTATAGACCATTAAACTGAAACCACTTAAGTCACTTGCCAAAGGCTTCACAGTTTGTCTGTGGTAGAACTGGGATTTGGTTCTAATCACTGTGGCTAAGACGTCTCTGCTTTGTCAAATGAGTGAATTAATTAAAAAGTGGAAGAACCAGCGCTCTCAGGTGTGTCTGACTCAAGCCTGTATTCCTAACCTTTTGTTATACCCCTCGCTCTTTTTCTGCTGTTTACAGGAATGTTCTTGACCATTTCTCCTTACTTGTTGTGCTCATGTGCATCGGTTTTCTTCTGAGCGCATAACTGAAGTATTTCATTATCATTACTTCAAATCATCCTCTTCCTTTCTATTCGTGTTTTTCAAAGAGCAGGTGCTTTAGGCCTTTTGGTTAAGCGTTAATGAAAATACTCTCTTCCTCCCAGCAAAGAGTCCTAGGTCAGTAGTGTTCTGATTTTTGAGGTTGTCAATTGACTTTCGAAGCAGAGAAAGATAGGGGCGCCTCGGTGGCTCAATTGGTTAAGTGTCTGACTTCGGCTCAGGTCATGATCTCCTGGTTCGTGGATTCGAGGCCCATATGGGGCTCTGTACACACAGCTCAGAGCCTGGAGTCTGCTTCAGATTCTGTGTCTCTCTCTCTGCCCTACCCTGCTCACACTCTCTCACTCTCTCTCTCTGTCTCTCTCACACTCTCTCACTCTCTCTCTCTCTGTCTCTCTCTCTCTCAAAAATAAATAAACATTAAAAAATTTTTAAAAAAAGAAGTAGAGAAAGATTAATCAGTGTGGCCCACATCCAGCTATTGTCTTCAGTGAGTTATTACTCGAGTGAATCCAAGCTGGATTAAAAAGGAGGAAACCCTCCAGAAAACACGGGAGCATGATCACATTTTGAGTCAGTGGAGTGCATTTCTTATTTATTAGCTGGCGACTTTTCTGCTCGTAAGCCGTACCTGAACACGAAGGCGTGGAAAGAGAAAGGCAGAAAGAGAGAACTGAAACAAACAATCAAGAAAAAATAAAAGCGCGTGTATAGCACTCCGGCAAAGGCTCATCTTTAAATTTAGTGGCAGAAACACGAGGCGATGGCATTTAAAGAGGTATCAACTGACGTGGAATAATATGATCCACGGCTTCACTGAGAACTTGGCCACGGGGAAGCCGTACACATATGTGGTTGTAGTATCGCTCTGATTCGAGTCGTTCTGCTCTGAGGGCCTGACTGGTTTTAAAGAGAAACCGCGATTGCTTTCCATCAGCTTACAGCGTGGAGACAATTGCTTCTTTAAGAGCTATATCTAAATAAAATGTCAAGATGATACATGCTTTGAAAGGAATGTTTGTAGAATGTTCAACACAGCTACACCTCTTTCTGGCACAACTCAATAGCAGTTCTCAATTTTCTTGGAAGGAAAATCTGCAATATGCAAAGAAAGTACACTCTATAGAAATGACAAGTGCGGTTGCCAAACTGAAGCAGTGTTTTTAGTTATGGCTTTAGTATATTAACACAGATTTTTAGTGCTAGATCACTTTTCTGGTTAGTGCATTGAGCTCATAATAATGTTAGGATACAGACTTACCATTTGCGGTTCCCTTTGGGCGTCCATACGGATGGTCCCGCTGGAGATGGCGAGGGGAAGGCAAAAAGCAACCAAAACGGGGTCACTCTTTTTAAAGGAAAATGGTCAAGGAAGGTAGGAACAACGTGCGATCGTTTTGGAACTCATCAACGGGCTGTTTGAGCTTAAATAAGTGACCATTTTTTCTAGCCCTCATGTTCGTAATTTACAAATAACCAAAACTAGTTCTGCTGTCATGGAGTTTGATGAAGTAATGTCTATAGATTTACTAGCTGTGTGACCTTGAAGAAATTGCCTTTTTCGCTTGCTTGGTTTTTGACAAATATTTATTGAGTAATTAGCATGTGACAAGACTGGGCATGGCATCACGGATGCAGTGATAAACAGAGAAATGCATGGTGGGTTCTCCTGTGATAGTCACAGTCTACTAAGAGTGGAAAATCTTAAACAACCCAATTTTGCTAACAAAGGTGTAATTACATTCTGGACTCAGGGCTTGGCAGGAAAGGAGTATGGTCTTCCAACGCATGACCAAGGGTAGTGAGTAGACTGGGAAGACAGGGGAAGCTTGCTTGAGAAGCTCTCCCTGAGCTGAGATCTAAAGGAGATAATAAAGTAAAAGAAGGAGTGGAAGTTCAGACTGAGGAGACAGCATGTACAAATATCCTGGGGTCTGGGAGAATGGCGGCTCTGGTGAACTGAAAGAAGGCCAGGGTGGCTGAGCACAAGTGTGAGTTGGAGCAAGTTTCCAAAGGAAAATGGAGAGGAAGGCACGACTAAAATAAACATCTTGTGGGCAGACTTCAGAGATTTGGTTTTCTTCCCAGTGGCCATAGGAACATTGATTTCCTCAGTTGAAATGGGCGAGGAGCGTCTGGGGGGCTCAGTTGGTTAAGCTTCCGACTCTTGATTTCAGCTCAGGTCATGATCTCACAGTCTGTGAGATCGAGTCCCGCGTCGGGCTCCACTAACAGCACAGAGCCTACTTGGGATTGTCTCTCTCTCACTCTCTCTCTGCCCCTCCTCTACTCACACTCTGTATTTCTCTCCAAATAAATAAATATACTTAAAACAAAATAAGGAAAATGAGAGAGGTAAAGTCTTCATGAGCCTGATTGCACTTTAAAACCACCGGCACTTAGCCAGTATACGGCAGGCTTGCAATAAACAATTACCTCAGCCCATGTTCCGAGCTGTAAAATTCTTCCTCCGTTAGTTTCACTTTTCACCAATGGTTTTTTTAATGCACAGTTACAAAAGCTGATCCATTTTCTTATGAAGTATTTTCCTTCTTTATAGCTATAATGAGTAGCAAATAACAGATTCATACTAGTATCGCAGGACCTAATAATAGTAGTATTCTGTGGAGGACTCGTCAAAAAGGAACTCTGTCTCTATTTCTTAAACTTAATACTTTTTATTGAAGTATAAGGAACAGACAGAAAAGTACATCCATCATTGGTGTATAGGTTGAAGAATGCGTATAAAGTGTCCCCAGATCAAGTAATAATATACTACCAGCACCTAATGCCTGCCTCAGGCTCCCTGCCCATCACAGCCCTGCTTTCTCCCCAGCGTGAACCACTACACTGCCTTCTGCTATCACGGATTCATTTTGCCTTTTTTGGAATTGTAAAAGAGTGAACTCGCATAGTATGTTCTCTTTTCGATAACTTCTTTTTCTCATCATGATAGCTGTAAGATCTTTCTAGACCATTGCATGTGGCAGTAATTTGTTTGTTTTCGTTACTGCATAGTATTCCACTACGAATGCATAGAATTTATTTATCTGTGCTAGTGCTGGTAAGCACTTGAGGACATTAGTGCGTATTTTTTGAGTACTCAAATAAATGAACCTCCTAAGACTCCGTTCCCTCATCTGTAAACCAAATTCATTCATGAAATCAATACTCATTCTATAAGATTGGCGTGAGGATTAAATGGGACAAAACATGCAAAATGCCCTTTCAGTGACATACAATAAGTGTTCATTAAGTCGTATCTACTTATAATTATTTCAGGAGTTTCTGCCTACAGGCTTTAGACAATGGGGGAAATTATTATAAGCGGAAATACTGCCACCATAAAGAAATGTCTAGAATAAAGTTCTAGAGTCATGAAGGAATCAAACCAACATAAATATTTGCTGTTTATCACCACTCTACACTTGTAAACTGACTTGGCCCATCCAAGAGCCAGGTCCTTGATTAACAATGACATCAGTGTGTGGAGGCTAAAGTCTATTGCCTCAGGTCTTCCACGGGCTCCTGGCTTTGCCCTTTGCATGCTTAGCGTTATTTTCTGGTTTCTGGAACACTCTTGTTCTTTGGGATTGCTAACCCATCCTAACTCTTTACAGATTGACTCTTGCTGTTTTCTATGCTTGAAACAGATTTACTCAGCAAGTTCCTCCTATTCTTGGTCACCTTGTTTAGGGTTGTTTGTCCTAATTCTCGTTCAACATATCCAAAACTCCGAAGATCGTTCAGATAGCCATTGTGCTGCATATATGTGGCACACTCGATCTTTAAACATTGATCAGCATATTCGATGTAGGTTGGAATCATGGCAAACAGCAATCAGTAAAAACATAATGATAGATGAAGGCAACAAGGTCACGAGAGTGGCTCTTAGGAAATTGTTTGCTTGGTGTATCAGTGATTACAGAGAGGAATGAGAGCAGCCCCAGGATAGCCGTGAAAGGCTAATTCACAGAACGGTGTCACGTGTCTCTGACTTCTGTGCTTATGGACCTTACTTCAATCAAAATACTGTAGCAGATGTACATGCCAACAAGATTTCTGATCTCCTGTGAGTATAGTGAATTCAACTACCTGGTGGCCATCTGCTCTTAAGTGACCTACAGACAGATGAAACCTAACGTGTCTGTGGTACAACTTACCGTGGCCTAACCATTTTTCCTGTGTTCTCTAGCTCCACGGCACTACCACCCGCTCAGTTTTTCCAGTCAAAAGCCTGGGAATTGTCTTCAACACTTCCTAACACTCACCCACCACATCGAGTTAATCACCGAGACCTGCCTATCCTATCAACTAAAATTGTCTCTAAAATCTGCCTACTTCTCCCTTCCCATTCAGTTTTCTGAGAACACATAGTTGCTAGCCCAGCATAACACATAATGCTTCCCGTTCACTTGCCTGGTCTTGTACTTGACCTCTCCATGCCCACCCATGCATTCTCTCCACCCTGCACTCAGCCGTCTTTCTAAATTTCACTCCGAATCCTGTCACTTCTCTGCGGACTGTCTTCTCATAGTTCCTTGCCATGCAGATGAATGCAGGCTGAGTATTTAGCATGGACCGTAAGTCCCTTCATGATTTTGTCCCTTTGGGTTCACCACTTCTAAACATTTCCTCTCCAGCTATTCTGAAATATTTGCCGTTCCAGGAACACTCCATTTTCATGCACATCTCTGGGCTTTAATTTGCATATACTCTGAGCTCACCATGGAACATCCGTTCTCCTCTCGTTCTACCTTTCCAGGCTAAACCTAATTATCTTCAGGTTTATGCTTCAGTATTAGTTCCTCTAGGACAGGGCTAGGCATCCTTTCATTCCCCAGCACCTATGCCTACACAATACAGGTATTTGTTGACTTTTTGAAATAGCTTGTTTACTTGTCTGCTTCTCTCTGCAGACTGTAAACTGCTTAAGAGGGGAAATAGTCTATCTTATGTTCATGTTATCACCAACATAACACATGGCAGAGTAAGTGGCTCAAAATAATTATTGGGTAAATCAGTAAATGCATGACAAGTTAATCAAAGATATAGGAAACATTTCTCCAGCTGCCATTTCATTCTAAGATGGCGGTATACTACATATTAAACCCAAACTATCACAGTGTAATTTGAAACTGTGTACTTTTTCAAATATGTCCTGGAAGAAACAGATAATCTGGCAAAAGTTTGATGCTAATGGGGGGCATCGAAGTAAAGTGAGTTCCAGGTAACTCACGTTTCCCTTATGTACGGAGATAATATCACTGACCCCATATCATTCACTTAGTCTTTCCACAGACGTTTATTATTTTCAGCAGAAATCCAAAATCCATAAGATTTGAGTTCTTTTGGGGTGCCTTGCTGACTCAGTCTACAGAGCACACGACTCTCGATGTCAGAGTCGTGAGTTCATGCCCCCTGTTGGATGCAGGGATTACTTAAGTGAATAAATAAATAAACAAATAAATAGGCAGATAGATAAATGAATGAATGAATGAGTGAATGAATGAATGAATGAATGAATGAATGAATAAATAAATAAATAAATAAATAAATAAATAAATAAAATTTGAATTATTTTTCCATTTTGGGGGATGCAATGCTGATTTATGCATATCGTTATTGCTTTTTTAGTGTCCAATGCTTAGAGATATATAGGATGGAGGAGAAGGTACCTGGAATGTAGGATAAAAGGTATTAGATTTGCAGTCGAATACCCAGGCTTTATGTCTTCCTAGCTGAAGGACATCCTACCAATTCTATCATCAAAAACATCTTTAAGTCCTTCTTCCTCTCTCATCTCTCCATCACTAGCCAAGTCCAGGCTACCATGATTTACGACTTAGACTCCTCTTGTTCCTAATTTTGCCATTCCTCAGTCCATTCTCCATCCTTCAAATGACCAGGGTGATCTTTCCCCTCCAACTCATGCCACATTTCCTCTGCTTTCCTTTCTTCTTAAAAAAAAAAAAAATTTCACTGCAGCTACAGTGGCGTTTTCAGAGGTCTTCCTATGAGCAGTGCCCAGAGTCATTGATACCTCCTGCTGCTTGTGAGCAGAACCGACTCCTTGTTATGTGGCCCACTGTTTGCCTCCAGGCAGGGCATGCCACTCCCGTTGCTCTCTGCGGCAGCCCTGAGCTCTGGGAAGATGCTGAATTATGGAGTGTACAGCTTCAAAGGCAGACAGACCTGGCTTTAATGAAAAAATAAATGATTATTTAATAGCAATTATAAGAATAAGGGGAACAAAGATATTCGCTATTTGTTGTTAGTGTAGGTACTATACTAAATTAATTTTCACACATCACCTCTTTTAGGCTTCAAAACATCCGCCCCGTATATTATCCCCACTTTCTACATAGAAAATTAATAGGCAAAGAGGATAAGTATCTTTCTCAAGCCATCCAGAACTAGGAGAAGTAGGGATTTAAACCCAAGTGTGATGATTTTAGAGCCGGGACTTAACTTCCGTGGCGTACATCCACGTGGTACACAGTGGGTATGAGGTGATAAGTACCGTGGTGCCTCGCACATGTTCACTGTTTACAATAAATAATTGTCCCTGCTAGTCCCACTTTATGGGAGGAACCAACTCTACTTCCTCCGTATCTAACTGCTTTCTTTCTATTCTTCAATATTAGGCTCAGGCATAACTTTTCCGAACCCCTGGTGTCACTCTGGGTCATTATCTTACTGTATCCACAATTCGTTTGGTATTTTTTCACTTGCTGTGCAGGATCACAAGTTCCTGGAGGGCATTGGTTGCTTTTTGCATTTTTCTGCCTTCCTTCTCAACAACTGGCACGGTGCAGTACAATTGTAGGCCACTCAATAAATGATCGCTGAATGAATGCATTAAACCTCATAAGGATCAATCTTCCGACCTTGAACTCATTAGTCCTGTGCTCTAAAGAGCTGAGCTAACTCAAGTTAAACTAAGTATAATTAAAATAGATTTTTCTTTTTATTTCTTTTTTTTTCTTTTTTTTTTTCCTTTTTTACAGAAAGGAGAGCTTTGTGAGCCCAGTCATCGGTTAGTTCAATGTTTCTTGACTGGGGGAGATTCCCCCCACCCCAGGAGATATTTGGCAATGTCTGCTCCTAAACATCCTACAATGCGTAGGACATTCCCATAACAAAGAATTATTCAGCCTCAATGTCAATAGTGCCAAGACTGAAGAAGTCTGGGTTAGACAAGGCTATCAAAAGAGATTTCAGGGGCGCCTGGGTGGCTCAGTCGGTTGAGTGTCTGACTTCGGCTCAGGTCATGATCTCGAAGTTTGTGAGTTCGAGCCCCACATCGGGCTCTGTGCTGACAGCTCAGAGCCTGGAGCCTGCTTCACTTTCTGTGTCTCCCTCTCTCTCTGCCCCTCCTCTGCTCACGCTCTGTCTCTATGTCTCTCAAAAATAAATAAACATTAAAAAAAAAATAAAAAAAAAGGGATTTCAAAATTTACATAGAATTTATCAAACAATTGATAAGTATGTACTATGCGTCTATGTTGTACGTGAATTTAGATCCTGTATAGATGTTTGAAAAATAGGACAAAATCTCTAATGGTAAATACTTTTTTAATCAACATTTCAAATATACTGGAGAAACTCATGTATGGTTCAACATAACTAATTCAAAAGAACTTGAGAGAAAGTCACTCCTTGCTCTGTGAGTTTATATGAGCAGCCGGGTTTATTATTTACCATAAGACACAATAATTCATTGTGGCAACTGACAACGTGAGCTCATCAAAACATTCTTAAATTGGCGTTTTTGAATTACTAAGAATTATGTGCAGTCGGCTTGTGTTTACATTCAAAAGGAGAGAGATGACAGAGATTTTTAAGATATTTTGAAAATTGTTTACAATAATCTTAACACTTCTCTCTCTCACACCTTTGCTGTCTCAACAAATCGCAACCTTTGTATCAACTAGCATGAATTCCAATTAGTAGCATCCAAATGAACAAATATTTGATAACAGGATTAAAATCATATAATTCTTATACTGAAATTGTTTCAAATACACACACACACACACACACACACACACACACACAAAATCATAATAGTCAGATCTTTGTATAGAAACTAGGTATAGGGTCACAAGTAAAGCAAAAAAATGGCTCTGAGAAAGCACAGGGTTATAAAAGCAGAGCTTTTATTTGAAGTATAATTTATGTACCTGCAAGTAAAGAGTTTTCACATAAATCATCCTAATATTTTTAATAAAGACTTCATTTTTTAGAGCAGTTTTATGTTCATAGCAACATTCAGTAGAAGGTACATAGAGTTCTCATACGCCTCCTGCCCCCCAGCCTGCCCCATTATCAGTGTCCCCACCAGAGTGGTGAATCTGTGATGGTTGATGAGTCTTCGCTGATACATAATTATCACCCAAAATTCATAGTCTACATTAGGGTTCATTCCTGATGCTGTACCTTCTATGAGTTTTGACAAATATGTAAGGGATATATCCATGAATACAGCATCGTGCAGAGTAATTCCGCTGCCCTAAAACCATTATCATATTAAAATTAAAGTCAGAATAGGGGCACATGGGTGGCTCAGTCAGTTAAGCGTCCAACTCTCGGTTTCAGCTCCAGTCATGATCTCATGATTCGTGAAATTGAGCCCCACATTGGGCTCTATGCTGGCAGTGCCGAGCCTGCTTGAGATTCCCTGTCTCCCCTCTGTCTCTGTGTCTCTGAAATAAATAAATTAACATTAAAAATGAAATAAAATAAAGGTCAGAATAAATTAAGGCTTATAAGTTTCCTCAATACTGGAAATCTAACTTTCAGGTTAAAGAGAAGCCTGTCTCTTGTAGGTTATTCCCACAGCGATCCCATTCCAAAGGGGAACTGGCAGCTCCACATGGACGCCAGTTACAGAAACTCTTTCATTCAGTCCTTAACTTCCTCTTTAACCACATTATCCCTCAGAGAATGTAGGATATCATACCATAAAAATGTCACCCTGAAGGATAGGAAACAGGAAACTTCTGCCAGAGCTGAGAAGACTGCTTACAAAAGAAACATCTTGGGGTGCCTGTGGGGCTCAGTTGGTTAAGCATCCGACTTTGACTCAGGTCACAATCTTGCGGTCTGTGAGTTCGAGCCCCGAGTCGGGCTCTGTGCTGACAGCTCAGAGCCTGAAGCCTGCTTCAGATCCGTGTCTCCCTCTCTCTCTGCCCCTCCCCTGCTTGCTCTCTGTCTCTGTCTCTCAAGAATAAACAAACGTTAAAAGAAACAAAACAGGGGCACCTGGGTGGCTCAGTCGGTTAAGCATCTGACTTCAGCTCAGGTCATGAGCTCATGATATTTATGAGTTCAAGCGCCATGTCGGGCTCTGTGCTGACAGCTCAGAGCCTGGAACCTGCTTCGGATTCTGTGTCTCCCTCTCTCTCTGCCCCTCCCCTGCTCATACTGTTTCTCTCCATCTCTCAAAAATAAATAAACATTAAAAAACAAAATGAAACAAAACAAAAACAAAAGAAACATAAAACTTCAAGCTCAGGGAAAACTTGATTAAATTAAAATGTTCAAACTTGCAGGCAAGCCACATTAACTTGTAAAAAGAGATTTGTATCCTTCTTAGAGACCCTGCTGCAAAAAGATATCATGGAGGCAGTTTGAATAAAAAGTGGAATTAGGGGCACCTGGGTGGCTCAGTCAGTTGAGCATCCGACTCTTGATTTTGGCTCTAGTCATGATCTTGAGGTTCATGGAATCGAGCCCTGCGTCAGGTTCTGTGCTATCAGCTTGGGATTCTCTGTCTCCCCCGCTCTCTCTCTGCTCATCCCCCTGCCTGTACTCTCTCTCTCTCTCAAAATAAATAAATAAACTTTTTTTTAAGTGGAATTAAACGCTTACATGAATATCACTGCCCATGTGCTTAAATGGGTCATTCCTGTGGTCAAGAAGAGGGACTGGGTTTGGAAAATAGCAACCGCTGTGTCAGGCCTGATGGCCGATGACTGTATTCAAAGAAGTCAACCACTTTGTTACAAGTGGCATTTCTTGATAGTCCGGTCTCAAATATCTGAGACTTTTCAAGTGAGACTAATTGTGATAGTATTAATATCAACAGCATATTTGCAGTTGTCATAATTTTTTCAACTCACTATTAGGAGAGGTGTTTGGTGCAGTTGAATGAATTCTGAATTAAGTGTAGGGGTCAGACAACCTGTGTTCTATTGAACCACGCCGCTGACTAACTGTGTGGCCTTGGACATGTCATATAACTTCTGTCTGCATAGTTTTCACATGATAAAATGGGAACCAGAATGCTCACTCAACCCTGAATCCTGTTGACTGAGAGAATGTTGGCGAAAATCCTAGGAGAGGGAAAAGGGAGAAGAGTTGGTGATGAGGGATTGACAGGAAGGCAAAGATGAACTTGATGTTGGAGGCAACATCTGCTTGGCTTGGAGGAGGATTAATCCAAGCTGAGTTTCATTTCTTCATTCAATACAATTTTGAAACTTAATTAGATACACTGCTCTTCTTATGAAGGTATGGGGTGTGCAGAGAAGAGAATGAGTGCTAGACCTCTGTAGAGGGTCTGATGAAGGAACTAAACTACGTATAACACAGGTGGAGTATTTGCCTGACCTCTCCATCCATAGGGTATATCGTGAGTACAAGTGGCTACTTATGTGTCCATCATTGTGCAGAGAAGAGTCCTTTCGTTTGGAAAATTTTTATCTTTTAATTATTGGATGACTCTCATTCATTCTAAAACTCCTTTCATTATAAAAATAATATTAATAACTGCCATTAAGTGTTGGTCACTATCCACACATAAATCCCCTTTAAGACTCGTAACAATTTCATAACGGTATATCTTATTACTTGCATTTACAATGGGAAAAATCTACGTTCAGATGGGAAAAGTGATTGGATCCAGTCCACACAACTGATAGATAAAAGAAGCAAGCATCATCCCTAGGCTTGCCTGGATGGAAATCTGAATTTGCCCAGTGTTCTTTTTATGGAGACATGTGGCTTTCTTGTATAAAACTGGAGAAGCTCTCCATGCCTGGGCTGGGCTCCAGACCTGCCATTGTTTCTAATGATGAATGATGGCCATGGTTGCCCTGTAGCCCCAGCTTCTTATAACACTAGCTTGGTGACCACCTGGCCGGAGTGATTTATTGAAATGTATCTGTTCTTGTTTCGATGCGCATAAGTGCCTCGCCAGTGCACCTTGGGGTAATTATGCTGTGGATGAAGAACTGCCGTGTTGTTTATGTCCTGGAGCTGCCGCGCATGGCCCCCCAGAGGGCTCTTCCTCTTGCTAAGCTCTGCTCTGGGTGGTGGAGCTTGGGGTGGGGGGTGGGGGATGAGCGCTAACCTATTACCATGGAGACAGGGATGCCGATAAAGAGCGGGCCTCCTAAGGAAGGCGCATCTAGAGTCCCGGTGTTGCATCCCTCATCCCTCAGAGGGTCCTGGTGGAATTGAATAAAAATGCCGACCTTTTTCAAAAGGCCCATAAATAATTCACAACCCGTCTTCTAAATTTGTGCCTCCAACCTTCTTTGCTTCAGACATTCACCTCTTTAGGCAATAATTAATTTCCAATTCAAGATAGATTCTGATTCTTAAAACATTCTTCCTTTAATAGGCTCCTCGGTTGATATTAGATAATGATGCGTCTCATCTACCTTTAATAGCAGGGGTGGACGTTGGTGGATTTATCTTTGAACTTGGATTTCCTTCGAATCGCACTTTATGGTTCTTTGAATAAAAAGCTTCGCCAAAGAGCTTCAATTTCAGCTGTATTTAATTAAAGTTTTAAGAACAGGTCTTCCCCTCCACAATAGAACCCAACCAAATTGTGCAGATAAAAAGTGAAGGAGGAACTTAACTCGTGTGGATTGAACAACCTTTTTTTTTAAAGATCAATTTTACTAATAGTTCCAATGCAAAGGCAATACTTACTTCACTGAGGATTAAGATGTGATGCAGGTGTGGCAAATTCAAAAGTCCACAGAGGGCAAAAAGATCACGTACATGAGCAAATGAACTGAGTGCCATGTGACAGGGCAGGGGAGGTCCTGAAGCAAACTGGGGGCAGGGGGGAGAGGGGGTTGCATGTGGAGCCTAAAGCAGCTGTTTGCTACTCAGCTTTGCCATTTAAAAAAAAATTAATGTTTCTTTGTTTTTGAGAGAGAGACAGACAGAATGGGAGTGGGGAAGGGGCAGAGAGAAAGGGAGACAGAATCTGGAGCAGGCTGTCAGCACAGAGCCTGATGCAGGGCTCGAACTCACAAACCATGAGATCGTGACCTGAGCCAGTCAGATGCTCAACCGACTGAGCCACCCAGGCACCCCTCGGCTTTGCCATTTCAAAAAAATTATTTTAAGGTTTATTTTTGATAGAGAGAGAGAGAGAGACAGAGAGAGCATGAACGATGGAGGGACAGAGAGAGAGAGAGAGACCCAGAAACCAAAGCAGGCTCCAGGCACTGAGCTGTCAGCACGGAGCTCCCCACCAGGCTAGTGCTCACGAACCACGAGATCGTGACCTGAGCTGAGTCGGACACTTACCTGACCGAGCCACCGAGGTGCCCCGTCTTTGCCGTTTTTAAAGAGAAGCCAGAAATGGGGAAAATGGGGAAATTTTCCTAGTTTTAAGAAGATGACAGCTAACTAACAAATACTGAAGCATGTAGTGGGTAAAGCACACACAAATACACACAAAACAATATGTCCCAGACTGCCAGGTGGAGGCCTCAGATGATGTCTGTTCAAAGGTAAGCCTGGCACCTAGTAAGCTCTCGTAAAGATTAGTTATTCTTATTTGTTTCATTTGGTGACATGCCGAGAGGTTGGTACTTTTTCTTGTGTACGAATGGGAGTTGGAGGCTCAAAGATCTGAACCGGGGTATGAAAGAAGCTGACCTAGGTTTTTCTGGTTCCAAGCCCCAGCTACCTATCTGGTGGGTGGTTAGGAATGACTATTAACGGCTTGTACTCTTTATGCTGACCTGATAGCCATGATTTTTTTTTTTTTTTCGCAAAACGTCATTCTTGCTGCTTGCACTAGTCTTGTATCTGTCTTAAATTCAAGGAATCAGTGTATTAGGCAGAAGCTTTATGTGACCTTCCTTCATTTCTTCATCTCTTTTCTTTCTCTCGAAGAGGTCTCATGCATAGAATTCTCCATTAAAATAGTAACAACAACAATAATAGTAATACAAATAACAAGATACCTGAGAGATATTCTGGCCTCATTACGTCTAGGCTCAGTTACTAGCACTGTGACAGCCCCAAGGTCTGAATTCTTGCTGTAAAACCCCTTTCTTATCTTCAGAGGGAATGAGTCTCACGAGACTCCCTGTGGCCTCAGCCCGAATGCCGGGTTCCACAGCGCTTTGTCACTTTTAGGGTAAAGAGATTTCAAGCATCCAAAGTCCTCTTCCATTCTTGACATTACTTACAAAGTATGAACTATGAAAGTAATAATTTATTATCTTCCTTCTTTATTTTCTATGTCCCTTTGTTTATTTTTTTTTTAATCCAAGTTCGTAGTACAGTGATGTCTTGTAATAGAGTCATTCATTTTGTCTTCTATGTCCAAACATGTTTCTATTCTAGTAAGGAGAACCAAGAAGCAACTCAAGGTCAGTTAAGAGCTGGGAGCTAATGACCCGGGAAGTAGAACAAGGCGCGTAAGAGGAAAGGTGAGCTCTCGTTGCCGGAAGTAGAACCGGACGAGTACAACAGAGGGGAGCTCCTGTCCAAGGAAGGAGAAGATGGAAAGAGGGTGGAAAGGCGAGCTCGTGATAGAGGAAGTAGGAAACGGTGGGGAAGCAAAGGGAAGGGATGCAGATAGAGAGGGGCTCTCGGTAGCTGGGGATGAGGTTTTCTTTATTTTCCTGTCTTCATGCCAACCAAGGGCCAGCAGCGCCGAGGGTTTATCTGAAGATGACTGACTCCTTTCAAATTAGACTTTGTAGATTTTCTGCCTCTGCAGCTTAGGAGGCTTCAGAAATGTACTTATATGATTTCTGCCTCAGTGTCCTCATCTGTAAAGTTGAGAGAACGATACTGTTTGCCTCACGGTTTTTTGGGAGAATTAAATGATACACGTAAGCTCTTATTAGGGTGCCTGAACTATTAAATACATATGATACTATCACCCTTTTTATTTTTATTTCAAATCTTTCACGTTGCCTTTTTTTTTAATGAGCATATTCCTTCACCTACTCGGGTGTCTGTCACCCACTGGCCTCTTTATTGTACAGAAGCTTCTACAAGTTATTAATTAACAGTCAACAAGGCGATTCTTGGTGAGGCAGGCTTTCTCAACGTTATTAAATGCTATCGAAATCACATCTGCTAATTCAGTAGCATCGTGTCCCACAGTCCCAGGATACACTCTCAGAGTGAATCTATGACACCTCAATTGATGACAAATAAGTTACTTATTTCCTGACCAAAGGGTCATCGAGGAGTCAGAGATACCGGTCTCTGTTTTGTAAAGCAGATTTTCATATGAAGATAGCTTTAAATCAGAAGGTCTGAGTTTGGTACACATAATGCCTGCGGATGGAAGGAGAAAATCCCTGCCTCCTTTCCTTGGCATCAATTGTCAGTTGAGTGGAAATTTCCTCTTTTCCGTTTGGACGTTAGGATGATGGAAATCAGGTCTACCTGGCTTGAGGTTCTTATAAAAATGAATTTGGATAAGTGTTATGTAAGTACTAATAAAAAGCACCCAGAATTTATCCCGTCCATCCCCGCAGAGGTGTGCTTTTCTGTCTCATATCTCTTTTTGTTATTGCCTTCTTGCCTTTCATTGCTCATTGATGTACATTTTATTATCATGCGGAAAAATATGTGTTGCTTAATATAAGGTATGAGTAGAGGTGTTTGGCAAAGAAAACGTCCATTTCACTATATTACACATGCCCGGTGTTAATAGACCGATTTCCATTGGTTGGATGGTTACTTAAACCACTGAGCGGTCATCAAAGCAGACCACATAGTGTATACCCAGCCCCTGTCCCAGGTTCCCTGCCTTTCACATGAAATGGCTTGGGGAACATCATTTCTGCAGAGGAACCGCTCTTCCTGTGTGCTTGGTGCCCCACGGTGTCACAAGCTCTTTCCTATGCATGTTGTCATTTGGTTTCCATAACAAACCTGTGAGTCCAGCAGGGGATCATCAGTTCTATTTTATATATAAGGAAAATAAGCCTGAAAGAATATAATCAATTCATAAGAGGACAGCGGAGGGATTAGAAACCAAGACAATATGACTCCAGGGTCCTTGCTTTATTCTTTATCCACAGGCAGAGAGAGGTGCTTTCTCAAAAACCTCCCTATTAGTTAGAGTGCCTCTTTCTCTAAAAGGATCTGTGTACCCAAAGAGTACTTAAAGGCACAATCAGAGCAATCAGTGTAGTCATTTTTATCCAGGTGCCTCTAATCCTATTGTGGCTCTTCAGCTCTTCAAAACTATCGTGAGAACGTCGTAAAACGCTGTGGATTCATTCTGAGCTACAGGTTTGTTGGGACAAGAAAACCTAAAAAAACAAAATCCGTCATCCACAGTCACTGAGGTCACTCGGCACCGGTGAGGTGGCAGAAAGAAGCGAGGAGGAGTGAGACCTGGGCGTGGATCCTGAATCCACCCATTTCTGGCTGCATTGTCATGGACGGTCCTTGTGAGCCTTGATTGCTTCATCTGGTAAACAGAAACAATGCATTTTACGGATGGCGTGAAGACTGAAAAACATATTTCTTGTAAACTACTTAGCAAAGAACTTCATTCCCTAGACTTCAAATCGATAATAGTGATGGTCACTATTACAGCAATTTTGCTATTTGAATGTTCTAATATAGGGAAAGCAGCCTTTTGGAGGTTTCTCGAGCATATTTTGCCTTAGGGGTCCTACAGGTCTTTGGTTCTCCAGACCCAAAAATCATGAGTAATGAAAACAATGGATAATAAGCATTCTGTACTCATGCCCTCTGTACCTTCTGTTTTGCAAAGACTGGTGGTAACACTCACTGTGTTCTTTCAAAAATTTCATTTCAGTTTAACAAATGTTATCTGAGGGCCTAGTATGTGGAAGGATGGGATGGGAGGTGGATAAGAATGATCTTCAGCTCCAAGAAGCCATTTTATGAAGGGGGGTGATGGAAGCAGATATTTGAAAGCCGGGTTGCGTGTGCTGTGATGGCTCTATGCCCAAATTGGCACAAAGACCATAAGAGGGCCACTCAGCAAGCCTACAGCTTAGGAGGCAGGGGATTCTCAGAAGCCTTTTGGAATATAAGAGTATATTAAAATTAAGTATATTAAAATTATAAGAGTATATTGAAATTAAGAAGAGGCAGAAGATAACTTTGAAGTGGATTTCTGGAACCAGGTCATGGGATGCTATTGACAAGGTAGGGGCTTTATCTTGCAGGTTAAACACATACCGTGAGCTATATGCAGCCCATAGAATCTACATAGACTGTTGGCTCTCTTGGAGCCAAATGAATTGACGGGGAGCCTGGGTGGCTCAGTTGATTAACTCTGACTCTTGATCTTGGCTCAGGTAATGATCTCCCAGTTTGTGAGTTTGAGTCCTGTGTTGGACTCTGAACTGGTGGGATGGGGCCAGCTTAGGACTCTGTCTCTCCCTCTCTCTGCTCCTCCCCAGCTCATGCACTTGCTTTCTCTCTCTCTCTCTCTCAAAATTAATAAGTAAGCTTAAAAATATATATATATATATTTATATATATAGAGAGAGAGATAGAGAGAGGCCTCTGGATGGCTCAGTTGGTTAAGTGTCTGACTCTTGGTTTCGGCTCAGGTCATGATCTCACGGTTCGTGAGTTTGAGACCCACATCAGGCTCTGTGCTCACAGTGCAGAGCCTGCTTGGGGTTGTCTCTCCCTTTCTCTCTGGCCCTCCCCTGCTCACTCTCTATCTCTCTCTCTTGAAATAAATAATTTAAATATATATATATATATAAATTAATTGACATAAATAATTAAATATGATTTCATTTACAAATCCCAACCTTCTGGAGAAATCACATTTCTACCCACATTTCTGTGTAGTATCAGATAGCTGAAGCTGAAATATAACCGCCGTTAAACTCTAGGTGTGTGCGCTCAGATTTACCATCCCCCGCCTAACCCTTTTGATTACACTTGGTCCACTGCACTCATTTTTATCCTGTTGGCCACCTATCAGCATTTGAGAATGCCTTCTGCTTCTCCCATTGTCCAGCCCTTAGCAAACATATGAAGCTGCACCTATCAGAAAACTGGATATCAATCTCTTTATTGCATGGGTACTGCCTTTCGAAGAGTCAACAAACTGGTCCACTTCCCAAACACCAACAATCTCATCAAGCCATCTCTAATTAAATCCGTCAGGTTAGGGTCAGCATGGAAAGCAGATGGAAGCAAATTAATAGCTGTACTACTACTGGTACTACCACTTATGTCTCCTAACAATAATGACAGCTGACATTTATTTAATTCTAAGTGCCAGCAATTGTGCTATTCCCTTTACATGTATCATTGCATTTCAGTAATCTTACAAGAACAATTATTATTCCCATTTCACAAATAATATGACATGCAGAAAGGTTATTTAAATGGTCAAGGTAGGACTACCTTAAACACATATTCTCAAACAGGCTGTAGTGCCTCATCCAGGAAATATAGTGCTCCTAAGTGGTGGTGTGAGTAGGACCTGAAAGGTAAAAATAGGGCGAAGTAGATGGAGACTGAACATACTGAGACTTACAATGTCTCTTACGCTACATTTTTATGTGTTCAAAGAAATTATCTTTTAACCTAATTCAAACCCCACTCAAGGAAAGCCTACTCAGAATTGGCCTAAAAATTCTGCACCTTGAGCTGCCATCCAGGTATGCACAGGTCACAGCCTGAGACCCGGCCAGACCTGCAGCTGATAGAAAGCTGGTTAATAGTGATCTATAAACTCCGTCAATTAGTCTAGAAAGATCTTCTCCTTAAATAACAAACAAAGATAAAGAGCAATTTTAATAACTTTTAGGGGGAGATTGCAGGATAAAGGAAAGGAACTTCATCATGAAGGCTCTGAAGAATAACAAATTTAGGAAAATTATGGAGGCTAGTTTGGTATTTTCAGGGCAATGCAAGGAAACATTGCCTCTCTGAAACAGAAGCAGATGATCATAATAAGGACAGTGGGAGATAAAAAGATATTAGGATGAGATGAAAATACAGATGAGTGATATGGAAGATGGCAGGAAAACTAAAAATAAAAAAATGCAATAGCACAATTTAAATAATTCCTAAAACTGGAGAGAAAAAGGAAGGGTCAGGAATTCTACTTCCTGAATAACAGACTCTGTGGTTCCGATTAACCTTCTGCTGAGAAAACCTGGAAAAAAACTGGAAGAAATATTAATGAAACAAACAAACAAAAAATCACATTGATGTACATGCAAGATAACATGATATAAAATCAAGAGGAACAACAAGAAAGAAAACTGGATCGAGAGGTGAGCCACATAATAAGGCTATAAAACACAGATTAAAGCAAATAAACAACTGTGCTAAATATTTTCCAGTTAATAGCAAACATGATTGATAATTTGATAGGGGGCCTTGGAAACCATAAAAAGGATCACCTTGAAATTCTAGATATGAAACAAATATATGATAACTAAGAATGACAACTTAATGTATTATGTGTTAAAGAGCAGATGAGATCAAGCCAAAAGTAGGATTAGTTAACTCAAAGAAAATATCTAGAACGACACTTAGATAAATGAATCTTAGAAAGAAAATATCTAGAATGAAACTTAGATAAAAGGTAAATGAATGCGTATACAGAAAATGTAACACGCCTGGATAATCCATTAAGAAAATCTCATAATAGATAGTTGGAGACCCAGAAGGGAAGGAGAGGGGGGGAGATTGCCTCAAAAATGACAAGAGGGATTAAGCTACACATTCCAGAAGCCCTAGAAATCCCACGCAGGATGAATATATGAAAACAACACACCTAGGAACATTAAAACAAAACTGCTAAAACCAAAAACAAAGATTTAAAAAAAAACCCAGTGACTTAATAACAGAGGGAAAGTGGGGAAGATACATTATCCTCCAATGAGCAGCAAAAATCTAGATGACTTATCAACAGAATCTATAGAAATCAGAAGACAAAGGAACGATATCTTCAAGGTGCTGAAAGAAAATGATAGACACCCTAAAGTTTTATGCTTAGAAAAATAAACCCTTCAAAAATGAATGTGAATTTAAGATATTTTCAAACAAATAGAAACGAATGGAATTCATCACTCGCAGAACTGCACTAGTAGAAACACTAAAAAGAGGCATTCATTCAGTGCACAAGAACCGTATGCCATTTAGAAGCTGAGAAATGGAAGAATGAATAAAGAACATCAAAAAGTAAATACTTGTGTAAACGTAATCGCAGCAGAGAACCAGAATTTGTCATGAACTCTACAAAATAATGAGAAAAAAAGACCACCCAACAGGAATACATGCACAATCCTTTAACCAGCCCCATAGGAAAGAAGACATTTGTGGCCAAACACCATGTGAAAGTGTTCATCCTCATAAGCAATCATGTGGTACAAATTGAAATCAAAATGAAGTACCACTAAACGCTCACCAGGATGCTGAAACAAAAAGACGGATGATAGTAGCGAGTTGGTGGTGAGATGGGGAAGTGAGGGCAACTCTCATGGGCAGATGGTGGAAGTTAAATTATTAGAGCCACCTTGGAAACACAGTGTAACATTATCAAAATTGATAATTAACATGCTCACGACCCAGCAATTCCATTTCCTTTTATATATCAAATCGAAACAGAAGCACTGGGGCACCAGAAGACATGCTCAGGAAAGTTCGTCATTGGCAATAGCTTCAAGATGAAACAATCCGAATGCCCATCAGCAGTATTATGAATAAACAAGTGGTGGTCTAGTCACCCAACAGGATGCTGTAGATGAGGGGGTCAGCAAATTACAGCCCAAGGGCCAAATCTGGCCCGTCGCCTGTTTTTGCAAATACACTTTATTGGAACATAGCCATGCTCATTCTTTTACATAATGGCAATGGCTCCTTTCATGCTACGACACAGTTGAGTTGTTGCAGTAAAGCCATCTGGTCTGCAAACCCAGAAATTTTTAATACCTTCTCTTCACAAAAAAGTTTGCCAAACCCTGGCATAGACCCATGAAAATAAATGAACTATGGATACATTTGTTAACATGTATGGATCTTACAACCTTGAGCAAAAATAAGCCACACCCTTCAAAAAAAATCACATAAATAACATGCTTTGAAATATATTTCTGATCTCCTTTCCCCGCGTTTAGAATTTTCGCCTTAACTCTGTCCTTCCAGGTGACCAGTACAAAAATCTATGTTTTTGTATCTCACCCATCAGAAAGTCTTACTATGGGGCGCCTGGGTGGCTCAGTCGGTTGGGCGGCCGACTTCGGCTCAGGTCATGCTCTCGCGGTCTGTGAGTTCGAGCCCCGCGTCGGGCTCTGTGCAGCCAGCTCAGAGCCTGGAGCCTGCTTCGAATTCTGTGTCTCCCTCTCTTTCTCTGCCCTTACCCTGCTCATGCTCTGTCTCTATGTCCCTCAAAAATAAATAAAACATTAAAAAAAATTAAAAAAAAAGAAAGTCTTACTAGCTCAACCTTTGACATACATTAAGTGTCTAACTCCATCTCACCACTTCTTCACCTATCATTCTGGTTCAAGTCACCATCACCTCTCATTGGGACTATGGCAATAGCCTTCACTGATATCTCTCCTTCTGCCCTTGGCCCTATTCGTAGCAGGTAGAGTAATATCATGAAAAAACAAATCAATTGAGGCTACTTCTTTGCTCAAAACTCTTAACTGGATTTCCTTTTTAGAGCAAATGCCAAAATTCTTACTATCATCCATATGGTATTGCATGATCTGGTTTTAGATGACCACAGTGGCCTTATTTCCTGCTACTCCCCCTGTCATTCTATGTAGACCCGGCGGACTGTTATCTTTGCTTTTCCTTGAATATAGGAGTAGTCAGCATCGCTGCACATCTGCTTGTTCCATGTTCTCCTCTTTCTGACACCCGCATGGCTTACTCTCTCACCTACTTCGGGTCTTAACTCCAATGTGTCTCAGTGAGTTCTTGCTTTCCCTTTGTATTTAAACATTCACCTTCCCACTCCTGGCATTCACTCGCCTGCTTTATTTATCTCCAAATTATTGGTCACTATCTAAAATACTCTATCTCTATTTTTTCTTGTAAGTTACACAAGGTCAAGGAATTTTGTTTCTTTTGTTCACTCTTGTATCCCAAAGGCTTAGAACAGTGAGTGGCACAGAGTAACAAGTAAATGTTTGTCTCACAAAGAAATAAACTGAGAATGTTGGGAGTTCTAAGAAAAAATAAAAGTGAGAAAAATAACAGGAGAAATGATAGGTATGGAGGACAGAGAAAGGAGGTCTCACCTAAACGTCAAAAATGTTCGCAAGGGAAAAATCAAAGTCACTGGAGCGTAGGTATCAAAGATAAAAATTTTTAAAAATCCCAGTAAGTAATTAGTAAGTAAAGACAAAAGGGCTTTTGCTTCTCTGATGCAATGAGTGAAAAAGGACTGACAAAAACACATCCCAGCCAAATTTATGATGTGGCAGGATAAAAGAAATTTTGACAAGTCCTCAGTTAAGGGAGTGGGGAAAGAACAGGTTACCAACAGAAGAACACAAATCATCTGGCTCAGCCTTACTACATCAGAAGTTAGAAGATAAAGAGTGACAGCTGATGAGTTTTAAGGGAAGAAGGTTGTGACCCCGAATCTCTACACCCATCTCAGTTCCCAGCTACCTTTCATGTTTGTGACAACGGAGACGTGTTCTTCCACATGCAACAGCATAGAAATATGCCACCAATGTTTTCGTTTGTTTGTTTGTTTGGGGAAAAAAAGCACAATCACCTGAAGAGATTCTCCAACTAACTGCAAAATAAATCCACATTAAAAAAATCAAAAATAATCAAGTTAACAAATTAGACGTACTAGTACCCCTTTGTCCTTAACGTCAGAGTGCCTAACACTGAAGAGGGAATATGGGGCAGCAGAACAAACATCAGATGACACATGCGAGTATAAATCAGAGCTTATTCACTAATTAATCCTAAGTGTCCTAATTAACACTTGGGACAGAGTTGTCAAGCTCTTCGAGTCTCAGTTTCATTATTTATGATATTAAGATCATGATACCTGAGGCTCACAGATGGGTTGAAGAGATAAAATTCGATAATACACGTGAGTAGGATTTATAAATTACTCTAAAAATGTTAATACTTATTATGACTCACCTAAGAGTTTATACAGCTTTCAGTCAAATTGGTAAAGTCACTTCGTTGTGGACTGTTTGGGTCCCCCTCCCCATATTCCTGTGTTGAAATCCTAACTCTCCATGTGAACATATCGGGGGGTGGAGCTTTGGGAGGTGATTAGGTCATGAGTGTGGAGCCTTCGTGAATGAGATTAGAACCCCTGTGCGAAGAGACACCAGAGCTGGCCCTCGTTCTCTGGTGTCTGCTGTCCACCTGTGAGGACCCAGGGAGGAGACAGCCTCTGCGAATCAGGAAGGGGGCCCTTACCAGACACAGGCTCTACAGGCATCTCGATCTTGGACCAGTCTCCAGAACTGTGAGAAAAAAAGTCTGTTATTTAAGACCCCCGGTCTGTTGGGTTCTGTTCTAGCAGCCTGGACTGACTCAGATACGCTTTTAGTTTTCTTTTCAGTGGCCAGCCATTTCCATGAACAAGGCATTTGTTGTGGAACAGCGAAGAGCTCGCTGTATTTAGAAACATAAGTCTTTTTTATATAGGTCTCAGTTACCACAACCCAGATCTAGCTGCGTAATAACAGGCATCGCTTCCTTCTGCAGAATTCTATAGAATTGGATCTCAGCCTTAAGTCACATTTGTGATTTGTACGTGAGTCACTCAGGTTATTCTCTTAATAGAAACTATAGTCCCTGTCGTGAGCAGGTGCGTTTCTTATTCAGTTCTTTTTGAGGGTACTGTACGGGCTCTAATCCTGGCCTTGACCCTGTGTCCTCAAATGCCTTTCCTGCACGGAGCCTTTCCTCATGTCTCCAGATGCCCATCATCTCGGCTCAGTCCGTTTAAAACTTTCAGTGTGAACCGAACAAGTACATGACTTCCAGGTTCATCATATTCTTTACGATCCTTCGTTGCTAATTTAGGGTTGTGTTGTTTACATTTTTCACAAACGTTCATGTTGGAATTCTAACTAAACTATGACTAACTGATCTCCATACCAATCTGTACAGTGATAAAACAATGTCTATGACATAACCTTACAAAGAGGAAGGATGTAAAAGTTGTGTGTACCGTAAGATCTACATTATGTAAAAATGCTAACAAAAAGCTTGGAATTGGACCTCGTGTTGAGAGTAGTTATGTCTGGGGAGTTGGATTAGCTTATTATTAGGGAAAATTGGCTTTATGAAACAATAGTTCCCTGAGATATTCCAACTTGTCAAAATGTTTAAGAAATTCTACAAGTAAAACCCTCATCTCAGAAATTCACATCACAAGTAAAATTATTAAGTGATGCAATAAATAATTTAGTAAAAAAAATTACCTTAAGTTTTTTTATTCTAGATTTCCAAACTTATTTGGAAAGAGAATTCTTTAAATTTATTATCGAATATAATTTCTTGGAACACACTTTGGAAACCAAATATTCCAAAATGTCCCCAGTGGACATAAATTATTAACATTAACAATTTTTTTCCTTATTTTTAATTTTTATTATCAAAGTACCATACTATACTCTGTTTTGAACCAGCAAACAATGCAAGATTTTATTTAAAAGTTAATAATTTCATGCCAACTCATTTTCATTTCTATCTCTCAAGGTAACAAAATTTAGCATATTGATATTCATTAATCCATTTCTTTCCCCACAGACAAGTTTATATGTTCATGTGCACAAGTGCTTAGGGTTAATGTTGTTTTACAAACCAATTATTTACAAAAGTAAGATCATTTTATATTACATTATTCGACCATTCTTTACTTTCATCTAACTAAATATAACCATCTCTTAAAGTCTAATTCAGTTTTTTGAATAGTTAGATAACTTTGCAAAGAACGGATATATCATAGTTTATTCAGCCATTCCCCTAATGATGGACATTTCGGTTACTTCCACTTTATTGCCAACACAACGATGATGTATCCTTGCACATGTGTATTTATTTAGAGGCATTTTTTTAAGGGGATCAATTATGATCAGTACAATTTCTGAATCAGAGTATATATTTATTTTTATTTTAGTAGATATTGCCACATCACTTTTCAATAACATCGTAGCATTCCTACCCCCTCCTGGTAAATATGCCCATTTCCCTGTCTTCACCAGCACTTGATACAATGGTTCCTTTTATTTTAATGGTATAATGAATCAAAAATGGAATTCTATTTCCTTGTTTTTCTTAATAATATAACCAAGTACCTACATATACAAAAAATAGATAATTTTTTGTTGTCTTTGTTTTTGAACTTGATAAAATTGTATCATGCTATGGTTATACTTGCACAACCCACAAAAGTGTCACATACTACTTGTATTGTAAGACAAAATGTTGCACTTTTAAAATTCATCCATGTTGAGTAATGTGGCTACAATTCTTTTTTTCACAACTGAATAGGATTTCCATGTGTGAATATATTTAATGTATTTATTCTCCTTTCAGGGTACATTTAGGCTGTACATTGAAAGATTCCCCAGTATCTTTGGATTCTCCTATATAATTTACTATACCTAGTCAAAGTTCCATGCACTTCCATACCTAAAAGTGAGATTATTAGGTTATAGGATATAAAAATTTTTCGCTTCATAACTTTATTTAACAAATAATTTTCTGGTGATGTTACAAATTTATACATTAGAATTTTATATAAGTTATCATTTCTCCAAATTCTTCCTTATACAGTAAAACCTTGGTTTGAGAGTATAATTTGTTCCAGAAACATGCTTGTAATCCAAAGCACTTGTATACCAAAGTGAATTTCAAGAATCGATGGCTCAATTGTGATCATGTGATGCTCAGTGTCACGTACTACTTGTATTGTAAGACATCACTTGTTTGTTAAGTTAAAATTTATTAGAAATGTTTGCTTGTCTTCCAGAACACTTGCAGAATAAGTTACTTGCAATCCAAGGTTTTGCCGTACTTGGTGCCGTCAGGTTTTCTTTCTTTATTCATTTATAACATTTATTTATTTTTGAGAGACAGAGACAGAGTGCGAGCGGGGAAGGGGCAGAGAAAGAGGGAGAAACAGAATCCAAAGCAGGCTCCAGGCTCTGAGCTGTCAGCACAGAGCCCAATGCGGGACTCAGAGTCACAAACCGTGAGATCTGACCTGAGCTGAAGTCGGCCGCCCAACCGACTGAGCCACCTAGGCACCCCTAGGTTTTAAAATTTATAACAAATTTGTTGACTTCTAATGGTCTATCGTTATGGTGCCTCACTTCCGTTTTGATTTCCTGGAGTAAAAGTGAGATCGAACAGGTCATCCGTTTATGCTTACTAGCCTTTCACATTTCCATTTCTTGGGAATACCTCTTCAAGGCTTTTGTCCATTTATCTAATAAGGTGTTTGCCATCTTTTACTTACTAATAGTTTGGGGGATTCTTTGCCATTTACACTCGTGGGGACTGTTGGGGTTAACAGCTGGGGTTTGATGTCACTCCCTGTAATGACTTTCGCATACAGTTACTGTTAGGATTTGTTCCGTTAACATTTGCTGAGTCGAGCTCTGGGATGGTGAGCTGTGGTCCAGCAAAAGATCACAAGAGAAAGGGAGATACCGAAGTTCATTATTCACAGGTCCTGGAGGAAGGACACTGCACACCTTGGAGGGCCATGGGGGGAGAAGGAAGCAGGGGGGAGGCAGAGAGAGGCAGATGTGGGGCACGTGTATTTATGAGGGTCCATCACCAGAGGGCTTTGGGGTTCCATATTGGTCAATTCAAACCAAAAAGAGCCCCAGGGTTTTGGTAAGCTCCACGGGAGTCTTTTCTAAGGGGCAGACAGGGAAAGACCCTGAGAGGTAGGAGAGACTGTTTATCAGAAGTGTTTGGGGGGATCATATCAGGAATTTACATTTGCTCGTGTTCTCCATGCTGTCTGTCATCTAGGCCATGCGCTTACACGAGGGGCTCGTGTCAGTTTAAGACCCCCGAAGACTGCTTGGCCAAATAAAATAGATGCTGAGGCGACGTTACCCAGTATCAACTCTGCTTCTCTACCCTAAAGTTACTGTGTGTCCTGTAAAATTAATACATGTTTTGAAGGGAAGGGAACAGTTTAAAACTACATACATATTTGATCCCTCATCGGACTTTTAATGCATTCCCTTTCTGAATGATACCTATATGGATTCGTGGTTTCCTAAATGCTTCAGCGGGGTGTGATGTGCTACTATCAGTATTTATTTTAATGCTCCTATTTCTCCAGTTTGGCCAGTAGGAGCCCCTTCAAGCCGGCTTCCGTGACCTTTCAGCACATCCTTTCATTCTTTGAGTGCTTTCTTGCTTTCTGGCATGATAAGGTGTGTTAGGAGCATCCGGCACTTTGTATGTCCGAGCTCAGGATCAGCCATATCTCCAAGGACCTCGGATTCTTTATGATGCAGAATGTTAATTGGAAGCCAAGATCTGTGTTTATGTGTGTTCGTTGTTATCAGGGTGTCATTATCCCAGTATCTCCCAGTAAAAGAAATAGGGACTAATGGTGGGGATGGGAAGGAGAGTATATACATATATACACATATATGTATGAATACAAACACACATAAACATATTAACAACTACATATACCTTTCTGTTTATACATATCGAAAGCCATTAGTCCACATCTCTGGTAGGCAAAATAAGGGCCCTTCACAGATGTCCACAGTCCAATCCTTGCAACTGTGAACATGTTATCTCATTTGGAAAAGGGGGATTAAAGTAATAAATGGAGTTAAGGGTGCCAGTTAGCTGATCTTTAATAGGAAGATTGTCCTGGATTGTGGAGCTTCGTCCAACGTAATCACAAAAAGTCTTAAAGGTGGAAGAGGAAGGCAGAGAAGTTCGCAGCGATGTTATATGAGAATGAGTCGACTCATCATGCTGTCTTTGAGGTAGAGGAAGGGGCACAAACCAAGGAACGCAGACAGCCTGTGGGAGCCGGATGACACCTGTCCCTTCCATAAAGGAGTGCGGTTCTGCCAACAGCTTGATTGGAGCCCGTTGATACCTGCGTTGGATTTCTAACTTACAGAACTAGAAAACAATTAATTTGTGTTGTTGGGGGTTGCCAAGTCTGCAGTAATTTGTTAAAGCGGTGATGGAAAACGGGTTCAACCGTGGTAGCTCCCGTTCTAATCCAGTCTCCCTGGCTTGTTCTAGATTCCTCCTTTTGTGTTCGTAACTCCCTTCTCCAGCAACAGGAGTTCTGAGTGGCATTCTCCTTAGAAAAGCTTCCTGTTCTTCAGTCTTCCTTTTACAGTGAGTTTTCCATCCTCGCCTCCGCCCACCCACAAACAGAGATGCCCTCTCCACCCTGCTGTGTTCTGGCTCACCATGCCAGGTCCTCCCATACCGGGTCGTTCTCATGCAGGGAGGACCTCAGCTTGCTCAGATACTAACATGACAGGCTGGGCCCCCCCTCCACAGGTGTGCCTTTATCACCCTGCGTGGGATCTCGTTATCAATACTACATCCTCTCTCCGTCTGCATGGATGCCCCGTTCCCTGCTCACTGTGACCCTCCATGCAGCTATCCGGCCCCCTCCCCAGCCTCCCGTCTGATCGCTTTGTCTCGGCGAATGGCTTTACACCTACATTGTTCAGAGAAGGTACAGAAACGGAAAGCATGAGAGAGAGAGGGGGGATATTTGATATCTTACCTAGAGGGCAGATGTTTTACTTATTCTCTATTTCCCTTACTCTGTGCCGGATTCTGGATACTTTCCTTGGTTTTATGTTCTAGTTCCTTGATATTCTCTTCAGCTATGCCTCCTATGTTATTTTTAAATTAATTTAAATTTCAATTTGTTCTTCGTTTTGTTTTACTTTCAACTTCCTGAATAACCAGGAGGGTTGAACACAGTTTATTATCATTTTTAAATACTTACTGGGATTTTCTCTTCTGTGAATTGCTTAGCCGTATTTATTGTCCAGATTTCTATGGAGTTTGACAACATCCTCACAGTGGTTATATCTGAACTGTTGCATTACGATTGGCTTCATTTAATTATGGATGTGTTTCAGTTTTCTGAGTGATCACTTAGAACTCAATTACAAGCTTACATTCATTATCATCGGAAAATCAATTTCATAATAAAACAACTAAAAAGTGGTTCTACAATTTATTCTACTTTTAAAAAATATTTTTTTAATTTTTTATTTATTTTTGAGAGAGAGAGGGAGAGAGCGGGGGAGGGGCACAGGCAGAGGGAGACACAGAATCCGAAGCAGGCTCCAGGCTCCAAGCTGTCAGCACAGAACCTGATGTGGGGCTCGAACTCATGAGCTGTGAGATCATGACCTGAGCCGAAGTCAGCCGCTTAACTGACTGAGCCACCCAGGCGCCCCTACATTTTTTTTAACAACAACAACAAAATGGCAGATGGTGAGAACAGAGACAGAGATGCTCTGTGTCCTAACCGGCTTATTCAGGGACGGCTCATTACCACTGTAAGCTCTCATTCTCCATCTTCAAATCCAGTCATTTATTTTTGTTACTGGTTTTAAATAAGTAAAGCTGGTATAGTATTCTCCCTCCAGAGATGGATGATGGCTGATGCTCACGAAGCCTTAGGAGAAAGCTGCTGTCAGACTGCCAAGGCCACGTAGGCCCGTTTATGGAAGGTATTACATTATTTTCTGAATTCACTCTCTTGTTCCTGACAGTCGGTAGATTAATTTTGCTTTTATTGGTTTCCCACCAACACTATCCTCAATATTTGTAGTTGCACACTGTTCACAAAAGGATTAATCTTACGGAAGAACATCGCTAAGCTTAAAAACCAAGGGAGGGGGGTGGGAAAATGGGGGGCAGGGCTGTCTAGCCACCCTGAGGGCTTCTGCCAATTGATCAATATTAATCTACTTCCTTTTTCTTCTTCTTTACTCCTCTCTCCTCTCATCCCTGCACGTTTCTTTGCAGGTTGTAACATTTTGCTTTTTAGGCAACTCACATTTTGAAGACGGTTTTATCTAAAAAAAAACGTCGAGGCACATGGTAACCATGCACTATGCATTTTGCTTCTGAGAAGTCAGCAATAGATTCTAGACACCAAGAGGTTCACAGGGGAAGAGAAGGAACTGGGCTTGACATGAAACACACCTGCATCCCAGCTCTGCTACTCACTGCCGCCAGGAGCCACAATGTCCTCATCTATAACACATGGACACAAATTCACTGATTAATTTGTTAACTCCGTAAGCATTTATTGAACAGTTACTATGTGTCAGTAATGTGAGCTGTAATATTAAATCTGAGGAAAATTGGCACATCCTAGGAAGTCAATAAATACCAATTTCCTTTCCATATATAAGAAAGGTGGTACAGACTACATCGAATTATAAATTTCCAGTTCCCTGATGATAGCTTTAAACCGAAGCTAGCCCATTATTGGTCCATTAACTTGGGCCTTTGTGGTGAAAAGCGGCGTCTTATTACTTGGGAATTGACTTGTGAGTTTAATAAGTAATAACATTCGCCACCCTGAAAACCTCAGGAGGGAAATGTTGCAGAATGTAATTGAGGTATTGTCTGTCAATTTATTTAGTGGCCATTGAGGAGGAGGTGCGAAGTTCTAAATAAAGTCCTTTGTACGGCACCTTGCACATCTGGAAGAACTCAATGCAGGTTTCCCCTGCTCTCAGGAAGAAACCCCCAAATTACCGCTTAGAGTTTTCTGATACCTTAGGATGCATCTTGCTAAGGGGTGTACAAAATAAATCAAGATAGAGTACAGATGCTCACAGACACAGGTCTGAGCTCTGGCAGCCTGATGCTGAGATGCCGAGTGTAGTTCCGGAGGAAGGAGCTTGGTGGGGCCGCTTCCCTGCTGCTTGCGGCCGCCTCTACAGTGGCTATGGCAAAAGAAACATGGAACGCTATCTTCACTGTCAGCCTTTTGTCGTAAAAGCAAAAACCCTCTTTGGATATTTGGTTAGGAAAAATAGGTATTAACGTAGGTCTTTCATAAAAGCAGAATGGTGTAACGTGGACTTTTGAAAAGCGGGGGATACTTGGATTTAAAATTCTGACCGTCTTTGTGATTTCAAGTGTAACCAATTAATCTGAGTTCTGGACATGATAAAAGAATCAACACGTAGTCAATTCTATATTGTGATAGACAGCGGAAATCACGCTCGTACATGGAGCACACACACGCACCTACGCACACCTCTCTCAAAACGCAGATGCGGGTGGGGCGCCTGGGTGGCTCAGTCGGTAGACTGACTCTTGACTTTGGCTCAGGTCATGATCTCACAGTTTGTGAGTTTGAGCCCCGTGCCAAGCACTGCACTGACAGTGCCGTGCCTGCTTGGGATTCTCTCTCTCTCTCTCTCTCTCTGCCCCTCCCCTGCTTGCTCACAACACTCTCTCTCTGCCTCAAAATAAATAAATAAACATAAAAAGACAATGCAGATATATTTCCTTTGGAGTTGAGAGGGAGCGACGACCAAGAACAAGCTCTCTTTATAATCATCCTCTTTGCCATAATCCAACACGAATCAAGATATAGTTGTTATTTCTAAATGATGGCTTTTGTTTGTTTGTTTGTTTGCTTGTTTTCCCAAGTATCACATTGAATCTGAATATTAATCCAGTGTCTTCTCCAACATGGGCTCTGGGGATTCACTGACGCAGCCAGCTTCCAGATTTTGTGAACCCAGAAGTTGAGGCCCACAGAGGAGACATGACGTGCCCGAAGGGTGCACAGCCCATTGTTGCGAGAGACAGTAGAAGGCAGAGTTCTCTTTCCCTCACTCTGCCTGCCTCAGGATCAAGGAAAATAATATTGGGGACTAAATTCAGGCCTAGCTCAACTTCAGAAATTTTCTTCGAATAATTGAATCAGTAGGTTTGTGGCTTCTTGGGAATCATGATGTTAGACCCCGGATAGAAATAGCCTATCCCTTGGTGGAAATGTGTTACATTTAAATTGATACTGCTTTTCCCTAATGTGCAATTAGGAAAGACAAAGACCTACTTTTGTTAAGTGTCGTTAAGGGAAAATGGAGCCGGTGTCTCCTTCTCTCTAGGTCAGTTGTAGTCTCGAAGCCTCTTTTTGTCTAGGTGTCTATTGTTCTTAATTGCTAGGAATGCTTCTCAGGGTAGCAGCCAAAGATCTCTCTGGGTGAGGAGACAAGTCTGTCAGAAAAAGACAGATACCATATGTTTCCACGAATAGGTGGACTTTGTGAGACTAAGCAAAAACCAGGGGGAGGGCTAGAGGGGAAAGAAAAAAAAGACACGGAGAGGGAGGGAGATAAAACATAAGAGACTCTCAAAGACTAAGAACAATCTGAGGGTGAGGGAGGTGAGGGAGGTGAGGGAGGGGGGAGAGGGGGTGACGGATATTAAAGAGGGCACGTGTTGGGATGAACACTGGGTGTTATATGTAAACCAATTTGAAAATAAACTATTATAATAAAAAAAAAACATTAAAAAAAAATTCACAGGGCCAGGGAAAGGGGACACCTAGCATGTGCCAGACACCCATTCAACCTTCAGAACTACCCTGTAGGCCAGGCATTATCATTCCTTTGTGTATTCCTGTGTCCATTCATCTAATACGTCATTATTTAGTGCCGGCTCTGTGGAAGCGATGCTGAATAAAACAGACGTTGTTCCTGTCTTTGTGGACCTTACTTTCCAGCACAATAGTCAGATCGCAAGTGAATAATTAAATACAATT
This sequence comes from Paguma larvata, assembly GCA_030068075.1. Taxonomy (NCBI): domain Eukaryota; kingdom Metazoa; phylum Chordata; class Mammalia; order Carnivora; family Viverridae; genus Paguma; species Paguma larvata. The sequence continues at coordinate 66,348,140 of CM057838.1, forward strand.
GTCACTACCAACCCCATTTCAAAAATGAGGAACTTAAGGCTTCGTGGATTAAAATGCCTTACACAAAGCCACTCACCAATCAAGCAGGAGACCTCAAGGTCCCCAGCTAGCTGGGTTCCACCATACTTACTCTCAGCCTTCCAGAAGATGGGAGATCTCAAGGGAAAACTTCCTTCCCGCCAAAAACAAGGAGGGCCAAGATTTCACTAGCGAAAGCAGAAAGCACAGAGGATCAACGGCTCTAGGTAAACACCACCCAAGGGGAACCACAAAAGTTTATTTTGACAGAACTCTTCAAGTAGGCTTTCCATTTTATTTTATTTTCTAACAGCTTTTAATTTTTAGATCAGGTTTAGATTAATAGTAACATGGAGCAGGAGCAGGAAGTACTGGGAGTTCCCACATACCTCCTGTGTCCACACCTGTTTAGCTCCCCTCATTATCAATGCCCCCCACCCAAGTGGTACAGTAGTTACAATTTACAAACCTACATAGATGCACCATCACCCCAAACCCATAGTTCATACAGGGTTCACTCTCAGTGTTGTACATTCTGGGGTTTGGGGCAAATGTGTAATGATACGTATCCACCATTATAGTAGCATACAGAACAGTTTCACTGCCCTAAAAATCCTCTGTGCTCTGCTGATGCACCGCTCCCCTCACTCTTGACAGCCATGGGTCCTTTTAGTGTCTTCATAGTTTTACCTCTTCCCAGAATGTCATGTGGTGAGAGTTACACAGTATCTAGCCTTTCCAAAATGGCTTCTTCCACCTAGTGACATGCATTTAAGGTTCCTTTTTGTCATTTCATGGCTTGATAGCTTATCTATTTCTAGTGCTAAATAGTATCCCATTGTCTAGAAGTATAACTTTATTGTGCCAGGTGTTGGAATTGGTCACACATTTTTTTCTTCATCTATTGAGATAATCATGTGATTTTTGTTTTAATTATGTTAGTATGATGTATTACATTAATTAATTAATTTGAAGATGTTAAACTAATCTTGCATTCCTGGTAAAAATCCCACTTGGTCACCATATATATGTATATATGTGTGTCTGTATATATATATATATATATATATATATATGTAATGTATATATATATGTGTGTGTGTGTGTATATGTGTGTGTGTGTGTGTGTGTGTGTGTGTGTATAATCTAGCTACATTTATATATATATATAAATGTAGCTAGATTTGGTTTGTGGGCATTTTATTGAGGAGTTTTGCACATGCATTCATAAGATATATTGATCTGTAGTTTTGTTTTCTTTTTAAAATTTTTTAAATTTTTTTTCATTTTTGGGAGAAAGAGCACAAGTGGGGGAGGGGCAGAGAGAGAGAGAGAGAGAGAGACATAGAGTCCAAAGCAGGCTCCAGGTTCTGAGCTCAGCACAGAGTCCGGTACGGGGCTCAAACCCATGAACTGTGAGATCATGACCTGAGTTGAAGTCTGATACTTAACTAACTAACCCATCCAGGAACCCCTATAGTTTTGTTTTCTTATAGTGTCTATATGTCTGGTTTTGATATTAGGGTATTATTGAACTCATAGAATGAGTTTGGAAGTGTTTCCTCCTCTCTTCTTTGGAAGAGTTCATGAAGTATTTCTATTAAGCTTTCTTTATATGTTTGGTAGAATGCAGGAATGAAGCCATCTGGACTTGAGTTTTGCTTGTTTTTAATTACTAACTCAGTCTTTTTTTTGGTTATAGGTCTATTTAGCTTGTCTACTTCCTCCTGAGTCAGTTCAGAAATTCTCCATTTCTCTAACTTTTTCACTTACTGTCATACAGTTGTTCATACTATTCCCTTATAGATCCTTTATTTCTGTAATGTTGGTAGCAATGTCTCCTTTCATTTCTGATTTTAGTAATTTGAGTTTTCTCTCTTGATTAGTCTTGCTAAAGGTTTGCCAACTTTGCTTACCTTTTCAAAAAACCACCTTTTTTTGTATATTTTTCTATTGTTTTTATATTCTCTTATAGTTTCTATTTCATTATTCTTTAATGTTTATTATTTCTTTCTTTGTTTTTGATTTAGGTTTAGTTTTCTCTTGTTTTTCCAGTGTCTTAAGGTAGAAAGGTTACTGATTTGAAGACTTTTTTTTTTTCTCAGTACAGATATTTATAGCTCTAAATTTTCCTCTAAAACTTCGTTAACTGTATTTTATGTTTTGGAACAGTATGTCTTAATTTACATGTATTTTAAAGTGTATTCTAATTTACTTTGTGATTTCTTCTTTGATTCATTAGTTACTTAGGAGTATTCTGTTTAATTTTCGCATATTTGTCAGTTTCCCTATTACATGCTGTTATTGACTTGTAATTTTATTCCATTGCTTTTAGAATGAAATTTAAATTTAATTCTTATTAATTTTATTGAGGTTTATTTTATGGTTTAGGATATGATTTTTTCTGGAGATGTTTCATGTGCACAAGAAAAGAATGTACAGTTGACCCTTGAACAGTGTGGAGGGTAGGGACACTAACCCCTTGTATCGTCAACAATCTACATATAACTTTTGACTCCCCAAAACTTTTATGTTGACCAGAAGCCTTCCCAGTAACTAATACACAGTCAATTAACACGTATATTATATGTTAAATACATGTAACAAAAACAAAGAAAGTAAAACGTTATTAAGAAAATCATAAGGAAGATGCATTAATAGTACTATACTCTATTTATCCAAAAATTTTGCCTGTAAGCGGACCTGCACAGTTCAAACCCATGTTGTTCAAGGACAAAATGTATGTTCTGATGTTGTTGGATGACATCTTCCATAGATGTCTGTTGGGGCTACAGCATAGCTCCTATATCGTTGTTGGTCTTCTGCCCGGTTATTCTATCCATTGTTGAAAGTGGGTTTTTGAGGTCGCCACGTGTTACTATTTGAATTTCTTATTTCTACTTTCATTTCTGTCTGTTTTGCTTCAGGTATTTTGGTGCTTTGTTGTGAGCCCCCTTTGTTGTGAGGTGCAACTAAAAATTTTCAAATAAAAAAAACAATAGAAAATATAAGAATGCATTTTTGCAGGAAGGTTAACAATGTTGGGGTTAGCCTTGTTTGACTTACGTCTGTTTAAGTCTGTGTATGGGCTATGATGAAAAATGAATTTCTCATCTTTAAGTTGTGGGAAAAAGCATTTGAAAGCCATAAATTCATCAAGCCCTGGCCGTATTGCCTTCGGAGTTTTACAGGCTGGATTTAAACCCCACCCCATTTTTCTGCTTTACTTGACTAACCACTGCTATTTTTATCAGCCTCAATTTAAATAATAAATACTTCCTTGCGGGGGACTTCCTAATTCTATAGGATAAGTTAATTTTGCTCCATGCTCCCATAGTACCCTGTACCGTCTTTCTTGTAGAGCTTACTGGGATGCCTTATCTCTCTCTCCCTTCCTCTGCTGTAAGACTTGTAAGGACAAGGATTACGTAGTTTTTTTTTGTTTTGTTTTGTTTTTTTTAATGTTTATTTCTTTTATGAGAGACAGAGAAAGGCTGGAGGAGGAGTAGAGTGAGGGAGACAGAGGGTCTGAAGCTGGCTCTGCATTGAGGGCAGAGAGCCTGACACGGGGCTTGAACTCACGAACCGTGAGATCATGACCTGAGCTGAAGTCAGGCACTCAACCGACTGAGCCACCCAGGTGCCCCGGGATTACATAGTTTTTATTCGCTACTTCATCTGTAGTAGCAAGAAGATATTTGGCACATTACCAATGGTCAAGAAATAGTTACTCAGATTATGAATGAAGCACAAATGATACTTCCTGTATAGAAAAAGTCTGGTAAATAAATATATCTATAAGAGTTGACTGTGTATTAGACACTGCTAATTTTATAATTTCATTAATACATTCTTGAGGATGTAATATGGTGGTTTCCATGATATAGAGGAGCGAATTGAGCCTCAAATTGCTAAAATAGCTTCCCCAGTGTTACACCATACTGTCTAGTAAGGGACAAAGTGAAAGTCTCGTAAAAATTTAGGAAAAAAAGAGATAGTAGTTGATGGGAAAGGTCAGCGAAGGCTTATTACAGGAAAGGAATCCACCCTAGGCCTCAGGGAATGCTGGAATCTGGGGCCATGCCGACGAGTAAGGCAAGCAGCCAGTGTGTAGAGTGGGGATGACAGAATTAGAACTGATCTCGGGGTCGGCACCAGATAATACTCAAACTCTCACCGCAGCATCAACAGAAAAAAAATTTTTTTAAGCTCCCTTTCAAGTTAAGCAAAGCAAAGATGTATTACACTCCCTCCCTTCTCACGGCATTCTCAACAAGTGAGGCAGGCTGCTGGAATGACAAATTAGGGCAGCAGTCTGCTGGGTGTCCCTCGTAAAGGACTGAAGTCCCCTCTGGGTTTTCGTGTTAATGAAATGTGAAGATACTGCACCATCTAGTGGTTGTACTGGATGCACGTCTCTATCAAGTTTTGCTCTCTTGGTTGCTTATTACTCATATGGCCTGACACGGTGGAGATTCCTGTTGAAGGCTCAGGATAAAATTTTGTCCTTCAAGTCTGGGACTGAGGTGTGTCGATAAAACAGAGAACTATCATGGATGGAAATGTCTTGAGAGATCTGTTTTACTACTCCAAACCCATGGAAAATCTTAGGTAGGTTTTTATAAGAAAATTATTGGAAACATCATTGAATTCTAGAGGGAGAAAATTTCCAAGTGTTATCAACAAAAAGAGATCTCAAAGCAATGTTATGAGCCACAGCTCAAGTCAGAACCTCTCAGGTTATAGGAACACGTTCTATTATCTGTCATTTCTGGGTCAGTTTTGATTTATTGATTTATATCCTCATTGTGGTTTTGTATTATGATGCTTTTGTAGGCTCGCGCATTTTTGATGAGATGTCAAGCATTGTGAATTTTACCTTGTAGGGTCCTGATGTTTTTGAATTCCTATAAATATTGAGTGTTTTTCTGGGGCCCGGTTAAGTTACTCAGAAATAGCTTGACCTTTTTGAGTTTTCTTTTTAAGCTTAATCAGTGCCAAAGCAGCGTTTGATTTAGGGGGGCTTCTTTTTATACTACCTACAAGCTGAGAATGATTTTCACATTTTAAATGGAAAAAGGAAAAATAATATAAAACAGAGACTTACTGTGGAGTTTGCTATGATTAATTTTTCCCTGGGATTGAGGCAAGAGCATTCTTAGTATTCAACTGATGTCCTATTATTATGAGATTTTTCACTCTGGTTCTCGGTGACTCTTACAGCTTCCACTTAGATGTGTTATACATCATATTCATTGGTCCACCATTTGCCAAAGCATATTACATGACCATGCGTGACAATGTGATGGGGATGTAAGCTCCCCCATAAGGAGTCATGTCCCATTGTGTCAGCAGGTAGGGGTCTATGGTCATTATACTGGAAGAAAATGTGCACAATCACAAATCAAATCTAATATACACAGCTAGATCAAATCAGGTATAGAGGACCTTTGAATGCAACACTAACTCTGAGCCTTTATATGTGATTGCAGAGTTTCTCGTAATGCCAGTGAGTTCTCAAGAAGGATTTTTGTTTTTATCTTGTGTTTATATTCCAGTAGTACGACACTTTATATAAGCTTATTTGAAAATTATTGTATTCTATTAACAGACATGTTAATGAATTATTATTAATTATGTGTTAATAGAAGTCTTGAATTTCACTGTTATTAGGAGATTTCAGCACCTACATTTACATTCAAGGTTTCACAATATTGGTGAGAACGGAGGGGATCAAGAAGCAAACAAACATCAGCATATTTGGGTGCCTGATCTTGCAAGCACTGTGTAGAACATATGTATTTATTTCTTTTTTCATCCTCACCAAAATTCTTCGTGGTAGGTATTAGTGATTCTGCTTGATGGACAAGGGATTTGGGTTTTACGATAACTAAGTTGGTCATAGTTTAGACTGTCAGGAAATGTTAGAGTGGGGATTAGAGTGCAGGTCTGTCTGACCGCAAAGCTGTCATCTTAAGGGCATGACATATTGCTCTCTACAGCAATCAGTGAGGGAAGTGGTCAGCAGCCACTGGTACAGTCTGCAACTTATTCCCCCAAAGTTCCTCCTTGCTCATTCCTTCATGGTGGCCATAAAGAAAATGAGATCACTTGCGATGAGAAAAAGTCTGACACTGTCGGCTAATTGGAATTCATGATTCTCCTTTTATAGACGAATTCAAGTTTGAAACTTACATTTCCTGATTTACTAGGGCTGAAAGCAATGATCTGGTCATAGCAGAACTTTGGGGATAGTCCCTTAATTAACACCAATGATTTTGTAAAATTTAAATGCTACGCGCTTTTCAAGGTTTAAAGATACTTGCAGTAACTACTTTGACATTAGTTGTAGCAACTTCTTTCCAGATATGTTTCCTGAGGCAAGGGAAACAAAAACAAAAATAAACTATTGGACTATATCAAAATTAAAAGCTTCTGCACAGTGAAGGAAATAATCAATAGAACTAAAAGGCAACATATGGAATGGGAAAAGATACTTGCAAATGATATATCCGATAAAGGATTAGTATCCAAAATATATAAAGCGTTAGTATCCAAAATATATAAAGAATTTATAAAATTCAACACCCAAAAAATGAAAAATCCAATTAAAAACTGGGAAGAAGACATGAACAGGTATTTCTCCAAAGAAGACATAGAGATGGCCAACAGACACATGAAAAGATGTTCATCATCTCTTACCTTCAGGGAAATGCAAATCAACACTACAGTGAGATACCACCTTTAGAATGGTTAAAATCAACAACCCAAGAAACAACAGGTGTTGGTGAGGATGTGGAGAAAGGGGAACTCTCTTGCACTGCTGGTGGGAATGCACACTGGTGCAGCCACTCTGGAAAAGAGTATGGAAGTTTCTCAAAAAAAAAAAAAAAAAAAAAAAGAAAGAAAGAAAGAACTACTCTATGATCCAGCAGTTGCATTACTACGTACTTACCCAAATAATACAAATAAAAGCAATACATGCACCCCAGCATTTATAGCAGTATTATCTACAATGGCCAAACTATGGAAACAGTCCAGGTGTTCAGTGTCCACCGATTGATGAATGAATAAAGAAGACGTTGGGTGTTTGTGTGTATGTGTATGTGTATATATGTATGGTGGAATATTATTCAGCCATAAAAAGAATGAAATCTTGTCATTTACTGAGAACTGGATGGAGCTAGAGAGTATAATTCCTAAGTGAAATAAATCAATCAGAGAAAGACAAATATCATATAATTTCACTCATATGTGAAATTTAAGAAACAAAACAAATGAGCAAAGAGAAAAGGGAGAGAGAGCAAGGGAGAGAGTGAAAAACCAAGAGACACACTTTTAACTATAGAGAACTGATTACCAGAGGGGAGGTGGGGGGAACGGGTGAAATAGGTGATGGGGATTAAGGATGCATCATTTGCTGTGATGCATGTCGGGTGATGTATGGAAGTGTCAAATCGCTATGTTGTACACCTAAAACTGACATCACACCGTGTGTTAACAACTGATGTTTAAATAAAATACCAAAAATATTTGAAGATTCTCGACAAAAACAGTTGCTTACAATTATTTAAAATTGATCCAATTAAATGGCAGTTGTTCTTGCTGTTAAAAAAAATTTGAGCATAAAGCATAACTATCTTTTGTGTAGTTTGTCCATGTTTTTTTCAGTCAGCTCCATATTGATAGATATTTGGGTAGTTTCCAATTATTTGCTTTTACAAACAGTGCCTCCTTTGTATCAGCTTTTGCTACAAAATGAAATGCAGCAAATAAACACAAAAACTCGTTTGAAGACAAAAATAATCATTTATTGTTTATCTCTTAAAGCCCAGCTGTGGGTCTGGCACACTGTTGCTTTCATTCACATACCATCATTCAAAGCTAGCCTCGCGGTCAAGCCCAAAGTCAAAGGCGAAAAAGTGCTACACCCATGCCAAGGGCATGACGAGGCTGTGGATACAAGGAGAGCTGAATAATTGGGGTGAATAATACCGTATCCTTCAGACCTGTGTGAAATTTTATCAATGTGTCTTTGAAATATATTCTTAGAAGTAGGGTACCGGGGACAAATATCGAGTGCACATGTAATCTTTCTAGATTTTACCAAATTCTCCTTCATAGTTGTTTAAATATGTCTTTACTTCTGTAAGTGATTATTTTCCCCCAACTCATTTTGTCAGTCAGTATAATTTTAACTTTTACTTTTAGGATTACGAGCAACGTTAAGGATCTTTTCATGAATTTAAAAGCCATTTGCTTGTGTGTGTGTGTGTGTGTGTGTGCGCGCGCGCGCGCGCGTGCGCGCACGCACGTGCACACGTGAATCGCTTGTATTTACTCCTCATCGCCCCTCGTCGTCTTGGGAATATACAATCTGGCCATCATTCCACGGGTGGGAGCTATTTCAAGGACATAAGTGAGAGAGTGAGGTGTTGTCGAGATCCTCTGGATGGTACCTGTGACTGAACCCTGTTAAGGCCTCCATATATACGGCTCAGATTCCATCAGGCAGATGCAGAGATACACTTGTCTTGGGGACCCCAACACAAGCCTCCTTCTAAGTTCAATTGTCTGTTACCCCTGCCACCTACTGACCTGGGGTGGCCTACCTCTCCTTTCTTTCCTCAGTCTCTCCTTGCGGTCCATGCACAGGAGCCAAGTTCAGGGTTCTCTTGGCAAGTCCCAAGTCTGCAAACCAACAGGAAGACTTTCATCTTTTACTTGTCTATCTTTAGGAGCTGTTTACACTATAGGGAAATTACTAGTTTGTCATTTTTTCCCCCGGTATTTTACTTGGCTTATTATTGTGTTTTGGCATACAAATGTTTTAAATTTTTATTTAATCAAATTTACCAACACTTTTCCTTTTCGCTTCTGGATTTGAAGGCACTGTTAGAACATTTTCTCTACTCATGCTTTCTTCTTATACTTGCATGGTTTCATTTTTATACTTAAGTCTTTTGTACACTTATGATTTATCTTACTGTAAGCAATGAATCAAATTTAACTTTTTAAATAGAGTTGTCCAGTTATCACAATACTACTATTTTGAGATACTGCCTTTTAATGTATTAAAAGTCATATCTAATTGGATCTGTTTCTGGATTTCCTATTCCATTCCATTCATGTCTGTCTACTAGTTCGGGTCCCTGAACTAACTTCTAATTATAGTGATCTTAAATAATGTTTAAATATTTGATGGATCAGACTACCCAATACGTATAGTGCTGACTTATTTTGTTCAGAGTTTACTGTGTATTTGCATTAGTCACCTATTATCGTTCTTTAAAAATTACAACAAACTTAGCAACGTAAACCAATACTCATTTATTTTCTCGAAGTTTCTGTGAGCTGCGAATTTGGACACAGCTTAGCTGGGCTCACTGGCAATGGTCTCAGGAGGCTAGGATCAAGGTGGAAGCTGGCTGCTTTCTTATCTGAAGTAATGGATTTTTGAAAATTAAACCGCCTTTGAATTACTGGAATAAGTCATCTTTGGTCATGATGTACATTGGTTAACATTCTATTTGCAAATATTTTATTAAACATGGCTGCATCAATGTTTAAACCTGAGATTTGTCTCTAAGTTTCTTTTTTTTGGTATAATGTTTATCACATTTATGGATCAATATTAATTTTACTTCATTAAATTAATTAGGAATTTTTGTTTGCTTGTTCTTTTAAGTAGAATTGGGTTTATCTGAACTTTAAAAGATTTGGAAGAAGTTTTCTGTTGAAACTATCTGGGCCTGTTGTATTTTATGGAGGAAATTTTGTATCTATTTCTCATGAGTGTGACCCTTTCTAGACTCTGTCTTTCCTGGGGTCAATTTCAGTAGGTTGTGTTTTTTAAAAATTACGTATTCCACTTAATTTTTGTAAAGTTATATTGTAGGATTTAAAATTTTTTCCCTCTATTTTGGATCCTTGCCAATTTTATGTTTGTGCATTTTTTCTGCTTTTCCTGCTTAGATTAGTGATTTATCTATTTTTCATTGATTTTTTTAAAATTTTTTTTAATGTTTATTTATCTTTGAGAGAGAGAGACAGACAGAGCATAAGCAGGGGAGGGCCACAGACAGAGAGGGAGACACAGAATCTGAAACAGGCTCCAGGCTCTGAGCTGTCAGCAGACGCGGGGCTCGAACTCGGGAACGGTGAGATCATGACCTGAGCCGAAGTCGGACGCTCAACCAACTGAGCCACCCAGGCGCCCCCATTGATTTTTTTTTTAAAGAATCCGTTGGCTTAGTTTGTTGGGTGTCCAATTCTTGATTTTGGCTCGGGTCATGATCTCCCAGTTCATGTCAGGCTCTGCACTGCCAGCTTGGGGTTCCCTTTCTCTTCCTCTCTCTCTGCCCCTCCCTAACTTGCACATGCCTCCCCCCCAAATAAATAAATAAATAAATAAACTTAAAAAAATGGCTTTGGGGCACCTGTGCAGCTCAGTTGGCTTTAGCCCCCCCACTCTTGATTTTTAGCTCAGGTCATGATCCATGAGACTGAGGCCCATGATGGTCTCCGTGCTAACAACTTGGAGCCTGCTTGGGATTCTCTCTCCCTCTCTCTCTCTCTCTCTGCCCCTCCTCCATGTGCATGTCCCCCACTTCTCAAAATAAATAAATAAACTTAAAAAAAATCGCCTTTTAGATTTATTATTCCTATTTTTCTCTTTTCTAACTTACTAGAGTATAATTTAGTCTTACCCACGTCCTGCTTCTTTTGATGGATTTTTAATTTTTCTAAACTTTGGAGTTGAACATTTATATTATTTTCATTTTTTTTGCTTTAAATTGATATATTTATTTAATATTATAACATGTACTCTGATAACTACCTCAATGGTGTCTCATAGAGATGGATATACTGTGGTCATAGTCATTATTTTTGAGAACTTTTGAATTTTTATCTTCTCCTTTGAACTAAAACTTGTTTAATAGCATATTTTTGAAAATTCTAGGTAGAAGAGCCATTTTTATGCACTTGTTACTAATTTACAGTTTTATCGCATTATTGTCAGACAATGCTCTTGTCACTATTACTACTCTTTAGGATTTATAGAGGTTTTCTTTGGAACATGTCCTTCAATTTTGTGATTATTTCTTGCATACTTGTAAAGAAAGTGTATGTTCTAAGAGGTCATAGGTCAAAAGTGGGATATATTACATATACGTTATATATTCTTTAAATTTTTTTTTTATTTTTAATGTTTATTTTTCAGACAGAGAGAGAGAGACAGAGCATGAGCAGAGGATGGGCAGAGAGAGAGGGAGACACAGTCTGAAGCAGGATGCAGGCTCTGAGCTGTCAGCACAGACCCCCACATGTGACTGGACCTGATGGGCTGTGAGATCGTGACCTGAGCCAAAGTCAGACGCTTAACCGACTGAGCCACCCAGGCGTCCCTATATATTATATATTCTAACGTAGACTATATATGTACATATGTGTATATGTGTATATATTTATGTTAGAATATATATACATATATATATATACACATTTATATTCTATCTAGATAAATATACATCTGAATAGATAGAATGTGTGTGTGTGTGTGTGTGTGTGTGAGCATTCCACTTTATTGATTATATAGTTATCCTTGGATCCCCCAGAGAGACCCTAAGACAAGAACTGATGTTGTGCAGATCGTCTCTGTACAGAGTCCTCCCTGGGAGCAGGGGTGGAGGACCGGAGAGGGTGAGGAAGAGTCCATGTAAGCGTGGTACTGAGGACGCCACTCGGCCACACTGGGACCTGGTGCTCACCTGGCCTCTCCCAGTGCCTGTAGGTAAGGCTTCTCATTCTTGTCCATTCTGGTTGAGTGATGACTAATCATCTCCAGTGTTGAGGGTTATCCTCTGAGGCTCTCATTCCTCGTGCTTTGGGGCCGTGGCCACGTGCTTGCCAACGGGCCCTCGCCAGTGTCGCGATGTGGAATTTCTGCAGCAGGAAGTGAAAGGCGTGTGGAGATAGGTGCCTGAAGCAAGGCCTGTCGGCAGGAGGGAGTCACACTCCGCCTGGAGCTGCACCCCTGGTGTGGCAGGAGTCCCAGGGGAGGCCCCGAGCTGAGCTTCGGGACACTCATAGCCTCGGAGGCGGGTGTTTCAAGTCTGGAACGTGCTTACTCGGTTCTGGTCGGCGTCGTGTTTCTGTGACTGAGATACGGTGTCCAAGTCTCCAGTCAGTGTTCTCTGTGCTTTCTCTTTCGTCTTGTTTAGATGGTGATTTATGAAAAGTGTTTCCATACGATTAGGGGAACAAATATTAATACCTGTAATTGCTTTATTGTATGTTGTTCTCATTAGCATTATAAAGTAATGTTTAATACATTGAGATCTAAATTCAATCTTGTTCATCATAAAGGTTGTGACCCCTGTTTTTTTTTTTATTTAGTACTAGCGTTTTACTATCCATGTATCTATCTATCTATCTGTCTGTCTGTCTGTCTGTCTATCTATCTGTCTATCTAATATTTTTAGCAGAGTTTTTAGAACAGTTTTAGATCTACAGCAAAATTGAGAGTTGAGTACAGAGATCCCCCCCGCCGACACCCTCTGCCCACTGCACACCCCCCACCCATTATCAACATCCCACACCACAGAAGTGCGTTTGTTATATCAGTGAACTTAATGCATCATTAGAACTCAAGTCCATGGTTTCCACTGGAGTTCACTCTTGATGTTGTACAGTCTGTGGGTTTTGACAAACACACAATGATAATTATCTATCGCTGTTCTATCTGTAGAGTAGCTTCACTGCCCTTAAAGTGCCCTGGGCTCGCCGCCGATTCACCCCTCGCTCCCCACGACTCCTGCCCAGCACTGATTCATTTGCCGTCTCCCTGGTTCGCTTCTCCAGAACGTCATGTGGTTGGAATCACATAGTATTCAGCCTTTTCAGATTGACTTGTTTTTCTTAGTAGTATGCATTTAAGGTTCCTCCGGGTCCTCTCATGGCTTGATAGCTGATGTCCTTTTAGCACTGAATAATATTCCATTGTCCGCATATACTATCCTTTTAGTTTTCATCTTTCTGAATCTCTTTATAATACAAGTATGTCTCTTATATAGAGCATAATAGCGTATTTTCCTTTCTTAAACCATTCTGAAAACATTTTCCTTTTAATAGGTGATATAGGTCTATTTATAATTACTGATTCAATGATATGGTTTGGTTTCTCTTAGTTCTGACGTATCTGTGCATATATCACATTGAGTGTATGCATCTACATATATTTAAATATGTGATGTTACATATATACAAATGGTACATACGTATTTGTATGTATTACATATCAAACGTATTTATTATAAACTTATAATTTTAGCTACTTGAATATGTATATGTAACTATGCCTAACTATATATATAAAAGAGCACTTCAACATTTTATCTATTTAATTTGCTCTTTTATTTTTATAAAGCTTTTGTTATTTTGGAAGATTTTTTCTGTGTGTGGTAACAATTACTTTTGTATTCTTGTCTTTCTATAATGTCCTGAATATCTCCTCTTAGCTATTGCCTACTGATTTTATTCTATGGCATTGTTTAAATTGGCTTTTAAATTAACTTTTCTCAGCATCTGGATTGAAGGAACAGTTTCTTACCCCCATTACTGTGCAAGGCCCTCTCAAATCCAAGCATCTACAGACCAATCTCTTTGCTCATGAACTCTCTCTTTTACTCTTAACTCCATGGTAGTTAAGTGTTTGCCAGGCAAATCCTGTCTTCAGAAATCCTTTCTCTGTATCATGTTGCCTAGAGAGCACATTCCATTCTTGTCAACTAAATCTAAGGGAATTCCTTCTAATCAATCGGGTAAGACCCCCTTTCTTGACCTCCTCCCTGACTTTAAGAGCTGAGATCCTTGTTAAAAAAAACAAAACAAAACGAAGAAAGTCCTTTGTTTGCTGGCCAAGTTATCCTATTTCTTGCACTGTTGTCTGAAACCTAGATCACTTTTGAGTTATACAGGGATAGCAGACTTTTTGCACAATTACTGGTTAAATTTAGTCATGGCCATTCTAATTGCTAACCATTAAACAAGTCATGAATTTGGCATCTGGAAACAATAAAGATTATGGGAAAGAATTAAGTAATCTTAAAAAGCATGAGCAGATGAGAAAGCAGTAGAATGTTTTAGAGGGAATGATAATCTGGATATGAATGGAAATGGACAAGGCACTTTTGCTCTTTGCTTTAGGAAGAAGCTATACTTGGGAGTCTTGCTATCTACAATTGGTGGAAATTTATTGCTTGGAGGAACAGGTTCAAATATTCAAACATAGAAAGTATCTTGGACACGCCAGTGTCAAACAGATTTGAATGCCAGGATTTATCACTGTTCACTACGGGATCTCAATGCCCCATCTTTAGGGGGTGACATTTATAGATTTATTTTTTAAATACAAGATCATTACCATGAGAAGCATTATTTTTGTGCATATGTGTGGAGTGATACGGAAACGGAAGAAAACATTACTACACCTCAACCATGATCTGTCTAGTTCAGTCTTTGTGAAAAGGTGAAGCACAGAGACAGTTCAGAAATGAAAGCAATTACTCTGGATTTTAGCACTCACTCGATGAAGTGTTTACCACTTAACCACGATTGAGAAATGCACACATTTTTTTTTTTAACCAGTAATGTGATTTACTTTGAGAGTCTCATTTCCAGTGGTGGGAGAGGGATATGAAATTAGTTTAATTTGCAACAAGGGAGATTTTCACTTTACGTCTAGCAAAGAACTTCCGGACCAGATAAAGTTTATTGCACGCTCATGTCGGAACACCTCGCAGAATGGACTGACTCCGCTTTTCAGCACTTAACACCTGGCGGGGGCCAGAGAACAATTAGCTTATTAGAAGCCGAAACTTTCCATTTTGCTCTCATTGTGAATCCAGGGTATATGAAAACTTGGGAGTCCAGCCAATCATCTTAGACATCTTTCTAGTCACCAGGCAGTGGACAGATCTCTCAAGGTCTATGAGGAGATTTTTCTCCCAAACTCACGTGGGGCTTCTTGTTCTCTGCTGCCTACTTCGGCGCACACCACGACGTGGTGTACTCTCAAAAGCAATGCCCAGCTTTGTCCAGAGGCTTATTGGGGGTTGGGAAAGTGAAGATTATATATGTTTCAAAACAGGCTTCAGATTTATGTGGAATCTGATCTCGGAAATACCACTTACTGGCTGTGTGTGTGTGGTCAATCCACCTGGCTAGGTTTAGCTTCAGATTCATCTGCATACTGGGAATGCCTGCTTTTGTATTATGGGTGCTGATACACCTTACCTGTATCACCCATTCCATCGCCCCAGTTACTGTGTGACGAAGTTACTATTGTTATTGGTCTCTTATAGGGGAGATGAGGGCTACAGGGAGACTACGTGAGCTGGGATTTGAGTCCCAATGGTCTTTCTTTGGTCTTACCCACGATTCTGAGCCACTGTGGGGAAGCGTGTCATGCACAGTGCCTGGCATACAGAAGATATCCAACAAACATGGGTATTTCCCAAAATAATAGCTTAAAAAATATTAATGAATTGATGGAAAAGAAATCTGCATCCAGAAGCACAATATTTTTTTAAATTTTTATTATAAATTTTTTGATGTTTATCTATTTTTAAGAGAGAGAGAGAGAGAGAGTACAAGCAAGGCAGGAGAAGAGAGGGAGACAGAATCCGAAGCAGGCTCCAGGCTCTCTGCTGTCAGCATAAAGCCCGATGTGGGACTCAAACCCATGAACCGTGAGATCATGACCTGAACTGAAATTGGTCACTTAGCCAACTGAGCCACCCAGGTGCCCCAGAAGCACAATCTTTTTAAAAGAGTTGTCTGTGGGCCGTGTACCTCAGAACCTTGGACTTGACTTCACACCTACTAAATCAGAAAAGCAGGGACTGAAAGCCCCGGAATGCCCACAGCAGTCCTCTGGCAGGTGTTTTGAACTCTGAAGCTTGAAGGCTCCTGACGTGGTTAAAAGATTATGAGCTGGGAGTCAGAGCAACTGGGACATTAATATAATATCTGGAACATACTATATGACTCTTTAGGACAGCTCTCTATAGTTTGGAACTTGCTTTTATGTGTATTCAAATCATTTAAAAATATGTGTGTGCGTATTGAAAATAATTTCATAGCAAAATCTCAGGAAACAGTTTATAGCCAGCTTTTAAATACAGCCTTTGCAATCAGCAGAATGATTTACGGTAGCAAAGAGGAAATAATCAAATGATACTTGATCGACAACCATCCTTCCTGCTGGACTGTGGCTCTGTGGGGTCATACCAGTCTCCCTTGCTCCCCGGTATCATATATTAAGAACAATATATTATGCCTACATATAGCTGATGTTTAATGAATATCTGTATAATATTGCACTTTTCCTGCCTAAAGCCAGGAAGATCTATAAAATGCTTTTTACCAGGGCCAACATATTTATAGTGGCTTTCACAGGCAGAAGGTATTTTTCAGAGCAAGTTCCCACTGGAAAAGCGCCATGCCTTTTAAAGCTTCTGGATTCACCCAGATTTTGCTTTGCAATTACTTAAAGAGAGTCCAAGAACTTCCTGTGATTAGCATGTTAACTCTGAGATGAGAAAGTGGCAGAGCTCACGCGAGCTTGGTTGTGATGATGCTGAATTAGGCAAAGACAAAGAGAAGAGGGCCTTTGGTCACTGTTTTCCATGGGAAGACGGCGGTATGCCAGGAAAATAGTAAGGAAGATTGGTAATTAACACATCTGTGCTTCAGTCAGTCCTAAAGTTACACGGATTGTAATTTGCTGTAAACACGGGCGCGGATCAGATGTGCGCAGTTATTTATATAACGTTAACCAAACCCGTTACCTAGTGTCCACCTTCTCATTAGCCAGACTCAGGGAGGTGAACCCATCAGCCTGGATAATGCAATTATCCCAGCAAGTCTGATGATGCCAAAGCTAAAACCTGCCAGCTAAATGTCTTTTGAAGAATGGTACCTTTTCAGTGCTTTCAGAGCCATTTGATCTTTCTTGTCTCGTTTTAGAAATGGGAAATTGACTCGCAGATGGTCAATAACTTGCTCAAGGACACAGCTCGTAAAAAAATACATCGTATCCGTAAAAGAGGGTTCCTAACATGGTAGGGTGCCCCTCAGCCCATTGTACGGGTCCTGTTAACAGGCTAAATGACTGTATTGAGTGAGGCTCTTCAACCCCACCTTCTTCATCTTTCAGTGAAAGAAGTGGAATGGAGAACATCCAGCGACTAGGAATCCTTCTCTGTGTCACTGGTCTCTGCACTAGGTGCCGGCAGAGGGCGCCAGAGCTCTTTGAAAGTTGATTTTTGTCCCGTCTTGAGTCTGGGCTTTCAAATCACACCGCCCTCCTGAATCAAATTATTGCTTGGGGGGTTGGGCGGGAGGTGTCGTGGAGTTATCTGACTCCTCCATTCGCTTTCTTAAGGAGGAAAAAAAAACAAACAACTTTTCATTAAATTGTAAGCTATATGCTGTTACAGCGTTACTTGTTAATCAAAACAGGCTTCCCCAATCCAAACGCAATTAAAACGGAGTTTTCAGACCTTTATCTCCTTCCTCCTGGGTGTGTGGCCCCCTCTGGGAACTCCTGCTGGGACTATGGCTTTGAAAACACAGGTATGTGTAGCAAGCCCTGGGTATGGCACCAGGCAGAGGGGAGGAGGTAAAGCTGGCCGGTCGATTAAAGAGAAAGGGGTCTGGAAGAGGACAGCCACGGTGGCCTTCTGTGGTGACCGGAATCTCTGTGAGACCTGCCCCAGAGACCCGGAGCAGAATTCTTTAGTCTCGGACTAAACGTGGCCAAGTTTCACGTGCCAAATGCATGGGAAATATGGCGGTGGGGGGTGGGCAAGGGGCGGTGAGGGAAGGAGGAGATATAAAAAAGAGATGGTACATATGATGGGTTCATGTCTTACACCTCAGCAAACGTCCTCAGCAACATGAGTTAAGGAGTTTCCCTAGCTGTGACACTTCCGGGTGAGGCATATTACCCCTTTGTAGAGCAATTCTACTTGCAGCATCTTCGACCGTCTTATTGGATGTTTCTCACTCAAGGATTTTTGAGAATTGCTTGAGGAAATACAAATGTCAAGCTCAATCTTTGACATTGGAATCGATCTTTGATCGTTGGAATATTTTTTCTTATTTTAGACTGAATTGGGGAAGAAGATCTCAAAGTGAAGGCATTCCGTTTGCTTTGCTCACCACCCAGTGAGGGATCATTTGATACTTGCATTATCATCACTTCCCTTTCCCAGGTTGGTTTTCGAGGCCACTATGGGAACAGGAGAGAATGCCAGTTATGCGAGCTGGAGGAATGCTCAGGGGGCCTATGGAAGTGTTATCCAGTTTGGGATTGTTAGAAGGATGAGTCCGTTACAGTCAGGCGTGGAGAGGTTTGGGGGGGGGCGTGTTTTGGGCAGGAGGAAGCCTTCTGGGGAAGACCATGCCCTAGGAGCGTGTTGCCCAGTTTTCCGAAACGCCGTGCAATGGAAAATGGCCGCTGTGCATGGCACCGTTGTGACTCAAAGCAACAGTTAAATCAGTTCATCAACAATATCAAATATGAGCAATGAAAGAGTTTAGTCAGATAGAGTTTGTTTATTCCAAGTCAAGAAACTGGATGTTGGAAAAGTCTAGAAAGAATTCTCTATTAGGCTGAACTCTGGTGGGGACGAGAGACTTTGATCTGATCTGAACACCGAAAGGACCAAATCTACTGCACCTACGTCTGTGAAATCTGATACCCGCAGAGAGCGGGGAGAACAGAAGAGCACTGACCTCAATTCAGCAGGTTTAATGGGGAACCATTTGACTTAATTGCCCACAATGACAGCTCATTTCCAGCTTACTGTGTTTAACTTGAGGTGTTCCAGATCTACTGTTTTATGTGTGAATGACTATCAGATGGTCTTCTGCAAGCCTAGGGACATGTGTCACGGCGGTGTGGAAACATGCCCTTTCTTATCGCCTTAATTTCCCAGCAACACCTAAGGAAGATGTCAGTAGAATAAAACCCAAATTTGAAATCTGTGTGTGTTTTTTTTTTTCTATTTTAATTACCTGGCTAAAGAACAGTCTACAAGCAGCTGAAAGGCCACCATCACCAAAGGGATGCAATATTGAGAAAGACTTGGTGAAGAGTGTCGGGAAAATAGAGTGCCTTCTCATTATTGCTACTTTTGTGTTTAGAGTCTGAGGAATTGGTGTGGGGATGTGGGGAGGATAAAGGCCATCTTTTGGCAGAATAAGAGGGAACCAGGAGGAAAGGACTTGTGATAGTGTGAATTCCCGGGCTCTAGAGTAGTATATTTGAGCTTTAAATTTAATTTTTTTGATGTTTATTTATTTTTGAGACAGAGAGAGACAGAGCATGAGTGGGGGAGGGCCAGAGAGAGAGGGAGACACAGAATCCGAAACAGGCTCCAGGCTCTGAGCTGTCAGCACAGAGCCCGATGCAGGGCTCGAACTCACAGACCAAGAGATCATGACCTGAGCTGAAGTCGTATGCTCAACCGACTGAGCCACCCAGGTGCCCCTATTTGAGCTTTAAAGGAAGTGTGGATGTCCTACAGTTCAAGTCCTGCATGTGATAAAAGGGGAAATGAAATCCCAGACAGGTTAACTGAGGGGGTAAAAGATTTTCCAGGACCTCTTTATCTTTCAACTATTATTATCAACCTGAATTCCTAATGTGATTCTCCACTACGTTCACAGTACAGAGTCTTTGGAGACACAAAGATGTTTAAGACATGGCTACTGTCTTCAAGGAGACAATACGCAAAATATTCATGAGGCTAGAAATTACTCGATGGCTGGAGTTTTGTCTTGTTCTATTCATCTCAAATTTGCCATTGCAAAAAATGCTTCTTGAGTGGGTGTACTGGGTAGTACGGAAGGACATTAGGGGGAGATATCCATGTTGGTGATTTAAAGGTGGCATCGGTAATGGTACCACAGAAGCTGTTTTAGCAGAGCTGTCAGGGATAAGGGAAAGTCTCCGGACAGAGTAGGCAGGGAAGGGCATTTCAGGAAGAAGAATTAATATGTACACAGTACTTGGAGAACTGTCAAGGGGCTTCACAAAAGAAGGGAAAATATAGGAGTTCCAGAAGATGAAGGACCCACAGACATAGACCAGATAATGAAGGATTTGAGGCGAAGTCTTTGGACTTGATCCTGTAGCGCCGTGCTTCTTAAACTTTCTGTGGTAAAGAAGGAGTTGTTGGTTTTTATTTGCCTATCTTTCATAGACTAGTGGCGTGTTGAGTTTGTGCCACAGATGACTCACCACGTGGGTCCAAAAGGACCTATTCAGTGGCACAAGTCCACTCATCACACCCTTGGATAGCACGGCCATGTCAAATGTCTGTAAAGTTTTCGAACACGTGTTCTCAGTTTCTGTACCCACCTTATCATGGACATGAACACAGGTCTCGGCCGTCTCCAGACCATGGACCACACTTGGAGCAGCATGACTGTAGATGAGAACCACCAGGAATGATCTAAGCAGGGAAGTGACTTGATCAGATTTGTATCCTGGGACAGCAACACTGACAGCAAGGTGGAGAAAGGTTTCATAGGTAGATACAGAGTCAGGAAGATGATTCGGGAAAGTGGAGCATTCATCCAGGCAAGAGACGGTGAGGATCAGAACGAGGGTCACGAGCATCCTGAGGGGAACAGGTCAGACATTTGAGAACCATTTCAGACACAAGAGTGCCAGGAGTTGGGGATTGTGGAGTGTGTGAGGAGACAGAGGAGGGTTAGAGATTCTGAAAAACTGGTGGTGTTGGGATCCACTTAACAGAGGTTTGAGCCTGAATCCTTGAAAGGGGATCCTGAAGACTGTCAGGAAGGGAACAACTTCTCTGTATGAGGGGAGGGTTTTTCTTAGAACAGAACAGAGAGAACACTCAAACTTTAAGAGTCAGAACCAGCTGCAAGCAGCCAAATTGGCTTAAGCATGTATGTGTCTAAATGTGTGTGCAGATAGGCAGAGAGAGAGATTGACAGACACACATTATATTAAAGTTGGTTGTAGCCATCCAGTTGTGTGGCAGAACATTCCTCTGCCCTAAAGTCATGAGCAAAATGACAGATTTGTCCATGTAACCCTATCCCGACTTCCTGTTTGAGAGCTTCCTCCTATCTTTCCACAGACTCCAAACAAGCCCCAGCAGGTCTGATAAAATTAAAATTGCTCTTTGGATGCAAAGAGCCACCAGTTCCTCTGTGCTGCACGGAATGCAGTTTTGCCGCTGGGACTCAAGGGGCGATGTGGTGGGGAGCATGGCGTGGGGACTTGCCACAGGGGACATGGACTTCACACCTCCTATTACTTAGCTAGTGGAGAAGAGAAGTGATTCGCAAGGCGTTTCCGGTCTGCTGGTACTCACTCAAACCTGCCTCTCCTCCATCCCTCTACACTTCCTGCAACTCAGGTGCTCTGCCTGCTTGTCATTTTCCTCATGTTTGTGCGTCTCTGTCCTGAGAGAGTCGCCGGTCCCCCAGACCCGGTGCCAGCACAGGGCCTGAGTTAGACCGTCCAGCTGGGTGAGGACTGGCTTGAACTTCAGCGCTGTGTTAAGTAAGAACAGTGGGGACGTGAATCTTTGGCTTGTTCCTGATCTTAGGGAGAAGCGTTCAGCTTTCACCTTGAAGTATGGTGTTAGCTGCAGGTTTTTTGGTACATCTTCTTTATCAAGTTCAAGTAATTCCCCTCTGTTCCTAATTTCTTGAGAGTTAATATCATGAATGGGTGTTGGATTTTGTCAAATGCTTTTTCTACATCAGTCGATAACATCACATGCTTTTTCTTCTTTAGCTTGTTGAAATGGTGGGTTACATTGATTTTTATTTTTGAGAGAGTGAGAGAGCACATGTGAGCAGGAGAGGGGCAGGGGGTGCAGAGGATCCTAAGTGGGCTCTGCACTGTCAGCACAGAGCCCGATGTGGGGCTTTACCCTATGGACTGTGAGATCATGACCTGAGCTGAAGTCAGAAGCTCAACCAACTGAGCCACCCAGGGACCCCGACATTGATTGATTTTTGAATATTGAACCAGGTCTTAATGCCTGGAATATTTTGCACTTGGTCATAGCATATGATGCTTTTTATGTGTTGCTGGCTTCGATTTGGTAATATTTTGTTGAGGGTTTTTACATCTAAGTTAACGAGTGATATTAGTATGTAGCTTTCTTTTTTCTTTTCCTTTCTTTCTCTTTTCTTTCCTTCTTTTCTCTTCTCTTTTTTTTTCTTCCAGACAGTCCTTTTTTTGATTTAGTATAAGGGTAGTATCTAATAAAATGAGTTGGGAACGGTTCTTTCCTATTCTATTTTCCTGAAAGGATTGTGTAAAGTTGGTGTTAATTCTTCTTTAACCGTTTGGTAAATTTCTTCAGTGAAACCTTTTGAGCCTGGAGACTTCTTTTTGGGGAGCTATAAATTACAAATCAAATTTCTTTAGTGGTTATAGGACTGTTCAGGAGCCTCTTTCATCTTGGCTGAATGATGATAGCTTGTGGTTTTTGAGGAATTGGCCCATTTCTTCACTGTTGTCAAATTTATAAGCAGAAACTTATTTGTATCACTCCCTTAGTATCCTTTTAGTAGCTGTAGGATCTATAGTAATACCCCTATTTTATGCCTGATGTTGGTGATTTGTGTCTGTGTATCTGGTATCTGTGTCAGTCCTGTGAGAGGTTTATTAACTAAATATTG
Source organism: Paguma larvata (assembly GCA_030068075.1). Lineage (NCBI taxonomy): Eukaryota > Metazoa > Chordata > Mammalia > Carnivora > Viverridae > Paguma > Paguma larvata. The sequence goes on from CM057838.1 coordinate 66,370,904, forward strand.
AAGAAACCAGCTTTTTCCTTCACTTATTTTCTCTATTATTTTGTTTTTAACTGCATTTTTATCTGCCCGTATCCTTATATTTTTTCCCTGTTCTTGCTTGCTCTGTGTTTATTTTGCTCTTCTTTTTTCAGGTTCTTGAGTAAGAATGTATTTTATTATTCTATTCTATTCTATTCTATTCTATTCTAATTTTTAAGGTAAGAATTTAGGTTATTGATTTGAGACCTTTCTCTTTTCTACCATCATGGGTGCCGTAAAGTACCCCGTAGGCACAGCTTAAGCTGCGCCTCACGTATTTTGATATGTTGCCTTTTTATTCGGTTCTTCTTTTTTTAATTTCCTTTGAGACTTCCTCTTCGATCCATGGATTATTTAAAAGTGCGTTGTTTAATTTCTAAGCCTTTCGAGATTTTCCTGTGGTTTTTCTGTTATTGAGCCTTTGTGTGATTCCATTAGGGTCAAAGAACATACTCTGTATGGTTTCAATTCTTTTAAACTCGTTGTGGCTGGTTTTACGGCCCAGGCTGTGGCCATCTTGGTGAATGCCCGAGGGGTGTTTGAAGAACACACGGACTCTGCTACTGTTGGGTGGATTGTTTTATGTCAGTCAGATCCTTCTGGCTGATCGCGTTGTTAATTCTATGCTCTTGTTGATTTGCTGGCTAGTATTTCTTATATTTGCCGTGAGTGGGGTGTTAAAGTCCTCAGCTGTAATGCATATTGGTCTGTTTCTCCTTTCTGCAGTTATTTTGTTTTGTTTTTGTTTTTTATATTTCGAGGCTCTACTGTTTGCTGCATATATATTTAGGATTGCTGTTTTTCTGGTGGACTGAGCCTTTTACCATCATGCAATGCCCTGACCATACTTTTTTTTTTATATGTAAACTATTCTGTTTCTATTTTCCTCTGCTAATTTCCTGTTTTCATTTGAGATTCTTATCGTCAACGTATTAGGTGATATATGTCTTACACCTGGATGTAAAAAATGGTTGCAAGAGACACAAACTCAATGGAAACTAAGTTAAGCAACGAAAACTCAGGAGTTAATAGATTTCCATGACTGGGAAGTTCAAGAACGGCCATTTTCATTTGGATATGCTGAACTCAAGGGGGGAAAATCATTCTCTCTCTCATTTTGTCTCCCCCGTCCCACCTCTGTGTTCTGTGTTCACTTATTCTCACTGACACCTTTTCCATACGGTGTCTAAGATTACTGGCTATACTTCTCCACCTGCTATTAGCCATTTCAGATCATCTAGATGGTTTCAGGGAAACATTCTGGGATGACTTTGATTTCTCTGGGGCCAGCATCTTGTCTTCATGCCTCAACCAATCATGTGGCCAGGAGAATGGGCTATTCTGTTGGATCACGGTCCCAACCCTGTAGCCATATAGTTGGACAAGTAAAAAGGAACAGGATGATGATGGGGGTGAATTTCTAAAATGAAAATATGGGAGATAAGAAGTAAACAAAATATTCTCTACTATCCAGAAGTCAAAAGATACTTTCATGCAAAATATGACTCCCCTGTTGTATACTTGGAGTAGAAATGATTTGAGTATCCACTGAAGCAAAAAACAGACAAGAAAACAACAACAGCAGCAATAAGCAATGAAAGCCACGTTGTTTCAAAGACCTAGATAGGCTGCTCTCCTGAAAAATGTTTATGAAAAAAACATGAACCCTCTTTTATACTAGCATCTTCAACAACCAGATTTCTTCCCTTGCCTGTTGTTAACCGAAACTTAGTGGAAGCAAAAACCTGTACCCTATTTGTTCAAGGGTAAGTTTAAAGATAAGGGAGTCAGAGGAAAGTAGGATTTGGATGGTGGGCAGATTACAATACTGAGGACACCTGGGAGGGCATTCCGCATGACCGGAAGGATAAGTAAAACAGGAATGCAGGGTTCTCAGAGGAAACGCGAGAAAAAGTTGGGAAAAATTCAGAAAGGGAACAGACGTATCTGAGGAACCGTGAAGGACCACACAAATACAAATGCACGAAAATCATGGCAAATCAACCACTTTACGCCTTGGCAGGCTTAACTGTGTTTCCTCAGCGCCGAGCTCCATCCTCTCCTGCGCCTCCACCCGCCACGTTCAGGTGCACCTTGTCCATCGTCTCCGCAGCGTCAGCGAGCCTCCTAAGCAGCCCACACTCTGTTGTGATGGCCCGTTTAGCGCCTCATCCCACCTGGTTACTTCTCACTCCCGCAAGGTCAGTGACCGCACCTTCTTTACCTTTGTGAAGGTGGCGATCGTACATACGACAGGAGAGTTTCGATCTCCATTGTCATAGCAGAGCGAGTCATTTCTCCCACTCAGCTATTCCTTTTAATTAACAGAGTCCCTGTTTTCCGAGAGAAGTAAGCCTTCCCTTTGAAGGGCGGTTTCTTTTCATTGGCTGCTGTACACGAACGCGGCATCCTAGCCAGATTGGTAGACCTCCGTGTCCGGCAGGAGGCATGTGAGCATTACAGACGTCCACACTCTTCCTCTCCTTTGCTTTGCTTTTGGGAAGAAGTTCCGCTCTGTGATCCTGTGCCCGCGGGGCCGGGAGTGGGGTGCGAACTGTCGGCCGGGAGTAGCGCTCTCCCCGAGCCCTGCTGACACGCTCGCGGCTGCACAGCACCTCTGTCTGCTCCCTTCAAGGCTTCGAGGACTGTTTTCAGGCTCCCTGGCCTGCTAGTTGTCCCTCTCCTGTTACTCATCTCTCACGAGTGATGCCGGTCCGGGCGTTCCAGATCAGAAAAGCGCCCCCCAGGCCCAGACTCCCTGGGTTTGTCTGTTGGGAGCTGGAAATCTTCTGGTATCTCATGCCACAGAGGAAGCGATGTTCTCCCAGGAGCACTGGTCCTGGCTGCCCTGGTGGCGGACAATCAACTTCACTGTCATCCAGGCAGTGAGGTCCCTCCTGAATTCTGTCTTAGTTTTTAGTGATGGCAGCAACTGCCCTAAGCCTAAGATTTCTCCTTATTGTTCTTGATCTCTTTCTTAAAAAAAAATATATATATATATGTGTATATATGTATATATGTATATATATTTATGTATATATATGTATATATGGGTATTTATATATGTATGCATATTTATATTTTATTATATGTGAGTATATATGTGTGCGTGTATATATATATATATATAATATATATATATATATTTTTTTTTTCAAGCTGAGTCCTTACCTTCCTCAAACTGTTTTCCCAATGTGAGGCCAGGAGATTAAATTGCCTCAGGGTAACTCAGACCCACCAGCTGTTGCCGCTGGCTTCCCGTGATTGTCAGTGACTTCATTGAAAACGTATGTGTGATCTTTCAACATGTCCACAAGTGGAAGGGGAAAAAAAAAAAAAACCCAAAACCTGCTGCTGGAAAAAAGTTTCCTGATGTGTCACTAAGTGCATCCACATGATGAAACGGGATCTCAGGACGGTCATTTCAAATGACTCCCCACCCCGGCCCCTCCACTTCCCCTCCTTTTGATTTGAGCAGCCAGATTCCAAAGCTTGGCCGCACAGAGAGTAGGCCCTTTAAGCCGTACTGCATGGGGTTCTGGAGGATGGCAGGAAGTGTGAGCGAGGCCTGGCCACCCACTCAAGGCCCATGCCAGCATGTTCCTCTGGGCAATTACTGAATTCCTAGCAACTCCATTTTCTAGGCATGTTTTCGGCCCCCTTCATGCATTCTTTCAGCAAGCAACGCTGAGCGGCGGCCTGAGGATGGAGTGACTTCTCTCAGAGAGCTCCCGGGCTAGGGGGTAGCGAGATACTGCCCAGGTGACTACATTCGTAACATGCTGAAGCGTCAGATGCTGAGGAGAATAAAGCAGGTGGAGAAGAGCCAAAAATGCATCCTTGAGAAGAGCTGACTCAGCAGTTAAATTTGGTGGATTCTTTTATTTCACTCAACATGATCGAGACTTTGCAAACCAGTGCCTGTGCTATGGAATAAAAATGTAAAGAAGACAGGGCCCCTACCCTCTCGGCCTCTCCATGGTGGAGAGATCTGTAAATGTTCAATGAAAACATATTGTCACAGTCTGTGGTAGAGAGAAACCGAGGGCTGCGAATACACTCAAGAAGGGGTGACTCTAATCTTCACAGACCTGTCAGAGTTACATGAACTGCCCTTCCGATGTGTGTTCTAGTGCCTGGTTTATCTCTACCACTGGGCTGTGGCCTCACTAGCAACAGCCAATAGCTATTGAGGTCTTGCATGTGTCAGGCGGTGTTCTATCTGCTTCCCATGTACTATCTCATTTAATCATGGTGACACCTGAATGATGCAGGTGATGAAACTGTGACTTTGAGACATTAAACGATCCAGCCCAGATCATGCTAGAGGTAAAAAGAGTGGAGTCAGGATTTCCATTCAGACTTCAGTTCTTCGGTTCAATTGTGTTCTTGGAGTTAGCTAGGAAGAGAAAGGAGAAATACACGCCCAAGACCGGGATCAGCTCAAACAGTAAAGGTACAGAGCAGTGGGAGGAGGACGTGGCCACCCGAGGAACTATGAGTTCATGTGTTTCCGAAACCTGTGGTGTGTCTGGGGAATGAGGGACGGGGTGAGGCTGGAGAGAGAGCGCGTGGTAGATTTTGATAAACTTCTTTTTCTGAGGTCGTATTCATAGTCATCATTGATATTCTAACAGGAAATTCTTGACAGGAGAAAAGGAAATAAAGAAAAGAAATTCCATGCATTAAAAAAAAAATCAAGGGGCGCCTGGGTGGCTGAGTCAGCTAAGCATCCAACTCTTAATTTTGGCTCAGGTCACGATCTCATGGTTTGTGAGTTTGAGCCCGAGTTGGACTCTGTGCTGACAGTGCAGAGCCTGCTCGGGATTCTCGCCTCTCCTCTCTCTCTGCCCCTCCTCCGCTTGCGTGCGTGTGTACACACTCATGTGCATGCTCTCTCGCTCTCTCAAAATAAATAAATAACTAAAAAATTAAGAAAAAGTGAAAAACAGAATTTCTTGAGCTAGAAAAAGGGAATAATATCCTTTAAGTGGAATGTAGCATAATATGGGGGACAAACCCACACAGAAGTGGGTGCTCCATTGGGGCAGGGGATAAGAGTAATAGCAGTTATGATAATAATAATCAGTTATTACCTATTTGTTCAGTGATGCCTAGAATAGTGCCTGGCTCATAGTAAGTACTCAATAAACATTTGTTGACTGACTGGATGAATGAATGAATGAATGAATGAATGAATGAATGAACCTAATAAGATGATTGGACCCAAATCACAGAGGTGTTTGAGCACTATATTAGCAAAGATTTTAAATTTCTTTTTTCTCTGTAGAAGGACTTTGAATGGGACATTGATCTGTGTGAATCTAAGAAGATCTTTGGCTATAACGGGTACTCTGAATTAGGACTATTTTTGGCAAGACTGCAAACATGGACCATTTAAGGGCCCTTTGCAGGAGTAGGGAAGGACAGTGAGAAGAAGCAGTCAGAAATGTTGCAGAGAAGCACCCAGAATAAATGTTGGAAGGGGGATTGCTATTTCAAGCGCACGGGGGAGACCAACGCTAAATGCGAGAGAAAGAACAGAGAGGTGCCAGGAGAATGAGAGAGAGGGTGAGGAAGATTCCTAGAACTTGACACCGAGATGGCTACCAGTGACCTTGGCAAGAGCCATGTATCTGAGAGCTAAACCACATTCCTATGAGTCATGTAGCGAAGGGGAGAGGGGCCTGAGAAAGTGTTAGACATGCTTGGAATGTTTGAAAAAGGAGAGAGAAAAAGAGTGAGAGCAGACAGAAATAAAAGATGATAATGCTTGTTTTGTTTTCTGAATGGAAGCTCTCCAAATAACCGAAGAACAAGGAATTAGCCACAGGGGAGAAATAAAGAATGTGAAAGCAGGTATCAAAGGAAGCAGCTGAGAGTGGAGAGGAACACAGATGGAGAAACGGGACCACAAAGACACAGTGTTTCTTCCTTAGAAGTTAGAAGAGAGTGTGGATTAACTCTGAGAGAACCGTTTTAAAGGTCTTGGCATTCTTTTTGCAGTAGTAAGATCATTTCGAATGAATGAATGAATAAATGAATGAACGAATGAACGAACGAACAGATGAGCCTCATACTTCTCTTAGTAGGAGTGGTCTTCTTGGAAAACCATCAATCTAGCTTGTTGAAGAGACTGATTAAATGTTAATTGGCTGAGTGAATTAGGACATATGTGAAGAAAAGAATTCATTCATGCCGAGAGGGTGGAGTTGGCATCACAGCTCTGAGTGAGGAAAGTGGGAGCCTCATTGTGGAAAGTGGGTACTAGGTATGACTAGCAGGTGCCCCTCAGCATTCTGAGCCCAGCCGAGGCTGCATGTGAGTTTATAGTGTTGCCGATTAGCTTCCACACCGTCATTCTCCCAACGGTATTCAGAAGGCCTGGGACTACAGGGTGGGCATTGGAAAGGCAGACGGCATGGAAGGTCAAGTTGGTAGAGTAGAGGCTTGCAAGATTGAGGTTGAAACAGCTCCCCCATGACATCCAGCTGGCAAGGGAGTCAAGAATGATCTGTCTGGGGAAGAGGGAGGGTTGAAAGTAAGGCCAATGAGAAATTTTAATGGAGATGCACAAGTGGAATGCAGAAGAATAAAAGTTTGCTTGCGTTTCTTTAAAGTAGCATTTATCACACTTCATCTTAGCCAAAAGGCCGAGAAGCGATTAAAGTAGCATTTATCAAGTGCTTTCATTCCATGATTTCTTGTACTTACTACTCCCGTAAAGAGGTAAATGTCAGTACCACTCCCAGTATTGCAGAGGAAGAAAGAGCTGGGGTGGGTGAACAGCGTTAAGTAATTTGCTCAATGTCACACAGCATGTAACGTTAAGAACGGGAGCTAGCACCCCAAGCCATCCAATTCCTGAGTCTGAATTCTTAACTCCAGCATTATAACAGTCGTGTAAAAACATGAATTTCAGAATCTGAGATCCTACGAGTGGATGGTACTACTTACGGAAGCAGTCTTGTGTGTTAGGTGGTGGAAGGGCTGTGAAGGAGAAGGTTAACAATTTTTTTAATCTCTGGATATTGGGTCAACATTGAAATGTCCCCGGTTGATTACCAGAGAAACCCAGGCATGCGGAGTTCTTCCGGACAACCTCCTCTCTCCTTGTAATCACGTGTGCACATGCAGACCGATTTAAATTTCCAGAAGCCGAGTTAGCGTCTGTGTTTGCAAAGCTGTACAAGATACTCTGGAGGTCTTTTGCTTCCCTTATGAATCCTCGGTAGGTTCCCCGGGTTGGGTGGGACATCAACTATACTTCAGTAGCTTGAAGAGTCTTCTCATGCTCATGGCTGACCACATTTTTGTAAAGAAATAAGGACTAGTGCAATGCTAGCTGTCTGGTTTTTAAGTCAACTGCTTAATTGGGAGTTTACCACTTATTGGCAATTAACTTGGAGTTTAATGGACCTTGTCCTTCCTTGTCATTAGCTTGACCTCACTCTGATAGTTTTGTCTTCTTACTGAACGTAGCGTGTTCTGGACAGACACATATTAGCAAAGATACGCAGTTTTTGTAGATAGTTGTAAGACACTTAACACCAAGGAATGGAGAAAATACATAATCGAATAGGTTTTAAAAAAATGAGGGGGGTGCCACCTACGTGATCACACGTCCTCATTTGACAATTGAAGACACAGGCTCAGAAAGGCAGTTTTCCTTCCCAAGGACCTGGGATAGTCGTTACCATAGCTGGCTTATGAAACTTTTTTTTTAGAGAATTCTTTGACGGCCATGATGGAGATTATCTATAGTCGAGCTCATAATCCATTCTCTTTCCATTTTGTAACAAGCCCTAATGTTTACTGGGGCACATTGATGCTCCACCAAATTTCCTACCTTTCCTTACGACAAAGTGTGGTCGTGTGACTACATTTTGGCCAATGCTATATAGGTGTCAGTGTTACTGGGATCTCTCAGGAACTTTCTTTAAAAGAGAAGAGACCGGGGACAGCTGGGTGGCTCAGTCAGTTAAATGTCCGACTTTGACTCAGGTCATGATCTAGTGGTCTGTGAGTTTGAGCCCAGCATCAGGCTCAGTGCTGACAGCTCAGAGCCTGCAACCTGCTTCGGATTCTGTGTCTCCCCCTCTCTCTTACCCTTTCCCACTTCACTCTGTCCTACTCTCTCTCTCTCTCTCTCAAAAATAAATAAACATTTAAAAAAAATTAAAAAGACAAGAGACTGCATGTTGTATGGAAGCGATGAATTATGGGAATCTCCTCCCAAGGCGAAGAGCACACTGTATACTCTGTATGTAACTTGACGATAAATTATATATAAAGTAAATAAAAATAAGAGAGAGTTGTCTTCCTCTCATGACTCACCCATTTTGCTTCTGGTATATATATGTGATGGCTGACTTTAGAAGGAAATTTGGAATCTGAGGATGTTGTGGGAATAGAAACTGGGAATAGAAGCTATCCGTAGAGGACAATATACATCAGGACACTGGCCGTTCCCATCATGGAGCAGATCCACCAGCTGTGGAATGCCTGTCTCAAGACTTTTGAAATATGAGAAAGAAATTTTTCTTTATTTAAGCAATAATTTTCTAGGTCTCTCATACAGCAAAACTTAATCCTAATGAACTCTTATATGTGTGACTTTCTACCTTGGAAATACTATTCCAATGTTGTTTTGACCTCTGGTGTTTGAGTCAAGACCAAGATACTTTGCCTCCCCACCTACTTTTCTATAGGTATCGTTAATCTTGAGATTCTGCGAGTTTACACCTTCCTTGTCCCTGAATCATCCATTGTGATGTTTGGGTCTCCTACGCTCTTGAGGAACTAAAGAAAAACAGGATGCTTAGCTGCCGGGTAGATATTAAAAACCAGAATTCCTGTGACTTGGGGTCTCCCATCTGTCCAGAGATATCGAGAGTTAGAATTTCCCTGGGTGGGGGTCTGTGACTTTCTCTGACTGCTTGTAGCTTCAGTGGTCCCTCTGGAAACCCGAAGATGGTTTGGGGACCAGATGCAATCTGAGCTTGAGTGAAGGGGGCATTTTCCAGGTGTGACATATTCATATGTATGAAGCACTGAAACACACAGCTCTACATTGGACCACTGGCAAGAATGAGTACAAGAAGCAATTTTGCAGCATTCTAGACTTTTTTTTTTGGTAAATGTTTATTTATTTATTTTGAGAGAGGGAGAGCACAAGCAGGGGAGGGGTAGAGAGAGAGGGAGAGAGAGCATCCCAAGCAGGCTCCATGCCCAGTGCAGAATCCGACGTGGGGTTCGATCTCACAACCATGAGATCATGACCTGAGCCAAAATCAAGAGTTAGTCATTTAACTGACTGAGCTATCCAGGCACCCCAAATTCTTTATCTGGAAATATCCATATAACCATAAACTTTGCAGGAGAGGGGCTGTGGCAGTGTTGTTCCCTTGGTGCTTGGCACAGAGTAGGTCCTTTGATGAATGAGTTAAAAGAAAGGAAAAAAGAGAAAAAAGAGAGGCTACGAAAGACAGAATTGTATGCACTAAATTATATATAAGAGTGTGTGTGTGTGTGTGTGTGTGTGTGTGTGTGTGTTTAGTTCAGTTGTAGGTATAACTTCTTTTTGATAACTAGACTCCTCAGTTTCATTCCTCACCAAGGTTCTCTCGGTGAGTTTTGCTAATGAGAATGTTCTCTTGAATTCAAGACGCCGATGCCTTCACTCAAATTAATCTCTTAGCTCAGCGAACTCTGCTGCTGGTTTTAAAAGGCCCCAGGCCATTGACCAAACATATTCCTCAGAGTAATTAGCTCTAACCTCTCCAACCTTTGTTTTCTCATTTGCGGCCCCCACATGTTGGAGATTTCAGCAGCTTCCTTGAACTCCGCTGTAGGAAATCTTCTTGAGGAAATTGTTTTCGTCAGGGGCCTTCGGGATTTGTCAGTTTCTATGAACACTTGGCAGGCCTCAAGGCAGCTGGCCTCTGACATAGAGATTGCTCTCTAAAGACTCCCATTTCAAAGATCTTTGTTGAAGAAAGACTGGAAGGCTTAATCTAGACCCTTGGACTCTTGAGAAGTAATGGAGGTGAGGAGCGCATGGAACCCAGGAAGGTGATGGGAAGTCGCCAGCTGTCTGAGAAGCAGGGAGGGGCAAGGTTAGTGGTGGATTTATGTCCTTCAACTTGACTGCAACCTATAGGCATACCTTTCTGAGCTTTGCCGCAGCTCTCCCAAGATAAACCAGTGAGGTCACTTTTGAAAAATCATATTATTGACATATAATGCCCAGTTGATACAATTCACGCAGATGAAAGCTTATGATTCAGTGTATGTTAGCATATCAGTACCCATTCATTCAAAGAAACACTGATCACCATCAATAATCTCACTCAGGGGAGGGAGAACTCTTACTCAGATGATATTGCCGTTGTTCAATAAATGTTTGGACATTCCTGAGAAGTGCCTTCAGAGCTTACAGTACATTCTTTTGAGTCTTCCCTATGTTGATGAATCTTTCTCCTTTGAGGGTGGAATCGACTTTTGGAAACAAAGTGTTATTCAGAGCCAATTCTGCTGAATGAAGGCTGAGATCAAGCCATGTAATAATGTTTGGGGTCAAACACCAAAGGGTTGATTTAAAAATTTTCTATTTATTCTCTTGTGTGGTTTGGAAGCATGTCCTAAAGGGAGTAAAAAAAATCACTTGACTTTAACCTCTCCAACGGGTATTATTGGCGTCACCAATTTTCTTTTAAAAGGAATAAATCAGTTTTCTTCCCTTATTGCCCAAGGTCTCCTCCCTAGGAAGGAAGGGGTAGATGGAATGCTGGGTCAGGAAATAGATGAAAGGAAAAGTCCAGGCCCCACAACTTAGTGTTTGACCACAAGTCTGCCCGTTCACTTCACCGTGTTTCCATTTCTGCCCCTGTAATTGAGGACAGTACCATCTACCCTGGATATTAGATGAAGTCATACATGCAAGTTGCTTTGCAAACAGGAAGCTGAAAAATACTGTGCACGTGAAAAGGGAGGGTATCTAATCTAAAATTGCTCGATCCTGCCACTTGGAGAAAAAACATGTCTTCCAGAATTGAAAACCTTGAGTACTAAGGATTGGGTAGAGATTTTGCTGGGAGGCCTCGGGGTCTAATAGGACCACATTTGGGAAAAAGTAAATCAATTAGTCTATTATTCCGGCTCAATAATCTCGATCAACTTTCGTTAAAGAGCCTTTGAAGTTCACTTAAGATACATTTTTCTGTGCTGCTTTCTTCCTACTCTTCACCTAGCTAACTCCCAACCATTCTCCATGTTTCAGTTTAAATATCACTTCCTCATGTATTCCCTCCTTCCTAGCTAACGCCCTCCTGATACATGGTGCCATAAAATATGTATGCCTCTTCTATGCAAATCTTTTTCTGTTTACAATTATGTATCAATATTTGCCAGAGTCTGTGTTTAGGTCACCTCTCTATTTTCAGAACCCTGCACTGGCATGAGTAGGTACACAACAAATATTAATTGTGTCTACAACTAGACTTTTCTTCCTCTAATATTCTTAAGCTTGGTAGGATAGTCCATAAAAGGGCTCATCCTGTATTCTTTCTAAAAATTATTATGGGGTAGTAAATTTGGAGAGGAGATCTTAATTTAATGCTCATATTCTGCTGGGGGGAAACTGAGGCTTAGAAAAGGAAGTGATTTGTTGAATGTCAGCAAGCAGGAGTGATATACACAAGAGCTTCTGGGCATGGTACTTAGAGTCTAGGCACAAAGTAAGCTCATATTCATAATTAGCAGGTTGTTTTATTTTTTTGAGCATGCGCCAGGCCATTTGGCTTATGGAGTCATATGGAATTGTCACAACAGCTCTGTGAATAATGACTGTGCTGTCGGGATAACTTGAGGCTTGAGTCCCGCTGTCTTACATCCGTTACACTAGGGCTCCCACTCAGACCACCTCGAATAAACAAGTAAATGCACTGTTGCTTGTGCCTGCTGTCTTCATAGTCACAGGATTGGGTCAGGCACCTCAGGTCACCTTCCAGTCAGATCAACAGTGTCATCTTATACAGTTCTACACCCCCCACCATAACAGTTCTAGACCCATCGCTTACCATTATGCCCAATTACATTATGCCTGCCACTTACAGACGTGACAGGCTCAGAGAGATGGCATGGCTTCCTCAAGGCCACACAGTGTGTAAGTGACTGCAAGCCTGCGGCCACAGTTCCATTTCTGTGTTTCCCACGAAGACTGAGTGAGTGAATAAAGAGTTCTTGGGCAAGAATGTGAGTATCCAGGTCACACTGTGGGAACCCCTGTGAAGAGCTGCGTCCGTGTTTCTACAGAGGGAATTTCACTTAGAGCACGAGGCTGATTGCTAACATCTGTGCACAGCCAAGTGTCTCTGGAACTAGGCGATTGACCACTTAGAGCTATAGACAGGATGTTCTTTCAAGAATTTTTAACTCTAACTCCTTGATTTTACAGTTAAGAAATGGAGAGAAGTCTAGTGACATTCCATGGTCACATAGTGAGGGCTGGGGACAGGAGTGAGATAATAGCCTGAGTCCACCCAGGATACGAAAGACCTCTTTATATCTCACTGTGTGGAGAATGAGTAAAGAAGAGCATGGGTTATAAGGCGCACGGATGTGTAATCAAGAGTATAAAGATCCTCTGTTGACTGCATTTAGCGCTTCATGTTTGAGAGCTATGGAAGGATTAAATGAGCGTTGACTGGTGATGGATGTGGGAAGGACAGCCACTTACATCACTCCCCACCCTCTCTCAGAGTAGGCGGATATGAACAAGGCCACCACTCCATTCCCACCGGAAGTGTTCATACTTTCGTTGTTATCGGTCACACCTTAATGACCCTATCCAATAACCATTTAATAAGGATTAGTTGATAATCGGCTGAATGGAGGCAGGGTGATGTCAGAGGAGGATCACGGGGCTCCTCTACAATACCCTTCACGAAACTTCCTTGGTGCTGTTCATATTTCTCAAAAAGTCCATTTGTGCCAACATCACATGGCAGAAAGGACACTTAGATTGGAATCCTGGTTCGATCGTGTGGTATGCTTACCCCAGGACCTGGGGCATGAGGTAAACCCCACTTCAGCCACAAGGAACCAACAGTCGCTGTAAGACGTGTCATGACAGGGGCTCTGTCAGGGATCCGCGACATCGAGTGCATGCTGTGTACTTGTGAGGAATACTCAGAATTCAAGGTACAGGGAGCTTCCTTGGGACTATTTAGAAGCTATTTTCACAATAACGAGAGTTGGGAAGGAAGAGGCTCAGGGCCCAGGGCGGCAAACATGATGCTAATGGATGACAGTAAGGAAACGGAGCTGTATACATCTTATAAAACATGACATCTTTGTCAAGAGGAATAATCTTCCAACTGGAAAGGATGGGACATGGAACAGGGAATACACGAGGAAATATTATGGAAGCACAGAGGTCAGGATGCAGGAACAAAGTAAGTAGATCCCCACAGGACAGTGACAGGCGCCTATAGAGAACACGTCAGGTACTGGGTGAGGTGTGCTTTTGACTTCCTTTCACATATCAACTCTGGAAGACACATATCCATGTGATAGGGAGATTGTGGTGGAAAGAAAATAAGCCATTTAGTCAAGGTCACCACCTTGAATAAAATACTTTTAATTGAGACAAGATTTGACCTCATATCTCAATCTCGTGTTTTTCCTACTTACACCTTAAAAATACAATTATAACTCTAATTTCCAAGGAACTGCAGAGGATAATTCCAGAGGACTGAAGATGGACAAATTACTCAGTGTTAGGTAGAAAGGGAAGATAGATTCAGAAATTACATCTAAATCTGATATCTGTCCCCCCAAAAACTCTACAATTGAGAAATACATGTATTTTTCTCAGCACTTAGAAAAAGAAGCAGTGATCACCAGGAAGTGGTAAGAATAAGAAAGATGATGAAAAGGGGTATCTGGGTGGCTCAGTCGGGTGAACGTCTGACTTTGGCTCAAGTCATGATCTCATGGTTCATGGGTTTGAGCCCCGCATCGGGCTCTGTGCTGACAGCTCTGAGCCTAGAGCCTGCTTTGGATTCTCTTTCTCCCTCTTTCTCTGCCACTCCTCTGCTTGTGCTCTGTCTCTTTCTCTCAAAAATAAAGAAAAATTAAAAAAAATTTTTTTAAAGGTGATGAAAAGTTCACCTCTTTCCTTTCCGATGGGGTTGCTAGACTAGCAAAGCATCGGGTGCCATTGTGATGCTGTGTGTCAATTTCAGCAAAGAAATTGGAAGTTTCCTTCAGAAAATTTTGGAAGAAAAGCTTAAGGAACAAAGGCTGAATGATAGTAAATTTCAATAGCCACCCATTGGTTGAAGAACAGAGTAATCTTGAGTTACCCACTGTATCTGTCTGTGCTTGACCTCCCTTGTAAACATTAATCGATCGAGTTGAAACAAAGACTGAGCTTGTTAAAATGTCTGATGCCATGGGATCTGGGAAACTCGTTGGATAGAGACCTGGGATTGAGACTTCGATCCAGGAAGGGTGGTTTTTAAGAAGGGGACACTCAGAAAATGGCAACAAGACCCATGGCAGCTTGAGCTACAAGTTGAAGAGCCAGGCACAGGGACACGGAAGGAACGCAGGTGCAATAATGATCACATGAGTGCTGAGCTGGGCCATCAGCGAGCCCAACGCTGAAGAATGTCGCGTGAGCACTTCACACTTTACTTAAGGATAACACCCGTCCCAGAGTTTTAAGGAAGAGCTGAACTTGCCAGTTGACATGTGTATACACGTGTGTGTCTAGGGAGAGAGTCAGGTGACTCTGGATGTGGGGATGGGCGCTAGGCAGACGTGGTATTTAAACTGGAAGGAGAAGAGACAGATTCAGGGAATTTATTAGTCATCTTCAAATAATCAGTGAGCTTCTCATGTGGAAAATAATTCATCGGTCTTTTTATTTTACTTATGTACATTTACTTTTCATGCCTTTCTTCCAGAAAGGTTTTGAAGTCACTAAAAAGTATTCAAAATCAACTCTGAGTAGCCTCAGAAGTGAAGGAATAAGTGGTGAATAATCGTAAGGTGCCACCCGAACTATTAGAGTTACAAAATGAAGGGGTGACCCGCCTGGTCAAGTAGTGACCTTCCATTTCTGGAAGTTTGTAAGTGCAAGGTGACCAGAGTGATGTGCAAACACACACACACACACACACACACACTCACACACACTCTTACACACTCACACACACACTCACACACACACACACACACACTCACACACACTCACACTGAGTTGACTCAGTTGGATTGCTGAAGTGTCTTCCAGTGCAGTTTCTGTACATATTTATTTAAGTTTGAACTTTCTCTGGTATTTATTGTCCTATTTGCAAGATTTTAAAAACAACAAACACATTGTAGTTTCAACAAACTTCAGGCTCTGGCTCCAGTCACTGATGTCCTGTCCCGCTAAACCCAAGTCTCTGAAGGTTAAGATTGTCGTTTTTGGAATATGGCTAGTAAGACCTATGTTTCAGAAACACATAGTAACCGTGAGTTTATTATTAAATAATTTCCAGTTATTTTGGAAAGAGGACTCGAGGCTCTGGCAGATCTGGGAACAAGATATGAAACAAGACTTTTTCTCCAATGCCCCGGAGCTTGCCGTCTGGGAAACACTCCTCTCCATGTCCAGGCACTTTCTTCCCCCCTACCCCCCTCTGCTCAGTTGTGAATGTGCCTGCCCTTGACTACTCTTTGCCTCCTGGGGGAGGGGTCTCATAAGACACTGGTGACATGGCCAAAAGAGGGATTTCACCTTTCATCCAAAGACCTTATGTTCAAAGAAAGGGAAAGAGAAATAGAACACGACTCCCTGCTCCCTGCCCAAGCAAGGACAAATCAAGCAGGTATGAAATTACAACCGTCAGACTCTCTCTGCTTCCAAGAGTCAGGTTTGCAAATGCAAGAAAACAGGCGGCACTTCCTGGGGAAGCTTTCTCTGGCCTCCTCCAGAACATTACCCTTCCCTTTCTCTGACCTTTGGACATCCATCTACGTTGTCATTTATGTCCACGCTTGTCTACCTTGAAGAGGTAAAAAGTGACAGAGGGCTTGGAGCGTGTACCCCGGAGCAAGACTGCCTGGACCCAAATCCTAGGTCTCCCACTGACTGACTCTGTGGCCCTGGGCCCTTCACTCACTGGCACAGTAAGAATAACAGGGGCTACCTCATGGGGTTGTTGGAACACATCCAGAGATGACGATGTCTGCAAAGCTGTCAATAAAAGTTAGCCGTTGTGATGATCGCAGTTCTTAGGATGGACTGGGCCATCTGAGCTGCGGGGGTTCTTGGGTCGTGTTGCGGTGCTCCATCATTAACCCGTCTTAGCCTCAGCCTCCCTTACAGTAAGATGGAAATGACCACAGTCTTATCTCGAAGGGGTTTTGTAAGGGTAGGTGTTTCCGGCCTGTAACACTCAGGAGAGACTACTCACTGGAATCGGGGTGTTCAGGACAGGGGCTCGTTCTGAATCCTCACTCTGAGCCCCCAGCCTGGAGCTGGCACATAGTGGGGGCCGTTGAATCTATGCACCCTGGCTCCCTTGGTTCACCATCCCCCCCTACCCTCCTCCAGCGTGTGTGTGTACACACACAGACACACGTGTATGTATATACCAC
Organism: Paguma larvata; assembly: GCA_030068075.1. Classification (NCBI taxonomy): domain Eukaryota; kingdom Metazoa; phylum Chordata; class Mammalia; order Carnivora; family Viverridae; genus Paguma; species Paguma larvata. The sequence goes on from CM057838.1 coordinate 66,387,578, forward strand.
ACAAGCCCACACATCTATACGACATAACATACCATGTACACAAACACCACACTCACACATATATCCCACACCAAGCCCGCAGGCACAGATACCAGACACTTCCCTGCCCCTTACACAGTATACCATAACACACACACACACACACACACACACACACACACACACCCCTTTCCCTTCTCCCTTAGCTGCTCTGTGGAACTGAAGGGAGCTGTGTCATTTTCAAGGATATGATTCAACTTCTGGGGCCTGTTGCTACAAGCTTGAGGTCCCTCATCGGCTCTGCCACCTCCCTGGAAAGGCACGCAGAGTGGGTTCCAGATTTGCATTTTGGCCTGAGGAAAAGGGTGTGGAGGTATTTTTTTTTTTTCCTTTTTGATTGTCAAAGAACACATCTACGCAGGCCAAGAGACCATTTCTCCAAACAGAGGTACAGGCGAGGCTGGCTGTTCTTTTTGAAATCCCACACGGCTCTAATGAAGGCCACACGAGTCACAGATAACAGGCGTCTCTCCCTGAGTTGTCAGTGCTGCGGGAGATGCTAGACCTTATTAATGCCACGTTTCAGAGAGGCACAGAGCTGCAGGCCTGGAGGGCGTCCTGGAAAGTCTCTTTCTTATCTAGCGGTTCTCAAAGTTTACTGGATTTTGAGAGCCTTTGGAGTTCATGCTGTTCATATATATTACCTAGCTCCAACCCTCAGAGATTATAATTCCCTAGACCTGGTGGGGTTCAGAAGTTTAAATTAGAAACTAAGTGATTCTAATTCTAATGCGCGTGGGTACACAGATGATACTTTGAGAAACACTGCAATCTCTTTCCATAGGTGGAGAAAAATTGGTCCCGATCATCAAATAACTCACCCAAATAGTAAGTGGCAAGGCTGAGACTGGGACCTCTGGTCTATTTGCATCTAGTGCTTTCTCAGTATTTCACTCGAATCCATTGGTTCTTCCTGTGTTTGTATCCTCAAGCTCTTTAGAGTAAGTCTGTAGCAGAGAAAAGCATTGAATTTGCCTCAGAGGGAAACAAGGCTCCTCCGTGGTCTTAGTCTTGTTCTTTCTAGGATACTCACTTTCTCTAGTGGAGTCGCTTTCTTGACTATCAAGTCTACTTGTTATTAGATAATTCTTAACCAGGCTTGGCCAGATTCCCACTGCAGAGTAACACAAGGAGGAGGAAGTTAAAAGTCTTAGTCAAACTTGCCTGTGCTTCATTCCGCTCAGAAGCCAAACTTAATCTCTAGAGACTGAACACCCCAAATCTTCAGAGACTTCCTGACTGTTTATGTCAGTCGTCAAAAACTGACAGGCCAAGTCTGGCCCACCATCTGGTTTTATAAATAAAGTTTTATAGGAAAACAACTATGGACATTTGTTTACATATCATCTGTGGCTACTTTCGTGCAAAACGAGAGTTGCAATAGGGACCATACAGCCCGAGAAGCCTAACGTATTTGCCATCTGGCCTTTTACAGAAAGACTTTATTGACCCTTGGCTTACACTCTTATTTGGGGCACTCCCGGGGGCCATGGAACACATAATGCCAATTAAAAACCTGAACATGCAAAGCAGCCTCTAGTAATCTCCATGATATCTTCTGCAACATCTCTCTCCACCTCTTAGTGTAGCTGGTATTGACGATGAATCACAGCAACCTGGACTATCCTGCTGAGCAGGCCTGGTCATTCGGAAGCTTATCAAATAGGCTAAGGAAATTTTCAGTAAGTGATATGATTTTTTACTTCAAGTAATTTATGAAAAGTCTATTGTATCAAAGTGTATCCTAAACCAGGCTTGATAAGACATGATGCTGGCTTTTTTTATGAATTGCCAGGGATCTCTTCTCCCCCTGATCTTCTTCATTCTCACCCACCATTTTTCCTTCGTGTTTGCGTGGGTACGTCACTACCTTCCTCGATGCAACATCTTTGTGAAAGCAGGTATAGAAGGGCTGAGCCCAGAGGAAAGGAATGCTCCTGGAAGTGATACTTCTTCCTTCCCCTTTTTGTTGTTGCCTAGCAACAATTTGGGAGGGGCAAGAGAGATTCCAGCGGCCTGAGGATTTAGCACAAGATGATTTGTGAGCCATTTTTGAGAAATCATCCCTGAGTTATATTTTTCATTGCGCCTCTCAATTTCATAAATGCTGTATATTCACACAGCCTTTGGCCATTCAAATAAGTTGTACTATAAGGAGAGATTTGGTGTATAAAGTCTTCACCAAAGAGTTTTTACTGGGAGCCAAGAACAAAGTGAAACAAAATACCATTATCATGATAAGTGTTCCTATAGGAGACATAATTTCAAATCTGCTTTTACAGGAAGACTAGCCTCATACTGAGGCTCGTGGGGATTGAAGTTAGAACACCTGACTTGAAATAACAATGGCATCTACTTTATAAGAGTGTTGTGTGGATTAAATAAGAACATTTATTGATAGTCTAAGCATGACGGTTGGTGCTCCATGAAGACTATTTGTTGTTGTTGATGATGATGATGATGTTGATGATGATGGTGTTATTCGCAGCACAGATTAAATTATGTAGGGCATTAGGGGCACTTGGGTGGCTCAGTCGGTTGAGCATCCGACTTCGGCTCAGGTCATGATCTCACAGTTTGTGAGTTCTTGTCCCATGTCGGGCTCTATGCTGACAGCTCAGAGCCGGAAGCCTGCTTCGGATTCGGTGTCTCCCTCTCTCTCTGATCCTCTCCTGCTCCTGCTCTGTCTCTCTCTTCCTCTCAAAAATAAATAAATGTTAAAAAAAATTAAATATGTAGGGCATTAAAGCTATACTCTTATGCAGTACATACCGCAGAAGGAGAGTTTGGAAAGTGATAAGTCAGTTGCACCTCCTTAATGCCTTCCCCTTAGTCCTGGCCTTTATCCTGTAACTTGAAGCCCTTCTCCCTCTGACTTTGGACTAGGAACGACCTCCACTTTGACCAGTAGGGTGCTAGTAAAGCCGCCACAGGTAGAGGCTTGGAAAGCCCTTGAGTGTCTCCTCTGCTTTTGCATGATCGAGTTTGCTTGAAAATGGAATCCTACCAACTCCATGGAACTGAGCCTACATCAGCCTGCTGGAGGATGAGAGATCAGGCAGGACTGAGTTGCCACAGCCAAAGTCACTTTGGACCATCCCACCTCTAAAATGATGTAGAAGCTCAGCCAAGACCAGCAGAGTTGCCTAGCTATCTCCCAGCTGACTGCAAATGCATGAGTGAGCCCAGAAGGATCAACCCAGATCAGCAGAACCTTCGGATAACCTCTAAGTTCATGATAAATAATACATGACTGTCATTTAAAGCTGCTACATTATGGACTGATTTGTTGGACAGCAGTAAGTAACTGGCGGAGAGTATGGCATACTCATTCAGTACTAGTAGATGATTAGTTAATGAAGAGAATTAGTTTGGAACCTTCTGGGGTCATCTGATGCTTTCCTTCCCTAAACAAATGGAATTAGTCTAGACCAGAAATGAAAATCATGCTCAAATTAGCATGCATTTCCTTTATCAAAATACCAACCCAGCCCATAGGGATGGTGAATTAATAAATAATAGGAATGCTAATACATTAAAACTGAGGATACATTCACTGAACTATTTATCAGTTTACAGAAAAGAAGTCTCCTGGAAGGAGACACACCCAACTCAGGGTAAAAATAGCTCAGCTGAATTTCTGGGAAAGAAGACAAGAGTTTGGAGGGAAAAAAAATATTCAGCCAAAAGAAAGGGGGGGGGGCTTTCTTTTTCTGTAGACATCATGACACCCAAATGCCCGTGTCAGCTTGTTAGTGATAAGGGAGACTGCATGAGATACTATTATGGCTTAATGTGCAGCAAGAGGTAGATTGGTTTATAAAGCGAGAGCAGAAAAGCAGAAAGAGAAGCCATGGGTGAGAGGCATGGTATCACCCAGACTCGATGCAGTGCTTTGTGGGTGATTCAGCACTCGCTCGTAAGGTTGACCAGCTCTGCACCCCAGCCAAATCTAAGCAATGGAAAAATCAAAGCAGTGAGGAAGAGCTGCAAATATTCTCCAGCTCCAGGGCTGCAGCAAATTGTGAGATGCATTCAACTTGGTAGGCATCAGGAAGCAAAGAATCAAACTTGGTTACAGAGAGTATACAAGTATCTGCCATTCCTTCATTTACTCATACAATTCTGTTATATATTACAAGCCTGTAAGGGTGGTGTAAAGTTTTCATTCACACGTTCATCGAAGGTATTTATTGGATCAGATAATGTGCTATATCCTGGAAATATAAAAACGAAAAAGAACAGGGTCCCTGTCTTATCAAATTTGCAGGCTGTGGGGAAGAGACAGAGAAAGAAACTGACATTGAGCATACTGAAAATCATCATTAAGAGGGTATGAAGTACTGCTTTTCCGCCATTGAGCTCTGAATCTGTTGAGAGGCACTGAAGAGAAACACATGGGTAAACAACATGTCATCTCTAATAGTGAAACAGGCTGGATTGGAGCAGGTGATAGCAGATCAGTCACCCAGAGGTCTCACTGATGACACTCAGAATTAATTTTACCCACCCAGCCTCTAGTATAGTGGGACAGGTGTCTCCTCATGGAAGGAGGGAGTCAGAGAAAGCGATGGAGGTTCTCCCCTGAAACTTTGAGTTAACACAGAAGGAATCCCTAACCTAGCCATGACTTGAGGATCAGAGAACATTTCTCTGAAGAATTCACCTGTGTTTTGTGGCTGAAGAGGAGTTGTAGAGGTGGGGAAACAGTGTGTGGCTGGGTTTCAGGAAAGACGGTTCACAAAGAGATAGAATCTAAAATGGGCCTTGGTTGGTCAATATACTGCAATAAGTGGAGTGGTTTAGCAGGCTCATCTCAGACAGAAAGCACAAAAGTTAGCTGCCATGTAGTGATGGGAAAGCCCATTTTCGAGAATGAACTGCCAGCTTCATCAGGTCTGTGGATAAAATGTAGAGCGTTGGAGATAAGATAAGATAGGAACTGTGTTTGAGGCCAAGTTTTGGAGCATCTAGGAGGCCAGGATACCAAGTGGAGTGAACATATTTCCTTTGTACTCTGTCACACTTACCTGACCTTCAATGAGATGGACTTCAGCGAGATGCGATAAGATCCTGTTATGAAGTAAAGGCAGGGGAGGAGGCAAAGAGAAGAGAAGTTACGGTAGGTTATCATGGAGACCAAGAAGGTAGAATCTATGGGATCCAAGATGGCCACGACTGGTGAAGGAAGACCCAAATCTGACAGATGGTAAGAGTTTTGAGGAAAGGGTGATACAAATAGAAATTCAAAAATCAATGCTATGGGGACCATTCAACTCTCTGAATGTCTAGTTTGAGGAACCAGCACTCCCCTAAAGTGGAATGACCCAGAAGACAGTTGGAGAAAAAAGGCAAGATAAGAAAGAAATATTGAGTCTATATTTAAAGACTCTGCTTAAATTCTGAGAATAAATGAATTCCTGCATACACACACAAAAGTAGTGAAAAGAAAAACAAAAAGAAGGCGGCTAAGGAAATGGCCTCAGGAGAATCACCTCTGTTGAAGGGTCAGGAGCAAGGAGAACATCCCTCAAAGAAGAAAACAGAAGATACAATTCTGGAAAATTTCCAAAGTGTAGTGTCACTAAAGTGATAGATATTTAACTTGAGGTGTTAATATATCGGGATTGCTATTCACTCCATTTTGTGTCTACCTTTCTTCATTTTAGTCTTATCTGCAAAACGGGAAGGAAAATTGCTGCTCTAGCATTTGGTGGTTGAGAATCTGGATATTTAAGAATAAAAATAGTATTATTTTTAGATATATATTAATTGCTTTTACTTTAATATTTCTGCCTCCCCACATCCTGTCTGCCAGTATAGCACAGGGAATGGGAGGGGAGAGGGTTGGGTGCCCTTGGGAAGGAGAGGGATCCCACGAAGGGAAAGACACCCTCTCTGAGCCCAGAGGACTGAGAAAGAAGCCAGAAATGAGAGAGGAAGGCAGTCAGGAAGATAACTCCACTTCCTTCCTACTCCGACAGGGGGAGAGATGTGCTGACTATTTGGGGGGCATTATGTAGGGCAGAGGGTCCTGGTTTAGGTCCACGCCTCTGCTGAGAACAGCATAATACAGAGCCAATAAGAGGAGTTAGATGCGGTTTAAGAGAATGGTCTAAGATAAAGAGGGTTTTATTAGCAGTCTTGATATTCCTAGGTTCCAGCATAGCAGAAAAAAAGACTAAGTTTAGAGCCAGCCCTTGGGCCTGTAATGGGGCCAACTAAGGTCCAATTGAGGAGATGCTTCAACAAAAGCCAAGGGATGACTTCCTGGGCTAGGGCTGGAGGAAGGGAGTGTTCAGACTCAGAGAGTCTGTAGTGTCATTAAGAACAGACAGTGTTATGGGGCTAACAGAATGAAGGTATCTGACTCAACTGGGCTGAGAAAACTCTACAGAAGAATTCATTATGCCTGGATGTGACTGTCAACATCCCTTACACTCAAGAATGAAACAAAACCAATGATGTCTGATAAAATGCTGCCCGCCCTATACTCAAATATCAGACCCAGGGAACTTGCTTCCACACAGTTCCTTGGGGTCATGTCAGCTGTTCTCCTGTATAGCCAGAGATGAGCTGGGATGGGGAGAGGACCAGGGAAAATAGCAATTATTTCAAGGAGATGGCCTTAAGTATGAATGAATGATTGAACTACCTATTAGATTCATTTTTTCAATTTGCATTGACGACATTTAAAAATGTTTGGCAAGGTGGGGTTTATGTGAAGGAGAGAAAAATAAGAGTAGAGAAATAAAAGAGCCACACATTCTTTGTTTATCAAAGTTTAATTCTGGCATAGAACTTCAATTCCTCTCATTTATTGTTGGCCTAGGTCACTACATTCTTGGGACAAGGATGGCAAGTCCCATTAAAAATGAGTACATTATTATTATGATTTGTATGTAACTTGAGGTCTGGTGAATAGTAGATATTTGATAAATATTATGAAAAATGGATGTTTCTTTCTATTTAGCATATCCAGATTGTAACCAAGGTCCTAGCAAAGATATGGAAGTGTTGACATTTGGTTTGGGTTCATCTCACTCCCTCTCCATCCCAGTCTTTCAGAATCTGTTCTTGGTCTTTCTCCTACCAACTTTAAGTTGGAAGAAAGGATCAGAATCTCATTTAGACTAACAAGTGGCAGGTAACGATGCGATATGTCTCCTACAGACATTGGTCCATTAGCTGATTTGGACCCTTGGCCTTGAGATGGGCCAATTCTTACCATGGGGTGGGACCCATTGGGACAGACAGAAGAGAGATCTTAGGTTGAGAGATCCTTCAAAATAAGCATCAATGCCACTGGGTTGTTCTGCTTAGGTGAATGCCCCTGCTTCAGTAGTAAGCTTTGCCCACAGAACTAACTGGTGATACAGAGATTTTCCTGGTACACAGACAACACTGTCTTAATCCCCAAGAAGGGAAAGAAAATCTAGTCTTGGAGTTTTAAATTTCCACCCCAAATGAGCTTTCGAGTATTTTCCTTTTTTTTTTTTTTTAAGTCCAATTTCTTTGCTTCCTCCTTGTGAATGAAATATCACACAGGCATGGGTTTCTGAAGGTTATCTACAGCTTTGCCTAAAATGGCTATAATTGGAGAAATGAAATAGTGCTAACTGTGAAGGCTGAATAACATTATAACATTATGCAAAATGAAGGCACTTTAGAAGAATAAAGGGACGATGACAATGCAAATCAGAGCCAGTGAAGGTCAGACGTTTTGCATAAAGTGCCTTGCAATCTAATTCATGTGAACTTCGCCCGAGGAGAGAAAAGTGACTTATTAAAGCACAACGCTTTTTCAAAGAGCCTTACTGCGAAGCTCCGGATCTGCTTACAAGTCCCGCTGGTGGCTGTGAGGATTGGGTGAGGAGCTGGGGATAGGCATAGCCAAGCTGAAATTATAGAACCTTTGTTCGGAAATAAAATATCCCAACCCTGTGATTGCACTCAAGCTGGCTTTCTTAACTCTTGGATGGCTGGGCTGAATGGCAGTTGCTGAGGGAACAGGACTAGAAAGTTATTTATGGGTATTTCCTGGCCACCATGTTTATTATTGCCTTTTATTCTCAGAGCCATTTGAAGCAGAAGGCTTAATTTTCTTTTCTTTACAATTGAGGCTATTGAGGCTCAGTAAGTTAAAGGCATTTGTTTGTGGGACTTACAAATGTTGGAACAGACACGCAAACTCTGTTAGACCCCGAGGACCAAGGTTAATCCATTGTGTCATACTGCCTAGAAATAACTGTTGTCTATGCCTACGAGAAGATCAGGCCCTGGCTCTTACAGTGAGGTCTTACACGTGGTAGCATGATTCAGCTTGACTTTATAGCATCTTTAGTCCCCTCACATCTAACGGTTGCTTTTGTTTCTCTTTCTGTATCAGAGCCCCTTGCTCTAAGCTGGAGGTCCAGACTAATCCTGGGCTTTAACTTCCCTTCCTCTTTTCTGGCTCAGTAGAGAGGATAGTACTTACTTCATAGTGCCAGTGTAAGGCTCCAATGTGACACAGAGCCGGAAGTGTTGTATATCGCTCAAACCATAGACCAAGGGTCAGGCTTCCTGGATTGGTCCTCTAGTTCCACCATTTAGTAATTATGTGACCTGAGGCAATTTTCCTTGTCTGTAAAAATGGGGGTAATACAGACCTCCAGCTCAGAAAGTAGTGTAAGGAAGAAAATAACCAGCTATTTAAAGTTCTTAGGATAGTGACTTGCGTTATAATAGAGATTCTATGGATGAACTCTTATATTTTATAAAACTCTTTTAACATGCCACAGGCGCACTGAAGCCTAGGGCTGGAATGAATTCTCCCCTGTGCCCAGGACCAAGAAAGGGTCCCTACCTTTCTCTCAACAAGGTCATATATGTGGTCCGTCTCACACAGATGAGCCTTATCTCAGAACCACCTAAAGTGCCGGGTAGCATGTAAAGTCTCAGTGTCAACTTAGAACAGCAATCTGAGCTGAACAAGGAGATTTAATGAGGTTTAAAAAAATACTATTGTCTGGGCTCCACCTAGGACCCACCACAGACCAGCAAAACCAGTCAGGCTTGTGAGCTATAGCATAGTTCTAACAAGCATACCTTACTCCTCATCAGGCAAGGGTACCCAAGGCAAGCCTTCACTGAGAAGCTTGTCTTTTATCCCTGTGTATAAAGCCCTATGAAGAAAAATAAGATAAAACTGGAGAGGGAGGCAAACCAAAAAAGACTCTTAAATACGGAGAACAAACTGGGGGTTGCTGGAAAGGAGATGGATGGGGGATGGGCTAAACGGACAAGGGGCATTAAGGAGGGCACTTGTTGGGATGAGCACTGGGTGTTACATGTAAGTGATGAATCACTGGGCTCTACTCCTAAAACCAATACTATACTATATGTTAAAATACTTGACTTTAAATAAATAAATTAAAAAAAAAAACCTATGAGGAAAACTTGCTTGGCTGGTTAGACCAGGACCATTAGCCCCTGGGAAGTGGAACACTCTTTGTATAATTTACACAAATCAATAATTCAGAGAATACTACGGGAGAGGACAGAGGCTTTGGCAACACTGTATGTGCCAGAGAAATTCAGTGGAGAAAAAAAAAACCACATATGTTATGGGGGGAAAGAGAGAAAGTCTTGGACTCCAAATAGACTTGAGTTCAAATCAGTGACTCAGAAAAGTTACTCTATAATGTGGGATGTTAACTATTTGGCAGAGTTATTGTGAGAATTGTCTACAGTATTAATGTCTGGCTTATAGTAAACACTCACTCAATGGTAGCTGTAAGTATTGTGGGCTAACAATGCTTTCTAGAGGAGTCCATTCAGAAGACTTAAGCCAAGCCTTAAATAACGAGAGGGTTTTATAATATAAATATATATTTATAAGGGGTCTCTGATTTGCAACCCCAAACAAAAAAGCACTGAGAACTTTTCCTTTTCTTCTCTGAAAAACATAGCCTACTTGATCCTCCTCATATAATTACACTCACAGATCTCAGAGAAGACAGACCCAAAAGGAGCCCTTCGCTCGGTAGAGAGATGGGCAAGACAAGAAGGGGACCTTGATCTCCTAGGGTGTTTCTTCCAGGAAATACTTCTCAAATGTTCCTATTTATAGCATGCATTTCTTCTGCAGCTTTTAGGAAGGGTCACTTGGAGCCCAGCCAAGTGGGAATGACAATCACCTGGTCAAGACTAATGATTCATCCAATTTCTGGAAACCACACCAATGCCCCTCAGAGGAGAGCCAGTCCATTATTTTAATACAATGTGAAGCATTTCCAACAGTTTGCTCGGTGTCTCCCACCGGACCACAAGAGTTAAATTCCTCCTACTAAAATCTATGTGAGCTTGAGCATTCTGAGGGGGTTGGGGGTTGGAGTGCCTGAATAAGTGTACCATTACACATGGGCACTGCTGGGGCGCCTGCGTGGCTCAGTCGGTAAGCGTCCGACTTTGGCTCAGGTCATGATCTCACGGTTCGTGGGTTTGAGTCCTGCATCGAGGTCTGTGCTGACAGCTCAGAGCCTGGAGCCTCCTTCTGATTTTGTGTCTCCCTCTCTCTGTCCCTTCCCAGCTCACACTCTGCCTCTCAAAAATAAATAAAGGTTAAAAAAAAAAAAAACTTACACATGGGCACTGCTGTGCATGGCTATTCATGAAAAATTCGCCTTCATCAAGTTTCGGAGAATATAGGGATCCATGAATCATACTGAAATTGTATATTCTCATAAAACCACATGTTCTCATGAAACCACTGTGTGTTTCCCATTGTTGCTGCTCACACACCAGAGCGTATTTTTCTGGATCCAGGGTTAGCAAGGACAGTGTGTGCCGACAGATGGAGGTCATGGGTACCTGTACAATGTGGTCTACGGGGCCCACAGTGATGGCTGTCCCAGAGGTTTTCTCCCACCCTGGTGTTCCAGTGCTTGAAATGTTGCATTCCTTGGCTTTTAATTCTCTTAAATTTTTTTTTAATATTTATTCATTTTTGAGAGACAGAGAGTGAGTAGGGGAGAGGCAGAGGGAGGGGAACACAGAATCCGAAGCAGGCTCCAGGCTCTGAGCTGTCAGCACTGAGCCCGATGCGCGGCTCAAACTCACAGGACCGGGAGATCATGACCTGAGCTGAGGTCCGATGCTTAACCGACTGAGCCACCCAGGCACCCTGCTTTGAATTCTCTTTTAAACACCTATGCTGCTAAGAGAGGATGACATATGACCAGGTTACTAAGTAAAGTATAGGTGGTTAATGTGACCCTCTTCTCTCGGCTAGAGGACTCAGATAAACAAGGCAGGAAGTTCTGCCACATCCTTCTTTTTCCTGTTTCTTGCATTTCTCTGTACGTACTTTTTTTTTTTTTTTTCCTACCCTGATCTTGTGATCCCACGTTCTGGACTAGAGGTACTTCCCTATGTATATCTCCCTATACGGTATTGACCATCAGTATTTAGCTCAAGATGTGGTTCAAGGGTCCTCTCCTCCATGAAGCTTCCAGCATACCTGCTTAGAATTAACGTTTCTCTCACTGCCTTTGTGCTCTGTGACTCATGCGTTGATCTATTTGCCCCATCCCTCATTCATTTTTCACCATCCCTGCCCTTGTGGAGTGTGGGAAGGGATATAGAGGTTAATCCAAGAATCGTGCTATTTAATATAACGTTATCCCTCTGGAAAGCATTATAGTGAAGACGTGCCTGGCTATGAGCGGGTATTATAGGGGGATTTGAGCTGGTCTGGTCGATCGGGGCTTCTCTGATCTCGGATCCGAAAGAGGAAAAAGGCTGAACTAGGCGCATGCAGTTGACTCTGGGTACTCAGGGGACTGCGCGTTGTTGGGAGGATTAAATGAGGCAGCGAATGCCCTTTAGTACGGTTTCTAGAAGTTGGGACATACTCAATAAATGGTGCCTGTTACGATTACTGTTATCATGGTTTTATTATTATGATTGTGAAGTGCTACCAAATTGTCTAGAATGGCCTTCTGGCCTTTGGCAAAGTAAGTAGGCTAAAGTCACCTAGATATAAGGTCTGTCTGTGAACTAATTCTTTCGGGGGCTAAATTTTTATGCTGTGGTATGTGGGACTGAAAATACAACTCTGTTGATACCCCTTACATGAGGTCGGTATCATTTCTTTACCTTCCCTCCTAAGACGTGCGTCTTTGGTCTCTGGCCACTATTACAAGTTGAAAAGTAGAAAACTTATTTCGATGTTAATCAGAATTTTAAATGTGCATATCATTGGATCCAGCAACTTTCCTACTAAGAATCTAATCTGTGGAAATACATGTATGCCTAAAAATATAAGTCCATGGAAGCATTATTTGTAACAAAAAATACTAGAAAATAATTTAAGTGCCCACAGTTAGAATGTGGTTCTGTGTATCATGTCCTATCTATAAAAGATAGTTGTTTTTTTTTTAATGAGGCAGGTCTGTATGAACTGACACATCAAGAAATCCAAGGCATAGTTTAAAGTGAAAATGGAGTAGATCATGTATAGTATGATCCCTTTCATGAAAAACAAAGCTAAAAACAAAACTGTTTATGATTCACAAATATAATGAGTAGTGTGGTAGCCAGGAGAGCATGCTATGAAGTCCGAAGACCTGGGCTGAAATCCCAGCGCTACTACCTGTAACTGGATGAGTCTGCCTCAGTTTTTTACCCTCCCTGGCATCAGTTTCTCCATTTGCAAAATGCGGATAAAAATAGTATGTACGGGTGCGCCTGGGTGGCTCAGTCGGTTAAGTGTCTGACTTCAGCTCAGGTCATGATCCCATGGTTCGTGGGTTCGAGCCCTGTATTGGGCTCTGTGCTCACGGCTTAGAGCTTGGAGCCTGCTTCGGATTTGTGTCTCCCTCTCTCTCTCTCTGCCCCTCCCCTGCTCATGCTCTGTCTCTCTAGCTCCCAAAAGTAAATAAAACATTAAAAATTTTTTAAATAAAAAAAATAGTCCGTACCTTAGAAGAGTGTTTTGAGGATTAAATAATTTAATGTGTACAAAGTGCTTAGACTATGGCCATACTCTAAGGGTTTATATGTGATTACTGCTACTATTACGGAACATATATGTAAGCACACAGGAACAGGACTGTAGGGGGTTTGCAGATTTTTCAATAGGTTACACAAGATTAGTAAACACAGGTAACACCTACACATTTATCCTAAGGTTCTGCTTCATGTAACCAAGGATATGCAACGTAAGGGAGGCAAGCATGACCCCACGCAGCGCACCTTATCATGACTTTCATGTCACTCTGAAGCCTTGGATCCCCACTGGGGCCAACAGCTGAAGGTGACACATTTCGCCAAGGGAGGGCTCCGCCATGTTGAAAAACGAGTGTTGAGAATGTTCACTGCTGGTGAAGGACGTACCTTAGCCACCTAAGCATTTTGGTATGAGAGAGACTTTGTAAACTTCAGGGTCTCCTGGCTGGCATGAACTGAACTCAGTTTTAGGGACACCATATTCTTCTACTGGGGAGAAAGCACAATGAGCACCTCGGTGTCTTTCCAAAAATAATACACCTGCACCCAGCGTTTCAATGAGTCAGAAGTTGTTTCCTCTCATTCTGCCCCTGTCTTCTGCTCCACCTCATGGCTGTGCTTTGGTTTTTGTTTTTTTTTTTCCGGATGATTTTGCCACCGTGTTTGGCCCAAGAACACAAAATCCACTTTCCTACTCACTTTCACTAAACTGCTGATGATGGGGGGTGAGGGGGAGAAGGAAATCCACAGAGAGGGACTTCACCTGCTAGTCCTTACATTTCTCGATGATTGGAAGCTTTGCAATGAGAAAATATTCATATATATTCATATAGAAGTTACCTGTGAGCCCTTTTTATGTAAAAGAAAGGGGTTCTTGTTTTCTTCCTTGTGTCATCTGTCTATGGAGTTGACATTGGGTAGTCAGACAGTATGACAGGGGTGACATTCCACAGCTCTTTTTCTAATTCTAACAGGATAACTATTAGTTTTTTGTTAATTTTTAGTATTCAAATGGTTATATACAGAGAAGTAAAGAGTACATTACAATGGATCCTTATTTTTTAATTTTTTAATGTTTATTGTTTTTAAGAGAGAAAGAAAGAGAGACAGAGTATAAGCAGGCGAGGGGCACAGAGAGGGAGACACAGTATCCAAAGCAGACTTCAGGCTCCGAGCTGTCACCACAGAGCCCGATGTGGGGCTCAAACTGATGAACATGCGAGATCATGACCTGAGCCGAAGTCAGACGCTTAACCAACTGAGCCACCCAGGTGCCCCTTTAATGGATCCTTATACCTCATTTGAACACTTACTAACATTTTGCTGCATTTAGTTCATCCTTTTTTTTTTTTAACATTTGCTTAGTATTTTTTAATGTTTATTTATTTACTTGAGAGAGGGAGAGTGAGAGAGAGAGAGAGAGAGAGAGAGAGAGAGAGAACAAGCAGGAGAAGGGCAGAGAGAGAAAGGGAGAGAGAGAATCACAGGCAGGTTCCACGCTGTCAGCGCAGAGCCCAATGAGGAACTCGATCTCACAGACCAGTAAGATCATGACCTGAGCTGAAATCAAGAGTCAGACACTTGACCCACTGAGCCACTCAGGCGCCCCTGCATTTATGTAGTATTTTGAAGAAGTTTCTATTTTAAAGCAAATTACAGACATCATGACATTGTACTCCCAAATATTTTAGAATATAACTGACAAAAGGAGGCTGGTATCTTACATAACAAGAATACAGTTGTCATACCCATCAAAATTAACAGCAATTTCCTAGTGGCATGGAATGCCCAGTCCAAATTCAAGCGTCATCAACTGTCTTTCACAGCCGATTTGTTCAGACCACTCGCTGCTTTATTGCACCGGGGAGTCTTTTGTGGCTTTCTGACAGGCATCGAAGGGCATCAGGATTAGGAGGAAAGAGGCTGTGATGGTGAACGGCCTTGCTTTCCTTGGGTGACGACTTTGCCTGGCAGAAGCCAAGGCACTCAACATTCTCGCTTCGTGACCAAGAACCAGAACAGGAACAGGCCTGTGATTACCCATCTATGTGAGTTTGGAATTGAGTGACCTGTATGGAAATCACATGCAAATCTAAGCAAACTTTACTAACTTCCCACAGAGGGGTCAGTGAGAACTATTACACTTATTAGGAAAGAGAATGTGTTCTAAAATTTGTTGAATTGAGGCTTTGTTGGTCGATAGCAGTTTTAATTCCATTTCCCCCCTCCAGAGAAGGGAATTTCATCTTCCATTTGCGTTCTGCAAAGATGTTGAAACTTGAGTTATTTGTGTTGAGCAGCAGGTCTCCTTAGGAGATCAGTGCTATCGGCACTACAACACGCTGCCAAACCCAGGTCTGGGGCCTCCAGGGCCCCCTGCTCTTGCCCTTTTTTCTTCCCCAGGCTGCCTCTTTGTGCCATGGAAAGACAATGAACCTATGTAAATAGGAGGTTTGGGTTGCATGAAACCAAAGCCAAAGCCAAGTAAGCAGAAGTTAACAAAAGAGTCACAGTCATCTGATATTTTAATAATAATAATAATAAAAATGACATCTCCTCCTTCTTTCCTAGATACCAAAATGGTTGTCGATTCCCAAGTAGAGATGGAAATTCATTAAGGCCTCTCCCATGGGGGTCACAGCTTTCTATACAGAGGCCCTAAGATCCATTTGCCAATGCTGATTTATAAGTGACCCTGATGGTCCTCTTGGGCCCCTCCGAACTGTAATAATTCCCAGTGTAAGGGCGGCTAAGCTAGAAGACTGGCAGAGAACCACGATGTTCGTACTAAATTAAGGGCCGTTTATGTTGGTGCTTCTCAAACTTTCATGAGCCCAGGAACTACCTGGGGGCCTTATCATTCTAACTGAGTAGGTTTCTAATTGAGTAGGTCTGGGGGAGGGGCCTGATTTCTGCATTTGTAACAAGTTTCCAGCTGATGCTGATGCTGCCCGATCATGGGCCAACCTTCGCCGGCCGAAGGTTAATGGGATTTCCTTGGGCTGCATTCTAGCCAAACCCAGTGACTCCAGTGAAGGATGGTCTTTGCAGAAACAGAAGGAGCAGGAGTCTGCTGAGGGAGCCACCTGCATTCAAGTTAAGCTTTGCCACTCAATGGGAATGGACCCACAGGCCAGATTCTTCTCTTGAGATGTGGGTGTCCTCATGTGTAAGTGGGTGTGCTGGACATTGGGAAGAAGCAGTGGCTTGATGCAAATTACTTGTAAATTTCTTTCAGTTGTAAGAAAACCATAAACGTGCTCACCACCTTCCACGCTTCCAGTCTCGCAGGGTCCCGTGCTCTGTATGGAATTTGCATTCTCCGGTGTGTTCAGGGCTTTTAGAATGTTAGTATGAACAGAAACGAAGCAAGGAAGAAAGGAAGGAAGAGAAGCTTATAGTTTCTCTGTTCGTTAATGTAGAACTTTATGAGAACGTGCCTTCTCATGGAGAAGGGCTGGTGTTAGCTTTCTTCCCGTTGAAGTGAGACGTTAGGGATATTATGAAGAGAACAATGTATCTTCACAAGTGGGCTCCACAGCTCACGGGTGGGATCATTACACTGACCGCTGTCCTTGTCTTCGGGAAAACCATTCATCGACATACATTCAGAGCTGATTTGGTGTCCACGGAAGTGGTCATAGGAGCTACAGATACACATCGTACATGGAACCGCGGCTCCCGGGTGGTGGATTGTCAGCCCCCCCCTCCTCTGAGAGAGCTGCCGGAACTATAAAATGGCAGGCCTTCCTTGTCCTGTCGCAATGCAGCCAGCTATGTCTGCCTCCCCTCCCTCCCACTGTTCGCAATGCCAGTCTTGAACCTCAGACTCCTTGCTCCCTACATCCAATTCCGCCCTGCCGTTGATCTTCCTAGCTTCTGACTTTATTTGTTATTCTCACTGTTTGTTTCATCCTGTCCTTCTGTCTTCGTGCTTATGATCATTGTTCTGGCTCGGCTCGTCTTCCTCCTCTTTGGGTCCTCAGGTTACATTCTCTCCCTGGCTATACTGTTCCAGGCCATCTGGATAGGCTCTCTGAGTGAACGCCATCCCTGGGAGCTCATGCATTATATAGCTTCAGGGGTCCGTGCATTAGGTTCCTATTGCTGCTGGAACATACTACCACACACTCCGTGGCTTAAAACACAAATCAAGTATCTACGGTTTGGAGATCAGAAGTCTAAGATGGACCTCGTTGGGCTAAAATCATGTTGTCAACAGGACCAGTTTTCTTTTGGAGGATTTAGGGGAGATTCTGTGACTTTTCTAGCTTCTAGAGGCTGCCTGTTTTTTGGCTCGTGGCTCCTTTCTCCGCCTTCAAAGCAATCACCCAGTGGGTCTTTCAAGGGCTATCTTTCTTACTGGTTCTGATCTTTCTGCCCCCCTCTTCCCCACTTAAGGACCTTGTGATTACTTTGGGCTACCAAGATATCCCAGGATATTCTTTCCATTATAAAATCAGCTGATTTTAGCAACCTTTATTTCATCTGCAGCCCTAATTTCCCCTTGCCAGCTAATAATCCCATATTCAAAGGATCCAGTTTGTTCCCTACACCTGGGAAAAGATTCTTACCCAGAGAGGGGCAGGAGATAGCTTGGGGATACATTGGGCAGAGAAGATAAAAGAGGCCTCAAAATATTCTTGCCACTGTATTACATGGCTTGCTGTCACTTACTTCACAGTTTTGCCAAGAACCACCCTTTCTTGCTGAAAAAAAAAAAACCACACATATTAATCACTCAAGATTACAACACAAATCCAGTATGTAGCTATCTCCATCAAAAAGACAAAACAAATATGCATTAAATATTTAAAGGACAACCTAAGGAACATCAATTATTCAAAGCAAGTTATCAATGCAATAAATAATACTAATAAGTAGTTTTAGATATTTTGAAGACAACACTGTCAAACAAGGAGCTAGGTACTTTCCATGTGACTACCTTTTAATTTCTAAAATAGCCCTATGAGGTAGGTGTTACTGAATGCACATTTTTCAGAAAGCCAGTATAGGCTTAAAGAGGCTTGGGATATTGCATAAGGTCACGTAGCTAGTACACAGGAGAGGTGGGATTTGAACCTGGGTTGGATTCCATCCGTTTCAGCCCGGGCATGACCATTATGCTACACTGTCACTTTAGGAGTTCAGAGGAGAGACCAATCAGAGGAGGCTGGCAGTAGCTAAGAAATGCTTCCCGAAGGTGGTGATATGTGAGCATACATTTTAAAAGTCGCTCAATAGGAATCCCCTTAAAACTCCTCTACGACTACAGGGGAATCAGAACTTATTTACACTCCAATTACCAAAACAGGTTCACCCCCTCCAGGGCTTGCCTGAGCTATTAAGGCAATGTGCATTTATGAACCATGCTCCTTTTATTTCAACTTCCCATTCCCACCTTGGCAAGGCAATTAAAAAAGTCATCCTTGTTCTCTTACATTCTTAGATTAGCTCCAGCTTGCAGTCCCTGAGGGAACAGTTCCCAGCATGGCCAGATGAGGGCGCTTGGGTGAGCGGGTGGGTTGGCTGGAAAGGATGGCTGGGAAACTGAGGCTGGTGCGTGCCCCCAGTATGCTCTAGAGGCCCTTTTAGGGAGCGCGAACCACCAGGTGGAAATGACTCGTGTCCCTTCAGAGACTCTGCAGACCACACAAGTCATTCCTTTGTTCACACGTCATCAAGCATTTGTCGTATAAGTAATATGGATCCAGACAGGAGCGAGTCATGACTCCTTCTAAAAATCTAAGAATCCATAGGAGACAATAAGTAAAAATCATCCTCTATCAACAAATAAATACAGACTCAGACATAGCAAAGAAGTATTAAGCACAGTATCAAGAGTCTATCACACACGTATATATGTACTGTACTGTATTCTAATGTATTTGTGTACATTTTGTAACTTCTACCAGGGTGAGATCTCTTTGCATGTAAGACTGTTAGAGCTCCCTTAGAAAGCATCACATGAATTCTTACCCATAGGAAAGCCTAATTATGATAGTACTAAGGCAAATGTAATCGATTATAATTTACCAAGGAGACTCCATGGAAATGGCCAGGCATATTTATTTTATTTTACACCAGCTTGCTAATTCTGAGTATGGGAAAAGACACGATGTCGCTCCTCAGAGTGGTTTTTGGAAGAGGCCTCCGGGGAGATTGGTCTTCAGGCATCCCAACTGGGCATGTGAGGCAGGGCAGCTAATGCTTAAGACCCCTGAGCTTCAGAGGTGGAGAGCTCTGGCTCCTTAGTTTGCTTCTGCCACTTTTCCTTTCTGGAATATCATGGTTCATATGTTAAAATATATCCATCGTGGTGACGATGAAGTTCACGTTCATTGAGTCCTTACCATGCCCAGACGCTAGCTCAAGAGGTTACCTGTAAGAAATCATTTATTTCCCACACCAACTCTCAAACGTAGGAAATAATAGTATTTTCATTTGTTAGATGGAACACCTGAGGCACAGAGAGGTTAAGGAATCTTCTCAGGGTCACCCAGCTAGGAAGTGACAGATTGGGATTCAACTCAGGTGTGCTGGCTCCAGAGCTTGGCCTTTATTATTGTTGAAATTCCTGTGATATTCGTGACGTCTCCAAGGGAAGTCGTATGAGGAATTGTGGTTTCACTAGAACTTGAATGGAAGTTTCTCAAACCTGAGTTGAGAACCACTGGTGGCTCTCTCCCGCTAAAACTTTGAGCATTATAGGGGCGCCTGGGCGGCTCAGTTGGTGAAGCATCTGACTCTTGGTTTCCTCTCAGGCCATGATCTCGTGGTTTTGTGAGTTCGAGCCCCAATCTGGCTCTGTGCTGGCAGCATGAAGCCTGCTTGGGATTCTCTCTCTCCCTCTCTCTCTCTCTCTCTCTCTTCTCCTCCTCTACTCACACTCTCTCTGTCTCTCTCAAAATAAACTTTTTTAAAAAATATATAAAAAATAAAGTAAAATTATGAGCATTATAAAAGCAGAGGCTGCATCAGCTGCTTAGAATTCTCTTGATTTTTTAAAAAATTCATTGACCAAGTGGCGGGTGGTGCTGGAGAGCCGCCTCCCTCACCACACCTCTCTGTTCCTCCGTAGGCAGAAAAATCTCCCTCTGCATGGGGAGAGCTTGTTCGTGCTGCAGTATTTGGGATCGAGGGGGACAGCTGTGTGTTCAAAGATCTTTTGAAAGAGAAGATTTGAGGCAATGGTTAAACTCAGGTGGTTCATCTGCAGAAGAGAAGACTTGGCCCACGGTAGCGTCCTCAACCATCTGACAGATGGCTATTCCACAGAGGCCATCGAGCGCCATGGCCAAGGCCCCGACGCACGGTGTGCTGTGGAGGTAGGGCGACCTGTGTCTCACACCCGACTCCATGCTTGTAAGCTGTATGCGTCAGGGAAAATATTTACAAAGCTTCACTTTCTGTATTTGCAATATAGAGACAGTAATACAAATCCAAAATGCCTCGTTTGCATTTCTGAAATCCAAAAATATCTGAAAACAGAAAATATTTTCATAAGCCCACGGCAGACTCACTTGACGGCTAAACTCGACCTGAACTGGCATGAGCTGGTTACGGCTGCCTTTCTCTTGCTCTGTGTGAGTGTGCCTGTGTTTCACCGCACAATCTTACTAGGTTTGATTAAAGCACATTGTCCCAGGACTGCTAATGCTCAGATTAATTACAACATATATACTCTATTACCTTTCTAAAATAGTTCAGAGAGCTATGAATTTCAAAACGAATCTTGGGGTGCGTGGGTGGTTCAGTCGGTTAAGCGTCCGACTTCGGCTCAGGTCATGATCTCATGGTTTGTGAGTTCAAGCGCCATGTCAGACTCTGTGCTGACAGCTCAGAGCCTGGAGCCCACTTTGGACTCTGTGTCTCCCTTTCTCTCTGCTCCTCCCCTGCTCATGCTCTGTCTCTTCCTCTCTCTCCTTCAAAAATAAACACTCAAAAAAAAAAAAATTAAAAGGCTTTAGTATTGCCTCCAGGTTTTTTTTTTTCCAGATACCTTCCGAACGTGTTTTGGGTGGTGCTTTTGTGATTTTCGGAAGATTTCGATTGTTAAGTGTTTTTAGGTCGTGAAGAGAACTCACGTTCCTTACGCCAAAGACACCCAAATGGTCTCATGACTGAAGGAGCTCAAAGGTGCACCAGCAGCAAGGGCGTCACGTGACTGCCTGCCAAACACCATCAAAAGACCCCTTCAGCCACTAAGGGGCACTCCAGGTTCAAAGATAAAATGTAAAAAATGTGCATCTTAGACTTCATGAATGAGAATGTTGCTTCACAAAGAGTTGAACTTTGATGGAATTCAGGAAGGCCACTTTCAGAATGCTGTGAGGGAGCCAACAACAAAATATCCTCGCAAACAGATTTGTCAGGAGATAGAATAGACTACCTTTGGTTTTAGGAACCCCCAAAAAGCCAAGCTGGACAAATTCCCGTCAGGGGTATCGTGGCAGGGCTTCAGATTCGGTGACCTTTGAGCATCCTCGGAGATTCTATGAGCCTTGTGGAAGACAGAAGAGAGAGTCAGGGTTCTGTGGGAGAAGCCCGTGAGCTCCCCCCACCTCCTGGTTTTGCTTGGCTCTTGCCCACCGAGAGTACATGGCGGGGTTTGAAGGCTGAGCTAAGTTCTCATCAGGGATATGTTCTGCTCTCCTTCTGTCCGAAGACCAACAAGGAGAAAACAGTGTTGAGTTTTGAAACATCTTTCGACTGTGAGGAAGAAAAGCACTCACATGTCACATGAAATCGTGGACCAACTTGACATTTGCAGAAACCATGAGGAAGCGGCCCAGTCTTTAAATTAGGCACTGCTAATGCGCAGCGACATTCCGCGATGGAAGGGGTGAGCACAGCACACCCCCTTTCCCTGTCAGAGCTCTGAATCAACAAGAGTCAGGAGGGGGTGGACCGACAGAGAACAAAGTGCCAGCTTTATTACTGACAAAGACAATACCAGAGATCCAGGCAACAATGGACTTTCTAAAATTGTTCCCCAGGAGCACCCGGGTGGCTCAGTCGGTTAAGCGTCCAACTTCAGCTCAGGTCATGATCTCTTGGTCTGTGAGTTCCAGTCCCGCGTCGGGCTCTGTGCTGACAGCTCAGAGCCTGGAGCCTGTTTCGGATTCTGTGTCTCCCTCGCTCTCTGCCCCTCCCCCACTCACGCTCTGTCTCTCTCTCTCAAAAATAAATAAACATTAAAATGAATAAATAATAAAGTAAATTGTTCTCCAGAATTAAGCTGGCTTTCCCACCAGCCACCGATAGGCTAGAAAAGCTGTGTTTCTCTTTAGACACATAGAGCCGATTCTGTCTGGCAGAGAACACAACTGCCCTCTGTCAGCAGTTACGGGATGCCAGAAGGTAGCAGAAAGTGGAGCTTTGGGAGCCCCATGCTTTGTTCCAGACTTTCCAAGTAGATGGATTTAGGGGCTCGCCATTGGGAGCAATAGCAGAGGGACAAGAGTGTTTGGGGGCATTTTCCTTCAGCGAGACCTGTGGGCCGGGGAACAAGTATCCCCCCTCTAATTACCCTTTCCTTCTTTGAAGCGTTTTTTAAGAGGAAAGAACGTATTTCCTCTACGGCCTTGGAAGCATTCCATACTCCTGATTGGAATTTTATATTTGCAAACTCTCACATCAAAATAAAAAGTTTGTAGCTAACCCTGACGTGATGTTTGAAAAAAAAAAAAAAGAGGTGACTTATTCGGTCAAAAAAGAGGCCTCCATTTAATTGCATCATGACGGGACGAGGAAATGCCCCTCCAACGGTTTTCTTTAGCCGCATCTCGGCAGAACCATCTAGCTGCGTGAACCTGGCCAAGTCACCTCACTTCTCCGGGTCCCTTTTCCCTCAGGGGTTAACCTAGTGGGGGTGTTGGATGGCCGCCTTAATCCCTTCCATCCCTCAAGCTCTCTCATGCGCTGGTCTCCAATTTCCAAGAAAAACAATTACCGCAGAAAATATAATCTCGCCCTAAGATTGTGATCTTCATGACTTCATCCGTGTGAACAAACATCAAAAAACAGCTGAAGCATAACACAGGATCTACGGCGATGTCAGGGGGCCCTTCCTGAAAACCGCCAGTTGAGATAAACTTTCAAACAAACAGCGTTTGTGTGTCAGGAGGGAGGCGGGAGAAGGCGGCATCGTATGAAGCGGAGTCTTTATTCAGGGTGTAAGCTCCCATTTCCTGGGACAGTGAGAACTTTGTCTTTTTGCAAAGGCTGTGCGGAGTGTTTGCCTGTGTTGTCACTTGAGGATGGCCGAGAAGAATGGCATGTGTATGAGCTGCTTCCTTCCTAACTCGTCCAGTCCCTCTCTTCACCCCCAGCCTCCACCCTCTGTGGCTTCAGGCTAGGCCCCTGTGCAGGACGGGGCCAGCGTGCACGCGTGTGCACACAAGCTCGTACACGCACAAGAGCAATCACACGCCTTTCTACGACTGAGCTAGCAAGGATGGGGTCCCCTGAAGGAAGGGACAGAGTGCTCCAGGACCCTCACCACGTGTTGTCCTCCTGGGTCACACTCTTGATTCACCTGCAGGTGGAGGGGACTTAATTGCTCCCTCCCTTAAATCTACCACGGCACGACGCCCATGTCTCCGTTCGCCTTTCTGTGCCTAGTAGGGAACTCGTTTTGTCTTGAGCTGTGTCTACCCCTTCTAGACCACGAGCTCTTTGAACGCAGGGACTGTAACAGAATTAGTTTTAGTTCTCTAGTACAGAGACAGCAATCAGTCAATGATGTTTTCATGAATTTGGGGGTAAGGAACATGGTAAACACCCTTGGAGCTTCTGCTACTCCCACGGCACCCCCATTTACTGAGAATGACCCCTGCTCCCTAGTAGGAGTGGGCCCCAGCAGCATGGATACACTGCCTGAGACCTTGACTCAGTCCGGGCCGGATTCCCCCCAGCGGGTTGAGAGGTAGGCTCAGCCTTTCCCACGGCAGGAACCGAGGCGGAAGGTGACTTTCTTCTGCCAGTGGCCAAGGAAACACTGTAAGCTCTGCTAACGATACAGAAATGAAGCCTGCATTTTTTACCAAAAGCAATGCTTGTTTACTATAAAAATGCAGACAGTGTGTACATTGATGGTGTCGAATTTAATGTTTAAGAATGGCTTAATAATATTTTGCAAAAGAAAAATAGCAAGGGCGGGCTCGTCCCACCAGATAAGGCGGGAACGGTAGCGGAGAAGTCTAAGTATGTTGGGAGACCGGGCAGGACCCATCTGTATGTGGGCGCTTCCTCTATGATATATGTACCATTTCAGTTCAGTGTAGGAAAAAAAAAACCAGATATATATTTTTAGTGGTTCAGGGACAATTCATTTCCCGTTTGGATGAAAATGAGGTTAGCCTGCCTTAAAGGGAGCATAAAAATAAATTCGCATGGAGTCAATATAAACATGAAAACAAAAATAACAAGACCATTGTTAAAAAGTAATATTAAAGACTATACTCACGGGCGCCTGGGTGGCTCAGTCGGTTAAATGGCTGACTTCAGCTCAGGTCATGATCTCATGGTTCATGAGTTCGAGCCCCGCGTCGGGCTCTGTGCTGACTGACGGCTCAGAGCCTGGAGCCTGCTTCGGATTCTGTGTCTCCCTCTCTCTCTGCCCTTCCCCTGTTCATGCTGTGTCTCTATGTCTCTCAAAAATAAGTAAACGTTAAGACTATACTCATACTTTGAGGTGGAAGAGGCCTTTCTAGCAGGAAAGGAAACCCAGAAGGAATTTATAAAGGAAAAACATAGCAGCTTTGGTTTTATTAAAAATGAATATTAATAATGAAAGAAATTGTTAAGAAACTCCTTAAAGAAAGAAGGTCAGTACTGATCATAAAAAAGCATTTGTAACTCATATAAAATATGAAAGTATATCTCCAGGACATAAAAAAACCTTCTACAAATTAAGAAGTAGAGGGCAATCTAATAGAACAATGGGTAAGGACAGAGTTTAAGACCTTTTTTGAGGGTAAAATAATTTTTTAATTCAGAGGAGTAACTAAGCAAAAGAGTAATTTTTTTCTGTGCTCCCTAGATTACAGCTTAGGACCCGTTCTGTGGGAATCAGCTCTTTTTAGATATGAGTGGCGTGATTTTGACATTGAATTCACCTAACCTATTTTAACAACAGAGTAATCGAGAATGTATGGACTCACCACTTAAATTCATTCCACTACTCTTTGTCAGTTACATCCGGTACTACACCGGGCTTTTGTGCAAATACATGGCGAGTCCCAGGAGGCCAGGGAAGGGGCTGGCAAACAGCAGAACTTAACTCCATAATTTCCCTTCCACTTTTCCTCTTCTCTTTCACGTGACTACTTGAAAGCAGGCGCTGTCTCGGATGCATTTTTGTATCCTCGTATTCGTCACAGTGTAAGAGAGGAGAAAGGAAAGAAGGAAGAGACAGGAAAAAGGGAAGAAGGACAGAAGGACGGAGGGACCAAAGGACAAATCGTTTGTATCAAATCTGACAAATTCCGTCCCTGGTGCAGTTCCTTCTCTAGCCACATGATGGCGGCATGAGCCTTGCGGCGCTTGAGCGCTCCGGAGTCTGGCACTTTAAATCCCCATAGGTTAAGGCGCCGGGGGCGCCTGGGTGTGTTTGTGTTTGTGCCTGTGAGTCAAAGCTACACCCAGCATCAGCACTCTCAGCTGAGCTGTAGTGCAGGTCGACACAACAATCTTCAAGGATTTCACGGGCTTTCTTTCTAGAAAAATCCTAAAAGGAGTTTGATCCTCAAAAAAAGACCGTAGTTGCTCTCAATCGGGGAGAATCTCTTAAATACACAGCATCTGCTCCGCTGGGTTTGCAATCTGTGTGCAGGTATTGCCGTTAATGAGCCACCGGCTTGCTGCTCCCAGGGCCGGGCTGGAGCAGTCAGCTGGCGGAATGACGGGAACTCCAGTCCCCAGCTCTGCACCAGCATGCCCCGGGATGGAAAATGTGATTTGTGACACAGCAGCTTGGGAATAATAATGAAAACGTAATTGCTCCAGGCGGCTTGCTCTCTCTTTCAACTGCAAAGCTGCTTCACATCACAGGAGCAGAACTGGAGTTCTCAGCTTTTGTTTCTCCAGCACAACCACAGGCACACCCAGCAACTGTCCTTCTGCCCCCGGTTACTTAGATGTGTCTTTGAACCCTGGGGCAAGGCCATCCCCGCACCAGGAAGAGCCTGCCCCAGCCCTGGCAGCCTGTGGCAGCCTGTCTGTTCAAGCAGAGCTACCTTCGTGGATGTGGCTCGGAGACCCGTTCATCCCATCCTCTGCTCCTGGGAATGTGCTATTCTGTTGTTTTGTTTTGTTTTCTGCCTCTTGAAAAAAAAAAAAAAATTAAAGTCCTTGTGTATGCAGTGGTCTTTGTAGTTTACACAGGTTTGTCATTTGTTTTCATCACGGCCCAGGAGCGAGGCAGAGGTCATCGACAGGATCTAAGAGACAAGGACCCCAAGACTCGAGAAGGTGAAATGGCGACGGCGTGGGCCCAGAATCTCCATTCCCCAGCCCAGGGATGAAGAGCAGGGGACTCCCAGATACGTAGCCCAGGTCTGGGTCCCTGTTGGGCCGCTTTAGGCTAACCGATGTCTCTGAGGTCCAGCTTCCTCATCTGTAAGTTGAAGAGAAAGATGCCAGCCTCTTGGGGACTGGGGAGACTTGAACCAGGAAATGCACACAGTACTTAGAAATACGGTACCTGGAGGAAATTCAGTACTTAGCTTGGGCTGCGCCACCTGCTGTGGGAGGGACTGCATGGGGAACCTGGGGAGCAAGCACCTTTTTTACACGTTTCCCCTCCTCCCAGCCCCCATATTCTGCGCAAACAGTTCCATGCAGTCACAACCGCTTTTGTGCAGCGGTGGTCCCCTCGCCTGGGACTTCTCTGGCTCACTGAGCTTTTGAGGACCGCAGGGAAGGTGGACACTGGAAGGGCCAGTCCGACCGTAGAGGGGCTGGAATTGTTGGAGAAATTGTCCTCCTTCCCTTCCTTCCAGGTGAATGGTTCTGAGACGCACAGGAGAGAGGCTCGGCTACAATCACTCCCAGCGGTGACCAAATCGATGGCATATTTTTATATTTACAATCTGGTTTCACTCGGGCTTCACTCCTGTTCCCTGGGATCACCTCCCAAGTAAACTACCTCACTGCAAGCTCTGACTCAGGGCCTTCGTTTGGGAACCCAAGCTAGGAAGAGATGGGAGAGAAGCCAGACCTCTGATCTCAGATGCCAAGGTCAGGACTCCTCCAATTAACACACATATACAGATACAGATGCGCGCGCGCGCGCACGCACACACACACACACACACACTTGTTCCATGTCCGTAGCAAGCAAGGGGCGCAAGGGATAATTTGATTAGCTCTAGCATGTTTTCAGAGCATCTCATAGGTTGTTGGGGACCCCCAAGGACAGGAAGTGCGTTTGTCAGGCCCCTTAAGGACATGGGTTCCTGTGCATTGATGTTCCTGGGGCGTTCACGTCCAGCCCCGATGGGCTGCCAGCAGCGATCACCTTAGACCCGGGGCTGGCGTTAGGTGGAGCCCGAAGCTGTCTCCGTGATGTGATTTAAGGGCCCATTTGCCTCTGCAATGCAAATATGTGGGTGGGGTGACGTCCTAACCTCAGGCTCTTCGCCACACCAGGGTAAATTGGAGCTTGCAAGAGAGTGGCATTTTAGGTGAGTGCCATTTGTCCACTGTCACTCTAAGCTACTATTTATTGATGGCCA
The DNA here is from genome assembly GCA_030068075.1 of Paguma larvata. Classification (NCBI taxonomy): domain Eukaryota; kingdom Metazoa; phylum Chordata; class Mammalia; order Carnivora; family Viverridae; genus Paguma; species Paguma larvata. Next base: position 66,415,351 of record CM057838.1, read on the forward strand.
GTTATAAGTCAGTACTCCGCTAACGCTTCCATATACATCAGTGTTTTCTTAACCCAGGCTGCACCATGATATTACCTGGAGTGACTTTAAAAACGCCAGCGCGGGGCCATACCCCCCATTCGGTCTTAATTGGTCTGATGCTGGGGTTTGGGCGTCCAGAAGGTTCATCAGGCAGTTTTCATGTGCTGTTCAGGTTGGAGAACCTTGGAGAGGAATTGTCTGGATTGTCCGTTTTCACTCTTTCCCCTGTGTCCCCAAGAAGACAGTCTCCTCCACTGCAGAAAGAGAAGCAGTGAGTGTCTCGGAGCGTGTAGGACGCACGGTCGGTCGGGAACGGAACGAAGAGTCGCATGTCACATGCGGGTGTGTCTGGCTCCGAAATGTCAGGCTCCGATGAAGAGAATACTTGTCATAGTTCTCTTCTAAACCTCGCAGCAGAGAGGAGGATAAGCATGAGGGACGAATATTAGGGAAACCAAAAGCAGACGGGAACGTTTTTGCAGTCCCTGCTGCCTGTTTAAAACGCCTTATTTTGTTGTTATAAAAAGATAAGAGTTTGCATAATTTTCTATAAATTGATACTCCCAAGGAGACAGGCTGTTGTACCGAACCGAGTGGTTCCTCCGGAACCACAGTTGCAGGGGGATCCCCTGTTCTGCTTTGAGCAACTCAGCCCTGGTCTCTTCGCCCCCTCTATGGACGAGACACGATCGGGGTTCCTAGGAGTGGATGGACCTAGATGCATCAGAAGGGAAAATGTGGGGAGGAAGAGGGAGGAAAGCCTGAGACTCCTTTGAGGTCAATTCTGTTATTATCTCCCGTCATACTGGGTAAGAAAAGTTCTCGGCTGTGGCAGACGCGGGCATTCCAGACCGGTACACGGGACCCGAGGCCGTCACATGAGTGGCCCTGATCTTCTGTTTCAGAGGTCGACACACATTTTCTCTGTGGGGTCTGATAGGAAATATTTTAGGCTCGTGGCCCATCTGGTCTCTGTCACAACTACTCAGCTCCGTAGCCGTAACATAAAAGCCGCTTTAGACACCACCGAAAAGAATGGGCGTGGCCGACATCCAATGAAACGTCCCTGGCAAAAGCAGTCAGGCGGGCTGGACTTGGCCCGTGGGCAGTAGTGTGCGGACCTCCTACAAACAGGAGCCGGCAATTAGCTTCACCCCTCCTGCCCTCGCTGGACGGGTCTGTAAATTCTCCAAGCAAGGGCTGGGCTAGATGCTCCCAACAGCTACCCGCACCTGCGCAATCGGGGGACAGGCACGCACGTGTGCGGGCGCGATGCTAGTCCTCGCAACCCGGATTCACTTTCTGGGTGAAAACCAGGAGGCTTAGGGCAGTTTGCTTCCCATGGGATCAGTCCAAAGTGAGAATTTGCACTCAGGACTCCTGGTAACCGAAACAGATTCTTTTCCAGGCTGTAGCAATACTTTTAAGGGAGTCTTTGAAAATACTTCTAGCCCAGAGATCTATGAGGCTATGATTTCATTTACCCTTCCTAGGTGGCTCTTTGCCCAACATGCAGACGCTGCAAAAATGTACCAGCCAAGCCACTTTTTTTTTTTTTTAATACAGTACCTAGGATTGAAATCCATTCAGCTGAGCAGGTTGAGTTGGCATCCCGTACGCAAATGTCAGGAGACCCAATTCTCCCGGAGCCGCCTCCTGCATCCAGGAAATATTCGGAAATGCATCTGAAGCATCTCCTCACTCCTGACCTTGCAGCTGTCTCCATTATCACAGGGTCCTGTAAGCGCTCCGAGGCCAATCCCAATGACACCAGCCAGCGACATGCAATAAATGCACTCTCCGTGTGTCATTGGCTTTAAATGGCCTCTCTGGAAATATCCGAGAGGCCGGAAGTCGCTGTGGTCGAGACGCAGGCTCACTCCGTCACTCAGTTTCCCTCTATTTAGAATGTCAGCCCGGCATGTGTTTATGTGTCCAGCGATCCTGGGTGCCCAGATGAAGAATAAAAATGTGGTCTTCGTGTTTGCCCTCCAGGAGCCGTGGTGCCAGGGCTTGTGGCAGATGCTTAAATCTGTTACCTATATTCTGCCACTAAATTTTTCCGGCAGTCCCTAAGGTGGAGGGGATCTCACGTATGGACAAGATGAGGGTTAGAACAGGACCCCCTCCCCTCGGACAACTGGGGAGGCTGGCTGAAATCTTCCGTTTCGTGGGTGTGGAGAATCTTCAGCCTCCTCGGCGTTGCTATGATGTCATCAGTGGGTGCAGGCTTCATGCTTACTCTCTGGTGACTTAAAAATATTTGCAAATGGATGAATAGAAAAGGGACGAGCCTCAGGTCACATAACTTCATATACCCGTGGCTCTTACTCTTTGGAATCATGGATTTTTAAAAAATATATGTTTAAAATTTAGCATCTTCCCCCCGCCGTTTTTTTTTTTAAGTTTATTTATTCATTTTGAGAGAGAGAGAGAGAGCAGAAACAGGGGAGGGGAGAAAGAGAGGGGGAAAGAATCCCAAGCAGGCTTCACTCTGTCAGCACGGAGCCTGGTGCGGGGCTCAAACTCAAGAACCGTGAGATCATGACCTGAACTGAAACCAAGAGCCAGACGCTTAACCGACCGAGCCACCCAGGCATCCCTAGCATCTTTTCCATTAAAAAATGTATGGTTATCCATAGTTCACAATACATTTCAGAGGCTGCATGTACATAAGTACCTGCTAGATGTAGGTTACTACGGTGGGTGCTGGGCCGTTGCTGGCATACAGTAGTCATTTGCAGCAGCTGCTTCTGGAGGTCCCGCTCCCCCACCCCTCCATATCCCATCAGCCTTATGACTGCGGTGACATTGGACACATTTCTACTGTAGCGCCGGCATTTCTCTGCCTAAGGGCTTTCTCTCACAGATAGACTTGCTGTCCTCTTGGTACCTGAGGTTCCAGGAAATCAGTGAGAACAGCTCTCGTTGAAAGACTGACAGGTATATAAATAGTCCAATTCCCTTTGCCTTTAGTGAGATCGAGCCGAGGCCCACGCTCTCACCGTCTCCGGGTTTGTTCAGTGGGGTTCGGCTCGGTTGCCTACACTAGTGGCTATCTCCTTTCCCCCTTATCTTCTACCAGGGCCCCCTTCATTTTCAAATAAATCAGTTGTTCTGGATTCCTTGTTCCAGAGCCGTTTCTGAGAATTCACGCTAAGACAGCACATGACGCTTATGTGTAGAATGATGGATTCCCTGTGCCATAGAAGGTGGGTCTTAATGGTTATTCATTTCGCAGAAGGGGAAATCGGGCACTCGAACAGGCTTAGTAACCAACTCAAAGGTCCATGGAAGGTTGATCTAAGCTCCTCCTGAACCAGACTCTCTTTATGCAGAGACGTGTCCTCTTTTTCATTTATTTAGACGATAAAACGACTATGTGCCAGGCATTAGGTAAGACATTGGGGATACATAAGATAGGAAGCCAGATGAGGTCTCTTATATGGAGCTCAGATTCTAGGGAGAGGAGAGAGACAATAACCCCATATAACAATGAAACACAAGTGGTGGTGAGGAGTATCAAAGAAATACATAGCATAATATAATACAAAAAAAAAAAAAAAAGAGTTTGGAGGGAAGGCCAACCTTAGAAAGGACTCAGGAGAAATACTCATTCTCATAGGTTCTCCCTCTTAGTTCATTGTACCTTTGTTCTTACCTCCAACAAATACTGAATGCACAGCAAAGAAAATGGACATAATCTCTACTCTTAAGGAGTTTACGGTTCGTCAAAAGAGATAGGGAATCAACAAGTAGATAAACAAGAAAGATCACACTTAATAATAACCACTTTTAGAAGACTTAACACATGAGGGGCACCTGGGTGGCACAGTGGTTAAGCATCTGACTTCGGCTCAGGTCATGATCTTGCGGTTTGTGGGTTTGAGCCCCACGTCAGGCTCTGTGCTGAGAACTAAGAGCCTGATCCTGCTTTGGATTCTGTGTCTCCCTCTGTCTCTGCCCCTCACCCACTTGTTCTCTCTCTCTCTCTCTCTCTCTCTCTCAAAAATAAATAAAACGTTTCAAAAAAATTTTAAAAAGACTAACACATGATGAGGGGTCATGTGTTGCCTTTTCCAGTAGGGTGTCCCCTAGAGAATTAAGTCCAGCTGCATTGGAGTTAAGAATAAGGCATTGGAATAAGAATTAAGGCATGCATTGGATGAAGTCGCTCACCTGTCTCCTATGACTCTAGACTGGTACTTCTAATATGCAATTCTTAAGGAAGTTCAGGGGGAAAGTTAATGAAATCATTTGCTGTATTCTGTGGTCCTCATGAGGAACCCCAGGTGAGAAAGTTATCACTGAAGCAGGGTTCTGGATGTCAAGGAGAAGCTAACCATTGACGATCAGTGCTTGCAGAGTGTGGAGAAGGGCCTCTTCAAGGCCCTGAGAAGGCCAGGGAGACTGGCACAGGGTAGACGAGAGGGAAGGGGGAAGGAAGTGGGAGTGGTGAGGCAGGAAAGGGCCAAGATATGGGCAGTCTATTGCATCAAAGTTAGAAGCATGTACTCTATACAAAGTATGGGGAACAGTTTATAGAAAGACAACAATCCAAGAAGGGAGACCAGGTAAGATGTTATTTCAGTATTTAGCCGAGGAGTGGTAGTGGTTTTATCCAAGATGGTAGTGGAGTCAACAGGACTTGCTAATGAATTAGATGTGGAGCGGAAAGGGTGAGAAATCAAAAGTAGTGCCTGGCTTTATGAATGGGGAATAAATGACGAGGCCATTTACTAGGATGGAAAGACTAAGAAGGAATGGGTTTGCAGGAATAAATTAAAGAATTCTCTTTTGCCTGTGTTATAATTGAGGTGCTCATTTGAATCCTAGTAGAAGCGTCAGGTTGATTACTGAGTATGTGAGTTCTGAGTATAGAGAGAAAGATTTGAGAATCTTTGACAGGCAGGATATGGTCACCTAGAAACACATCTGTGGTCCTGTAATACGTATCGCCTGGTTTAGCATCTTAGCTCTCTCAAGGGGTCCTATCATCCCCTAGGGGGAGAGAATAGTTGGAGAAGTTAAGGAAGCTTAAGCGATACCCCTGGATACTTCAACATTTCTAGGTTGAAGAAAAGAGGAGAAGCCAGCACAAGAGACCAAGAAAGAATAACCGGCGGGGTGGGAGGAACATCAGGAAATTAGGGTGTCAGGAAGACAAAAGAAAACATGTTCTATGAAAGTGAGATGGTCACTCATGTCAAATGTTGCTAGAAGGCAAATCAAACAAAGACCCCCCGGGGGCTCCCTATATTTCACCTGCTCGTAGTCATGGTCCCAGTGGACGTGATAGTAGTTCTCTCTGGGACACAAAACTACCTGCTCCTGGAGAAATCCAGTCTGGGGCATCGCAAATGATTTAAGACCAATTGGCATTGTGCTTGGAAAGACCACAGAATATTTTATTTTATTTTTTTTTTTAAATTTTTTTAAACGTTTATTTATTTTTTAAGAGACATAGAGACAGAATATGAGCAGGGCAAGGGCACAGAGAGAGGGAGATACAGAATCTGAAGCAGGCTCCAGGTTCTGAGCCATCAGCACAGAGCCCGACGCGGGGCTCGAACTCACAGACCGTGAGATCATGACCTGAGCTGAAGTTGGCCGCTTAACCAACTGAGCCACCCAGGCGCCCCCACAGAATATTTTATTTAGCAGGCTTAGAACAACTTAACTTGAAATTTCTCTTGAGATGAAAGAACAATGTCTTGCCTGTGACACCGACTGCTGTTAAGTTCAACAAACACGGAAATTTCTTTCAGAAAATAGGGCCCCTCCGAGGACTCTGGCTTACTAATGACTCTTCTACTACTGTTATTACTACTATTACTACTACCTGCTACTTATACCACTTTGTCTCTTCCAACTCCATGCCACCGCCGTTTTCTAGCAAGTCGTGCTGTCTCAGCAGCGCTTCCTGGCTGGTTACATAAAAAGCAATGTGGGAAAGAGTTAATTGGCAAACAGAGTGACTACATTTGCAACCCGAGAAGGCCTGCTGTGACTTGTTATCTGCCGAGCTAAGCAGCTTGCTGTACAAGTGATATTTGAGGCTCGTTGCTGTTAATGCCAATGGGGGCACTTAACACCTCTCTGGAAATGATCTTGAGATTAATATCTTGCCATTTATTTTATGTTATTTTCCCCTCCTTGGAGTGGAAGACCTTCCTCATCTTTTGCCTTCAGGAGCCAGGGCGGAGAGAAGGTCAGACAGGGCAAAAACCTGGAGTGAGATGCTAACTTGACAACTCCTTCCAGACCTCTCCCTGTGTAGCCTGAATCATGGGGTTGGAGAATCACTCGGCAGAATGGAAAGACCATGGGCTTGGGGATCAAAGATCTTCTTTCAAATATTTCATAACTAAAAGATCTCTTTAACTCACCTCAGCATTATTTTTTCATTTGTTAAAAAGAATACTGAAACCTATATCTTTATCACGAGGAATCTTCTCGAATCTGGCTTCTGACTTCTCCACTGAGTGAAGCTGGTGTTGAGCGGCTATCATTTCAATTGCGTCTTTATCTCAATTGATGCAGCCTCCTCCCTAAAACATACTCTTCTTTTAATTTCTGTGATCTCACACATTCCTGTGTTGTTTTGTTTTGTTTTGTTTTGTTCTTTTTACCCCTATGACTGCACCTGCTCAGTTTTCTGTGCTGGTTTCTCCTCCTCTCTCTGATCTCAGAACTTGAAAATAGGTGATCTTTTCCGTTCTCTTTCTAATCTCTCTCTGGATAATAGCCATTAGCTTCTCATTAAACACCATGTATATGCTGACGACTCTCAAATGTATCTCTGCAGACTAGACACATCTTGTGAGATACGGCCTCGTTCATCCATCTGGCTATGTGACATCTCCACTGAGATGCTTCCCAAATACCTTACGCTCAACATGCCTATGAATCTTGAGCTCCTTGAGAATCCATTATATCCCAAACCTACTACATTCTAGTAACTAGCACCACAGCAACGCCATGACTCCAAATAGAAGCCTAAGGAACATAGTTAATGCCTTGCCTCTACTCTCCATTTAAAATGCATACGTGCCTCATGGGAATTCTATACCCAACTATATCTCGAATTCTTCCATTTACCTTTATCTCTATTGTCACCTGGGTGGCGTATTGTCCATTTAACTTCCAGATCCATTCTCCAACCTTCTCCAATCTCTGTTTCTCAACAGGCTGGTCTGCATAAGCTATGTCAATAAGATCCCTTGCACTTGGGCTTCTGGTCGGATTCAGTTCATGGATAGTAACAGGAGGGAATTGGAGGAAGGGGGTGAGTGAGGTTGAGGTATGTGTTCTATGGGGACTTGTAGGGCTCCTCAGCACAAAGTCTCATTTCCAGTCGGGAGGCAGACCTCTGTCTCCATGAACTAGTTACCCTTCCCTCCATTTGTGCCTTTGTGTTGGTATAGTAGTGGCTCTCTTCTGTTCCTTGTCCCCAGGGAACTGCAATGCCTTCATCCGGCTTCCCTATACCCTATCTCTACCTTTGTCCTATATTAAACTTCCAAACCATCCTTCTTTGAAAGTGCTTTCTGTTTCCTGCTGAAACCTGAATGATAAGTCATCAAAAAACAAACAAGAAAACAGAAAACATAGTTCTCATTGGTCTCCTACACTCACCGAAGCCAGCTCAATACAGTCTTTCTCCATAAGCACTGAGCAATCATTTTAAAACCTATCATTTCACTCCTCTGTCGAAAAGCATTCAGAAGCTGTCCATTGTGTTTTCAATAACCTTCTTATTATGGGATTAAGTCCTTTTGTGATCTGGCCTCTGCCTACGTTTCCAAGCATGTCTCACACTTTTCTGTGACTTCTTTCTTGCACTTCAACCATGCAGATATTATTAAGGCTCTAAAACACAACAAGTTCTTCTATGGATGGATCATGGATCCATGGATCTTCTATATTTTCTTGTTTCTGCCTGAAATGTTCTCCTTATGTAGAACATATTTGCCTCCTTCTCATTGTTGAATTCTTTTGTTTTTTATTTTGTTTATTATTTACTTTGAGAGAGAAGGAGAGAAAATCCCAAGTAGGCTCCGCACTATTAATATGGAGGCTGACTCGGAGCTTACACCCATGAACCCTGAGATCACGACCTGACCTGAAACCAAGAGTCAGAGATGCTTAACTGACTGAGCCACCTAGGCGCCCCTCATTATTGAGTTCTAGCTTAGATGTCATATCCTTGGAAATACCCTTTCTGTCACTCAAGTAGTCCCTTTCCCATTAATCTCTGTCATAGCTCTTGGTTCTTTTCTTTTGTGGCACTGAGTTCACTCGGGATTATTTATTGCATGTATCCCTGCAGTAGACAATGAGTTTAAGGCTATGACTGTTGTTGCGATGCACGTTGGCTGATATATACTAGGAATTCAACAAGTACTAATGGAATTAAGGAATTAGGCAGGCAGAAGTACTTGACTCACAGGGTGTCCTGTATTTATTGAGCAAATACTGTTTACCAAGTACTATCTGATACTTGATATTAGTTAATAATATTAGTAACATCATCAAGTCCACTCTTTCTTCAGATGAGTCTGGTTATCATGGGTTCCTCTCAAGACATAATCCATGGGAATATGTAGGATGACCGAATCAATTGATTTGTATCAATAGGAGTGTGAAGATACCTATAGTCTAAAGGCACTATTTTCAAAATACTAACTTTTTAAATATGGTTTATCCATTTATTATTTCTGAGAGAGAGAGAGAGAGAGGGAGCACACACTTCACAAGCAGGGGAGGGGGCAGAGAGAGAGGGAGACACAGAATCTGAAGCAGGCTCCAGGTTTTAAGCTGTCAGCACAGAGCCCGGTGCAGGGCTTGAACTCATGAACCATGGGATCATGACCTGAGCCACCTTGGCGCCCCACTAATATTGTTTTGCTGAGTCAGAATAAAGAGAATGAAGTAGGTTTACTCTTCTGGAAACTCAGAAAATGGCATTTACTGGTGGAAAGTAGGCTCAGCCTGTCCTAATAAACACATGCGACTATTTGTTTTAAAGATTTAGTATTCGTGGCGAAGTAGATTCCAACAGGCAGAGCTTGAGAAACACTTTTGGATGAACCTAGCGTGATCTGAGACTTCTCCAGCTAGTGGTGCTTATCTGAATTACAGGCACGGTGCTGGGAAGAAATCCGCCAGCCTCCAGGATGCTACGATTTGAACAAAGACAGATAATAAATATAATTAGATGCAACGGCTAGTAGCATCACACACAATTCGGACCCATCTGGATGTTGGGAAAAGTGATACGTGTCCGCTAGAGGACTTGGATTCAAATAAGCACTTTTCCCCATAAAAGTATACATTTTGAATGTAGGAGGAAATCGCAAGTGGTTGTTGTCCTCTGTGGACGCCTGGCTCAGGGGCGGGGCAGGGGAGGATCGATGGAGCGGCACTCACATCATGTCATAAACGAGGTAGCCGAGGGCAGCGGACTTCACACCTGGTCCACCAGAGCCCGTGCACTTGAGTGTTTGCCTCCTGGTACGATGGCGGCCCGACGCACCTGCTGCAGAACCCCTCCCCAGGCGCACGCTTCAGGTCTTTCAGATTCACTCAGCATCCATTCTGCTCCACGTGTGGCAGCTTTAATGAGAGGAACAGGTCAAAGCCAGAGTCCTGTCTTACTCTTGTTCTTGGGGTAGCTTCACAGCCGCTTTGTGAAGTTGTATTTTGGTGAAAGCGAGACTCCCATGAAGGAAGAGATCAGCTTTCCCGTGAAAACAGGGCCTTTCTTTCCTTATTTGTGAGGCAGTGACAAAATCAGGGCTCAGACTGCGGGAGCGTTGACACTGGGTGTTATTCCCCTTCTACTTTCCGGAAATAGCACAAGGTCTCTTTTCTTTCTGCTTTTGTTTTTATGCAAGACTTATAACCAACGTGCGACATGCATTGGTTTTTGTTTTATTTTTTTTTTAATTTTTAGTTTTAAACGAAGTACAGTTGACATACAGTGTTATGTTAGTTTCAGGTGGACGACAGAGAGAGTGGACAATTCTGTGTAGTTTTACAAAATGCTCGTTTCCTTCCAGCGGCCAAAGGGTGGCGCCTTCTTCTGATGGTTGCTAGGGGCGGTCGGTCCCCTGGAGCACCCACATCAGTGTGGACCCACTATAGGATCATGAAAAGAGAATTTAGCCCAAAGGGCCTTGCTTAATAAAGGCACCGAGAAAAGGGACGCAGAAGGGAATGAGGCTTTTCCCCACCGTCTTTATAATTACTTTTTATAGGCGATGTTATAGCGATGTATAATTACAGGTGAATAATAATAGCTCTTGTTCCAGAACTCAGGCTACAAGGTTTTGCATGAAAAGAACCTGCCGTTCAGTGCGGCGTGGTACGGAGCAGTGAGGACAGGTCAGGGAGGACACTGACTTGGGTTGGGAACCCAGCCTCATCACCTGCCAGCTTTATGGCCTTGGGGAAGACATTTGATGTCTTTGATCTTTACTTCTTCATATCTCAAAGAAGGATAATAACATTTACCTCAGTATGCATTTGGAAGTTTAATCGATATACGGATTCCGTGCATAATCTGGTACTTGAAATCAAAGAGACACTTTAGAAATATTGATTTCCGTCCCCTTCTCCATCTGAGAGTGAGTAGACTAGACCTCCCTGTAACACCTGCCGGCGCAATGCAAATGACTCCTATTTTCACCTGAGTGCAGGTGTGCGTGTAGGAAATTACTAAGTGTTGTGATGCTGTCAGCTCGTCTGGGGAACCGTTGACCCAGGAAGTGACATTTCAGCTGAAATTTCAAGGAGGAGCTAGGAGAGCTAGGAGAAGAAGAAAGAGAAAGGCGTTTGGAGCAAATACCTTGGTGTCACTGTGGAACGGAACCGAAACCAAGCGGGAGGAACCCAGAAACTGAGAGGGAGCCCAGGGCGGGGGAACCGGAGAGGCCAGCAGAAGCCGAGACCAGGGGGAAATTTGGAGGCCATGCCAGAGGTTGTGGATTTTTTTTTTTTAAGTTGTTTATTTATTTTGAGAGAGGCAGAGACCGCGTGAGTGGGGGAAGGGCAGAGAGAGAGGGAGAAAGAGAGAATTTCAAGCAGGCTCTGTGAGCCAGCACAGAGCCCCACGTGGGACTTGAACTCCCCAACTGTGAGAGCCCAAACCTGAGCCCAAACCAAGAGTCCCTTAACCAACCGACCCACCCAGGCGCCCCAGTGTGGATTTTATTTTAAGAGCGAATAGAGGTCGTTGTAGGTTTTAAGCGGGGAAATGGCATGATCTCCTGAGAGCTTGGTAGCTATCAGGTTTTATAATCCTCACGAGAACGTTATGCATTGGATACAGTTGAGTAGACTGAAGCCTAAGGAGATTAACTGATTTGCTTAAGAAAGCATAGGTAGTACGTGCCCATGGCGGGATTTGCCTGAGGCTAACCTGATCCAGAGCCTCGGCCTTACCCTTGGTCCTGTTGTTCGGGGTACCCCGCACACTCTAAGTGCTGAATCTCTCTGTTCTTCCCTCTGCCACGATTCCATCCAGTTGCATTGCCTCCTTCAGTCCCACCCACACACCAATCGCTTCCCCACTGCCGCATCCGGTTCTCCTCTGTCCTAAGAATGCCAAACTCACCGGTCCACTTGGCATTTCCATGTGGATGCTTGTTGGCATCTCAACCTTAGCTTGTGAAAATATGCGCTCTTGATTCCCCTGCAAAGTTCCTCATCCCGCGGTCCTTCACAACCCAGTAAATGGCGGCCGCTTCTGCCCACCGTTCACGTTACAAAGCTGACTGTCACCCCCCACTCCTGTCTCTCATATCCCAAATCCAATCTGTCGGCAACTCGCTTTAGCTCTACTTTCAAAACATATTCTCCTCCCTGATCTGCATACAGCTCTCTCTCTCTCACTATTATAACAGCCTTCTCAGGATTCAGCTGGCTTCCAAAGATGTCATGATAAGTCATGGAAGTCGCATCTTGTTACTCTTTTGTTCAGAACCCTTCAGTGGTTTTTCTGTCTTACTGGGTCAGGGCCAGAGACCTCACTAGGGCCTTCAAGACTCTAACCTGTTTTGTTTTCTTTTCAGTGCCCATGTGTTTGCTTTTTTCTGTGGCTGCTTTCATGCTATAACAGCAGAACTGAATGCCTTCAACGGAGACTGTATGGCCCCAGATCTAAAATTTGCTATTGGCCTTTTGCAGGAGAAGTTCGCTGAGCTACACTCTACATAATCTGCACACTCTTCTCCAGGTGCTCCCACACATACATGGGCACACACACAAGCCCACAAACATCTCTGACCTCATATTCCAATACCCCTGCCCCCTCCTACTCTCTTCCAGCTACTCTGGCTTCCATGCAATTTCAGGAATTAAAAAAAATTTTTTTTTCTTGTTTATTTTTCTTTGAGACAGAGAGAGAGAGAGAGAGAGAGAGAGAGAGAGAGAGAGAGATTGAGAGTGCAAGTGGGGGAGGGGCAGAGAGAGAAGGAGACATAGAATCTAAGGCAGGCTCCAGGCTATGAGCTGTCAGCACAGAGCCTGACGCGGGGCTCAAACTCACAGACTGTGAGATCATGACCTGAGCGGAACTCATGAACTGCGAGATCATGAGTCAGACACTTAACTGACTGAGCCACCCAGACGCTCCAATTTCGGGAACCTTCGAAGCATGTCCTCACCTCAGGGAGTTTTGCTTGCTGCTTGAATTTCCCAGACTACCCTTCACTCGTCCCTCCAAATGCAAAGCGCCTTGCCTACTCTGCACGTGTCTGATTTAAAAAGTCTTCCCAGGTTGCCTCAGATAATAGAGCACTGGCCCCCATGGCTTTCTTTTCCTCTTCCCTTCCTTCCTCATCTTTCTTCTTCTCCCTTACCTCCATAGGGCGGTGTGTTTTGTATCTATATTCTCTGCATTCTCTGTCCCTCTACTAAAAGGTAAGTACTCTGAAAGCAGAGACTTTAATTTATTCGCTGTTTTATCATCAACCTGAAAAGAGCCAGACATAGATACATGCTCAGTCATAATTTTTGAACGAATCTGAAAATAGCTGGGGAGTAGTACACAATTACAGCATAAGTTCTGGAATGTTCCTTGGGTATCTGCTGTGCGTCAGGCACTTGCTGAGCACTTTTGTATACATTGATTTCATGTTTACCCTCTCCACAACCTTGGTAGGAAGGGGCCCTTGTTTCTCTCCTCTGCTTTCCATAAAAAGATAAGGACATCCCTGAAACAATGCATTTTGAAAGCTGTTGTGTACGGGAGTGGCAGGAAGGGGCCGTGTCCCCGGTGTGCTCACAAGTGACCATTCCTGTGAGCTGAGCCACTTCTTTCCTCCAGGTGGTCGCTAGGAAAAGCACTGTCTCTTTAAAATAACTCACATCATTGAGAGACTAATAATAAATCAGAGTGAGACGATTTTTCCTAAAAAGATTAAATCCAGGATCCTTCCCCAGAAATTCAGTTCCCGCCACAATAGGCATCCTGTTTACTGTATTCTCGATAATAGAGTCCTAACTGGACAATGTCGGAGTGGAGTTAAAGGCCAAAGTCCCTATGGGTGTAGCACTTGGAATTTTCCTCTTTGTTAAATACCACACATACATCTGTACGTCTCAAAATGCTGCCTAGCATTGATCTTGTCTCTTTCATTGTGCTGAAATACACGTGACATAAAATTTACCATGTTGGCCATTTTGCAGTGCATACTTCAGTGGTGTTACGTACATTCGTGATGTTGTGTAATCGTTGCCATCATCCACTTCTGGAAAATTTTCATCTTCCCCAAATGAAACTCTGTCCCCAGTAAACCCTAAAGCCCCATTCCCCACGCCCCCTCAGCCCCCGTATGATTCTACTTTCTGCCTCTGGATATGACTTCTCCCGGAGCCTCGTGTAAGTGGAATCACACAGTACTTGTCCTTTTGTGACTGGCTTATTTCACTCAGCATAACGTCTCCGAGGCTCCTCCGTGTTGTAGCACGTGTGAGAATTTCCTTCCTTTAAGAAAAATGAACATGGGGCACCTGGGTGGCCAGGTCGGTGGAGCGTCCAACTTCAGCTCGGGTTGTGATCTTGCGGTCTGTGAGTTCGAGCCCCGCGTCTGGTTCTGTGCTGACAGCTCAGAGCCTGGAGCCTGCTTCGGATTCTGGGTCTTCCAATCTCTCTGCCCCTCCCCCACTCATGCTCTCTCTCTCTCTCTCTCTCTCTCTCTCTCTCTCTCTCTCTCAAAAATAAATAAACGTTAAAAAAATAAATAATATCCTATTATAAGTATGAACCATCTTGTTTAGCCCTTCCTCCTTGATGGACACTGGGTTGCGCCTACTTTTGGTTACTGTGAGTAACGCTGCTGTGGACATGGGTGTGCAAATATCTATTTGGTTCCTGCTTTCCAGTCTTCTGGGTAAATGTCCAGAAGTGGAATCCCACGTTTATATGGTAATTCTGTGTTTAATTATTTTTGAGGACATGCCTTACAGTTTTAAGTTAACAATTTTTATTTTACTTACATTGATTTACATTTTAAACTTTTATTGCCATTTTAAATAACTTAAATGTCTAAGCTAACATGTTAAAATGTGGATTAGAAGGCTGCTTTTTGAGAAACGTTACAAAATAACAAAAAGTGCTCATCTTCCACCTGGTCTCAAGTGTCACAACCTAGTCACTGACTTCCCAGGCTGCCCTAAAGACCTCTTTATAAGAAGCGCAGGTATTCTGGTTTTCGTTGTTTTTTTTTTTTTTTTCCCCCGGTGTTTTTGTTTTCCAAACGAGTCAGCGGAGGAAGCTAAGAGGCTGAGGGAGCACTGCCAAGCTTTCTATATTTTTTCCTTCCCTCTTCCCCTAACCCCACTGACTCCATATCCTCCGTGCCGGGCCAGTGAGCCCAGCACCCGGGCAGTTTCCTTACGACCCATCTGTGACCTCATGAACCTCCCGATGGGGCACTGACTGACCTTGCTAGACCAAAGTAATGAGCTGGATTCACACAATAACGTTCCCTCAGCACGGGGATCTGAGTGTGAGGTGTGTGAATACCTGCGCTTTGTGGTCATGAAAATAATCCCAGAACAGGAGTTGAGGGAGCACCGGGTCCTTTCCTGCGCTTAGCTCCCAGCTCACCGACGCCATCTTGGCCCACCCGCCTTCCTCATTGTGAGAGAGAATGAATCCTTCTATTACTCCATTTATTTTTTATCAGTAGGTCCCCCAAAGCAAATAAAATATTATGCAGAATGTCAATAAATAGCACAAATAATAATAAAGGTGCTAGAGGAAAGCCGTTTCTCTACTCACAATGGGATTTTTCCTCACGCCAACAACCAGGTCTCCACCTCTGCATACCAGCCAGGTGCCCTACCCTTTAATTCAGTCTGATGCCATCCACCTGGAGTCCACACAGACCCTCCTGTCAAGGTCAATGGCTCAGTCCCATAGGGCTGTCTCCACTTGAAATACCCGTCGCAAGTCTAGATTTCCATCTGTATGTTTGAACGCCTGGCTATAATTGGGGGTTCCCACAACCCCTTCTCTGGTTTGATTAGTTTGTTAAAATAGCTCAGACAACTCATAGAATACCTTTACTTACACTAACTGGTTTCTTACAAAGGATATGAAGGAGCAGCTAGATGAGGAGGTACACAGGGTGAGGTCTGGCAGGGTCCCGAGGACGGGAGCTTCTGTCTCCGTGGTGACGGGATGTGTCACCTTCCTGGCACCTGGATGCATTCATCAACCCTGAAGTTCCCTGAACTCTGTGGCAGACAGGTCTTCTGGAGGCTTCACCGCCTTAGCATGACCCATCGTGAACTCAGTCTTTGGTCCCCTCCCCTCCTTTGAGGTTGGGGCTGGGGGGTGAAAGTTCTAAACTTCTTTTCATGGCTAGGTCTTTCTGGTGACAAGCCCCATCCTATAACTATCCAGGAGCCCACCAAGAATCGTTTCATTAGGACAATAACAACAATATTTTATTTATTCCAAGGGATTTAGGAGCTCTTGTGTAAGACTTTCCTATCACTCCGATCACTCAGGACATTATATGGGTTCTAGGATGTCTGTGCCAGAAAAGGGGGCAGAGACCAAATATATATTTTTTGTTATGTCACAGGTGCTGTGCCTTAAAAAAAGGGGTAGAGGGGAAGAAACACATCTACTTACTGTCCCTTACCTATTTCACGTCCCTTCTCTTCCCTAGAGACTTTTGTAACTTAGTTATGGCACCCTAGTGCTCAGTCGAATCTAGTTTGGAGGCCACCGAAATAAAAGACCTGTTATCATTATCCAGCTGTAATACGCAATGAATGGGGCTCTCCCAATGTGGAAGCTCCTCTAATTATGAACTGGATTTCTTTTTTTTTTTTAATGTTTATTTTTGAGAGAGAGAGAGAGACAGACAGACAGAGAGTGAGTGGGGGAGGGGCAGAGAGAAAGGGAGACAGAATCTGAAGCAGGTTCCAGGCTCTGAGCTGTCAGCACGGAGCCTGACGCGGGGCTCAAACTCACAGACCGTGAGATCATGATCTGAGCCAAAGTCGGAGGCTTAACCAACTGAGCCACCCAGGCGCCCCATGAACTGGATTTATAAATGCATTTCAGAAATAAAGTTGTTCATCGGAAGGCTAAAGGTAGAGTGATATATCAGCAACGATCCCTGTCATCTGTTGGCGTTGAAGAACCGTGATGAAATTTTACTCGGACTTATTGCTTCGTTTGCATTTGTGAAAGTTCATCAGTGTGTTTTGGAGAAGAGAAACTGAGGCTTCGGGAGGCTCTGTGACTCTCACAATGCCACGTGGCGGGTAGGCACAGGAGCCACGACTTGAACCTAGGAATTTTGACTCTCAGAGTCCACACTTTTCAAAAATTGTGTATTACAGACGTTTTAAAAAGCCGAAGTGGGTAATTGGAGAAGCTTCTGTGTACAGCAAATATGAGGGCCAAGAACGGCATCCGTTGAACTTCCAGCCTCTGTTTTCTAACACCGGCGTGAGAGGGGTCTGCCCCTGGCCAAAGTCACCAACTGCTTCCTTTAAGGACCCAAGTCCCCTGAGCCAGCCCTGTGCCCACATACACACCAACAGAGCTCTTTAGCAAGTTCCAGCAGTTAAAAGTGACTCAGTTAAAGGTCCAGAGCTACAAAACAATTCATTTGGTCCAAGGTTGGGTCTTCGGGATTGAATTTTCAATCAATTTCCACATCTCTTTTGCTCCTTCTTTTTGCCTTGCAAGGAGTGGGGGGTGCTTGTCCTTTCTAATTATACAGATGCTTCCTCTTAGGTCTTATTTTCTTCCTCAGGGCTCCCTGCAGAGAATCTGCTACAGTTGATTGATAAGAAGATATTGATTCCAAGGGCAGAGTTCAGAAATATTCTTATAAATGGATCATGTTGTTAATAAAGGGTCACCACAGAAGGGGCTTTGGGGTACAGAAGTTGCTGAAATCAGAGCTCTTAGCGATGATAGAAAGAGAGAGAAAATGGCTCAATGACCCATGCTCAGGAAGGGAAATTGAGAGAAGGCAGGCATGGGATCAAAATTACTATTTATCAAATACCTCTGGTGTCCCGGTTCGGCTAATCCTAACTTTGTGACCTCAGACGAGATTTTTAACATCTCAAATCTTCGCTTCTTCAACCATAAGGCGATATGAGGCACATCTTCAAATGGTGTTGTCAGGATTAAATAAAACAATATACCCAAAGTGCTTTGCTGCCACAAATAGACAATGATAAAAACGGTGGTGGTTATGGCTATTATTACCGCTCTTATTTGTGCTTTTCGTAACCCTCACCAGCCTCTCAAGTGATAGCCATCAGCTGGAATTCTGGGTTGCAAAGTCATAAAGCAAATTGACACAATTCTCACTTGTCCAGTGACGGGCTTTTGCTTCTGTTTATGACTTTCGTATGAAAATCAGACCAAATAATGGCGGCAGGGTAAGGGAAGGTGGCAGAGACATGAAGACTGTCGAGGGGCAGAACTTGTCAATTTTGCCACTGTCCTTGGTTTAATGTTTGGCTTTCTGTCCTCATTACTGACTGGGTCTGGCTTCACAGGAAACTGGGAATTGGCTGTGTGAGAAAATGAAGATTTATACAAAGCCAAATTGGACAAATGGTGAATAATTGATTTAGCTGACCCGACGACTCCCACTTGTAAATAACGCGGAATGTTTTATTCTGGTTGTAATTTAGTTTTCTGGGCATCCTGACCCCTGGCCGTTCACGGTAAAGGCTGAGTGCCTTCTGACTTGCCAAACAGCAAAAACTGTTCAAGGAGGAGCTCTGTTCTCCTGGCATCCTGGCATAATTTGTAACAAGTAGGGTTCATTTTACTCTCTGGAGTCTGTAAGGATCCTTTACTTAGTTCTCTGATGTAGAATACAGTTTGGCCCCTACTTACTAAAACTTGAATATATTTGGTTGGATTCAAGAATTACTATGTTTATAAGAGACTCTCAAAGACTAAGAACAAACTGAGGGTGAGGGGGTGAGGAAGGGGGGAGAGGGGGTGACGGGCATTAAAGAGGGCACGTGTTGGGATGAACACTGGGTGTTATATGTAAACCAATTTGAAAATAAACTATTATAAAACCAAAAAGATAAAAAAAATAAAATATTTTAAATTAAAAAAAAAAAAGAATTACTATGTTTACCTGTCTTCAAATACAGACTTTAGGAATAAAGTAAATCAAAAATAAAGTAAAATAAATAAAAGAAACATAAAACCAACGATGCTGTGCCATCGTCTAAAATCCCCTCGCTGGCGTCTGGGTTCAGTACATGCCTTGTTAGGACACATTAGCAAAGGGAGCATTTATTTCCAAGCTTGGCGTTTCAAGAACGGAATGGGTGAATATATTTGAGTGTTCCTTGAGCAATTCCCACATCGGTGACTGTGTGAATCACAGGTGGCGTATTAAACAAAATACAGAAGCAAAGGAGGACATTTAGAAGGCATCTCGTGGCACTCTAAAGTCATGGATTACTAGGATTGAAAGCGTCTTTGAGAGCTCATGCTGGTTAACCTCTTGATTATCGATTCAGCTTCATTCAGTAAACATACACTGAGCTCCTACGATATAGCAGGCATTAGGCTCGGGTCATTAATAGAGATGTGTGTTTTGGGGGGAAACCGAACTTAAAAAAAAGAAAGTGTTGGGGCGCCTGGGTGGCTCAGGTCAGTTAAGCGTCCGACTTCAACTCAGGCCATGATCTCACGGTTCTTGGGTTCAAGCCCCGCGTCGGGCTCTGTGCTGACAGCTCGGAGCCTGGAGCCTGCTTCAGGTTCTGTGTCTCCCGCTCTCTGCCCCTCACACACACACGCATTCTCTCTCTCTCTCAAGAATAAATATTTAAAAATTTTTTTAAAAAATAACCAAAGAATGTCTGCCATCAAGGAGTTCGTATGCCCAGGGAAGGGTTGCCTGGCTACATCAGGACTGAGGCGGGTGCTGAGAGGTTGGTGTGAACAAAGTACTCGAGGAGCAGTTTGGGGGGTGAAATCTACTTCGTGTTATTAGCCTGGCCGGTAGACGGCCGTCCTTAAATATGTGCTCCTTTCATTTTACTCCTTCACCAAAAATCCATTGACCTTTATCTCAAATGCCAGTCCTGAGCTGGGCATTTGGTGACGTTGAATACAATAATCATGGTGCCCTCAAGAGCCTGAAGTCTAACCAAGATGGCTGGAAATTGAACGGGAAATGGCATTGTCCGGAGTATCCTTAAATGTGGTTGTGTTCCCCAGATTCAGGTAGACCTGTGTGTAGTGTCCTGGAGTGCCCATGGGCAGCCGTGAGTGACTTCCAGTGGTCAGTGAACAGCACTGTCCCCTAACTGTCAAAGAAGAACACACAGACCCAGAGTTGAGCTCACGTGACTTCCTCACTCCACATCAAAGAAAACGAGGCATGGTATAACTGCATAAGATCCTCCAGATACAGACACACATCTGATCCACGGCAGAACTGACGCTTCAACTTAGAACTCCCGATTCCCAGTCTAGAAAGTGTCCAACTGTGCAAAATCATGGCAAGTAATCACAATGACCTTTTCAGTTCATTAGTGATGTATTTGGCTAGAAGAATTCAAACGACTCATGTTTCTTTGAGGTCTGTATTTCTTAATAAAGATAGGCTAGTCGCCCTCTCGTTCACATACCTCATCTCTCCAACTTGAGAAAGAGAGGTCAAAACTTGGGCAGTGTGTCACCGTGCTTTTATGTAGTCACTAATTTGCGGGTGGTAGAGGTTTCTGATTTCTAGCTTGCATCATGGCTAACCATTTTTTTGATTTAGAGGAGCAAGATATTTGAAATATGTGATGGGAAAACATAATAATAGTAGCTGTTACTTTTTAGCACCTGTTATGTGCCAGGTATTTATATACTTTATTTCTATTTTCATAATAATCTTGCAAGACAGGTATCATTATGTCATTTCACTGATTTAGAAATGGAGGCTCAGAGAACTTAAGTCCCCTGCCTATAGTAAGCATCAGAACCCAGATTGCAACCAAAATTAGCCCATCCCCAAGCTCAGCAAATTTCACTTCTACTTGGCCTCCCCAGAGTGAAAGAAATGGTGCTTACAGGAGAAATAGGAAGGGAAACCCTTGTTCTAACTGACTGAAAGTAGTGTATGTGTGTGTGTGAAGTGATATTTTTTTTGTGTGATTTAAGATATGGCACATTTTCTGGGGGCACCTGGGTAGCTTAGTCCATTAAGCGTTTGATTTTGGGTCAGGTCATGATCTCCCAGTTTGTGAGTTTGACCCCCATATCAGGCTGTTTGCTGTCAGCGTGGAGCCTGCTTTGGATCCTCTGTCTCTCTCTCTCTCTCTCTCTCTCTCTCTGCCCCACCCCTGCTCATGCTCTCTCGCTCTCTCTCAAAAATAAGGTTTTAAAAATTTTTTTAAAAGAAGATATTGCACATGGTCTGAAGACCTTCCTATTGTTTTTAATGTTTAATTATTTATTTTGAGAGAAACAGAATGCTAGCAGTGGAGGGGCAGAGAGAGACACAGAGAGAGAGAATCCCAAGCAGGCTCTATGCTGCCAACGCCGAGCTCAATGTGGGGCTCAAACTCACAAATCGAGAAATCATGACCTGAGCTGAAATGAAATCTAGAGCTAGATGCTTAACCGACTGAGCAACCCAGGTGCCCAGAAGGCCTTGCTATTTACATGAACCAAATAATTATCCTTTTTGCAAAATTAAAAAAACAATTGTATAGGAAATAACCATCCCATAATAATTGGTGTGGGGAATCTTAATTTTGATCTAATAGGTTTACTTAAATGAGCTGGGTATACATGTGCTTTTTCTCATGACAACCATGATTGATCCTGGTTTCACCCCCATCAGGGGCAAAGGGGCAAATGAATACCGTAGGAGGAGGGACAGCTGTGACAAAAAGCAACAACAGCTTAGGTTCATGTAGAATTTTAACACCCTTATTGGATCAACTTTACCATTACCCAGGGAAGTAGTCATCTCGCCATTGTCCTCACTGAATGACGGTGGTCATAGATGAGCAGAGTAGGGTACAGAGAAGTTAAGAGCCTGCCAGATACCAAACCATTAGAAAAACAGGATGAGGACTTACACCTTGACCGGTGGGTGCCCAAAAGAAGGTCATTCATCTGTCCCACACTGATATCCTGGAGGAGCTGGAAGAGAAGGGGTCCAGGAGTTTGGAAACAGCAATGACCAACAGAAAGCAATCATTTAAATTGCAGTAATTAGCACAAGTTGGTGTTTCTTTGATGTTATTAATTTTTAACCATGTACTCACTCTGGTTACTTGACCGCGAAATTTAAATTACCAACCATATCCCTAACAGTCTATGATCAGAGTTTTGCTACAAAAATATATACATATTTTTAACAAAAATAATTGTAAAAAATAAATTTTTGTTTAAAAATCTTCCAGAAAGTTTAGAGGTAAATACTATGGTATTTACCATACATAAATAGAGTAAATAGAGGTATTTACTATACATAAATCATTATGCAAAATTAATTGAGCATATACTGTGTGCGATGCAATTTTTATTCTAGGAGGAGAAAAGTAAGTATATAAATTGTTACAACAGAGTAGTGGATGTTGTAGGAGTCTAGATGACTCACTCTGGAGGGTGATGATAAATATAGCCTTCATATAGGTGTCAAACAAGATTCAGCAAGACTGGCAGGAGACAGTGGTCCCGCAGGGCAGTGGCAACGGGGATGGAGAGGAAGCCCCAACAGGAAGAGAAACCTCATATTGTGGAAATATTTCCCAATAGCTTGTGTGGACCGGATCTTTAACTTCTACCCCGCACCCTTTGTGCCTTCTTTAGGAGAATAGCGGTGATAAGAATGGGCTTTTTTATTTTTTCAATAAATTTTTTTAAATGTTTATTTATTTTAGTGAGAGATAGAATATTAGCAGAGGAGAGTCAGAGAGAGAGGGAGACACAGAATCGGAAGCAGGCTCCAGGCTCTGAGCCACCAGCACAGAGCCCAACGCGGGGCTCGAACTCACAGACCAGTGAGATCATGACCTGAGCTGAAGTCGGCCGCTTAAGTGACTGAGCCACCCAGGCGCCCCAAGAATGAATTTTTTATTCATTTATTTAATTTATCTTCAGAAAATTACAAAAGAAACTTGTCTTTGCTACAACTAACTAAGCAAAGACATGAAAAAATAATTCATAATATTCCTCTGGTCTATTGTCCTTCTAGGAAACCAGGTTTAACAGGGTCATGTGTACCTTTGCCTTCGTTTTCAATATTCATGGAAAACCCACAGACATGTGCTTTTCGTACTTTTTATTGAAAGCATCAGATTCATATACACACATATTTCTTCAACTTGCTTCAATTCCTTATAACTGTCTCACTTTTACAACGCATCATGGACATCCCTTGAGGTCAATAATAGCAATTAAACTCACTTTTTTTAAGCAGCTGGATAATAGTCCTTGTACGGATAATAGTCCTTGTACAATATGCAGCCATTTCCTTATTCCTGTCTTTTTTTTGTTGTTGTTGTCTCGAGAAACTATTAAATAATGGTATTTACATATCTTTGTCTTTTTTTGTCACTAGAAACTAGTAAATAATGGTATTTACATATCTTTGTCTTTTTTGTCACTAGAAACTATTAAATAATGATATTTACATATCTTTGTGTTAGATTGTCTAAAGACGGCCACCGAAGTGTAAAAAAGTCATTCTGCACACTTTCACACCCGGAAAGGACCTTACAAATATCAGCCGACCTCCTAATTTACAGGTGAGGCGTTAGAGGCCCCGAAAGGTGCAGGGAAGAGCTCACAGTCACCTAAGTGGTTTAGGTGGCATCTCTGCAGCCAGAATCCAGTCCTCCGGCAGCGACCTGGCCCCCTTTTCATAGGGTAGGTGCTTGGAGAGGATGGATGGGGGCGTAGATCCCGACGTGGTGCGAGGTTTGTCATCAGAACATGGAACCCACACGCAGCAGGGATCTTCCTGGCCTTATCTCAGTCATAAGGCGGCCCGTCTTCTAATCAAAGCCCTTCTGTGCCACAGGCCAGGGCAGGGGTGAGGGAGGGAGAGCTCGGCGCTCACCTCAGCCTGGCCCCAGAGGCAGCCAGGAATTCACCCCTCCTCCTGCTCTAAGGAAGTGCCCTTCTAGCAAAGTGTGTGTGGTTTCCTGGTTGGTGGGCAGAGGGCAGCTGCTCCTGCCTTCCTGGAGCAGACCCCCGTGACCCCTTAAACATCCTTCGAGGCCCCGTCTCACTCACTCCCTTATGTGCACAGCCTCCAGGCTCCTGGGAATGGAGAGGAGAAAAAAATGCTTCAGTGTTGCTACCACGAAACACTAACCAGAAGAAAACCAGTGACCTCTTTCCCTAACGATTTTCAGACCTGTCTAATCTTCAGAATCACCCAGAGAGTGATTCACAATATACATTACTGATACGAAACACACAAATACACATGTACATGCACACACACATATATATTTTCCTTCGGAATTGCCATATAGCGACATGTCTATATCTATGCCAGATATCTATATATGTCTATATACATTCTAGATACATAGAGAGAGAGATACACAGTTTGTGCCTTTTTTGTGTCTTTTTTTGCAATTCCATGGAAGAACATATTTATTATATATTATTTAAAGTCTATTACTTATATACATATGTATATATCTGTATCTATATCTATATCTATGTCTGTATCTGTAATGGCAATTCCGAAGAAGAAAATATTCATTATATCTTATTTAAAGTCTATAATTTATATATATCTATATTTGTATATGGCAATTCTAGAGAAGAAAATGTTTATTATATATTATTTAGAATCTCTTACTTAAATATCATATATGTATTATATAGTAGTTTATGTTCGGAGTCCTCGGGTATTGCAACGATTAGCCCAGTTTTGACCTGTGGACCATGTCCAACGTTGTTATTTTCTCAGGGAGAAAGCTGAGGTCTCGAAATGTTCTACGACTTGCCAGAAACCATTCAGCATGTCTGTGGCTGAGCTGGGACCCCTCCCCGTCTCCTGGGTCTCACGTCAAAATTCTTTCACCGGATTTATAAATACAGATTCCTTTTAAAACCAAGAGAGATTTATCTTTGTCAAGGTTCCCTGCAAAAGGATGTAAGGGCAAAAAACCAGGAACCAGACAAGTGCTCGGGTTGTCACGGTGTTGGACAGAGGCAGCGTTTCTGAACTGACCGACGGGGGTGCAGGAAGGTGGGCGCCCAGCGTCTCGGCAGTGCATGGGGGGCGCGGGTCTTGGCCGCCTGTCCTATTACAAAGGCTGGCAAGTGGACAAAGCTGGTCTAATTCCTCTCCTAAGCATGCGAAAGACATTTAGAGACTGAATGATTTTCAGTCCCCCTAGGTTTGGGAATTAAAGGTAAATATGGTGCGGAAAATGCTCAGGCCTGGCTTTAAAGACTTGTGTGAGATGCTTCCCCGGGGGGGAAACACGGGTCACTAAAAGGTTGCTTCTCACTAATGCCCTTGATTGGCCGTTGGTGCACAGCTCCCTCTGAAGTGACAATCAGTCCAAGTGACCACTGCCCTCTTGCTGCAATTATCAATGGTCCGGCAATTTCCCTCAATTTTAATCAATTTGGGTTGTGAATAGCTCTTTTCTTTGTTTTAGACAAAAGAGGCAAGTGTTCGGTCAGGATGCCTGCCTCCTCCTTGGCAGCTCCTGTTTTCTTTAGGAAGCTTATAAAGACTTTATCCACTTTTAGACGGGGTAGAAGGCTGGCATGTCCTTTCAGGAAAGCAGGAGCCATTCTGGCCAACATTCTGGCCCAGCCCAGTGTGACACAATCGTGAGAGCCGAGGGCTCAGTAGAATGGGGGCAGGAAGATGGGGTGGGGGTGGGGAGAACTGTAGAATGAACGTGGACTTAATGGTCAGGGCTGTTGGAATGTATTAGGGTTACCAGTGAAAAGACAAGACTCCGTTAAATTTGGATTGCAGGTAAACAACAAAATTCACATGGGACATATTCGCACTAATTTTTTTTTTAATCGACTGTATAAAGTCCCGTCTTCATTGAGTGTCCTCTGCTATGAACCTGTATCTGACAACCGTGGTAGGAATAGATGAAGAGGAAGAAGGCAATGAGATCCAACTCCATGGGATCAAGAAGATGATGGGCAAGATGAGGGACAGTGACCGTGGCGACAGAGTACTTCCATTCATTCGTTAGCGCCTTTGTATATTTGAAGATTCATTGATTCAGAAAAGGTTTACTGACTCTCCTATGTGGCCATGTTGTCATGGGGGCATTAAGATAAGTAAGGCAGATTAGTGTGATTGAAGATGTACAAATCAGTGTCATGATACAATATGATAAGTACAACAAAACTCGGTACAACTACGGTTCCTGGTGGTTTTTCAGTCCATCACACTGGAGCAGTAGGACCAACAGCTGAGATCTCAAGCCAATAAAGCTTGGGGATAGACCAATCTCTGCTTATCAAGAATCTTTCCCTTTTTCTTTTCTACTTCTTCTCACCACGTTCAAGATATCCCTCCAGGGAGTAGCCCAGTGGGTGAAGCATGAATAGCAAACGCCTGTATGTTTTATTTCTAAGATAAATGGGCTTCTCTGGATAAGTTTAAACTGGATATCTAAGTATGGAAATTGGGCCATAGCCATCACTATAGTCCACAGCTGTGTAAGAAAAAAATAAAATAAAGAAAGATGTGATATGTCTACATCAAGTTCTCTCTGGATGAGATGAGATGCCTAAGGCCTCTTATTAAGATTTATTTTTAAACTCTATCCAGACCCTTTACCTGCGATTTTATTTTCTGTGGAGGGTTGTAATGCCCTGTGTATGTGTTTCATGCTGTCCGTGGTGCGTGTACATGCGCGCGAGCGCGCGTGCGCGCGCGCACACACACACACACACACACACATCACATACACAAATACCCTCTTTTTAAACCGGAGTTACAATTACCAAGAAGCTAAATCCAATCTAAAGGAGAAATCAGTAAAATTGGGGTTTAAAAGCATTTGTGCAGTACCTATTATTTGCTGATGGGGATGCAGAGACGCACAGGAGACAGCTTACTTACCTTGTAAAAGGAATTCAGAGAGTGTTAATAGAGATAACATTGTTCACCAGGCAGTCCTTGCCTCGGACGCTGGCCATGCCACAGCCACCTTTGTCAGAATTACCAAAAAAACACAACCCACTCATGTAAGAAGAAGAGTTGTTAGGGCCAAGTATAAACCTAGCACCGTGGCCAAGGCTGATTTGCTTGAAGCGGGTACCTAACTCCAGAATCGTCACTTGGCCAGTTGACCAGGTGTGGCCTAGAAGGGCCGGCCAGTGGGCTTAATAATGACCATGCTGACAGTCAGATTTTCTTTATCAGAGATGAGCAGACAGCAGAGAGGGAAACATGGGAGAGTGGTAGAGGCAGGGCAATGGGCAACCCCATTTCAGGGGAGGCACGGGGAACTGCTGGGCAGTGTGTGGATTCCTGTATGTGCACGTTGTGTATGTGAGGACCGTGCTTGCTAGGAGGGACCCAGGTGACCTCTCTATTCCTGAAGGTGTTTCCGTCTCTCTGAGGCCAAGATGTGTGACTGACTGTCTGTTCCTTCTAGAAGCCAGATTGTGGGATGGTCCTGATTCCCAAGAGACCTGGTTAAGATTCCCTGTATTCGTATGGCCATGCATTTTATTATAATAACTTATTACCTGAAGTAATCTGAAGGAGGCACGAGCTCCTAACAAGCAAGGGACTAAACTCACACACCCCGGCTCAGCAAGAGATCTGTGTTGCAAGGCAGCATAGAATGTGTGCTTAGCACAGAGGGAAAAGAAGCTGAAAACGTCGAAGCAGGGCTGGTTTCTGCTGGGGGAATTACACACAGCATCTGAAATGGGCTCTAAAGAAGGGGTCGAGAGTTTCCTAACCTAGCCTGGTATCTTCTAAGGAATTAAATAAAACCATGTGTTTGTATTAAAGCATTCCTTGCCTACTGAGTTGAAATCAGATGTCCACGCCGCAACCCGCTGACACACACACTTGACATTTACTTGTCCCACTGTCTATATTATGAAACACTTTCATGTCTTTCCACTCACTCCTTACAGAGAGAAATTATGAAGAAGAGGGAAACCTAAGAAAACAAGCAACCTGTCGTTGAGCTTACACTTTGCCTCCTTCCAGATGGGTGCCTTACCTCACTGGAAACTCACAAGAATTTGCTGATACGGCGGTCCTCTCTTTTTCCAAGGGGAGTTAACTTAATCAGAACGGGTAAGTGATTGGCCCCAGTGTCACACAAATGATAAAGATATGGGTTTCTTTTCAATTAAACAGAAATATTGAAACAAAAACCCAGGACTCGTTCTCAAATCCCCCCTTATACTCTACATCAAAGTCCTGTTGTTACGCCATCACTTTATGTGGTTCAGGTCCCCCAAGGCCACACTCACCCCAGTGTAAGCCTTCTCTCCAGGGACCTACGATTTATGGTAATTTTGATTCTCCTAACCTCCTCTTAAAACTGACCTGCCCCTTGCCTCTTTTCTTAAGATTCTTGTGTAAGAATTAGGTGCGAAGTAAGCAAATCAAACACTAGGGTATCAGTGGATGATAATGGTCAAAATACAGTCCCCTATTAAGTCTGCGTTTTCTGTTTATCTTGGACAAAATGCTTGAGAACTCAGCATATCCCTATGTGTGGAATCTACTTTATCAACTTAGAGAAGGTTTTAAAATATATATATATCAGGCAGATCATTAGTTAGAACCCGCAAATTGGCCCTGCTTTTGAGATCAGAAAGCACTATTTGTCTTCAGCTCTTCCTTGTAGATTCTGGAACCCCCAAATTCCAGACAGACCCCAAAAGTACTATTAACCGAGAGAGTTTTGGAAACTCCATGTCTATTGCAGCTTCAAGGGCAGCACCCTTTATTAAAAGGTGGAAATTAACAGTGGTGGGTTCAGTTTGAATTGAAACTATGTTTTGAGTCCACCAGGCAGAGGCTCACACCCCAATATTTATTTTCCTAGCAACCGTGGCCTTCTGTGGTGTGCAGGTACTGCCCTAGATCAGCGTGCAGGAATTGATTATTATATATATATTTTTTGACATTTATTTATTTTGAGAGAGAGAGAGAGAGCATGAGCAGGGGAAGGGCAGAGAGAGAGGGAGACACAGAATCTGAAGCAGGCTCCAGGCTCTGAGCTGTCAGCACAGAGCCTGACACGGGGCCCGAACCCATGAGCGAGATCATGACCTGAGCCAAAGTTGTACGCTCAACCGACTGAGCCCCCCAGGCACCCCAGGAATTGATTATTATATTCTCAGAAATTTTGTCAGCTGGTCGATGTCACACTGAAAGTTTGTAATCGGCCTTGATGAGAATATATTCACCATGGAAATTGGCCAAGCACTATAAATCCAGAATTTATATGCAATATGTATGTATGTATGTATACTACAGATCCAGTTTTGAAGTTGTTAATCATTTACCAGCATACCACTATCTTCCTCCCTTCCTTCTGCCCTTCTTCCTTCTCCCCTTCCCTCCCTCTCTCTCTTTCTCCTTCCTTTCCCCTCCCACCTTTCCTTCCTTCCTCTCTCTTCCTTTTTCTCTCATTATTTTTCTTTTCTTTTCTCTGTCATCTAATATTTTTAGTAGTACTGGGTGTTTTGACAGGCCCTTTACAAAAAAAAAATCTCAGTTTATCATCATAAGAACTTTATACTATTTTAACTCAATTAACAAAACATAGGGGCACGTAGGTGACTCAGTTGGTTGAGTGTCCAACTCGTGATTTCAGCTCAGGTCATGATCCCAGGGTCGTGGGATAGAGCCCCGCATTGGGCTCTGCGTCAAGACTGGAGCCTGCTTAAGATCCTCTCTCTCTCTTCTCCTCTGCCCCTCTCCCCTGCTCCCATGGTCTCTCTCTATCTAAAATAAAACTAAAGAAATAAAGAAACAGAGACAAAGAATTTGTGTAATGCCCAAAGGACACCATCGGTAAATAGGAGTGGAGTTGAAACGCAGATCTGTCTTATTTGAAAGCTTCTGTTCATTTCCAAAACCTGTACTAACAAACACACAAAACAAAAACAAGTAAATAAAAGGCAGGTCTGGCAGTTCCCAACCGGACTTGCTCTTTTCGAGATCTCGAAAGATCTGTGACAGGATGACGAACGTGTCCTAAGACCTCCATTGGACTTCAATCCCTACAGTGATGCACCAAAGTTAATTCGCGGAATGGGAGGTGGCAGCCTGCCCTGATTCTATCTGAAGGAAAAAGATTCAGGTAGAAGGTTTCACTACCCATTCGAGAAGACCAGATTTCCTAGTAGAGTGGTCCACAAGAGGTTGCTCTGTCTCTAAGGATCGAGGCGACCAAGTACCACTCCCGTTCCCTACCGACTCTTGTCAAGTTTCCAACTGGAGATACAATTTAGAAATGTCCAAGCTCTTTTTTTTTCCCCCCTCCCTTTAATTCTCTATCTCTCGGGGTTGTTTATTTCCTTCTCTGGGCATGGGTTTTACTGAAGGAAAAGCTCCATAACTCAACTGTTACAACACCAGATTCTGGTGAGTTCAGGGTGGATGATTCAGAAACATCTGGATTTAATTTCCTTGTTAACAGACCTGGGATTAGAAATTAAGGGAAAAGTTTTTGGCAAATGGTATTTGGGGGAGATCGTCAAGCCCCAAACGAAATGCAAAGCCTTAAATAGAAACGGATGAATTCATTTGCTCATTCGTTCAACACACATCACATTTACTCAGCAGGCGCCTCTTGTGTGGCTGGCAGTGTTCTATGCACTGGAAACCAGTCGTGAGCTAGGCAGGGCAGGGCAGAAAACTAATTTGTAAATCTGGAAACAAAACGATACTTTCAGATGGAGTTAAGTGATGTGAAGAAAATAAAAGGAGATCTTTAATAGTGCCTTTCCCAAGTAGGTTATGAATAGTTCTTTAATTTCTC
Source organism: Paguma larvata (assembly GCA_030068075.1). NCBI lineage: Eukaryota > Metazoa > Chordata > Mammalia > Carnivora > Viverridae > Paguma > Paguma larvata. The sequence goes on from CM057838.1 coordinate 66,445,870, forward strand.
CAGCAATGTTTTCTAGTTTCCAGGGTTCCCTTTGGTGACCCTTTTGTCAGATGCATACCTAAGTATTTCCTATTGTCGATAGCACTTGCAATGCCATCGCTTCGTAATTTCAATTTCAGATTGTTGCTGGTATATAGAAATATAATTGATTTTTTCATATGGATCTTATATCTTGGAACATTGCTAAATTAATTTCTTAGTTGCATTAGCTTGTTTGGGGGTTCAGGGTGGTAGATTCTATAGAATTTTTGACGCAAATAATCATGTCTTCTATGAGTAGAAACAGATGCATTTTTTCCCTTTCCAATATGGATTTTTATTCCTTTTTGTGACTTATTTGACTGGCTAGATTCTTCAGTACAATGGTCAATAGGAACAGTGAAAGCAGACATGATTGCCTGGTTCATAATTTTAGGGGAAAAGCATTCTGTTGTTTTTTTTTTTTTCATTAATTTTGATACTAGTTCTAAGTTTTTGGTATATGTTCTTTGTCAAATTGATAAAACTCCATTCTCTTAATATTTTTAGGATATTTTTATGAGGAATAGATATTACATTTTGCCAAATGCATTTTTCAGTATATATTGTGATGATCATATGGTAATTATGTTAATTAACTTTTGTACACTAACTTTGATTTTGTAGGAGGAAGCATATTTGATCTTTGTATATTGTTTGTTTGAATTCGTTCAAAATTTTTAAATACTTCTTGCTTTTATCCTCCTGAGCAATATTGGCCCTTAGTTTTTATTTATTGTAATTTTTTTGGGTCTTATTTGGATATCAGAGTGATGCTGGTCTCATATTATAAGTTGGGAAGTATTCTTTACTCTTCAGTTGTCTTAAAGAGTTTGTGTGGCTTTTGTTGTTGTTTGCTTGCTTGTTTGTAGAATTCTCCATTGAAGCCAGCTGTGACTAGATTTTTCTTTGTGGGAAGTTTTTTAAACATAAGTTAAATTCCTTTAATAGATATAGGACTATTCAGGCTATCTATTTTTTCTTGAGTGTGTTTTGGTGTTTGAATGTTTCTAGGAATTTGTGCATTTTACCTAGGTTGTCAAATTTGTTAGCATATAAAGTTGTTTGTAATATTTTCTTTAAAAAAATTTTTTTTAATGTTTATTTTTGAGAAAGAGAGACAGAACATGAGTGGGGAGGGGTGGAGAGAGAGGGAGACACGGAATCTGAAGCAGGCTCTGGTCTCTGTGCTGACAGAAGGCTCGAACTCACAAACTGTGTGATCACGACCTGAGCCGAAGTCAGACACTCAACTGAATGAGCCACCCAGGCACCCCCGTAATATTTTTTCATTATCCTTTTACTATATAAAAGATCTGTAGTCATGTTGCCTCTCTTATTCTTGATATGGATAATTTGTCTTTACTCTTTCTTTCCTGATTAGTGTAGTGACCAATGAATTTTAATGGTTCTTCTCAAATAAGGGGGTTTTGGATTTATTAATTTTTCTATTCTTTTCCTGTTTTCTATTTTATTGATTTAAGATGTGATTATTTTGTTTCTGCTGCTTACTTTGTTATTGGTTTTTTTCCTCTCTCCTTTTTGCAGTTTCTTAAGCTCAAGTTACTGAATTGAAACTTATTTTGCTTTCTAATAGGGGCTTTTATATCTGTAAATATTCCTCTAAGTAATGCATTAACATTTCATGTATTGAGGCACATATAACACCTCAATATATGCATATTTAGTTCAAAAGACTTTCTAATTTTCCTTCTGAATTTTTTTCACTGACCCATATCTATTTAGAAGTTTGTTTTTTTATTTCCCACATACATAGGAATTTTCTAGAGATCTTTATAATGGGTGTTTTGGTTTTTTTGTAATTTTTATTTTGCTGTGGTGGAGAGCATACTTTGTATGACATAAGCTTTTAAATTTATCGAAATTTATATTAAGACCAAAATTATGGTCTGTTCTTTGTTACTAGATACTATAAATAAAAAGTGCCTAATATAGACCTAACTTAATTTCACCTACTTCTATGTTTCTTTTTTATTTTTCTTCTCATAATAGGTGTTACAAAATAAAGCATTAAATATGTATTGCTCCAAAATAAATTCAGTGCTTTGAAATAGTTGTCACATATCACAACATCTAGTTTAAAACTTTCAAACATAATATGCATTAGATAATGTTTGCTGAATTGTAATGAACCTTTAATACTTACCTGTTCTCATAGAAATTACTCTCTCAAATGTCTCTTACAAACTGAGACAGTTTGCTTGGTTCATCCGTAGGAGGGCACAGTACTATAAACTGGTATACCAGCTTCAAGGTGACGGTCCACACTCCCCCAGCTAGCCTGTCTCCAACTCCCCACACAACATTATTTATCCTAAATCATATTTAGAATTGCTTCAGATTTTACATCCTCAGGAGTGAGTTTCAATGCAAATGAGAGCCAAATTAGCAAATGATAAATGGAAAAAAAAAATCTTCTCCCTCTGAGAAGAGCCATTTGTCAGAGGGAAGACCCTGCCATATCTCACATTGACTTTCAAGAAATGGTGCTGACCCAGAGATTTACTGGGTCAATTGCTTCTAAATACAAAGGAGATTTCAACTCTAAGGATTTCCCAAGATCTCACTCGAGAGAATTAATGTTGGAGAACAAAATCCTATATTAGAAGTGGTATTGTACTAATCGCTCTTGAATGTGAAGAAAAGTTACTTAGGCTTTCCAAATTTGAAATCCATATGGTGTAATATGCACCACAGAGAATTTTTCTAGGAAGCAAAGAATGTAAAACACAATCCATCTCCATGTGCCAGGTTTTATGTAAAGCACTTTTCAGGTATTATGTCTTTAATCCTCGCCATAATCATTTTATGCAGGAGATATTACTTCCTCAAAATGTGTTAGTAGCTTGTTTAAGGCCATACCACTGGAAAGTGGTACAGCCAAAAAGCTAAGACTCACTATACGTGTCAGTCAATGGGTTAAATCTTAAAAGATACGATTGCTTCCTCCTCACATCAGGCCTCTGAGGTTGATTCCATTTTACAGATGAGGATAATAAAGGCATACAGCTAGCAATTGGCAGTATGATGAATCAAATCCAGGTCCATTTGGGTCTAAAGTTCTTTTGACCTCCAGGATAATTAATTGTACCAAGGAAGGGAGAGAGTTTCCCAGAGAGGTCTCATGAGAGAGTTGATGTTGAGGCTGGATCTCAAGAGAATAATAGACATTATTCTACAGATTTAAAGAGAGAGATTTTCAGGGGAGGGAGAGTAAAGGCTGAGAAGGTTTATTGGAAAGTGGGATAAGAATACCATTTCCAAGCTGATAATTTGACCTTGAAGCTTAATTCTCAGAGAAACTGAAGAGACAACTAGTTCCCGGGATTAAAACAAGAAGGTTAAGCCACTGGATGGGCCTTTTAACTTAAGAAATCATTGAGGAAGCTGCCTCACAGTGACCTCCCAGAGGGCCAGATGGCTTTTCCAATATGCCATCAGGTGAAGACATTGCTAAGTATTTTCAGACCCTTTCCTGCTCAAGTAAAGGGAGGGCCTACTTCTTGTTGGTCTCCATGACAGTTATGTTTCCAAACTCTGGATTCAAACTAATGTGCTTTGTAAGCCTGCATTAGCCGCTCAATAGCTACATCACCTTGAGCGAATTCTTTAAAGCTCACTGAGCCTCCATTTCCTTATCTGGAAAATGAGAATAAATGAACATTTATTGTAGATTAATCAGTAGGAGATTGGGGCAAACAGGGAGTAGGGCAAGATATAACCTTTAGAATAGAAGCTATTTAGTGACCTTGCCAATTCTAAGCATTTCTGATACTAATTTGAAAACCTAGAGTCAAAGATATAGTTATTAGAATATTGCCTGGCACTTCCCCAAAAATTTACTATCCCAGTAGCTCTATCTAAGATAGATCCTTTGTTTATTTGTTTATTTGCTATCAGAAAGGAAAAAAAAAAAGAAATCTAAACTTATCGAACACTTACTGTCATAAAATATATTTTCCACTTTATATTCATTCTAGTATTTAATCTTGCAAAACCATATTTTGCAAATATTTTTCATATCATCTTGCCCAAGAAAGAAATAATATATAACATAAAAAAAAATGAACTTCCCCCACATGCAAAGCTGACAATTCGAACACCCAAGATTTGAACCTGCATCTGTCAAATTCTGAAGTGTGTGCTCATTACCCTGGGCCGTCTTCTAAGCACAAAAGATCCGTTCTGAAAATAGACCGACTTCCTGCCCTTGCCCCTGCTTGAACAGACCCTTGGTCTGAACTTGGAAGTGTCCAAAGAGAACCGGCCTTCCAGGGAAGCTGGGCATTGTTCCTTAGCATTCTGTCAACTATTTTCTAACCTGCCACATCCTGTTACTCCAACTTCCTTCCCCTTGCTGATAACTGGGCAGACTGAGCTGTAGACCTAACGTACACAGTTGCTTTTTTGTCCCATTGACACAATGATCCTTGATAGAGAAGATTTATGGCATTTCTATACTTCCGAGGAAGCACGCTCCAGATGTAAAGTGAAGTTTAGTGACTCCCTCTTAAAACAAAACAAAACAAAACAATAAATAAAACAAGGGCAGCTGAAGATCTTCATCCACACCCTCTAGGGCAGACACTTAATGTCTCTCATGCTCGGGTGTAAGGGACTTCCCTTTTCCTTCCTTCTTATCGCTTTCCTTTAAAGTGTGCCTGGAAACATTGCAAAGGGGAAAGTATAAACAATGTCAGGGGTGGTTCTATATTTAAAGGAAATTTAGGCTTTGGATCCTGTCCCTCTCTTAAAAAATAAATAACTAAACTCACAAGAAAGTTCTGTACATTTTGTAGCCTTGTCTGGATGTGCGGGCTTATTTAAATTAGGTAACCAGTTTAGCTTTCAGACAATCTTGGGATGGACTTTCTGGCTTTCATGTTTGAAATGAAAAGGCACCAAATTCCAGTCTTCTGGACTAACCTCTTACCCTTCTAACAACTGTGTTTTTTAGCATTCCAGTAGTTTCCTCTGTAACACTCTCCAAAAAGGTGACATGCTAGGGTTCGAGTTAGAATGGCTTTCAGAGATGGAAGGAAATGTAGTGGGAACAGGGTGGAAACCTAGGAGTGAAATCTTATACATATGTTTTGTTTGGCTTTAATGACATTTTAAAAGATGTGAACCAACATTTTATTAGTTGTAGACTTTATATTTAAAACATCTGACTTTGGGGTTATTTTGAAAAAGCGAAAGGTATAGCAGCACTGGCTGGCAGTTCTACCCATAACAGCGAGATGAGGTTTAGTAGTCACTGTCCCCTGGAAGAGAGGCGAGCCTTTCTTGTTATCTGGTCTCATTCCTCCCTCTGTGTCCTCAGGATTGAGGCCAAGAGTTAGCTGTCCGTTGTGCCATTATATTGCCTTTTAATGCGCTGATGTGTTTAAGAAAATAATTCTTTTTCTCTACCCTCGTGTATATCAAAAATGAAATTGTGGGAGTTGAAGCAAACTGCATGATATTTTCTTTGTACCTTTAATTTATATTACCTGCTTTGCCCATTGGCATTCAACGTGGCTGCTCTCGATCTAGGCCAGTGCCTTCAACTAGGAAACCAGGAAACTGAGGCTGGAATACAGATGCAAGTTGTCCAAGGTCAGGCACTGAGGTAGGTAACGCTAGGAGAACTACTCCCATCTTTTGACTTTGATCTTATGAGGTGCTACTTGTAGGAGACGTTTTGGAGTTTTGTGGCGACATTTCCAGTTGTTCTGATGAATGGGAAGATCAACTGGCCTTTAGTGAGTGGGGACCAGAAATCGTAGGGATGCTGCGATACACAGATACAGTCAAGAACTGTCCTGTGTCCCACCTGAGATTTGAATTTCTTGCCAGATATTTATTGTTGAAAAACTCATTTCTAATTGCGTGACCCTAAAACCTATTTTCATTTTATATATATATACACACAACGTTTAGTTTAAATGTAGAATTTTAACGTACACAGCATTTTCCAGAATTGTAATTCAAGATTCAAGAGAGGTAGTATTTTAGTTAAGACTACAGACTCTGGAACTAGACTAGAGGGTTTGAACTTCAGCTCTGCTACTTGCCAGCTGTGTAGCCTTAAACAAGTGGTTAACCTCTCTAGACCTCATTTATATATATATATTTATATATATAAATTTATTTAGTGGGAATAATATAAATTATTATTACATATATTATATATAGATATATATAGATATATATATATATAGTGGGAATAATGGTAGTAACTATGTTATTTGGGTGTCCTGAGGCTAGATAAACTAATGTATGTAAATTAATATGTGTTTAGAACAGTTCTTAGCATACATTAATTGCTATAGACATGTTATGACTATTACTTTGTTCAGAATATAGGGTTGTTCAGAAAATAGTGGTTGCCAAGGAACCTTTTTCTAACATTCTGCTTGCATAGGATTATATTCTTGGTGACTTAACATTTATGAGTGTCTCATTACTTCATAATGCCTTCTAAGGTGTTTCAATGGAATGATATATGTGATTTTATTTTAAAATACTTGCCTTTTTTTTCTCACTTCTAGTAGTTTTATTACATCACGTTGTATTTTAAAAACCATATGTGAGAATATCTATTGTATCTGTGAAATTTATTTTCTTTTTCTAAATTAAAAAAAAATGTTAATTTTTAAGACATAGAGAGTGCAAGCATGGGGGTACAGAGAGAAGAGAAAGAGGGAGAGGAAAAAGTCCCAACCAGGCTCCTCACTGTCAGCACAGAGCCCAACATGGGGCTCGATCTCACAAACCGTGAGCCAAAATCAAGAGTTGGATGCTTAACCAACTGAGCCACCCAGCGCCTCCGTGATATTTATTTCTGATAGCAAAGAGTCATTGCAAAAACTTGCTCTGGAAAAAGAATATGAGTTTGATTACATTGAATACCATTGGTCTAGTGCTTTCTACTCATGGCCTGACTTCTAGGACTTTTAAGGGACCATTTTGATCAACTCTGTCTGACTTTACAACATTTGAAGGTCAGCTTTAGGCAAAAACAAAATATGTATCATATTATTATCTTTGAGCAACTGAGTCATAGCTTTCTAGAAGGGTGACACCTACTATCACCCACCTCCCAAGAAGGAGAGAAGCATGTCCTAGAGGAAGGGAAAGCTTGAAAGATTTCTCCCTCTGTAGCCTGCTCTCTAGGTCTTGTGCTGTGAGGTTGAAGCAAGAGTTATCTAATATTTTATTCAAACTCCAAGGTACCTGTGAATCTAAGAGTCTATTTTATTCCAAGTGTAATGGTAAACTGTTGGAGGGTTTTGAACAAGTGCTGGATTAGAGTTATGTTCTTAAAATAATCACTATAGTTTCTCCAAGGAACTTGGAGGGAAGTGGCAGACCAAGAATGGAAGCAGAGCCCTGAGTCAGGAGACATGGTCTCAGGTGGGAAATGTAACCACCAGCAGGAGCAAGAGAGGGGATGAGATTTCGTTCAACTACAGACATATCTTGAAGTCTGAACTGATGGCTGTGTCGATGGATCAGATGTGGGGTATGAGTGAAAAGCATCAAAGTTGACTTCTTTAGACTCAAGCAACAGCATAGAAGGGGGTGCTATTGACTGAGATGGAGAACACTGGTTAGGATGTGGGTTTGGTCATGTGGAATCAAGGGTTCCTTTCTAAACATGATACATTTCATCAGCCCAGCCTTATCTAAGTAGAAATACCAATACACAGTTGCATACGGGAGCCTAGACTTTCTAGAAGAGGTCTGGACTAAAAATATGGTTCTAGAAGCACCAGTATATGAGCTTGGATGACATACCCAGGGAGTGATCACAGAAGCCCACTAAATGTTGAGAGGTCTGGGAATATAAGGAGGATCTAGAAGGACAGAAAGTGGAGGGAGAGACAGAGATAAGACAAGAAAAAAATGGAAGCACAATGTTACAGAAATCATGTGACAAAATGTTTTAAGTAGAGGAAGTAACCAGTTGTGTCCAATGCAACTGAAAGGTCAAGAAAAAAGATAATTGTGAATTGACCATTAGATTTGGCAAGAGGGCTTGTCAGCTCTTTCTTCCAGGTGTTTGAAACTTGTCATTATTGCATGTCCTAGAGTGGGGATTTAGACAGTTTTACATTCAGTTAGGACCTGCGTCCTTCTATTCTGAGAAGGTTTCTCTTACTATTTTATTATTAGTTTCTTCTTTTTCACTTTCTCAAATCATTCTGTCTGGAATTTTTATTGTTTGGATGTTAAATTTTCTGGATTTTTTTTTTAATTTTGTTCCTTTCCCATTCTCCTTCTTGGTATGTTTGGTTCTACTTCTGGGAGATTTTTCTCAACTCACCTTTGCAGAGAGAAGCCAGGATCAGCTAGCTAGCAAGGAAAAGAAACCAAAGGACCCATCGGCATCATATACAAACTTTAAAACAATCTCTTCCAATCTTCTGTCTCAGATCTAGGGTATTTTATAAGACAGTGTGTATATCTTTTGACACTCTCTAGTAGGATTTCAGAATTTTTGAAGGAAGCAAAGCTTGCCTTAAGGGGAAGGAAAAATGCCTGAGAGGTCTGCTTTTCTATGGGCACAAGAAGAAAACTTCCATCAATACTGTGCTGAATCCCACAGGTTCCAATTGATCTCCTAGGAATTTGAAAGGTTGCCGGAGCTGGTTCATTTCTCTGTGGATTACTCTCCTGCTGACAAAAAAACACAAATGTGAAATGGTTGTATCCCCAAATCATTAAGTCTTTGGTGTTGTCACCACCCCGTTCCCTGTACATTCAGCTCTTTGACTCATACTTTGTCAGATTTTTGTGTTTTTTGCAGGTTTTTTTTTTTGCCTCATTTAAAGTCTTGTGATTCTCTAATGTTATTATCTCTTGAAGTGTTAAAATGTTATGATTTGAGTCCATAAATTTACATAGCATCTTCTACTCTGTCCTAAGCACCCTGAGAGATTTAAGAACAGAAAACATGGTCTCTGTCACTTTTATAAATGGAATAAACAAATAGGGAATGGAAAGGCAACATGTAACAGACAAAATTGTGTTCTAAGTAGAAGATGGTAGCCTAGTGCAGTGGGATCTGTAGAGTCTACTTTGAGCATCATGAATTTGTATAAAATTCATGTTGAATCATGTCTAGGTTCAACACGAAGTGCCCTATTTGATTAGAGATATCAGTATTCAGCACAAAATGGAGGAATAGCAGTTTTTTCCTTCTGTTTTCTATCATTCTTTAAGTGCTTTAAAAATTTATGAGACAGAGAGAGTGAGAGAGAGCAGGAGGAGGAGCAGGAGGAGCAGGGAGAGACCAGTAATCAGTATAAGCCGGATCAGGCAGAGAACATTTCTTTTGCTAGATGGTAAGATTTTGCAGTGAAGAGAGACTCATGAGTGACATCCCAGGGGAGGAGAACAGGAAGAAGGAGCAAAGACATATGACTGTTTAATGCCAAGACTTCATGAACATAACTATTAGCATCCAGGAGCTCTGACCTCTGGCCCCAGCTCCATCAGTCATTAACTGTGAGTCCTAACACAAATCATTCCTTCATTCTCAGTCAGTATGTCACTCATTTTTGTTTTTACTTTTCACGTTTGTGACCTAGTATTGTCATTCACAAAATGAGAAGATGACATGACTAAGTGTTGTGTTCCTCAAAGAGCGTTCCATGGAATTTTTCTTCATGAGATGTCAATGGCTATTTTCTGGAAAAGCATTCTGTGACCAAGTTAACTTAGGAAATACTGGCCAAACAAAACTAAACTAAATTATTAGGACATTTTAGAGTCTCTACTATGTCAATAATGTAAACTTTATGAGAGAAATATTGGAGGCAGAAATATCTAACTTACTTGATCACAGAATCTTTTTATGTAGACGATCACAATGGACAGGTGTTGATGAGTTGCTGATCCTAACAATCACTTTCCTGAGTCGTGGCTGCTTGCAAGGCACTGTGAAGAGATGGAAAGGTGTAGGGAATTTACAGATGGTCCATGGACAGTGAGTCACGCAAACTGGCTTTGAATCCTAGGACTTCAATTGTGTGATCTTGGAAAAGCTGACAAACATTTTTGAGTCTCACTCTCTACATCCACATAACAGGGATAAGAACTGCTTTGTGATTGTTGTTAGAATATGTGGAGACCTGGGGTGCCTGGGTGGCTCAGTCGGTTAAGGCGCTGACTTCAGCTCAGGTCATGATCTCGCGGTCTATGAGTTCGAGTCCCGCATTGGGCTCTGTGCTGGCGGCTCGGAGCCTGGAGCCTGCTTCGGATTCTGTGTCTCCCTCTCTCTCTGCCCTTCCCCTGCTCACGCTCTGTCTCTCTGTCTCTCAAAAATAAATAAACATTAAAAATTTAAAAAAATTGTTTATAGAAAAAGAATATGTGGAGACCTAATATATAGCTCCTGGTACTAAGTAGGTCCTTAATAAATGTTAGATCTTTCACTTCTTTCCTACCATCTGACTTTGTACTTTAGTGAGGGGTCGCTGGCAGTGGGGCTGATTGCAAACGAAGCATGGGGTTGGTCAACCTCACATCTTTGAATGGTTTGTGTAAAAGAATGGGAAGGGGAGAACTCTTCTTTTCACCCCAAAACATTATTCATCTAGAGGGACAAATGCATCACGGGATGATCAGATGTTTACAAACTTCTCAATTGCACGGGATCACAAATCTTGTGTAAATATCTGGTTGTATCTTCTGAAGTGGCGGTAAGAAGAAAGTACTGAAATCAATTTTTAGCCTGTGGTTGCGGAAAGGCAGGGGTACCAGACCAACCTGTCATGAAGTCTTGTTCTTTCTCACATCCCCTTCCACTTGAGCTTCCCTATCCATAACATCTTTCTTTGGAAAGAACTTCTAGACTGTACTTGGTACAGGGATGGCTAATATTAGATGGGGTGGGCAACTGACCCAATAGCCTCCTACGTCTAATAATGTATGGGGGTTTGTTATCAAGAGTGATGGATAATTACTACATACCAATCAAACTGGCTTTCTTTGTGATTGCAGCTAACACAAAGAAGTTGGCCAACCAAGGGAGAAGAAGGCAGATAGACATAAAGAAAACATCCCATCATAAGTCTTTTCCCTTGTGGCTCCAGTGAGTCCCTGCTTCTTACATACCAAGAATATAAATAGCATATGAAGTTCACTAATCCCTCTGTCTTCGTATTCCCATTCCATCCTCAACGAAAGTCTTCCTTCTTGCTAAAAGTGGGGACAAAACTGAAATACCCCATTGCTCATTTTCCTTGAAGGCTAGAGCTTGACCTTATTCTCTCAAGTCCAAGATGAGAGGTGGTCCCTAAGTGGCTTCCTTAGGAAGATTTACTTCAAAGTGACAGAGACGAAAGTCAACACGAGTTTGTACAGATCCAGACATGCCAAGCTTGGGTGGACTTTCTCTCCTTGCTTGTCAACAGCTTTGAAGCTGTGCCAGGTGAAGCCGTCTGCAGCCATTAGCTACTTGGATGACATCAGACGACTATTACCTAGCCAAATAAGCCCTGAATTCCTGTGGAAACTCAAGTTAATCTCAGAGGATCCTCTGAAAAATTCCTTTTGTATATTTTGGGGGCTTTATTAAAAGTTGCTGGTCTACTCTATGTATCTTTCAAATGAGGTCAATAATTATACCATAATCCTTTCCTCTTTGGTAAAGCCACAGATCATCTAAGTTAAGGACCAAGACCAGCAATTACACCTACTTGTAGAGTTTTTGTGAGGACCCTTCACACTTCAGTGGCCATGGAGTTGGAATGAATGGGCACTAGGCAGGATGGATGAATCTCAGTTTTAACCCATGCTCTGCCGTTAACTCTCTATCGCTTTGAGCGAACACCGTCTCACCTCTTAGCCCTCATTTCCTAAACTGGGTAGAATTTGGATGACTGGAACTAAAAGCCTTCTCTAGAAATTGTGGTGTCCAACTGCCTTCATTTTGCAAGGGAGAAAGTGGAAGTTTTATGCAGCAAGCGCCTGCTGGGATCCAAGGATGCTAGAGCAAGTCTTACCACTCAGCACCCAGTTCCGATTCTTGCAGAATTGGTGCTCTGGTTTCCTTTGGTGAAGCCCCTGCCCCTCTCATTCTCCACCCTTTTAAAGAGGAGGTGATTACACTCCAGCTCTGGAGGTGAACTAGTGATTCCACAGCTCAGTGATTTGTTCAGGGATAGGTCATAACTCAAGCCAGGCTAATCAGAGATGATGAAAGTCAGAATATTTTGCTTTGCAAATTGTTGAGTAAAAGCCTTAGGGTTTCTCCTGGGGTGATTGAGAGGACACAAGGAGTAAATGAAAGTCATGCTTCAGGCATCAGACAAAGTGCTGCTTGAAAATGGAGCCAAAGAGGGGCGCCTGGGTGGCTCAGTCGATTAAGCATCTCATTCTTGATTTTGGTTCAGATGATCTCACGGTAATCAAGCCCCGCATCAGGCTCTGCACTGAAGCCTGCTTGGGATACTCTCTCTCCCTCTGTCTCTTCCCTCCCCCACTCACTCTCCCTCTCTCTCAAAATAAATAAACTTTAAAAAAGAAAAAAAATGGAACCGAAGAATAAGTGGGAGTGGATGGTAGGAGAGGAAGGTTGACTCTTGTAGATCTAATTTGAGTCCATAAACCAAGCCATGTCTTAAGCTAGATGTTGGTACCAGACTGCCCCACTTTGCATCACAACTCTGCCACTGACAAGCTGTGTGACCTCCTTGGGTAACTCACTTGATCTCTGGATGTCTCAACTATCTCGTCTATAAAATGAAAACAGTATTTGGACACCTATCTCATCAAGTCTCACTGGGAGAAATAAATGAGTGTGTGTGTATGTGTGTGTATGCGTGCCTGTGTGTGTGTGTGCGTGTATGTGTGTAGAGCATGGCCTGATACATAGTAAGTGCTACATAACCATTTGTAAATGTTAGTACTACTCTTGTTATAACTGACTTTTCAGATATATAAGCCAGTAAATTTCACCCTTCTTTGGAGCCAGTTTGATCTTTAACTAAACTGATTATTCATCAAGTAAGTGGCAGATCTTGAAGCCAGCTCTTCTGAGCCCCATTCAGACAAATTAATTCCTTATCACCACAACCGTGCCATAAGTTACAAGGTACAAAATTAGAGGATTGGACTGGACAGAGGACCAGTCTGTACATGCTCTGAGTTTGTTGAATTCTGTATCAATTGATGTTAAAGACTGAGTATTCAATGCCAAGAATGTTGTTGATTTTTATTTCTTAGGTGTAATAATGTTACTGCCTGACACAAAGAAATGTTCTTTTTTTTTTTTTTTAGAGAGGTACATGCTAAAGTAATGGGAGTCAGTGTTATAATGTGTATAATTTACTTCGAAATAATTTAACAAAAGCCACAAAACAAGATGAAACAGATACGACAAAATGCTGGCAACTGCTATCCAACTGAATGATGGATAATTGGATGTTCGCTATAAACTTCTCTCACTTCTCTGTATGTTTGAAAAATTTTCTAATATAAATTTTGATTACAATTGTTGGCTTAATTATATGTCTTCTCTACTTGAATGTAGGAACCATAAGGGCAAGGAACATGTCTACCTTGTTTATTGTTAAAACCCAGTGGCCATAATATGGTACAGCTCAATAAATGTGTAATTAAGGATGGACAGGTTAGACCTTGTCAGATGAGAAGGAAGACCAATAGACCAGGTGTAGCTGAAGGGGTGGGTGCCTGGCATGTCCTCTCATCACTGAGCATCTGGGTCTCTCCTCCTGGGGGCTGTCCCCTGAGCACTCAGCCTCTGCATGGAACTTGCCAGAAGTACTCAGGAGTTTGACATTCCCGAAGAGAAACTATGAACCAATGATTAACAGACACTGGAGGATAGATATATTAGCTTTCTCACCCTTCTCGTAGGTTAACTCTGAGTCTTATTCCACATTATCTCCCAGAGAACAGAACGTGCTCTCCTCTTGATGTGAGATTATTGAGAGGTAGATATATTCCCTGGGGACATGCCATGGTTTATGCGTGTCTGATCAGGTCACCTGGTTACCTGGACGTTGGGAAAACCCCGTGCTCAATACCGACTCAACGATTTCTAGAACTAAATTACTAAGTTGATCCACTCTCAACCCCCCTTTCTGCTTTCTCCATGGAGATATTTCTTGGTGCTGGTTTTTGAATCACCGGCCAAATATTCTTTTCCTCTCTGCATGGTGACTTTGCAGTGCAGTAAAGACAGATGCTCTTCCCTGAGAGCCAAACCTAAATTCCATCCTGGGTTCTTCAAATGCCCTTGGATGAAAATAGACATTCCTTTCTCCTGCAATCCTGTGTATTCTTATTCATTAGATATGGTATGTTAAATCCATAATTGGAGCAGTTATGCCTATGAAGCTCTTAAATTATAACCAACTCAAAATAAAGCCCTTACAAAATGAAACAAAACGAGGGGGGAAAAATAAGGTTGCCTTAGCTATTTGTTGTCTGTTGAGTGTAATATGATCTGCTCAGTGTGACAGCCAAGGACCTCAAAGACTCAAACCTCCAAAAGTAGTGGGAAGGATCGAAAAAACCCAAATTTGATTTCTGAATCTGCCCCGCCATCCTCCCAGGGGTTTTGAATCTATGCCCTGCGTTTTATTATCTCTCCAAACAAACAACAGCACGCACAATCCAGAGTGACGCTCCGGCTCTTATTTTCCCAGGCAAATAAGGAGCTTGTGTCTCATAAGAGAACCAAGTTGAATGGATGAGTGAGTCAAATAATACATTATCTTACTTCAGATTTCCAAACGCTGCCCCCGAATTGCTGTTATAAATCTAGCCATTCAGGTGTGAAAATTCAGTCATCCTCAACTTCTCTTTCTTTTTTTTTCTTTTTTTAAAAAAAATTTTTTTTAATGTTTATTTATTTTTGAGACAGAGACAGAGCATGAGTGGGGGAGGGGCAGAGAGAGAGAGGGAGACACAGAATCCGAAGCAGGCTCCAGGCTCTGAGCTGTCAGCACAGAGCCCGATGCGGGGCTCGAACTCATGGACCTCGAGATCGTGACCTGAGCCGAAGTCGTACGCTCAACCGACTGAGCCACCCAGGCACCCCTCAACTTCTCTTTCTTAAACTTTCTCAAAGGTCTCCTTAAATCCCATCGGTGCTGGTGCTGTCTCTCAAGTGCCCCCTTAGACCTTTGCTGTGGTTTCTGCTCACACTTACTTTGACTATGAGGAGATCCTTTTACCTACTGGTTGTATAATTTTAAAGGTTTTGTAATTGGCCTCCCTGCTCCCAGCATGCCTCCCCCCACCCAGCTCCTCCTACTCCAATCTCTTAACTTGGCTGCCAGTGTGACTGTCCTAAGCATGGGTCTTACTAGATCAGTGTCTAGTCCTCACATATTCAGTAGTCCCTGCAGTGAAATCCACTTTGTCTCTGCCTAACCAGATCTAACCTTATTTCTCTGGTCAATACCTTGAGTCCAGTACTTCATCCTCACAAATTCTGGAATGTTCCCTTAATTCTTCCGTCACTGTGCCTTTGCTCCCACCTATTCCTCACCTGGATAACCTTCTTAAATATACATCTCTCAGAGTTCTCTATCCTTCTGCTGTAGCTCCGATTTTGCTCCATTTCCAAGTAGTCGTGGTTTTTCTTTTTCTGTGTTTATAATACCACAGTGCACAGTTTTCCTATAATAAAATTTACTATCTTGTTTTGGAATGATTTTGTTTTCCTCTTTTGCCTATGAGCTTCTAGAAGGCAGCCACTGTTTTATTCATTTTGAAACCACTCTTTGGCCCTTAGAACTATGTGTGCACAAAGCAGGGACTCAGTAAATGGAATCCCCAAGAACAATTACGGGAGGGGGCAGGGACTTGGCCCTTGCGAATGAGAATAAAGTAATACTGGCACTTCTGTTGTCAATCTCCCCTCTGAGAAGCAACAATTATGTTTTGATTTAAGAAAAACAGTATGGAGGTTCCTCAAAAAGTTAAAAATAGAACTACCCTATGACCCAGTAATTGCATTACTAGGAATTTTTCCAAAGGATACAAAAATGCTGATTCAAAGGGGCACATGCACTCCAATGTTTATAGCAGTGCTATCGACAATAGCCAAATTATGGAAAGAGCCCAAATGTCCATCAAGTGATGAATGGATAAAGAAAATGTGGCATATATATATATACAATGGAATACTACCAGTGATCAAAAAGAATAAAATCTTCCCATTTGCAACAATGTGGATGGAACTAGAGTGTATTATGCTAAGTGAAATAGGTCAGTCAGAAAAAACATATATCATATAATTTCACTTATGTGGAATTTAAGAAACACAACAGATGAACATACGGGAAGGGAAGGAAAAATCAGATAAAAACAGAGAGAGAGGCAAACCGTAAGCGACTCTTAAATACAGAGAACGAACTGAGGGATGCTGGAGGGGAGATTGGTGGGGAGATGAGCTAAATGGGTGATGGGCATTAAGGAGGACACTTGTTGGATTGAGCACTGGGTGTTACATGTAAGTGATGAATCACTGAGTTTTACTCCTGAAACCAGTACTACACTGTATGTTAACTAACTTGAATTTAAATATAAATAAATAAATAAATAAATAGAAAAAAGAAACAAAATTTCCAGGCATTTACTATGATAGGAAGTTTCTGGTATCACTCTCAGTGATTCCTACCTGCTGGTATTCATGGCTTGGGTAGTCCTTTATGACTGTGGACTGGATCTCAGCACTCACTTCTAATGATAAAATACGGTGGACGTGGGTGGATGTCAAAAGGCTACAGCGTCCAAGCTGCCAGCACTCTCTTTTGCGGGTACTCTCTGTCCTCTTGCTTGCTTGCTCCCACATTGTATGGAGAGGCCACATGCCAAGGGATCAAGGGAGGCCTCTGACTAAGAACTTGCAAGCCACTGAGGCCCCTTTCAATAGCCTGTGAAAAACCAAAATTGCTAACAACCATGTTAAGTGAAACTTGTAAGAAGCAAATCCTTCCCCGGTGAAACTTGAGATGACCTCAGCCTTTAAAAATATTAATTAATTTTTTTATTTGAGTATAGTTGACACACAATGTTACATTAATTTCAGGTGTACAACATAGTGATTCAACAAATTTATCCATTATGCGATGCTCACCCAAGTATAGCTACCATCCGTCACCATAAATGCTATGACAATATTACTGACTGTATTTCCTGTGATGTGCCTTTTATTCCCATGACTTACTTATTCCATAGCTGGAAGCCTGCATCATTCACTTGCCTTCACCCATTTTGCCCAACCCTCCACTTCTCCCCTCTGGCAAACATTGGTTCGTTCTCTGTATTTATGGGTCTGATTCTGCTTTTTTTTATTGTTTATTCATTTGTTCTTTTAGATTCCACAAATGAGTGAAATCATATGGTGTTTTTCTTTCTTATTCTGACTTATTTCCTTAGCATAATACCCTCTAGGTCCATCCATGTTGTCTCAAATGGCATGATATCAATCTTTTTTATGGCTGCATAATATTCTATTGTATATATATCATTTTTTCCTTATTCGTTTGTCTCATAATGGGCACCTAGGCTGCTTCCATAGCTTAGCTATTCTAAGTAAGGTTGTAATAAACATGGGAATATATATAACTTTTGAAATTAGTTTTTATTTTCTCTGGGTAAATACCCAGTAGTGGAATTATTGGATCATATGTTATCTCTATTTTAATTTTCTGAGGAACCTCTGTACTGTTTTCCATGGTGGCTGTACCAATTCAACAGTGTGTGACTGACTTTTTCTCCCACATCCTCAGCAACACTTGTTGTTTCTTGTCTTTTTTATTTTAGCCATTCTGAGTGTAGCCTTGTGAGAGACCCAGAGCCAAAGCACCCACTTAATCTGGCCCAGATTCTTGGCTTACAGAACCAAAGTAAGCAATGCTATTGCTTCAAACCATTATGTTTTTGGGTAATTTGTTATGCAGCAATAGATACTTGAAGACATCTATCTTTGAAAATTCTGACTCCCAGGATGCCTGGGTGGCTCAGTCAGTTAAACGTCCCAACTCTTGATTTTGGCTCAGGTCATGATCTCACAATTCGTATGGTCAAGCCCTGCATCAGGCTCCATTCTGACTTCCATGTTTGGGCTGTCAGGATGTAGTTTCTTACCGATGGATTGCCAGGGGCGTGTGTTTATATTGTCTTTCTATCCTTTATAAGTGTTTTCTATTTCAGGGCTTTGTGTAAAGATTGTCAGCTTCTAAGACCATGGCTTATACATTTATCTGCATAGAGCTAGTATGAAATTAGGTAAAACTAGGACTTTAATAGATAAGAACTTAAAATAAATCTTAGTGAAAATGTATCAGTTACGGATTGCCTCCTGGTTCAGTCATGTATGTGTGTGACGGTAACTATTTTTTCAATTCTACAAATCAGGGGAATGACAGTCAAATTAAGACATTTGCACAAAGGACACATCCAGCAGGCGTCAAACTCAGATGCAAAGCCCAGATGTACGCGTTGTCGAAACCAAGCTCTTTTCCTAAACCAAAGTTCTCAATCATAGCTGTCCACTATAATCACCTGAGGGATATTAAATAAACTTTGGGAGATTGCGATTAATTCTTCTTGGGAACAGCATGGACACAGGGATTTTTAAAAGCTTCTCAGATGACTCTAATGTGTAGCCAAATTTAAAAAACACTAGACTATGTCACAGAGCCTCCTGAAGGAATTTAGCCACATTCTGTGATTGCTCCCAGTTCCTGAATTTGAAATCAAATCACTTGAATCCTTTCTGAAAAGAACAAACATTCACTACAACAGAAGCATCTGTTGAGTACAAGCCTTGGGAGAAATGTTGTAGGAGAGGAGGAAAGAGAGGAAAGAGAAACTCTGACCTTGAGTTACACTGACTTTGAATGGAGGAGGAGATTTTATTACAGACCAGGAAAGTGATCAGCAGTTCCCTCCATGTCTTCTATAACTACCTTATATTTACTCATATTTCACTTGTCCTTGAGTAATGGCCATTTCCCTTCCATGATAGTATACTGAACTAGAAGGGAACCTAGAATTCAATCATTTATATGTAGGGAAATCGAATCATAGAAAGGGGCAGTAATTTGCTAAAGGCCACATCACAAATTAGCGGCAGAACTAGGTTTAGTCTAAATATTTAAACTCTCTTTGCTCAAATATTTCCTTATCACAGAGTCCTACCTGACCACTGCATATAAAATAGCAGTCACCTCCAGAATTCTCTATTTCCTTTATTCTACTTTTTCTATACCTTTTATCATCAACCAAAATATATTTTGTTCAATTATTTCTGTCTATTTTCCTTACCTTATGAGAATGAAAACTGCATAAAAGCAGAGTTTTTGTCTTATTCTTTTGTTTATTTACTGCTTTACCCCTAATGCCTGGTATTTTGAAGGTGGCCCTCAATACACATTAGCTAATTAAATGCAGAATGAATAGTCAGATCTTCAAAGATGAACCATTCTGACACCTCACAAATTCAATATCAGGGAAATACATTCAAATATAAGTTGGGTTAACACTTAAAGGAGATAAAGTGATACTCAAACACAAATGGGAATTGAATCTGACAATTTCTAAAGTCCCTTCCAAAACGGAATTTGCAATGTAAAGTATTACTTCTCCATATGAAGGACTCATGGTTGTTAGGCTTTTCGTGGATTGTTTGAATAAGCACTTAATTCATCCAATATTTTCATTCATTCAAGACGTATTTTTGTGAGAGTCTGGCTTATGCGCATTGGGTAGAGTTGCTGCATGAATGATGCAGGACTAAAGTTAGTATCTTCAGCCCCTCTCTCTACTAGTGAATGTTCATCTTCCTTTAAGATCTCCGTACTTGCAAGTGTTCCTTTATCATTTTTAGAAAGTCAAATTCATCATAAGTGGTTTTTTTTGGGGGGGAAACATAATAGTATATCAGTGGCATCATTTAATAGTGCATGAGGTTCTGACTGTCTTTGGAGAACAACTCATAAGAAAGGCAATTGCATACAGTGACTCCCCAAGGTTGCGCTGTTTCTTAAACAGTGTGATAGGAGGCCATGTCAGACCTTCTATCTTTTTATTTCTTGCTCTTGGGTGACTTAGAGCTATGATATAACCTAAAAAATTAATCAGTTGCTGATAAGGAATTAAAAGAGCAGAAGAGGTTCTTGTCACTTGTCCTGAAGTATTAAACTCTCTTCTTGGGATTATTTCAGTTGTCAATCATTCTCCTTCTCCATTATTCACTCTGGAAGAAGGACTAGGAATAGGTATTAGTATTTTAAAAAACCAAACCTGACCCTCCTTAGGTGCCCTCACTCCCAGGCTCTTAGCTCATTCCATCTTCCAAAGATTTTATCAAAAAAGTCTTTGATGGCCGAAAATACTGTATTGGACTTTGTGATTGTAATGAATAACATTGAAAAAAAAATACCAACTTTAAAGAGAAATAACTCACATATTATAAAATTCAGCCCTCTAAAAGGCACAATTAAGTGTTTTTTCATGTATTTATGGAATGTGCAACACTCACCACTAACTAATTTCAAAAACTTTAATCATCCAGGAAAGTACTCTGTACATTTTAGCAGTTTCTCCCCGTTGTCCCTTCCTACCAGTTCTTGGCAAATGCAAATATACTTTCTGGCTCTCTGGATTTTTCTATCCTGGACATTTCATACAAACAGAATCATGCAACATGTGGCCTCTTTTGTCTGACTTCTTTCAGTTAGCTTAATGTTTCAAGATTCATCATTGTTATAGCATGGGCAGGTATTTCGCCCTTTTTTTATCCAGATAATATCCATTTATTACATATGTTGTTTACACATTCATCAGATGATCAACATTTGGGTTATTTCCACTTTAGGACTGTTATGAATAAGGCTGTAGTGAGCATTACTGTGCATATCTTTATATGAGAATATATTTTTACTTCCCTTGAGTATCCAGCTAGGAGTACAAGTACCAGGTCATATAGTAATAACTCTTTGTTTAATTTTTTGAGGAATTGCCAAATTGTCTTCCAAAAAAGTTACAGCATTTTATATTTTCAGCAGCAGTGTTTGAAGATTCCAAACTCTACACATCCTCACCAACATTGGTAGTGCCTATCGGATCACAGGGATCCTAATGAGCATGAAGTGACATCTCACTGTGGTTTTGATTTAATTTCCTTTCTTATCTTTCTTAATGATGTTGAACATGTTTCCATATGCTTCTTAGGCATTTGTGTATATTCTTTGAGGAAATGTCTGTTAAAAGCCTTCGTTAATTTTTAATTGGGTTATTTGTATTTTTTATTGTTGACTGATATGAATTCTTTATACATTCTAGATGTAAGCACCTTATCAGATATATAATTTACAGATATTTTCTCCTATTCTTTGAGTTGTCTATTCATTTTCTTTGTAATGTCTTTTGAAGTACAAAAAAAAATTAATTTTGATCAAGTCAAATGTGTGTGTATATATATATATATATACACACACACACACATATTTTTGGTTACTGTGCTTCTGGAGTTATATCTAAGAGACCATTACTGAATCCATTGTAAAAAAAATTTACTTTTAGGTTTATTCTAAAAGTTTTTGGGGTTTTTTGATTTTTAGTTTTACCGGCCCATTGTCTACTTTAAGTGAACTTTTGTACATAGAGTGAGGTAGGATTTCAACTTTATTTCTTTGTGTGTGGATATTCAGCTTTTCCTCTGCCATTGTTGAAAGGACTGTTCTTTCCTCTTTGGATTGTCTTGACACTCTTGTCAAAATTCAATGGACCGTATCTATAAGGGTTTGTTTCTGGACTCTCAATTATGTTCCATAAGTTTAATGTTTATTGTTCTGCCAATATTGGACTGTTTCCATTGCTATAGCTTCATAATAACTTTAGAATCAAGGAGTATGGATAACTGGCTTACATGGCAGAGCAGCATGGAGACCCTGAGCTTATCTCATCCCTGAAACACAGCTAGATCAGCACCAAATCATTTTGAACACCTAGGAAATTTATTTGAGGATTAACACAGCAATCTGCCTAACTCAAGCTACTGAACTCAGCAGAAAGAGAAAAATTCATTTTTATTTTGTTGTTTTTTTTTTACTTTAGTTGTTTAAAAATTTTATTCTATGTCATTTTCTTCATTTTATTTTGTTCTAATGTATTATATAATTTTTTTAATTTTTAATTTTTTTCTTACTTTTTTTCTTTTTCTTTTTGTCTCTATTCTATCAAGCGTCTTTCAACAAGCAGACCAAAAACACATCTAGGATCTAGCTTCCTTTATTTGATTTTTTGTTTTGTTTTATATTTTTATTTTTTATTTTATTAATTTTTTTCTTCCTTCAAAATGACAAAGTGAAGGAATTCACTGCAAAAGAAAGAAGATTAAGAATTGACAGCCAGGGGCATAATCAACACAGATATAAGTATGTCTGAACTAGAATTTAGAACCACTATAATAAGAATACTAGCTGGGGTTGAAAAAACCATAGAATCCCTTGCCATGGAGATAAAAGAAGTAAGATCTAGTCAGGATGAAATTAAAAATGCTATAACCAAGATTCAGTCTTGAATGAATCCCACAACAGTAAAAATGGATGAAGCAGAGCAGCGAACCACCAGTGATATAGAAGATAAAATGATGGGAATAAGGAAACAAACAAACAAACAAACAAACAAAGGCGGAGAAATAAAGGCAAAAGAGCACAATACAAGACTTCGAGAACTCAGTGACTTATTAAAAAGGAATAACAATGGAATCATAGAAGTCCTGGAAGATGAAGAGAGAAAAAGAGGCAGAAGGTTTATATGAGCAGATTATTGCAGGAAATGTTCCTAATGTGGGGAAGGACACAGACATCAAAATCCAAGAAGCACAGAGATCACCCACTAGATTCAACAGAAATCACTGTTACCAAGGAATATCATAGTCAAATTCACAAAATACACAGAGAGGAAAGAATTATGAAAGCACCAAGGGAGAAAAATCCTTAACCTATAAGGGAAGACAGATCAGGTTTGCAGCAGACATATCCACAGAAACTTGGCAGGCTAGAAAGGAGTGGTAGGGTATATTCAATGTGCTGAATCAGAAAAATATGCAGCCAAGCATTCTTTATCCAGCAAAGCTGTCATTCAAAATAGAAGGAGAGATAAAGAATTTCTTAGAGAAACAAAAACTAAATGAGTTCAGGGGCACCTGGGTGGCTCAGTCAGTTAAGCATCTAATTTCAGTTCAGATCATGATCTCTTGATTCTGTGGGTTCGAGCCCCATGCTAGGTTCTGTGCTGACAGCTCAGAGCCTGGAGCCTGCTTCAGATTCTGTGTCTTCCTCTCTCTCTGCCCCTCCCCTGCTTTCATTCTCTGTCTCTCAAAAATAAATAAACATTAAAGAAATTAAAAAATCAAAACTAAACTGAAGGAGTTCATGACCACTAAACTAGCCCTTCAAGAAATTTTAAGGGGGAATCTTTGAGTGGAGAAAAGACAAAACAAAAAAGACCCAAAGCAACAAAGACTAGAAAGGACTAGAGAATATCACCAGAAACACCAACTCTACAGGTGACACAATGGCACTAAATTCATGTCTTTCAGTACTCATTCTAAATGTCAATGGAATAAATGCTCCAATCAAAAGATATAGGGTATCAGAATGGATAAGAAAACAAGACCCATCTATATGCTGCTTACAAGACACCTGCAGATTGAAAGTAAGGGGATGGAGAAACATTTATCATGCTAATGATCATCAAAAGAAAGCTAGAATAGTCATACTTATATCAGAGAAACTGATTTTAAAATAAGGGTATTATATCATAATTAACATGTCTATCCACCAAGATCTAACAATTTTAAATATTTACACCCTCAACATGGAAGCACCCAAATATGTAAATCAAAAAAGACAGTCTCTTCAGCAAATGGTGTTGGGAAAACTGGACAGCGACATGCAGAAAAATGAACCTGGACCACTTTCTTACATCATACACAAGAATAAACTCAAAATGAATGAAAGACCTAAATGAAAGATAGGAAGCCATCAAAATTCTACAGGAGAAAACAGGGAGCAACCTCTTTGACCTTGGCCACAGAAACTTCTTACTTGACATGTCTGGGAGGCAAGGGAAACAAAAACAAAAATGCACTATTGGAATCTTATCAAGGTAAAAAGATTCTGCACAGCAAAGGAAACAATCAGCAAAACTAAATGGTAACTCATGGAATGGAAGAAGATATTTGCAAGTGACATATCAGATAAAGGGTTACTATCCAAAACCTATAAAGAACTTATCAAACTCAATACCCAAAAAACAAATAATCCAGTGAAGAAATGGGCAAAGGACATGAATAGATACTTTTCCAAAGACGACATCCAGGTAACTAACAGACATGTGGAAAGATGCTCAACATCGCTCATCATCAGGGAAATACAAATCAAAACTACAATGAGATAACACCTCACACCTGTCAGAATGGCTAAAATTAACAAGTCAGGCAACAACATATGTTGATGAGGATGTGGAGAAATGGGAGTCCTTTTGCACTGCTGGTGCGAATGCAAACTGGTGTAGCCACTCTGGAAAAGAGTATGGAGGTTCCTCAAAAAATTAAAAATAGAACTATCCTACAACCCAGCAATTGCATTACTAGATATTTATCCAAAGGATATGAGTGCCAATTCGAAAGAGCACAGCATCCCAATATTTATAGCAGCACTATCAACCATAGCCAATAGAAAGAGCCCAAATGTCCATTGACTTATGAATGGATAAAGAAGCGGTATATATATATATATGTAATGGAATATTATATATAATGGAATATTATATATATATATATATATATATATATATATATATATATATATATAATGGAATATTACTCAGCGATGAAAAAGAATGAAATCTGGTAGGTTCAATGCTGTTGGCATAGAGCTTGATGCAGGGCTTGAACCCATGAACCATGAGATCATGACCTGAGCCAAAATCAAGAGTCGGATACTTAACCTACTGAGCCATCCAGGTGCCCTTTGATGAATTTTTTAAAACATCTATCCTAAAAGCCATGGCTTGAGCCTCCGGTACAATTTTCAATAGAAGTAGCAAGAATGGACATTCTTTTCTTGTTTATTAACTCCAGGAGAGAACATTCAGTCTTTAACTATTAAGAATGATGCTAGCTGCAAGTTTTTAATAGATGCCCTTTATAAGAATGAGATGCTTTTTATTTTATTTTACTTTACTTTATTTTATTTTATTTTGATAGAGAGAGAGTGCACGTGGGTGGGATGGGGAAAGGGAGAGGAAGAGAGTATCTTTCTTTTAAAAATTTTTTTTAATGTTTATTTATTTTTGAAGGAGAGAGAGACAGAGTGTAAACAAGGGAGGGGCAGAGAGAGAGTGAGACACAGAACCTGAAGCAGGGTCCAGGCTCTGGGCTGTCAGCACAGAGCCCTATGTGAGGCTCAAATCCATGAGTTGTGAGATTATGACCTGAGCTGAGGTCGGCCGCTTAACCCACTGAACCACCAGGTGGCCCTTTTGTTGAATGTTTTTTGTTTTTGTTTTGTCAAATGGTTTTTCTATGTACATTAAATTGATCATGGCTTTTTGTCCTTTATTTTATTAATATAGTGTATTACATTGATTTTCATATGTTAAAACATCTTGCATTCCTGAAGTAAATCCTACTTTGTCACAATGCACAATTCTGCTTACATGTCAGTGGATTTGGTTTGCTAGGATTTTGTTGAGGATTTTCGCATCTGTGTTTATAATGAATATTGGTTAATTGTTTTGTTTTCTTTTTTGCTATGATATCTTTATTCACTTTTGGTATCAGCGTTATACTAGTCTAATAGTGAGTAAAAAGTGTCCCTCCTCTTCTGTTCTTTGGAAGAGCTTGTAAAGAATTGCTATTAATTCTTTATTAAACATTTTGTAGAATACATTCATAAAGCCATATGGTCATAAACTTTTCTTTGAGGGAAGTTTGTTGATTCATAACTCAACTTCTTTACTTGTTATGGAGTTATTTAGATTTTATATTTATTCTTGAGTCCATTTTTGTAGGCCATAGTTTTCCAGTAATGTATCTCTTCCATCTAGGTTATCTAATTGGTTGGCATAATTTGCTTATGTTATTTCTTAGTCAATGTATTTATATAAGATCAGTATGGTGCATCCTTTAGTTTCTGATATTAATAGTTAGAATCTTCTCTCTGTTCTTTATATTCAATCTTGATAAAGTTTTTCCAATTTTATTGATTTTTTCAAAGAACCAGTTTTTCATTTTGTTGATTTTCTTTATTGGTTTTCTATTCTCTATATGATTTATTTCCATTCTAACCTTTATTATTCCCTTCCTTCTTGTTTAGAGTTTATCTGCATTTTTTCTAGTTTGTTAAGATGTAAAACTGGATACTTAATGGAAATATTTTTTCTTCTTCCTTTTCCTTTTTTTCTTTTTTTTCAGTATAGGTGCTCAGAAATTTAGATTTCCCAATGATCACTGTTCTGGCTTCATTGCATAATATTTGGTATCTAGTGTTTTAATTTTTCAATTATTTAAATATTTTATAAACCACGTCTTATTTATTTTTCGAACCATTGGCTCCACAACAAGAATGTGTTAATTTCTACATATTTTTGTATTTCCCCAATTTCTTTCCATTATTGAGTTTTAATTTCATTCTATTATTGTCAGAGAACATACTAGGTATGATTTGAAATCTATAAAAGAAGCAAATAAAAATTTTGAAGTTGGAAAGTATAATAAACAAAATAAAAAAAATCATGAGAGGAGACTAACAGCAGATTTGAAATTGTCAAAGAAAGAATCTACAAATCGAAGGCCGTTCCATTGAGATTGTCAGGCTGAAGAACAGAAATAAAAAAGAATGAAAGAATAAAAGTTAACAGAGACTCAGAGACATGTAGGACACCATGAACTGTATTACTGTATACAATTCTCCTGAACTAGATTTTCACTTGGAGTAATTAACAGATAGTGAGCAACAACTACAGACAATGTGTACTTCCTTTTATGACAATCCCTGTAATTCCCTATTCTTTTATATCAGGTGATCTTCACTGATTTTATGTTAACTGCCTAGCTCACATGGGGAGTGAGTTTTCAGCCTCTGAAAATAAGCAGCAGACATAAAAGTAAGGACACTTTAGGATGGAAAAACACAGAAGCAAAGAATAAGAGAAAAGAAAATGTATGGTTTGATGGAGGAGAATAACAATGGATTTGGCTGAGGAAGGGCTTTCTGTGGTGAGGCAAGAGTAGATATATCTGGAAAGAATTTTTGGAACTACACTGTGCAGAACATAGATAATAAGGCTTTCATATACTGTTTTGTAAATCTTCATGCATTTCAGAGAACAGGTACACCAATGATCCTATTTGATCTCCAAAATTACTCTGAAATGAGGATTGCAGTTATTATTCTATAGATGTGGAAATTAAAGGAAATTAAAGTATTTGATATAGGCTATCAATACTTAATGGAAAAATGGGAACCAGAATCCAGATCTCCAAATTCTGCTCCACTGCTGATAAACAGAAAGCAAGCTATCCCAAACAAGTCAGACTTGAGCTAAACATTGTCTTGTTCCTGTGCTAGTCTTGGCACCCAGAATAATACCTAGAGCTTGGGTGAAAGAAATGATTGGATCCTGCTACCTGAGTCTGCTTATTCAATGGCCAAATATCGTTTTGGTTTCCATGGGGACTCAGTGCACGAATAGCTCCTGGAAGGCAGAAAAGTTTATCTAAGAACAGCTGTTCAACTTCAGCTTTCTAGCTCCTTCCACAAGCTGAATTGACTCCTTCATTGGGAAGTTTCTATTGCAGAAATCACCAGGCTCATCACAGGACTCCTTATAATTTGGACACCAGGCTGCCCTTTGAGATGGCGGTGAATAGTTGGACAGTAGGTAGGGCTGAGGACCATAGTAATGGGCAGTTGTCACTTGAAATATACTGTTTCCAAGACACTCCCAATAGCGCTGTAAGATGTGACCACTGTTTTCTTAGGAAGGAAAGTTGGTCCCAAACTTTATGCTCTCAGAGGAGGCATTCTTGGGACCTTATATCAATATATCATCAGTTCTTCATAGAGTTTCGTGAATAATTTGTGGATGATTGGATTTAGAATGTGGTATTATAGAAGATTTCAGAATTTTCAAAACCCAAAACGGAAAAGTTATCCCATATTGTATTTTGTTCATACATGAATTAATGGACATCAAATCTAGAGTCTGGTTGATTTATTATAAAGAGAACTAGACAGGCAATCCAGAGACCCAGATCTTATACATGTTCCAATATAGTAACCTTTTGCCAGGCTCATAATATCTTTGAGTCTCAGAATCCTTCCTCATAAAAACAGGGATAGATAATTCCTAAGAGCCTTCCAAGTTTGCAGTTCATTTACTTGAGTTTTGCAAAGTTCTCTGGGAAGCTTCACATTCTGTGACTGATTTTGTTGTTATTGTTGTTCCTAATTCCAGTTGAAAGGAATGAGGGCTTAGTTACATCTCTGACATATTTTTGCAGTGATCTCAAATGGTCCCAACCAAATTAAATATTTGCTCTAGAAATATTTTGTATTTGCATAGCATCTTGGCAATTTAAAAAAATAACATGGATTATTTAATTTGTTTTGCTTTTTCACAGTAAAGTAAGGAGACCAGATAGGTGGTAGGGAGTAAAGGGAAGTGTTCCCACTTTAGACATGAGGAAACATCCTCAAATTTCAGTAATTTAACTAAAATAATGTGACTAATTCATGGAGAGGTGGACCCAGTTACAAGGTCATCTGATGCATTGTCCACAGCTTTTGAAATTATTGTGAAGCAGCTACTTATGTGTAAATCATTGTGTTAGGCACTGTATATGTCTTTAAGACATTTCTCAACTTTCCAGGAGCTTCCAGTCTGGTAGATCTGTAATCAGATAATCTGGATGATTGCGTGAAGGTAATAATTGATGTGGGAATATGAGTTAAGACACCACAGAATAAGGGAGAGAACAGTCCAACCCAGGGAGCTCATGAAGGGCTCTTGTAGGAAATGGCATCCTACTTTTGTTTTAAAACATTGATGAATTGGTCAGGTGGAGACTGGAAGAGGGCTTTCATGGCTGAAAGTGTAAGGGCAAATCGGGACTGATTCCATTTTGCTTAAGGGCAAACTGGGACTGACTCCATTGTGTTTCGTGTCTTCCACCCTGAGTCCCAAGTGCCTGCTCAAAACCTGCAATTTCCCTGTTCCAAAAGAACCACACCCAGTGACCTATGGAACAGGACCCTTGACCCTTCCTCAGCCAATCGGCTAGGGTCTCGACCATCACCCCTCCCACTGCCCCTAGACCCCTTTAAAACTATTGTGTTTTTGGAACGGGCCCTCTCTCTCGACCCACTGCTGCGTCGGTGCGGTAGGAGATTGAGCTCGAGCTAGCTCGAATAAAGGCTCTTTGTTCTTGCATCGGACTCGGCTCCCTGGTGGTTCTTGGGGTCCCCGAATTCTGGGCATAACAAAAGAACAACATGAGTACACAAACAAAGATGGGAAACATTTTCTGTGCAGGGAAAGATAAGCATTTCTTTCTTGGGCAGATTGAAGAGCAGGGATTGATGTGGAATGAAGCTAAAAAAGTAGCTAGAGTCAGATTTGGGTGGTTGTATTTGCCTCCAAAAGAGCCTGGACCTTTTCCTGGGAGAGTGTGGTGGGAAGCTATTAAGGATTTTATATGGGGGCATGACTTGCTCCCGTTGCAGATGGACCACTGTCCTGGCTACCCAGGGGTTGTGAGATAGTGACATGACAGGAGAGAGGGAAATCAATTTGGAGGCTTTAATACAAGATGAGAAATTCTCAGGTGTTTCTTATGGAGATTTCATACTAACCAAACAAAAACATGAAGGCGATACAAAACCTAACAGAAGTGATATCTTTCTAGAGGAAAGTGATCTATTTGGCTCAGTCCTTGGTTGCTTAAAGTCATGTACACCAATTCTCTTAGAGTTTTGGGTGACTGTTGGGAGCCATCTTGGGCACACAGGTTGAGAAACTCCTTGTGTGAAAAGGCAGTCACAGCAAGGCTCCTGCCAATCGAATGCTGTCCAGTCTTACCTCCTTCTAAATAACCTTTCAGGCTTGGATTTCTTGAATTGCCCTTGGCCTCCAAGGATGTAATGCTCTTTTGCTTTGTGACATTCAAATAAAAAAGGGGACCTGGAATGTGATGCATTGATGGATAACATCTGTAGAAGACTTTGCTCATTCATAAGCAAAGGACAAGCATTGGGAATTCTGTCCTTGCCTTCCCCATTGTAGTTGGAAGAATAGGCAGAATGACTCCTGGCCTCTTTACAGATAATTAACATAAGCCTCAAGGTAACACCCTGTTGTCTCCCCCTGCCTTAAATTTATATGCTAATTAACTTGAAAACAACTTGCAAGATTGAGGAAATCGCCACTTTGCTGTTAAAAGCACACTGTTGTTCAAATTACGCTTACTGATGGGATGCCACTCATTGCTGTAATGTCACTCACTACCTTTAAACAAAATACTGGGATCAGTAGGGCAGACACACGCTCGCCTGCCTGGTTCCAGAAACCATGCAGTTCTCTTGACTCTTTCATCATGCTGACCCCATTCATTCTTTGGAAATTCGTGGACTCAGCCAGAGCAAGACTCCGGCAGATGACTACCAGGTATCTCACTGTAGGGAACTAAAAATATGCCATAAATAAGATTAAGCTAATACTACCACTGATACATAAAATCAACTGACCACTTGGTCTCAGTAGTAAGCTAGGCCCTACAATTTCATATGTTGTTCAGTATCCCTAACAGCTTTATAAAAAGGTCACAGAACTAGTGTGTGATCAAGCTAGAATTCAAATCTAGACTGGACTGTTTCCTCAAATGTAGCTCTTAATTGGTACAGGGTGTTAAATAATTATAATCAAATAAAGAAAGAATGGAGGACACAGAATACCAGTAGGAGAGGAAGGGGTGTTGTAGTAAAGAGATGTGTATTCCGTGAATGCAGCTTGATAGCAGCTGTGAAACCCTGTGGCTCATTGGTATCAATGATTCCAATATTCTCAACGGGGAAGAAGAGAAGACTTGGCCATAGTTATTCTCCAAGCCCTATAGAAATAATGCAAAACTATTTTTTGCAGGCTTGGATGGAAGTCCAGTGAATGAGGTTTAGAATTTCACTAACTGCCGACTCTGGTGCTTCCCATTTGGGTTTTTTTATGTAGATTCCATGTTCTGAGTCCTACAGAGTTTTCTCTTAATATTTAAAACTTAGATTTTTGGGCAATTTCCCAAATGCTTGGCTATAGCTCATTTTCATGACTATTGTTTTTGCTATGGGCAAAAAAAAATAATCTACTTTGGAACTCAAAGCCATCAACTTGATTCATTGTTACTTTTAGATTATTTTCTGTCATCTTTCTTTAGCCTCTGGCTTGGAAGTGAGGAAAGCAGAGACCAGGGAATTTTGGAAATGAAAAAAAATGTGCTGGGTCATAATTCAGAACATTGTTCCACTAAGTGTAAACATTAATATTTATAAACCACCAGAACAACCTAGAGTGATGTTATCACTTTCCAATTGGATTTTCAACCTGAGCTCCCCGAAGGCAGGTGCTATGTCTGTCTTGCTCACTGCTGATCACCAGTGCACAGAATTGTGCTTGACACGTGGTCGATACTGAAGAAACATCTGTTGGTTGAACAAATAAATTAATGAATAGTTTTCAAATAATCTGTTCCTCTATGCAGTCATATCATAGTTGACTCTACTAATTTCCAGAAACACATAACATGTAGGTAGAAAGGCTGTCAGTACAGGGACATAGACCTGACTTCAAATAGTGGAAAACCTGCTTTTGAAAGAGAGAGTAGGTTGGTATCATAAAATTCCAAAAGTTAAAGTAGAGACCCAAGGGTGCAAACTACAAGTAGGTGATTTCAGTTGTTTAAAGGAAATACTCTGACAGCTAGAGCAGAACAATCATAGAACCATCTGCCTTAGGTCTTGTGGAGAGCTTGTTAACAGAGTGAGTTAGATGAGGGCAGAGAAATGATTCTTGGGTTTGGGAACATGGAGGTTTTAGATCACTTTGATAAGGTGGTTGCAATGGAGGAGAAGCCAGATGGGACTGAGTGTAAGACAGAAGCAGAGGAATTAGGTAACATTTGGAAGTTTACTATGAAGGGGAGCAGAGAAATATGGGACAGCCGGACAGCAAGAGTGGGTGCAAGAGGGAGTCTTTTTTTCATATTTACATTTTTTTTAATTTGGAAGGAAGAATGACATGGTTGTATGCTGATGGGAATAATCCATCAGATAGGAAAAATTGATGATAGAAGAATGTTGGCATTGCTGGAGAGATGCCTGGCATAGGAGAGAGAGATGAGATGGTGTACAAGGTGAGGGTTGGTGTTTGCCGGAGGTATGCATGGTTCGTCTTAGTGACGGGGAGGGTAGGTGTCTGTCACTGAATACAGATGCCATTAGGTGGGTGGTGGTAGGGTGGGAGATGGTGAAAGTTCTCTACTCAACTTCTTACATGTTACCTTTGGTTTACATGTTCTTTTCTCCCATCTGGCTATGTGGTTTTCCTTTGGGATAGTGAGTTAGGGTTGTTTGACCCTGTTTTTCTGGAAGTTTTTAGCTATGTGGCACTTGGTAGGCTCATTTAGATGAATAAACTAATGACCAAAAGATGCACCCACATTTTCCAAATATTAGTGCAACACTGGAAGTCTCCAGGAAATAGAGGTGGTGGGGTGGAGGTTAAACCCAATCGCAGCAGTATTTAATGAAAGCAGGAATGTGTTGCTGCTCTGAAAGGACGGGGAAGTGAGCACTGACAAGGTGGATAGGGCCTACATTTTAGGGAATCAGTTAGCAAGTTTTATTAAGAGCCTCCCAGGAGCCAGCCCTGTATTCTGTACTGTTGGGACTTGAAGAGAGGAAAGATGTGTGGTGACTCTTGAAAACTTTCGAATATGGTTGCTGGTTCCAGACTTTGTATAGAGCCGGGCAAGAGATCACATGGCCCTGGCTCTCAGTTTTCTGGCATGTTAGTTAATCATCCAGGCTCTGATATGAGGATTAAATGAGTGGATGTATGTAAAACACTAGGCAGAATTTGACACATAGAAGTAAGTCCTTCATGTTAGACATGATCACGTGAGGAAGCAAGTGTGAGTATCCCCACGGCAGATGGGATAGAGAAGGCATCCTGGGTGGGGGTAGAGGCGGCTCTCCCTGTACCCAGATGACTCCTCTCAGTAGCCATGTCCTTCCTTCCTTGTGATCCCCAAGCATATTGAAGTGAGGAAAAGAGTTCGTTTATTAAGTGGAATAATCAAACTCTCTCACTTAAGAATTTGGCATCACAACGAGAGACACAAGGGTTGAGAGTTGTAGTCACATCTGGTTCATCAGTCTGGCAAAAAGACTAGCAAACTCCTAATGTTGATGTCCTTATAGTTCCCTGGGTCGTTTTTTCCTGAGGTTAAGGCATTTAATTTCTCATTTGAATCTGTGACTTCTCGGTTACCTCTCTAATAAATCTCCTTTGCACCTGAAGAGCCAAAGTTGTTCTCTGTGGCTCACAAACAAATATAGTTTTAGATATGTAAATAGATTCCAGACTCAGTGGATCTCCCTCAGGGAAAATTCTGTACCATGGAGGTTGTAGCTATTAAACAGGTCATGTAATTCATTCATTTATTAAGCTGGCATTTAGTGAGCACATTTTGTTTTATTATTGCTAAGTATTGGGATTATACAGGTGATTCATTCATAACTTCTGCCTTCAAGGAGCTTGAGTACTGTAGCCAAGAGATTTACGTGCTAGATTCAGAAGAGGAAGGGACTGGGTTATTTTGAGGACTCCAGGTGAAGTGACTGGGTGAAAGGTGGTACCATCAAGTATTGTTGATTTAGACAAAAAATGTGGTCTTCAGAGAAATGATCCAGAATCCTTTTAATGAGGGGAGTCAGACTTCTGCCTTTATAGCTCTCTGAGTACCTCCCAATAATGCCCTTCAAAACAAACAAACACAAAATTGGAAGTGGAAATCTATGGACCTGGTGAAAAAATATCATTAGAAATACACGCTATTCTATTATTTGTTAAAGGGGGATAACATAACACCTGTCCCATTTTCATTTGTCCAATTTTAAAGTTTTAGCATAGTATCATATTTTCAAGTACAAAGGATTTCTATATTCTGTTGTCTTTCTCTCTCTCTCTCTCCCTGTCTCTCTCTATACATAGAGAGAGATATATAAAATAATATAGTAATATAATATAAAAGTATTCCAAAATTTAAATATATAGATAAATAGATAGATAGATAGATAGATAGATGATAGATAGATAGGTAGGTAGATGGATTTTTTTCAATTTTCTTTCTCATTGTTCCTCTATAAATACTTCATACTCCACACATCATGCCGGCATCCCTTACATACTCTATGTTCTCTTCCCTCTGTCTCTTTGTTCACACTGTTCTTCTCACATCCTGAAACAATTTCTTCTCCTGATTTCATGCATAAATCATTCTTAGCTTTTGAAGTTCAACTAAAATATTGCTCACTCTGTGACTTTTTTTTTATCACCTCTCAGCTGGAAATTCCTCTTTCAGATTTTCAAACATGATATCTGTCCTTCTTTTTACAGATTTTATTACTTGATACCTCATGCTGTAGTTATTGTCTTCAATGGTTTTCTGCCTTTCTAGAATTGTTTGAGGACATTCAAATGGAATGTTCTAGAGGCTCTATCTCATCCCTGCCCCCTGTAGTAGGCCCTGCTCAAGACCTCAAGGATCTTCTGAGAGTGAGAACAAATACAGATTCTTGTAAGCCCTAGTATGTGAAATGTAGACTTTTAGGTACCTTGCTGGGTGAAATACAAAGAGATGAATTTCTGACAAGGATTGTGGTAAGACAAGCATTGGACAGAGATAGTAGGAAGGAAGGACTAAAGAGAACAGAGCAGATCAGATGAGATCATCAGGTGAAGACACCTCAGTGATTTAGCCAACATTGGGAAAGAAGGAAGAACAGGCTGGGTTCCAGAGGTGTTGCCCCAATTCGAAATTGTGTGATGGGTTGGATTCCTCCATAAAATAACCTGATATGAAAATTAGCCTGCAGTTGTTGTTTCTCCTGGGGTGTTTTTGGAATCAAGACATGTGGAAGGGAAGGGAAGGAAGTAGGACTGGGAGGTAGGAGATGTCATGCTGCAGTACAGTCTCAGTAGAATCCTTGGTTGACACTGTGGGAGAACTTTGAAGATGAGATGGCCCTTCAGAGTGGTCCTGAGTTGGCCAAAAGGGAACAGGACTTTATCCCTAAGCATCAAGCAGTCCTGGATGGCAGGGCCTCTGACAAAGTGACTCCTTTCAGAAGAGGTCCTCTCAAAAAGGACTGACAGTAAGGGCTGTCTGCCAGCAGCACTTCCGGCAGCTGGGGCAGTACATCTCTGACTGCGGAAGGGGGTCTGGGCAGTGTATCGCTGTCCAGCACAAGGTGCTTGCGTGTCTAAGGGCCATGTGGGTGAACTGGAAGACAAAATGATGAAGTTATAAGACTGCCTTCCAGCTTATGAGCTTGGGTCTAACTAGTCTCAGTAGGGCTTAATTTTCATCAATCAATACACTGGTGACCAAGATTATATTAGTAGTGACCTCTATTCAGTTATAAAAATGCAGCATTCCTACTTCTGATGGGAACAATGCCAGATAACCCAGCAACATGTGCACAGTGCCTTGCACGTAGTAGATTATTCAGCAAATGACTGTTGAATGAATGAAAAGACAACTAACCCCACCAAATTATTAGAGAGCTGAATATTCTCTTCTATTTTATGAAACCGTCTTCATTTCCTTTGAAGTCCCTTGTATTATCTCCCCCATTTCAATCCTGGTTTATACCAGGACTGTCCATTTTTGTGGTTTTAAGCTTCAGTTATTTCATTTTATTTATTTTCAGATTTGGAAGGAACTTCTTCTGTACACGGTCTCTCCTTTTTGGCATTGGAAGAACTTTGCTCCTTTGTTCTTTTTGCACCTGAGGGATGTGTGTATGTGTGTTTGATCTTCAGCACACCTTTTTCCTGGCCTGGAATGAAAGTTTCTCATTTACGACATTCCATCTTCATCATCCAGGCACAGACAGATCCTTGTGAAAATTCAAATAAAAGTGCATAGAAGGGAGAGGTAGTCACCTAGCAATGTCCTTTGGTTAGCTGCCTGGGTCTTACTTAAGACTTCCCTGCTTGAGTCTAAGCACTGGGTGGTCTGGGCTTATTTCCTAGCTTTGGTAAAATCTAGACAGAATGGGCAAGTCATGGATGCAAAAGGTGATGAACTAATATAAAGATCAAAACAGGTAGCCCTGGGGAGTTATGGTTCTAAGAAGAGTATGAGCAAATGGATTTTAAATTAATCATTTCTAATCTCAAATTTCCTCACCTATAGATATAATAGAATCTAATTCATATATATTTTTAGGATTCAATATAGTAATATATACAAAACACTTAGCATAATAGTGTGTAGTCATCAATAAATTGCCATTTTATTGTTTAATACTAACAATTATTATTTCAATTCAAAAATGTAGGCTAGGGGCATCTGTGTGGCTCAGTCAATTGGGTGTCCATCTTTGGCTCAGGTCATGATCTCACTGCTCATGAGTTCAAACCCCACATTGCACTCTGTGCTGATAGCTCAGAGCCTGGAGCCTGCTTCAGATTCTATCTCCATCTCTCTACCTCTCCCCTGCTCACGCTCTGTCTTTCTCTCTCTCCTCTCCCTCTCAAATATAAAATAAAACATAAAAAATTTTTTTAAAAAAGAATGTAGGCTAAATAAAATAGCAATTTCCAGGAAACAAAGATATAAAAAAATATGGAAGTCAATGGAGATAATAGTAAAATGAGCTTTCAGTCAACCAAGAACAGATCTTTCTAGAATATGTGTAAGGCAAGAGATGGGACACTGAAGTATGTCTCTTCCTCACTGATTTTTTGAGGAAATATTTCAACTTTTTATAGAGGATCTATAGAATTATATTTAAAATAATATTATGGGACAGAGAGTTTTTGATTTCCACATATTTCATGTGCCCCTCTATATCCTTAGCTTCCCTTATAATTGTGGGTAGTTCTGACAAACAAGCTGTGTTTGTAGTCAGAACTACGTGGTCAGAACTACGACCAGAAGTGATGTGTACACACTTAAGGACAGATTTTTGGTCTTCTTTCCCTTGCTGTAGTGATTGTGAGGAGTATGGGTTGAGGTGCAGGAGCCACAAGATGGAACCAAATTGAAATACCTGAGTTACCAAATGGAAGAGAGTTGCCCTAGGTGGGAAAAAATCTATTATGAAATCAGTAAATACATGTTTCCATGTTAAGCCATTGACATCATGTGTTTGTTAAGAGAACACAATGTAACCTACTCTGTCTACCATAAGTGGCATAGGACTTCAAAGATTTCCAAGGTTTATTCCAGCTTTATGGTTTTCATTCCAACCCTTCAGATGAGTGGAGAATGTGAACATATTGTACATAAACTTAGCTCGACACTGTGTATTGTCACTGTAGACCTTAGGAACCGTGTTTTATACAGGGTCTTTTCACCCCACAGTTGGCAATCAGAGAACCTTTTTTAAACACATAATACATATGTATGTATTATATTGGCATAAATATTTTTATTACTGCTTTTAACCACTTTATAATCTCATATACTCTAACTCAAAATGAGATTAAAAAGCAATGGTCAATACATTTATTTAAAATAATACCAACTTAGAGAGAAAAGTAATTGGGAGAAAATTATTAATTATTAAAATTATTAAACTAGGGTACAGTAAGGGAAAAGATGTGGAATGACCCCTTTACCTTTTTGAGATATATCTCTTTACGACCTGGTAACCTTTCTTGTTTTGAAGTACACTTTATATGATATTAATATCGTTGCTCCAACTTTCTTTTGATTAGCGATAATTTTAGTGATAGAAACCTATTTTTAGTCTCCCAATTACTGTGACTAATAGGCAAATGTAATTTTTATGCATAATTGAGCATTTAGAAAACAGATCCATTTTCCCTCCTTCCAAAACTATTATGCATTATGAACTTATATGAGAAAGTCCCAAATGCTGATCAGAAAGCCATTAAGTCCCTTCCCAATCTTCTGTAGAAAATCACCCTTTTAACTTGCTCCTTTTGAGAAGCGAGTAAGTGATGCTTCTGCTGGAACTGGAGAAAGTCAAGAAAAAAAGCCCATATTCAGACTTTGGCAATAATCTTCATTTGAAAAGTAGTCCGTCCAAAATACCACATCGATACAGAAATTACCTTCACATTATCCCAAACACATGGTCTTGCTAGCCAGGAAAGTAAACCATCTTCTATCACATAAAGGCTGCTCCTTTCTTTGAGGTGATTTAATTATGTTGATGGATAACTTTTATTAGTGCTTTCTTTATGCCAAGCACTACATTACATATTTTCCATACATCATTATCGATTACTCCTCAGAAAAACCCCATTGAGATAGGTACTACTATTTTACTACTGTAATTGTCTTTTTACAATTTAGGGAATGGAGGCTTAGCGATACTAAATAACTTTTCTAAATTTATCCAGATAATAAGAGAGATTTTACCTCAAAACTCAAGCTTATTGATATTTAGCTCCAATATAATTAAAATAGCTAAAGTTTGCATAGACATGGAGTTTGAGCATGTATCTGTGTGTGTGTGTGTGTGTGTGTATTGTGTATGTGTGTTGTCATTGTTATTTTGCCAATAACAAAATATGATAACAATGTTGGTTCACACCGAATTTTCCATCAGTTGAAACTCCCTAATACCTGTACGTGGTCTGTGTTTTAGACACGACACTCTAAGTGTAAATAGCCATCTATATCTACTTCTCTTTTGAAACTATTGTAAAACTCTACAAATATCTCTATCAATGTGAAGCATGTCATTATAGACTTTTGACGCCAGACCTTTATCCAATATGTCATTTGAAAATATCTTCTCCAATTCAGTAGATTGCCTTTTAGTTTTGTCGATTGTTTATCTCGATGAAGTCCCAATAGTTTATTTTTGCTTTCGTCTCCCTTGCCTCCAGAGATGCTTTATAGTTTCCAAACTATGGAAAATCTTTCTCTCCACATAAAGTCTGTGAGATTTTTGGGCTTCTGGAGAGTTCTTTTTTCTTTCAAGGATGTTCTTGGATTTCTGCCTTTTGGGAGATTATTCTCTTCCTGCTGCCTTGTCAGAGAGCTGTTAACACCAGAAAGGTGTGGAGAGGAGCCTCAGAAAGAAATCTTCCGGTCTCCTGCCCCGGATTCAGCTTTCAACACCTTCTGCCCTGCACGCCTCTGCTCCAGTTTGTGTCATCCATGGCCTCAAAATAAAAAATCCCTCAGAGGGGTTTCTCAGTTCTCACCCCAAATGTTGTAAGGACAGGCAGACTTGTTCCATGACTGAGGTTCCTTGGAGCTACAAATCTTCATGTTGCTCTCTCTGCTATTAAAACTTCATCAGACATTGAGCTTTTCCACCTTCTTCCATAGATGGTAGGTTCTTCCTCCTCTCCAGAAATAATAGATGAAAGCAATGGAAGCATCCCTCTTTTCTTTTCTTTTTATTTTTTTTAACGTTTTTATTTATTTTTGAGAGACATAGAGACAGAGTGTGAGCAGAGGAAGGGCAGAGAGAGAGGGAGACACAGAATCCGAAGCAGGCTCCAGGCTCTGAGCTGTCAGCACGGAGCCCGACGCGGGGCTCGAACTCACAGACGGTGAGACCATGACCTGAGCTGAAGTCGGCCGCTTAACCAATGGAGCCACCCAGGTGCCCCAGCACCCTTCTTTTCTAGAAGGACTTGTTCCTACCTGGAATTTAGTTCATTTAGGTTTCTCGTCCTCAGATTTCTGATGGGTTTTCCGATTGTAACAACCGTGATTTTGTAGTTTATCCAGATTGTTCTTGTCACTGCAATGAGAATGTTGGATTCTTACAACTTTTTGTTTTAAGTTTCTTTATTTTGAGAGAGACAGACAGTACCGGGGGGGAGGGGCAGAGAGAGGGGAAGAGAGTGAGAATCCCAAGCAGGCTCTGTGCTGCCAACACAGAGCCCCACTTGGGGCTTGAACTCATGAAACTCTGAGATCATGACCTGAGCTGAAACCAAGAGCCAGATGCCTAACTGACTGAGCCACCCAGGTACCCCCCAATTTTTATATCCTAACAAAAATCCTGTCATCTCATGTTACCACTATTGCTCTTTAGTATTTTACCACCTTGGTTAGGCATCAACAGTCCAAACCCAACTAGCTCTATGTGTCTTTAGCCTATAAGCTAAGAATGGTTCTTATAATTTTAAAGGGTTGGAGACGGAGGAGGCAGAGGAAGAAAGAATGGAGGAGGAGGAGGAGTTGTCATCATAGACTGTAAATGGACCACAGAGTCTAAACCACTATCTGGCCCTTTATAGGAAATGCTCGTTGACCCCTGACCTAGACTGTGCTGATTTCTGTGCCATAGGATTGCTTTGTCTTGCCTAGGAGGAAAAAGAATATTCATTCTGTAATATGGGTACACACATGAAGCAGAGGAAGCGTTGTAAGAGGGAAAGATAGGGAACTTGGGTGTGGGTTGCGGGAAGATGGTGTAGGCCACACGTGCTGACTTTGATACAGCCTACCTGGGGCTTCAATGCAGAGGCACGTACAAAGTATAAAATCTCTGGCATGATTTTCTAAAACAGTCTTTCTGACATTTTGGCTGGAGATTGGCCAACTGATGTCATATTTTGGGGACATTTTATCTATAGCATAAGGAATCTCGGTCCTAAAAATCCTTTCTTAGTAACAATGGTGCTACAAACAGAAATAGCCCTGTGTGAACTCTGTCTGTGAAGATAAGTCAGTGCCTCAGCATCCCACTTTAAATGACTTCATGTCTGGGTGGACCAAAAACACCCATTGTGATGTCTGTGCCACAGAGATGGGGTCCCGCCAGACACAATGCCCCTTTATCTAAAGCCGTCCAAATGCTTTTTCCTGTCTTTATCTCTCCTTAGTTATCTCTGCTCCAGATAGCCAGGTGATAGCTGCTGAAAATAGGAACAGCAGAAACAGGGTCACTGTCACTGTGGTTAGGGGCACATCATTAAACATGGTAAAGGGAAGTTTGAAATTTGTCATTCACGAATTATATTTGTTAAATGTCCACAGCATTTTGGTAGGTTTGAGGAAGTGAGAAGAGCCATCGATCAATTAACTTTTAGTTAGCATTTAGTACATGCTAGGATTTGTTGGGGGTGTCATCTTCAAAACCTTCCAGTGTTCCTGTTGCTATGAATATTCATGTACCTCTTTTTATACAAACTTTACCACAACGCTATGAGTCACGCCTTTATTGCCATTATGACCGTCATCATCGTTCATTCTATTTTACAGATCAGGAAACTAGGAATGAGACAGATTGAGTAAATTGCCTTGTATGGTGCGGCAAGATGTGCAGAGCTGGGACTTAAACCAGACCATCAGATTCTGGATCCTGGATTCTGGACTCTAGACTCTGGACTCTGCATTACTGCTGTTTCTCACACCCATGGCTTCCTCTTGGACCTAATTTTGATGAGTTAAACAGTGGGGTTTTCACCATCACTCTTCATCAGTCAT
Source organism: Paguma larvata (assembly GCA_030068075.1). NCBI lineage: Eukaryota > Metazoa > Chordata > Mammalia > Carnivora > Viverridae > Paguma > Paguma larvata. The sequence continues at coordinate 66,487,667 of CM057838.1, forward strand.
TAGTGTACTGGTGCTCTTAGAAGAGCTGAATTCTATGCACTTGCATGAGCCAGTTATCTAATATTTACCCTTCAGAGATTCAAGAAGTTTTCTTTGTCAGTGCAATAGATTTGAAAAAACATGGACTTTAGACTCCAAATTGACTCTTAAAATACAGCTGGAAGAAAATGGTCCATATGATTTCCAGTATAATCACCAATCTAATATAGTCTACAAGCCAATGACTTGATTACAAGAAGCTTTTCTGATAATATGAGGAAATCCCTGAATACTAGGGAATAAAGTCTACCTCGATACATCTCATAATACTTCATTCATTTGTGGGTGAGGCGTCTGAATTTCAGAGGGGTTGGGCAATATGTGAAGCTCATTCACTTGTTCATGACGAGAGTTGCACCCCATTCCCTAGCTCAAAGCCTAGGGCTCTTTCCACATCTCTGCCATGCAATCCTATAAACTTGTCTCTTCGGTGCTTTGTAACTTACATGAAGGCAACTCAGCGTCTGTCAGAAAAGATAGAAAGAGGGGTGCCTGGGTGGCTCAGTTGGCTAAGTGTCTAACTTCAGCTCAGGTCATGATCTCACAGTTTGTGAGTTTGAGCCCCACATTGGGCCCTGTGCTGACAGCTCAGAGTCTGGAGCTTTCTTCAGATTCTGTGTCTCTCCCTCTCTCTGCTCCTCCCCTGCTCATGCTATGTCTCTCTCTGTCTCTCGATAAGAAATAAAAATGTTTAAAAAAGAAAAAAAGAAAAGAAAAGATAGAAAGAAACTGATACTTTAAAAACCACATAATTTTGTTTTTTTTTAATTTTATTTAAATCCAAGTTAGTTAATATATAGTATAATATTGGTTTCAGGAATAGAATTTAGTGATTCATTGCTTGCTTATAACACGCAGTGCTCATCCCGATAAGTTCTTTCCTTAATGCCCATCACCCATTTAGCCCATCCTCTACCCCAAAACCCCCTAGCAGCCCTCAGTTTGTTCTTTGTATTTAAGAGTCTCTTATGGCTTGCCTCCCTCTGGTTCATTCTTTTTCATCATCAAGTAGTATTCCATTGTGTCTGTGTGTGTGTGTGTGTGCGTGCGTGCGTGTGTGTGTGTGTGTGTGTATACATTTTCTTCATCCATTCATCAGTCAATGGACATTTGGGTTCTTTCCAGAATTTGGCTATTGTTGATAGTGCTGCTGTAAATATTGAAGAGTGCACGTGCCCCTTCAAATCAGCATTTTTGTATCTTTTAGATAAATGCCTAGTAGGGCAATACTGGGTCATGGGGTAGTTTTATTTTTATTTTTTTGAGGAACTCCCATATTGTTTTCCAGAGTGGCTGCACCAGCTTGCATTCACACGAGCAGTGCAAAAGTGTTCCCTTTCTCCTCATCCTCGCCAACATCTGTTGTTGCCTGAGTTGTTCATGTTAGCCATTCTGACAGGTGTGAGGTGGTATCTCATTTTGGTTTTGATTTATATTTCCCTGATAATGAATGACGTTGAGCATTTTTTCATGTATCTGTTAGCCATCATCAAGATTAAAAGCTTCTGCACAGTGAAGGAAACAATTAACAAAACTAAAATGCAGCTTAAAGAATGGAAGAAGATATTTACAAATGACATATTAGATAAAGGCTTAGTATCCAAAATCTATAAAGAACTTACCAAATTTAACACCCCAAAAAAAAAAAAATCCAGTAAAGAAATGGGCAAAAGACATGAACAGACACTTTTCCAAAAAAAAAATGACAATGTAATTTTAAAATGACTTAATTCCACAAACATATCCTCAAGGGAGTGTAGCTGGGATTTGGAATCTGTTCTTACCTTTGGTAATCTCAAATGTTTAAACTCTTTGGTCTCTCATTGTGATTATCTTCTGCATTTTGGTATGGCTCTGGTATCTTATAATTTGTATTCTTTTTATATAGCTCTGAGCCCAGTGCTTCATTGCTCAACCCAAGAAATGACAATCTCCTTAAAACTGAAGAAAATAACTGGTTTTGTGGGGCATAAGAGAATTGAGTTTTGTAGACACACTGCTTCTCAAAATTCCCGGTAGATTTCCAAGGGGAATTAATGCTGAAACAGATGTCCTCTTTTACAGTGATTTTAGAATGTAGGCTTTCCCTCTCTCCCATTCTCCTTCTGGTAAGATGGGGCTACCATCTTATTAATCATTGCCTCTATTTTCCAGCAAAATATGACTTAATACTTAGAGAGGGAAACATGCTTATTAAATATTTAAACTTTTATTTGTTTCTCCCCTTTGCCTCTTCTCCCTGTACTCATGATTGTCAGTTTAATTGGTGTGGGAATCCATCACCAATTAAACTTAAAGATTGATCTCTTTGAGTCTTTTATGATTAATATGTCTCTGGCTTATCTCCACACCTAGACTTTATGCTACTTGAGGATCAATGTCTTGCATCTTAGATCTTATTGCCATAGTGCTTTATATGCACCAGGCCTCTAATAAATACCTAATAGCTTGAACAAATGCCTGAAGAAGCATCCCAATAGAAGTAACATGATTAAATTCTCCTCATATATCATGATTTTGTGAAGTACTTTATGTATACCATTTAAAAAATGCTATGGGTGAAGGCATTTTAAAGGAGAAGCAACAACTCAAATCTGGAAACTGAGCCTAGCAGAAGTTCTGTGAGTTGCTAAATATCACACTGCTCTAGTAAGTGCAGAAGGGCCTCTGTTTCCTCATGCTGTCTGCTGGAAGGGGTGACCATGATTCATTTTCTAGTGGATATGCCCCAGTGATGCTCACCTAGATGAGAGGAGGCAAGCCTTCGCACAAGCTGTTCCCTCCACCCGGGAACATCTTTTCTAGCCATTATTTCTTTGTCAAGATCAAGGTTAAATGTCACCCCCTCTGTGGAACCATCATCAAACAAAATTTGTTTCTCCCTCCACTGGGCTCATATTCTGTGCCTTGCAAGTATGCACTGTTTTCATCCATTCCATCACGACCCTCGTCAACTTTTGCTGATAAATTTGCTTTGTCTGTTTTTGCTGAAAGGAGGATCCTTTATGGATAGAGGCTATGTTCATTTCATCTATCACCAAATCCAATAGGTGCCTAATTAAAATAATGAGTTGAATTCTCTCCTATACTGTGTGAGGTTCTCCTCAGGACCCTGTAAGGAAAAAAAATTCCAGCTTTCAGATGTTTTCCCACAAAATGCCTTATCGATAATGTGTAATCTGAAGTCCCACGTAGCAAAACGATTCATTGTGATTGGCATGGACATTTGGAGTTGAGAAGCCACGTCTCTACTGCTATATTTCCTTCTGTATTAGTCGTGGGGGATAAAAGAAACAAATCTTTCTTTCAGATTTTGCTTCGTGAGGCTCTGAAAATACTGTGCACAACAGGCTTATAAATTATGTTGCCTCCAAAGCCCTAATGAGCTAGCGAGTGGTGATTCCATCTTTGAGGAGATGACTGTAATCATCAGATGGTTCATTTTGCCTGGGCCCCCAAAGTCCCTGAGGCATTCACTCTGAGCATAGCAGTGGGAAATCTCCCTCACGTACTCCCACCTGCTTCCAGGCAGTGAAGTGGTAATAAATTAGATGCAAACAAGCACCCTCAATCACTGGGTGCCTTGATTCCCTTTTTCTAGAGTAGAGGCAAGAAGAGGTAACTCCCTTGGTATTTGGACTTCACAGCTGGGTTGGTGACAGCAAGATGTCCCAGCCTCCAGGCCTTAAAGGAGCTGGCAGAGAAAACAGATGACTTTCTGCAAAGCCCTCATAGATCGTTGGAGAGACCCTGTGGAGAGACTCTAGTGAGTCTGGCCCGGAGCTCTCTATAACAATGCCTAGAAAGTTGTCTAGTCTCACTGACTTGAAATCACAGGATGCTCTGGTGAGTGCTCACAAGATTCCAGGGACTTACAGCTTTGGAATGCTAGGGCCCCAAGGGGACTTCAAAGCCCTCAAGACTTCTCTATACCCCAGGCTTTGAAATAGTATTGATTTCTCCTACCCCTTTTACCCTTTCATGGCCAATCACATGCCAACCCCTCAGGGCTACCTGAGGACATCATTTCAATGTGTTCTCTCTTCTCAGATTCCTTGTCTTCATTGCCCATACTATGCACTGATTTCCTGTCTCCCTTTCTCTGTTCTCTGCCTACATCTCATTTCAATCGGTGCTCACACACCTGCCGTTTGGTTTCCCAAACTACAGAACAATATTGAAGAAAGAGGAAATGATTTTACAGTCAAATATACATGATTCAGAGGGCCTGATTTACGAGGTACAAGTCCCCTGGCCCCTAGGCTTCAGTGTTTCTATTTTTTTAAGTATATATAGATTCCTTAGTAGGATTATTATTGATTGTTGTCATGTCTTTCAAGCAACTAGAAAGATATCTGGGATAAAGTGCATTCCCTGCTCTGTTATTATACTGATTCTTTCATCAAAGATCCCAATGGTTCCCTATATTGAAGATATACATAGATATAGATATGGATATAGATATAGATATATTGGATACATGTAGACATACCTCCAGTATGTGCATATCTCCCTATATGCTGGCTATAATGGTTTTTATATTGGTCTATAGAATGAAATCCAACTTCCAACCTGCATTCAGGCAAACAAAATAAGGAGATTAAATTCATCTGTCTCTCTAGCTTCTTTTCCACTCTGACCCTTCAGTACTTGATGCTTGAGCCAAATCATCCACCCCATTGGGCTTCAAGCTCTTTTTTCTCTTTGGTTTAGTTCTTGCTGTTTTCTCCACCCAGAAGAACATTTTCCAAGTGTTGAAATCCTCTCCATCCTTGAAAGCCCCTTGCAAATTTCTTCTCTTCCACAGACTCAGAATTAATCACTCCCTCACTGAGTATTACAGTTGTACATCACTAACTTTTCTCTAGAATTTGTCATTTCCCTCCTCGTATTTTTGTTAGTGTACACATATATCCATTCTGTCCTTTAGAGTAGGTGCTAAGTTTAATTATTTACCTGCCTCAGGAACAAGCATGGTCAGCGGCACAGCATATGTACTCAGTACATGTCTGTGAATTGAATTAAATTGGACTAGGAGACGTTGAGCAACTGAGAGTGGGACTCTTGTCTTATAATCTTGGAATTATCTATTTCTAATACTGTCCAGTTTCTGCACTCAGAACCGATGAGAGGGTTGCCAGGGCCTCATAGGCACCTGCAATTTTGGGAGCAGTGTGGCTCCTCTTGTTCGCTTAACCAAGGGTGCTGCTGAATACTCCCATGGAGGATCCAAGATGCAAACTTTCTGTTCTGGTCTATTTTGTGCCAGGGCCGAAACAGATACCGATCAGCAATTGCACTTTGAATGTAGAAAAATGACCACGTGTTCTTGATCGGTGCAATAGCAACTCAACAGGTTTCTAGAGAACGGCCCTAATAAAGATGCTCTATTTCTTACCCTAAACTTTACAGCCCAACTAAGGAACAAAAGCACTTTCTTCCTCTTGTATTACCTTTATTCGTAGCACGAGTTTTCCTGGGAGCTGTAAGGATTGCCAAGTGTCCTACGGCTGACGCGTCACAGGAACGCATGAAGTCTATCATTTGAAGAAGGCAGGGAGGGTAGGCAGTGCCAACTTCTGCCATTTATGGGGGCCAAATAAGATGAAACTGTCTTTTACTGTAGCGGGAGAGAATTGACTTAAGAGTAAGGAGGAACTGACAGATAATAAATTGTTTATGCAAAAGCCATGCAAAAGGAAACATAAAATATTTCTATTGTATCTAGAAAACTTTAAGATACATTTAACCATCTATACCTGACACATTGCTGACATTATAAAGATATGGAAATAGACGAGGAACACCCATTGGTCCTGTCTTTATATATCAGAATAAGGTTATAATTACATAATCAAATGTAAGCAGTCATAATTTCCTCATCTGCAGAACGGAGAAGGTAATGAAATTATCTTTCCCACAGGAAAAGTAAAATTCGCCATGCAACATGCTTAGTGCACCGTCAGGCACATAGTAATCACCTAATAAATGATAAATGAGGAGGAAGATGAAGATGAAAAGGATAATCATGAGTGGAAAAGATGGCGATGGATATAAATTGTTTCCTAAGGGAGGCAGCTGGGGTCTCCTCCAGGAGATATTTGAGTTAGAAGCAAATGGCCTGATTGAATCTGACTCTGAAGTACTGGCCTCATGATTGGGGGTGGGTGGGGAGGGGGGAAGTTACTAACTTTCTTCACGTTTTGATTTTCTTCCTCTCTAATTTTGGGGGACATTATATGTCTTTCACAAAATTATTATGAAAGTTAAGTTATAGAGTCTATGAGAGTGTGCAGCCCCGGATTTGGTAAATACTAGGCACCTCCAAGTCCGAAATGAGTGAAGGCTGGGTATTTGAATTCCCTTTATCCATACCAATAAATAAATGATAATTAAAGTAGTCAGCATAAGCTCATTTGTTCCACTGGGAAGCCCAGAATGCAAGCCAGTCCTACATCTGGGCCGAGTCACCAGTCACTTCATGGTGTATTTTGACAAATACCAGGAAGGTCTTTTCATTTCATCCTGAAATTCACTAATAGCAGCTTTCTGTATTTCATTGACCCTCTCTCCATGACCTTTTACATAAAATGCAAATTATCTTCTTAAGGGTTAACGTCAAAGTCTTAGTGTCTTAGAAAGGAAAGGGAAATTGCTTCAATGAGCATCTTTATGTTCTAATCCCTGAGCTAAGGAGGAATTCCTAGTAGCTTTCAAAATAGACTGTGCGCTGGTAATCTGGAGAAACGGGAAGAGGTGAGGACACTCAAAACAAGCAAGTTTTCAAGGCTGCAGTCCCCCTTTAACTAAGTGAATGAGGATCAATGGTTGTGAGCAAGGCAAAGGGTTTTGCACACTGAGGCTCCCTGAGAACTCCCAATAACCACAGACATATACAACCCATTTAGCGCTCGCTATTGCTATTACATAGCATTTTCTGTTAAATGAAGGAATCTAACAGAAATTTAAGTGCAGTTGTCTTCTATTTCAGATGGTTTTTAAGGGTACTAGGAAAGCAGCAATATGCCTCTAATATGTCATAAGACTATCCTGGGGGAATTCATAAAAGTATGCATACATGGGAGCCCTCCTACCTCTACATGGAAGACAATGGAAGCCATTGAACTCGAAATGTTGAAGGTATCAGGATGTTCTTGCACATCTATTTACTGTCCCAGCTGAACTCTCTCCTCCTTCTCCTTTATTCACGTGCATTTGCCCACCTACAGCAGGCTCTAGACCTTCACATCCTTATGTCCCCACTGGCATTTGGGACGGAGAAATGCTGCTCATTTACTTGATCTCCTCCTTTCGACAATTAGTCCCCTCACCTTCAAGTTGTCAACCCTTCCTGTCAAAGCCAGGGAGATGGGGTTAAGAGACCATGAAAAAGAAGTGGGAGGGCCAAGGCTGTGCCCAGATTCCAGCTTCTGTTCTCATCTTGGTCCTAAACTGCTGGTTCCATTGACTTCAAGGAAGTAGGCACAAGTGAAGCAGAGTTGGAGCTTACTGATGTTATCAAGAACTTCCCTTCCAAAGACATCATGTGAGAACTGGCATGTTCAGAGTTACATCTTCTTGTAGGTGAGGTCACCAGCCAGGCCAGCTAGAGCTTAAGGGTTATCTGGGATTCTACTCAAGCCACCATATCACTAATGGTCAGTTGCTTCCCCGTAATACTCTGGTTCCCTTTTCCTTAAGCCTATTTAAATGTATATTTATTGATTGCTCAACTCCCCCTCAATCTCATCTCATCCCAGCTAAGCTTCTCGAAGGCAAGAACTTTGCTTTATGAAGTGCACAAAAGGCTTTATCTATTTATTATCTATTATCTACCTTCCTACCTACCTACCTACCTACCTACCTACCTACGTATCTGTTGCAGAAAGGAAGGAGGATGGAAGGAAAGAAGACAGGAATAGATTTTTGTGAAAGTTCCATATCATCAATTATTTAGTAGGAAATGTTCTTAGAAAAGTGAAGATGTGCTTGGGTCTCTTGGGTCAGTATTCTGCGACAGTCAATCACAGGTCTCGAGGTCCTCTGTTTGACCCGGATGGTCCCTATGACTCCAGATTTGGCATAATGGAATGCGCTTTTTCAAAGGGCTTTCTGTCTCTCAAAATGCTTTAGATCGTATATTAGTTTGTCATTACTGCTGCAACAGATAACCACGATTGTAGTGACTTAAAAAACCCAAATTTATTATATTATAGTTCCGGATGACAGAAGTCTGAAATTAAGGTGTTGGCAGAGCCGTATTCCTTCTAAGGGCTTCAGGGGTAAATCTGTGCCCTCGCCTCCCCAGCTACTGTAGGATCCCTGCATTCTTTGACCTGCTGCCCCTTCCTTTATCTTCAGAACTAGCAGCGTGAACTCTTCTCTCCTCTCTGACTTCCTGCCCCCTTTTTTTTAAGGATCCTTGTAACTCTATCAGGTCCACCTGGGTATGTCAGGATTACCTTAATATTCTTAACTTAGTCACATTTGCAAAATTCCTTTTACCATGTAAGGTGACACATTCAGAGGTTCCAGATATTAGGAACGGGGACACCTTGGGGGAATATTTTTCAGTCCATCACAGATGAGTAATTATCTGCCCTGTTTGTTAAGGCAATAACATGATAAAGATCAAAAAGACCACACAATGAGCAAGGGTAGTTTGCACACTGTAGAGTATTTTATATAGAGAATACCAATGATGAGGAAAATCATTCCCTTCTTTCTGTATGGCCCTGTGTCCTTCCTATAGAAAGGTCATTGATCCCTAAAACATTCTACTGAATCTTCAGACAACATAAGAGCAAACTATACTCCTCTCTCATCGTCTTCAGTGAGCCCTCTAAGGAGTAAGAGGATTTTTTTTTACTTTTTTTTTTTTTTTTTACTGTTTTCTATTTATTTTTGAGAGACAGAGATACAGAGCGTGAGCAGGGGAAGGGCAAAGAAAGAGAGGGAGACACAGAATCCGAAGCAGCCTCCAGGCTCTGAGCTGTCAGCACAGAGCCCAATGCGGGGCTCGAACTCACAGACTGAGACCATGACCTGAGCTGAAGTCGGCCGCTCAACCAACTGAGCCACCCAGGCGCCTGTAAGAAGATTTTTAAACTTGTGCTGGGGCTTTGAACTTTAAGATGGCACCTCTGTCCTCAATTAAAACATGGCTCAGTGAATGCCCCAGGCTTTGACCGGTCCCCTTTAAAACTGAAGGAGGAATTAGCAGTGGACATGGGCAGAGGGGCATGGTGAGAATGGTGGATATGCCCCATTCCTAACATTCCATAATAGTTTGCAAATTCGAGTCCTTCCTGTATGACAGGTACTATGCTCTGAGCCTTAATAACATTATGCCTAATCCTCTGTATAGCTAAGCTACGCATGCATCTTTGTATCTGCCACTGCACTCATACAGTAGACAGTTAAGGCTTATCGGAGAAGCATAGTGCTATAGTGCTCTTACATCTGTTTCCAAAGAAGGCAACTTTCACAGGTGCTAGTGGATAGGCCTTGGACATTTCTTTCTGGACGAATCTTCAGGGCTGGTTGAAATACAGCTAATGAGAGAGACTCATTCCTGTGCAGCCATGTTTATGGTATGCATGTGGTAATGAGGGGGACACACATTTAGATTTCAGTATGATGTGGGATTTTATATCCAAATACCTCTTATTAGGCCCTACTCGAATAGGGGGACGCTCCTCGGAGAAGTGAGATCGCTAAGATGAAGTCTCAGGTTCTGGTTCAAGACCCAGTGCTACGACGCTTCCTAAGTCATTCCCCACAGAGTTGTCTAAAATCATGGCTGTGAAAGTTCTACAAAACTATGTGGGTCTATACAAAGAATGGTCATTTCCTGTAAAGGCCCTATTAAACTCAGTTCTAATTTTTAGCCTTCTTCATTGACTTGCTGTGGTACAAAAAGCCTTTTTCTGCTCAAAGCTGGGCCTGGGCTGGGCCTTAAGTACATACAACTTCCCAGACTGTCAACAAATCAATGAGAGTGATTGACTCTAGGTGAGCTTATGGCTCAGCAGGACCCAAGGGTCTTTCTTTTTTCTGGAGACCTGACACCTTGCCAGTCACTTCTCATTGGCGATTCACCCATGGCCTTGAACTCACTCTCTCCATTTGACCCCAGTGCATCTCCACCTGTTTATGCTGCCATTCACCACTCCCTTCTCCCCCTCCCTGCTTCTCACCTCTGCAGTGACAGCAAGGCAATGACAGCAAACGGCAGTGGACTGCCAGGTGATGGAGGATTGGAATGATTCCTTTTCTGTTGATGTCTCTAGCAACTTTGCCTCCCCGTTTGACTTCATCTTATCACACACACAAACCAAAAACTAGAAATTGCCTTTAATGGCTTAGTGGAAACTGAGGGGAGAAGGGGGGTGTGGGAGGGGAGACAGTGGGTGATGGGCACAGAGGAGGGCACTTGTTGGGTTGAGCACTGGGTGTTGTATGGAAACCAATTTGACAATAAATTATTTAAAAAATGGCTTAGTGGAGGCACTTGTATCAAATTAATTAAAGAAAAAAAAAGCGTTCCAGACTATAAGTGATTTCTTGGAGTCCAAATGGTGTCAAAAGCCTTTTACCTACAATGGAGGCCCAGGTTTTGGGGTCAGATCTTGACCTTGGATGAGGTACACAATGTCTCTGAGCCACCCTCATCAATAAGATGTGAACAATTACAGAACTTTCTTCACAGTTTCTTGCACAAAGGCACTGAATTTGCAGGCCTTCAATAAATATTTCTTGAATGAATGATCAGGAGGGAGGGACTGAATGAAGTAATGCAGATAAAACACTTAACACAGGGCATGTAAAAAATAGGTATTCAATGCACAATGGCTCTTACTGTCACTTAGAGTGCTGCTTCAGTCCAGGTGGCCGTCCAGGACTCATCATTGTGCTTTCTTGTCCCTTTTCTGTCATAAGAACTTTCCAGAGTGGTTAAGAGCCTTGACTCCAAAACCAGAGTCTCTGGATTTGTATCGTGACTCAACCAACCATGACCTCGGGCTAGTTAATTATCCTTTTTCTGCTCTTGTTTCATTACATGGATGATGAAGATAATAATGTGTATTTCATACAATTGTGAGGATTAACTGAGTTTACACATGCATCGTGCTTAAAATAGTGCCTCACAGATAATAAATACCCAGCAAAATTAATTTCTCTTTTAAAATTATTATTGGAATGGAATCTGTCTACTTGGTTCTTGCATTGCATATATGCAAGGAAGATTGCTCCAAAATCATGTATTGCTTTATAGTATCCCATTGGCCTCTTTTCCAGTCTTTGTGGTATTGTTCCTCGGGACCAAGACTTACTCCCATAACTAGGGTTTTTCTTTTTTCACTCTTCCCTGCAGCTCCTGGCACGGTGCCATGACACCTTGTGTACTGCATTTACTTTAAAAAAATGTATGTCATGGAAGTGACATAAGATGACACCTTTTTAATTATGAAGTTTTAAATCTCACAGGGCCTTAACTATACTTTTTTGTCATTTTACGGATGAGAAAAAAACAGCCCACAGAGGTCGAAACTTGCCCACAGATACCTGGTGAGTTAGTAACTGATTCCCAGAACCAGGTGTCTTGGCTTCTAGTACGGCCTCTTCATTTACCCATTAAACAAACATTTAGAAAAAAAAAGATTCATAGTGTATGGATCCTAAAAACTGTCTCAACCTCGTAGATCTAGGATCTTATTCTACAGATTTACCAGTGGTGATTGGTGGAAGGTAAAAGCCACCTTTTGCTGAGCAATCACCTAATCAGATAAGAAATAGGAACGGGTCTGATGACCTGAGAGTCCCCTCTGACCTCGTTCCCTGTCTGGTTCAGGTACAAAGGGAAATTCAGCAATGAGAGGGAAATTTGCAATTGCAATTCTGAAGAGAGACTAGGTGGTATTTTAGGATATATCCTGGACTGGGGCCGGCATTTTGCTGCTTCTACTCACTTCTCTTTGACACCCTTGCCTGGTCACTTCCCCTCTTAGAAGTCTCAGTTTTTTTCATTTTCTGAATAAAAGGATTGGAGCTAGCTGGGTTCTGGGCCTCTTCCCACTCTGCCTTTTTGTGTGAGGCTAGCTATGGGTACTTGCTAAGTAGCTAGTCTATGCACAAGTGTTTCATTTATTATTAGCTCATGTTCCAGCCAGGAGGTTCTATATTGCCAAAATTCTTTTCATACAATGCATCTCTTTGAATGACACATGGATGGCTGTGAAACATGACCGTAATGTGAGAATATGCGTTAAATTAGTGTAAAAACTCTACGCCTCACAATTTCCAGATGCCAGAGCCTCGTAATGTTGTCATTTTTCTTTTTTCTGTTCAGATGTTCATACAAACGGAAGGCAAATGGGTGCAGGACCATCCCCCAACGGCGCATGCCTTTCGACTTGCTTCTACCAGGTTGTTCCTGGGGGTTACATACTCTCCGTGGGCTCACCAAAGTAAAACCGTCTTTCAGAACCTCGGGGCCCTGCGGCAATGCCTCCCTTGTGCATTGCTTAAAATATTGGCTCCTATGTGACTTTGAACACTCAAAAACACAGACTGCCTCGTGGTAGGTAGTGTTTACCCAAATTAGAGAAATTAAACTCTGAACTGTTCAAGTTTCAAGCAATCAGTTCCAGTTGGTACACATGCAATTCCAACCTTAGGCATCTGAAGAGAAAATGTGATTTTGGCAGCGAGAGTTGCTGGTAGGAGCTTAAGTCCCAATCAACACAAAGTGTGCATAAGTGCCAAAGCTGAATATCGATCAGGAGGTTTTCTTCTGCCTACTTCATATCAGCCGAGATACTTAAAGGCTGTCTTCTTTTATCAGCGAAGAAAAAAATATGCAAACAATCTAAAGAAAAGATTAAATTTCCTTTTTATGGCATGAGGAAGTTATAAAGCCATAATAGAAAAGCTATACATTATCCCATCTATAAAGTCATTGTCACTTTCATCTTGTTATTAAAGATGAGACCCAATTCTTTTGCTACAGACACGTGGGGAGGAAATGTGCCGTTCCTTCTGAAGCTCATGTAGCTTGGCTGAGACGCGCAGCTTCAGCAGGCCTGGGTCATGTTGCATTCTACACATTTATCCATCAAATAGAATGGGATCGTGCCCTCTGGCCAGCCAGACCAAATCCGAATGGGAAGATGGGATAAAAGGCGTGAGAATCAGCGCAAAATATATGAATATGTAGATGCGTTATATAATTCAATCATTATAAGAACCCGATGGAATATTCGGACAAAGACAATGAGACTCAAAGAAGTTAAGCAACTTGCTCTAGTAGGAAGGTGGGCTAACTTCGCTGACAAACTACCTTCGGAGCTCAGTATTTCTACAAAATAAAGGATCTATTTCTCACATCATATTCTAGTGGGATAGGTGGCAGGTGGCCTTCCAAGTAGAGATTCAGGGACCCAGGTCCCTTCTGTGTAATGGCTCCAGTATCTTATGAGCTCAGTGTTCTGCAGAAGATCCTCTGCATTAGGTCCGTAGAAAAAAGGGTGAAAGTTTTGCGAAATCTCCTGGAAAATTCTAAGTAGGACAGGCTAAAGTGGCTGGCCTGTACCACTTCTATCGCCATTCCACTGGCCAGAACTCAGTCACAGGGCCTCATCCCACTGCAGGGGAAACAGGAATGTAGACTTTCCATGGGCCTGGGAGAAAATGGGTTTGTTAAACATAGTGCTTTGTCTTTGCCCCTTGCCAGCAGAGTTTCTAAGGACAGGGATCCCTTCTCTGTAGCTTCAAACCCTGTGATCTTTCTACTCCACCAAGCTGTGGGATTCATCTTCTGAGTGACTTTTGACTGAAATGATAAGAACAGCCAGAGGTACATAGTATAGTGCTTGAGGTCAAGGAGAGAGACTTAAACGTCATTCAGAAGTTCCTAAAATTCCTTGTTTTTGCTTATATGGGCACAAGTTGGAATATTTGACTGATTTTTCCAGATTTCACTCATGTCTCGCTTAGACATTACCTAAGAGTTTCTTGAAGTTATTTGGTCTGGCCGTATTTCGTATGCAAGATATGATCTTGGGAAGGTTCTTGTCCCTGCCAATTTCCCTTTCTTTCTCTAAGGTTTCATCTTTAAGACTGTAGCTACTTCCATTGTTTCAACTATAAACAACACGTAGTTGACCTACCCACACATATTCTCATTATCTCTTTCCCACTCCCTCCTCACCTAAAGGGCTTACACCCAACCGCCTACTGATCACCCTCTCAGCATCCCACATGCTCCTATGGCCAACTTGTATAACAGTGAATACTTTTCCCTCCTCTCAAAACAAATCTCTATTACCATCTTTCTCATTACTTTGATTATTGAGTTGTGATTTACCTGCATCAGTAAATCCAGGTCTTATGGGAACTGAAGCTTTACAAATTAAGAAATATAATAATGTTTATTCATTTTTAAGAGAGAGAGAGAAGGGGGGGGTGAAAGGGGGAGGAGCAGAGAGCGAGGAGAACAGAATCCAAAGCAAGGTCCAGGCTCCAAGTTGTCAGCACAGAGCCCAACACTGGGATCGAACCCACAAACCACAAGATCATGACATGAGCCCAGATTGGACACTTAACCAACTGCATCACCCAGGTGCCTCTGAAGCTTTACAAAATTTTTAATACTGTATTATGAACACAAACTAGATTTAAAAGTAAATATTTAGAATCAAGAAAACAATAAAAACAAATTACTGATTAAAAACACCGATGAGTGCTATATTTATACAATTCATTAAAGTAACTCATAATTTTATTGGTAACTTCCTGAAACAATCCTGTAGTGTTTTTTTCTTACATTATTTGGCCCTCTACAGAGAAAAATAAAGATAACTTAGTCTTATTTCTATCACTGTTGATAGCAATTTGTTTTTGTCATTGATATACTATTGGACTTGTCAACTTCTCAACTCATTGATAATGTCATGTAAACTTGAAGAATTTTTTTGTCAGATTTGAAAAACTTCTACCAAAGTTTTTTGCAGCATTTATATTTTATTTTGAAGTGATTTATTGTAAATGCCCTTTGAATTGGCAACACTGTTAACCTTGGTAGAGTCCGTGCCATGTCCTTAGAGGGGGGTCTGTACAAGTCAGGGGCCCTGAGTTTGTATTTCATTAACCTCACAGTAAACCTAAATTTCTTTACCTGTGTTCACCGTCCCTCCCTTTTCTCACAAATCATCAATTGCCAAAGTACTTTCAACACTTCCTTCATGGTGGATTTTTGTCTTCGTTCCACCAGCCTTTTAAAGATTGTGTTACTTTAGACAGGAACTATTGCAAATGTCTTCTACACTTCCCACCTAAGGACTTTACCTCCTTCTTGTCATTCTGAAAAAGAGTTCCAAAGTAACCATTTCTATTTTATCAAACACTCTTATTTGCCAAGTAAAGTTCAAAACCTTTTACCTGATTTTGCAGTCCACGTATAATCTAGTCCCAACTCATCTTTGCAGTATGATCTCCTACGATTTCACTCTGGTCTAGAAGTTTGGACTTCACCCAGACAAGGTTTACCAACATGCCACCCACTCCACCTTGAACGTGACTCGCCCTTACAGGACGAATAAGATGGTCAGTATCTCATAAGTGCCTGACCTATCGGAAGAGACAAGGGAGCACACACACAATCATTAGAGAGTTCAGATAGTCCTGATGAAATGAGGTCTTAAAAAATTTCATGTGGTTCTGGGGCACCCGGGCGGCTCAGTTGGTTAAGCGGCCGACTTCGGCTCAGGTCATGATCTCACAGTTCATGAGTTTGAGCCCCGAGTCAGGCTCTGTGCTGACAGCTCAAAGCCTGGAGCCTGCTTCCAATTCTGTGTCTCCTTTTCTCTTTCTGCCCCTCCCCTGCTTGCTCTCTCTTTCTCTGTCTCAAAAATAATAAACATTAAAAAAAATTTTTAAAAATTTGTGCAGTCCTAAAAGTACCATTATTAGGACAGCTATTAGAGTAGGAAGACTTTCTCTGGGCCCCTCATGGGCAATCAGAGTACCTGCTATGCTGTGGATGCAGTATAAAGAGGGCATTGACCTTTCCTGATGACATGCACTATGGAAGCAAAAAGTATCATTGTTTTAATTGTAAACTCAAAAATGTTTTTACAGAATGACATGATTAACACGTCTAATTTTGGAGATAAAAAAGAAATCTGAAGGTAATTATTTGAACTAATTTTACCAGACAGGAATTAGATTTTAAATTTGTTTTAGTCCTAGCCAAATTTGCTCCTGGTATAATCCAAGATTTATTTTTTTTTCCCTTTTTACCTACTTGTTTTTAAGGGGTGGGAGGAGAGCCGTTTTCCTCTCTGGGAAAGACACATGCCGGTGCCAGAGGGTGAATGAATCCAGATCGACTAGAGGGTTCGGAGCCTTTGAAACATGGCCAAGGCCAGATTAGAACTGGAATAGGAATTTCTCTAAGCTGCAATAAACAATAAAAATCCAAAATAGAAACTACCATTGTGATGCAAACAGGAAAGCAAGTGTGATTAGCACAAAGCTGTTCTGGAGGGAGAAAGCTGAAGTATTGAAAAGGCCTTAGTGGGTGCTACATTGATTCCATGGGTAGGCACCCTGCTTCATCATGTAGCAGCCAATAGTTATGGCCAGACCCCATGAAGGGGAGCTGGCCTCAAATCCCAGCCCAGACCTTTCATTTTGTGGTGATGGTGGTCTAGGGGTCATTGTGCAGGGCTGGAGACAAAATCCTGTTATCACGGGAAAGGCCTAATCGCTCTGTCATTGGGACAAAAGGTGAATTGTCTTCAGGTAATGGAGAAGAGAATCACAACATTTGTTAGGAGACATCTAGTATAATCCTCATGGGCGTGGGCTCTGGAAGGTGGGCAATCTGGAAAAAATCCTGGCACCACTCTATAGGAGCCATGTGATTTTGACCAAGTTATTCCACCTCTGAGCCTCATTGTTTCTTCCGAAATCATGAGGATAATAATCGCAGTACCTCACAGGGCTGTTGTGAAGATTAAATGAATTAATCATGGAAGGCACTTAGAAATGCAAATCACTATGTAAGTTCTTCACCTGAACTACCTACTTCAGTCCTTGCAACAATTCTGTGTTTTGCTGTATCCATTCTATGGATGAGGAAACTGAGGCTTCTAACTCAATTGCTAATAAGATGTATTGTCCGAGACTTCAAGAGGGTGCTGTAGGGAGGGGTATCTCTGTCATTTTAGGGTGGGGATGAGGAGCCACAAAAGGCAGGGGACAAAAGGAACATTTGAAGAAGAGTGATTTCTCCAAGACCATCTCATGGAAATGTTTGACTCTGGCTTTTTCCCTTTCGAAGAAAATTTAGGAGTTCCTTCCCATTAGATTCCTATTTCCCACCTTCCCCTCGCCCTTCACCAGCCTTCTATCACAATCGTGGCTCAAGACATTTCTAGAACAACAAGAACATTGTAATAGAATTCTTCCAAAAAGAAAGCTCGCTGTATAAATGAAGCAGGTGGAACTAACGAACGTGATTATTGAACCATTGTGTTAAGAGCGTCATTTGAGTTATTGGCTTGTAAGCTTTCTGGTCTGTCTAGAGGCTAGCTGTATTTTAAGAACTCCATTGTTCATAAGAGATTTCATACGGCCTCAGGAGCAGTAAAGGATATGAGGTGTCCTCTAAACAAGACTCCGTGGTTGACAGATGAGGAAACAGAGGTCCAGGGAAGGAAGGAAATTTCCTAAAGTTCACACACACTACTTCAATGGCAGAGGCCAAGGCAAGTCCTCTCCACATTGTTCACCACTTCCTCCCCTTTCACCGGAATGAACTCTTGCAAATCCCAAAATACAGTTTTCGCAAGATGCTTTGCTTTGACATACAACACATACTAATCTTGGAATCCCAAATATACTGCTACTTTTTTGTGGTTTGGTTTGGTTTGGTTTGGTTCGGTTTGGCTCTGCTGGTCACCTCCTGCTCCACTGCACTCAGATCAAACACCATCTCCTCCAGGGAAACTTCACCTCTTATATCCTACAGTAGTCCCTGTTTATCAACCCCATAATCTGATTCAATTATGTTTGTGTATATGTCGATCTTTCCTAGAGGCAAAAGATCGTGTCTTTATTGTTTATCGCTGTATTCCTTGTGTCTGGCACTGTGACTGGCAGGTTGTCAAAAATAGATGGAAGGTGGGTGCCTGAGTGGCTCAGTCGGTTAAGCACCCAACTTCGGCTCAGGTCATGATCTTGCAGCCTGCGAGTTCAAGCCCCACATCGGGCTCTGTGCTGACTGACAGCTCAGAGCCTGGAGTCAGCTTCAGATTCTGTGTCTCCCTCTCTCTCTGCCCCTCCCCAGCTCATACTCTGTCTCTCTCTCTCAAAAATAAATAAAAACATTAAAAAAAATAGATGGAAGGTCAAAAATACTGGATGAATGGACAGATGGGTGAGTGGGTGGGTGGATGGAGAGATAGAAGCATGGATGCATGAGCAACTGTGGAGAATCTCTTGAAAATAGGGGCGCCTGGGTGGCTTGGTTAAGCATCCAAGTTCGACTCAGGTCATGATCTTATGGTCCATGAATTGGAATCCCACGTCGGGCTCTGTGCTGACAGCTCAGAGCCTGGAGCCTGCTTCGGATTCTGGGTATCTCCTGCTCATACTCTGTCTGTCTCTCTCAAGAATAAATAAACATTAAAAACATTTTTACAAAAAGGAAATATATGGAATTACCTGAAACCCTCTACAAGGCTCAGGTAACATGAGTCCCTTCATCCATCCCACAACATTGCCTTACAATATTCTTTGTTACTGGTCCAACATATGGTTCTGTTATGTTTCTAAGAAGAGGGAGAAAAGGCATGATCTGATCAAGTAGCAAGTAGGAGTGCCTCTTTACTGTGAGCTTTGGTTAAAAGCATTCAACTCCCTGTAAGTGTTTCCTCTCAACACTTTTTCAGTTTGTGTGTGTGTGTGTATGTGTGCGTGCACGCATGCCTATACTCATTGATTTATCCCCTTCAACCAAGAAAATAGGAGAAATGTTCAGGAACCACAAATAGCCCCTTGGATAGTCAGAAAGGAAATGTGCCTTCATGTGAGCCTGTCCTAGTTTATGGGGAGTCAGTGAGGTCTGGACAAGCCCTAGAGGCTGCTTTGGTTAAATACCACCTTGATTTAAAATCCCATTCCATGTGATATATGCAGTACCTCAGCCTTGCCTACATTTCAGTTCTGAGGCAAGAAAGAAAGAAAGAATGCTTCCAGATTCTTTGAATGACAGAATAGTAATAGACCATTGCATTTGGACTTTTAAATTTACCATAATTTTGTCTTTCTTTCTTCTGCGCATCTTCTATTTTGTAGTCTAATTAGCTCAGAAGGTCAAAGTTGAGATACCTGTCTTGACAACCAAAATGTGGAACAATGAATTCATGACAAAAGCGAGGCCTGATATTAATTGTATATTAAGTTTATAGGTCTTTGAGTCATTCATCCCACTGACAGTAGTAATAGGAATCTTGAGTGCTATTATATTTCCTTCATAGCGAAGATTATAAAAGGCGAGAGGAATTACACATGCCTCTATCCCATCTTATCTGCACTCAGACAAGGCCCACAAATGTGCATAATCACAATGAGTTTCAAAAGGTGGCATCTTGGTGTTTTGGCTAATGTAATTCAATGTAACAGGCATTTATTGAGCATCTGTTAAGTACTAGGCACTGTACCTGGTGCTGAACATAGAGAAATAAGTAGATATGGTCATCGCCAATAGAAATAAGACATAAAAGCATGTTCAATTGGTTTCTGTGTTAGGTAAAATTTGGATTTTTGTAGCAAGTGGATTCAGATAGAGTTGTAGT
This sequence comes from Paguma larvata, assembly GCA_030068075.1. Classification (NCBI taxonomy): domain Eukaryota; kingdom Metazoa; phylum Chordata; class Mammalia; order Carnivora; family Viverridae; genus Paguma; species Paguma larvata. The sequence continues at coordinate 66,507,571 of CM057838.1, forward strand.
TCACCTTTGGTACTAATTATTTATGTAACTTGGGACAAGTCTGTTTACCCCTGGAGGCTTCAGTTTCCTCATCTCTAAACAGCACCCATTTGAGCCCTTCTGTTGGAAAATTATCTGCTCAGGATTAAACTGTTTGAGAGTTGAGAAGTCTGGGCCGAGAGTCTGAAGCAATAGTCACTAATCCCCACTCTTGAATCAGTGTACAGGTAGCGGGTCATTTTTTTGGAGTTCATGGAAAAGCTGCATCCTTCCTGTTATCACCGTTTCTCGGGAGACTCTAAGAAGATAGTATCACCATAAGTCTGTATCAAAGACCTTTACCCCATTCTTCGAAAACATATTTAGATAGGGAGGAGAGAAAATCAATTGCAACACACGAGTAGCTCTTGAAACCATCTCTCCTCTCTTGATGGACGCTTTTCACAGTAAATTTGGAAATTTGTGGTCAGTTTTGGGAAAATGTGGTCAGTTTTAGGGAAATTGAAATACTGGATGTTTCCTTAGCATGCACTAAGTGAATAATTATAATGAATGGGTCCATTTTTCAATTGTTAAGACAATCACACTGAATACTGTTAACTATTCATTAATGATAATTAGAGTCTATAAATGAGAAGTTGCAAGTGTAGCACCTGCAGCTTACTTATTAAGAATCAACTATGACATTTATGTATCTGATTACACTCTATGGAGGTAAAAGTTCTAAGACAAATACAGTGGTTGTATGACTATCTAACATCCACAAAGACATGCCTTTCGTTCTTATCCTAGGACTCTCTGAGAAGATATTTTCTTCCTGCTTACTGAAAAAAAAAAAGAATTATCTGTAGTTCCCTATATGCTTAGATTCCCTAAGTATTCTAATAGAAGATTAACTAGAGAAACAGGCTTCAGAGTCAGCCTGGCATGAATTCCAGTTCAACTGCTTAGTAACTGAGTGACTGGGTAAGTCACTTAATATCTCTGAGCCAATTTTCTCACCTGCAAGATAAGAACAATGCTAGTACCTACCTCAGGGGGTTTTGGGGAGGATTAAATAAATGCTTTTGTGAAAGTGCCTTGAAGGGTAAAAACATAGAATACAAACAAATTAGTAACAGAGTACAAATGAGCTGGTAGTGATAAATTCATTAAAACTCTATACATAGATAATAAAGTCTTTCCTTTATTAAGAATATGGAACCAACATTGACTGTTGTACTAGCCCCACCAAGATGTGGGTTTGATGGGAATTGATGCCGATCCTATTTTCTTTAGCTGGAGAACAAAGCCTAAGGACAAAATCCCTTGATTGTTTTATCTTTGATCTTGGTCTTCCTTTTCAAAAACTAAGAGAGGACTGTTCAACTAAGAGAGTTGAATGTTAAAAACTAAGAGAGGAATGTTAAAAGTATACTTTTGGCCCCTAGTAGTTTCTTCTTCATCTAATCCCTAAAAATTTCACCCAGGTGATACAATCCAGCTGCAGTTAGGCTTCTCAACCTGCCGTGTAAGTGGTAGAGCAGACAGTGCTCTTCCAAGCACGGCTCAGGAGTGGTAGCTACAAGCAGCCATTTGTTGCCAGGCCATGGGATAAGCCCAGAAATTGAGAGTAAGTGTTTGGAGTCTTCATAACAATTTGACAGAGTAGCTTTGTTTCTGCTGAATCTAATAATATATATTTTGACTTTGTATATTGATACCTTTTAAATTTAATTTTTCTAGTAATTCATTTTTTATACTTTACAAAAGCATGAGACCATGACAGATTATAAATTATTTTTAAAGACTGAATCCTTCAACCCAGACGACGACGAGGAAGGCCCAGCCATAAAACACCACAGGCGTGTTGTTATTCAAACTTTGCACTCAGATTATTTCTTTTCCTGTTCCAAATAGTGCCTGTGGAACTCAAGTTTAAATTAGATAAAAACTCTTCAGATACTTCAGATTTATATTTCAACACAAAGAGAGAATATTAATACTACCCTCCTCCCCCGGGGATGACACTGGGCTGGGTGTCCTGGGGAATACCATCCCTGGTGAGGAAGTAGAGGAAATTCATATAACTTACAAGGTTGTAGGAGAGAGAAGATATGCCCACCATTAACCATCATAGGAAACAGAGGGTGGCAATTGCCAAAAGCAAGATAGGGATAAAGTTATGGGAGAAGTCAGATAGGAGAACTTACTTCCTGTTAGTAGAAGAAGAAGGAAGGAAGGACAATGAAAATGGGATAAATGTAACCAGAAGCCAAGGTCAGGAGGACTCCAGCCTCCTTAAAAGTAAACAATGTCAACACTAACCCTGGCATGTATGAATAGATGAAACATGTCTCTGGGCTGGTTACTTTCCATTTTAGAACATGAGGGTTGAGAGGAATCTAAGGAATCATTTACTTTAAATTTCATATTTCACAGAAGTATAAAACAGGGTCCAATGATTTGTCTAAAGTCAAATGAGAAATATATTCAATGATAAAAATGCTTATGTCTGCCTTACCAATACAAAGTCCATGCCCACTGGATGGGAGCAGGGTTTTTGAGGTTGTTTGTAAGGTGATCATTAGTATTTAAAAGATGATATTTTTAAAAAGGTAAATATTGCAGGATATTTGCAAGGCAGGGTGATATGGTAGAAGGAACATGGAATTGGATTCAAAATCTCGTCCACCAAGTTGTGATTTGGGGCGCATCAGTCAACCGCTCTGAGCCCATTTCTTCATGTCTGGAATAGGTATTATAACTAGCACTGGCAAGAGATTAAAATACAAGATATGTATTTAAGGAGATAGCACAGGACCCAGAGTGAAGTAGACCCTGAAAGTGCATTATTTATTCCGTTTACTAAGCTCACCACCAAGGGAGCAGAGCAGGTACGAAATGTAGCCAAGTCTCCACCTTCCCAATTGAACACACCCTTTCCATGGGACTGCCCTGCTTTTCTCCTCTTGCTGAATTCTCCACTGCACTGTGTTTGAGGCAGCATGGTAGCAGCATATTCGAAAACTGTGATGATGGCCACAGGCAGGATAGGAGTTTTGGGAGCAGGACCACATACCTACAGGAACTAGCTTATTCCTTACAAGAAGGATGTGTCCGTGTCCAATTTTCTATCACCAGAAAATGAGGGTAGGGCTTGTTGGCGTGAATTCAGTGTTTCACCTGATTGACCATTGCTAATGAATCCCGTCACCCACTAGGCATAAAGATAGGAGAGCTGAAGGTTCAGACCACTGTTTGGAAATATAAGGTGGGCTTTCAGCAGCCCCAAAAGCATAGTATTCATTGCCTCCCTCATTTTGGTCTTAATTATAATATTTGTCTGGGGAAGTTTTGTTTGCTACTTACCTTGTAATTATAACACGTGGACACTTTTCATAGGTGCTATGGCAGGAACGACCTAATAGAAACCTGAAAGACTTAATTTACACCTGCTGGAAACATAATACCTATTTCAATACTGTGGAGAAAGCTTACACCCCCTTCCCAGTCCCTATCTCAGGCAGGGATAGAGTAGGAAGAAGGAGGACCTAATGTGGTCACTGGCACATGATTTGCATACCATGCCTCAGAGTTAACCTCTCACTCAGTCCTGACCCCAGGGCTCCTGCCTTCTAGTGAGCCACATTGCTTTTAGGAATGTGTGTTGATTAAGTGCCACAGCTGGGAACATTGTTGGGTTTTTCATGATGCTGTTTAATGTTCAAAGTCATCCTTTGAACCTTACATTGAACCCTTGAGGGTGAAACCTTGGGAAGGTTCGTTTATGTGACAGCTTCCTCTCATTCTCCTCACTATTGTTGGCAACACCATCTATTACCCTGGGAAGCCATTCCTACTCATGTAGGATATCCTGTTATGTGCCCAAATGCTGTCGTTATAATTTTTGCACTGGCCACAAATAGAAGGGGAAGGAAATGAATATTTATTAAGAGCTCACTTGGCATCAGACCCTCAACATACATTATCTCATTTAGGCTTCACAACAATAGGATGACGTAGAGATTTTTATTCTTATTTTACTTATTAAGGAATTAAGGTATATCACATTGGTGCAACTAGCCTAAGGTCACACAGGCGGTAAATGACTGAGTCAAGAATAGAATCCGTGTTTCTAACTCCAAAGTTGATCTTTCCGTTCCATCATGCTATTCCCTAAAGAGAATTCCTTTTGGGTAGCAGCAAACGCGAACAAATTGGGCTTCCCTTCATTTGACGTATATTCACATACATGTAACTAAGCACATACTTGTATACATTTATTACTGGTCAGGATCTGAAGATAAAGCAGTGAAATAAACAGAGTTCATACCCTTAAAGATTTGACAAGTGGATAAACATATATTCAGGTATATAAATAGACAGGTGTACTCCAGGGTGAAAAGTAATATAATGGGGGAAATTTGAGGTTACAGGAGAGAGTACGGAGCATACAGAAGAAGCACTTACTTCACAGTTAGGGAAAGCTTCAGGAAGAGCTCATGTCTTAACAGAAATCCTTAGGAACCGTAGGATATAATACAGAGGTGGTTTGGACAGAGGGGTCAGTAAGTGCAAAGATTTAGAGACAAGAGAGAATGCCGTGCATTGGGGGAAGTGAAAGTTGTTCTGTATAAATCATATGGGAAGAATCATTCACCAGCACCTCACTGCCTCAGACCACTCCTGGCTCTTAACATAGCAGGTACTGGAGATGAGAAGATGAATAAGCCACGGTACATCTCTGCAGGGAGTGTACAGTGAGAAATATTCAAGAGGCGGAGGATGCTAGAGTGAAAATAGAAGCTACTTTACAAAGTTGGAGAGGGCTAGAGATGCAGTCAGAGAAGACATCAGAAAGGCTCTGAAGACTGAACAAAGTTTTGAAGGTCAGGGTCAGGTTCAAGCAGGGATCCACAAGGTAGGGAAACCAGAAAAGTGCTTTCCAGAGGACATGGAATGGTCAGTGGGAGGCTGGGTAGGATGCTTTTGTTGGAGATTGACAAAGAACTCATTAGTCATCTCCCCTTCTGTATTTACTTGAATACATTCTTCATCAAGTGACAGGAGGATACAAGATGATATCAAGGTATTCTTACTAGAAGTTGTAATTTCAATCCAATGAATGTTCCTTGTTGACTGGAAATGGTTACGAAGAGGAAAATAAGCTTTTAGAGGAAACAAGTTGTCTGGCTACACCAGCACTGGCGTGGAGTCAATTATCACGAGACTCTAGACTTCAAAAAATCCAGGAATTAGTCTACTTACCTTTTTTTAAATTTCCTTATTCCCAGACCTGGCGCAGTGTCTGACTCATAGGAGGGGTTCAAAAATATTAATTGAATAAGTGGAAGAGTAAGAGGTATTTTAACCATGCTGAGGTTGAGTTTTCTCAACTATATGGCTAAACAAATATCTGGACTTAGCTGGAATTTGAATTACGTGCCACCACATACTCTTTGTTTCCTTTAGGATACATCATCTTCCTTCTAGCGAGCTTTGGGTGCTCATCTGGAAAGTGGAGTTGACATTAGCTCCTCACGTGGATGGTGAAGGTGAAATTAAATAAAGCATTTTAGAATAGGGCTACACACATGGAGATTTCTTAGTAAATATTAACTACCATATAATAATTGTTAAAATGCGATTTGCAAAAAATGTATAAAATTGTGACTCTCCTACATATATATAAATGAATCCATTTTAAAGATTTTGTTTAAGTCATTAATTAGGGAAGTGGTGAGGTGTTAAAAACCAGTCCAATAGAGATTCCAAAGAGCAGAGATGTTTCTCTATTAGGAATGTTAAAATGAAAGTGCAAATGGGGAAAATACTAGTTCTTCTGGAGTAGGGGAAGAAAATCTTTTGAACTTCCGCTAGATATAACTGACAAAGTTTACGTGGGTATGGACAAGAATCGCTTTGGAATGCTGTCAGTTAATCTGTAAGGTACAGAGTTGTAAAATAGCTCTCGTAGAAGCAGAATTAAGTTACTTGCAATAATTTGTATAGATACGGCATAGTTTTCCATCGAGGTGGAAATTTTTCTTCATATTATCGTTATTACTATCTACCTGAGACTGCTTAAACACAGCAGTTTAAGAGATCATATGATGATGTTATGTAATGATTTTTCCTTATCTCTTCCTGTTTTTCATACTGATACTTTTAGTATTTTTATACCATTACTCCTTTTTAGCATATGTTTAGAATAATAACATATTTTATTTTCATGTTCGTAATAATAGGTCAGTGTAAAAAAGTCAGTCAGTATAGAAACGCATAAAAACTAAAATCATCAGTAATCTACTGCCTAAAGATAACTATTGTTTAAATATAAAAATATAATATAAATATAAATATATGTATGAAAGACACAGATATAAAGTGCCACTTGATCTTATGGATGCCAGGAAACCTCTGAGTCCTGATGCCTCCTCAACTAATCCCAACAGGCATGGCCTCTCCTTTGAGAACCCACGAGATGTTAAATTAGAGGAAGGACTGGATACACAGCAAAGGACAAAAATGTGAGCATGATCACATTCATTCCAATGGGAATTGTCCCCAAATTTGGATTGGTCCCCTTGGCACTATATAGTCGGTCTCCTTCTTAGATATGTCCTTCTCCAGGTAGCTCAAAAGAAGCTCATTGAGGAAGCGGACAACATCTGATTCATCTCCCTATCTCTTGTGACCATCCAAGTGCCTAACACATGACAGACACTCAGTTAATGAATGAGTGAATGAATGAGTATAGTGAGATAGATTTCCATTCACAACTCTTCTGCTCATGAACCTGATCGGAAGGATCTTTCCTTTCTATATCGGCAGCTCTTGTAGGATACCCACCACCAACCAAATCGCTCAACTTGGACTCTCCCATCTTCTCTACCGCCTCAATCTCCCACTTTCATTCATTGGTGAAGTTTGATGGGTTTGACTACCCCACTCCATCAATCTTTTTTCACCCTCCCACCCTCCTTCCACCTCTGATGCTCAGGGCTTTCTTACTTTTCTCTCTGACTATAGCAACAGCCCCAAGGGGTCTCCAGATTTGCTGTTTTCAATTCATTCTTTACCAGTGGCAAAGGTGATCATTTGAAAACTCGAATCTGACATTGTGTTTCCTTATTTAATGTTTTATGAATAATCCATTGCCTACAGCCATAGTTCTCAAAGTTACATCAGTATCATCTGGATAACTCACCAAAACATGGATTGCTATAAGTCTCATAGTTTTTGATTCAACAGGTCTAGGGTAGGGTCCAGTACTTTCCATTTCTAAGTTCCCAGGTGATGTTGATCCTGCTGGTCTCAGGATACACTGAAGAACCACTGGCTTGGGGTAATAAACCAAATTCTTCAATGAACATTTTACTGAGGATTTCCTAATACTTATGCTCTACTAAATATTATACTATACTTTGCTTGACTCACCGATTACTTCTACATTCTTTTCTGTCACCTCAGGCACATACAGCTTTCCTTTCAACCACACCAAACCTTACATCTCCATGTATTCCCTGTTCTTTCCCAGTTCTGCTTGAAATGTCATGTTCTTCCTCATTAGCCTTAATCTGTCAAAATTCTACTTGTACTTGAAGGCCCAATATAAACAACTAAAATTTCCTCTTGAAAGAATCATAGCCCATTTCTGAATTATCCCTCTTCCACACACCCAGGTAGACTTAGAATCACAGGCAATTTTTTTCTGTTTACATTTCATTCTGCCCCTTCCATAAAACCCTAAATTAGAGCAATTTATTTGTGCATTGGTGTACTTTCATTACAAGCTCATAGAAGCTTTCTATTCTTTCCTTTTTCTTGATTCCTTGATTTCTTGGTTTGTTTGTGTGTTTCTTTCTCTCTCTCTCTCTCTCTCTCTGTTTTCTTTTAAAATCAGGAGATCTCAGCAAGTAACTGAATAAATGATTCCCATTAAATATTGGTGGAATTTGGTTGAATTTACAGTGAACCTTAGTTTAAGGAATAGGCTATCAGATCAGCTCCTAATATTGTTCATTGCTGGACACAGGGGCACTTGGGGAAAGATTAGGTAAATAGTTGGGTGATCATTCATCTGCAAAAATAGATTTACAAGGGAACATTTTTTATTCTGGGCGGGCAGTCATAACCAGTTCTGGTTTTATAGGAGCAATACATATGAAAAAGAAGTAATGAGAGCAAACTGGTTCCTTAAAACTTACATTTAGGTAGAGGGCAAAGGTAAATACACATACTACTACTAATAGTAACACGTTCACATATGAACACGTATCATTATTAAGGTTTTGATATATGCCAAGCACTGTTACAAAAGTGAAATAGAAGCCATTTTATCTAAAACGATCAGGAATTTTCTAGCATAATCAAAAAAGAGTCATTATTTGCAAAATCATTCCATAGCCATCAATCTTCTTAAGGGTTTCTCTGAATTCCTTGGGATTAAAATCTCCTATGGTGTCATGATCATATTAATATCTCTCTTTTTCAGTTAACATATCTAAGCCAGATCTTTGTAAATGTCTTTGGATATGTTCAAGCAAGTCACCTCCCTGAACCTTGTATAATATTCATACCTTCACTTGAAAATTTATTTGTATCATTCAGTTAAAGCCTTCTTAGACAACTCATAAAAATGAAAATGTATCTCAATAAATAGCTTTAAACATATGGATCACCTTTTTAAAGTTTATTTATTCTGAGGGAGAGAGAGAGTGCAAGCTAGTACAAGTGGGTCAGGAGCAGAAAGAGAGGGGAAAAAGAGAATGCCAAGCAGGCTCCATACTGTCAGCACAGACCTTGATGCAGGACTCAGTCTCATGAACCATGAGATCAAAACCTGAGCCGAAATCAAAAGTCATTGCTTAACTGACTGAAGCACTCAGGCATCCCTGGATCAGCTTCTTTTTTACAATTTTTTTTTTTTTTTGGATGAAGGGCTAAGGCTTTATATCCAGATATGAGTCAAAACATAATCATCTTTTGTTTATAACCTACAACCATAGTACATCAATACATTCATTTATGACTTTTGTTTGTGCTTCAATGGAGAAAAAAATGTAAAGATTATGAACTGAAATCTGAAGGTAAAACCCCTTTAGATTTTTGTTTTCCCCAACCTTTTTTAAAAAACTTTTTAAATGTTTATTTATTTTTGTGAGAGAGAGACTGAGAGACAGAGCATAAACAGGGGAGGGACAGAAAGAGAGGGAGACACAGAATCTGAAGCAGGTTCCAGGCTCTGAGCTGTCAGCACAGAGCTTGATGCAGGGCTCAAACTCAAGAACCTTGAGATCATGACCTGAGCCGAAGTCAGACACTTAATCGACTGAGCACCCTAGGGCCCTCCAAGTCCTTTACAATGGTATTACACATACTACTTTGGAGAGGCTTGCCTTTATCATCTCTTTCAAAATCTTAACTTACTTTTATAGAAATAAAACCTTTTTCTTTACAGAGTCATATTTGACTTGTTTATGTAGCCTTTTCTGAATAATTAATTCCATTAGAATAAACAAGTTTGGGAGTCAGTACACCTGATTCTTGACACATATAAAATTTAACTGCTAAGAATGGAAGTATTTGGGATTTCTGAAATTGGCCTCCTAGATGCCAAAATCAGATTATTATGGAACCCAATCAGAATGGTTTAAAGAGAGAAGTGATACTGGGTATCAATTAAAGAGTCAGTGAAAAGAATGTCTATTGTACTTTGCAGGGAGACCTCATGACAGACCCTACGAGTCTGATACTATAATTTATGAGGGATTTCATGGTCTCTCTTCCAGTGTTTCTGAGTAGGCCCATTAAATAAGGATTTCTGTCTTCTTGGAAATATTAGAAGCATTCTACATTCTCGTTTTTCTCTTCCCTACCTACTCACTCTTCCCCAAGGGATATAGAATATGTAATCTGATTGGCTTGGAGTGATTGGCAAAGGAGCCCTGAGCACATGGAACCCACCTCCCTTCTCCATTCTCTCTTAGATTCAGCCAGCTCCCAGGATCCACAAGTTCTTCTCAACTGGGCAGTGCGAGTTTCTTCCCCAGGTAAGAGAGGCCAGCTGTTGACTCATGGCTTTGCCAGTCTTGAGTTTATTCACCTCTGGGTGAGGTAGATGGGGACCTATTTGGCTAGGAGCCTAAGCAGGGGTGTCTTTATCCCTGATTTACTAGCAACAGTTCAGTATTTGCTTCACACAATTTGTTTAGAGAACTTGGAGGTAAGGGAGTGTGACTAATTTCATAAAATGCCAAAATTGTTATTTTGCCCACCATTTTATCATAGCTTAGGTATATGATTTTATTCTCAAAAATCCCAAGGAGGTAGGGCACTATAATTATCCTAGTTTCATAGATGAATTTGAAAGCAGAAGAGGATAGATGACTAGTTGAGTTTCTTATAACTAGTAAGGAGTGCTGAGTTTTTAGTCTATTACTCATTTTTGCAACCCTTTGGTATTGAACATTATGCATGCAGGTGATGACATATGAACAAAAATAGTTATAGTCTCTCCTTACATGGAGTGTATAACACAGAGAGTAAGAGAAATGTAAGGTAATCACATATATAATTATATATTTACAAGCTGTAATGATGTCTTTAAAACCCATTCTCTTAACCATTATACTGTCTTGCTTTGACTTAGAGAGTTGCTAGTACTGAGATTCATATTATTGTTTTGTCTTTTATTCTTTTATAGAAGCATTGTGTCATTCTTTATTTGATTGATTTATTATGGCCAAATGATACGTAAATGCTCCTAAAAACCACAAGTCCAAGTGATACAGTATCACTTGGCAACGTCATGAGGGTGCTGGGGAGCCTCTTTGCCACCACTGGTCCCCATCCTACTACCTGTATTGTTCTTTAACAGATACAAAACGGCTCCTAACATCTAGATCAGGAGGACAAATCCCCCCAACAGAAAATGTTAATTGTGGAAAGAAAACTTAGAGACCATCCAGCTAAACCCCGTTAAGTTACAGAAGAGAAAGCCCCTAGGGCTTGCGGAGATTAAGTGACCATCTGAGGATTAACAAGGTTATCCCTACAGACTTCTAGTCCAAGGAACTGCCTGCTATACCTTTTAAAATGTTAGCTTAAATTCTCAACATATTGAAATTACCTGAAATCAGACCTGTATTCGAGAAGAGGTCATGGTAAAGCAGACTTCTGTGATCTTTAATAGACAGAAGAAGATAGGGTGTGGGATTAAGGTGGGAGGAGGACACTGGAATAATTTCCTTAGGATGGAACTGGCAAATGAAGACAGATTATTTTTTCCCCTCCTCCCCAGTTGATGTTTGGTACCTGGGGTAGTTACTTGAACGCACTTCCTCATGTGCTTACCCTCTTCATTTGTGATACGGGGGTGAGGATAGCACACAGCCACACTGTCGGGAGAATTTAATTGTGTGATGCACGTAAAGGATTTAGCACACTCGATAAATGTTAACTTTTGTGATCGTGTTGTTGTCGTCGCTGCTGTCGCTCTCTTGTTACCTTAGCACATAATGTTTCAAATAAATTATTTAAAATTTTAATGCTAAAATAGGAGGGTAATGAAGAAGGAAACAGGGCCTATGTTTTAGCAAAATGCATCTGATGTGATTCAGTGTTACTCTACTTCCAACCTGGCTGAAAATCACTGCTTTGTAAGTTTGTTGTATTTTCTCATCTATTTTAGTGCCTCACCTGTGCTTTATGCAGAGTACATGATTAAGAGTCGCTATACACAACAGTTTTCATAATTTGGCAAATGAGTCAAGATTAATTAGTGGCAGAGTGTTGTCTAGACTTGAAGTCTCTTCAGCTTTAATCTGCTTCTCCTTTCTAGACAGTGGAACCAACCAAAACACCGTCTTCATTTCAGCCCCCAACTAAAGCTTTTCAGTTTACAGCGAACTTTTCTTCCAGCCCCGTTCAGGTGACCTCCCTCCCCAGCCTCCCCTACCTCAGTTCCATTTCCATTTTTCTGACTTTAGGCCCTGCTACTTGATGAAGGCAAAATGTTTTCCCTTCCAATTAGTTTCATGGAAACCTCACATGTTTGATATTGTAGCAGACAATGTCTCATTCTGCTCTTGATTTGAACAGAGAAATCGCTGTTCTCGAAGGCGGCCAAGGCACACTCTGAAGGGTAGAGTTACTGAGTTACAGCCCAGAAAGGGAGACCACAAGGGAGGCTAGAGTCCATTGAGAAAATGCACGGGCGAGTGCGGCTACACAGGAATGCTTCAGAAAAGATTTTATGATCAGCATCAATGGATGTGTGTGTTTTATGAATAAGAATAAGTGTATTCATGTTCCTAAAGTGCTTCAAAAATCTGTGGCTGAAAAGTGCTCCTCATATTTGCTCTCAGGGCTCCCCCTGACATAATGCGCCGTTTTACATGCAGGAAATGGTGAGTTAGAGTTTCCCAGGCCCCCACACACCAGTGGGAAGTTGTATCTTAATTGTTTAGGGCTCCGAAACTCTCTTTTGTACTATTTCTTTTTTTTTTTTTTTACGTTTATTTATTTTTGAGAGACATAGAGACAGAGTATGAGCAGGGGAAGGGCAGAGAGAGAGAGGGAGACACAGAATCCGAAGCAGGCTCCAGGTTCTGAGCTGTCAGCACAGAGCCCGATGTGGGGCTCGAACTCACAGACCGTGAGATCATGACCTGAGCCGAAGTCGGCCGCTTAACCAACTGAGCCACCCAGGCGCCCCCCTTTAGTACTATTTCTGCATCACAGGAGCCTAAAACCAATGGTCAAAGTATACCCATCTAAAATACACAGTTGTCAATTACAAAATCAATTAAATACATATGGTTTCTCTTTGTGGGTAGGGAGATCAAAGAGATAAATGGGCAAAAGGGTAAGAGAAGAACACTCCAGGTGGAAGGATCCAATGATAGAATGGCCTAAAGGCAAAGGCACAGTTGTTAGAACATCAACTATAGGCAGCGAATGGCTGGAAACAAAGTTGGGGATACAGGGATTTTTCCGAAGCGTCTTTCTCATATGCCAGGTGAAATCCCAGTCAGTCTGAAAGAATGGCTCTCCCAGGGTTTTCTTTTATGAAACTGTGATATCAATTTCCATCTGCATTCTTCCAGTGCTCTTCAGATTGTTCCAGTATATATCACAACGCAGAGTACTAACCACTATACGATCACGGCGCGCCACCGGCCGGGCGGCTGTTCCAGTATATATCAGAGCTCGAAGTTGTTTTTGTTGTCATTAAAAATGAGGCAAATGATCAGAAGAACTTGTAATTGCATTATGTCATTTAGGCCTCACAACAACACTGGCAACAAGGCATGAATGGCTTTTTTATTTCTACTCTATCGATGAAGTCCCTGAGGTATAGGGATGTTAAATGACACAGGAAGTAGTATAGCCTGTTTCCTTGGGATATTTCCAGTTATGACCATTATATTTCTGTGAACGTCCCCTAGTATTTCTTTCCAGAGACCCCCTTCTCTACCCTTTCCTGTGTCTACTAAGTTAGCTTCCACTCTCAATCTCAGCTTCAAGTTGTAGAAAAATATCTATCTTTCCTCTCCTCTTTCTAGATCTTTTTTAAACAGAAACTGGAAACCAACCGGATGTTCTACATTGAGATCAAATCATGAAGTTTTGAAATCAAAATGTGGGGCATTATCCTCCATTTCATGTGACATGTTTCAGGTCGACTTATCTAGGTAATTTTGTTATCCTGATGTTGTCATCCAGCATGCCTACTATTTCCTCCTGCTCTGTGACCCTCTTGAATTTGAAACCCTGAGTTAGCAAGGTCCTAAAGGAATGAGAAGCAGGGTTTTTCCAGGAGACAGTGAGGTCATGTGTTTCCTAGTCCTCGAGCTGTAGGACATTGTGCCAAAACTCGGTACTTGGAGGCATAGTTGTCCTAAAAAATGTAGGTAAAATGAACAGCGCATCACACACTTTTGCCAAGGTTTAGTTTTGCCAACCTCTGAAAAATCCTGCCTGCCTTCATTCTGGAGTGAGCCAAACTGCATTTCTGAGCAAAAAATGCAGAATCCTCTGACCTCATACTCAGTGCTGCCCATTTAGCCTGTATATGTGAACATCTCAATCACGCCATCCATTTTGTTACCTTTGGAGTGGGTAGTTACTCTTCTTGGTCTCCATCATGTATGAATTTGAGACTTTCTTTATTCACGTGCAAGTCAGTGCACTGGGTGCTGGGAATACAGCAAGGACAAGGACAGAACTTTTGCCTGCCTTCAAAGAAGTTACTCTCTGATGGAAATTTAACAGAAAACCAGAAAAATAGAAGTTCTAAGAGGCATCGTTTGGTCAATGTTGTTAGAAATTCTTCTCTTTCCCCTTTTTCTGACTGCTTCTGTTTACCTCCTTTTAAAGTTACCTTGGCAAATAGATTTTCCAAGTTGTCTTTTCGTGCAAAAGTATGCTGTGAGCCTGAGAAGTAATTTTATTATCTTGGTTTGGATTCTATTTATACTAAAGTAAATGGTGAGCTTGCTATATATGAAGTTTGGAAAGTTTGGGGTGAGAGGTAATTAACTAATTCTTTCAACCCTTGTCTCCGTTAAATAGGGAAGATTTATCCATCTTGAAAGCAATTTCAGTTGTCAAAACATGGGCCTTCTTCATGGTTTTTGGATCTTGACAACCATCAAAATTTGGCAAGCAGCCTCTACCTGCCTGGCAGGAAGTTATATTTAGTACTGTGTGAAACTTTATTTTCCAGTTTCAGACATACTCAACCCCTGCTGTTGAGTTCCAACACTCACACTTCCAAATAAAGAGAGTTTCTGGAATTCTTCTATGGCTGGTAGATGCTTTGACAAAAGTTCTCACCAAATCCAGAATAACCTGACACCAGCTAGGCCTTCACTGTAGTCTATTGTTGCTTGGCCAAATTAAACAGGGCAGTTCTTTGTCATTACTTTGCTTGTTTGTCAGTCTAACTGATGAGCAAAGGGAGCCTTTTGGCATTTAAAATTACACAATCAAGTTTAAAATAAACAAAGACTTGAAGAATTTTAAAGCGAGACTCGGCCCATGTTTACTCACTTGTGTCCCTAACATGCAAAATGGTGCCTCAAAATTATATTTGAAAATCTGATGTGGTCTTGGCATTCAATCATATTCGATTCAATCACATTGCTAGATTTGGGTAAGAATCCAGAACTTGCCCTCATCCTTTCTTTCCTTGTAGATGTGCTTTGTTGCTAAACATTCTTGAGTCGCAGTATGATGTAGTCTGGGATACCACAATGCACGAGCTAAGCCCCAGCTCCTTCTTCTCCTCTCCCAACCCATCCCCTTCTCTTAAGAGCTGTGTAGCTTTGGAAAAAGCAATTAACATTCGTGATCCTCAGATCCCTCATTTGCGGTCTAAGTTATGGATAGAAAATTATTGACCTCATTTGTCTCCAAAGGATGATGTGAAGAATGAATGAGATTGTAGATGACTTTTCCAGTAGATGCACTTAATACAGACTTGGAGTAGAGACAGTACTCAGTAAATGTTGAATGGTACCATGGATACATGGATGAATGAATGAGAGAAACATAGAGGGGAACTTTTTATGCACTATAAAGTAGGCCACAGCAATAGTGTTCACTTAAAGAAAGCTAAAGGCTTTGTCAAAATTTTGTGGTTTTTTTTTTTTATTTTTTTTTAACATTTATTTATCTTTGAGAAACAGAGACAGAGCGCTAGCAGGGAAGGGCCAGAGAGAGAGGGAGACACAGAATCTGAAGCAGGCTCCAGGCTCTGAGCTGTCAGCACAGAGCCCGACATGGGGCTCGAACTCACAAACCATGAGATCTGACCTGAGCCGAAGTCGGCCACCCAACCGACTGAGCCACCCAGGCACCCTTTTTTTTTTTTTTTTTAATGTTCATAGTGATTTTATATGAAAGGGATTCTGAGTGAAGCATTTACTGGGGCTGGACTTCTGGTTAGAACACACTTCAGCTAACCAAGATCAGGCCGGCCAATGATGGTTAACTGACTATTGAGTGGGATTTTGCCTGTTGCTCCAAAATACAAAGCTGTAAGAAACCATTAAGTAACCGAAATATCCATATAGAGCCACAAATAATCATATACAGAAAACACCCTTGGGGGTTCATTAAGAACCGTTTGTGCAGTTCTTCTTTTTCCCACCATCACCCAAGGACCCCACCTACTTCCCATATCCATTCTTGTAAAATAGTCTTTGAGTGAGGGGTCAGTAGCGGAGAAATATGAGTCATGACTTGTTGGAATAGTAGAATGTATAGGAAAGTCTTCTTATACTTTTCTGAAGGCAAGAGAAGGGAGTAGCTCCATGAGAACCATGCCTACATATCCAGTGTCTGCTTAGGCAGCTTGCTCTGCACCGGAGTCTACCATATATACAGGTTAGAAGAAGTGGGAGAGGGATGGAGGACAGAGAAAGCATCCTCCACCCTCACCATTTAGTGAAGATGTGTGAATTGCCACAGGTCAAATAAGAACCAAGAAGGGAGTCCCTTGAGAACAAAGAAATAGCTAGGGTGGTGGGCTGGGGCCAGAGGATCACAGCATCAGAGGCGGTAAGATGTACAGTCAGTAGGGGAACCTGAGGGATTTAAGGGATGTACTTATGTGTCTCACGTTCAGTAACCGTGGAAGACCTCACAAGGCCTATTGAAGAGTTCACATAGGCCTGCAGAAAGTCAGCTTTGGATCTTGCATAGGATAAGGCTATGAAGAATAGTAGATGTTCTGTTTACTCACACTTCTTTTTCTCACACTCCTCCAAGTCCCAGTGAGGGCCCCACAGGCCAAACTACAGAAAGGAAGGAGATAAAGCAGAAAATGGCCTTTAATCCTTTCAAATGAGAATATACATCTTTTGGAACTTCCCAAGATCCCAAGGGTTAAGGGGTGCAAAAAAATATAAGGTAAATTCATTGATATTGATAGACAAGGAGGCGCTATAGAATGGGTTGCCTCAGAAAGAATTCCTAGTCCCTAGTAGCCCGTAAATCGATGATGCAGAGCCAGGTCGTGGGGTGTTGCAAAGGTAAATGACTTGGGTGATCCAGATGGTCAGCAATGGATCCTTCTCTTCCCAGGTGTCATGTTTTCAATCACTCTGCCTAGACCACAAGGTCGGAGGAGCGCAGTCCTTACCCAGCCCACTGCCTATTTCTCTACAACATGCCCTCTATATGTTCATCCAGTCTGAGATTTAATAAAATTCAAGGAGAATAAGGATACTTGGGAAAGACCATCCCATACATACAATTCAAGTTCTAGGAATCATCCTCATCTTTCCATAAAAACTCTCCCTCTTGTCGTTTGTACCTTACACTCATCTTTTGAACTCTACATACTGCCAAGCTAAATTGATTAATAGGAACTATTGTCAGTGGCCTATCTTGAATGGGGGAATTTAGAAGTATCTGTATAGAAGTTGTAAAATTGGGAAAGAATGTCGACAACCGTAAAATCATCAGACGTTTTATCTTTGGACTGACGTTTTCTACTGGGATGTTAAAGTGTTGTTTCACTGGGTCGAAGGACATTGACTTCGAAGCTGTTGAGCTATGTCCATTCTTCTGGGTGTAATTTTTAAAATCAGAAGTTGGTACATTCTTTCTATAAAGAGTCAGATTATAAATATTTTGGCTTCGTGGGCCATACAGTTTCTATTAAACACTCAACTCTGCCATGTTGGTGCAAAACCAGCCATAAATAGTACGTAAATGAATTAGTATAGCTGTGTTCTAATACAATGTTATTTGCAAAAGCAGGTGGCAGGTTGGGTTTGCCCCATGGGCTGTTGTTTGCTGACCCCTGTACTAGAAAATCTAGCTGCTGGAATGATTAAAGGAAATTTCTTTGGATTTTATCACTTTATAAAACAAATCACGCTTGTTCCAGAAAAACATTGCAATACAGAAAAACATAAAGAAAAATTACTAGCATCCTCACATAATCACTATTAAATCGGTGTATTTTCTTTCAGCTTTTAATAAGTTGTTTTATATTCTATGTACCTACCATTTAAATAATTTTGTATCCTGCTTCTATCCTTAATATGACATTGTAAGCTTTCAATATGTTATTTTACACTCTTTATTGGCATCGCTGTTAATAGCTATATAATATTTCATTGGTAAATGTGCCAGTGTAGTAGCTACGTAAGCAACCATTCTTCCTCTATTAACTATTTAGGTCATTTCTTATTTGAAATAAATACTACAGTGAAGCATATTTACATATACTTCCCTTTGTATTTTAAATTATTTCAATAGGTTCGAGTTTAAGAAATAGAATTACCGGATGGAGATTTTGAATGCTTGAAGGCTCTTATTACATACAGCTAAATGACTTTCTAAGGGGTCATTGCCATCTCCATTCTCAGCAGTAACATATAACTGCACTTATTTTAATGAATCCTTAGCACACTAGGGATTAGCATTAAACAGAAAAAAAAATCTGTGTTGCATTATATAAAAAGTGGTATCATTGTTGTAATTTATATTTCTTGCTGGACATTTTTCTATGCTTATTATCCATTTATTATTTTCCCTTTTGTGACTTGTAGATTCATGGTAAGATCATTTTGTAGCATGATGATTGATCTTTAGGTACAAATGTAAAGCAAGAGAAATTTTCTTAATAAGAGTCATGAATTGCTGAATGCTTACCATGTGCCAGGCAATTATGTATAATTGTGTGTGTGTGTGTGTGTGTGTGTGTAATATTATTTAAACCACCCAGTGACATTATATGGCTGCTATCCGAGCCTTTCATCGTAGGCTGATATCCCATATGAATGGGCCATAAAACACAGTTCTGAGAATGAATTTAGTTTGTGCTTGTCTTGCATATGTCTCTGTTCACTCCTTTTAACACTGCATTTACTAAACATTTATGTCTTAGAATTAAGTACTTAGATCCTACAAAATATTTTCCCTGTATCATCTCAATCAAATCTTATTATAACTTCATACTGTGGGTATTATTCTTCCGTTTCCCAGTAAAGAAGCCAGGGTTCTGGGAAATGGAATACTTTCGCTCTGTCCGTGTGACTTGTAAGTTGTATAGGCAGGAACCTAGGTGTGCCTGCCTGCAAAGTCCATTATTAAACACTGGGCTGCCGTGAGCACCCTTCCTCTTCCATTTCTACTGATTCCCTGGGTTTTCGTTACTCTTCTCAATCTGTTTCTTATACCTTTGTTTATGGGTTCTGGTGTACCCCTCTATGGGCTTCTTGGGCTTCTGCTTCTAAAATGGTTCCTTTTTGCCAGCCCCTCTAGTTTTGTCACAAACATACTCACATCCACAAGTTCAGATGACAAACACTTTGTTCCAGAATCCATTCCAGGATAAGAGAGCCAGGGTCTCGAATGACAAATCCTTTCTGTGTGAAATTGAGTTTTTAATGTTTTCATGTTTGAGTTCTTTCACTGAGGGAGTTCTGGATGTTTTTAAAACGTCTTCATTAAATACCACCTTCCTATCTGTATGCAGTATTCTTTCTTCCAATTTACATAAGTAAGGTGGACCCAGATTTTAATGTTAGGATCACCAGGACTTTTTGTTAAAAGAAAAAAAAAAATCTGTGTTGAATTATGTTAGAAAATGGTATCACTGTTTTAATTTACAGATCACATTACACAATTTTAATAAAGTTGGCTTTATTTTACATGTGCGAGGGACTTCATAGTCAAATCTCTTTTTTTCTGTATGCAAATTAGCTTCAAACAAATGGCATTGCTGATCCCCACCCTTCTTGTCCCCTTTCATACTCTTATTTCCCTTTTGGCCCAAGAAAAGAACCACATATTTGAATATGACTTATGATGTAGTTTTTAAATTTGGTTGTGGTTTGTACTTAGAAAAACTGCCTGATAGGCAGTACACTTCGGCAATTGGCATTTGCCTACAAGTTCAGCGAGGCTATTTCTTGCTTCAACCTGATCTCCTTTCAGAGTCTGGATAATGTTGGACTCATTCCTATTTTGCCTCTTTAACGAGGTGTTGTGAAGGTAAATGACCTGGGCACCCAGATAGCCAGTAATGGGTCCTTTCTCTGACTCTCATCTCTCCCCAGATGCCTGTTGCCAACCATTCTGCCCACACACGGTTGTAAAAGCTCAGTACGTACCAAGTCCGTCGGCCGTTTCTCTATAATATGTCCTCTATACGTTCATCCATCTCAGGTTTTGTACCATCAATGGGGAATGGAAATGCCTGAGCGAGGCCATCCTATACGTGGATAATTCCAGTTCTAGGATCATCCTTAGAGTTCAGTGAAAGCTGTCCTCCTTGTAGTTCTCACTCTTACATGCTTCCTTTGAACTCTACATACTTCCAGGCTTAATTGACTAATGGTGACTATTGTCAATGGTTTGTCTTAAATGGGGAAATCCAGAGCTATCTGTGTAGAAGCTGTAAAACTGAAATAGAAAAACACCTTAAAATCACCATTTCATCATTTGACAAACACTTTCTGGTGTAGTGTTGAAATGTTTCTCCCTGTTAAATGCCATCACTTATCAAACTGTTAGGTTCCATCATGGCCCCGTTCAATCAGAGTGAAGAAGACCCCATAGGCTTCTGCATTGGTAGATCTGTGACCCCACATCCACCATCTCCGGCCAATCCTGGGCTTTCTAAGGAGCCCTGTATTGAGGGACATTTTTCAGGATCAGGAATACTATTCTCAAGGCCTCTGCAACATAATCGCTTCTACCAAGAATGGAGAAAGCTTCCCAGGCAGTGAGATTAACAGATACAAAGGCAGGGAGAGTATCTAGTGCTCCCTCATTTTTGTAACAACACTGTACAAGATACCCTGGATTTACCTCAAGTTCAGCAAGCAAGGAACAAGGGCCATAGACCATATCATGACTGTGAATACTAGAATCAGTTGAACCTTTGAGGCAACGATTGTCTCATCCCTGTAACTTTGCTTCTCAATTCCAAATTATTTACTATCCCTCCATATAGACACAATTTTCCTGAGAAACTGTGGAGAAATTTCGCTGGACCTGGAACTGAATACCTCTGGCTGTGGGTCTTGTTTGTGCCTCTTACAAGTTTTTTTCTACTTGGGTAAATCTTATAATCTGCAGAAGCCCCACTTTTCTCATGAGGATAATAATAAATGCCTCACACAATATCTGTGACATATCAATAATACATGAACATTCAAAGCTTAGAACTTAGAACATAATAAATACTCGTAATGTAAAGTCCTGCCTGCCTCTTTTTCCTTCTCTCCGTTTTATTCCTTCCTTCTCTCCCTCTTTCTCCTTTTTCTTCTCTTTTAGTCCACCTGTCTTTCCAATCAAAATCTAGTTATTAGTGAAATCCACCCTTACTTCCAAGCACAGCCTTGTTTTGGAAGGCTAGCCTGAATCCTGGGAGGTGGTAAGGTTGTATGTATATTTTGGGCTAAGGATGGATCAAAATGCAGAAGGGAAGGTAAATAGAAATATCCTTTACGAATATGAATCGTCATTGACATCTCCATAGACCGAGGACGAGAGGCCAGTCTTGAGTTTGGGTCCCAGGTTTGTAATCAAGCTCTCAGCAGGGCACTCGGTGATGTCCATTGCCACCATATCCTGTTCATTTATATGGTTCTAGCTTCTTCTAAACTATTAGTTCTCAATATATGGTCCCCGAAACAAGCAACATCAGCATCACTCAGGAACTCACTGGAGATACGGATTCCTGGGCTCCACTCTAGACCTACTAAATCAGAAACTCTGGCGGCCGAGTCCAGCCGTCTGTACTTTGAAATGCTCTCTGACCGATTCTGGTGAACACCCAAGTGTGAGAACCACTGCCCTTCACCAACGTCGGCTCAGGTTACCACTCCTGCACCAGGAGGGGAAAGGCATCTGGGAACTTGACACCGGGTTGTCAAAGCTTCTTAACCAGGTCTCATGCCATCTGAGCCACAAGTGAGTTAACTAAATCCACTCCCCCCAGGCTATGACTCTGATAAAGGTAAAGGATGTTGATTCCTCTGACACGAATCTACAAATATTTCTCCAATAAATGCTTTTGAAGTGCCGGAGTTAAAGAAACATTTGCAATGAACCCAAGCTTTTTTTACGTGGCCTCTTTCATCAAGTTCCTATCAAAATCTTCTCTTGGATCATGCTCAAAGGAGATGAAGAAGACAAGACAGGCTTATACCTTCTGCTTCCCAAGTCTTAGGATTCATGCACTATAAGAACCATGCTGCTGCATATTTTCATTGCTATCACCCTTTCCCCAAACATTTAGGGCAAACATTTCTTCTTAATAAAAATGGATATAGAAAATTTTAATGTCCACAGCGCTGCTGTAATAGATAAGGCATTTTAATTTATAGAGCAGGAAATCAAATTTGGGATTGGTTATTGTGACAGATGCTGTTGATTTTCTACGCCACGTCCCCAGAGCCCACCACTGAGTTCACCTGTAGCTGACAGCTTCCCACTTCAAGTAGTTTTCCGTTCACAGGCACAGCAGCCCTAAAGTGCCAGGAGCAACAGTCACGCAGCGAGAGAAAAGGATCAATGAGTCTCTGTCCCAACCTTGCTGTCCCTTGGCCAGACAATTCTGAAGTGGATTTTACAGGATCACTGAGATGGTCTCCGGAAGGATTTGGGTGCCAGAGGCCCACAGTAGCAATGGCTCATTCAGACATGGTAGCGCTTTGTCTCTCCTTTCTGTGTCACTGTCCCCATATTTGGGATAAAACTCCAAATACACTCACTACACCCAAGTTTTTTGTTTTGAGATTTATTTCAGGAACTCATAAGAAGACAGTTGGGTGATGGGATCGAGGTTATACACATAGTTAAGGCAGACTAGAATTCATCTTTTTTTCTACTATATTGCAAAGAGGGTGCATGATCCTGGTACTGAGTTTAGTACCTAATTCTGTTCTTATCTTATCAACATACCCCTGGAACTGAACATGGTACAAGTACCGGTGGGGTGATTGAGACTTATTTGGTAAATCAGTAGCTATTAAATTATCACATGCCCCAAACCTATCAGCTTTTATATAGCAAGGTACTTTTCATGGTGTGCTTTCTAGAAATCCTATTCCTATTGATTTTCTCAACAACTGTGTACCTATATAACATGGGCAGGGACATAATGCCTGATACATAATAAATTCTTAACTTGTTGAATGAACGAGTAAATCATGTAGTACATTTCAGATTAGGAAATAGGAGCCTAAAATTTCAAGTCCCATCAAATGTCACGTCTGTTCAATAACCCAGGTGGGACTAAAAAAGCCCAGCCCCTTCAAGTTTTATCTAGTACATTTCCTATTCCTTCTCATAATGCCCTTTAAGGCCAAATATTTTTTCTAATATTTTTTTTAATCACTGGAAGAAAAATTAGATCATTTAGAGCAATGTGTTATTGTGGGTACTCTTCAAAGAAAGTAATTGTCCAGAACAAATTTATACTGAAAAATTCTAGTTTGGGGTTTTGGACAAATGAGGTCTGTTGGCAACTGAATATGAAACACATAATGTTTGGTCCAGAAAATACTGTGGGTGAATTGTGACCAGAGAACAACTCCAACCAAGAATCTTCTGGAGTCTATAATCTCCAGACTACACCACTCTGAAACAATGGCATTGTCTGATGACACATTTTTTATTTTTTTTTAATCTATCAGTCAGTAAGTATGTTTTGGACATGTCATATGCAGAACACTAGGCTAGGAACTACTAAAAAAAATATGTGTGGTGGGTCTCTGTCATTAAGAAGATGATAAATTCTCCTATATCCATTTCCCTCCATCTTCCACCCCCTTCCCCCAATATTAGCCACTATCCTAATTTAAGACACCATTGTCTTTCATGGATATAATTGAAACAGTCTTTAACCTCATGTTTGCATTAGGTTTTTGGTAAATACTCTTTATCAAGTTAGGGAATTTTTTTTTTTTTTTGTAGTTTGTCATGGATACTGAAATGTATCAAATGATTTCTTCGCATCTATTGAGATAATCATTAGATTTTCTTCCTTTAATCTATTAATATGGTAAATCATTTTAATTAATTTCAGAATGTTAAGTCAACCTTAATTTCCATGGTGGGGGAAAAACAAGTTGGTTATGAAATATTCTCATTTTTACATACTAGTGGACTGGGATGGCTAATATTTTATTTAGGTTTTACATCCGTGTTCATGAATCATTTGGGTTATAATTTTCCTTTATTCCTATGGTTTTGTCAGGTTCTGTAATCGAGATTATTCTAGACTCATAAAATGAATTTGGAAGTACTCCCTTTCTTTTTGTATTCTAAAGAGTTTATTTAAGATCAGAATTATTTGTTCCTTGAATGTTTGGTAAACTTACGCAGATAACCATCTGACCCAGTGTTTTCTTTGTAATGAGATTTTAAACTACTGTTCTGATTTTTTTTTAAATGTTTATAGGAATAATCTAGTTTTCTGCTTCTTGTTGAGTCAGATTTTATAAGCTTTGTAGGGATGTGTGTTTTATCTATGTATTAACAGGGAGGCGTGTATGGGGATTTTATCTATGCACATTTACAGGGATGTGTCTGTTTTACCTACACTTTCGTATTCGTTGATATAAAGTTGTCCTTAAGACCCCTGTTATCTTTTAAATCTCTTCCTTAACTGTATTATGTTCTCCTATCTTACTTAGTCCATTGGGGCTATTATAACAAAATACCCCAGACTGAGTAGCTTACATACAACAGAAATTTTTGTTTTGCTCAATTCTGGAGGCTGGAAGTCTGAGATCAGAGTGCCAGCCAAGTCAGGTGAGTGCCCTCTTCTGGGTCACAGACTTATCACTGTGTCATCACATGCTAGAAGGGACAAGGGAGCTCTCTAGAGTCTCTTTTATAAGAACACTAATCCTATTAATGAGGGCTGCATCCTCATGACCTATGCACCTCCCAAAGGCCCTACCTCCTAAGACCACTGCTCTGGGGATTAAGATTCCAAGTATGTATTTTGAGGGGAAGCATATATCCAGACCATAGCAACCCCTTTGCATTTTTTGACCAATTATGGAAACAATAGAAAACTTACACCAATGCATACATAAAAAGATTGTCATGCATTTTAAATGAGTTCATTTGTGCAAACCACGAAGAGTAATACCTAGCAGGTATTTAGTGATGAATATATTTGTACTATTGTGATCAGGCTATTCCCTATATTATTTCATTCACTTGAACAAAATCTTATTTATTATAATTGTTATAATGTTACAATCCATATAATATATACTCTTACATTGTTCTTTTTAAATGTTTTTGCATATTCTCATTTATCTGTTTTCACTGTGTAACAGAAATTGCCACTGCAATTTTTATTAGAAATACTTCAAAATTTATACACTCGATACTTTTTTTTTTAATTTTTTAATGTTTATTTATTTTTAAGAGCAAGAGAGAGACAGAGTGTGAGTGAGGGAGGGGCAGAGAGAGAGGGAGACACAGAATCTGAGTCAGGCTCCAGGCTCTGAGCTGGCAGCATAGAGCCAGACGTGGGGCTTGAACTCATGAACCGTGAGATCAAAACCTGAGCCAAAGTCAGATACTTAATTGACTGAGCCACCCAGGCACCCCTACACTCGATTCTTTATGTTGATAGAAATCATAGCTTTTGTAATAATTAAAAACGTGGATCTTGTTCTGGAACTGGCCAATGGGTAGAGGTTCGGAAATTTTTGAGGAGCATGATAGAAAAGCCAGATTTTCTTGAATACATTATTAGTAGAAATATGGGTGTTAATGATTCTGCTAGAGAGGACTGAAAAGGAAATGAAGGACATGACAGGAAAAAAATATATATGCCTTATCTTGGGGAATACCTAAATTGTCACAAACAGACTGTTGGTAGAAATGTGGGTATTGAAAGTGTTGTCGGTGAGGGCTCTGATGGAAATGTTATTGGAAACGGAGGAAGGGGGAGCTGAGCAGAATGCTGAGCAGAATTGTGCCCTGAAGTTATGTGGAAAACAAAGCTTGTAAATAATTAATTTGGAAATTTAGCTGATGAAATTTCCAAGCAAATGTTGAAAGTTCAGCTTGGTTTCATCTTGCTGCTCATAATAGCATGTGCAAGGAAAGAGATTGTGGGAAGACTGTTAAGAAAAAAGTCTCCAGGACTCAGTGATTTAGGAAATTCTCAGCATATCTGCGTACCTCATGGAATGATCTAGTAGGTAGAGGAGTAACACAAAGAATACTAAATTGTTTGGTAAAATTAACATAATATTTGGCTTTGGGGAGTCCAAGTAGATGAGTTAGTTGAAGGGGCCCAGAAATATGAGAAATGTAGAAATTAAGAGCAAATAGATAGAGATTTAACAAGATGTTGACAAGATGTGGGCTGAGAAGTGGCAAGCCAGCAACAAGGTCTCAAGAGCGGGAAAAGCCCAGGGTTAGGGGAATTGAGGTCTCTAATAGCCAAGATTGGGTTACTTGTGATGCCCTTTGAAATGTTTCCTGCCCACATATCTATTGCCACAAAACTTCAGTCAAACCTACTGGAAGGGAGGAGCATTTAAATTCTACAGGACCCAAAAGGGAGACCACTAGAAAGAGACGAGATGCAGAACAAAAGGAAAAAAATCAGGAAAAAAAAATGGGGCAAAGGTGATTAGAAGTATAATTCGTGATCATCTAATCACCCCCTGGTAATCCAAGAGTTGTCCAGAGAAAGGTTAGGATGGGGGAATACTTTGTGTTTCCACCTCTGTGAATATCAAATCTTGGTTGATTTTATTTAAAGCACTAAAGGACAGTGATCTCAGTAACCTGAAATATTGGGGGTGCTCAGGCACCTGGTATCTAGATCCCCTAAGAATATCACATCAGATATGAACATTTGTATTATTCATTTCACCGTCAAGAGAATGAAAATAACAATGGCACCTATTTGGGATATTCCGCTCCAATTTCTCACTATTCTTCGATGTAGGAGCATAAACACAGGCTCCCCTCCAGGTGGCAGCGAGGAAGCTAATGCAGTTTAGAGAGGATGCAACATGACCTAAACAAATGAGTCGCACATGCTATAATGAGTTTGCTCTCCTCCAAGGTTACAGGAAGCTTGGCCTGGGATGGCCCATTCACAACCACGTGGTTAGAGAACTAACTATCCATACTAAGTGTTCTATTTCCTGGGACAGTCAGATGAATGTTTTTCCCACCCCAAGACAGAGTTAATTGTGCCACAATTGAACATCATTAGCAATTATGTGAGTTTTACACTGGCCGCCCAGTATTTTCCTTAGCACCGAAAAATTTATTTTGCTCTCTATGTAGTCAGTTTTAGAGAGGGATGAAAATAAATTCTTCCCCCAAGATTTTGTTTCAGTTGGCTTTTTTCTCTCTCTCTGAAATATGAAACATTAAATATGATACAGCATTAAGGGACATGTTTATGGAAAGAGCGTCTCGCCATCTTAATGCTACTCTCCTTATTTATTTCTATCTTAATTTTCGGTTTTATCGGCATCCCTAATTTTATTGCACTTTGCTTTATTGCACTTTGCAGATACCACATTTTTCACAAATCGAAGGTCTGTGGCAATCCTGTATCCAGCACGTCTATCGACGCCATTTTCCAACAGCCTTTGCTCATTTTGTGTCTCTGTCACATTTAGATAATTCTCACGATATTTCTAACTTTTCCATTACTATTATATTTGTCATGGTGATCTGTGATCAGCAATCTTTGATGTTGCCGTTGTAATTGTTGTAGGACACCACGAATTGCACTCATATAAGATGGCAAACTTAATCGATAGATGTGTTTAAACTATGTAAAGTGTATATAAACTGTTCCACACACTGGGAACCAGCTGGCCGTTCCCCGTCTTCCTTCTTCTCCTCAGGCCTCACCATTCCCTGGGACACAGCAATATTGAAATTAGGCCAATTAATAACCTATCATGGCCTCTGAGTATTCAAGTGAAAGGAAGAATTGCATGTCTCTCACTGTAAATCAAAGCCTAGAAATGACTTAAGCTCAATGAGAAAGGCATGTTGAAAGCCAAGATAGGCCAAAAGTTAGGCCTCTTGTGCCAAACGGTTAGCTAAGTTATGAATGAAAAGGAAAAGTTCTTGAAGGAAATTAAAAGTTCTATTCCAGTGAACGCACAAACGATAAGAAAGAAAAACAGCCTTGTTGCTGATATGGACAAAGTTTCAGTGGTCTGGTTAGAAGATCAAACCAGCCACAAGATTTCCTTAAGTCAAAGCCTAATCCAGAGCAAGGCCCTGATTCTGCAGTTCTGTGAAGGCTGAAAGAGGTGAGGAAGCTGCAGAAGAAAAATCTGAAGCTAGCAGAGGTTGGTGAGGTTTAACAAAAGAAGCCTTCTCCATGACATGCAAGGGGAAGCAGCAAGTGCTGATGTAGAAGCTGTACCAAGTTATTCAGATGACCTAGCTAAGATAATTAATGAAGGTGACTACACTAGACTACAGATTTTCAGTATAGAGGAAACGCTCTTATCCTGGACAAAGATATCTTCTATGACTTTCGTAGCTAGACAGAAGTCAGTACCTGGCTTCAAAGCTTCAGAAAGTTTGACTCTCTTGTTAGTAGCTAATGCAGGTGATAATTTTCAGTGGAAGCCAGTGTTCATACACCATTCCACACATCCTAAGGCCCTCAAGAATTATGCTAAGCCTACTCTGCCTGTGCACTATAAATGGCACAACAAAGCCTGGATGACAGCACATCTGTTTACAACATGGTTTACTGAATATTTTAAGCCCATTGTTGAGACCTACTGCTTAAAAAAGAACAACACCAACAAAAAAGATTCCTTTCAAAATATTGCTGCTCATTGACAAAGCACCTACTCACCCAGGAGCTCTGATGGAGATGTACAATGGCATTAATGTTGTTTCTATGCCTGCTAATACAATATCCATTCTGTAGCCCATGGATCAGGGAGTCATTCCACATTTCAAGTCTTATTACTAAAGAAATACCTTTTACAGCTGCCATATATAGTGATTTCTCTGATGGATCTGAGCAACGTAAATTGAAAACTTTCCAGAGAGAATTCACCATTCTCAATACCATTAGAGGAGGCCAAAATTTCAGCATTAACAGGAGCTTGGAAGAAGTCATTCCAGCCCTGAAGGATGAGTTTGAGGGTTCACAACTTCAGTGGAAGAAATAACTGCAGAGGGGGTGGACACAGCAAAAGAACTAGAATTGGAGGTGGAGCCTAAAGATATTACCCAACCGCTGTAATCTCATGATAAACTTTTAATGGATGAGGAGTGGCTTCTCGTGGGTGAACAAAAATATGATTACTTAAGATGGAATATGTTCCTGGTGAGGATCCTGTGAAGATTGTTGAAATACCAACAAAGGATTTAGAATATTATCATATCAAGTCAGTTCATAAGCCATCCGTTGAGTTTGAGAGGACTGACTCCAATTTTGAGAGAAGTTCTCCTGTGGGTAAAATGCTATAAAACAGCATTGTCACATACTACAGAGAAATCATTCGTGAAAGGAAGAGTCGACTGATTCAGCAAACTTCATTATCGTCTTCTTTTTAAAAATTGCCGCAGCCACCCCACCCTTCAACAATCACTACTCCAGTGGGTCAGCAGCCATCAACATCGAGGCAGGAACCTCCACCAGGAAAAAGATTACAGTTCACTGAAACTTCAGATGATAGTTAGCATTCATTAGCAATAAAGTACTCTTAAGTAAGGTATGTACATTATTTTTTTAGACTTCATGCTATCGAACACTTAATAGACTACAGTATAGTGTCAACATGACTTTTATATACACTGGGAACACAAAAATTCATTCTACTCCTTTTATTGCCATATTTGCTTTATCGCAGTGGTCTGGAACCGCAATATCTCTGAGGTATGCCCGTATCACCCAGCGAAAGAAGCCAATCTGAAAAGGCTACATAGTGCATGATTCCAGCTGTATACAATTCTGGAAAAGTCAAAACTATGGAGACGGTCAAAAGATCAGTAGATGCCAAGAGTTAGGGGGAGGTGGGGGTAAAATAGGCTGAACACAGAGGGTTTTTAGAGCAGTGAAACTATACAATACTGCACTGGTGGATACATTTCCTTATATATTCGTCAAAACTCATAGAATGTGCGACACCAAGAGTGAACTATACTGTAAACTATGAACTCTTGGTGGTTATAATGTACCAATGTAGCTTCATGGATTTTAACAAAGGTACCGCTGTGGTGTGGGATGTTGATAGTGCGGGAGGCTGTGTACACATGGAGACAGTGGGTTTATGGGAACACTGTATTTTCTGCTTAATTTTGCTGTGAGCCCAAATACTGCTCTAAACAGTAAAGCTTATTGATTCAAAAAGAATCTAATGGTTTGGAATAAACAAAGCTTTGGGTCTTACCTTCTACAAAGACAAAATATACAAAGAAACCAGGGATGTGTAAAATTGAGAACAGAGTGATTGTGAGTTCTGGGTGGAACTCTGACCTTGCATATCTATTGATGGCTTTTAGCGCCACTGATGTGATGGAAGGCATAGCCACACCTTTGAATTACTTCTCAAGATGTGGCCCTCCACCAGCCGAGTCAACATCACTCAGGAACCTCTCAGAAATGCAAACTCTCTGGCCTTATTTCAGATCTACTAATCAGAAATGGGGGGTTGGGTCCAGCAATCAGTGTACTGAAGCCATGATTCAGTGATTGCAATGCTTGCTAAGGTGTAAGAACTACTGTCTTAATACGTGATAATGTGCTGCTTTCAACCAAGTTATCATCTGAATACCCCACGGGGTATCCATCCACCAGTGTCTGTGGTTGTATGGAACAGAAACTGTATGAGCCTGACTTAAGTTTAAAAAACAAAGCAAAACAGAACAAAGATTTTACTAGAAGTTTTTCTTTGAGTGACTTCCAGAATCAAATAGGAGAGAAACAACCAGACATGAGGAAGAGTAACCAAGGAAACAGATTCTCATAGGGAACCTTTTAAAATTGATGTCCTTTCAACTGCTTTCTGTACAAGTCTGACTTTACTGAAATCCAGAGTGCTAGAAGACAGTCTACGAGTGGCAGAGAGAGAAGCGACTGGCACTATGACTGACAGTCTCCATAAGTCCCTTCCCAGTGGCTCTTCGAGGGACATGGGTGGTGGAGCCGCAGAACACCCAATTTTGACTGTAGGGAGGTGGTGGGACACAGTGCCAGGTACATGGGCTGTGGCACTGGACGTATCTGAATTCGAGTCCCAACTTCACTGCTTATTAACCTTAGTACCTTAGAGAAATTCCTTAACCTGCCTGAGCATCAGCTACAAAATGAGCAAGGCTGACATGAGAATTAGAAAAAAAATGTAGACAAAGCACCTGGCACATAGTAGGTAGTAACTTTCATTGGGCACAATCACCAATTTATGAATCATCAAGTATTACTTATTTCCCTTCCCACAGATTTCGGGAGGGTTCCTTGGATGCCATCTATGTACTTCTTAAGTGTTACCCAATGGTGCCCTAGGTGTCAGAACAGGTTAATACTCTTCCTAACATGCCCCACACTTCCAGAGATTAAATTCAGCTGTAGAGGATTTATCTGAAGGTGGAGGAAAGTAGCCTTTGAAATAAAGTCATTAGGAGCTGGCCTACTCATTGTATTCCAGCAAAGGGAATGAGTCACCATTTCCCTGCCAACATGTATGTGTAAATACAGACCAAGGTTAAGCAACTCGCTGCTCTTGCTTTATTCTCTGTAGCCCTAACCTGCTGTCATAGCAGCAGCTTTTGAAATGGAGAAAAATGCAGTGATTGCATGACCTAATTCAGGCCTGGTGCTTCAAGTGGGAAACATGTGTGGGCCTTTCTCTTTCATACACACACTCAGAGCCTAGAGCAATCAGCAGGGATTTTGAAACAGGTCCTTTTGGAAACAAATCCAGGGCCCTACACCTACCTATTACATAACTAGAGGTTAAGGAAACAAAGCCTTGTGGCTGGGTGTGCCTGAGTATGCAAGCCAGAGAGATACATACCAGATACCAGAGCCCTACCCTGTCCTTACTAAGCAGAAAAGGGAAGCCAGAAATGACCTCTTTATCATAGATGGCTAGAATGCTGTCTTCCGAAGAGGGTCGAGTGGGAGAAGGGAAGAGAAGGTAACCTCTGTGAACACCTATTGCCTATTAGAAAATAGGCTTGGTCATTTTGCTAAGTGTATCTCTGTCTTAACAACAGTTCCCATTTTTTGAGCTGAGCATGATAAGGTCACAATTCTCAAATCATGGGGGAAGAAACTGACACTTGGAAAAGTGAAATCGACTCTCTAGTAAATGGCAGTGGCGGGCTCACAAGGGCTATCTGTGTGGCCACCACATTCTAGCTCAGCGTCTTGCTGGCATGGGAAAGAGACAGGGTCAGCACCTCTACTCCCAGCGCCATCCCACTTATCCCCATCCCCGGGAGGTTGGCTATACCAGTGAGATGAGAGTCAGATTGCTGTTTGTCTTCACTTGAAGCATCCTGAGCCCAGTAGGGATGAATTTACCTTTGTTACATCCTTCTGGAACAGAAGAAGCTATGTACTGTCCATAGTAGCCAAAAGTAAAGGGGGCTATGCTCTTCGATATAGAGATAAACTTGGGGGCTTCCCAAGATCGCCTTCACCCTTGCACAGGATTCTCAGAGAGAAAAAAAGACAAAAATTCATAAGGCAGAGGCTTTCATTGCATTATCCAGACGCAATAAGTTTTTTCTTTTTTCATTTATGTTTCCATCTTGAAACATGAGGACCATGAAAAGATAATTTTGCCAATATCCTCTGAAGTCCAGTCAGTATCACTGTCTAATCAAGCCAAAGAATGGATGGTCCACATTTTAAAATAATTTCTTCTTTCTTGCCTATATGCATTCGCTTATTCACTTAAACCCAATGCATATTTATGGATAGATTATTCTGCACCAGGCATTATGCTCAGTGCGGACATGGCGGAGCTAAATAAGACAGAGAACTGCCCTTAAGGGACTCTTAGTCTAGTGGTGAAAACAACAACTGAGCAATGATACAGGTACCTGCAGGGCACTGGAAGGCAGGGGTGACACCTGCAGAGAGAGGGAGAAGTAGGGAAGGACAGCATCTCGAGCAGAAATATGGCCATGGGGAAAAGTTGGACTGTGAGGCTTAAGGAAGACAGAAAAGAAGATGAAACTGGAGAAACAAACAGCTGGATCAGGAAGGAGGTTAAGGTTTTGCTCGGGATCACAAAGTTTGTCAGATGATAGGTGTGGGACTCAAGTCTTTTGCTTCAGATTATAGAGATCTGCCAACTATACAGAGCTAATTTGTTTGTAAATATGCTGCCTGGCCTTCAGTGACTATTGAAACCTGCTTTTAAAAATCGAAGGAGGGGCACCTGGGCGGCTCAGTCAGTTAAGCATCTGACTTCAGCTCAGGTCATGATCTAGTGGTCTGTGAGTTCGATACCTGCATCGGGCTCTGTGCCGACAGTTCAAAGCCTGGAGCCTGCTTCGGATTCTGTGTCTCTGTCTCTCTCTGCCCTTCCCCTGCTCACACTCTGTCTCTCTCTGTCTCAAAAATAAACATTCAAAAAAATTGGAGGATTTATTGGATATCCTTTTTTATAAGTCCATATCAGATAATACTTTTTGAAGTTATTATCTTGTATGACAATTTTTCTGTGTGATACACTGGTATGTTGTTGATCAATAAGAAGCACTGAATAATCTCTTGGTGTTTGACTAAAGTTAAATTAAGCACCTCCAAAGGTCCTGGGCCCCTTGTCCATCTACCATTCATCTCTCCATCTGCATGCATTTTGGATTTTACATGTGTACCTATTTAGCTCTTCCTTCCAGGGCGCTCTCCCAGAACCTGTGCTTTTGGAGCCCCAGGTCACCATAGAAGAAGCCCGACTATCTGAATCCACCATTCTGTAGAGAGACAGCATAGGTAGAAAGAGATGTCTAGGGCACCCCAGCTCTTCCAACCGACAGCCTTTGAGTCTTTCCAACCCAAGTATCAGACTGAAGAATCCTTTGAGATAACCTCAGCTCCAGTCACCATCTGGAAAACAACCTCCTAAGATACCCCAATTCATGAACGTCAAGCCATGCTGCTCCTGAATTCTTGATCCTCAGAAATAGAAAGATGATAGATGATGACAATTCTTTAAGACACTACATTTTGGGGTGACTTATTATGCAGCAGTAAGTGATACGGTTTCTAAATGGTGTTTTGGGTGGAAAGGCCAAATGATACAGAATCCTACTTCTTACGGTGTCTGTCCCTCTGCACCTTTGCCCCAGATGTTCTTTCTCTCTTCTTCATCTACCCAAACTTGCCCATGTTTGAAGGCCCGGTCGAGATCCTAACTTCTCAATCTTTCTCTGATCACCCTAATCCATTATGATCTCTGTTTTCTTTGAGGTCAAGACCAAGGGCTCACAGACCTGCCTGAAAAGCAGAATCCTTGCTGAGTTCGTTAAAGAAATGCATGCCTAGGCCCCACCCTAGACCCACTGAATCATAATCAACAGGGCGGGGACCAAGCATCTTTATGGGTCTGACATCAGTTGGTAGATTGATGTGGAGCAGCTTTTGGAAACCATTCATCTGGACCACAAATCTGAGCACAGGATTACTCACTGCCTGGTAATACCCTCTCACTGCCATATTGTCTTTAAATGTTTTAAGAGAAGAACGCTGTTCCTTTGTTCATTCACTTAATGGAAATTAACTGGGCATTTGCTATTTGCTGGGCATTGTACTATGTAGATGGCAATGTAGAGGTGAGTAAGCACTAGGACCTATCTCAAAGAGATCTCTGGTATCGCTGCAGGGTGGAATACTGGGCAATGACTCAGGGAGGGAGGCAGCTGGAGGTGGAATGCAGTGGCATGTCAGCTGGTGCTAAAAATCCCTGAAGCTCTTCTTGTAAGCACAGTCAGGCAGGCAAGCAGGGAGGACCAAGATGAGAAAGCTGCATTTCATTTGTTCTCCTTCCTGCTACCCATTCCTGTTCATGCACAAAACCTTTTTTTCCTCACTTCAAGGCTTTCCTTGATATTCAATATAATCAAATTTTACCTGTAGAGTATGGTATTCAGGGAAGACCCAACAATGTGTTCTCCGAACTCTGGACCCTCCAAGGAATCACTTTGCTGGCAGGAAAGTCAACTCTGTAACAAACCATTTTTAAGCCATATATTAAATAATTATATGGCAGCTTACTGTGCTAAGCATTTTCCCCATTCTCTGCTCAGGCATCTTTTTGAAGTAATTATTTATATTTTACCCCTTAGTTTACCCCATCTTCTCTCTTATTGTTGCACCTACTTCTGTGTCTACCTTATTTGGTGCCTCTCGTGACAGGCTTGTTGTCATCTGTGTCTAGCTTGGCTCCAGCTGCCAGAGGCATCTGTTAGTTCAGAGTATGTTTCCAACGTTTCACTTAAACCCAATGTATTGTTTTCGTACTATTGCTGTAAAAATATTAACGTGCCTTTGTGGCTTAAACAAATATACATTTATTATCTTATAGTTCCAGAGGTCAGAAGTCCAAAATGAATCTTACTGGGCTAAAATCAAAATGACAATTCCTTCTGGAGGCTTATGGAAAGAATCCAGTCCTTTGCCTCTTGGAGCTTCCAGAAGTGGTCTCCATTCCTTAGCTCATGGCTCTTCTTCCATCTTTAAAGCCAGAAGTGTTACATCACCTCTCTGCTCTGACATCCTGCTTCCTTCTTGTAAGGATGTTGATGATTTCATTGAACCCACATGGGTAATCCATGATAATCCATCCATCTAAAAATCCTTAATTTAGTCTACCATGCAAAGACCCTTTTTCCATATAAGATAAAATATTTACAGATTTGGTGGGAGTTAGGATATGAACAGTTTTTAAAAATGTTTATTTATTTTTGAAAGTGAGAGCACAAGCAGGGGAGGGGCAGAGAGTGGCAGGGACAGAGGATCCAAAGAGGGTTCTGTGCTGACAACAGAGAGCCCAATGCAGGGCTTGAACTCACAAACTGTGAGATCATGACCTGAGCTGAAGTTGGACGCTTAACCAACTGAGCCACCCAGGCTCCCCAGGATGTGAACATTTTTGAGGTGAGGGGAATTATTCTGCTTATTACACCCACAGTCTCCTGAGCAGTGGACTACACCACTGTTTCTAAGTTATCTTCTTTTCTATCTTCCACTGGACACATCTCATCCAAAGGATTGGAAGAAAGGAAGCTGAAGTCAAGACCAGAACTGCTAGGTCTCCTTTCCAGAACTGAAATGAATCTAAGGGTAGAGAATATTCATCCATCTATAATTGAGTCTCATTATCTTTATCAATTATCTGATCCTACAAAGTCTACTCTTCCCTAAATTGCAGTTTTCTTTGGTCACTGACAATGTAAGGTCCTCCCTCAGATAATACTTTCTCCTTACTGTAATTTTATGAGTTTCCTCTCCTATCACCTACCGCTCATTCCTACTGCATCTTGCAGAATGTACCTTTCTAGACCATAGGGGCCATCTATCTACTTTCTCAAGCTTTTGTCTGTCCAGTTAATCTTCAGCAATAGCATATTCACTCTAATCCTCTAATTGCAAGATGTTTATTGACCCACATCCCACCTCTTTTATATTTTCT
Organism: Paguma larvata; assembly: GCA_030068075.1. Taxonomy (NCBI): domain Eukaryota; kingdom Metazoa; phylum Chordata; class Mammalia; order Carnivora; family Viverridae; genus Paguma; species Paguma larvata. The sequence goes on from CM057838.1 coordinate 66,544,197, forward strand.
CCATCTTAGATTTTATGCTTCAACTTTCCAATGACACTTTCGCCTGTTCTGTAGTTTGACTTCCACCCTATCCATGGGTGAATCCTTACTGCCTTTTCTGGGCTTGTCCCCTACATTCTGGGAGTACTGACAATAAATTACATAACTACGCAGACGGTCATTATTATAAACTCAAGGTCATCAACAGCAATTGGCTTTCTGACCTAAGAATTTTCCTCCCATCACCTCCTTTCCTTTTCCAAAAGAGGATTTTCCTCTTTTAACCATCTTTCAAGGCCCTTCCATGTGTCTTCTCCTCACCAAAACAGTGCCTGAACCCACCAGCCCAGCCACAACCAGTGCTTCCCTCTCACCCCTTCTCAGAGCATCTGAATATTCTCCCTGGGAACATACCGTACAGTGTCCTTACCTTCTTCACAACTTTGTAAGTCTTAAAAGTAGGTTTCACTTTTTGCCTTTATTCTCCTTATCCCCTAGACACTAGTCTTGCTACGAAATAGACCCCAAATGCAAATTTGCTAAATGCCTGAACACAAAATGTCAATGCTTTCTTCAGTGACACCACTATGATAAGTTGGAAATTCACTCAACTGTGCTTATGAAAGTTAGTCTGCTCTTCAACAATATCCTTTTTGCCAACAGGGGACTCAAAAATCTCTGGTCACTTATAGTGGTAAGATTTCTTTCTCAAGCTTGCAAATTCCTGTTCTAAAAACAAGCAAACAAAAACAACTGAAAAAAAAAATGAGGTGTACGTGAGACTTGTGTATATGTTGGTAGACACAGAGATCTTTCAAAAACAACCTCTTGACAAAATATTGAAATTTCATGTTTTTGCCAACACCGTGTAATAATAGATTCCCTAACCTATTTTCAGTCTCCACATTCCTGGTATTTTAACCTATCCTGGCAGAGCTGAAAGAGGACGAGAAATAAAGTAGGTGGAGGAAACAGAGGAAAGATTTAAGAAGGAGATGCTTCCAAGATAAATCACAGAAAATGGAACACCCCTTCCAGAAATTAGACTCCATGCAGCTTTTGACAACAGTTCAAAGCTGTCATGCTTCTTTAATTCGTAGATGCGTCAGCTGAGAGAGGTTTCAGTATTCCCACCGAAACCAGAACTACTTCAGATTTATGTGATCCACACCCTTGGAATCAAGGCACTAACATGTTCTGCTCCAGGCATTGAAAAGCTTAGCAGCTCCCTTTCAAAAAAGAAAGTTTCCTGTAAAACAAATGGAGCCAATCACAGGTGGAGCAGATCCAGGCTATTAGGGGAGTTCACGTGGCTCAGGTGAGATTGGGCTACAAAAGGTTTATGCCTGTTTTCCACCTCACTCCCTGTTTCTAATGAGTTCCTTGCCATGGGCTTGGCGAGCTTCAGTAGCTGGGTAGACCATGCTTGGTGTTTGTGAGGCGTTAGCAAAACACTCTGCCCTTGCCTAATTTCCCTCACTCAGGGTCAGGTAGCTGACTCAACTTCATCAGGTGGCCTGGGAATCCAGTGATGAGGGGTAATTGTCCTTTAATGTCAAATTGATGAGCTCTTGAAGCACTTAACTACGGTTAACTAATTAAGCTACATATAAACATTCACCTGCCATGGCTAAAGACCAAGTGGAGGCCAAGGTCATCAGCAGAGAGGTAGAATCATTTGCTAAGATTCAGCTTCTATATGTATTGTCAAAATTCATCAGGCTTTTTGGGGGGACCGGGGGACATAATAAGTTTTTATTTCATTAAAGTCACCAGGATACAACAGCAAATGGGAAACTAAGTACATTTCCCTATAAGAACAATTACTAACCAGGATGTGTACCCCTTTGAGAGGCCTTACTAGATCTGTTTTTGGGGTTAGGGGCACAGACTTCAAACTAGTCTGATGAGCCCTCCTAAAACGGCTTGTTTCCCAATCTCTATTTGAGATAGTGAGCTTACTGTCACTATTGGGATTCCATAGTGATTTTTATCATTTTGGGGGGAAGAAAAAAAGTGCTAACCAGCAAGGTTGAAATGCTTGAATTTTAATTTTTGCCCATTACTGTGGGAACCTAGACCTATGTATTTAAACTCGAGGTCAACTAGGTTCTCAACCACAGACGCACATATAAACCATTGCTAGTTACTTAAAGAATTCTGGAGCCAAATTGTCTTCTCTGAGCATTGTACATCCTTAAGTCTTGGGTGAGTTGGTGTGTGTGTGTGTGTGTGTGTGTGTGTGTGTGTGTGTGTTTACGTGGTCAATAATCAAAATAAAATTAGTGAGCTGAAATTGCTTTTCATTCAACAGATATTCACTGAGTGCCCTCTCAGTACAAAGTGCAGTGGTGAGTAAAACAGGGCCCTGCTCTAGAAGAATTTATGATAACTTTCAACCACTGGACAAGAAATCTCTAATTCATTTCTGTAGCATTCCCTACATTGCGTGCAGACACAAGATAGAATTGCAATACGCATCTGTTACGTCAACAAACCAGTGATCTTATTAGGTCTTTTCTATAGCATGTGGATATTGAGGTTACTGTTTTCTCCTGAGGCAGCTTTCTTGAGGGTCTGTCAATTTTCTTTTATGTAGCTAGACATTCTTTCAGTTGGTGAACTTACCCTGCTCTTTCTCCATAGCTATGTTAAACTCCCTATCTCCCCTCTTCCCATGCTTCTCAGCCTGGTTGATTTCTGTTCACCCTTCAGATCCCAGCTCAAAGACCACTAACCTATGGAAGTCTTCCTTGACATGTGCTGCAGACCCTGTCTTCTGTGTGAACAACCTAAGTCCACTTCTTTGCTCGTACTGTCTCATGAGACCATGTTTCTTTCACTAAGGATTCTTACACGCGTTTGAAATTCTATAGTAAGAAATGCGATTATGTCTTTAGGGTGTCTCTTTAACACTGCACCAGATAGAAAGCACAGCAAAGACAGGCAAAAGTGCCTCCAGAAGTTCCTCCAGTGTTCCTCCAGAAGTTCATGCCATCTGCACACAGAAAACACTCAAGAACTATTGAAGTGAATAAGTAAATGGTAGAGTGAGGTTCTCTTATCAATACAAGAGCTGACAGGTAAGGTGTCAAGGAGTCACAGAGATTTAATAGCAAAGGTGTTTACTTTTTCAAAAATTTATTTATTTATTTATTTATTTATTTATTTATTTATTTATTTACTTATTTATTTATTTTGAGAGAGAGAGAGAGCACATGCGAGTGGAGCAGGGGCAGATTGAGAGCGAGAGGTAATCCCAAGCAGGCTCCATGCCATCAGTGCAGAGCCCCACGTGGGACTCAGTCCCATGAACCATAAGATCATGACCTGAGCTGAAATCACAAGTCGGACACTCAACCGACTGAGCCACTCAGGCACCCCAAAAGTGTGTACTTCTTGTCAAAAAAAAAAAAAAAAAAAAAAAACAGGACCAAAGAAGTGAAAACAGTAGTAAGGGGACAGTCATTCTCCTTGGTCCTTGCCCCAGAAAAATAAACAGAGTGGCATTTCTGTGGCATAAATGATGTTCACTGGGCACCGTTTTACCAACCACGCTCTGGTGCTGGTGGAAAGGTCAGGCTTGGCAGTCAAGCTCTGGGAGTACTCTTCTCATCTTACCCCTTTGCTTCCGCCCTTTGACAAATGGAAACATCTCGATTGACAAGCGGGGAAAGCAACTTCACACCATGCTTTGGAGAGTAGGCTCAGGAAGCACACTGCCTGGGTTGAACTTTCAGCTCTACCTTGAATTAGTGGGAAAGTAGGAAAAGATCTTCCCCACTCTGGGCCTCAGTTTCTTCATATACGAAATGGGGATGCTAACAGAACCAGCATCCTGGGCTTGTGCAGAGAATTAAAATTCACTAAGATAAATTAGGGGCCTTGGTTATATCTCAGTGTACCTTAAATTCTCAGTTTTACTAGGGCTCAATTATTATTAGCTGGATTGAGAATGAAAAGGGAAACATGAAGACTAGCATTTCTAGAAAACCTACTATGTGTCAGAAATTGCCAAAAGTATTTTCAGTCAGGTTAATCCTTATTTAAGCCTCACTATGGTCACAAGAGGTGGTTAAAACTTAACCAGAATGAGATTGGAGTAGACCTTGCCAATTTTTACAAAGAGACCTTCTAGTATCTAGTTCTCCTGCTGTGGGAATGTTGACTCTTTAAGGAACAGAAATAGATTATATCTTGCTGGGACTATTTCTCAGAGAATTTATGGTTAAAGGAAATTCCTTACAATCCATCTAGACAATATTTGTATCCATGGCAAGTCTCTCCACTTTGAAGGCAATAGTCCTTCAGCGTTCCCCATGCACCACCTCAAAGAATATTGAACTTAAATCATTCACACAGAGAAGAGCCTAAAACTTGGCATCACAGGGTCCTGGTGGCTTTGGGACCTTAAACCAGTTCCCTAACTTCTCCGAACTTCAACTTTCTTCCCCTTCCCCTTCTTTTTATTCTTCCCCTTCTCTTCTTCTTCCCCCTTTCCTTCTCCTTCTCCTTTTGTTTTTTATTTTTAAGTATTATTTATTTTGAGAGAGATAGAGAGAGAGCAAGTAGGAGTGGAGCAGAGAGAGAGAGAGAGAGAGAGAATCCCAAGTAAGCTTTGCACCATCCACTCAGACCCCAATACAGAGCTCAAACTCATGAATCACATGAGCTGAGCCAAAATCAAGAGTCAGATGCTTAACCAACTGAGTCACCCAGGAGTCCCCTTCCTTTTTGCTTTTAATGGGGATAGTAAATGGGGAGTGGGTTATAACACCACCCTTATCTGCCTCCTAGCATTGTACTGAGAATGAAATCAATACCACTCAAAGCCTGGTCCATCCACAGACTACCGTCTACCCTACAACCAGCATTCTCAGCCCAGACCCACTGAATAGGAATTTCTGGGGGTGGGTCCAGGAATCTCTTTTAACAATATTCTTCAAGATGATTCCTCTGCATGTTAAAGCATTTTATAAAGTGTAAAACATTTATGCAAACATAAATATGTTCTATTCCTGTCCAACTGACCTGACCCACATTCTACCTCTTCTTCTCCCTGCTTCTTTCCTCAATCCCTCTTCTCTATTTTTCACTGTCTTCATCCACTTCACTCCCTCCTTTTCTCAACAAGCTGAAAATACTTTGTCTGTAGAGAGCTTGTACCCTTCCAAATCTGGGTTCTGTAAATACTAGGTGTTGAAACGATGTTTGATGAATGGATGCATGGACAAATTACATCGGAAATCCAAAAAAGTTAGTATTTTTTTTACAGACTAAATCTTACTCATCTACATAATGGTTTTCCTCCAAAAAATCTCAAATTCTTTCACATGCACAACCCTCATGTATCATTACCTGCATATGATCTTACTGAAGCAGGTACAGGTGGATCCCACCTTCCCACCCCACCCTACCCTACCCCACCCTGCCCTATCCCCAGCCTGACCAGATGCTGATATAGAAACAGATTGTTTGGATGCTTGCCTCATAACACAGAGGATGGTGGAAGAGTCAGTATTAGAGACTGGTGGGCAGATGTCCCAACCCCTGATCCATTGCCCTTCATTTCTAGGGTCCTGGATTTAGAAAGAACATAAGATGAATTCCAGCTCTGCTCTCTTTAGCAGTAGGGCCCAGGAAAAGATATGTAACCTCTTTCTACTTGCATGCTTTGAGGCTTAAATTAAAGAGCATTTGTATAATGCCTGGAGCATAGTGAGTACTTGGTAAATATTACATCTCCTTCCCCATGATCTTTTGGGCTGGCTCCTGCAAATATTATCAGCAAAATGTACTTGGCTTCATTTAAACTATCTTGATTAAGGGCAAAAGAGTATAGCCCTGCTCTTTGATCTGCATTTCTTCAACAGCTGGGGTTGAGAACGTGTGTAAGCTGAAAATGAAAAATACAGCCAGTCCAGGTATCTCAATATGCATTCCTTGGATTACTTGCATCAGAATCCCTGAGTGTTTGTTAAAAACACAGATTCCCACGTCCTACCTAAGAACTACTCAAATCCCAAGGGGGTGGATCCTAGATTTGTATTTTTTGCAAGCATGCCAGACGAACTTTATACCCACTCAACCATTGCATTCGTTCATCAGGTATCAGCCTTGACTGTACCATAGGAAGAATTGGTGAACTTTAAAAAAAAAATAGTGAAGCTCAGATTCCTACCCAGAACAACTGAATAAGAGTATCAGGGTAGGAGGGGGCATTGAATGAGGGGAAGGACGGATAGAGGAATGAAGGAGAGAATAGCAGCCAACCAGATCTCTTTTGCCCTCTAATTAATCTATTAGCATTTAAATTTGTCTGCCGTTGGTGAAGGCAAAAAAAGGCAAGAAATTATATAAATATACTTGTGAATTTTTGCCCTAAATCAAGAGCATAACCTCAGCTTTTGAAGGCATTTTGAAAAGAAACCCTTTCTCTTTCTTTCTATAGAAGAGTCCCCGAAGGCATAGGCCAAAAGGAACTGAAGGCGAGGTTAAGATTCTTCCCTAAGCTGCCTTCTAACAAAGAAGCTGTCCTCACATGACCAACGTGCACTGCTGCCCAAGGAACACCTACGTAGCATTTAAACAGTCTGCACTTTTAATTATTAGACTAACATTTTGTCAACTGTCAAATGCAGGGAAATAGTTTTATATCATCCCATTTCTATGCAACACCTTTATTGATATTCATGAAGTGAGTTCCTCCAGCAGTGTCTAGACTGAATGTCAATAGGGCCTGCTGAGGGAGATACTTTTCACGGAGGGAAGATATTAATAATGGAATTCAGAAATTATTTTTAATTTTGGCTTGATAAAGGATTAGATGGTACAAGACCACTGTGCCCCCTTAATAGCCTGATGCATAAATAAATGTAGCCTGGCCAAGTTATTTTGAATATCAAAGATGAGAAATGATCAACTTAGCCTCGTTCACTTCTAGCTGGTATCAGCTTCATATTTTTACAGGCCAAAGTCCAGTCTTCTGTGTCACAACAGAGAGTTTGGGGCTTGTGTCCTTTGCAAAAGGAAGGGTGAATTTGGGGAGGAAGGCTCCCACTTTTGTAAACCGGAATTGTGGAAAAGATAGAAAAATGGGTTTTGCAGATATTCTTGGCAATAACTTGCATCTCACAAAGAAAGAGGCACGTGGGCATGTCTCTCAGAAAACCATCCGAGCTTCATAGTGGGAAAACAGGACAGAGCGCTGCTGCACATTTAGGGATCTTAACAAAACCTTACCATTATGGAGCAAGTGCCACCTACTCTGCTAAACCCTTCCCAAGCTTTTCCACACTTAATCCCCCACCAGCCCCAGGAGATAACCCCCAGTTCTCACCCCTGATTTTATTGTTGGTTTGTGAAGACCTCTGATCCAGAATGTTGAGTTAGTCACACTGCTTAGTATCAGTATGGCACTGTTTTAACTACTTCTCTATACAAGGACTCCTTTCATTTAATTGATTTATTTGTCCCTTTTTATCCCTACACCCCAGTCCCATTTCCTTCCCATCCCACAGGAAACCATTCTATTGTATTTATACGTGTGTTTTGTGTGAATGTCTTCTTACATGATGTGTAATGTATGAATGGTAATGTTATAGCTATTTCTTACTGTTTCAACTAGAGCTGTTTTTAAGCTCCATTGGTGTTGTTCTGTGTACCTCTAACACAAGGTATATATATCAGCCTGATTTTCCAAGATGAGGGAACTGAGGCTTAGGAAATAAACTACATTGCCTGGCACGGTATCACATGGATAGTCAATCGTGGGGTTGGTCTCCAGCTCAGTTTGACTCTAAAGAGTAAACTCTTGGCCACTCTGCTTTCCTTTGCTTCCCTTTGAAAACTTATGTTTGTTTTTCACATTGACTCTGTGAGGTTCGGAGAGTTAAGTAGCTTGGCCAAAGTCACTCAGCTACTTAGTAGCAGAGTTTAGATGATGACTCGGGTCCGTCTGCCTGCTGACCCTGTGTGCTTTTCAGTTTTTATCTGATGACCTATTAGTGCTAGAGTCTTCTGAGTTAGTGCATTCTTTAGGCTCCTTGCTCTGCATTTTATTCTTGTTTAGTAGACTGGAGGAGAAGTATACCTATCCTTATCAAATAGCACAGTGAGGGGAATGAGACGTCTAAGAGGAGAGAAGACTACTGAATTGTCAGTTACATTCTCACCGTGGCTGGCAATGAGTGATCGCCACCAGTGATCAGTCCCATCGGAACCTATGGGGCCAAGGAAGACTATGTGTGCAATCTCTCCTCTCCAGAGAGATTTCTGCCAAGGTCTCATGCTGAAATGATGAGACACCTATTGAGTTCTTTCTCCAAGGCTGACATGGCGCAATAAGTTTGGTGACAGGAGGTTTTCCTTTTTCTAGTTGCCCTTGGACTCTTTGTGGCTTTTTCTACTGGGATTATGTAAAGCTCCATGTATACCTTGGCCTGCAGCCCTCAACTGCATTGCCCTTGCTGGTTAGCACTCAAGCAGAGTGGAATGAAGAATCTATTCCCCTAAATAACTTCTCCAGATCAGGTCTAGGTCACTAGACCTGGGTCCGGCCTCGTGGACCAAGGTTCTTATACCTAAATTAACCTATAGGTATAAAATGTGTATCTGTACACTTTTACAACTCTTGTCTTCAGCCACTTAACAGCCAGCCAACCATTTGGATGGGGCATCTTTCTGGCCATCAAACAAAGGGGAGCAAAGACATTGAAATTCTCAAAAGTATCGAGTGGAGTTTTCTTATTCTGATACGAATTCGAGGGGTCGTCTTGTGTGGGAAAAATGTGATGAATTTTATAGTGAAACAAAATAAATATCTCAGACTCGCTTCTTCTTTCCAGTGTGACCTTGGGCAATTTACTTAACCTCTGGAGTATTTCCTCAAACATGAACTGGAGACAATGAAATCCATCTCACAATGCTATTATGAAATAATATGAGAAAATGTATATAAAATACCGGGCACATTATCAGGCATTCATTGAATGTTAGGTCACCATCAGAAAAAAAGAGATTGCAAATATTTTGGTACCTTAGCTCATTTTAAAGATTTTTTCTAGTTGAAGTTAAATTATAGATTGTTTTTTTCCTTTGCCCTTTCAGTTCATTTTGGTAGAGGACAGCTTAGCTGGGCCTTGCAGCGTTTGGAAGGTCATTCTGTGCATGAATTTGTTTTGGCATTTATTTCTGCCTTCTTTATTTTATTTTATCCACTGCCAAGGGGGCATTTTGATTGGCATGGGGAGCCAAGTGAAACAAAACACTCCCTCCGAGGGATATACATGCAGGAGCTCTGTGAGAATCGCCTCCTTTCTGTCTGATGAGGGCTGACTTTCTTCCCCTTCACTGTGTTTCTGAGGGATTTTTGATGTTTTCCTGGCCCTGTCAATTTCATTCCTTGCCTGCCTCATTCACCAACACCACAAGGCACTATCAGCTCAGACCCAGAAACATGATGCCAACGTTGTAGAATCCATTTAGACATGGTAACGTCTAGTCCGACGCTTGCAGGGGACTATAACTAAATTTATTTCAAAGCCTAAAGGGAGAGAAGGGTTTCTCTGCCTCTCTGGTACTTGGTTTCATTACACAGCCTCTTTCCTAGTGATGGGAATTTTGTTCACTGTCCCTTGAAAGATATCAATCACCTGAGCTCACCTGTTCCCATTAGCAGTACCTTTTGATCAGTGGCTCTAGAATGGATCATCTGAAAATTTCAACTGCCTGAAGCAGAGCCTCTTTCAAGTCATCTAGGGATGAAATGCATTATTCAATAAGCCCTGTCCTCTCCCGCACCCAAAGAAATTCAGGAGAAGCAGTGACTGCTTTAGAAGAGAATCTGAGAGGATCGTATGTTCATAAGAAGCACAGGTTATGCTTCACACTGCAGAATCCTCAAGAAGGAAACATCTAATAAGCACCACGACAACTTAGAGTAAGTTGGTGGGGGTTGAAACCTCAGACCTAGAGCACTGTTATTTCAGCATATGGTTCCTCACCGGCAACCCGTAGACCTGGGAGCTTGTTCCAAATATAGGCTCCCTCCCCTCCCCCTGGAAGATTCTAATTTTGAATTTTGTATGTGGAGTTCTAGAATTCTCCAGTGATCCTGATGGACACTGACACTTGGGAATCACTGGAGTAGAGAGTCCATATTCTTTGCTCAAGGACCATATATTAGGTTTCTTTGTAAAATGTAATTTAATTTAATTCTAAATAAGATTAAAGAAGTAAATAAATAAAACAGCTGCCAGAAAGCGGGATAACTCAGAAATAAGGCAGATGTGGTTTTAATTTTTAGTTTCTTGCCTGGAATGGTCATTCATGTAGTTTCCCAAATGATACCTGCTTCCCTCCCTCTGGGAAAAATGGAAGCATCATACTTCTTTGGCCTCTTTAAGTCAGGCATGGCCAGGTGGGGCTTTGGCCAATGAAATGTTGAACAGTGGTGTCGGATGACATTTGAGAGGGGCTTGGTCTGTCAGCCTAGGTCTTAGGGTGACGGTGGCGAGCAGAGAAGCCCTTCTAAATCAGCCTGGGTTGTAGAGAATGAGTTAGGAAGAATTGTTCATTATTTTAAGACACTCGTTCTGGGGATTGCATTTTACTGCAGCAGAACCTGGACTACCCTGACTTACAAACACTGACTTACTGTGTGACCTGAGCCAAGGTAGTTTAAGATCACTGAGACTCATTATCACCAACATTAAATGAAAAATGCAATAACACAATTGAGGGTTGTTGGAGGGTTGAATAAAATTGTGTAAAAGAGTCTTGTCTAGTTCCTGCGGCATAGGTGCTCAATATGTATCGGTTTCTTCCTTGTCCCCACAGTCCTGCTCACCACAGTGTGCATACTTTTGTTTATAAAGAATAAACCTTCATAATATTTTTAATATGGCCCTAGTAATACCGTAAGTAGCATAACAATTTTCTACAAATAAGTAAATTAAGAGTTTTGAAGGGACACTTAAGAAGATGTAAACATGTATTCTGTGTCATCAAACAACTCCACGAATCAGTCAGAGTCACAGATTCTTGAACTTGGGACATACATTGAAGATGGGAGGTAACCATGCCATACTTCCAGATTGGCACACAATGATAAATAACACAAATCAGACAATCTCTCAGTCTTTTTTTTTTTAATTTTTTTTAACATTTATTTATTTTTTGAGAGACATAGAGACAGAGGATGAGCAGGGGAAAGGCAGAGAGAAAGGGAGACACAGAATCCGAAGCAGGCTCCAGGCTCTGAGCCGTCAGCCCAGAGCCCGATGCGGGGCTCGAACTAACAAACCATGAGATCATGACCTGAGCCGAAGTCGGCCGCTTAACCAACTGAGCCACCCAGGCGCCCCTCTCAGTCTTTAAGAAGCTAATGGTCTAGTTAGGGAGTCAGAAAAGCATCAGAATTGAGTAAGCTTGTATAACAATGCAAGTGCTATAAAACAAAAATGCACAGACAGCAAGGGGAGCACAGGAGGGTGAATGATGACTGCATGCAGGGAGCCAGTATTGACCTCATGGAGATTATATTTAGTCTGAGCCTTAAATGACAAGAAGATGTTATGCAGATGCAGGAGGAAAGAAAAAGCACTTCAAGAAGAGGCAAAGACAGGAATAAAAGTATGAAGATCCATGCTCTGAAGAACAGCAGGTCATAGGATCTAGGAGTTAAAGAAATAGCTATCAAATCATAGGAGATGGGGTGTGCAGTCTAACTTAGGTCAGACTGTGATGTTTGGAAAGCTGGTTAAAATTCAGACTAGAAAAGTGATAATCAAATTTGTGTTTGGGGGCAAGACCTCAGGTAGATAACAGGAGACAGGGAACACAGATGATGGGTTCCTAACCTTGAGTGTGACAGTTACCCAGGAAATAGAGACAAAGAGTTAGGCTCAAGGGCTAAGTCTGTATAAAGTCAAATTGATTATGGAACATTATAACATGGTTTATAACTGAATGTGAGAGATAAAAAAAATTTAGGGGCACCTGGGTGGCTCAGTCGGTTGGGTGGCCGACTTCGGCTCTGGTCATGATCTCACGGTCTGTGGGTTTGAGCCCCACATCGGGCTCTGTGCTGACGGTTCTGTGCTGACGGCTCGGAGCCTGGAGCCTGCTTCGGATTCTGTGTCTCTCTCTCTCTCTGCCCTTCTCCTCCTCACACTCTGTCTCTATGTCTCAAAAAACTAAAATTAAAAAAAGAAACGCTAAAAAAAATGTTTAAAAAAATTTTAAATACTATTAAATTTTCTAACTGAAGCAAATAAATGAATTGTTGACATAAATCAAGACAAGGAACACAGGAGAAAAGAAAAGAGAAAAGAAAAGAAAAGAGAGAAGAGAAGAGAATAAAGAAAAGAAAAAAAGAGAAAAGAAGTGAAAAAAGAAGAGAGCAAGGAAAAGAAAAGAAGAAAAGAAAAAACCTCTCAGGTTAGGAATAATATAAATCTGGTTTGGGCATTTTTATAAAATTGTTATATAAAAAAGAATATATAAAATATATAAGCAAGTTATGAATCATAATAAGGAAATGAATACTTGTGAACTCACTCCACAAAGAAAGATACTTCTGACACTGATGGCACCTGCGTGCTTCTTCCCAACCCCATCCCAATATCCAGAATCATTCCCTTCCCTTCCCTCCATAGTTTTGCCACTTGTAGATATATTCTCATACAATAAAATGCTACATTTTTCTACAGCATGTAGCATCCTGCCACAATTCTTTCACTCAACATTATTGTTATTATTTTGAGATTCATCCAAGTTTATTTGCGTAGCTTTTGTTTACTCATCTTCCTTGATGTATAACAGTATATTGACTGACTATTACAATTTATCCCCACTTCTTTTCATGCCCTTAGATTATTTCCAGGGTTTTCCTTTTAATTGCAAATGATGCTGCTATAAATATTCTTGTCATATCTCCTTATCTTAATAATTTTGATTTTGAGGAGCATATTCAGGTGTTCTAAAGCAAGAGAACCATCTGAGCTAATATAGGAAACTAGAAATCTTTGAGGAATAGGTGGTATTAAAGGCCCCCGACTTGATCACTATGATTCTGTATAAGCGTGGAGAAGGCAAAGCTTGAGAATCAAAATCCTCACAAACACTCACAACTACGATCTGAAGGTATGTGCATTAAATTGGCTATCTAAGAGTAAGAGCCAAATCAAGAGTCATATCAGGGAAATCATTAAAGAGACACTGAGGGAAAGAATGGTCTATACTCACAAAAGCAGAGAACACTGGGATGGATTTGTTTATTGTGGCACCAGTGACATAGAGAAAGACAGCTCATCCAAGAGACGAGGAGAAAGACATAGAGAGAATGCAAGATGTAGAAGCATTCCCAGGAGAGTATATTAGTGCTGATATACGCTTGTTTGTTAGAAGGGGCCAGAGTTAGACCAGGAAGCTAAGGAGGAAGGCTCGTTCAAGGAAATGTTTTTAAGACATGACCACATTTAGGGACGCCTGGGTGGCTCAGTCAGTTAAGTGTTCAACTTTGGCTCAGGTCATGATCTCACAGTCTCTGAGTTCCAGTCCCGCACTCGGCTCTGTGCTGACAGCTCAGAGACTGGAGCCTACTTCAGATTCTGTGTCTCCCTCTCTCTCTGCCCCTCCCCCACTCATGCTCTGTCTTTCTCTCTCTCTTGAAAACTAATTAAGCTTTTAAAAAAAAGTCATGAACATATTTATGGATGCAGGGGAGAAATTTTCTATTTAAGATTTCTGGGAGAAATGGATAACTTGGTGTAGCGATGTCTTAAAACAGCAACACCATTAGAGAAGATTTATGGCTTGCCCTCCACAGACACTCTCCTAATTTCTTTATATTTAGTCTTCATGATAATCTTAAAAGAAGGTATTTTATTATTTCTCTTTTTATTTAATACCCAAGCTGCTTCATTCAGAATAGATGGCAAGGGAACCAAATAGAAGAGAGAGAGTTAGAAGGCTTTGCAAAAGCATCGGCTCAAGGTGGTAGTGAACTGAATGAGGAGCGAGTGGTAAGAAGAGGTTGAATTTGACATTACTTTTGAAGCAGAGCCAATCAGGTATTTAATGGATCAAATTGGGATGCCAAGGAGAGAAATAAAAGACAACTCCAAGCTTTCGGGGGTGAATAACTAGTTGGACGGAGTTATTATTTACTGAGATGAAGACTACGGTAAAACAATTTGGGGAGGAGGAAGAGAAGTGAGGTTTATAGTATGCTAAGTTTGAAATGCTTATTAAACATCCGAGTGTAGACAGTGAGTGGGCAGCTGAGTGGGTAGTCTAAGCTGGAGATAATAGAGGTGAGAGTCATTGGTGTATGGATAATATTTACAATCATGAGACCAGATAAGACCACCAAAGGACTGAGCCTCTGAGAAGAGGTGATGTCTAAAATTAAGCCCTGGGTTAGAAAAGATGAGGAGGAATCAGGAAAAAAAAAATTGAATTGGAGGAAGCATCCAGGTAGGAAATGAACAAAAGGAGTGGTTCCAGGGAACAAAGTGAAGAAAGTAGTTCAAGGAGAAGGAGGAAACTGACTGTTTCAAAAGTTTAAATGCAAATATGAAGAGAAGTAAGAAATGAACATTGGATTTTGCAATGGCCAATAACAAAGTTGAATGAGAGTCTCAATTTCTCCACTCTGATGACTGATACTTCCAAAATAACAGAAAAAAAGGATTACATTCAGCTCCATGGAAGCATTCTTTTTCTCACGTAAGTCAGAACCTTTAGTTAGTTCATTAATCAGAATAGTTGTTGTTTGCTAATCTTTTGATGCAGATCCAGAATTTTCTTTGTGTAGATGTAACTTGCCAAAAAGCAAATATTTGAGTTTCTGTTTCCTTAAATTATGGGAGGAACTTGAAGACACCTACAGCAATCTGAGTGCAGAATATGTTTGGATCTCGACAACCCTCTCCAAATCTTCTACGACTCTGTTGCTCACACCTATTTCAACAGAACAAAATAAGGCAAATCACTCTCGTCCAGTCTTTCCAAAAAGCTTTACTTAGTTTTTATCAAAACCATTCTTTTTTTTTCTGCTCCTATCTTATCAATTTAAAACAGTAAGTACAACATGAATACACAAGCTTGAGAACAACCTGTGTATTGTTCTGTCTTGAAGAGACTGGAGGGGGTAAAGGAGAACTTGAGATGAGCTGTTGGCCAGCCTGAGTATTGAATTTGCTGTGGAAATCTGCTAGCATGTTCGATAGCAGGAGAACAGAATGTTGTTAATTTCAGGAGAAAGAAAATGGAGTTTATTCAGAAGATACCATAAATGTTAGAGCATAAATTATGCTCTAACATTCTTCACTCTGTTTTTTTTTAAATGTTTATTTATTTTTGAGAGAGAAAGAACACGTGTGCACAAGCAGGGGAGGGGCAGAGAGAGGGAGCCCGAGGATTCAAAGCGGGCTCTGCGCCGAGAACAGAGAGCCCAATGCAGGACTGGAACTCAAGAACCATGATGAGATCATAACCTGAGCCAAAGTTGGAGGCTTAACCAACTGAGCCACCCAGGCACCCCGATGCGCTAACATTCTGATTTATAAAAGTGAGAGGGAAAAATCAGCAACAATAATTTTATTGTCATTACCTTCCCAGTATCTCGTGAAACTTAAATCTAATCTTTTTACAGACCCTAAGACTTCCTCACCTCTTCCCTCCTATGGGAAGCCTTTCACATGCCAGATATAAACCCTCAGGAAATTTGACTAATGTGTTTCTCAGTTATCATTTCCAGATCATTAGATAGTTCCCAGTCCCTCTCTCTCTTATTGCACATTTTAGGTGGAAGCTTCTGGAATGCAAGCTCTAAACTAGTCATTTTTCATAGTGGTCACAAAGACATGGTAAAACTTTAGAACGTATATTTCATTATGTATATTATTTAAAAAAAACTAACAGATGTCCACATGCATTTCATGCTTTATACAATATGAAACATTCCCACCCTCCTCATTGATTCATCTAACGAATAATAAGTAAGCAATTTCTGTGTGCTTAGCACAATTATCTACTGAGTTAGAGACAAGAGAGAAGGCCCTCTGAGACAGGGCCTGAAGTCTAAATGTAAGAAACAAGCATACTTGTGATAGAAAGGAAGAACATTCTTCAGATTCCATACTGGGAATGAATGGAGCACGTTGGAGACACGGAAACAAAGTATACTGAGTGACCGGAGAGGGGCAAAAAGTGAGGATGGGTGGGAGGAAGAAGAGGCAGGGCCAGGTAGAGACCGATAAAATTTTCTACTTTATTCTAAGGGAAAAAGGGAGGCTTTGAAGAATTTTAAGGGAGAGAATGATGTATTCTGACTTCCATTTAAAAGTTCATCCTGGCTGCCAATAGCAGAATGACGGAAGTAAGATCAGTTGGCAGACTAATGTGAATTAATCTCACAGACATGATGTTGAAAAAAAAAGCCACACATGAGAACATACATGCTGTAGTATACATTGATGTCTGCACACGATAGGTATCCGATACTCTACACATTGATTTGTATGAGGTTTGCCAGTAGTTCAGGCAGGAGAGGATGATGGCAGGATTGGTGTGGTAATAGTGGTGAAGGAAAAGACCTTTAATATGTGTAATCCTGGTTGTAAACTGTTAAACAGAGAGGGATGGGTGAGTTTATTCCACATGTTATACAAATAAGGAAAACAAGTCATTAGAGTCAAATATTTGCCCCAAATCACATTGCTATTTGCAGCGATTCTAGGTCTCAATTCAGATTACTCCTTTTATTAATTCAAAACCGTTCAGATATATACATTTATAGAAGGACTTTGGCCCAGCAATAAGGGGGGGAAATGATTGCTTATGCAATAAGATGGATCAATCTCACAGACGTTACATTGAGTGGAGGAAGCCAGATACAAAGAGTGCATGTTGCATATAGGTCTACAATAAGAAAACCAAATCTGTGGCGTGTGGTGACAGAGGTAAGAAAAGTGATGATCTATTTGTAGATTCAAGGGGAATGGCAGGAAAGAGCCAGAAGAGGACCATCTGGGGCGATGGAAATGTTCTACACTTTGATCTGTATATGGGTTACATGGGCATATATATTTGCCAAAATTCGTTGAACTGAATTCCTAGGGGAAAAAATGTTCAGAGTACATAAATAATTTCCTAAGTATATAAGTCAAAACATGGCAGAGCTGGGATGATTATCCAAGTTTCTTGAAATTAGGTCATATACTGTCACCCTAAAGCCGTAGACTGTGGGCCCGAAGCTACCAAAGAATCCTGGCTTCTGAGCCTTAGTCAAGTGTCGTGACACACTAGTAACTAGACCAACGCTCTTCTATTTGGAGATGTAGCTAATAAAGCCTAGAACTCATAGATATGTCCCATCTGGATGATGTGGACATCCTTTGAGAACAAGAGACCCTATGCTGAATATTGGAGAATTTTATAGGACTATAGAGTGATTTTTTAGGTCCTGAATTGTGTGAGAAACTGCTCTCCTAAGAAAAGCTCTCAAGATCCAGAATAAGACCAAAAAAACAAGACCGCTTAAAATAAGCCTTGTAACAGAACTGGGTTAGCTTATCAGAATTTAGAGTCCTTCTAATGACACCTTTGACAATGGTGTCCACATGATTGATGCCACAGAGCTGATAATGGGACACGATGCCCTTACAGGAATGGCATTTTGGCAAAACGTAATATCTTCTGACTAACAGTTCATTTTTTATAAGATTCTATTCATGGACTGCATACTTATACAATCTCATTAGTCTGCCATTAATCACTTCCAAGTCTGTCTATATTCTATGATTTCCAAGTCCTGGATTTTCATACATGGAAACAATATGTTAACATTTGTATAGCATTTTAGTTTACAAAGCATTTGGGGCCTGAATCATGAGATAGCTAGAAGAATATGAGGCCGTGGCTCCTTTATCTTACCTACACTTCCGTAGGTGAGCTGGAGTCATGGTGGAGGGACCATCCCTAAGAGGCCCCAGCTCCAATGATTCCTGAACAGTTTAAGAGGGTGACATTTTTGTGGGCATCTAAGCTCTCTAGTAGCATGATTTTGTTATTCCTTCTGAACTAGCTTATACCCCATAATGTCACATCTCACTTTAGAATACATTAGAGAGTATCTATCATAAGCATCATAGAGGCAGAAAACATACTCTTATCTTGCCCTAAGGTATTTGCGTTATATACAAATTTCCAGACCAAGAAGCTCCTGCTAACTTTATTTTTTATTTTTTTTTTTAATGTTTATTTATTTTTGAGACAAAGAGAGACAGAGCATGAGCGGGGAGGGACAGAGAGAGGGAGACACAGAATCCGAAGCAGGCTCCAGGCTCTGAGCTGTCAGCACAGAGCCCGACGCGGGGCTCGAACTCACGGACCGTGAGATCATGACCTGAGCCGAAGTCGGACGCTCTACCGACTGAGCCACCCAGGCGCCCCACTCCTGCTAACTTTAAAAACAGATAGATAGGAAGGCTGAAGTAGAAGAGGATTAAGGAATTGTTAGATATAAAGCATCCAACTTACCAGAAAAAGCACATGGGACAGAACCAGAAAAGTAGGTGTCATTCTGGTTCTTTAAGTTACTGTATTCAGCATGCCTACTTATTTTACTACCCTGTATTAGTTTACTATGGTCGTCATAGCAAGGTACCACCAGTGGATGGCTTAAGCAATAGAAATGTATTGTGTCGTATTCTGGAGGCCAGAAGTTCAAAATCAAGGTGTGAACAGAGTTGGTTTTTCTTTTTTTTTCAAAATTACATTGTGATTTTTTTTCCCAGCTTTATTGAGTCATGATTGACAAATAGCAATTGTGTATACTTAAGGTGCACAACGCGATGTTTTGTTACATGCATACATTGTGAAATAATTACAGTCAAATTAATGAACATTTCCATCACCTCACCTCATTACACCATTTGCGTGCATGTGTGTGGTGAGAACACTTAATATCTACTCTCTTAGCAAATATCAAGTATACAGTCCAGTGTAATTAGCTACAGTCACTACACTGTAAGTTAGATCTTCAGACCTTGGTCATACTGCATAATTAAGCACCATTCTCAAAGACAGACTTTTGTACAAACATCTCTACATTTCCCCCACACCCTAGACCCTGGGAAGCACCATTCTACTCTCTGCTTTTATGTATTTGCCTTGTTTCGATTCCACATATAAACAAGGTCCTATAGTATTTGTTTTTATGTATCTGGGCTATTTCACTTAGCATAATGTCCTCCAGGGTCATTCAGGTTGTTGCAAGTGACAGAATTTCCTTGTTTTTTTTAAAGGCTCTTAATGTTCTATTGTATCCATATACCACATTTTCTTTATCTATTCATCTGTCAGTGGATATTTAGGTTTTTCCTAGATCTTCACAATTATGATTGATGCTATAATGAACATGGAGGGCAGATATCTCTTTGAGATATTGACTTGGTTTCTTTTAAATATATGCCCAGAAATGGCATGGCCGGATCATCCTGTAGTTCTATTTAAATATTTTTGAGGCGCCCCTAAGTTGTTTTTTATAATGTCTTTGCCACTTTACATTCCCACCAACAGTGTATCGATGTTTGTGATCTCTTGTATTTTTTAATAACAGCCACCCTAACTAGTGTGAGGTGGTATCTCATTGTGATTTTGATTTTCATTTCCCTGATGATTAGGGATGTTGAGCACCTTTTCATATACCTGTTAGTCATTTGCATGTCTTCTTTTAAGAATCTGGGTCAGGTTCTTAGCTCATTTTTAAAAGCTGTTTATTTTTCCTGTTATTGAGTCAAGTTCCTCATATATTTTAGATATGAGCTCTTATTATATGTATGGTTTTCAAATACGTTCTCTCTTTTTAGGTTGTCTCTTCACTCTTTTAATTGTTCCCTTTGCCATGTAGAAGCTTTTTAGTTTGATGCAGCTTTAGTTTGCATTAGTTTGATGCAGCTAGTTTATTTTTGCTTTTGGAGCCAGTGCTTTTGGGGTCATATCCAAAAAATTCTTCCCTAGACGAATGTCAGGACGCTTTGTCTGTATGTTTTCTTCTAGTAGTTTTATAGTTTCAGCTTTTTGTTTAATTCTGATACATTTTGAGTTTATTTCTGTATATAGTGTGAGGTAAGGATCCAATTTCATTCTTTTGCATGTAGATATCCAGTTGTCTCAACACCACTTATTGAAGAGACTGTCCTTTCCTTTTTGTGAATTTGTGACACTCTTGTTAAGGATAAGTTAACTGTAAGTGCATAGATTTATTTCTGGCCTCTATTCTGTTCTATTGGTCTATGTATCTACTTTTATGCCAATAACATTGTATTGATTACTGTAGTTTTGAACTCTATTTTGAAATCAGGAAGTGTGATGCCCAAAGTTGTGTTTTCCTTGCTGAAGATCACTTTTCCTATTCAATGTCTTTTGTGTTCACATGAATTTTAGGATAGTTTTTCTTTTTTTCTACTTCTGTGAAGGTGCCCCTGGAATTTTGATATGAGTTGCATTGAATCTCTGGATAGCTTTTGGTAGTTTGTGACATTAATTCTTCCAGTTCAGGAACGTAGGATGTATTTCAATTTATTTGTGTCTCTTTAAATTTTTCATCAGTGTTTTGTAGTTTTCAGCATATAGTTCTTTTACTTCCTTGTTCATATTTATTCCTAAGTATTTTGCTCTTTTTGATGCCATTGTAAATAGGATTGTTTTCTGAATTTCTTTTTCAGAGAGTTTGTTGTTAGTGTATAGAAACACAAATGATTTTTGCATGTTAGCTTTGTATTCTGCAAATTTACTGAATTCATTTATTATTTCTAACAGGATTTTAGTGGATTCTAGAGTTTTCTATATATATGATCATGTCATCTGTAAATAGTTTTATTTCTATCTGTAGATAGTTTTATTTCTTTCCAATTTTAATGCCTCTTTTTTTTTTTAATTTTCTTGCCTAATTGTTCTGGCTATGACTTCCAGTAATATGTTGAGCAGTGGCAGGAGTATCCTTATCTCATTCCTGATCAGAGAGAAAAATATTTCAGCCTTTCACCATTGAGTATAATGTTAGCTGTGGACTTGTCATATATGGCCTCTCTTATGTTGAGGCAAATTTCTTCCTTCTATACCTAATTTGTTGAGAGTTTAATCATGAAAGGGCCTTGGATTTTTATCAAATGCTTTTTCTCTATATATGGAGATGATCAAATATAATTTTTATCTTTCGTTCTATTAATGTGGTATATCACATTTATTGATTTGCGTATGTTGAACTATACTTGAATCCCAGTTGTAAGTGCCACTGGATGATGGCATATTACCTTTTTAATATGCTGTTAAATTTGATTTGCCAGTATTTGGTAGAGGATTTATTCACTTATATTCATTAGGGATGTTGGTCCATAATTTTCTTTATTTGTGATATTCTTCTCTGGCTTTGGTAACAAGGAAATACAGGCCTCATAAAATGAGTTTGGAAATGTTTCCTTTTTGATATTTTGGAAGGACTTGAGAATGATTGGTAATTAATTATTCATTAAATGTTTGATATAATTCACCAGTGAAGCCATCTGGTCCTGGTCTTTACTGGGAGGTTTGTAATTATTGATTCAATCTCCTTACTCATTATTGGTCTTTTAAGGTCTTCTGTTTCTTCATGATTCAGTCTCAACAGGTCATATGTTACTAGGAATTTATCCATTTCCTCTAGATTTCCACCTGGATCCCCAAGCTTCCACTAGGGCAGTTTTGTTTGTGGATACTGTCAAATCTTATTTCTGTGGGGGAACATGGACTGGAGACTTCCTAGTCTGCCATCTTGCTGATGTTACCAAGGTTAGTTCCTTCTGTGGGGTGCCAGGGAAAGACTTATTTCAGGCCTTTTTACTTGGCTTGTAGATGGCCATCTTCCCTGTGTGTTTCCTCTCACGTATGTTTTCAAATTTCCCCTTTTTCTAAGGATACCAGTGATATGTCCCATCTTAAAAACCATTTTAACTTGATTACCTCTGTAAAGATTGCATATCCAAATAAAGTCACATTCTTAGGTAGTAGAGCTTAGGACTCCAACATATCAATTTTGGGGGACAGAATTCCACCCATAGTATATTTTGATAATTTGTCCTGAAAAACTCCTAACTTTAACTTTTCTTATAGTGGAATTCTAATTAAAGCCTCAAAGTAAAATATTCAAGTATAAAACTTCTTTTCTGAGTTCAAATCCTGACTACACCACTTACTAACTTCATGACTTTGGTCACATTACTTTTGTACATTGGTTTCCTCATCTTAAAAAAATGAACCTAGTAAAAGTACTACTTTCTAAAACTGCTATGAGAATCAAACACGTTAATATCTTTTAAGTTCTCTGGAAAAACAAAAACAAAAGCACAGCTTGGTACAAAGTGAGCTACAGATCCAAATGTAATCCAGATCAGAAATGAGAAATTTGAATTTCAGTGGAATTCTCCCCTACCCCTACGATCCACTCCATATCTTTATCAAACTGGGAGATAATAGTTATAGTTTAGACTCCTGGCAGCACCGTCAACCCACAGTTAAGTTGGGATCTTCTAAAGAGAAGAGAAACTAAAATTATTTCAGGACCTATAGGTGCGAGCTTTTTATGTGCTACGTGCATACGTATATGCTGTCTCATTCCTCAAGGGTTCCGGGTGCACAAATAGTAATAAACTTATTTCAGGGATAATTAAATTGAAAGCTGCCTAAGGTTGTACAGGTTTCGACTCAGACGTTACCTCCAGGTTTATTCTACTCCAAGACCTGTGTTACTTTCTACTAACACAAGTAAACTGAAATATAAGCCACATTTCCCTTTCTTTATATCTCTTATTTGAATATCTAATAGTGAGTACTCTTTCCCTCAAAGTACTTGAGTTGATCCTACACATTTCCTAGAAATTAGATTATAAGTTAATGGGGAAAAAGAGATGGCCAAAGAGATGGTGTCTTAGAGTTTCTGTGACAGATTTTTTTTCTCCTCTCCTATTGAACTATCAATGTGAACTGCCCAGAGAAGCCTATAAGTGCAGGTTTCTGATTAATCTCTTTGCTTACTGCTTGATGCTGACAGAATGGTCCATGGAGGCAGTTTTGTGATGGATGTTTTTGACGATGATAGGAACGCAGAATATTAAGAGACATTTAATACAGTAGAGACATCTGGTCTGTTTTTGCTGTGGAATTAGCAGAAGATTATCATCTCATTGTTATTATCATCTCAGAAATCATTAGAACCCATAAAGTTATCTCTGATTACAGAGGTGGGGAGGGGACCCTGATAGAGGAAAAAAGATTTCAGCCTCACAGTTTAATTTTGGAGAAAAAGTGTTTGCGTTGATCTAGTCTTGATGAACTCCATCTCTTCCAAGACACAGGAGCATTTAGGGAAAGGATGGAAGGAGACAGAAAGGAGTTGAAGCACCTTGGGCTGAATCAGAGAAACCATAGATAAAGGTTCCAGAGTGGTGGCTCAAAGGAAGACACATGTTTTCATGCAGGGGGCCATTCTATAGGAGTACCACATAGGCCCATGAACAAGCAAAGGGGATCCCAAGTAAACAAAAACCTAACTAAAGGAGGAAAAGGCCTCCCAGAAGTCTGGGAAAATGCCAGATGATACTGAGTTTTAGTTCCAACTCTCCAACTCTGTCCCTGCCAAATCTGGGGCGAGGCCCATCTCCTCACTGCTGGAGCTTTTGGGTCTCATTTACAAAGCGTGGGGCTTGGTTAAGAAAGGCTCCCAGGCCTCGGCCACTTCTAACATTCTTGCTGTTGTGGTCTGGCACAACAAATGGGCTTTTTGGTTTGGCTTTTCATAACTGAATTTCCTCAAAAACAGGCAAACATTATTTTTCTAGGGTCTTTCAACATTTAAATCAAGTTCCATATACATGTGGGTACATCCTAGCATTTATTTGGCTGAACAGAAAAACGAAAAAGACATGGTATCAAAAATTCTAACTTGTCAGCCCAGATATAAGAACTATGAATACACTACTCAATCTTTCCCAGACTTAGTTTTCTCATCTGTAAAAGGGAATGATGAGATCTGTCTGCCCATCAAATAGTAGGGGAAGGGAAGATCCTTAATATTACCTCCCAGTTGGCACACTATTATGTGCCAAGGGTGTCATACTCATCATCTCATTTGATTCTTGGGACAAAGAGCCCGGTGAAGTAGCATTCCCTTTCCAATTTTTCAGGTAAAGAAATCAAGAACTAGGAGTAGCTTGGTAACACACAGTGAGGGTGGAGCTAGGATTCCCGGCCACAAGTGGGCGATTCCAATGTTCAGGATCCACTCCAACACAACAGCCATCGGGGACACTCCACAAGGTGAAATGAGCTAATAAGGGCTGACGGTACTCTGTGCATCACGAATGTGCCCCTGACGTACCATCTAGTGAGCATTGGAGCCCGATCTCTGGGGTCAGACTGGCCTGGGTGCCTCTGCCATTTGCAAATGCCATCCTTGGACAAAAGACTTACATTCTCAATTAGCCCGTTTTGTTGTGTTTACATTAGACAACTTAACATTTTTTACCTCATGATTTTATTTAAAGGATTATGATAGGAAGGGTTTCTATTTTCCTGACCTCCTCATTTCCATATAGAGGGAACTCAGTTCAGGTTTTACTCCTGCCTTCCATCTGACCCTCCATGCTTTCACTCTCAATAAGGGGTGACTTCTCTGGCTCAGGAAATGCGGGGAAAGAAATTGGACAGCTCCTCCCTCATCCCTGTCTCTCTCCAAGAAGATCAGTCCTTCTCCTTAGGCACACAGTGTACAGATAGCCCAGGCTCAACCCTGTGGGGAAGGCTCAGTTGACCAGCTGAGCCAGTGCCGGAAGGAGCAAGTCTAGCAAGGACAAGGGTGAAGTAGTTAGGAATTCCATCATGGCTAGAGGGCTAAAGCCATGTACTCAAATCATCCTTATAGGTAATAAAACTGACATCAAAACAAACAAAAAAATATAAGGCTCCTTCTATTTTTCTTGGGCTTATTTCTCATTTGGTTCTGAACGAGGAGACAAGTGTGTATTTATTGCGCCCTTCCTACAGCCTCAACAGATTCGATGAGTTAATATATGAAAAGCATCAATCATAGTGTCTGGAGCATTATCAGTATCAATAAATGTTAACTATTACTATCAGGCTTCCCCATGTGGCTCCTTGGGTTACAGGCACCAGAGGAATTCAAGGAAGGGCAGAAAGAACGTTGGAAGGGATGGCTGAAGGATGGGCCACCGAGTGGCAACATGCTTCACAAACTGCAGTTGACTCTGTTATTTTCTTAGAATAATGCTGGCAATTTGGTTACCCATCAGACTCCAAAGGCATTGCATCCACTCTGATTTTATTCCAAAATTTAAGTGTACTTTGGGGTCTATATGAGGCATAGTAATAGGCCTCATCTTAATTTGATCGGCTAATCTGTGGCTATAATTATTTTCAGTCTATCACAATTACCTTAATAGATAGACCCTAGGCTGGAATCAATTTTGGAACTACATGAAATAGAAGTGAGTACTTCCTGGGGGTCGGGTCTTACTTTGATGCTTCCAAATGCAATGAGATAGAAGATTTAGGACCCCCTGTGAGTTTTATTCTGTCTCTTTATTTCCTGTTAAGAATGGTCCTGCACCACATTCTTAGCTACTCTATTTTCAGTGCTGACACAGGCTTATTTTCATTGTCTGAGAAATCCTGGACCACAAGCTGGCAGAACTCACTGCGATGAAGAAACAAGCAAGCCATAACCTATAGTCAGAGATGGACGCAAGTTTTAAGGGGGGCATGAAGCTTGTACATTTCCCGGACCCTCTTAGGAAAAAGAATACAAAATCGTGAATATAAAATGAGAGGCCCTGGTACATATGCTTCATTAGTCCCACAAGGAACCCACCTCTGTCCGCAGCCCAGGACTTTGTGCGTGACCTGGTGACTGCATCCAATCATCCCTTTTATTACCTCCCCTGGGGCAGAAATGCTGGCCATGAAGCAACTTCCAATCAGAACTATCTTCTTTCATTTGACACACAAAGGGGGAGCTCCTTCTCCAATCTCTTACAAAAACATTAAACAGCAGGTAAGCACAATTTCTGTCGAAAGACAGGTTTCATAGGACCTTTGCAAATGCTACCTAGTCCCTTTCCTTGTTGCAGGATGCATAACGTATCTTTTAGGAATATAAATTCAGTGTCTTAGAACATGTGGCTCAGGATCCGTGTTCTCAGTTACCAATTGCCAAATTAAAAAGGAAAACAAATCCGTTATGTTACTAAGTGAAAGGAACCTATCTGAAATCCCTGCATACTATATGATTCCAACAATATGGCGTTCTGGAACCAAAGGCAAGACTATGGAGACGGTAAAATAATGGAGACGGTCGCCAGGAATTATGGGGGAAGGAGGGATGCATAGGCAGAGCCTAGAGGATTTTTAGGACAGCGAAACTCTTCCAGAGGATACTTCAACGGTGCATATATGTCATTGCGCATTTGTCAAAACCCATACGTACAACACCAAGGGTGAGACCTAACGTCACCTGTGGACTTTGGGGAATAGTGATGTGTCAGTGAATGTTCATTGATGATAACAAACGTGCCGCGCAGGTGCGAGATGTTGATGACGGGGGAGGCTGTGCATATGTGGGGTCAGGGAGCATATGGGAACTCTCTGTACTTTCTGCTCAATTTTGCTGTGATCCTCAAACTTCTCTAAAAAGTAAAATCTATTTAAAACGAAGACAAATCCAGACTTCTGTATGTAAAGACTTTTATTTGAAAGGCTCATCACAAAGGAGGAAAAGGGCCGTTGCCAAATGGAGAATCCTATAACTATAGATCTGCAGGCACCTCGCACCCTCAGGCACCCTTCATAGGGAGGAAGGAACAAGACTAGAAAGAACTCAGTGTGGAAGGGAAATGAATGGGTGGAGGTGGTCTGACTAGAGAGTAGATCAGAGAATGTTTTGCTCCGAGGCCAGCCTATTCCTGGGAGGGGCCATTGAGGAAGGGCTGTCTGCTGGCTCCGACTGAGAATGCACCAAATTTCGGGGGTTTGAGGGGACCAAAACTTGATCATTGTCAGCTTAAGGGGCATTTTGTCCCGATTGTTCTGTGGGGACAAATACCTTAGTCAATCATTTTGTGAAGCAAAGAATGGGAGGTGAAAAGTGTGCGTCTGGTCTCGCCACAGGCAAACAATGAAGGCATTTGCGAACCTCATGTAACCCAACTGGGGAAGGGTGATTCTTTGCGGTAAGCCATTTCTCAGAACCCCAAAATATGGAGGGTGGTTCTGAATCATTGCTGCTTTCCAGGAGCACGAGGTTCAGGTAAAATTCAAAACTGTCACAATGCACTTGTTTGCCAAGAGAAGGAATAATTTTCACACATGGATACTGGAGTCCCCACTCCACACAGTGGGAGACTTTCCCAGAATCTTCTGTGATAGAGCCCTTGTTCCGTCTCACACTATGGGCACTACGGCTTAGTGTCATCATCTATGAAATTCGGCTAATCACGTTCACTCCTCCTGCAAATTGTGGGGATGACGTGAGATGATGCAGAGCCACATATCAGCGAGTGTATCCAACGTGTTATTTCTCTTCTTCTCGGTACTTCCATTGACCGAGCAATATGACCCCAAACTGCCACCAGATAGTGATCTGATCACCAGAGAGTGATAGCGGTGCATCGCTGGTGGCTTCTCTCCGGTCGAAGATTGCCGTGTTGGTGGCAGCAACGTGTTACCTGTTTGCCTTAATTTGTATGAGCTGGAGCCTTTGTGCTTGAGGTTCTCAGATGTTTCCCTTTCATCCTGGGTTAATCTCTATGACACAAAGGAAGAATCCAGAAAAGGGAGCAGGAAGGACAAAAGCAAGAAATCAGGATGTCATATCCTCATGCCAACTAGCCAGAGAAGCAAGGGGAACAACTCTGTAAGCTACAAAAAATTGACAGAATAATCTCAGAGAGAATGCAGATTACCAGCAAGCCTGAGTGTGACCATTAAAAGAGCAAGAGAACACTGTTTGCTTTAACTGCCCCTAGCACAATAGAAGATGCAGGTTTGGGGGGTTTGGGTGCAGTGCTTTTATTTTGGAAAACATAGGTCTTGGCCCTAGTGAGATGGCTTCAGCGACTCAATTAAGGCTGTTCCTCTAACTTATCCTGACATTACACCAGTGAGAAAAAAAAAATGGACTAAATTTCTATGGGCAAGATGACTTTAGGAAGAATATTGTTCATTAGTCATTATCAACATAGTAAGAAGCAATATATTCTAAATGTTTTATTCTGGGTTTTTTTATTTTTTTAATGTTTATTTATTTATTTGAGAGAGAGAGAGAGAGAGAGAGAGAGAGAGAACAAGCGGGGAAGGGCCAGAAAGAAGGAGAGACAGGGTCCCAAGCAGCCTCCACGCCATCAGGACAGAGCCTGATGCGGGGCTTGAACTCACAAGTCATGAGGTCATGACCTGTGCTGAAATCAAGAGTTAGATGCTTAACCGACTGAGCCACCCAGGCAACTCCCTGAATGTTTTATTCTTAATACCTATTGATTAGTTGAACTCAATGTTTCTTGGGTAAAGTTTCTCAAAGAATCTCAAAATCTTATTACAAGAAATAGCATTCGCATTCAGTTTCTGCTATCCAGGAGCCAAACAAGTTGATTTGTGCTATCTCTGCATTTCTGTTCATGGAAATTTGAAAAGTAAGTGACCCTATATCCCAGTTTGCCTGAGACAGTCCCATTTATGCCTGTTGTTCTAGCGTCCTGTCTGGTTTAGCATTTGTCCCATAGTTTTCCTTTTCTGAGCTGAAGTACTATCATTAACGTGCATTGAAATAAGTCAGGATAGGTTTGGTAGTCATCCACTTTTCCTTCCAGCCTCCACCATGGGCTCATATGAGAGTGTGTGAGAGGTGTAGTCAAGGAACAGAACTCTTTATCTTTCGCCGACCTTCTCTGGACTCAACATTTCCAACATCTTCCTACCAAGGTACAGTCAGAGTACTTGCTAATCAAATACATTGCACTGGACTAGAGTGGCTGGATGCAGCAGACTGCTTTAAACTGCCCCTGGTGGAAGGACCACTATCCAGTGCCATTGTCCCTACTGGTCTCCTATCGCACCATTGGTTGTTCCAGATTTTGTCAGTACCTGTGAGTTTGCAAGACCCCATCTGAAGGGTCAGTGGGAGACATAGAGAATTATAGGTTAGGTACACTTGAGATAGAGAGAGAAAGGGGCCGAGGAGAAGAAGAGGAGCCTAACTATCTTACTACAGTGATTTTGGCATTTATCACAGGATCAAAATCTACAACAATTGCTAATTTCGTTGTTTATTAAGTTTTTAAATTTTTCAATAAAACATTTTGACAACAATGAGTTTCTTTAAAAAGGGTGCTCCTGGAAACTTGAAGATTGATGCTGAGAAGAGAGATTTTACAACACGTTAGTTGACATTTACTTTCCATCAGAGGGGCAGTGCCAATATCCCAGACCATGTAAAAATCAAGATATTCAGGTCTGTTGGGGAAGTGTCAGCATCTACTTCAAAATACAGAAGTTATTGTAGGAAGTCTCTGTTCGAATAAGTGGTTTATACATCATTACCAAAAGCCATGACTTTTCATTCAGAGCAAATGGTTCTATTTTCTGTATTAAGTTCACTTATGTTCAATTCCATGCTTTCTCATGCAAGTGTGAAAACTGAAAACATGGCTATAGATGTATCGATTTCATTAGCTTAGCATAAGAACTAGTAAACTAGAAAGTTATGTCAGCTTTATATCAGTGTCCTCAGAAGCTTACAACAGAAAATCCATTAAAATAATTCCAGTAAGCATTTGATTCTTTTATCCAATTCACAGAATAGAAGTGAAGTGTTTGGAAGCGTATTCTGCCAAAAGAGATACTTTACATTACTGTGAATGTTATTGCCAATTCAGTAAAAGGGCTCAGCATTCAAGATAGGATTATTTGGGGGTTTTAGTAATAATATGAATACAGATTTTGAACATAATCTTATCATTTTAACAATATACATACTTAAGAGACCAATGGAGAATTATTATTAATTTTCTATGTGTAATAATGGTATTATATATATATATATGTATGTATATATATATACACACACACACATTTTTAAAAGTAATCTCTTTTAAAATATACCCTGAAATATTTATGAGTGAAATGTGAGGATGTCTGATATTTGCTTCAAATAAATCAGTGTTAGGATGAGCACATCCATTTGGGTACAAAGGAAGGGAGAGTGACTGTGTACTGATGATAGTTGTAGGTGACTGATGGGTGCCTGGTAGCTTATTGAATTACTTTCTGTATTTCTTTAAATGTTTGAAAGAGGAAGGAGAGGAAGGAGAAAGAGACAGAAAGAAAGAGAAGGATTTAACAAGTTTAAAAAGTTTCATGACTAAGCAGATAGTGAATTAAACCACTCAGCACTGCAGTATGAAATCAGATTTTAGGCATGTTGGATCCTTTGAAGAATAACTTAGAAATTCTATCAATTATTCTACAATAAAATTAGACCGTTTTGTAAATAAGTCTTCTAAATTTGGTTGCATTTTGTTCCGAATCAGTTGGAAATCTTTAAATATCCCAAATGCAGTGTCTGTTTCCTAAGACTTTTGCAACTCGTGTTTAGGATAACCCGCATGTTAAAAGTTTTGTGTCATCATTGCCATCCACCTGATGATCATCCTTCCTCATAATTAAGGACCTTCGTGGTCCTCTGAACACCCCTGGTACCTTTACGGGGGAAGGGGCAGTCTCACTAGTTTGAATATGAGTGAAGCGGGAATTTTTTAGCTAAATTCTGGAAATATCTCCCAGAATCCTTTTGAATTGTAGTTATTGTTGTTTCGATTTCACCTGCTCTGATTGTGTTTGGACTTAACACAGTTCTGCAAGAAAACATTAGTTGATTGTTATGATTATGGCTGCTGTTTATAGAAGTAATTTTCTGTAGAGAATAGGTCTCTTCGTCTGATTCATTATTTCAGTGATCTCTAAGAAATATTTCCATTGTTTCACTTCTGAACACAATCTCAAAAAAAAAAAAAAAAAACCATAGCTGAGACATGCAGAAACATCTGTACTTTCACAAAATGCAGACATTAAAACCCCCTACAGAATTATTTACAGGAATTCTCTAAAAGTATTTGCTGAACAATAAACGCATTTTAGCTTATCATCCTATTATTTTTCATCTATTGTTTTAACACATTTTTACTGTGACAAGAAGAAAAAAATGTCCCACTTCTGCTTTATGTTATTAAGAAAATTTTCAAAATACTGCTTAATATCACAAAGTGTAATAAAATTTGTAAGGTATTTGATCAAATATTGAATGATTTAAAAATCACCCCTAAATGATAGAACCTTTCATGTTGTGGATGTTGAAATGTAAATATCTTGTTAATAGCAATGGCTTCATGCTATCTTTGCTGAAGGCACAAAACTCATGTAGGTCAAATTTCATCATGAATGATAGTGGATACAATTTCACATATCAAATAGTCTTCTTGATAATTTAGGGCTTTTTTTTTTTTTCTTTTTACTGACTTCATTTCATGCATGGTTTATATACTTCATAATATGGCTGATGAACCCTTGGTGTCCTTCCAAGTTCTTATTTGCCTGTTGTTTGCATCATTAGTATAATATTCATTCTCTGCAGGAATATCTGAAAAGTACTTATCTTTTCTGAAGTTTAATTAAACTATTGCTAGATAATATGTTCTCTAAAGCAGCCTAACTAGGCACATGTAAATTATACAGTGTTGCAATATGCTGAGAGTAACTGAATGAGGATGCCTCTGGAAACCTCTTCAGATTGTGGAAATTTTCTTCTTCCTTGGGGTATCTTCTCTATTTTCCATGGGAGATGACTGTCTCCCAGATGAACTGAGAGCATCATCACCTACGTGTAATTATATCTAAATAAAACTCAATTCACTTCTTTCTTTTTCTTTTAGGTAGCAATAACTAGAAATAGAATTTCTAAAATTTTCTTTTTGATACCAAGGGATCATCTTTCACTGCTATCTTTGGAGGTCATTGATTTAGATAAGAGGTAGGTAGGTTTGTTTTTTTTTTCTATAAAGGGTAGATAGTAAATATTTTAGGCTTCCTGGGTCACACAGACTATTCTGCAACCCCTCAATTCTGCCATTATCACGTGAAGGCAACCATAGATGTAAACAGATAGGTATGTTTGTGCTCAATAAATCTTTATTAATAAGAGAAGGTGCAGGCCACCTTTGTTCCATGGGCCATAGTTAGTTAAACTTTGATTTAGACGATGAATCATGGATCTAAATTTGGATTAAAAGTTTAGATTCAAATCTGAGATTTGAAGAGCTTTGACTTACAAGGAAGACCTGTGAGAATCTGCAATTTCTAAGAGGAAAGAAGAAGACAAGAGTTGAATGAGTCAGGGCTTGAGAGGCATGGGTGGAAGCAGAAATAAATAACTATGATGCTACTATTTAAGAATTATAAGAAAATTGTGGATGATAACAAGAGCAAGGATTAGGCCATGATAAGAGTGGCTGAAGTGCAGTGAAGGTAAGATGTGATGAATTTGAGAAGGTTGGGAAGTGGATGACGTAATATTTGGAAAGGTGGAGAAGGAATGTCTGAAGTTCCAGAGAGATTATTTAATCTATCCTTCTTGGGTTAACAGATATTTTGAAATTTAAACTTTACAGAGTTTGTGCTATTTGAGAAGTTGGGGAGATAACTAGCTAATTGGATCTTTTAGTCGACACCCTTAAGGCAAGTAAACTCCCCGGGGGGCTGGCCATTCTTCCTTCCAAGGTGCTGAGGAAATAGTGGTAAGATATAACTGGAAAATCTTCCCTTAAAGATTTCTTGGTGCCTGCCCTGCGGAATTTATAATATAAATGAGCAAACAATGTGTACAGATAAATTGTTTATCTGTTAAATGCTACTATTAGTCATCTCAGGCTACCATAACAAAATACTGTAGAGAGGGTGGCTGAACCAACAGAACTTCAATTCTAACAGTTTTGGAGCTGGGAAAACCCATGATCAAGATGGTGGAAGTTTCAGTTCCTGGAAAAGTCCTCTTCCTGACTTCAGTCAACGGCCTTTTCTCTTTGTTCTCAATTGGTAGAGAGAGAGAAAGAGGGAGATTTGATCTCTTCTCCTCTCCTTATAAGGACACTAATCCCATCATAGGGTCCCCACCCTCATGACCTTTTTTAAACCTAATTACTTTCCCAAAGCCCCACATCTAAATTTCATTACATTAGGGGTTAGACTTCACTGTATTAATCAAGGAGGGTAGGCACAAACATACAGTGGATAACAAACTGTTACAGTTAAAATGTAAATATAGATCATAAAATGTGCTAGAAAAAGAAATAAAAATGGTGTGATGATAAAGAGTCAAGCTTGAGAGGATGCTCCCTTGAGAGAGAAGGAAGTCCTTTCTGAGAAGGTGACATTTCATCCAACATTTGAAAGATGAGAAGGAACCACATATTGTTTGGTAGCGATATTCCCAGGCAGGAGGAACAGCAAGAACTGTGGCCCTGAAGGAAGGAAGAGCCTAGCATGTTCCAGAAGGCTGTTGAGGTGGCAGCACAGAGGATGAGAGAGGAAGTGGCATAAGGAAAGGCTGGTTCCCTCGAGTTTCTTGAGACCAACTCCTCTTTTCAGTTTCCATTCACTTTGCTCGTTGTACCCAAGATGGCATCTTTTCCATGAGATTCCATTTCCTCTCCTTCAGGAAGCTGGACTTTGAAGCAAGATTGCATAAATCTGAGTAATAGCTTCTCGCCATGTACCAGCTGCATGCCTTGGGCTTCAGCTTCCTCATGTGTAGAACAGGGATGATGGTATTTACCTCACAGGTGGCTGATGTGTGGAAAGCACTTACATTTGGACCTGTCACTCATGCTGGTACAGCATTCACTTCTATCAAATCTCACTTCGAAAGAGTCACTGCTTTAATAATTTGTAAATAAATTTGTAAATGAAATAGATTTTCATTCCTATCAGGCTCACCATGAAGACTGCCCTTCGCTGCCCCACAACCTCTCATCAAACAGTGACATCAAGAAGCAGCTCTGATCTGTAGGCTTTCTCCCATCTGTCTGGTTGTGGAAGGGTGTGAATGCTAGCATGAGTCTGTCTTGGCCTTTGTCCAAAAATATTTATTTCCATAAATGGCACTAGAAGTCTTGTCTTCAGTCATAGGGCCCCAAGTCGGTAGGGGCATGGAGTATGGGGCAGGAGCCACAAGGATCGTGGTGGCCCCCATGGAACCATTCTAGATGAGAACTTTTCCCTAAGGCATTCACACACTGAATCCTGGAAACCCAGACCCTGAAAAAAAACAGATCAACTCTTTGTATCTGAGAGTTTGTCTTTGACTCTCATCAGCTTTTCGGAGTGTTACGAATTTAAGTGACTGATGCAGCCACTTACTTCTGGCTTTGACCTTTTCACTCTAGTAAGACCAAACTGTTTTTTCGAACTTTTCATCTCTATCTGAAATCCTCTCCCCTCTTGACCACCTTTTTCCCTCTACCCTCAGTGCCTCTAACTAGTATGTCCTGCCCAGGCTGCCATGTTATTACATTTGTGGAATTAGTTTGGTTGGCCCGTCTTCTTGTAGGAAGCCACCCTGGTATCTTCTGGCTTCCTTTGCCCCACCAGGTGTGTTAAGGTCACCTCTCTCTGCACATAACCTCTGTCACATACTATCCTGCACGTAACCTCTGTCACACCAGGTTCTGCACACTCCTGGCTATGTGTCTTTCTTTTCCACCGGAGTCTGTGCTTTGACATCAGGACCCCTGTGACTACAACTTATCCAACTTTAGATCCCAGTTTCTACCACAGCACTTGGAACACGGTCAGTGCTCAGTAAATGTTTACTGAGTGACTGAATGAGTGACTGAAAGAACAATAGATAAATAACTATGTCCTCCCATTTCCTCTGTATAGCTGATGCTCCCAACACTCAGTTCCCAATCCTCAATCCCTGATTATCCCCACAAAACAGTCCACCCACCCACCATCCTTTCTTTTGCATGCTTATCTACCTTTGAGGTGATCTGCCGCATAGTTAGGCTTCTGATTTTAGAAAAGTTCTTTGAGTTGAAACTCCAACCGTCTTCTAGCTTTGGACATTATCTCTGCCATCTTGAGCAAAACAAATCTACTGACTCCTTTATAAAATAATCTTTCCCAGACTTAACATAATTATTTGTTCTTTTTAACTACTTACATTAAGAAAGCTATCCAGTTCCCTGTATATTTATTCACTCATTTAATTAATCCACTCAGTAATTCATTTATTCATCTGTTTGTTCTCTTACTCTGTTGGTCCTTCATTCTGCAAGTCATTTGAATTCCAATGATGGTCCCCGGTACTTTTTCAGAATTTAAAGGGTGACAAACAAAATATCTACAATTTTCTACCTGTTGCTTCATGTTTACAGTTTGATGAGAGAGGCACATTTCAATATGGGGTGATAAATATTTTGATTAGAGAAATGCAGGGTGATACAAGAAGACAGAATGGCACCTAATGCAGATTGGAGAGGCAGGGGATGCCTCCCAGTGAGAATGATATCTAAGATGAAGTTAAGTAGCAGTCAGTAGGGTGTATGGAGGGGCAGGGAGAGTATATCAAACAGAAGACACAATGTGTGTTGAGATCAGGGTATGTGGTGCGGGAAATGGGAGGTAAGAGAGAATAATGGAGTATTCCAACAGGTGAAAGCATAGCATCCACGAAGGAGTTACGTCAAAGAGTTTAGATTTTATCCTGACTGAAACGAACATCCATTTTGAAGTGGTCAGGTTTTCATTACACAAAAATAACTTGTTCCCCCTAAGGAGATGTTTTTCTCTTAATTTTCTGATGACCCTCCTTCTTGATCTCTCCAAATATCATCAAAACCTCTCGTGATGAATCCAAACTAAAAATGGGTTTGGGAACCGAGCCTGAATGTCCCTGTTCAGCAATTCAAGCATGTTTTCTAAGGATGTGCTTTCTGACAGTACGGAAAGTATCTTAGGCTCTCACTTGGGTCCTGGAAAAAGAAGGCACCTGTTTCACGGAATGTCCAGCCTCTTCTAACTTGGCAGCTGCCCTTCCGAGCTGGATGACTTTAGGGATGTAGCAGATTGAAGAGGCTGATGATGCCATTTGGTCAAACCATGTGACTGTTTCCATCAGCTTTATTTCTGCTATGTCCTGTGCCCACAGAGGGGACATGAGATGACTTTATAATTCTTTGGCTATATTAAGATACAGATACACCCAGGACCTTAAAAGCAAGGATATGATTGAAATGTCAAATGGGGACTTAATGACCTAAACTGTGCCCCTCAAAAGCTAATCTCTTGCTACCACCTGTGTCCTCTGGGTGAGGCTTCTAAACAGAGATAACTGAAATCATAGACTTTCAAAAAAGGAAAGTCATGACCCTCTGGGGACCAGGACCAGTGTGGAATGGTATTACTGAGCGAGTGGAGAGGTGAGCTGGCTTTTCTCCGAGTCAAAGCTGCCAATGGCACAAAACTTCCCCATCCTAGTTGGTGCGGGACCAACACTGCATTTCTTTTGTATGATTGCCCTCTGGTTTTACCCAAGCCTTTCTGCTTCCCTTCCCGCCTCTGTACCTCCTCTTTGCTCTATCACTGACTTCCTACCCTTGACTTTTAACCCCATGAGGTTGTTTGCCTTTCCTTCACATTCTGATTTCTCTGGCCTCTCTGTCTTTGGATTCAGACCGTTCTCTCTTCTGAGATTCCCTTCCAGAATGAGTGTGAAAACACTGTGCTTCCATGGAAAACTGCACATTGTTTAAATCACACCCTTCTAGCTTACATGCTTCTGTTTTTTCACTGTCTTTGAGCCATTTACAGCTCTGTCAACTAATAATAATGCATGTAGTTCTTATCTATAGACATGCAAATTCTGCCCAGTGGAGGTGAGACTTCACTTCTCTGCACAAAAGGCCAGTTCTACCTCATTTGCCCATTCATTTCCATATTCTTGATCTATCAGTGCATCTTTTTAGGATTTCTCCCTTGACCTCATACACTTGACCGGTTTCCTCATTAATGAGTTAAATCAAAATCTTTAACACGTGTTCATATGTACATCAGTAGGAATGTCCTGATTTTATCTTTTTTGAAAATTATCTTTTAAGAGGTAATAAACAGATACTGGAGTGAACAGTAAGTACTGAGTTCCTGCTACAGTCCAGAGGGTCTAGATACCAGGCCGTAGGATGGTGTTTCTCCCGATACCATCGTAGTCCGATCATCTGGATTGCAGCAAACTGCAGGTTCCTGGGCACTCTAAGACAAGGGTCAGGAATTCGTATTTTAAGGAGTCAATGCTCAGGAGAGTTTAAGAACCATGGGGACCGCTGATAATACCAACACCTTAAAAGCAACTTGGAGAGATAGACTAAGGTAGAAATAAAAGGTAAAACTGCCGGTGAGAACTGAGACTAACATATAAGTTGCACCTGTAATTGGAACTGCATGTATAAAACAACCCCAAGTAAACCAAAGCAAAATTCCCTGTAAGAAGTGATGGTACCTAAAAGGGTAAGGAGGATGTCACTCACACACCCTACCTCGTGGCCCCGGGTAAGACATCTTATGTGTTTTTAGCCCAGCCCTGGTACAAACATTTACATTAGTAAATAAAATTAATCATAATTTATGTTTACTTCTAAGAGAAAATCAATAAGCCTGTATGCTTTCTATTAGTTGATTAAGATGGCAAAAAGTGCTTGAGTGTCTACCCTGGGGGCATGGCATTAAGAAAACGTCTCTTCTGTTTTAGTGTTGTTTTCTGTTTCATCGCTTTCTTAAATAGGAGCAATGAGACCCAGGGTACAAAATAAAACACACTATCTGTGAGATCGGAATTGTCAGGAAGTGTTTACAGCTACACTTAATGTTACCATTTGACAAGCTTTACCCTCAAAATACTGTGGCGTTAACCAATGTGCTTGGGTCATAGCTTACGATGTCTTCGCAGATACAATGTCAGAAATGCACAATACAAGACATTTCCTTGTGGAAAGTATGAGGTAACGGAAGCCGCGTGTAGCAGGAAGTGCTAAGGAAATACCTGGAAGATATCAATACATGAGATATGACAGTATAAAATGAGGCACGGAAGTGGGTGCCAGGTAAAGTTCAGAAAAAGGAAAAATTGGTAGGGCAAGGCTGGAGTAGAGTCACTTCCTGGAATTGGGGAGAAGCTGAAGTATAAGGACAGTTGGCACGTGTGTAACATCAGATTGGAAGACTTTTCTTGCAGAGGCATTGTGTGTATAAACCCACACGGGAGCCTCGGCTGTGTGCTGCAACGAAGTGTCAGTGAGCAAGAGCCTCTCCCACAAGGACAAAAGCCAAACACTCTTTTCCTGCTTATCACCTGCCTGCAAGCCAGAGGCCAGGTGCAGTGTCTCCTACGGTAGACATCTACCCCACCGTTGGATTGATCTTTCTCGGATAGTGGAGAGAGGGGGAAAGCTTCCCCCAATACCAGATGCCTCCAAACATCTGGATGTGTCGTGTCACGTCTGCTCAACAGCTGGTTTGATAAAGATGTTTTTACTTTCCGCCTCCATGTTAGTTGTCCAGCCCTTCATCAACATCTGGGAGTTCCCAAATCATCGAGGGAGAGAAATGAGCAAACACTCGTGACTGCAGTCAGAAGCCAGTTCTGAGCCCCACGTGGCCACCTGCCTGCATTTAATAGGAAATGACTTTGAGTAGCTTACTGTGGATTGAATCTACAGAGTTGGAAAGTTTCATCCTGACTGTTCCACTCCCTCTTTGTGGGGATTTTATCAAATTTCTCCATTAGCCACATAAAGGACTTTCAGGTTGACATAACCCCCTTAGTTGCTAAGGGGAGACCAGTAGCATGATTGTGGGGCACATTGGTCTAGATCAGGCTTTGCAAATGTGGATAATTAAAATTATTTTTCACACTAATTACACCGAAGAATAGATTTTTTTTCACTCATTCAGATGTCTGCCAGGGGATACATTTTACCCTCTTGAAGGAACCGATTACATTCAAAGTTGTCTTCATTTTGCCTTTCTGATGTCAAATTTTTTCATCTTTCATTCTCTCCGTCCCTGGGGTCTCCTGCCCTTAAATGCAGGCACATCCCTGATACTGGTCACAGAGGCATCATGTATCGGAGACGAATTCATTACACTTTCCCTCTATCTGTTTGCACCTTCTTTTTAGAAGCAAATTAATAAACCCTTTCCGCTCAATCATGCAGAGTGACTTTCTACCCCTCTGAGCCGTTTTGCTTGCTGAACTCCACAACCTATATCTCTTCTACTTCAAGCACTTTGAAAGATATTTTTTTTGTCATACAAAGAGAGCTCTTTCTCAAGGCATATTCATTACACCCTTTTCCTCTATCTGTTTACTTTTATCTTCTTCTATATGCATTTCGTCTTCCCATCTAGACTGAACAATCTTCGAGACCACAGATCTTAATGTGTACTGTTTTCTTCCCCCTTTCCACCCAGGCTGATATGTCCATTTAACAAGCTCAATGAATTTTAATGGATTAATATCTTGGAAGAGGTGGACAGGTGAGGGACCAGCAGGTAGCCTAAGGGATATTTGAGCTGAAGAGGTTGTGACTACCTTGTTCAACATTATATCCTCAGACCTTGAAACAATCTTGCAAATAGCAGTGGGAATGAAAAATATATTGAATGGATAAATAAATGTAAAAGAGAAGTTTCTTAGACATTACCTTCAGGAAAATTTGGGTTTCTCTGGTGAGTAGAGTCATAGCCCCCAAAGATGCCTATACCCTAATCCCCAGTGATAGGGGTGGTGTGATTGCTGGCTTTGCAGATAGGGAAGCATCACAGGCTAAGGGATGCAGGTAGCCTCAGAAGCAGCAAAGTGCGGAGAAATGGACTAGAAAGAGACTGTCCCCTTGGCCTCCAAAAGGAAGGCGACCCGCTTCTTTATGTTAGTCTGGTGAGACCTATGTTGGACTTCTGACATCCAGAACTATAAGATCATAACACTGTGTTGCTGTAAACCACTAAATTTGCGACAGTTTGTTACCGCAGTGACAGGAAACAAATATAGACTATATTCTAGTTCAATTAATATCTTTCTAGATTCTCTGGACCTCAGATCTCTTTTCTGTAAAAGGTTGAAATGATACTTGGACAGTAGAGCACACGTGTGTAGAGTACCTGTTTCCTACAGTGGTCAGCCTTTGTCTAGGCGCCAAATGCGTGTGAGGATTAAATCAAAGAGCGTAGATTGAGTGCTTAGTGATCTTTCTTTCTTTTATTCTTTTTTTTAAGTGATATTTTAATGAAAAGTATGCCTTTCAAAATCCAGGAGTTTGGGGCGCCTGGGTGGCTCAGTCGGTTGAGCATCCGACTTTGGCTCAAGTCACGATCTCACGGTCTGTGAGTTTGAGCCCCGCGTCCAGCTCTGTACTGACAGCTCAGAGCCTGGAGCCTGCTTCACATTCTGTGTCTCCCTCTCTCTCTGCCCCTCCCCCGCTCATGCTCTGTCTCTCTCTGTCTCAAAAATAAACAAACGTTAAAAAAAAAAGAAAGAAAGAAATCCAGGAGTTAGATCCTGACAACCTACAAAGGAGGTGAATTGGCAAGGAGTGTAGTAATTTAATTTCAGGAACCTAAGGAAAGTAGAAGGAAGAACTAAGGTTGCTGACAAATCCATAAAACTCCTTATAAATAAATATTTAATTTACTAACATACCGTAAGAAGCTATAAATAGACACTGTTAACATCTTACACATTTTAAATGTGCGACAGTGAGTGCGTCACTGTTCATGGGCATTTAGAATTCCTTGTTATTAGAGACTCTTCAGGAAATCACTTCGGTTTCAGATATGTCCTCAGCTTGATTGACGTAATGCCCGTAATAGGACACTTACTTGCTTGTTATTTCCTCAGGCTGGTCTTCCAATCTCTGCATATTGTCTCTAGTAACTCCAAGAGTGCTCACTATCCCTGTCCCTACACACACACACACACACACACACACACACACACACACACACCCTGATCCCCTGGGACTTGCCCCTAAAAGTGCCTCTTACACAAAAGCCAATTCTAAAATTACTGCAGTTCTATTTTCCTCATCCTCACTGCTTTTTTTTAATTAAAAAAACATTTTTTTAATGTTCATTCATTTTTGAGAGACAGAAAGAGAGACAGAGCATGAGCAGGGGAGAGAATGAGAGGGAGGGAGACACAGAATCTGAAGCAGGCTCCAGGCTCTGAGCTGTCAGCACAGAACCCGACATGGGGCCCGAACCCACCAACTGCGAGATCATGACCTGAGCTGAAGTTTGACACTTCACACCGACTGAGCCACCCAGGCGCTCGCCCCACATCCCCCATTGGCTTTCTTAATCTTCCCCCCAAAATCTCTTTACTGTCTTGCCATTTCTTTACCTCTATTTTCTACACTTGCTCCCTCTTTTTCTGTCTATAATAGGCATCACGAAATTTGTGTTTACCGGAAGCAAGATTTTTGTCGTTGCCAGAAAATATACATATGTAAATTCTTGTGTAGTTACATTTTGCATAAGGGAAATTCCTGGTTGGGAAGGGAATGCGATGCTCAGTAGATGGCGGTTCCCTCCCTGACATCCCTGTGTCCCCAGGCCAGCCTTGCAGCTGACCTGCCTCCGGCTCACTGCAGCCACCTGGGCTCCGCTGTGGGGTTGAGAGATGATATTATCGAGTTTTAATTAAACTACTCCTCACGGAGTGGACGAGTAGCATACAAATCTTCCTGTAAGGAAACTGCAAAACACTTACAACGCAAGGGCTAAGCAATGACAAGAAAATAGCAGACCCGGCATCTCCCTTAGTGTAGCTACAAGGCTTTCATTATCCAGATCATGCAGGAAAACGCAAGGATGATCTAATTAGACCTGACAGGAAAGTCATCCCAAAACCCTGACAGTACCAAGAAGTCTATTTGAAATATGGCTCTCACCTCAAGTGTATCTGTGCCTTGAGAGATTAGCGCAAAACAGTATCAAGCCATGAAAATGAGCAGAGCTTTCAATAAGCAAGCGTGAAGAGTAAGAGGACAAATGTTAACGGTGTGTTCCCCCGCCTCAGCAATGTTTAACATCACGCATTCCTCAATCTTGAATTTCAAGGAACTTCAGAAACTTAATGCTTATTTAGAAGCTTATATTTAATTTTCTTGGGGCACCTGGGTGGCTCAGTCGGTTAAGCGTCTGACTCTTGATTTCAGTCTGGATCATGATTTCACAGCTCCTGAGTTCAAGCCTGAGTCGGGCTCTGCGCTAACAACACAGAAGCTGCTTGGGATTCTCTGTCTCCCTCGCTCTCTGCCCCTCCCCACTCAAATATAAATAAACTAAAAAAAAGAAGCTTATGTTTGATTCTCTTAATTGATTTTGAA
Source organism: Paguma larvata (assembly GCA_030068075.1). Lineage (NCBI taxonomy): Eukaryota > Metazoa > Chordata > Mammalia > Carnivora > Viverridae > Paguma > Paguma larvata. The sequence continues at coordinate 66,586,727 of CM057838.1, forward strand.
AAGGTAAAATGCTATGCATCACTGTGGCTGTATCCTGGTACAGTGAAAAGGCTAACAGTTGGAAAACAACATGGTAACAAACCAGATGCACTATTTTGTCAACAAATACTGTGATGCTGTAAATAGAAAGCATTGCTAAATATTTAAAGAAATTGACATTCAAGCAATTACACAACAGAATATATGTTCTATGGTGGAATGAAAGTGCAAATGTTTCTAATATGTTTCTGTTTATAGAGTTTTCTGGATTCTCATTTAATATTAAAGCATATGAAAACGTTTTCTGTGTGTGACTCTAGAAAGCCAAGATGCCCCCACACATGGTAGCTGACTTAATAAACACAACGCTTTATCAAAGAAGTGCATAAATATAACCATTCTTGGAGAAGACGCTCGCATTAGAAGCAAAGGGGAAAATACTGTGTTACGTTTGCAGATGACACCACATTTAATATTCATTTACGGCCTAAGTCGTAGACAATTATCACATCAAAGTTGAACTGAAGAGCATAAAAAAAATGCTATATAGAATTCAATTAATGCAGACAATGTTTCTAAATTTTTCTAAGCAAAGTTTTTGCAGTCTTTTCCACGAGACAGGGAAATGACTATAGAAATCTTTTTTTTTTTTCACACCCCCGATTTTATTGTGGAAATGATCTCATGGCAAAGTCTTTAAAGGGGCTGCACCACAACAGAGAGATGTATACATTTCTCTTTTACAAAAAAAAGGCCGATGATCCAAATTTGCTGACCTTGTCTGTAATGAGAAGTGACTGTCGGTAGCCAGCAGATGTATTTGTAAAAATCAACCCCTCTCAATCTGTCCCTGCGAGGTAAAAGTGGCATTTCACAGTAAGAGAACTACTCTCAGGAGAAAATCATGCTACAAAGGGAGCATCTTGCAACTATGGATTTGGAATTACTTTCATTGTTACTTGATTTATTTATTTATTGGCTCAAAAAAGTCTAACTGGGCCAACTCCAGTTTATCTCTTAAAACACAGATCAGGCGTGATCCTACACTTCGGCAACTCTGAACACGCTGCCCGTTAGGTAGCCCTCTCCTCCGTTCCTCTCCTTTAACTTCCTGCACATGCATTGTTATTGCACTTACAACACAGTATTAGAATGTGTTATTTACGTGTGTTTTTCCTCCATGAGATTGTGAGTTCGTGAGATCAAGAACAAAGCGATGTCCTACCGAAGTGAGAAGCATCTCAAAGATGCTCTATAAATGCTTGGTAATTGGCTTAAAACACAACGGGACAATGGACCCACAGACTGCAATCATTGGCCAATACAATAATAACACTGACAAGAACAATAGTAACAACCACAGCAATGGCTACTGCTTGGAATTTTATGTTACTGTGTACCAGGCACTGATCAAAACACTTTCCGCTGGTTTTCTTATTTCATATTCACTTGAATCTTATTGGCATGTTCTACTGTTATCCTCGATGTGTTAATGTGGGTGAAAGAACTCATCCCAAATCATATGCTCAGTTGTCTGAGACACAATCCAAGTGGTCTATTCCCAGAGCCTAGATTCTATGAAATGGGGAAAAATGAACTTTGGCATTCAATTTCAAAAAGGAGAATCACAAACGCATAGAATATATTGAACCAATAATGACAGTCACAGAATGACAACTGTACATCCAAGGACACTTGATAGAATACAAATTATTCTCCCTTAACCAGATGGGAATTTGTGTCCCATGACATTACAGACTCTGTCTCCTCAGTCTGTATTCTCAGTGACATGTAGTCTCATGAGACTATTTGTAGAGTACTCTTTATTCTATTATTGTAGAATATACAAATGCATGTAGGAATGAATACCACGGGTCAGGGGCTTCACGTAGTTGGTTACCTGATATCCTATCTCAACAAACCTACCAGTAATCCTGATGTAAATCCTGGAAGAAGAAAAAAAAAAAAGAAATGCCCCACCTTTCCCCGGTGTCAGACAGCTGGGAAGTGCCGTGTTCCTCCCCCTTAGGACCTGCACTGCCCCTCCAAGTTGTAACTCTGACCCTGCTCCTCCCACACAAAGAGGGGCAGGACCAATGGGAATGCCCCCAGAGCGGTGTGGCCAGATGTCGCAGGAGGAATAGCAGAGGGGACCGGGCCCACTGGGTCTGGAGCAGAGGAGACTTCGGGAGATGGGATCACCATCTTAAAATACTTTAAGTGGCATCAAGCGGAAAAGGGATTAAACGGAGGCCTTGTAGCTCTAGAAGGTGAGTGAGTTCAGGAGTGCTGGGAGGAAGTGCGAGAGGGACAGTTTTCGGAAGAAAGAACTTTCTGGTATTTAGAGACGTACAACAGCGGGAAAGGTCGTCCTGCAAGATTCCAACGATCCATTGCCGGGAAGTTGCAAGGGTAGTGCCTACACGAGGGACTAGGTAGACTTTGCCCACTTTCCGTGTAGACTTTATGTGATTAAGTCAGATCATGCAGGGCTGCAGGAGGCAACCGTACTGTATATGAGATGGCATCGTTAAGAATTACTTATAGACATAATTAATCAGAGCAGATTACTATTTTTAACTCTTTACTTCAAATCATCAACCTCTATGTTGTTTCCTGAACTGTGAAATTATGGCAATAATAGTACCATCCCCGTGACATCGTGAGAGGGTTAGATGATATCTATAAAGTACTGAGAATGATGCTTGACACATAGTAAGCATATCGTTTCTAAGATCATTGCATTGATAATAATACCTACATACACGCATATATTATTTGGCCTCCTCCCATGTGCTACACGCAGCATTTCATTTAGGCCACCCTACGTCCTCAGTGTAGGCGTGAATGTCTTTATTTAACAGGTGAGAAAACTGATGTTGTACCCAGTACACTTTGATGCTATTGGTTACTCATTATCTCAAAACAAACCTGTTTGATAATCGATGACAAAGGAGACTGGTGAGCCTCCTAGGTGAGGAGCCCGATATTGAGCAAACCGTGCCCTCACTTCACCCTGGGGCTGCCGCCGCCTTCCCTGCGTCCCCACCCTTCTGGAGAACAAAGGCGTGGGAATGTCCCTGTGCCTGTGGGGATTTGGTGAGAGAGGAGTGTGGGGCAGTGCTTGTTGCTGTTGCACGTGGGGTACACGTGCTATTGCACATGATAACATTGGGTAGGAAGAGGGGGCATAGCCTGAAGGTGCTGGTGCAGCCCTCCAAGTAGCCAGGGGGCACTTTGCGCAGGGAAGAGAGGCGATTGTCAGTCCAAGTTCAACACGATGGACAGAAAGGCAGGCCATGGGGCTCCCCAGACCTGCTTCTTGATCGAGGCTTTGACACTTAGGCCAGTCAGGTAACTTCTTTAATCCGATTCCTTTCATTCATAGAATGAGGGTTGATAATACTCGCCTGCCAAGGATGTAAAGGAATTGAAAGACATAGCATGTAATTAAGCACTTGTTGCAAAGTCTGTCAGGGACCCTGACAAAGTCGGCCCTCTTGCTGTTATCTTCCCTGCTTTCTAGTTTTCCATCATGATATTGTCCATCAACATTCACCCTGCCTCCATCCCACCTCCAGTACCAAAGAGCAGAGAAACTCCTCCCCAGCCTGAAGTTATAATTTGAAACTTCAACCCAAAGCATCTACTGTTAGGATCTCTAGAGACTTTCCAGGAAAAAAAAGGGGGGGGGGTCTGAATGAGACCCTAAGAAGTTCCATTGACAGCCTATGCTGGGTGATTTCATAAAGTCATCATGCAAAATCAAGAAGGGATAAGACAAAACTGTGTTGGAAATTCTAGAATGCCACCTCCCCTCCTTAGCTGGAAAATCGAGATGCCTAATAAATGATGGCATTTACACCTGGTCGGAACCCCAGGAGCTCAAACCTTTCCTAGAGGGTAATGTATGGTCAATGGATGTGGTCCTGTCATGACGACATGAGATACTGAGCAGCTCAAATCACAGGACCGAAATACTCAGAACCCCAGGGATATGACAGACAAATTAGCCACCTCAGGACTCCAGCCAGTGCGGGGTCTGAGGTGGAAGTTCTGAATGTACAGAGCTACCTTAGAAATTAATGAATTCTTTCCACATGGGGTGGAGCCTTGGAAAACAGATGTCACAAACCCTCATTAAACTGTCAAGCATCTTCCCAGCATTTCCCCTCCTATCACAGCTGATTATCAAATATGTAGACACACGCTCTCTCTCACACACACATACATGCCACACACACACCAATATCTTGATAGGTTACTAGGAAAAGCAGAAAAATGTCTGACAGTTTAATGAGATTTAGGTGAAAGAAAATTCTGTATTTTAATGTTTTCGAGGCAGTAGAAATAATTCATTGAAGTTTCTGAGACTCATTCAGCTTGGCTATGTCTCTTAAGACACTTTCATAAATTTTGAAGAACAAATACCATTATTGGGCACTAAAAAGGTTGCAGCCTAATAGATCAGCCATTTCACCTCCATTCACTCAGTGTGCATTCAGTAGGGCCTTCCTGGGAGCTGCCCACTCACTGAGCACTGTGCCCCATGGCTGGCAGTCTCTATGCAGGTGCTGTTTTCTTAAAACACACAAGGATGACTTTCCAGTATGTTCAGATGACAGCAGGCGGCCAACAGAGTGGTGATTGCAGCATGTCCTACTAAAAGACGCCTAAAGAAGCGTGGATCAACTCACTGATGTTGTACAGTGTAGGGAACGAACTCTTGACTGTGACAGTGCTAAAGTAGGATGAGTTCCTAGTCACAGACTGGACACATCGAATTGCAGGTGACTTTTAGAGGGAAAAAAAAAAAGTTGGATATGTAAATTGTGATAATTTCTAAGGTCATTTCAAATACTGAGACTCTAGGGTTCTGAAGGGAAGAAAAGAAATAAGGTGTTCTGCAACACAACTTGTTTTGAGCCCTGAATCCAATGAGCCTGAGAGACGCAAAGAGAGACTCCCAATGTGTGCATGGTCCACAATGTTCGAGAAATATCGTTCACGTATATTCGGAGATGTGATACAATTAAAACATGAAAAAGACATTAAAATAAGCTCTGCATCTCAGAGGAGATTGAAGATCAAAGGCTGAAGAATTATTCTAACCCAGTCAGCTCATAAATTTCAGAGCTAGGGTTGCTCATTGGACTCTGGATCCTGTGATCTTCCTGTTGACTTCTCCTGGAGCGATTAGAAAGGCAAAACATCAATAGACATAATGACAAACTGGACACGGGTGAACAATGAGAGGGATCAAAGATGCCCCAAAGTTCTGAGCAGGTTTAAAAGGGAGAGTGATCGTAGTATTGATAGAAATAGGAAAGGCAGTAGAGGAACTTGTTTCATTTGGAAATCATTAATGTTGTTAATTATATTTGAAGATGACTGTGGTCATTGAGAGAACAAAATCCAAAAACACGATCATGAAGTAATAACAGCTAACATTTAATACTTGCCAGAGAACTATTATGCTTTTAAAAAACAGCTATCTGCTTGTTGCACATTAACTCATTTAAGGACCCTAAAAGTTCTAAGAATAGGCACTATTATTGGGGACACTGAGACAGAGAGGTTGAACAACTGTGGTCTGAGGCCACACAGCCAATTAATGGAAGACCAGGAATCGAACTCAGGAGTCTGACTCCAGACTCCACACTTTTAGTCATTACACTCTGCTGGAAGGAGATTTGAAAGAAATCTATAGGCATCTGGATTAGGGGACCCTGCTCATAGGTAAGTAAGGGAAGGCTTTTCAGAGGCAATGAAACTTGAGTGGGGAAAAGAAACTATTTTTCACATACTGGTATATGATCTCGCTTGACCGTTGAATGTTTTTCTCATAGAAAAATAAGATGAAAGAAAATAAAGATAAAAACTCGCTCTGTACGAGTGTGTGCCGGAGTTCAGGTCCCAGGAGATTCTCTTGGTGGTTACGTTACTTTTTATCTGTTCACAGGACTGGCTTGGTTATTTTGGGCTTATGGACCAATTGATTCAACCCAGTAACATAACAACCCTGCGTGTTTGTTCTTTTCATCTTTCAAACTAGTTTTCTAACAGCACAAAAATTGCATTTCATAGAACAAAACCATCAGCAAAGACACAAGCAAAGCTGTGGTTGTATTTACAGATGCAATCTGGTCTAAAGAACAAGGAGAATATCCCAGTGTCTTTTGTGTAACCCATATTCAACCCAGAACTATATACAGGAAAATCCCTAATGATGTCTGCCAAGGATGATACACTGAGACATTTGCTATAAAGATATGTGATGGTGACTTACAATAGGGAGAGTTGGATTGAGGCAGAGATATATGGATGGAACCTTCCAGAAGGCATGGTGGGAAACATCTTTTGGATACAATGCTTGGACATGAGGTTGATTTATTAGCATTGGAAGTGTACATGGGAGAAAGGAAGTGAGAGGTTATGAGAGAATGACCCTCCTGCAATGGTGGGTGGGAAAATTCTTGCAGTGCGTATGATACATAGCATTGCTGTGTAGTGAAGGCCTTTGGATCTCCTGGGTCTACACTGTCCAATATGGTAGTCACTGGTCATACGTGGCTCTTGAGCACTTGAAATGTGGCTAGTCTGAACTGAGATGTCCTGTAACATACAAATGGATTTCAGACTTAGTATGAAAAAATAATGCAAAATATCTCATTAATACTTAATATTTGATTCCATAGTAAACTGGTAAAAATTTTGATATATTGATCTAAACAAAACACATTTTACTACAATTTTTTAAAATGTTAAGATTAATTTTTACCTGTGTCTCTTTACCCTTTTTAATGTGGCAACTAGAAAATTTTAAACTCATATGTGGCTCCCATTATATTTCTGTTGGATATCACCATCTTGAGCTTTTCAATGGGTTGGACACATCCCTGCTGGAATGGAGAAGTCTAGCATAGCAGTTGATTTGAGAATGTATGGGGCCGACCACCTAGGTGGGGAGGTCACTGGGACTCAAAGAATGTCTGGCAGCACTGCTCGCTGACTGCAGAAAATCCATCCTGGGGGAAACAAGTTAGGAAAAGGTTTTGCATTCGTGGGAGGAAAAGCATTTTGTATCTAGCTACAGCAGGGCAAAAAGGGTCAGTGGTTGGCCTCATGGAGGTCAGAGGTCTGAGTGGGAGCCAGGGATCAGTGATCTCTAAGAAACAAGTTGGTAGTTTCGAGACCAAGACTTGGATGGCTTTCTTCAATACAACTCCTGCCCCTTGAAAAGTTATCTAGCTGGACACTGCTTGTACTTTCGGCCTTCAAATCTCTTATGCTCTTCCTTTGTAAATGTTTTTCTTAACTTCATTGTGCCTCATGTTTGCCCTGGGAACACAGAGAAATTTTGCACAAGCTTAGCCAGGCTTTTAAAGGGAGCATGGCATGACTCCAAGAAACAGACGTGCTGATATGTACTAGGGAATTTTGTAAATGTTTGGTAGGATGAGACTTCCAAGACACCAGGGACTATGTCTTTATTCTTTCCTGAACCCTTGGCACTAAGCAAAGTTCTGAAACATAGTAGGTATCCAGCAGTTGTTTGATGAATGAATTAACGACTCAAGAGTAAAATGATACTCAAGAGGATGAAGTAAGATCAGCTGCCTCTCCCTGTACAAAGCTACTTGGCATAGTTCTTGGAGGATTTTGCCTTGGTGTAAATCTTAGAGAAATCAAAGCACATACTGAAGTGAAAACTGGATCTTCCACAAATAATGCTACAAGTGAGTCTAATAAAACAACAATTATAGCTACCATCAATGGAGGAGTTCTCATGAGCCAGGACTAAAGGCTTTACATGTATTATCCCATTATATCTACATCAAAGAATTAACAATGGTCTATGTAACATTAAATCTCATTTTATAGATGAGGCAACTGGGATGTAAAAAAGTCAAAGAATCAGCCGAAATTTACAGAGTGGAGGGTGGAGCTGGAATTTGAATTCAGACAGTCTGACTCCATTCTCCTGATCATTATGCCATAATTGTATTTCAATTAAGTATCATCCATAAATTGAAATATGAGGCACGATGTCTCTTTTTGTTTGTTCTTTGTATGGGTGAGTGTGTGTACAGGTAACTGTGAACATGAATACTATTACAAGGAGAGAGACATGTCTTTCTCTCTTTTGGTCTACGACTGTAAGCTAGGAGTATTTGATTAGGTTCAGTAGTTGGAATATATTTTTTCATATTGTATCTATTTGTTTTAATCATATTAAAAATTAGATACTTTAATTATGTTTGTATACATAATTGTTAAATTGACCTTTTAGATTATCAAATTCTGTAATCAGAGCTATCTGAGCTGGCTGTAAATTATTGATGTACTAATACTACCAGTACTACCACAGATGCACGCACACACACACGTGAATACGTACATCCTTAAATTCAAAGAGCTTTCTCAGGACAACATACCTTACACCTACAACCAGTCATCCAGAAAGCTGTCAATCTTATTCAGATATCAACAAAGTAGAGATACTAGACTCTGCCTTTATCTTTCCCTGTTTTGTTGTTGTTGTTGTTGTTGTTATATGCAAAACTCATTCTTGTAGTGCTATATGTTTATTTTAAAAAGGCGTGGAAACAACTTAAAGGTTAAGCAAAGAGAATAGTTAAGTAAATTATGGTAATTCCTTAAGATAATGCATTGTACACTATTAAAACTTTAAGTACAAAGAGATTATTGATGAGTACAAAGAAGTCATGATTAAAAGTTAAGTAAGTAAAAGACATAATTATATTTGAATTAGAATGTCCATTCTGGGTGCCCCTGGGTGGCTTAGTCAGTTAAGTGTTCAACTCTTAATCTCAGCTCAGGTCTTGATCTTAGGGTTGTGAATTCAAGCCCTATGTTGGGCCCTGTGCTGGGCGTGAAGCCTACTTAAAGAAAAAGAAAAAAGAAAAAAAGATACCCATTCTGTATAGCAGTATGTGTAGAAGAAAGGACATATACCAAAGTAGTAACATTATATTTGTCTGGATGGCAGAATTAGAAGTCTTAGAAGTCTTTTCTCTCTGTATGTATTTATAGTTTATAGATTTTCTACTCTCTGCTCACATACGTGTTTATATACATATGCATGTATATGTATACACATACAGTCACATATATAATTTTTATGATTACAAAACAATGTGGACAAGGCTCCCTGTCTGCTTTAGATGGTGTGATTTGACAAGGCCATTCTGAAAAACTGACATCTGAATTGAAATTACATGGAGGAAAATGTCCCAGGCATCAAAAGAACATTCCAGATACAAAAAGAGCAAACCCAAAGGCCTTATTCAGCAAAGACCAATATGTTGATGAGGTGACTAGACCACAGGGGGCGAGTGGGAAAGTGGTGTGAGAGGAGCATGTGGAGGCTGGAGGGTCAGACCACGCAGGCATCAGGAGAGCCGCGTGGCTGAAGGGACATTGGAGAGCAGGCATGTTACTGATATTAGTGTTTTACAGACTTCTCCAAAATGAAGTGAATGGAATTTCTAGCATTAATTCCACCCTTTCCAAGAGAAGTGTGATGATCATTCTTATGGAGGATATACTAATGTGGAACCAGAGGTAAATTCTAGCATGTTCTAGCACTAATCCTATGGTTAGCTGTCATCTCAGAAGCAAAAGAAAAATGTATGAAGGACATGTACAATTAAGCTAAAGGGTAGTTACACACACACACACACACACACACAAGGAGTTGATAATACCAAAAGTATTTAGCCATGACTTGCCTTTAGCAGGTTGCTTGTTATCTATATGGGTTACTCCGTGAAGGCAGAGCCATTGATCCAAGTTTATGCTGGGTTCAGAAACACAGTACTGAGATCCAAACCTCCCAAAGGAGGGAAACACATCTTTGGCTGAACCGCTCTACAAGACTTCTAAAAGTAAATGTTGTAACTATAAACATTACGGCAATCAGATAAATTATTTAGACAAGGATAGAGTCCTGGGGGACAGAACTGAACATGGGAATTGTCTGTGTTGATCTTTGGGCAATGTGGAAAGGAGAACTATGTCTAAGTCCTGAGAGAAGGAGATGAGGAAGCAAAGACTACGAAGTCCAAGGGAGAGAAGACATGAAGAAGGGAGTCCAAAGGCAGGACCAAGGTCAGAGAGCAGGGAAGATAGAGCTAGGCGGTGTGGGGAGTGGAGTGCAGAGAGATGCCTGGGGACAGGATTCGGGCGTTGGGAGCATGCACACCACACACATGGACAGAAAGGGGTCTGGGGTGCGGGCCCACGACGGAGCTGGTTTGGAGAGGAGGACGATTAATAACACAGTAGAATTAAGTTCGTAGTTTGTTCATGGAGCAAAGGAGGGACTGAAGAGCTGGTTCAGGCTGTGTCTCATGTCCACATGCCCTTAAACCCTTCATTCACTGTTTTGTAGGTAGACAGTGCTCGACAAATATTCCTTGATTTGAATTGGTGAAAAGGACATAGTCTGAAAGCCAGCACCTCTCCAAGGCTTTAAACTAGATTCCAATAAGCCCAAAGGCACCTCAGAGGTTCCCCGCCTCCAGGGAGGAAGGGGAAGTAATAAGACGGAGCCCTGAACTTCTCCCCGACCTAAAAGAGGCAGCCCTGCTCTTCTCTGAGTCACATGCAGAGATATCATGGAAGATTTGAAAATAGGATTCTAATTGGAAACAGCATTTGAAAGCCACTGTATTAAGGAAGGGAGGAATACATCCTTTTATCCCCTTCCTTAGCCAAGACATTTGGGAGCTAGCAAAAAGCAAGACATGATTTCTAGGGAGGAGCTCCAGATGCAGCCTAAACACAGAAGACCGATGACTTGAGGAAGGGCAGTGTCCTCCCAGTAATCACCCTGATCACCAGCCAGTCAGTGTGGGTCTCCCGGGGACCTGGGGTCACCACAGGAAGTGACGTCCACTGTGGTGTAGCCAAAGGAATCCTCATGTCATTGTTCTCCATTCTCTCCTGTTCCAACATAGGCGATCATAGACATATCCAAAATTCGTGAAGTGAAATTTCCATCTGGCAGCTGCTCACAGCAAAGAGTGACTAGAAGCTTCTGTGTCTCAGGAAGTTCTCTGGGCAAGCCCTATGTTTGGTTGAGTTTCTTTGCCTTTCGCTCGTGATATTTCCCATAAGGATCTAGGGAGAAGTGGGAGAGGAACCATCTGACTTGATTGTTTTTAGGTGCTTAAAGATGGAGACTGAGGGTGTCAAGCTTTTCACGTAGCAAAAAAGATCCCCTGACTCTGGAATGACTTTAATTAAAAAATCATGATCAGGGGCGCCTGGGTGGCTCAGTCGGTTGGGTGGCCGACTTCTGCTCGGGTCATGATCTCGCGGTCTGTGAGTTCGAGCCCCGCTCGGGCTCTGTGTTGACGGCTCAGAGCCTGGAGCCTGCTTCCGATTCTGTGTCTCCCTCTCTCTCTGCCCCTCCCCTGTTCACGCTGTGCCTCTATGTCTCTCAAAAATAAATAAACATTAAAAAAAATTAAAAAAAAAATCATGATCAGTGATGCCCGCTCAATGCATAACTTATATTCACAAGAATGGTAGGAAAGCAAAACAAATCCACAGTTAATATCTTGGCAAATTTTCATCACTTTTGTGTATTTTTTTTCTAAACCCCAATATAATAACAGTTCTGGACTTTTAATTCTTATTTTATACTTAAGTGACAAAGAAATTGTCAAATGGTACTTTGTGACAGTTTTCTTGCCTCTTGTTAGAAATATAAATTGCTGGAGGTGGGGGAGTGCTATAATTTTAGACCAGAAAATGCATGCCAGATGTCTTATATGAAGCTGACTCGCCCTGGAATATGTGCCGTAGCCATTAGGAGGTGTCCTCAATATTACCGCCAAGCCCTTGGAATGATGGGTCTGAACCCTCACTTATACTTAACTGCTGGCATGTTGCTTTGTCTCCGTGTCTTCTGCTCCTACTTCCATTGATGTAAAGGAAGCACCAATTAGATAACACTCCATTATTAGAGAACGAAGCACAAGCCAGCCGAGGCAGGGGACCCGCCTTCTCTCCCAGAAACAATGTGAATCCTGCCTGGATGAGGGCCCCTGGGCCTCGCTCCTGCTTCGCCTTTGATACTCTCCAGCACACACTATAAACATGTCTAAGGCTCTCCTGTTCAGTTTGTTTATTCAAAGTGTATTGTCCAGCGTAAAGAGAAGGGAAATCTAGCAGGACTCTGGAGATGACAGTAGGGAGAGAGAAAGAGAGAGAAAGAGGCAAAAAGGAAAAAAAAAAAAAAAAGGCAAAACGGGGAAAACAGGAAACAGACCAGTGGGAAGAGTCGAAATGCTGTGAGTCAGGAAGCAGGGTCTCCAAATGCTCTAATCTCCACCGTGCAGCTGGTGTGTGGAGTGGTTGGTGCAAATCCAGGGGTCTCTGTGCCCCAAGGTACCGCCTGTTAAATAAGGGCTCATCCTCGTTTACAAGAGAAATGGATACTGTTTACTTACTCTTCTGCATGAGTGACTCCTTTTCGTCCTTAGGGTTTCAATCTTCAAGCCACCGCCGAATCCCCACCTCCCCAGCTAGACAGTAGCACGTGCACGGGCCCGTCACTCTCTGTGTACATCCTGCATGATCTGATCTGTAATGGTTTTGCAACAGTTTGTTGTGGGGTTGTTGTTGTTTATGGCCTCTCTCTCCAGAGGCCATAGATCCCAGGAAAATGGGAATACTCGTCTCTTATCACTACTCGATCACCGGGTATATTTAACACGTGCCTGGCCTGTAATAGATGTCCAAAAAAATTTATTAATTGAGTAAGTAACTCAATCAATGAATGAGTCTACCAGATGGTGTAGATGGCATGTGAAAGGAATGGGAATTCAATAAAGAGTCCTGTGTCACTGAAGAAATATCCATGTTGGGGGACTTTCAAAAGTATATAACCAAGCAAGAAGCTGAAGTCATAGCAACTGATAAATACTTAAATAAAATAAAATACGTGGAAAGTCAGAAATCTTAGGGATTATGTTTCAAAGAACTCCTAGTATATTGATTCCCTACAAAGGTTTTCTTTTTAAATGTGTATTTATTTTCGAGAGAGAGAGAGAGAATGCAGGGAAGGGGAAGAGTGAGAGAGAGAGAGACAGAATCCAAAGCAGGCTTCTGGCTTTGAGCTGTCAGCACAGAGCCCAAGGTGGGGCTCGAAATTATAAACCGCAAGATCATGACCTGAGCGGAAGTCATACACCTAACCAACTGAGCCACCCAGGCACCCCAGAAAGGTTTTTAATATTATATTATTTTGAATTTTAAGAAATTAGGATCTTCTCACTGCCTATAACATCACTCCTAACATACCCGCTAACCTGATGCCATTTTGTACGATAAATCAAGCACAATGTTACGATTCTTGGGAAGGCTAAAAAAAAAAGGCTTCTCTCTATCCCTTTACAAATATACAGTTAACAAAGAGTTAATTATTCTCAGGGAGTAGCTCATTTCTTCCACCTTGCCAATTAGGAGACAGCCATTTGTAACAGTCAGAAAAGAGGAAACGGTGCATGGGCGAAGAGGAAATTTGGAAAGGAAATGTGATTGGAGAAATCGTTTTGAAAGGCGAAATGAAAGAGACAAAGGAAAAGAAAAATTAAAAATTGGAGATGAAGTTATTCCAGCCCCTTTTCAATAACCTCTGCTCCTTGCAGCTGTGGAAGTAGGCGTTGACAAAAGATCCCATAGACTGACAAACAGCATGCTTAATAGATGCTTCTGGTGAGTCAGGGGTCACGGGACTCCGCCTTCACCCAGAAGCCGTCGCTTCTGGGGTCTCCTCTTTCCCCATCTGGAAAATGGGAATCGTAAAATCGTGAAAGGATGAGACCACATCGAGCTTAGTTAATCTCTGCTCCCCCCTGTTTCTCCCCAGCTTACCAGACTCACGGCCGTGGGATAAAGTCAGGCAGCAACTCCTCCTCTGCACAGAAGTAAACACCGTTGACTCCAATATTTGGGCTTGCACTAGAAATCCGAAATTTCTTTTTATTCCATTCCTGGCAATCACAGCCTTTTTTATGTGATTATGCTTTCCAACTTTGCTAGACCTACCGTTGAAGATAATTTCCTCTTGCTTATTGTGGCCCTGAAAAATTGGCAGGTTGTAATTTTCATTATTTAGTTATTCTGTATCTTACATAATATAATAAAGCAGGCTGAACCTATATTGAGCCAGGTAAGTATGTATGCGTATGTGTATGTGTATGTATGTATGTGTATGTGTGTATGTATATATGTATATAGTATTATATTCTAAACCTTCCTGCCTACTTGTTTCCTTGTCAAGAGCCTCTCATCCTGGCTAGTCAGGAATTGGAGACATGGAATCCACGTAATTCTGGAGCCCAGTGCTCCAAAGATTCTAATTATGTGAGAGAGTAGAGTGTAGCATGCATCAGAGGTGCAGAGTATTTGGTCTGATTTCCCAGACTGAGGTACCAGAGAGTTCCCTGATGACAAAAGCAAGCACTCAAGGATTCAATACATAAGGCAAGACTCTTCTGAGCTTTGACGGGTGGTGTGTGTGGGACAATAGCATGTTGATCTTGCCAAACAAGGTCAGTTCTTAGGCCACATTAATAAAGATCTTCAGTCCAAAACAAGACAGGCGTTGATCCCCAAGGCATTCGGCAGGAGTCAGGCCACTCTCTTCAGATGCCACTTCTGACAAGACGGTGGGGAAAGGGTCGTTTTCCAGGATGGTCAGGATCTTCACAACTAGCCCCTGAGAAATAATAAAGGAAGCTGAGGGTGCTTCTCATGAGGGAAAGAGGACAGAATGGAGGAAATGTAGGCATTCGCTTCACATATTTGACAGAGAGTTTGAAGGAAAGGGGACTAGCTTCCTCCTGTTTAGCAAAACCAACACCGGCTGCTGTGTGCAGGAAGTACGATAAGGTAAAGTAAGATTTGCATTTTTGTAAGGGGAAAGGATTTTCGAGCAGCAAGACCTGTCTGAAAATTAAGTGATAGTGAGTTTTCTGCCACCGAAAGCCTGCAAGGTGGAGTGGGGCTCAACGAATGTGTGTCTAGGATATCAGATTTTGTCATCTATGTTCCTCCGAAGCACAAAAGGAGAGTCAGGGAAGCCTTTCCCTACTAATCCCGCCTCGATCTTGAGCAGAGGCCCCAGAGAAAGAGAGTAGAAAGGACAGAATCTTAGAGCCCCTAAGACCTGTGGTTAAACCCCCAGTGTTGCCTGTGTAACACTCAAGCCACTGTGATCTTTCCATTTCTTGAATGTGCCAGCTTCATTCCAGCCACAGGGCCTTTGCATTCACTGGCTAGTCTCTCTGCCTGGTATGTTCTTCTTTCATCAAATTACGCAAGTTTCAGCTTTATGTCATCTCTTTACAGAGGTTTTCCTCTCTAGCCAAAGCATTCATTCACTCATTTCCTGATATTCTTTATCTCAAGATTTTATTTAGTGTTTATCACTGTCTGTAATTTTCTTCTTCATTTGTTCACCTATTTTTATCTTCCCTATGTAACGTAAGCTCCACCGTAACAGGGCTTCATCTTAGTCACCATAATTTTCAGTGCTTAGAGCTGAGCTGGTTCAAATAAGCTCCCCTGATTGTAACTTTTAAGCAAAATAATGATGCTAGCACTCAGTAAAAATGATGTTTAGTTAGATAATTCACTCCCTAGTTATATATAAAATATTCTATTTTTGATATGCTTTATCTAAGTAACTCCAACCCTTTCTCTCCTACTCAAGAAAGCATCGTGATAAAAATGTATGCCTCTGTCAGTGCCTCCATGCCCCGTCTCATTCTCTGATCTCAGTTGATTGGGCTGTGAGCCAGTATCTGACCCAAGACTGGCCAGTTAGAGAACTTCCCAGGAATTGTTCCAACCGGAATGCGGAAAAGATGTGTAGACGATCAATGATCAGAGAAAGTGTGGCATATAAAGCTCAGAATTTGTTGGTGCCCCTATTCCCCACCTTGTTGGAATCCAACCTGGAATAGTAGGGAATGAAGTTGGCCCTCAGAGAGAAACAGAGACGAGAGATGTCCAGCTCAAATCACAAGTCCATTAGACCCTGAGGCCATGTCCAGCCTGTGGTTATGTGAGATTTCCCCATTGTTCTTCTCATAAATATCCTCTTTTGCCTAAATCGACTCAAGTAGCTTGTAACATTAGTCGTAAAGAGAGTGCTGGTCAACATACAAGTCAGCTGAGTGAGTGATATACAAATAACCTGATGCGTGGACACACAGTAGGCGCTCGGTAGTATTCACTGACTTCTTTAATAAATGAAAACTAGTGCTTATGATATATAAATAAGACATGACAATGCAGTTGAGAATAGCTGCATCTGCCCCATGAAATTTTTTTTCTCGTAAGTTCTGTTCTCTCTAAATGGTAAATAAACCCTATGGCCCCTGAAATAGAGATGAGGTCCCAGCTTGAAACAAGACCCAGTGTAACACGGGCCTTGGACAAGACCGAATGCTCCCAGAATGTCTTTGGAGGAGATACTTGGCAGCTGAAGAGGCAAATTGGCATTTTCCAGAATGCAAACAGCGGTAGAGAGGCCTTAGGCTAAAGTTTCAGAGTTTCCTTAGGGTCTCAGCAGTGCTGGATCTGAGACTGTGTTGCATATCCAAGGAGTTCTTGAGGAAACCACAAGCAGACCCTGAGGCGGGAGAGCACATCCCAAGTGAGTACGAGCCAGAGCATTTGAAACGGAATGTACGGCCGCATCCCACCCAATCGCAAGGGATGCCACCCCGCAGCCACGGAGGTGAAGAAAGCTGCCCAGACTGAGACACCGCATCCAACCAGGCCCCTCCTGGTAGGAGTCAGTGGAGACAGAGCTGTATTTGGGGAGCAACTTCATGCAATCACTTGGTAAGAGAACAAACTGAGCTGAGAAACCAGATTTCCCCTCCTGGGTGACATCATTAGGAGGCACATAACTCAACCTTGCAACACTTATTCAAGAGAGAACAGCTACATATGGTGGAGACCTTCATAGGAAAGCGAAAGGGCCCAGGGGTTTAGTAAAGCCAGCTGTTTCCACTTCTGAAAATAAAATAACGAAATTTAAAATGATACAGAGTTCAAAGTTGAACAAATATATCTAAAGCCATTTGAAGGCTCTGGATAGTGTGGGGTCTTTGTTGTGGGAATGGCGCTCTTGGTGTAGCGTTGCCTATATCGAGCCAACGGTATTTTGAGATAACATGACGTGGTTGGAAGTGAACTGGATTTGAGAGTTTGAAGATCTGTATCTAAGTGCTGGTTCTGCCCCTCACCACTTGGGTGGACTTGTAGAAGTTCTGACATCACTCTGAACATCATAGAAAAAATAGGGTAAGAATCATGTGTACCCTACCACCCAGCAATAGACAGATTGCTGATTCAAGAAAGTCCTTCTAGTAACTGAAAAAGTCTGAAATATGAGTGTCAATATAGGATTCTGAGCTTATAGAGGACAACGTGAACCTTAGAACAGAGGAAGGACAGTGATAGAAAGTAGAAGACTACTGAAGATTCTGAAAAACCAGAAGTGATAGAAATATGTTATTAGCCAAGGTGTAGTAATTTGTTTTGGCATGCATGGGAAGGAAGTGATAATAGCTTGAGCTAAATAACTTAGACATTTTCTCGGAAGAAGAAGGTAAAGATAGAAGCTAATGGAGACAGGGCAGGATGAGGACTTGAACATGGGAGAAAGGAAGGGAGAGGAAGAGGAAAGAAGAGAAGGAATGTTAGCTGCCTACTGTGTGTTACCCTCTGTGTCCAAAGATTCATGCTTTCCCTGGACTTAAATGCTCTTCCATAACTTTCTCTGGCTTAGTGCTGTTCATCCTGAAAGACTCACTTCAAGTGTCTGTCTCCACATCTTAGAAAGCCATTGACGGTTCTTCTAGACTTTCATATGGCCTAGTATTATTTATGTTGAATGGACTAACTCTGGATATGCCTTTCTCAGTAGATGCTGAAAGGGAAGCAGGTGTGGTTGGAGAAGCTTGTGGGATCTGGAGGCATCTTACCATCCCATTAGAGTAGTGCCCCTTTCTCCCCATCCTACCACTGAAATGCAAGCTCCTGGTTTACACGTCTATTGGCCTTGACCCCTTGTGCACGTTCCTTGATTAGTCCTTCCTCCTTAAGCCCAACACTGCAATACCTGACGAACATATTTCACAGGCAAGTCCCCTGAAGTCCCTGCGGGAGCCCATCTTTGCCGATATTGTCACCGGCAGATTTACTTTCAGTGTGATTATTGTAAGAATTTGTTTAACAGAATGAATGATCAACCCTGAGTAAAGGGATTATGGAAAACTTAATAGCATTGTACCAATGTGGTTGCTAATGAAATACAGTTGGCTGCCCCCGCCATTTGGCACCAGCCGACCCAACGCTGTCAACATCACAATACGATATTTGTTCCCAATTATTTTACAGCCGCAACTGAAATACAATATGGTATTAATCATATTTATTATAAGTATCAATTTGAGAAATTTCTGACATGCCAGAAGATGAATAGGTTTATTATGAAAAGCAATTCTGTTTGGTGCATGCTGACTGCTGCAGTGTAATAAATAGCCTCTGTAGGAAAAAAAAAATTTTTTTTAAGAAATAAAGTGGAAAACCATAGTGAAAACAAAAGTGAAGCTTCGAGTCCCTTCAAATGCTTGGTATTTCTAAGGGCCAAGCACCACCTTGGGCCTTGAAGATTCCATCAAGTTCAAAATAAGCCAGTAGAATATTCTGGACACTCAGGAAAGAGAACAGGGATGGTTTCATGACTGGACCCAAAGAGACGGAGGCAAATGACATGATCTGAAAATGCATTACCCTCCAACGTGCGGCTCCTCGGACAACACTGCCTTAAGCATACACTTCTTCAGGGAATGCAGTCATGCTGTCAACTCTGTCCAGAAAACTCGCCCTACCAATACACAGTGCTCATTTATTTACTTCCTTCAGGTGCCTTTTCAACTCTGTCTTCAGAAAGATCGTCCTGACAATCCCACCTTAAAATACACCCCCCACGTTTTATAGTCTTATTTGTAATGACTCTGTAACTATACCTGTGTCTGCGTCTTAATAATCTTCCCCACTCTCACTAGATTGTAAACCAAATGAGACTGGAGCATTCATTTTGTTCACTGCCCTGCAGAGGCATGCCTGGAATATAGCAGCCAAAAATATTTGTGGAATAAGTGAATGAACAAACAAATGGATGAATGAGTGGGAGTGGACGAATGAATCAATTCAGTCCCCAATGTCTTTATGAACTAAATTTGGACAACTTCTTTTCTTTAAAATGTTTCTTCACTTCCTGCTTGTTCTTGGCTTCTTATATACCAACTCCTATTTAGTTAGTCCTCGTTAAACCTTTTTCAGCAGCTTCCAAACCCGTTGTTTCTTTTTGAACCCCTTTGATTCATTCTCACTATTGCCACCAAAGTGACTTGAAGAAAAAAAGTGTTAGCCCCTTGCTCTAGTGATGTGGTTAAAATCTAATCCTCAGCATGGCAGAAAAATCACGTTATAATCTGGCTCTTACCTGGGTTCCCAGCTTCACCTCCTGTGCGTCTTCTCCCTATGCACAGTTTTCATCCAGTAGGTGTGCCTTCTATGTAGGTGTCCTCCAAAATGTGCCACTTTTTTAAAGTTTATTTATTCATTTAGAGAGGAGGTGGGCAGAGAGAAAGAAAGAGAGAGAATCCCAAGAAGGCTTTGTTCTGTCAGCACAAAGCCCTACGCAGGGCTCGATCTCAAGAACCATGAGATCAGACCTGAGCCGAAATCAAGAGTCGGGTGCTTAACCAGGTGAGCCACCCAGGTGCCCACCAATTGTACCAAATTTTTATATCAGAGAAATTCCCTCTTTTGTGTTTCTTTCTTTCACACCTTTTTTGCTTGTAGCTGCATCTAACTCCTTAGTTCTGTCATGTGACTAGAGAGGAAAGAGACAAAATGTGGAGCTCATAGAAAGATGTTGAGGAATCCAGAGTTGTGTAGAATTACTGTACAAGGACATCTGTCAAGTCAAGCAAACAAGGAGATCTAGTTCCAAAGAGACCCAGTGGAACTCACTGGAGAAGTAATAAAGCTATATATTGGGGGACTTTCAAATAAATTGTGATAAAAATTCACCTACCATCTCTGGGATGGTGTCACAAGTAGGTATAAATATTTCCTGGCAGGTAAGGAGTTCTGCCCTTAGTCTAGTCTTAGACCACTAGTGAATTGTCATTGAGTAAGAACTCAATGCCTTTGAATGTCTTTCAAGTCTGAGGCAGGAGGTGGAGGTCAGAATTTATAGTCTTGAAAGAAGGAGCTATCAGAAATAGTGGAACTGACCTCACAAAAGGGGTAATAACACCCCTGTTTTCTTACAAGATTCAAGTCAAGTTCACTTCTGGGAAGGTTGTCATCCATGATGAGGCCATCAAATTCTTCCCGACTCCCCAGTGACTCTTGCATTTTACTGAAGTATTTGTCACAATATACGATGTTTCTTTGCTCATAGGTGTGTTTCTCTAGCTAGAGCAATAGATTTTGTGCTTCATTCATCCCGTATTCCTAGTGCCTACATGTCATCAAGCCTAAGCAGGGGCTGCACAGATATGGACTGAGGCTCCAAGAATAAGAGAAAGTAAGTTTATCAAGCATAACACAAGAGCAACTTTTGTGGAAATAAGGTATTCATAGACTTTATTGTTAGCAGAATGAATGGAAATGAATATAGAACCCTAGAAATGAATAATGTAGGGAGAAATGAGGAGACCCGTGGGATGTTGACAAGATGACTTCGTGTGAGTAACCACAGAAAAGTCGAATGCTAGTGCAGCAATGTTGACCCATAAACCAGCAATTACTATTATAGTGCCTCACACAATACCTGGCACGTGGGAGGCAATCGACTGGTCAGTCAATCAATCAGTCTGCCAAAATTTGGGATAGAAAATGGCACAAATATGGAAATCATGTTTCTCTAAGGAGACCCTGTTAAGTTCTCTAAGTTCTCTAAGAAGACCCTCTTAGCCATTCACCTTTTCTTCGTTAAAGTTAGTTCTTATGAAGACCATCAACAGAAATACACAACCAAAATATAGTTTTATTTTACCTTACTTGTCTTACCCATGGCCCCAGCTGGTTCTCTCATAGATGGGTGTGGCTAGGGAAGGACAGTTTCTAGTAGCACGGTTCATCTCTGATGCCTTTGCAATAGTTATTCCGATTCTCACTCCAATTTTCAAAAGGTTTGTAGGAAGTCACAGGTCAACATTATTTCTTCCTCTGAACTATTTTGTTGGGTAGAATTTATTTTGTATAGAATTATTTAAGATGACTTTTTGACTATGGCTTTTGTCTAATAGGATTTTTACAACCTGATTTTCTGCTGATACAAATGGCTTTTGATCTTTAAAAGGGCAGGGCTGTATTTCCCTTCAAATACTTTTAAATCAGTAAAGAGAATGTTTTTTTGTAACAGTAAGGAAAGGACATTTTACTCCTAGAACTTAAGAAATAGGAGGTCTAAGGCACATCTGGGTGGCCCAGCAGTTAAGCAACTGACTCTTGATTTCAGCTCAGGTCTGGTCTCATAGTTTGTGGCTTCGAGGCCTGTATCAGGCTCTGCGCTGACAGCATGGAGCCTGCTTGGGATTCTTTCTCTGTCCCTTTCGCTCTACCCCTCCCCCGCTCATGCTCTCCCCCACTCTCTCTTTCTCTCTCTCTCTCAAAATAAATAAATAAATATTTTTTTAAAGCTAAAAAAACAAAGAAAGAAGAGGCCAGATAACCAGATACTGGAAACCTATTGATGTTTTTATTCCGGTATCCAGACAGCTGGCATAAAATAAAATAGCCTGGGGGGAGGAAATATTCTGAAAATCAAACAATAAAAGTGGCAACAAACATATTTTGTTCAAAATATTCTACAAATGTCCACAAGTGTCATCTTTTTCCATTTTATTCCTGAAATGAGTAGGAAAGAAACCACTGTGGAATTTGAGGTTTAGCTTAAGATATAGGTGTGGTCATTGTAATTCGGCCAAAGGTGCATAAAGTAATCCTGGAATCATTGGAGAGGAGTTAATAGCATAGGGTAGAAAAAGTTGCAGCTGGCAGGAAGGACTAATGTCCTTCAACCTTCATTAATAAACAGGAAGTGGCCATTTCACAGCAAATTCCAGAACTCTTCGCTCTCATCAAAAGTCAACTCAATATGGGGGATTCCTATAGGAAAGAGTAAAATAAGGAATAAATGTAAGGTTTTTTTTCTCTGATACTTTGTTATTGCAAGAAAAAGGAAAAGAGGAAGATAAAACACTGTAGGAAAACAAAATACACCCAACATTTTGGAGCCAGGTTGCAGGATCCACAGGAAATTGGAGTTTGGAACTTACTGTTCAATCAAGATAAGAAATCTACTTTCTTTTATCTTATGTCTCAAAAAAAAAAAAAAAATGTATGGAATTTTAGGCCCCAGAGAGAGAAATTTTAGCTGGGACTGATGGTACTGCGTACAAATTATCCTCAAAGGAAACTAAGTAGGAAGCTTTCTGAGAGGACAGGTTATTCCCCCCGCCCCAAAAAAAATGGATTGCATTTGTAGATGTGTTTGATATTGATGCCAACACTGATACTGTCTTCACTCCTGGCCATAGAAACTTTACTCTCAATTCCATTAGTGTCTTGATTCTTACCTGCTGTCATTGTAGAAAGTATAAATATACCTTTAAAAGAGGTTAGGGTGAAAAATCCCTTCCACAGCTCCACGGCCAGAAAGAAAAGTCCGATGGACAACAGCTACAAGGGTTACTGGTGGTAGACTCATGCCCAAATCAAAGTCTAACCAGGCTGCATTCAATTCATTCCTGGTTCTGCATTTGAAGATGGAGCACGTGGCCTGAATATCAACATGAACACCCAGGAAAGGGTAGCCTGTTAGAGTCAAAGGAGTATTGATCAAGAGAGCTCTGTTTCCTTCTCAGCCGTACCACGAGTTGAAGTCAATATTGTCTCCAGGCTTCAATGTCATAATCTAAAGTGAAAAGAGGGGCGCCTGGGTGGCTCAGTTGGTTAAGTGGCCGACTTCAGCTCAAGTCATGATCTCACGACTGTGAGTTCAAGCCCCATGTCGGGCTCTGTGCTGATGGCTCATCAGAGCCTGGAGCCTGCTTCGGATTCTGTGTCTCCCTCTCTCTCTGCCCATCCCCTGCTCACGGTCTGTCTCTATGTCTCTCAAAAATAAATAAATGTTAAAAAAATTTAAAAAATAAAAAAATAACATGAAAAGAAACAAACAAAAACAAAAACAGGGGAACCGTACTAGTCAGGATTTGGCAAACTACAACTTGCCAGCCATGTCTGGCCCACCAGCTGTTTCTGTAAATAAAGTTTTATTGAAACACAGCCATGCCTCTTCATTTACATATCATCTATTAGCTGTTTCTGTGCTGCAGAGGCAGAATTAAGTACGTGCAACAGAGACCATATGTTTCAAAAACGAGAATGTTTGCTTCTGGTCCTTTATAGACAAGGTTTGCTGAGCTAGTGCCAGAGAAATCTAAGGTCTAAACTGATCCTCTAAAACACTGGGTATCAATGTTTGCACCTGTGATTGCATAGTGTGTAATGCATTCTTCCTAATCTAGAACACAGCACATGAATTTACAGACAAAGCTATCTGTGTCAATTCTCAAATTCAAAATTCATTCACCTAAAAATACAGCAATTGTTCATGCTTTTTATCAGGTCAGGGTTTGTTATAAAGGGGGTGTCGCGGGGAGGAAAATTCCCTGAGTTTATTTTAAATCTATTTCACTTTCATTATGAGACCACTGAGGCTTTTCTTGAGCAAGAGAGAGTGGGAAATAGAATAAGGCATCCACATCAATAGATTAAATTTATTGAAAGGATGAGTAATTGGAGCAATGTTACAGAATATCAAGCAGATTATTTAGATAGCACACGAGTTCCCAGTTTGAGCGGGTCAATTTGCAGGCCATCAGAATGTACACAGAGAAATAGTGGGTTTGATCCAAAAGCCTTCTGCATTAAAATGTAGTAATTTGCTCTCTTTAGCTATTTAATCTCTTCCTCATGTTCAGAGGAAGAAAGGAAGCAGTGATGAGAGAGGGAAGTGATGAGATCACCCTGTAATTGCTTACTCAGATAACAATAACAGAAACCTTTTCACACCTGCTTATATTCCAGATTGTGTTTACAGCTCTTTCCTCCACACAAACTTCAGATCATGAAGAGAGGGGGAAATCAGGGAAATCTTAGAGTGCGTCTAGGGAAGTGGTTGGCAAGTTAATCTGCGTGTTGGAACCTCCAGTGGAGCTGTGGCCCCAGACCTACTGAATCGTGGCCTCTGGGGGTAGGGGCTAGGCGGTTATATCTGTAGCCGGGTGTGTAGGGGATTTACTGTGAAGCTACTGTGAAGTCCTAGCCCTTTGCTTTTTTGTACGGAGACTGAAATGACTTGCTGAAGATCACAGCCCCCATCAATCCACCCCTTCCCCCTGTCCCTCTCTCTCAGGAATTCCTAATGCCAGGTACCCACGTGGCCCTACAGGGACCATCTTGTGATGTGACCTACTCGGACCAGCCACATGGGCCTCCATGCTCTTCTTCAAACGTGCCACATACACTCCCGCCTTGGGGATGTGGAATTTTTGCCTCCACTTTCTGGAATGTTCCTCCCCAATATCCACATAAATCACGTACCCACTTTATCCAAGTCTCCGTTCCAGAGTCGCCTTAACAGAGAAGGCTTCTTCAGGTTTTCTTTCATTTTCTTCTTGGCATCTAACATTTCCTTGGCACTTCCTGTGTATGTATTTTTATTAATAATTTATTATCAAATTGGTTTCCATACAACACCCAGTGCTCATCCCAACAAGTGCCCTCCTCTGTGCCCGTCACCCACCTCCCTCCACTCCACACCACCCTCTCCCCTCAGTTTGTTCTTAGTCTCGGAGAGTCTCTTATGTTATGTCTCCCTCCCTCTCTGTGGCTTTTTTCCTTTGCACTTCGTATATTTACATGTTTGTTTATTGTTTCCCACTTGATTCAATTAAAGGCTCTGTGTCAAAACAGAAAAGTCACATTTTTTTTTTCAGAGTCTCTATCTGGCACATCATAGACTCTCAATAATCATTTGTAAATGAATGGTTCTTCTAAGTATCATCACCTGGACTTCCAGTCTAGTGTAATAATGGAAAGTGGAGGAGGTAGAGGGCTTTGAAATCAAACAGATTTGGTTTGAATCTTCATGCATGACTTTGAGTGACTGAGTCTTGCTGAGTCCCAGTGTCCTGTGGGTAAAGTTGGGGGCTGACATGGGAGGGCCACTGTGAGAATTCATGAAGTGGGCCTAATAACAGCTCCCTAGAGAGTAAGGCTACAGAGGGCTTGGGTTCAGATTTTCCTACCGGGAATTCCAAGGGGCTGAGTAGTTGGTCGAATTCCCCAGCAGGGCTGCAGAGGAGCCAGAGAAGTCTTTCCTTTCTTAATCCTGAAGGAGTGGGGGGTTGTGTAATTCTCACTTGGTGCCCTTTTGAACCACATTGCATCCAGATGTTGTGAAACAGGGAGCGAGAGGGAGCTTCCTCTGGCCAACATACAGCAGGCTGTGGGCTAAGCAGGACATGCTGAGAGGACAAAGGAAGACTTGGAAGCTTTGCACGGTCTCCTCCAAGATTTTACTCTCATGGGGCTGTCTGGAAATGGGTGAGTCAGCCCTGCGGAACTCCCAGGCCAAATCACCAACCAGTCCTCAGTGGCCATGGAGAATGGCAGAATTGTCCGGTGTCTCTCGAGGTGAGATTTCAGGTTTATAGTGTCCAGAAGAGAGAAGGGAGGAAAGAGAAGAGCATTGACAATCATGTTGAAAACCTATGTTCTAGAAAGCTGGCTAGTTACATTCACAGTCCAGTACAATTTTTTATAATACTCTTAATCTACAAGTAGGAATTTTGGCCTCGTTTTCTAGATGGGGAAACGAGGCTTGGCAAGGTGTAGTTATTTACAATATTATTTAGTTGTTCAGCACCTGAGCTCGCAAGCCTTGCCCTAAGACTTGAATTTTTAATTTACAAATTCTGTAACCTTAGGAGCCATATCTTATGTATTTGTGTTCTAGTTTGTAAAATAACAATAATAATAACAATAATAATATCTACTTATGGAACTGTTATTGAGATAAAATACAGTGTTAAGGGTAAAACACTCATCGCAGTGCCTTGCCCATAGTATGTGCTCAATAAATGCTTGCCAATATTATTAATATTAGCCTGAGTAACCCCATCAGGGGCAGAGCTAAGATTCTGACATCAGTTGATCTGACTCTAAGCTGTTCCTCTTTGATCTGACTCTAAGCTGTTCCTCTACTATAGCATCATCTTGGTTCCAATGATTTGGGCCAAAGCATGAACCCTGTAGCCCAAGAAATTCACGTTCTTGAAGAGCTTGAGCTGCATGGGTTCTATAGCTCCTTTCCGAACACAAGATTTAGCAATTCCAGTGGAAGAGTTGAGCATTTCATTCCGAGAGTTCTCAAGAAAAGGAAGTCTGGAATCTTCCCTGGAATCATATCCTCTTATGGCACCTCCCTTCTCTTCAGGATGCTGAGGACCTCTGGC
The DNA here is from genome assembly GCA_030068075.1 of Paguma larvata. NCBI lineage: Eukaryota > Metazoa > Chordata > Mammalia > Carnivora > Viverridae > Paguma > Paguma larvata. Next base: position 66,613,369 of record CM057838.1, read on the forward strand.
CTCCATGAACCTCATTTTTCTGTACAATTGGTTCCCCTCACAATTAGTTCCTGGCACGGTTATCAAAGTGAGCTCTCTCCAAGGACATGGAACAGGATGAAAAACAAATCTTATATTGTAAACTCAAAGTGCAATCGGGACTGGCTCAGCAAAGGAGGAAGCTTCTGCTGTGAGAATTGGGGGTCAACAATGAAAGACAGCCTGCTCCTTGCCTCCCCCGGGTGATTTGTGGAACGGGGCATATGCCTTCTCATGCCCAAACTATGCCCATGGCAGAGCAATGCTTAAGGAACAGAATCTCTGAAGATTTCATCTAACCTTAGAGTCATTTTTCTATCTTGTTCCAAATCATAGCAGGGAGGAAGACTGGCTCCTCATATCCAGAAAGTATCAGGTTTATCCCTTAAAATCCTTAGGGCAATCGGGGTTTGCCTTCATCTTCTGACAGCACGGACGAGGAGAGGGAGCCAAAAGACACAACATTTCTCTTCCAATGAAAACTCAGCTTCAAAGAAGAAAGTGACCGCTGTTGAGGAGGTGAAGTCACAGCCTTGGCAAACCTTTGAAGCTGGAGAAGAAGATGTAAATTAAGTGCAGACAAGGAGGGTGTAAAAATAAAATCCTTGAAGGAAAAGCAAAATTCATCTGTAGTTGGTGTGAATGTAAGGAAGCTGGCCAAGGCGATGAGGAGATAAACAGGATTGCATGATATCATCACATTATGAAAAGGCAAATTAGATGAGAAATATAAGGAAAATCCACGGAAGCTGTGAATTGTCTTTTATCGGAGAACTTGTGAGACTCAAACTGGAAGCAATGTCAATTTTCTCGATATTCAATTCGTTATAAACCTGCCTGGGGGACAGGAAACATGATCTCATTTGTTGTTTCTGCAATAGTGTTACTCTAGTATATGACAGGGTCATGGGGCTCTGTAATCTTCTATAAGGCTACATGCCAAGTGTCATTACTGAGTTCTTGGTTGTTGTTTTTTTCTCATGTCTCCTATTAGTTATGGATTCATTTATATATTCATTCAGTAAACTGATTCTGTGCCTGTAATGTACAAGCACTGTTCTACATAAGGAGTAAACGAATACAAGCATGACATCGGCCATACTCTTAAAGGCTCATAGATCGATAGAAAGACACATTTAATTCTTTGAGAGTCTCTCATGTCATGTCTTCCTTCCTCTCTATGGCTTTTTTTTCCCCTTCCCCTCTTCCCCTCCCCCCTGGTTCTCTGCTAGGTCTTCCAAAGCCTACCTATGCGTGGGAACATATGGCATCTATCTTTCTCTGCCTGACTTATTTCACTCAGCATAATATCCTCCAGTTCCATCCATGTTGCCACACACGGCCAGATTTCATTCTTTCTCATTGCTGCATAGTATTCCATTGTATATATATACCACATCTTCTTTATCCATTCATCAGCTGATGGACACTTAGTCTCTTTCCATGATTTGGCTATTGTCGAAAGTGCTGCTATGCACATTGGGGTACACGTGCACCTATGCATCAGCAGTCCTGGATCTCTTGGGTAGATTCCTAACAGTGCTGTTGCTGAGTCATAGGGTAAGTCTATCTTCATTTTTTTGAGGAACCTCCACACAGTTCTCCAGAGTGGTTGCACCAGTTTGCATTCCCACCAACAGTGCAAGAGGCTGCCTGTTTCTCCACATCCTCGCCAGCATCTATAGTTTCCTGATTTGTTCGTTTTAGCCACTCTGACTGGTGTGAGGTGGTATCTCAGTGTGGTTTTGATTTGTATTTCCCTGATGATGAGTGACATTGAGCATCATTTCATGTGTCTGTTTGCCATTTGAATGTCTTCTTTGGAGAAGTGTCTATTCATATCTTCCGCCCATTTCTTCACTGGGTTATTCGTTATTCGGGTGTGGAGTTTGGTAAGTTCTTTATAGGTTTTAGATACCAGTCCTTTATCTGATATGTCATTTGTAACTGAGGGGAGAGGTGAGTTTGGGAGGGGGGAGAGTGGGCGATGGGCACAGAGGAGGGCACTCGTTGGGTTGAGCACTGGGTGTTGTATGGAAACCAATTTGACAATAAATTATTAAAAGAATAAAAAATAAATAAAAAATAAAACATGTGCCACATACAGTAACAGCATTAGAAAAAAAAAAAGACACATTTAAGTCAGCAATTAGAAGTCAGCATAAGGGGAATACTTTTGCACTATTGGTGGGAATGCAAACTGGTGCAGCCACTCTGAAAAACAGTATGAAGGTTTCGCAAAAAAATGAAAAGAGAACTATCCTATGCTCCAAACGCACTACTAGGTATTTATCCAAAAGATACAAAAATGCTGATCTGAAGGGACACATGCACCCCAATGTTTATAGCAGAGCCATCAATGATAGCCAAATTATAGAAAGACCCCAAATGTTCATTGACTGGTTAATGGATAAAAAAGATGTGATATCCCCCCCCACACACACACACACACTGGAATATTACTCGGTGCTCAAAAGTAATGAATTCTTGCCATTAGCAACAACATGGATGGAACTAGAGTGTAGTATGCTCAGCGAAGTCAGTCAGTCAGAGAATGACAAATATATGATTTCATTAATGTGTAGAATTTCAGAAACAAAGCAGATGAATATAGTGTAATGGAAGGAAAAATCAATAAAAATAGAGAGGGAGACAAATCATAAGCATCTGGCTCTTGGTTTCGGCTAGAGTCATAAGAGACTCTTAAATACCGAGAACAAACAGAGGGTTGCTGGAGGGGAGGTGGGTGGGGGGCTGGGTGAGATGGAAGATGGGCATTAAGGAGGCCACTTGTTGGGATGAGTACTAGGTGTTATACGTAAGTGATGAATCACTGGGTTCTACTCCTGAAATGTACACTGCATGTTAATTAACTTGAATTTAACTAAATAATTTTTTTAAAGTCAGTATAGTTGGTTTCTGATAGAAAGTGGCAAGTGGGGGGCACCTGCGTGACCAGTCAGTTAAGTATCTGGCTCTTGGTTTCGGCTAGGTTCATGATCTCATGGTTCATAGAATCAAGCCCCGCATCAGGCTCAGCACTGACAGCACTGAACCTGCTTGGGATTATCTCTCCCTGCCCCATCCCCACTCCCACTTTCTTCCTCTCTCCCAAAATAAATAAGTAAATGTTAAAAAAGAAGAAAGATGCAAATGGTTTCAAAGAGAGACAGGGTATAGTAGGTCAGCCCCCCCCCCCCTTCCTCAAGTTCACAGCCACCTAGAACCTCACTGTGTGACCTTATTTGGAGCTAAGTTCTTAGCAGATGTAATTTGTTAAGTTTAGATGAGGTCATACTGGGTTAGGGTGGGCACTAAGCTCAATAACTAGTGCCTTTATAAGAAGAGAAGACAACACAAAGACACACACAGAGAAGAAGTCTATGTGACTATGGAGTGGGGAGTTGGAGTGATGTATGGATGAGAAATGCTTAAGCCACCAGAAACTAGGAAGAGGCATGGAAGTACTTTTCTTCGGGGCTTTTAGAGGGAGCATGGCCCTAAGGACACCTTAATTTCAGACATCTAGTCTCCAAAATTTTGATTGAAAAAAATGTATTGTTTTAAATTAGTCAGTTTGTGACATTTTGTCATGGCATCCTTGGAAACTAATATATAGGGGAAAGGCATGAAAGCCGCCGTGGTGATAGTTAAAGGCAATCGGCTTTTTTTGGTAACATCATGTAGTTTTTAAAGTAGCTTTTGCTCTGGGAAACTGCCTCCTTTGTTCTTGGATATGTGAACCCACAGCCAACCTGGACCTTTCAGAGACTCCCTTCTTGCAGTTTGGATCGTTATGCTGACGGAAGCCTTCAGAAGAAACCGTCAGTGTTTGTTTCCTTCCTTCAGGACCTGCCTGGGTTCTTGCACCTCCTGAAGCCTAATTCTTTGGCATTTCCTTCCTCATTTGCTTTAGTTAACCAAAAGTGGTTCTTGTTGCTTGCAACCAAGAACTCGGATACAGGGCCCATGATTTTACGTCTGTTCTTTTACGGAGAACATGATAATCTCGTCTGTTTCATTTCATCATTTTCCCCCTTTTTCTTTCTTTGGTCTGCTGCTAAAAAGTTTGTGTTGTATTTTTGGCTACCTCTGGTCATGATAGAAGATTCTGTGGTGCTTTATCCCCGGCCAAAAGAATACCTTAATTCATGTCAGTCCCTCCATTTGGAATCTCCTCTCCTTTAAACAACTTCACATATCAAAAAATAGCTCTTTTTTAGACCTAAGGTATGCCTTGAAGAATGAATAGAAGAAATAACAGTCACGGGAGTTTGGCTACACTGCGCTTTCAATGAAGCACCATCAATGTATATGGCCGACATTTGGACTAATCACTGAAGCTTCCTAAGCCGTAGGTTTCCATAGTCCAATCTATGCCCGATCATTGAAGTCAAGGAGGCATCGCATGTAAAGCACCCAGCCCAGTGCCTTCCCTGTAGAAGTGCTAAAAATGTCTTTCTCCTTTGCTTCTTTCTTCCAATCTTGACTCTTCAAAAGCCTTCTCAGAGCCTATCCTACTTTCTTTTCACGTGGACCTGTAGCTACCAACAGCTGAGAATGATACCGTGACCATAGCATGTCTCTTCAGTCCCTCTCCCCTAAGTTAGCTTGCTAAAGTCTCCAGACTGGATGACACTCAACTCAAAGAACCCTTCCCCCAACCTCATGCATACAAGAAAGAGATCATTTTTACTCAGTAAATTGTTGACTGAATAGTCCATTCTCAAAGCATGTTTTGCATTTTGAGTTTAAGGGCCCATGTTTCTTCCTCTAAGGTGTATAAATTTGTTTAATGGGGGAAAAAATACCTCAGTGATTAAATGTGCATGCTTATCTTTCCAAATCTGCCTAAGCATTTTACTTGAACCTGCAAGAACTTTTTTAGATATATTTTCATTTGGAAGACATCAGGATTCATTTCGATAACCTTCCAAACCTGCTTAATCTTGTGGGGCAATTGATATTGTTACCCCTCCAAAAGCACACACTATTGATTGCACATCTCTCTTAATTTCACAGGAGAGAAACTGACTTGTCATGCACACAGTTTGATGTTTCATTGATGTCCTTCTTTCCAAACAAACATATCAGAGTCATCAACCCTTGCTTGGACCCGGCTATGAAAACAGCTACCTGAATACTTTTTTCCAGTATTTCTTTTCTGATAAAGGAGTTTACCTCATCACTGTCTCTTGCAAATTTCTAGAATTTTGCTAGAAACTGATTAGGTTCGAAGCTTGTTTTTGGCGTTCTTCCCTCAGGGCTCCAATCATGCCTCTTGGGGAGCTATTATCACAGTGTCCCCTGATGAGGATGACCATATAAAATGTCATCATTCAAACCAGGACACTCTTGAGAGTACAAAGAGGCATAGTTAATAATTAAGCCAGGATAAATGAAAATAAAGAAGACTATTCTAAGGAGAGCTAGGTCACTCTAATTCTAACTATCGGCTCACTTGTCTGTTTCCTCCTCTGGTCGTCCAGCTCCCTGCCATGTGTAATTTATTCTCTGCCCTAACCCTAGCACCTACCATACATAGCACCTGACACAGGAAAGCCTCTCTGCCTCAGTCATGGTCTTGTGTCATGGCAAGAGCATAAATAAAGTGATCTCTTTCAATCCTATAATCCTTTGGTTATAACTAACTTTTAGTATATATTAGTATTACTTAGTATAGCAATTGTCCAGCCTCCTCTCTTTTGCCTGGTTACTGCTTGTCTATTGAGACACCTGAACCCAAGGGCATGAGGGGACATTTGTGTTCCTATAGCAGGTGGTATTGATACCTTTGCATTGGCTGCACTCTATTATGATTGCTGGTTATTAGATGTTGGCCCTGGAGGCTATGAGTTCTCTGGATTCTCTTTTATCACTACACTAGCATTTAGCACACAGTCTGACACAGAGTAAAGAAGTAACACATGCTAGTTGAATGAATTGATGGATAGTTTCATGAGTGGAAGCATGAAATAACCAGATTGAGAATGAGAAAATCCCATATGCCAACTTGCCTTTTGGTTTGCTCGATATTAATTATTTAGATACTTGGCAAAACACAGATAGCTAGCATCAGGGACCCACAGATTAATATCAATTTAGAGGTAATTCTAGACATGAGTAAAATAGAAAAGTATTCTAGTATATTATAGAAGACAAAATCTGACACTAGCGTCACCAATGTCCTGATGTATTTAAAGGTGAGCATAAGGCTAATGTTCATGTAAAAATCATTCTATGATATTTGTTGCTGGTTAACATTTTTATTCAATCCCATGGGAGAACGAAGAGAATGATTAAGAGCCGAGAAAATACAATTCATGAGAAAAGGTTAGAGGAATTGGAATTATTTAGCCCAGAGAAAAAAGTACACGTAGTCATTCAGTGAAACCTCATTATCCAATACCAATTTATTCAAACGAGGGCATAATTTAAACTGACAGCTGTTTCCAATGAACAAATGACCTGCTTTTCTTTAAAAAAGAAAAAAAAATGATAATCAGAGACCATTTAACTCAAATATAATTTTTTTTTCTTTCTGACCTCTTCTATTTTAGATTAAGGATTTATTTCCTATGAAAACTTCAGGTCACAATCTGCATGGCACTAGAGATAGCATTTTAGCATCTATAACAAAAGAGGATTATGCCCCACCCATTTCTGGTCCTTAATTTCCTAGTCTCTAAAATGAGGGTGTTTAGGGGCACCTGGGAGGCTCAGTCGGTTAAGCATCGACTTCGGCTCAGGTCATGATCTCACGGTTTGTGAGTTCGAGCCCCGCGTCGGGCTCTGTGCTGACAGCTCAGGGCTGGAGCCTGCTTCGGACACTGTGTCTCCCTCTTTCTCTGCCCCTCCCCTGCTCACACCCTGTCTCTCTGTCAAAAGTAAATAAACATTAAAAAAAATTTAAATGAGGGTGTTTGTTCACTCAATATGTGTTTATAGGAGACCTATTGCATACTAGGCCTTGCGTTATGTACTAGGAATACAGAAGTTACAACAGGCAGACTGTTTGCATTATTGCAAGCGATTTCCATTTAAATCCCTCCCCTACCAAGCTTAAAGATGTCTGGGAATCCATTAGAAAGTCATACCCCTAGGTTAAGATACCTCCAGAGTGCACACATTCAGGTGGTGGGGAAAGGGAGACAGAAAATTAAGCTATTATCGGATTCTTTTCATCTAGTTACTTTTCAGACGGGCACCTGTCCACAAAGAATGGACTACTGAATAAATGAGTTTTGAAAGATTAAAAGAGAAAGGATATTTTAAGAACTGAGAACAAGAAAATATTAGAACTTGGAAGTACCAAACGGTTAGCTGAGAAATATAAAGTTTATAGAGGTCACTTGGCATGTTTAAGTTTACACAGCAAATTAGTAGTAAAACGAAGACTACAATTATAGTCTCCTAGTTATCTTGGAGCTCTGCTATCTAGTGCTCTCTCCTTCATCCATATTAGTAATCTCATTCAGTTACTAATGACAACTATGGTTGCTAATAACAGAATCCAATATAATGGCACAAACACATAAAGGTTTATCCACTCACAAAACATCCAGAGATAGGCAGCCCATAGCTGCTCTCAGGGACCCAGACTCCTTCTGTTACTGTACTTTACCCTTTCTGGTATGTAGCTACAACCTTCATGGTCACAATATAGCTGCTAGGGCTCCGGCTATCACATAGTCTTTAATTAGGTGTGTTGCTGCCTGGCAGATACTCAATTTCCTGTAACGAAGTGGAAGAAAATGAATATTGGGTGGGAAATATATAATCTATACTACGTCATTGTTAGGAGACAGTTTCCCATGAGTCTCTTGCATTTTTACACATGTCGCAAGCAGAAGCAAGTTCAAAGAGTTCAAAGATGTTTGTTTAGCAAACAACTTAGGAGACTAGAGATAGCGTCTTCCTCCAGAGCAGAAGGTAGATTTGTTTCCCGTCCAGTATAAGAGAGTTAAAGTCTCTCTCTAGAGCAAAGGTTAGGTGTGCTTCCTACCCATTATAAATGATCCAAATTCCCTAAACTCAGTATTCCTCCCCTGTCACACCGCCTACTGCATGGCAGGCATTACACGGCTCTGTTGGTGGCACCCTTTGGGAATTAAGACTCAGAGAATTGGCTTAAGAAAATGATATTTCTCTAATTACTCCAGTTACTATTATTGCTATTAGTAATTAACTGTTCTCTGTCTCTGGCCCAGGAGTCTCCTGTCTTCTGTCCGCATCCATGAAACTGCATCAGGCTAACTTGTTAGCTTGCAAGGAGAGTAAAACTCAGGCCCTTCACTCTTCTTGATAATCCTCCGTAACTTTGTATGATGTAGTCTCTAAGGGGCCTAACTCCCAGACGTCTAGAAGAGAGTAGGTGATTAATATATACTTAAATAAAGGAAGGAATAAGTGAGAGAAAGCCTGCAAAGGACATTTTTATGTATCAGGTCATTTGATCTAAAGGTCCTGGTATTACCACCTAGGAGCCTATGACCTTCAGTAAAGGCACTTACCCTCCCTATCCTCAGCTTCATAAACCCGTGGTCTGCGTTCACGCCCGACACTTGCTCAACCTTCATTTACTCCCTAACCTACTACAGCTATTTGGCTCTGGGCCTCATCACTTCACAAGCCTCTCTTCCAGGGGCTCTGTGACCTACTAACTGCTCCAGCCAAGTGTCCCTTTTCACTCCTTATCTTATTCCCTGTGGCTCCGATGACATTTAACTCCTTAAAATTCTTTCTTCCCTTGTCTTCAGTGAAAGCTTTCTCTCCTGGTTTCCCTCAAACCTCTAGGAAGTTATTTCTCTGTCTCCTTGTCCTTTCTTCACCCATAGGTGTCTGCAAACTGTGAGTTTCTATCCTATACCTAGCTTTCTTTCACTCTGTAGAATGAAGCTTCTTCCCCACCCCCACTTTTTTTAAGACCATCTCTAGTTACCACATGGGCGCTGAAAACTTTCCAATCTCTATGTCTAGATTGCTCTCCTAAGCACGAGTTTGCGTAAGCTCTGTATTTTTAACTCCCCGTTCGCTATCTCTCCCTGGATGTCCTATTAGAACTTTAAATGAAAACACATTCAAAGGCAAACTTATTTATATTCACCCTTTGTCAAACCTGATGGACCTGGAGTCCCTCTCTTGCTTAATTTTATCACCATCCACGATATTTTTTCCTGTCAGAACCCTTAGCAACTCTATGATCAACATTCCTATCCTGGTGCTCACGATTTTCTCATAAGTGACTCTCCGAACCCTTGTCTTCCCTTTCCATGGCATCTACATTAATTTAGGCCCTCATTAGCTCTTACCTTCGGCTCCACCTTCAAGCTGTGTCTCCAAAATCTTCCCCGTGAGATCTTAATTCCCAACTAGCCATTGGAATGAAACTACAGAACAAAAAGTCTCATTATGCTGATGCCCTGATTAAAATTCTTTGTTGGCTATTCTCTCAGAACGAGAGAAAGTGCGAATGGTTTAGTATGAGATACAAGTCCTCTGTAATCTGTCCGTGGCTTGTCTGCAATCTTGTCTGAGCCGAGGCTCCAGCTTCACGCCCCATTCCACTTCATTCCACAGACTTTGCCTCCGACATAATGGACCAACAACAACTTCCAGCATGTGCCCTGCTAATTCAGATCTCTGCACCTGCAGAGAGACTGATTCTCCTGCCTATTATCCCACCGTCCTCCAAACCCACAGAATCTTGTGTTCTCCAAAACCTAGCTCAACTTGCTCTAGCCCTGGGAAGTTTATGTAGAATAGAACCGTCAGATCCTTACTTTAAAAGTAGCTGGTCATGCCATGCCTTGTGCTTCTTTGTACCTCGAAGAAGCTTCTTCTAGTGTTTATGATGTCACACTGTTCCTACCTGTTTATGGTCCCGAATCTACCAATAAAACATTTCTTATTTATCTTTACATGTACAACATGGAGCACAGATCCAGGCACACGAAAGAGCTTCAGTGAAAGCATCCTAGGTGGTAATAAAGCCAGAGAGTTTGAGTACTACCAGCAAAAAGTCAGTTACTGAAGTAGCATAAAGGAAGAAAGGACAAAATTTACCTTCTTCAGAGTTTGCCTCAAATGAACCCTAGAATGTTCTTGGGCAACATTCACCCTCCTGGGCCTCAAAATAAGAAATCAAGTTCACCAAGAAGGAACGAGTTGGGAATTGCACATGTAAGCACAGCGTCCACTTCCCCGTCAGTCCCAAGATAAGTCAGTAGGCGAAAGGGCAGCCACAAGGCAATGGTTTGTCTTGAACAGCGCACATAAAGAACAGTTTGTGCACATTGGGAAACTTCCCAGTTCGGAAGCACAATCTGGCTTAGACGAGGCCAACAGAGTGAAGAGTAGGAGAAAGAGCAGTGGCAGAAGAGGGGCCAGAAGGCTGGGGTGGAAGTGCCATTCCAAAACCTGCTCCTTGGGTCCTCGGGCAGCTCCTTCACCTCTCTGAGCCTCAGCTTCCCCATGTATAAAATGGGAGTGATAATTATACCTAGTGCATGGGGTTGTTAAGAGGATTGAAAAAGAAAGTAAGCCACGGAATGCTTTCAAAGTGCCCAGAAGAGGGTGAAGGCTCAATAAATGTTAACTACCGTTGATAGCGAAGGCAGTATTAATAACCAGCGTTCTCTAAGCATCGCGTGCTTCACTTGTAAAATGGAGTTTCTCTCCCTGAGTTGTGTGAAGATTAAATAAGCAGCGCATGTAAAAGCACTTCCTAAATTTAAAGCGTTATTCAATTGAGAAACTCTTATTGATGCTGTTATCATGAGAAATTAAGGGTCGAAAGCTAGCCAAGAGAGGCCAAAGTACTTGTGGGGATTTAGCTCAAAAGAAAAGAGTGGTACCTTTGTGCAGCCTGAAAAAAAATACACATTGGAGAAGTAAGTACTACTGTTATTTATTTAGTATATTCTATGAGGCCTTTATACTTTTTATTAACTATTTGCTAATTTACTAATTTCGCCCAACAATATATTTTTTAGTTGGTATTACCGTCCCTGTTTTAGACTAACTGATACACAGAATATTAAATGTGACTTACCAAATGTTCAAAGAGGCCTCGACCTTGTTCCAGTTATTCTGTAAGAGTTATTCTCCAGTTATTTCTGCTGAAACTGTGACTACAATTGCTGTTTATTTGGTTCAAGCACCTCTCTCCTCTGACAAAATGCAGTAGGATGCCTTTAATCTGGAGTCTATTGCAAAAATTAATTTTAAATGACCGCAATTTGAAATCACCATTATACCGTGTGTAATGAAAATCCTAAGTAGCCACAGTAATATTGACTAATTACTGTAGTATTAATTGCCAAAAAATTACATCGAGAACGACTCATGTGCGTGATGTACTGTAGCTCTGCTGACCGTTTCAGGCCCTCTCTCGTTAGGACCAATGGCACCCATAGCTAAATACGACTAAGGGAAGCGTCCCTGTCTTTACTCCATTCCAATCTCTGCTCCTTCTTTATGCGCATCCTGTAATGTCCACTCCTATCTTTTAGGCCGCACAAAATTTGTGTCTTGGATTGCCTGCACACATACGACGGCATCCTGCATTAGCATTTTGACACTAACTACAATGAGCCCAGTCTTTCCGTGACTACTTTCTCAAGAGTCTACACTGTTGGTGCCATCTTCACCAATTTTACAGCAAATACCCGCCTGCCTCTCGATATTTCTACTTGCGTGTTCCGCGGGCAACTTAAATTTCACAAGTCCGAATGTCAACTCATTTTCTTCTTCCCAGTGTAGATTCTCTGACTCTGTCTTATAATAGATAAAAATCTCATACCCTGAGTAGCACAGATTCGAAAACCAAACTGTTTAACTCCTGGTTCCGGTAGTAACTTGCCGTGTCACTCGTGATAAATTATTAACCCTTCTGTGCCTCATTTTCTCATCTGACATTTATGAGTTAACTCGTAGAGTTTTTATAAGGATTAAATAACTTAACATGTGTAAAATACTTATAACAGTCCTTGGCTTCACGGCAATTATTCTATATACGAGTAGCAACTTACTCACGTGAAACTAACCTGGAAGTCCTCCCTGCACGGCCACACCCAATCCGTCACTTGCTAACTCAATCTCCCAACGATATCCCTGCCAGCTGCTTTCCTTGGCTTTGCTTAAGTCCATCATCTTTCATCTGAGCTAGTATAACAGGCTCTTAATGGGCCACCCATTTGTTCATCCATCAGGCAATGACTATAATCTATTTGCTCCTTGTTTTGGAGCTGGCATTGTGCTAGCAAGGGGGAAGAATAATGGATCAGATGGGCCTAATCTCCTCCTTCTGGTTTTGCCTTCTATAAGCCAGAGCAATCTGACAATATGGTTGTGCTTCGGTCCCCACTGTCTTCCCATGAAAGTCAAAACTTCCAATATGCCATCATCTGTCCCTATGTACCGTTCCATTCTGTCTGCTCCTCATTCCTTGCCTGAACTTCAGCTGGAAGCACTGAACCCTACTTCTTACAGAAGATGTCAGGTTCCTTCTTTCCTCCGGGCCCTTGCCCCTGCCATTCCCTCTGACCCCTCCAACTCACTCTCTTTATACCCTTTCCCATAGCTAATTCCTAGGGGCTGTTCCACGTCCAGGAGGAAGTTTCCTCTGATCCCGGATCCGTATTCCCATAGCACATAGAACCGACACCTATCATGACACAGAATTAAGTGACTTCTAAATTCTGGTTTATTCATCTTATGTGAACACTTTGGGTATATTTGGTAAGGAAACCTAGCTGATTTAACAAATAAACTGAAACCTCAGTGGTTATAGTCTTACTTATAATGAAAGTGTATTTTCTGCTCATGTTAGCAGGTGCATGCAGGTGTTAATTGTCAGCCGTTAGCTTTCCACATGTGATTCAGGGAATCATGGTCCCCAAGTCCTTCAGGGGAGTGTGTTCAGCCAGCAAATGGAGCGAGTGGAGAAGGCATGGTGCTCCATAGGCAGTTGGCCCTAGAAGTCGTATTCATCCCTTCCATTCATTCTATTGGCAAGAACTCATTCTAAGGCTGAGAAAAGGCTCTGCCAAGGCAGCCCCTATCCACCAACAACCCCATCTCCAGAAGGGATGCATATATTTCTGACGGACAGCCAGGCATCTCTGCTAAAGTTGGTAAGTTCCACAAAGCCAGAATTATGCCTTGTTTGTATTATTGTTTATTTTCTCTGCCTAAAATAGTGCATAGCACAGAGGAGGCTCTCAATATATGTATGCGAAATGAAGTAATATTTTACTTTTCTGGCTTCAGTTTGCCCTATTCCTAATTACATAGGTATGTGGAGATTTCTTAGATCCCAGATAATTTCATAATGAGCTGTTACCTTTTTAAGCCTTATAACAGCATCTTCCAAGTCCTGTGGCATGTCAGTTTCCTCTGCCTCCCAGCCATAAGCATTTGTGGCTCACTCCAGGCTATAACAAAAGAAGAGACATCATGTTACCTTCTGGTTGGTGGTTCAGAGGATGCTTCTTCACTGGGAAAAATACTGGATTTGCTCTTTCCTGAGAGTCACCACCAAAGATCGTTCCCGTAGACTGTAGGTTTCTGGAGTGGAGGGAAGGGGTAACTCACTGATGAGGATTTCCTTGCAATTCTAGGAGGACTTCATTAGAACTTGAAGGGACCTCAAAGGGATCTCAAAGACCCTCTGGTCTACGGATGGCAAATCCTTTTCATATTATAATACCAACCTCTTAATACACCTACTATAAGTATCACTGACCATCCACACTCCCCTACCATGCCTGTCTGTGGCCTCAGAATGATTTGTCCCACTCCATCTCCTTTTTTTGAAGGTATAAAGAAGTTGAAGGAGGGGCGCCTGGGTGGCTCAGTTGGTTGAGCGGCCGACTTCAGCTCAGGTCATGATCTCATGGTCTGTGAGTTCGAGCCCCGTGTCGGGCTCTGTGCTCATGGCTCAGAGCCTGGAGCCTGCTTAGGATTCTGTGTCTCCCTCTCTCTCTGCCCTTCCCCTGCTCACACTCTGTCTCTATGTCTCTCAAAAGTAAATAAAAACATTAAAAATAAATTAAAAAAAAAAAGAAGTTGAAGGAAAGAGAGGTGAAGGAACTTTATAAAGATCACATAGAGGAAGTTGGTAGCAGAGCTAAACCCAAGATTTAAGGATCCTGATCCTTAAGGATCCTCAGTCAGGGCTCTTTTTTTTTTTTTTTTTTTAATCCTTACTGCTTAGAAACAGAATATCTAAAGCAAAAGGAGCCACTCCGGAAGCCTTGAAGCGGGTTGGGTGAGTGATGTGGCCATGTACCTGAAGACAAATTTCATGTCTCATAATTTGGCCGAGGGCATGCTCTGGGATTTAAGGAGGTCTTGAATTTTGGATTTTCAACATGCTCATTCATTTCTCAAGGGCACCAGATTGCCATGGAATGTGGTTAAGATCCTGAGCCCCAGAAACAGGCAGGTAGATATTTCAGAATCTAATCAGACATTGAGTGGCTGGGTGACCTTGGCAGGTTGGCACCGTGCCCTAAGTCTCAGTTGCCTCCTCTGATAGAGAATAGAGCCTTTGAGGTAAGATTAGACAACTCATGTAAGGTGTTAAACACAGTATATGGTGGGTGGGATGTTATAGCTAATGCCTTCATGCCCCACCTGGGGTCTCTACACATTGTCGGGAAAAAAAAGTTGTGTAAGCAGCTTAAGATGATGAGAAGAGTACCTCCAGGGTCTCCAGCAATCCTGCTGCCTATTCTGCTGTCAGTTGTCCTGATCTTCCTGAGTCACGTTGCTCTCTGGTCCTCGGTTTTCTCACCTATCAAGTGGAAAGACTGGAAAAAACTCTCAAAGTCCCCTTTCATCTTTGAACTCCTATGATTCTATGTCCTCTCTCTACCAAAGTCCCCCAGAATTGTTTCCCGAGCTATTCTCCTCAGTTGAGAAAACATTATGAGGGCTACTGCCCAGGTTTATTTTGGGTGCATGGCCAGTCACCCTTGCACTTGGCTTTTGAGATGAATCTCCATGAGCAAAGTGTGCTCCAACTATGACTTCAGCCTGCTGGCCCAACAAAGCCATTGGATACTGCCAACAGGAATGGAGAATTGTTCCAGCCATGAGGCAACTGTTTTGTTACAATTCATGGACTTAAGGATGAGGGGCATGTCCCTGGGACATATCCCTGTGCCCACTCCAAAGAGGTCATCCTAGGTAAAGGCACTCTGAAGAGAAACGTTGTGAGAAATACATGGCAGAACTGTAGTCTCCAACTCCAGTTCACCACCACGAACAGGGTGGAGACATAGCAATGTGCTGTTGGGTATGTAATGGAAGTTAAGTACTTTCGTCACTCCTTTCTGGATCACAAATCACTTTGTGCGAAGCATGGTTCCTGGGTGCTGAACATATAGGCATGACAAAGATACAAAAATGAAGTCCCTGTTTTTAAGATCACAGTTTACTAGGGCAGGCATACCAGTAACTAAGAGGATCCTATTACTACAATACACAGTCACCTACAGATCAAAATTATGATTTCAGCAAAAGGAGTTGGTGCCTACTTCAGATTATAGATGGGAACAATAAATTGTCCAGAATCGCTAAGCAGGACCTCTCTTGGAAGAACAAAATTCAAATCACATTCACCTTGCAAGTGGTGACTTCCCCTCAAAGGCAGATACAGGAGGCTAAGATCTGACCATATTGAAAGAAAAGAGAGATAAGACCTAGAAGAGGGAGAATCACCAAGGGATATAGAATTGGATTGTTTCTGATTCGGTAGTGTGGAAGTTGCTAGAAACAGTCCTTACTCAGGTGCCCTGAGGCTAGTCTATGCTCTTAGCTATGTGTGAAGACTGACAGACCTAACTGCTAGAGCTGTGTTACTTTTAGCTCTAGCCTGGTAGGTGTTTCCCCCGCAAGACTGTAGCTCCTTGGAGCTTTCTGGACCTACCTTTTTTATTCCTGGACCTACCTATGCACTGTGCATAGCTTTCAAAGCCAGGGAAGCTTCTTGTCTCATCTTAAGTCAGCTAAGCTATGACTGGAGTAACAATAAAAACTAATATCTCAGGGACTTAACAAGTTTCTCGCCCACATCACAGCCCAATGGGAGTTGGGCTCCTCCCCACCATCCTGAAATTCTGCTCCTCGAACTCATGTCCTTCTACATTGCCTTGGAAACAAAGAGATAGCTGGAGGGTCAAGGTTTTAGAGGCCATACCTAGAGTGGCTTACATCCCTTCCACGTACATTCATTGCCCAAAACTCAATCATATGACCCCAACCTGCTTGCAATGGAAGTTGGAACATGTCTTCTGACATTCCTGAGAAGAGAAAACAGTGTGGGGGAACACATGGCATTTGTTGTTGCTTGACTCCTCTGTCATACATGCTTCTCCCACACATTTCTCTAATCATTTGTTACAATGTCCCAAGCCCTCTGTGTTTTCTGCAGATGAGACTGGAATATGTGTGTTTCTGTTCTGACTTGAAACAATCCATTATTACCACAGTCTCCTTGGGTATTGTTCTGCCACAGCTCCAACTTCCACTGCCTTATGTCACTATTCAGCCAGAGCGCCTCTGCAGGACACCAAGTTGTCATAACATCTGTGGTGGCCGTTGGAGCTGTGATCTTCCCTGCAACTAGATTTTGGACATAAGCTTCCAAGGCCAGCTCCTGTTTATCACCAGCATTTCTATGCCATAGAGAGCATGCCAAAGTAAGACCAAACCAGTAAGACCACCTTCTACCTAAAGGCACTTAGGGTCACCTGGAGACCCCAAAGTTCATAGAAAGGAAAGCAAGAGAAACTTGGGCAGGTCTGACCTGCTGATTATCCAGCTGTTATATAGGTGAGGGGTATAGGAGGCCCCGAATTTTATACATTATTGATATAGAAAGGTGTGGATTCATTGTACCACAAACTTTGTAGGGAAAAACACTGGTTATAGTAATAGGAGCCCATTAAATGATAATGTAATGTAGGAAGGAGAAGTTTTCATGAAGGCAACAATATTTGAAGTTGAAATATTAATAAAGAGTAAGATTTTGCCAGGTTGTTTTAGGAAAAGGGGAAAGGAGAAAGTATAATCGAGGCGGAGGAATAGGTGTTATCATGGAATTGTGAAAACACGTATTCTTTACCCATCAGGAATAATCTGAGGGTCAAAAGCTAAACTGTTTACCCCAACAGAATTTGATGACCTTCACGTGGGCTTATTGGAGCTTCAGAGTCACCAATTCTTAAGGCACTCTTGCAAAGTGGCCATCAGTGACCCAAATGAAAAGGCAGATCAGAGCAGGTGGGGATATTGACCACAGGCTGATTTGACCTCAAAAAGGTCTGAAGGTAGTCCTGGGTTGAGTCACTAGAACAGCCTGTGCTAGAGAATCCATGAAGAACCAGAAGGAAAGCTGTTCCTCTCTTGGTGGGACAACATGGACAGAGAGTCTTCTCCAATCATAGAAGAAAGAAAAGACTTTGGGTAGTGATTCAGAGCAATCATAAAGAGGAAGAACAAGAAAATGATACCTGTTCTTCGGATGCCTTTCAGAATGGGATTTTTGTTTACTCTTCTTTCAAGTAACATGAAGCAAGGGCACCATCTTTCACTGAACACTCAGCACTTCATGGTTTGTTCCTAGCAACAACTCTCAAAGTAGGCACCAACTCCTCCGTCCTATTGATAAGGAACCTGGGACTCAACACATAAAGCACGTGTCCATGATCTCACAGCTCTTCTGAGACAAGCCAGGATCACACCCATGATGACTTGAGTCCAAAGCCCAGGCTGGGTTCACTAAGTGGCCAGAATGAGCTACTGTCCACTCTGAGAGCCTGACAAAGACTGGGAATGAAAATGGATCTCATTGGCAGGTTTTCTTTTGCCTTAAAGGGAAGATATGGGAGAAGGATAGTTAAGGTATCAGGGAGTTAATCTAAATACAGGGTTTCTTTCCCTGTCAGGAAGGGACTAGGGAGCATCCTCCAGCTTTTTCTCTAGAACATATTCTAATAAACTTTCTTTATACTTGGCTCCTCATCCTATTTTAATTTCTGGGTGCAGTGGCTTTTTGTTCTAAGCACATTGCATCATTCCAGCTCTCAGGTCACCCATTTGCCCCAGCTGAGTGTCTTGAGAACTTAAGCATTCAATGTTTTAGAGGAAGGTTAGCACCAATTTCCTTTGATACCAGAAGAATTTGCTTACCAGATACTGAATAGGAATGTTCATTGCATTCATATGGTAGCTTACTTGTTCCCCTTGCAAAATGGAACAAGACCTAGTATTTTATTACCAACTAATTTCTTCTGTAAATGAATCAACCCTTTCTGAATTTGACTAAACTTTTATTGTGAGTCTGCTGTGCAATAACCACTGCACAATATGAGGAAATGCAAAAATTAATAAAACATAGTCTTTGCACTCAAAGCTGTACAGTTCAGTTGGGTAAAGTCTGTAAGTAAGTGAATAGCAATGGGGGTTCAAAAGGTCTTTGAGTTTGTTTTACAGGTCATTGGGGGACTATCAATAAGTCCAAAACTGCCCGATTGCTAAAGTAATGGAGTCTTTTTTAAGTACAGCTATTTCTTACCCATTGAATGTGACTTTGGTGGCTACAGAGAGAAATGCTTTGTGTTAGTGTTGCTACTGCCATTCGTCTTTTCTGAGAACAGGATGGCATGTAACCATTGATAATAACATAATTTGTTGCGTGCTTATTACAAGCCAGTTGTAGAGCTGTATCTAATAGTGAGTGAATACTCAATTAATGCCATTATTATTATAAAACTTTAGTTATTACCCCAATTTTCTGGTAAAGAAACTGAGCCCAGAGTGTTAATTGATTTGTCCAGAATCACACAAGGAGTGTGGATCCATTCGACTACTCCTAAGCTTGTTTTTAAGATTTATTAAGGCTGATCCAGGGACAGTGTAGCACCCGCTTAAGTACAATATTTCTGACCTCTGTAGCAAAATCCCTGTGTTTTCAACAAAGTCTCTATACTCTGGCTGACATGAACTCAACCAATTCTTCAGCTCTACGTGAGCTCTGGCAGTTTTTCAACTTAGGGTGGCCTGATAATTCATCTTTCCACAAAGTTGCTCTTTGCTCAACCTCACGGAGTTTCATCCCATGCATATAGAAATTCCTATTCATGGTGTCAAAGAGGACTCTGTGCAAATTTCTCGAAGTGCTTAATCTTCTCCAGTATACTCCCCCCAGCAAATCTCAGCTACCTCTACTTCTCCCCCAAATAATCTCTTCATTGTCAACTCAGGAGACTTCCAGGCTGTTTCAGCACCTGCCCCTTGCCCACAGTTCATACATCATCTTTAGGAGAAAAGCCAGGAAGATTTTAGGGCTAACCTCATTTGTGTCCCCTATTTTGGGGGTCACAGTCCCACACTTCCGATTGGCCAGCTGTTGAAAATTGTCGTTTCAAATATTTCATACCAATTTTGAGTGGTTTGTGATAGGAAGGTAAGCCTGAAGAGTTGAGTTACTTCCTCATGGCTGAGAGCAGATGATCTCCTGTCACACAAAATATTCATAGTGTACTGAATGAAAAAATAAAAACTACATTTTAGTGAAACATGCACAATCCAGTCCCATTAGGGAAAAATATAAATATATGTTAGGAAAAGATCTGAAAATATATACATGAAATGTTAATAGTTTCTAGATGGGTAAAAGTGTAGATGTTTTACTTTTTCTTCCTTTGGTCTCTGATTGTAAACATACATTTCTGAAGTAACATAAAAAGCAGAGATTTAGGGAAAATTAAATGATAAAATATACGGTGCTCAAAAGTAAAATTATAACTAATATGTGTCATCTGTATTCATCATTAGAGTTGAGTAGTGCCAATCAGAGTCAAGGATATACTACTAGAAAACTTAATGGCACTATTTATTCATCCAAGGATTAGTTACTACTCTGTAATTTAATTCAAATCTTTCTTTTTCACAGACTTAAAAATTTTTACCAAAGTGTTCCTCAATTATTCACAACAGCTTCCTAAAATTTCTATGATGGCTTCTCCTTACTGAGTTTCTGTGGAAAGTTGCTCTTGACACATTAGTCCCATGAAGCTAAAAAAATGTTTTTAGTTGTGTCAGTCATTTGTTTAAAATTTTTTCTCCCCACTCTGTCCTGTTCTACCCTGAGAAGATAAGAAGTTGAAATTTGCCGGTCGGTATCCATCAGGTCCTTTTGTCTTTCTGAGGTGTCCTCAGAATACCCTGCAAAGCATTGCTAATTTCTCTTTTTTAATTTCTTTTTTTAACGTTTATTTATTTTTGAAAGACAGAGAGAGAGCATGAACAGGGGAGGGGCAGAAAAAAAGAGAGAGACACGCACAGAATCTGAAGCAGGTTCCAGGCTCCGAGCTGTCAGTGCAGAGCCCAATGCAGGACTCGAACTCAGGGACTGCGAGATCAAGGCCTGAGCCAAAGTCGAATACTTAACCAACTGAGCCACTCAGAAACCCCTCTAATTTCTATGTGATAGATAGGGAAACTAAAAGTATGGAGAGGCAAAAGGACCTTTCACAAACTGTACAACTAGTAAACAATGGAGCCAGGACTGGCTCCCTGAATAGTCTGACTGAGAGACTATTATATAGGAATTACATGGAATTTTTATTAATGTTTACTTATTTTTGAGAGAGAAAGAGACAGAACATGAGCCAGAGAGGGGGAGAGATAGAGGGAGACACCGAATCTGAAGCAGGCACAGCTCGATGTGGGGCTTAAACTCACAAACTGTGAGATCATGACCTGAGCTGAGGTCGGATGCTTGACCGACTGAGCCACCCAGGCTCCCCAGAATTACATAGAATTTTACCTTCCCTAGTTCTTACACCTGTCCCTGCCAGGGTTTTATAATATGCTAGCCAGTTCATTCACACACAAAAAAATGTGGCTGGGTACAACACCGCATAGCATACATACTAAAATAGAGTGATTATCTTGGTCCCTGAACAAGTCTTATATTCAGATTCATGATGTTATTTTTACTTGGATCATTATCTCCCCTTTGCTTCCATACAATTTGGCGCATTAATGTATATCATCTTTTATTGAAGAACATTTACTTAGTAAATGATATGCTTGGGATCCTGGTTATACAGTGGTAATACTCAATTTCTGCCCTCAGGGTGCTCAGAATCTGATGTGAAGATACACATAGCATGGAATAAATGATGTTAGAAGTAGGCATGGAGTGGCATGGGTGCACAGAGAAAGGACCCCTCTTTAATCTGGAGAGGAGATCAGAAATGCTTCTCAAGGAAGATCATGACTGAGTCGAATCTGAGAGTAAGTAAGGCTAGGTCAGTGGGTACGATAGGGAAGAGGATTATTGGGAACGTCATGCAAAAATGCTTGGAGGCATGAAAAACGCAATGCATTTGAAAACTCATAAGCACGTAAATCTGGCTGAAGAAAAAGTTATGGTAGAACGGTGAGGCGGGTGGGAAATTTAGCACAATTTAGATTTTAGACAAGATCATGTGCCTTAGAAATTTTAGATCTTAAAGACTGAGTCCTCGAAGACTTTCAGGAAACAAATGATGTGATCAGATTTCCTCTTAGCAAAATTATATAGGATCTTGAGTGGAAAAACTTTTCACAGGTACCAGGAGTTAAGACTTCAACATTTCTTTTGGGGGAGGGGGGCACCATTCAACACACAATAGAAGAAAACAACTTGTGAACAATGTAAGATTTGATCGAAAGGGCTAGAATATAAGCACTGAGAAATATCCGTTGGGTTCAGCAACAAGGAAGTCATTCAGTCCTTAGGAAAATCAGTTTCGATGGCTCATGTTCCCAGTGTGGCACCAAGAACACCATGGCCTCATGCCTCATTCACGGAGCTCGGTCTAATGAAGAAGTCAAGCAAAGAGTCAGAGGAAGGCAACCAACCCTTGGAGGGTCACGGAAAGCTTTCTGGAATTGGTGGTAATTGAACCCAGCTTTAAAAGATGAGCACCTGGGCACCTGGGTGGCTCAGTCAGTTGAATATCTGACTCTTGATTTTGGCTCAGGTCATCATCCCAGGGGCGTGGGATCAAGGCCCACATCAGGCTCTGTACTAAGTGAGGAGCCCTGCTTAAGAGTCATTATCTCTCTCCCTCTGCCCCTCCCCTGACTTACGCTCTCTCTCCCTCTCTCTCTAAAATAAAGTGGAAGGGAAAGGATGAGCATGAAGAGCTTTTCAGTGGAGAGGAAAAAAATTCATTCTAGAGGAACAGTTTGGGCCAAGACACAAAGGACAGAGAAAGAATAGTTTGTGAAGGGCTATGAAGTACAGTTAATTCTTGAACAACGTGAGTTGGAACTGCATGGGCCCACTTATACGTGGTTTTCTTTCAATACATACAGTATAAAACTGTAAAGATATTTTCCTAAATTATATGAAATATGTATTAACTGACTGTTTATGTTATCAGTAAGGCTTCCAGTTAACGGTAGTCTCTCCATAGGTAAGTTTTGGAGGAGTGAAAAACTACATGCGAATTTTTAACTGCGCAAGGATTGGAGCGCCTCACCTCTGCATTGTTGAGAGTCAACTATAATTCAGTCTGAATGAAAAGTAGAGAGCGATGTGAAGGGAGAGAAGAAGGCAGAACAGAGAAGATTTATCTGGAGGAGGTGCGAGCTACTAGGATTCAAATGCAAGACTCTTTGCAGTCTGCCTCTTTCCCACCTTTTTTGTCCTCACCCCATTGAAGAACCGGTTTTGCAGGGGTTTCGTTAAGTCCAGCTTTCACTTGCTCTTTGAGCATGGACTGGCATATGCCCCAGAGCAGGTCAGCCAGCGGATGCGCAAGGTCAGAAAATGACTCTCTGTTCACATCCATCCCCATTCCGTGTCCCCCACCCCGTCAGCGTTAACAAGAGGATCAGGATGCCTGCCCAGCTGTCCTGCTTGATGTCACTGGGTAAATTATCTTTTATTAAGGATCTGTAATTGTTCTCCACTGAGCTGTGACCTAAATTTAGTGGTGCTGAGGAGTGAGCCCCAGCCAACAGGATTTCCCTGAGAACGTGGCGAAGTTCCTGTATCAATTCCATTCATTAACTAGAAAGAGAACAAGCAGCCAGGTTTTTTTTTTTTCCCGTCTCGTTCTTCAGTGAATCATTTGTTTAGCTTGATCAGAATTTTTCTAGGATCCAGTCTGAGACTCTGTCAGGAAAAAGAGACAACAAAGCTTATTCGCATTCTTCCTGAGGCATCAACTCGGAGGCAGAAACCAGACTACATTAAATGGATCTGACTTTCCTACTATTAAGGACTGTGGGTTTACTCACTGGATATTTTCACCCTGAGGGGAAGAAATGCCTGGGCAGGGGGAGTTGGGATAAAATGAAGGGGAATCAACCTGACTTACCAGGAGACGGAAAAAGAAGAGGAGAAAGGAGAAAAAGAAGAAAGAAAGAAAGAAAGAAAGAAAGGAAGAAAGAAAGAAAGAAAGAAAGAAAGAAAGAAAGAAAGAAAGAAAGAAAGAAAATACATATCTGTAAAAAGCCCCCAGTGGAAATGAAATGCATGTGCTGTAATAAAGCTCATGAGAAGGAAGGGAACTAATATAAATGCTTAATACTTACAAAAACATCCTTTAATTGTGACAGCCGAGCTGAGATTCAGAGAGGTGAAAGTTTACCTAAAGACACACAGTTTATAAAGAACTGAGCTGACATTTAAAGCTATGTCTTCTTATTCCAAGTCTAGTGCTCGCCCTCCCCCCCTAATATCAAGTCTTACCTTCTGCCAGGGTGGACTGCTGACCAGTGATGGTCGGGAAGACACTGGCACCTCCTAGACTGATGCTCGCACAGAGATGGAAAGCAAACAACCCTCACCGTGAACATCTTCCCTCATTTTTTATGATAATTACGCAAAAGAATCACTGCATGGCTACTTTCTCTGTTGCTCTGGCTGGAGCTACCATATGACTGATATTTTGCCATCTATTCATCCCACGCACCTTTATGTGAGGACTACAAAAACAAGTAGAATAGAGAGGACAGTCTACAATATACCCTCAAGAAGTTTAGTCTTTAGTCAGGAGGCTACGAGACACACATATCCTGTTATTAATTTACACTGACATCATATTGTCACTGATATTACCTCAGTTGGGTTTCATAGCAAATTTGTGAGGCAGATTGAGCAGATCTCCATTTATAGATGAATGTACTCAGGCTTAGAGGATTGAGACCCTGACCTCTGGCCACTAAGATGGTGAGTGGCTGGATCTAATGTAAAGACCAGTGAACTTGGCTCCCAGTCCAGTGTTTTCCCCAGTCCACTGCAGTGACCATCAAGATCGCTTTAAGATTATGAAAATCCTGTATCAATTTAGAGCTCAGGTTGGGACTTTGGAGTCTGAAGATGGATCTACTTGGGAGAGGCATCACAGGATCTTTGAAGAAGAGCCTCTGTGAGTCATATTTGGGGTTTCATCCTATCCTAGGCAGTTTGGACTGCTATAACAAAAATTCCATAGACTGGGTGGCTTAAACAACAGAAATGTCTTTATCACAGTTCTGGAGGCTGGAAAGTCCAAGATCAGGGTGCTGGCTGATTTACCTGGTGAGGACTCGCTTCCTGGTTTGTAGTCAACTTGCTGTGTGCTCACATGGCAGAGACCATCTCTCTCTTGTCTCTTCTTACAAGAGCACACTGACCCCATTCCTGAGAGTTCCACCCTCACGACCTAATCACTCTCAAAGACTCCACCGCCAAACACCATCACATTGGAGACAGGCTTTCAACAGATGAATCTGAATGGGAAGAACACAAACATACAGTCCGTAGCACATTCCATCTCTGAACTTACACGGCTGAGCAATATTAGACTACTCCTGTAGCTCATTTTGGCCTCGACCACTCCTTTAACTCATTTTGGCCTCAATTTCTAAATCTATAGAATGGAAGTTTCAGTTGGAGAGAGTATAAGTCTACATTGCCTACTCTACTTTCAGAACTTCCAGTTTTCTTCAACGAAACTACAGGCCGTTAACTCAGATGTAGCACATTTTTGGTTCAGCACTCTACAGTCCAAAACAATGCATCTGTGGTCCACCCACTCTGGAGATAGTTTGCTTCTTGCTTTCACATGCCGAGTTATGATCACTTCAGTATTCGTTGAAAAAACAATATAGTGCAGTGACTGAGATATGTGAGAACCAGATGGTCGGGGTTCAGATCTGATGTTAACTAAGTGAATTCATGACCTTGTGTAAGTCCCTTTGTTTTCTCTATATCTCTGTTTCCCTATCTTTAAAATAGGGAGTTCTAACTTACTTACCCCTTTTCGTGGCTGTCAGTATCAAAGTAACTGACATATGTAAAACATTAAAAATAATTCCTGACACATAAGAAGAGCTATGTAAACATTGGGGCTTATTAGAGCTCTCATCTCAGGATGAACATCTACAAATATCTTTGTCCACAGAACAACTTAATCACACTTACACTGTAGTTACTTTTTGTGCTCACTATTATCTGTTCCTTCTGGTTAGAAGTAGCCTGAGGCTATTCTGTTTATCCTGACCTTGGAAAAGACAAAGCAGCTTAAAACTTGTCCCCAGGGAGCTAACAGTTTAGCTGGGAATGATCATCCTGTTTCCCCAAACCCCAGCCAGGCTTCTCTATTTACAGCTGTGCTCGAGAGCTTCCTTCCTGGCTTGTGTCTCCTAAAAGGAGAAAACTATTGCAAGGTCTCTAAGAGGAAGGAAAGGGGACCTTTTTAATTAGCTTTCTCTTTTGAATGACGCCATCAGAGGCCTGATTCATTTCCATGAATTGAAGGGGGAAAAAAAAGTGGGGTGAGTGGTGAGCTCTCTGCGAAGGAATGAGTGAAAACTGTCAAGACAGGACAGATTAGAGGAAAAGTGGAATTGGAGAAAACAGCCACGTGAACTTGGCCATCCACCATGATCCACATTCAGGCCAAGACGTGATGTCAAAAATCTAAATTTAAAATGGCAGCAGCAAAATGTCCGTTTCATGGTGGGACACTGGAGGCCAAAAGAGTGATGAAAATATTGGTCTGATCCTTGGTGTTCTAGAATGTACCAAATGGTGGGGTGCCTGAGTGGCTCAGTCCGTTGGGCATCTAACTCTTGATTTTGGCTCATGTGGTGATCTCATAGGTCATCGGATTAAGCCCTGCATCAGTGGGATCGAGTCCCAAGTCAGGCTCTACACTGAGGCTTAAGATTCTCTCTCTCTCCCTCTGCCTTTCTCTCCTCGCTCATGTTCTCTTTCTCTAAAATAATAATAATAATAATAATAATAATAGTAATAATAATAATAATTAATAATAAACAGAATAATTAAAAACAAAATAAATAAATGATTAAAACAAGTTTTTTAAACACTGAGATTCTCGAATGTACCAAATGGTTCATCTGAAATTTTTCATGTAAGGGCCTCCTGCTTGCAGACCTGTTTCGTCTGTGATATTCCACAGGAAAATCTGCTTTCAGGCTATTTCGTGTAGTGTGTGTGTGTGTGTGTGGACGCATGCACATACGTACACTCATGCATGTGTGTGGAAACATTACACAATCCTGAGGCAGCCTATTGAATGCATACCGTGGCCTCCAGGACAAGCCAGGTGTGTCTCTGTCTCTGCCAAAACTGAAGAAGAAGGACCTGGATCCGCAGAGTTGGGAGGGATCACCGTTTCCCTAGTACTTTCCATGTGTCGGGCCCAATATTGATGCATTTAATACTTTGCCTGTCTATCCTCACACCATTCCTCTGAAGCAGATGTCATTAGAGGGAGAGACAGACAAGTCTACTCATTTGCCGTGGCCACATAGCTACTGAATGTGATGTAAGTTAGGTCTCACTTCCTAAAAAGCTACACTCTCTTCACTGCCCAGGGTTACAACAACAATAACAACAAAACATGATCAAGATACTTTGTCCTATAGACTACAAGGAAGCACTACAACTTTGAAGCCAGTTTCTTACCTACGGTCAGGTGCAGGTGCTCTCTCTCAGTCACACGTGGTCTCTCTCCCTCTTTCTCTTTTCCACTCTATCCTCCACAATGTAGCCAGGATGCTCTCCCCTTAAGTATATCTGCCTCTCAATCTTGGCCTAGAAGACATTTCAAAACCTTCCATAGCCCACAAGATAAATAGAAATTTCTTAGCAAGACTCTTCTCAACCTGTTGCCAACCTGCCTCTCCAAGCTCTTTTTCTCCCTAAAATGCAGTCAGTGTAAAAGACACACAAGATATTGATTATTCTCCAAAACACCATTCACCTTTATGTCACTGAGTTTGTTTACTTCTATAAAACTTCTACTTCCTTCTCAAGACCCAGTGCAAAAAGTCTGTCTGGTGAAGGTTTCACTGACCTACCATTGCCTGCCTCATTCCAGATGGTAGCCAGATACCATCTTTTCCACCTCTGCAAGAATATAGAAATTGATGGGAATATTTATATTGGTGTAGCCAGTGTGGGAAACAGTATAGAGTTTCCTCAAAGAATAAAAATAGAAATTCCATACAATCCAATGATTTCATTATGGGGCATTTACCCAAAGAAAATGAAAACACTAATTTGAAAAAAAAAATGTACCTCTATGTTTATTGTAGCATTATTTATAAAGATTTGGAAATTTGGAAGCAATGTAAGTGTCTGTTTATAGATTAATGGATAAAGAAGATATATATATATATTACTGGAATTATATATATTACTGGAATATTAATGGACTACTACTTAGCCATAAAAAATAACGAACTCCTGCCATTTGCATCACATAGATGGACCTAGAGGGAATAATGCAAAGTGAAGTAAGTTAGAGAAAAACAAATACATGATTTCTCTCATACGTGGAATTTAAGAAACAAAACAAATGAACAAAGGAAATGAATGAAAAAACAGACTCTTATTATAGAGAACAAACTGGTAGTTGTCAAAGGGATGGTAGGTGGGAGGGATGGGTGAAGTTAGTGAAGGGGATTAAGAGGGCACTTATCTTGATAAGCACTGAGAAATGTATAGGATCATTATATTGCACACTTGAAATTAATATATCACTGTATGTTAACTATGGCTCTCTGATAGTTTATGAATTCCGTTACATGCCAGCCACTTTGTACTCATCACTGATAACCCAGCCCCAGGTCTGACTCATGGTGTCAATAAACCTATGTCATATGTATTTGTAAAGTGAAGGAAGGAAGGAAAATTCATAGATATGGCTGTGTTTTCATAAACAGACAAAATTTAAATAGAAATCACTGTTCTGAAGTGAAAAGTCTTCTGGATTTTGACTCAGCAAACTGACTCCTGGTTCAGTCTCCACCATTGTATGATATATCATACAGCATATGTATGTATATATGGGCCTCAGTTTCTCTACACTGACCAGAGTTCTTTGTCTTTAAATGTTGATTAAATATACTCTAGAGGCTTTCACTCATTAATGCTGATAAAATGTGGTTTTATCCTACTAATGGTAACTCAGTTCTTGCAGCCAGGAAACCAACTCATATAGGATCAGATGGCTTTCCTATATGTTGTTTGCTTTTTTGTCCATTTGTGTTCTTGTTTGTTGTTGTTTAATCCCAAAGCCTACCCCAATTGCACTTAGAATCTATGTTTCCATCTAAGTCAACAGGTGTCACTGTTGAGTAGGATAAATATGCCCCCACACCCCATCTTTTGGGTGCTAAATGTCTTAGTTGGTTACAGGGGCCACTCTTAGTTTGGTCTTGATATGACCAAATAATTTAACTCCATGGTCATTGTGCAAGTTTCCTGAACAGACCTCTGGGAGCACCAGTATGTTGTTGTTTTTTTTTTTAATCATGGACCCAATTGTACTCATAAAAGGGGACAAATAGGAGGAAAAAACTACAACCATTTCCATTTGTAGGAGATTACATTGTTCAATGGGAGATATCTTATAGATAGAGGAGAAAGTCTGAGACTTAAGTGCTTGCACTGTCCCTAACTAGTTGCCACTAGTGTAGTTGGCTCAAGCCAGAGATGCCACCACAGCAAATTGGAACAGGAGAGAGGAAATGTTGCAAGTTATCCAAAACATCAGATTACTAGTTAGGCCATAGATTGTTGAGAAACCCCCAGAATTATTCAGAAAGAATTTGAGAGGGGAATGTGCTCACAGAAAACAAGTGGGGATAGAGAAAAAGAAATATGGGAATTGTTACCATTTTCTTACCCTCGGGCTGCCATGGCCTGGGAGACATGCGCAATTGGATGGAATAAGATGGAATGGAGTGGAATAGGAATGAGATGGGATAGAATTGGATGAGGGACGATTTGCAGTAGAAAATTATGGAATTTGACGATGAGCGCAATAAAGAATAAAATAAAATGAGATGAAGTGTTTTCCAACCAGAGCCTGGCTGCCTGGCTCCCACAGAGAAGTGTGGCAAGAAGAAGGGTCCCTCTGCCGTCAACGAGGTAGTGATCGGAGAACACACCATCAGCATTCACAAGTGCATCCATGGAGTGGTTTCAAGAAGCCCGCCGCTCTGGATTACAGAGATCCAGAAATTTGCCACAACGGAGACGGGAACTCCAGATGTGCACACTGAGATGAGGTTCAACAAAACTGCCTGGGCCAAAAGAATGAGGAATATTTCACACTATTACCATGTGCGGTGGTCCAGAAAAGGTAACAAGGATGAAGATTCACTGAACAAGCTCCATACATTGGTTACCTATATACTTGTCACCATTTTCAAAACTCTACAGACAGTTAATTGGATGAGAACTAACTGCAGACCATCAAATAAAGGTGAAAAACTGCAAAATAATTAAACAAATGAAATGACATGAGTTAAGATGGAATATGGGATGGAATGGAATGGAGACGAATATGGGAAATGAATAGATGGACTCTAAAATGGCATGGAATGACTAGGTGTGGAATGTACTCAGAATGAATTGAAGGTGACAGAATGAATTGAAAGGTGACAGGCTAGTATAGACTGGGATTATAAAACATATCGCTCTGTGGAAAGTTTGAATTCCGGGATACGGAATACAATAAAATGGATGGACTTTTCACTAAAAGTTTTTGATATATTGATAAGCAAGTTATTTAACTGGCATGGAAATAATTAACAGATTCAGGAAATTGGCATCATAATTCTAGTCCAGGTGATTAGAAATGTAGGACCCTAAAAGATTTGTGCCTTCCTTGAATTATTCCTCAAGCGGTCACCTACTTTATGATTATGGCATACAACTGGTGCTCTATAGTAACAGCAACCAACAAACCTGGCACTCTCTCTGCTAAACCCCTTGTATGTGTTGTTTCTTTTAATTCTCACATCAGTCAAATAGGATAGGTCCTATTTTGACCTGCATTTCATAGATAGGGAAATGGAGGTACCGGAAAGTTATCCTTCTTGCCCACAGTTACACAGCTAGAAGGTAGTGGAATCTGAATTCAAACACCAGGTAGTCAGAGCTCCTGTGTGCTGACCCACTACGCAGACTGCTTCTCACCATGTCAGGAACTCATAACCTATGACACTGCATGTAGAAATATTAGGATTGGTATAAACTGTGTTTCAGCCACTAAGCGTCGCCTATAAAAAAAGACTGGAGAACTTGGCAGAGACCCTGCTCTGATACAAACATGATGAAACAGGACATGGTCCCAAAGCCACTTAGCTCTGCTGCCGTATTCAACACATCCAGAAACACCCTGTCCCATCCCCTTTTAAACCAGGTCTCACTGGGGGTGTCCCTCCCCTCTTAACCATTCCTAACTCCAGTACTCATTTGCTGAACAAACATTTCCTGAGGGCCCACTACAGACAATGTGATCATTCATTTATTCATTTAATATTTGAGCACCTATTCTGTTTTTTTGGAAACCTATGGGTTTTTTTAAAAAAAAGTAGATTCACTTCTTGTAGAAAATTCTCAACAAGGAAAGGTGGCCATCCCACTAGGGATTCAGGTAAGTAGGCCTTCCTCCCCTACTAAGATGCTAGAATGCTCTCCTTCCTGAGACTGTATAGTGAGGATACAAATGGCTGCTTTTGTTTGGTTTTTTACTACTTGGGAGAGGCTGTATTATATACCGATTGAGAGGGGCCGCCTGAGTTCAAATCCTGGCTCTGCCACTACATAGTTTAGTGCCCTTGTGTGAGCTGTTAAACCTCTCTGTGCCTCAGTTTCCTCATCTGTCAATTGAAGAGGATAGTTTGAAAGATAAAATGAGTTAATACACGTGGAGTACTCAGAATACTGCTTATCACAAATGAAGAACTTCATAATGTCAGCTATTACCCTTGGATAGGCTTTACATTAGGTGCTTCCCAGGCATGATCTTTCTAAATCCTTTTCACCATCCTATGAAATAGATGTTATAATTTTTGCCATTTCACAGGTGTGAACACTGAGTTTCCAGGAAATTGGGTAATTTACCCAAACTACGTAGTAAGTAATACAGCCAAGTTTCAAATCCAAGTTCATCCAACCCAAAAGCCGGTGTCTTAAGCATTATTCAATGCAATACTGCCTCCTTTTCAAGCTGTTGGGAGGTCACCAGAGCATAGAAAAGGACACAAGCACTGGGCAGAAATGAAGGGTTTCAAGCAGTCCTGAAAGGGGGAGGGGTGTGGAGAGGCGTACATAGGTAGAAAGTGGTGAACTTCATGCAGAAAAATTTAAAAACCACTGGGGCATCAAAGAAATGTGTCATCTCTTCCTGGAAATAGCTCAGGGCTTCCTGAAGGCTCCACCCAAAAGACCACATTTAACCTCCTCTTGTACTTAATCTATACCATCTAGTTGTCCCTTACCTTTCTCCTACCACATTCTAATTTAGTCCCTTCTGACCTACCATTATAGCCATGCCAACAGGGCAACTGGGTTACTTAAAAAGGCCCAAGACCTTGGTGCCTCCAGTATGACCCTGTATCAGGCTTTATCTAATGTGCTACCACTCTGGTCCAAGCCATCATCTTCTCATCTGTCTCTGCAATCATCTCCTAACTAGTCTTGTGTTTCCATGGATTGTCCCCATCTATTCTCAACCTACAGCCAAAGGGAGCTTTCCAAAGCTTTAATATGATCTTCTCACTGAATCATATAATACCTGCTTTCCGTACTCTTGGATAACATCCAAAGTTCTTAACAGGAAGCATCTTGTGCAAAGTCTCTAAGGTGAGAGGGAATGTGGTTAGTGGGAGGGAACTGGCTAGAATGAAAGGGAGAAGGATGGAAATGAGATTGATAAATGATGGAGTTCAGAGTCCTTCAACTACAGCACTAATCTCAGCTTATAATGTTATCTTTCATTGGGAGATTATTTAATTCATGACATCCACTTTCTCCCGTGGTTCAGACTAAAAGTCCTGGAGTCATCTTTGACCTCTCTCTTCCTCTCATGCTCCAGGTCTGATCATTCAGCAAATTTTGGTAGCTCTACCTTCCAAATACCTTCACCATCACCACTGCCAGCACCCTGGTCCAAGCAACCTTCTCCTTTCTTGAAGAGTCATCACAGGGGTCAGATCAGATGACTCCTTCACTCAGAACCTTCTGGGGCGTTCTCATCTCACTCAACAAAACCCAAGTTCTCACCAGGGCATGACAGGGCTCTACACATAACTGCCCACCACTCCCTCCTCCTACATTTCATCTGACCTCATCTCCAACACTTACCTTTTCTCTTCCAGACCACTGCCCTCATTCCTGATCCTCAAGCACTTCAAACATACCCCTGCCTTTGGGACTCCATCCTTGCCGTCCCTTCTCAGAAAATGCTTCCTCCAAATATTCATGCGGTTGTCTTCCTAGCTCCATTCGGGTCTTGGTTGCAGTGTCACTTTCTCAGAAAGCATTTCTGATCATTCTGTATAAAATAGAACTACCTATCGCTTGTTTCCCCAATATCTTACTTTAATTTTCTCCTTATCACTTTCTTCCACCTGGCATGTTATTATTTTGTGTCTGTTGCTCTCCTCCCCACCTTACCCCAGTACAGTGTAAGCTATATGAGGGGACGGATTGTACCTGCTCATTCTCTACTATATCCCTCATGCTAAGAACAATCCCTTCCAAATAGTGAGTGTTTAATAAATATCTCATGTTGATAAATGAATGTCTGTGCCAAGAAGCTATGACTCCACAAGACTATTGTAATGTTGCATAAAGACATATGTAACGTTGCTCACCATTGTGTCCCCAGTGCAAAGCAGAGTCGGGCTAATGAAAGATGCTCAATAAACATTGTTGAATTAAAAGGTGAATGGAATAGGGAATGAATGAATGAATGAATGAATGGTTAGGGTAGTTCACTGGCAATGAGATGAGATCACAGAAAGTATAGTGAAAGTGCTTAGAAATATAAAGCAGAGAGATCTTCCTGGTTAATTGTCACCTAAGAAAGTCATGTAGGAAGAACAAGTCAATATTCCAATTTCAAAGGGCCTAAATTGGATTCTAGGCAGGAGAACGGGACAGGGCTGAGGAATCAATCTGGACTTTAGAAGTGAGGTACACAAATGAGGCACTTGGTGCTTTTATCTCAGGATGGGGAAGCCTGTGAGATTTCTCCAGCCTCTAATGAAGATTGGCTTTAGAAACAGGCATGAGGGAGTGCCCAGAGGGTGTCAAGTGGCCCCAGGCAGCTGGAAAAGCTAAGCAGCACAGAGTCTGAACAGACAAGACCTTTGGGTGTGTGGGAGGGGCTGGGGGCAGTCCCAAGTTGGCTTTTGGTTTGCTCAAGAAGGTATCACTTGGGTGGTCAGGGGGATTGTTAGTCTGTGTAGAGCCTCCTGGCCTGGCCTGAGTGTGAGCCCAAGCCTGCTACCAAGAGACTGTGAATTCCAAGATGGTTTATGACTATGCGGCAGGACTGCAGTGCCGCGTTTTGCTGACCCACCTGAGATGCAAACGGGAAGAGCCTGCTCCGCTTCAGCTGTTGCCTTACCTCCAGCTCTGCAAGAAGCCGATCGATAATAATTTTA
This sequence comes from Paguma larvata, assembly GCA_030068075.1. Classification (NCBI taxonomy): domain Eukaryota; kingdom Metazoa; phylum Chordata; class Mammalia; order Carnivora; family Viverridae; genus Paguma; species Paguma larvata. The sequence goes on from CM057838.1 coordinate 66,647,383, forward strand.
GTGAAGACACTAGGTTCCAAGGGGCTGAATCTGAAATGATGTCTTGATGTAAAGAGGGAAAGTAATGGAGGGTGGAGGATATGTCATTCAAATTTCAGAGAACATAAAGCAGAGATATCTCTGTTACATGCCCCAGGGGCGTTGTGATGGGGAGGCAGGAAGTGGAGTGGGGCACTCAGGCCCAAGCCTCAGCGCCAGCACCTACCGAGTACAGGCCTTTGAGATGATACTTAAGGTCTCTGAGCCTCTCTTAGTAAAAAAGTATATCTATTGTTTCCTACAACCATCTTAAACTTCATTACGAGGTCCCCAACAAGATACCTGCACAGTAATTTACCAAGTACCTACCGCATGCATTTGTTGATTTAATCTTTTCAGTAATCCTATAGAGTGAGAATTATTATGGTTTTCATTTTATAGATGAGAAAAGTGAAGAATTGAAAGTACAAGTGCCTGCCCCAGGTCCCACACACCTGTTGGAGGTGTCTGTGGTATTGCGGTGAACCGATCACTCAGACTTCCTCCCTTTAGGGTTCTTTACTGTGGGAGCCATGCTCCTGGGATCATCGTCTAAACAGAAAATGAACCAACACCCTATAAATAACACATACAGTCCCGATATCTCTCAACGTGGAACTCTCTGGTAAGGAATCGGGAGTGTAGGGAGGCCTGGATCCTACCCCATTTTCCAAGCACCTCTGCGTGGTTGTCAAGGAGGATGAATGCACAAAGACCCATGGCAAGACTAATAAGGGCCTAGGCCATCCCAAGCAGGTGTGGTGCTCTGAACTCTTAGTGAAGTGAATGGAGTTACAGGGCCCAACTAGTAGACTGGAGGGCCTCTGTGACCCTTTCCATGCCATTCCATTTTATTCCCAAACTTTACCATCAAACCACAGAAGGTAGATGCAAAAGGGTAGAGGTGGGGCACAAGAAAACATGTCTAGAGGGGCTTTTCCTAAGGAGTAGAAGGGAGGGAGGAGAGGTGCTTACACTCAGTGGGGGGGTACCCTCCCATCCAATGCTGCTGCCATTCAGTCATCGGCCCGGATGCTCAGTGGAGCCAGGCCTAAGGTGAGGCAGGCAGGGTCCCATCAGCCCAGAATTGAAGGAGGCACAAACCCTCAGATTCCCTCAAGTGCAGCATGGGCACCTGGCAGTGCGTGCCTCTGGAAACGTTGCACTGTCCAAGCCCTTCCTTGCCTCACCCTAGTGCTGACACTCAGGGCCCTGAAGCCAAACCAATTAGACCAGTAAGTTCTCTTCTTCTGGAGGATCTAGGTGAGAATATGGGTGGGAACCTTTATCTCCCCACAGTGCTAAAGACAGATCTCGTTGCCCTTTTTTTTTTTTTTTAACGTTTATTTATTTTCGAGAGACAGAGCACAAGCAGGGGAGGGGCAGAGAGAGAGGGAGACACAGAATCCTAAGCAGGCTCCAGGCTCCGAGCTATCAGCACAGAGCCCGGTGCGGGGCTCAAACCCACGAACAGGGAGATCATGACTTGAGGCGAAGTCAGCCACTTAACCGACTGAGCCACCCAGGCGCCCCTCATTGCCTTTCATTTACCATCCCTCTAGACTTTCAGCCCTTCACAAACTTTAATGCGTGTGTGGATTACCTGGGGGTCTTGTTTAACCACATTTTGATTCAGCAGTTTGGGGATAGGGCCTAAGATTCTGAATTTCCAACAAGTTCCCAGGTGATGTTTATTTGTGTCCGTCCGCTTACCACTCTCTGAACAGCAAGGCTTAGCAATGATGGTTCTCGAGCCCAAGTGATAACTCAGACTAATAAATTCAGTCGCACAACCAAATCGGCATAAAGCCAGGGCAGAACAACTGCGGGAGGTGGGGCATCTGTGAGAATCACCTGGAAACAGGAACTCAGGAGCCTGAAGCAATAGTAAGAACATATGCCCATGGATATTTGCAGAGACGTGGTGAGACATAAGGTGCTTGAGGCCAGGTCTGATTAAAGTGAGGAAGGTAGGTTTGTTCCAGATGGTTTCCTTTCTAAGCTGTTCTTTCTGAGGTCCAGTCACCCTGTCCTCAAGAAGGGTTTGGCTGTCCCACACTAAGACTCAAATGGCCAGTTGAACCTGTTAGGCACCTTTGCACACACAGCTCTGTATAACTCTGACAATTGATGTGTGCAAATAAAATAACTAAAAGTTAATTTAACAGCAATTTTCAAAAATGATGGTAACATTAGGCACATAAATCTATATACTATTATGGAAATAATTTCTATTACATGTATATCTTCTTATTCAACGATAGTCTATTTTCACAAAATATCGTGATTGCCATTCTAGAAGATATGTATGTGTGTGTATATACACACACACACATATACGCACACATACATATATATATGTATATATATACACACACACACAAATTGGAATTTATACAATCAATGAAAGTCCTTGGACCTTCAATAAGAAATTTAAAGCTTTAAAAACAATCTCATATCAACAAAAAAAATGATTAAGGGCCTGCTATGTAAAAAAGATCATGTGAACTGTGATAAACTGTGCCTGAGAGACAGTGTATTTTCCCACTCCAGACCCGTTCATCTTTGTATCTGTAATTTCCGGTAAACTGTTTCATATATAGCAGATAGTTTAACTTATGAACACATTATTAACATACAGTGAATGCATAGTTTGTATAGGTAAATAGTGTTTAACATATGAATACATTATTGAAAATCAATAGAGAACCGGAAATACCATAGTCCCAGGTGATGATTCAACTTTGGAGCAGTATTTTAGCCAGGATTAGAGGGCGGAAAGATGAGGTAAAATCCCTAAGAGTGAGATTTGGGAAGAACCGATTGAGGAATAATTTTCCACTACAAGGGCTTGGACATTTAAGGTAAAACTCTAGTCCTCCTGGTGAAGTAAAATTCAGACAGGAAGTGGGAAAGAAGCCTAGTTATTCTGGCTGGGGTTAAAGGAAGGCTTCAGTGCAGTCAACATTCCACTATTTGGGGTTCACACAGGGCACACCAAGAACTGGCCATAGGCAGTTAAAACCATTCCTGACCTCATGCGTAACCAAGCTGAGGTTCCATGGAGATGGCCTGACCTGGTCAAGGTGGCCTCTGGAACTGTTAATTTCTTCCTTATCACTATCTAGCTTCCTATATATTTTACTTCCTCCACCTACTAGAACGTGAACTCCATGAGGACAAGGACTTTTGTCTCTTTCATCTGCTCTTAGATATCGAGCATCAAGAAGAGTGCCTGTAACAGATTCTGTGTCTCCCTCTCTCTCTGCTCCTCCCCTGCTCTAGCTCTGTCTCTTTTTCTCTCAAAAACAAATAAAACATTAAAAAAAAGGAACAGTGCCTGTAACAGAATAGGTACTCGATAAATATTTACTGCATGAATGCATAATGGATGAGAGAATCGATGTAATAACAAATGAATGCAAAAGTGAATTGGATGGACAAGGGCTTCAGTAGAGGATTGCAGTACCTAACTTTGAATCAGGAATTGACTGATGTAGAGAGATAAGGTCATGGCCTTGGGAGAGAACACAAACTAACTGAGGAAACATGGCAGAAATATAGGAAGGGTTAAAATAATGAGACAAAGATTAAATAGCAAAAAATGATAAACTCCTCAAATCTGGTTATTTAATTGGGAGATTAAGGTAGAAAATGAAAGGACAGAGTTGTGAGGAGTGGCCCATAACAGAATTTTGAGAGATGAGATTTGTCGTGGCTATAAAATTTTTCATGGGTCTTTGGGATCTTTTCCAAAGAGTCAAACTCGTGAAGATCAAAACCACAAAGGTCCGTTGTCCGACAATGCTAACTATTTCAGCTTACAGCTTGCACATAAATGCCACGTAAAAGGCTGTCTTAAAAGTGATATGACTGGGTCGGTTTAGCCAAATCCCGAGGTTCACAGATTATTTAGATAGAAAACTGTTTCAAGGAACAGGGGAGCTCAAAATAGAAATAGTGTCAGCAGCAGCACCATCTCCATGAGCCCAGGTCTCCTTACTTTGGGCCATGTAGACTTCCAAAATAACCTGGAGGGTTGCTCAGCTCTGCTCCATGTGAATAATTTGGGATACGTGGGCCTCCAATGTCTTTGTGCCGAATTTGTAAAGGAGAAGAGAGAATTAGTTTTTATAGGCAGCAATTAGTGTGACATGGTTTGGTTGGTCGAAATCCTAGTCCATCACCTCAGTGGTAGTGAAAATAGCCCATGCTCAGCACAGAGATGGGGCTATCTGGCCCATCCAAATTCACTGTTGCAATTTGCTGTTGCCCCTTACAACGTCTTCAGGCATGCGTGATGTCAAGTAGGGGGAGGGAGTATCATTAACATTCCTTTCCTCAGAAGACTTCGGCACACAGAAAGATACAAAGGCATTGTCAGTTCCTCTTTATGAACAACAAGACGCTCTTAAAATAATTTCTAAGTTGCTTCTTAGTAAAGCCATTATGTCCAAGATAATCTGTCAAATGCTCAAAATGATATTAAAGTCAAGCTTATCGATAGAAGAGAATCACTGTGCATAGCTTTCAAGTCATGCGTAACTAATGGCTACGTCATCATGGTGTGCCCTCTCCCACTGACCGAAGAAAGAAAGCTTCCTTTTTGTAGTTAGAGGAATTGGTGATGAAGACTCAGTATACCCAGAAATAACACAGAGCTATGTTACCATCCTCTCTACTTCTCCTATATGGAAAGAGTGAAAGATTACTTACCAGGAGGTAATGCTGATAGAAATAATTTCATTAGTGGACTCTAAGAAAGCAGCTATATTAATTCCTTAATTGGAAATACTCTTTGCTGGAAAGTTTGAGTGAATTTTAATATTAAGTTCATTTGACATTCCATTGCAGCGCTCAATCGCATAGAGGTAGAAGAGCAAAAGTTGGCTATAGAATACAGAAATGAGGAATGTATGGTTATGCTGTGACTAGTCATGAATAAGGGATGGCGAGGAAGATACCAACTTTTATCTTCAATTTGGATTTCTCTAAAAGCATTGATACCTGTAGATATGTAGAGTTTCGTGTACACATGCAGCAATTCATGCACACTCATATACACAAACTTTATAATTATTAAAACTGAAATTAACCATGCAAATTCAGTTATGCTGCTAAAGTTTACATTTTGAAATTTAAATGATAGTAAGTGAAAGGTATATTAACTTTTCCAAATAACTCTGAATGGATAAATGTGTGAATCGACAATTAGTCCAAGATGGTGATCACGAGTGAGGCCGTTATTGCCACCTGGTGGCAGCATACCCTAATTGAAGAATTCGTTTTTGAGTGAAATCAAGAAATCTAAATATATAAAGTGACGGAAATCGTATCACATGAGTTGATATGACACAAATGAAGTATCAAACTGGTCATAAGCCCTTGTATTTTAAATACAATGTTTGTGTGTTTATTTTCTATCCCAAGTGAAGAGGACAAACACAACTCCTTGGTCTTTGGTACAAGGCTGGTTTCCCTTAGGCTCTAAGAGTGTCCATTTAATAAGCCACAAATCCATTTTACCCAGCTGGTGGCCCCAGGCCTATTTTTGTCACTATACTGACTAAAAAGGTTTAATTATGTCATTTTGATGGCGTGGTAGAAATAACATTGGCTATAGATCTAATCCAGTGGTGGATTCTAGAAATAAATAGTACCCTTTACCCCTCAAAAATCTCTGCAGTTCAGTGGATAAATGCACATACTTATTTACAACAGATTGTTTTATTAAACTAATCCCTATGGCCTGGCCACAATTCAGACAAATGACATCGTTATCTCTGGAGATGAAAATAAACATCAATATTTTTGTTAAAGCTTCCCAGGGGTTTCAATGTGCTGCTAAGACTGAGGACCACTGAACTAGAGTAAAGAGAAGGTTGAAGGACCAAGGAAAGGTGATGTTCCTGCTTGGAATAAGACAAATCTGCAGCAAAGCCAAATATTCAAGTGTGAATGAAAAATACCCAGCCACAAAACAGATGACATCGGCATCTTCCCTCTAAAATTCTTCAGAAACTCTAAAAAATAATGGAAAGTAAACCTGTCTTAACTGACAGCTCTCTGTGCAGGCACTTTTCGTATGTGTTTCATTTAATCTTCACCCACAAGGTAGACTTTATTATCCCTGTACCCCTTACAGTTTCAGAAACTGAAGCAAACATAGATTAGCCCAAGATCGTAGAATTTGTAAATAGCATAGCATGGACTTAAACTTCAGACTGACCCCAAGTTTCATGGGTATTTCCAGGACACCTTGCTGAGTTCAAATTGTTTGAGAAGTAGACTCAAAGTTATCAGACTTCCAAGGTTCTCTTTGGATACATTGACAACTTCTTCTTGAGTCTAACAAACCACTAGGACCGAAGCTTTAAACCAGGTTTGGAGACAGAGACTCAGCTCTGTGATTCATTGGACTTTTCCTTTGTCTCTTCTCCCTTTTTATCAGCCCACCTAGTCAGAGGTACACTATAGTTCAAATGCAAAGAAAGCAGTGGCTTCCAGCTGATCAGAAGATGAATCGAAGGCAGATTTTTAATGGGAATTTGGTAGAAGGAATGACTTTTTCAACCATAAATAGAGTGCCCCAGCGGTTGCAAACTGGTCAAGGGTGGTGTCTGATCTACCGTCTCCTCTATTTTTGGACTGTATAGAATCCTCTGCACTTGCCCAGACTCCTGGGCTATTTCACTTTATCCTACGGCGTATCCTAATGATCCAGTCAGTCAAACAGTAAAACGAGACTTCCTGAGCTTCTACTGGGGATGTGCCCTATAGACCCCTGGCATGGTAGGTTTGCGGTCTCGTAGAAGCAAAACGCTATGCGCATGTGTAAATCTAACCATGTCACTTCCCTGCTTAAAATCCATCTAATGGCCTTCTGTTGTGTTTAAGATAAAAATTGAGGTCTTTGACAGGTTCTGAAAGAGTCTGCTTGATTTGAACCTTGTCCACTTCTCCAAAACCTTCGGTGTTACCCTCTTCCTCTCAGTTTCCTAAAAGTTCATTCTTCCCTCAGCCAACCTTTGCCTAAACCTCTCTCACTCTGCCTAGAATTCAGTCCCAGCCCCCAAACCAAACTTGGGTTATTGGTAATTTATTGTCATATAACAAAGCACCCTCAAACTCAGTGTCTTAACGTCTTAACATTTTATAGGCTCGTGATTCTGTGATCAGCAATTTGGGTTGGAATCCTCTGGCATCTGCTAGAGTTGCTTTTGCAGGGGCAGGTGTCTGGTCCCTGGACTGGGCTGAAGGATCTAAGGCAGTGTTATTCACAGTTGAAGCAAGGGGTTAGCTGGTTAGGCCTAGAGAATTCAGCAAGGGAGGCTCTTCTCCAGGGCCCTCTCATCACCTGGTAGGCTAGACGGGACCTCAGTCGGTGCTCTCAAGGCTGTGCTCCAAAGGAGGGAGGGCAGAAGTGTCTACCTCAACATGCGACTGGTTACTTAAGTCAAAGGCTAGCCCAGGTTCTGTGGGTAGGGAAACCAAGTCCACCTCTTTTTGTTTTTTAATTTTTTTTTTCGTATTTATTTTTGAGACAGAGCATGAGTGGGGGAGGGAAGAGAGAGAGAGAGGAAGACACAGAATCCAAAGCAGGTTCCAGCTTCTGAGCTGTCAGCACAGAGCCCGATGTAGGCCTTGAACTCACAAACCGAGAGATCATGACCTGAGCAAAGTCAGATGCTTAACTGACTGAGCCCCCCAGGAGCCCCCCAAGTCCACCTCTTGAAGAGGGCAGTTGATCGTTTTTTTTACCTGACTGACTACTGCCATTTCATTTAGATGGCAGTTCTCATTCGCCTCCAGAAAACATTACTCTGAAGCACTGGATATGATTAGATCCTCCGTTAGGAGCTTTCCAGTCACCTGCCCCTTGTTCTCGTGGTATTTATTAGTTTATTCGTGCGATTGTTGGATGAAATCTGGCTTCTCTCCTCAACTGTGACCTCCACGAAGGCAGGGGCGGGGTCTATACCTTCAGTGTGTACCACCGAGCCAGGTCCAGAGTCTCGGTTCAGTCAGCAAGGGCTGACTGAACACAGCACGTGAAAGTCAACCGGGAGTAAAATAGCTTAGGAGGTAAATGGCCACTTTCGAGTCGTCGAAGGAATTCATTAGGTCGTGTGACCACTTTGCCATCGGTTTGCACGTTAGCGAGCGTTCACGACATGGGTGCCAATAAGCGCCCTCAAAAGCAATATGAGGTCAGAGATTTACTTTTTTAGTGAAAAACAAACAGGCGTTTCATCTTCACATATTTTTAGTGCATGAAAAGTCACAGGTACACGGGGAATTGTTAACTCCTATATTGATTAATTAATATTAGGATATTTTAAAATACTGCCCTAACTCATCATGTACCATTTATATATAAGTAAGGATGTGTATATGGTAGAGACAGACAGACAGAAGCCGTAGGCCAACCACCGAAAGAGTCTTTGTAACCCTCAGGTGTCTTTTTTTTTTTTTTTTTTTCAACAGGTGGGGAGAATTTCCCAGGTCTAATCTACTATCATGTCAAAAATACCCATGATTTGTCAGTTAAGCCCCTGATATTTTTAGTGCTGGAAAATCTGTCAGAATGACCAAAAAGGCTCACATTTACAGAGTTTAAGAAACAAAACCACGTGGGTAGACTGAAATGAAACAGTCATTAGTAGTAAGTTTGAGGTTGATTGCTCTTTAAAAAAAGAAACAAACCAGTTTCTTCTGTTTTTCCAGTGCTGTCAGTCTTCAGGGGCCCCTTTGTACTCTCTGAGAATCAGAAATGTGCCTACCCATTTCTGGTTTCTTGCCATTATGTTTAAAGTATGGGTTTTACATATTTGGGGTATTCACCTGGGTAACCTCTTCAGTGAAATCGAGCTAAGTTAAAAATAGTGTACTTTCAGAAACTCAGTGCTCTGTGGGTTACAAATGATTGCCCGTCGTGCTGTTCCTACCAGGGCAGGTGACATCTTTTGTAAATCCCGAAACATGAGACACTATTTTTTCTCATCTCGTATTATTCTCTTTTTAATTTCCTCTAACTCAAAATATGTCCAAAAGGACTTCCCCAAAAACACTGTGACAGAAAGTCATTTCAGAAAGCATGAGAGGGTTGCTTTTTTTTTTTTTTTTTTTTTTGGTTTTTCTTTAAATTCCTGTTAACATTCAGTGTAAAAAAAGCATGAGAGAGCTATATCAAAGAGAAATAGTTTGCACGAAAGGTTTAATATATCTCTGGGCGAGAGGCTTTCATAATCTTAGCATTATGCGGGTCAGATATGTATTAGTTTACGCTAGACTGTGGTAGCAAGCAGATCCAAATTTGCAAGGGCTCGGCACGAGCCATATAAAATATGATTTTATTATATCAGTATATAACACTCCAGCGAGGCCGCAAATCGAGAGCGTGTTGAAGGTTTGCGGGCAGAGTGTGGCGCTGCGCTATGCTCGGGAATCCAAGCTGGTAGCAATTCTGCCATCTTGAATATGGTTTCAGTTGTCATCTGGGGCTGCCACCGCAGTCAGCCAGAAGAGGACAGGGAATAAGAAAGGATGCATCATATTCATTCACATTCGGTGGGCCAGAGCTCTGTCTCACGGCCACAGTAAACTGCAAGAGCAGCTGGGTGAGGCCCTGTCTGTAAATGAAGAAAAAACAGGAAGATGGCACACAATACCTGAAGCAAAATATCGGCACACAAAACATGTAAAGCTCTTAGTAAGAGAACACTGTTCTTCAGTATTGTCTCCCGTTACTTCTCAAAGTGTCCTGGATCTCGCCCCCTGGACCAGCTCTCACGCTGTCCTCTAAAATATAGTATTTCCCCAGTCTTCTTGTCTCTAGCTTCTCCATCTCTTCAGTCTGTGCCGTATACTGTGGTCAGGCCCCCTTTTCTAATCCATAAATACAATTGTCTTTTTACTTTTCTGCTTCAATAGCTCCCAGTTATTCGGTGGAGAAGGTGATACAGCCACGCTGCAGGCTCCTTCATAATCCAGCCCTTAGACCCTATGGTGCGGAGGTTGGGAACACAAATCCTGCAACCAGATTGCCTGGGTGTGACTTTTTCTGAGCCGCTTACCGGCTGTGAAACTTTGGGCCAGAATTAACATCTCCGAGTTTCTTTCCTTATCTCTAAAATGGGATACCACTCACACCTAACTCACTGAGTCTTTGTGAAGTTTAATTGACTTCATATATGGAAAGTACTTGGAATACCCAACACTTGCCTGAATGATCATTATTCTGTAACTTTACCTTCCATGATTTGACCTCACGAACATTCCAGTTCAGCCATACAGGGCACCAGAGAGAACAGTGTCCTCACAGAGAGAGTAATCGCTAAAACAGTGCTTCCCACGTTCCAAGAGCTGTAAGATAATAAACTTTCGTTGTTTTAAGCTAAAGTCTGAGGTTATTTGTCCCAAAGCAACAGATAAGGTAATGAAAGGTCATGTCTAATTTATTTGCCCTCTTTGTGTCTAAGTTTCTTACAGCCTCTGAATCTTCATTTATAATTAGAGGTAATACCCATTTTACCAAACTGCTGTGAGAATTGTATTAAATTATTACCTTAGACTCAACCACATGTTAGAAGGGATATGAAAGGGTTTAACTCGATGCCCGGTACTTAGAAAGTATTTAGTTAACATTTACATCTTCCTTCTCCCGGAATAAATCCCTGCACGCCTCTCGTTACGGCCAGCTTGGGTTTCTAGAACTCGAGAGGGATTCTTTAATAGATTCTACGTGTAAGTATCAGCCCCTGTATAGGCCTCTATCTGAGAACTTCGGGGAAAAAATATTTTCTAGACTAATGCTAAGCATTCTTGAACAGCTTTCAGAGGAAGCTGTCTCCAGTCCTCAGGGTCTCACCCCAGGATTTTTAAATGTCCCATTTCAAACAGTAAATGTAGTGCAAATGTATAAGGACTTGGTACTTTGGTAACAAAGGAAATGCAACAAAATTTGCAAACTCAGGAAATATGCAAATTTGAAACGATGAGGGACTTCACCGTGTCCCTGTCGTGAAAGACCTCAGGGAGTATGCTAGGGCAGTGATTTACTAAGGAGGATGCGCAGAAGGCACGACCCCACAAGCCACGTGGGCTTCTGTGGACCATGCTTTTACAGTTGTGAGAAACTCAATGCTGATGGACCTTTAGTTTTCTGTACCTACAGCCTAAATAATAAACATTGCAAGGACGCCATGGGTTCATAAGTATCCGTGAAACAGTGAATCTCTCTGGGTTTTGTTGATTTGTCCTTACTCAGAGGGTGTGAATAGAGTGGGCGAGAGGAAAATGAAACATGAAAAGCGGGTAGTGCCTCTCCTTCCTGGAAGGCAGTTCATTTTGGGAAAGAAGCTTTAATGCTGGCAAGGAATCTAGAGGGTTCTCCTGTTCTTTGCTTTCTTTGCCAGTGTCTTCTCTCAAGCTTATATGGAAGGTATGTTTCCAAAGGAAAACCACAACAATGGTGGTCATAACAGGTAAAATTTATGAAGTGCATATGTGTCAGTAGTCAGTACAATTCTCAGAGAGCAGTATGTACACACATACACACACACACATGCACACAGCCATTATCTGTATTTTACAGATGTGGATACAGAGGCACAGGGACATTAGTAACTTGACCACAGTGAGACAGTGAACACGTGGTATCCTCAGGATTCGAACCCAGGCATTCAGATGCTCAGGCCAGCCTAGCTAATGTTAGCCAAGATTATTAATAATAATGAGTTATCAAAAAAGAAAAACCACCGTAAACATTTCATACTCTTTACACTGACTATGAGTTTTTCACATGTACTGTCTCATTCTGTGATGGATCTTAATCATTCCCATTTCACAGCTGAAGAAGCCGAGTCAACAAGAACCGAAGGTCTTCGTCACTCAGTGAGTGTGGGACCAGGAACCCCATATTAACTATGCAAGCTTTACCACAAAGAGCTTGCGACAGTGAGAGAGTTGCTTTACTTCTCTAAACCTCTTTGAACCAATTTCCTTTAAAATGGGAATAATAAGAGTTTCTACCTCAGGGGCATACTGGAACATCAAATGAGATTAGATGTATAAAATGGTTAGCAGAATTCATGGCACACATCGGGAGTGTGATAAATATTTGTTACTATCATCAGTAAAACCATCTCCATTATTAGCAGACTTGGATTTTTTATACATTATTGGAAAAAAAATAGTGGATAATCTCTCAACAGAGTTTCCTCCTTTCAAATATATACTCCCTACTCTTAAAACTACTTAGGAGAAATTCTTCCAAGTTAGACTTTGAACAAAGAAAAATTCTGCCCTGGCAGGAAGCTGGTGAAGTAAAAAGAGGAAATTTTACTCTATAAGCACTTTTCCTTTCTCCGGGAGGTGGACACTAAATGATTTGTGTGTGCATTTGTCTATGCGGCTCTCGAAATTAAAATTCCTTAGAGGGAACCATTGAAAACCAATCATTCAAAAAGCTTAAAAAATGACATCTTGAAGAGCTCCTTGGTGCTAATCCATCAAGGTTAGCAATGATTCAACTGTGATTCTTTATTCATCTCTCCCATAATATTCAATGCCACAAAGCTTTGCCACATTGTATCCCAATGAATGGAGATTCTAAGAGGAAAGTAGGGTGAGCAAGTCGGAGGAGAACCCTCAGATGAGCCCACCCTAGATACTCGAAAAAGAAAGAGAAAAAGAAAAAGAAAAAGAAAAAGAAAAAGAAAAAGAAAAAGAAAAAGAAAAAGAAAAAGAAAAAGAAAAAGAAAAAACTCTTTGGAAAGAGTGATCGCTTAACCTTGACCATTCCCGCACTCTTTTAAGAGTGTTCCGATAGCATCCCTTATCTCGAACAGCTGAAAACTGGATGAAGTTTACAATTAGTCATTCTAAATTGCCTCGAAAACCATTTTCAGCAACATTCCTCATGCAGCCCTTTAGACGAATCCTGAGGCTGGAGGAGTGCCCCGTTCCCATTTCAGAGGAGAGGACTGAGTCACAGAGAGGTTATTTACTCCAGATCAACAAGTCAGTAAGACCAAGAACCAGGAATAATACTGTCTTCTCTAGATCTCCTGTTCTTCACATTATTGTTAATATCTAAAGAATGTTTAAGATTAATAACAGTTCAATAGTAATAACAAATAAATGTCCTTCTATAAAGTCTAAGGCTTCAAGGTTAGGATCATCTGCTTATAAAATAAATTAAATGCCAATCATTTAACAATATTTATTGAGCACGTCTTATAAACAAACATTAGGCCAAGGGTGTATATGAAATGTAAGGCCCTGTGTGTTCATAGGGATGAAACATACAGTCTAGAGAGATAAATATAAACCAGGTCACAAACAAAATAACAGTGTATGGAAATCGGTTATTACTTTAGACCAATTTTTACTAAGCTGTAAGGTGTCTTATTAGTTCTTCCAAGTCTTAATAATTGGTCTGTCTTTAAAACTGAAGCGAAATGGAGTGCTTCATAGTGGGGAGACATGATATGGAAACACAGCATATATCTCTTGTTAGAGATTCACTGTGCACAGTAGCCCATCCCAAGTTCCTGAAGTCACACAAAAACTAATATCCTGGTTAGCTTTATAAAGCCAGCATCTCTTAAATTTTTCATCATGAAACAGGTTTACAAAAAAAAAATCTCATTAAGGAAATATTATTGTAGAGCACAGTGATTCTCAAACTTGAGAACACATGAAAATCATGTGGAAAAGTTGTTAAAATACAAATTCCTTGGCTCTACCCCCAGAAATGCTGATTCAGGAGCTCGGGTGCAGCCTCAGAACTTGCATGTTATACAAGCTCCCAGCCGATCCAATATTGCAGGTTTGAGCACTAAACTTGAGAAGCATTTCTACCTATCGGTTTTGAAATGTTTTTGTAGAATGCTAGACCCTTACTGTTGACTGAATTGTGCCCCCCACCCCCAAAATTCGTATGTTGAAGCCGTAGTCCTCAATGTGATTATACTCAGAGATAGAGGTTTGGGGAGGTAATTAAAGTTAAATGAGTCATAAGATGGAGTCCTTATCCAATAGGATTAGCAGCCTTATTTTTTTTAAGAGAGAGAGGGAGAGCACATGCAGGGGAGGGGAGAGGGAGAGAGAGAGAGAGAGAGAGAGAGAGAGAGAGAGAGAGAGAGAGAAATCCCAAGCAGGCTTCTCAATACGTGCAGAGCCTAATGCAGGGCTCAATTCAATGACCCTGGGATGATGACCTGAGCCAAAATCAAGAGTCAGATGCTTAACTGACTGACCCATCCAGGTGCCCTTGATTGGTGGCCTTATAAGAAGAGAAGGAGGCTTCCCCCCACCCCTGCCTCCATACACATGTACCAAGGAGAGGCTATGTGAGTGCACACAGTGAGAAGGTATCCACCTACAAGCTAGGAAGGAAGCCTTCACCAGAAGCAGACAATGCTGACACTTTAGAGTGTCAGACTCCCAGCCTCAAACAAACTGAGAAAATAAATATCTGTTGTATAAGCCACCCAGTCAATGGGATTTTGTTACGACAGCCCATGCCGACTAAGACAACTCTGAGGCCCCTGAATTTTTTTTTATAGTATTCACAAATGCTTATAAATAGTCTCACACGCATAGTTGTATCCCTTTAACTAACATACCAGAAAAAATACCTGATCTAAGCAGGAAAGAAAGAATGAAGAGGATTTTTTAGAAGACCATGGTTCAAACTCTATGTCTACAGCTGTTAAGATATGTAACTTTAAGCATGGATAGGACAGCATTTCAAACTAAAGGGAAATTGTGCACAAAGTTGAATGAAAAATGTCATAGGATATGCAGGGAATGAGCTATTTTGCTTGACTGGAGATGAGGTAATGGAAGTTGTATGTAAGGAAGGACGTTCTTAGTTGAAAGCAACAGAACATTTGGAACAAACTAGTTGAAGTAGTAAAGGGAATGTACCAGCTCACGTCGCTAAATTATCTAGAGGCACAGCAGACTTCCGGCTAGACTTGGTCCAGTAGTCCAGTAGTTCTAGCCCTTCTAGAATGGAATGGAAGTCACGGGCAGCCAGAAGTTTTCTATTTTAACTGCTATCCTCCTGATACCTGGTCCACTGCCTGTGTTAGGGTAGGCACTCAATAAATTCATGTTGGGTGACACAAATGTTCCCAAAGGCCTGGTTTCTTTCAGCGTCACTATTTGCTCACAGTTTCTACTTCTTTCTTAAATCCGACTTGCCTCAAAGGCACAAAATAGCTTCTATTAACTTCCGTATCCTAATACTTCCTTTTTTCATACCTGTGAGAGACAATCTGGTTCTTCTCCAAACCAGTTTCCTCTTCTTCCCAGGTACACAAGTAGTCTACATTTCCCAGCCTCTCTAAAACTAGGTATGGCTATGCAGCAGTTCTAGACAATGGAAGGGGAGCAACAGTGACATTCACCACTTGCAGACTTTGCCCACGCAGGCTCCCAGACACAAGCCCTGCACTCTTTCCCAGACCTCTTACTTGATGTCAGTGAAGGCTATTGAAGTTGGCCATCATGAAGAGCCATCATGTTTAAGCCCTTATACGCTTTTGGTTTTGGTGTTGCATTTGTTGTACTTGCTATTACAGCAGCTTACCTTACCTAACAAAACAGCAAATAAAAATAGAGATGAATAAATGTTGTTTGATGTTTCTCATCAGAAACGCTGATATTCACTTTTTAAACCAACTTAGTTCATGGGACCATTCCTGAAACAGGCGCTAAGTGAGGGGAAGGGAATATGCTGATTGACTAAGCCAAGATCACATGGTCCAAACCTGGAACTGCGTTTTGGCGTCGGTTTCCCCAGAACCACATAGACACCCAAGTGGAAATCAGCCTCTGTTGACAAGAAGGAAATAGCTTTCAGAAAAGCAATGACAAATGCCCATGATAAATCAACAAGCTCCAAGTTAGGAAAGATTTTCCATTAAGGAATTTGGATGTTGTTTGGTAGCTAGTTGGAGGCCCCTGAAATATTTTAAGCAAGGGAGAGACATTGTCGGATTTTTTTCAATTATAAAATGCTTTAGTATAGAGAAAATTATAAGAATAATATAAGTAAGAGTCATACACTCACTACCCTATTTAATCCTATGTCGTTCTTGGCCATGATTGATTATTTAAATTAAGAAAACACTATAAATATGGTTTAAACATACTATATGCTCTGCTTCTAACATATTGCCCTCTTCTCAACAGTAACCACTTTCTGACTTTGATAGTTGTCATTCTCATGCATGACTTGATACTAGTGCTAATTTCTATATATACATAAATGATTATAGAATTGTTTTTGTTTTTCAATTTTATATAAATGGTATCAAATGATTAACATTTTTTATATCTTGCTTCTTTTAACTCAGTCTTTTTCTGAAGATATTTCTTTAGATCGTCCATTTTGACTGTAATATTATTTTTCATGGTATGAATATGCCATGGTTTATTTATACACTTTCCTACTGGTTAATCTTTATGTTTTTTCCATATTTTTGCCATTAAACAATGCTGTTCTAAACATTTTCATGTGTTTCTCATTGTATGTATACGTGGAGTATCTCTAACGTATTCTGGGGTATATTGCTGGGTAAAAGGTTATGCAAGTCTTTAATTACCCTGGATGTTATACCAATTTGGTTGGTATAAGAGTTCCTGTTGCCCTTCATTCACCAGATTCAAAGTTACATTGAGCATGTTTGACCTATTGATCAGACTGACTGATTAGAAGAAAATCATCGCCAAAGCCAATGTGAGAGATACTGAGAGTCTGAGGTACATAGACATCATACAGACAAGAAAGGAAAGAAGTTAACATATCTCGGAACAAAACTCATGGGACTTGCCAATGGATTATGGAGACATGAGGAAGGAGATGGAACCAAGAATGACTCTGCAGTTTCCAGACTGAATACAAGGAGGAAGCTTATTTATAGTTAGGCTGCTGATGAATTCCCTTAGAACATGTCGCCTTTGGAGGAATGGGAGGTGACCTGAAAGCATGATCCATCAGACACTTGGACATTTAGGTATGGGGACTGAGAACAGATCAACTCAGAAAACAAAAGACATGGGATTTTCAAACTAAGTGAAATTCAAAGAGTTGCGTTGTGGAAGGTATGTAGACTCAGAAGATAAGTGAAGTGAGAAGATACCTTTGGAAAACATTAATATTTAATGGCGGGGGGGGGTGAAAGAAGAGAGGACTGTGGAAGGGAAAGACTAAAGGAAGAGCCAATATGTGTGATATCATGGCAGCCAGAGGAATAGAGTTTTAAGGAGTAAGTGGTCACCCACATTAAATGCAGCAAAGAAACCAAGAAGGTAAAAACTAAAAATTAAACAGTTTTGCAGTGAGGCCATTGAACCCATATGAAAGACGGTGTCAGCAGAGTAGCACAGGTGTAAATGATTGGAATTGTTTAAGGCATTAAAGGGAAGAAGAGCAAATGCAGATAGCTAGGTTTCACAAGTTTGATTTTCTGCAACTCGTGAACCAACTGAGATGCAGTTTGCATGTAAGATGTTTTGTTGGAAATCAACATGAGTGAAAGGAAGGACCCAGAAAATTTGCCTTCAGCGCCAATGTATTTAACCACCATGTTATAGTCTTTCTATCCTTAGAGGGGAAAAAATTTCATCTCATGCCACCAAAGTTAAATTCATCAAGGGGCACCTGGGTGGCTCAGTTGGTTAAGTGTCTGACTTTAGCTCAGATCATGATCTCGCAGTTTATGAGTTTGAGCCCTGCATCGGCTCTACTCTCGGTATGGAGCCTGCTTCAGATCCTGTCTCCCTCTCTCTCTGCCCCGCACCCCCAGCTCATGCTCTCTCTCACTTTCTCTCTCTCAAAAATAAATAAATGGTAAAAAATAAAATAAAATAAAAAAGCCAGATTCATCAAATCCTTCTGTGCCATGTGATCACTAGTTTCTTCCTTATAGCCCTCATTGGGAAACTGAAGCAAGGGGTTAGGAGAGCCTAGAACATAAAAGAAAATATTCTATTTCTCCTTCACCTTTGTTCTCTTTTTTTATTTTCTCCATCGTTGGTGGAATGAACACTTAGAAAACTATGGGTTAAACATGTACCGGGAAATGAAGCCCCATGATGATGAATGGCAAATCCTTGTGATAGAAAGACAATTGGTGTTGACACGTGAGTACCACGGTTAGGGACTGGGAAGGCAGGTGACTTAAGCTCACTAAACCTGATCGCAAACAACATCGCAATTATCATAGCATCCCTTCTCTATCACGGGGTTGCCCTGCAGATTCAGGGAAAGCCCACTGTATTAAAATCTTTACCACAGCTCCTGGCCCATTACAGGACTCACTATGTGGCAACTCTAGGTCTCCCTGCCTATCAGTGTTGTGGGAGGAGGGGCAAAGGCAGCCTTCAGATCCCCGGATGCTCCCCAGGAAGAGCCGGGATGAAGCTGTCAAGGACGAAGATGTGGCAAAGATGTCTTCCACTTGATACAGACTTAACTTTCAGTCAACTTTCTTAGGAGCTAAGAAGTGAAAGTTGAACTTAACTATCAAGGAACATACCAGTTGTTAACTGGGCCCCCAGGAGGAAGTCAGCAAGCTCCACCACATCTAACGACGCCTACTGCTGACAGCCCTTCCCCCAGGTCAGGCAGCTCTATCTACACCTAGCGCTTCCGTGCTCCAACTGGGGGAGGATGAATGGGCACCAAAAAGAAATTATTTCACTTCCTTCCCAGAGTTGAGAAGGGAATGAAGGAATCAACATGTATTGGGCATCTACTCTGTGCTGGCTGCGTTATAGAAGTTGCAGTATTATTATTCCCACTCTACAGATGAGAAAACTGAAGCTCAAGACTCGTTCCAGACACACTGGCTATTAGGGACTCAGGAGTCAAAGTCATGTCAGCCTGATACCAAGTCCCCATTCTTTCTGTAACTGCATCTATCTCTAAATAGTCTCGATTTAAAATCATGGGTCCCACGTCAAAGGAGACTGGCTCTTGAAACTTACCTTCTTAGCAAGTCTTCCGTCATCACGTGCTCTGCCTTGATCCTCTGAGCAACCTCAGCACTTATTGTTGGGTCCTTCTCTAGGAGTTTGCAATCCAGGAGGAGGAATGAACATGAGAGGAAATCATTTCAAAGTCACAAAAAAATGCAAAGCTAGAGGAAGACACTGGTGACTGAAGAACAGAGGAGTGCGAACACCTAAGCCAACATGGTGATTGTCAGAAACCTCTCAAGGAAAAACCTCAGAGTCCTAAGGTGTACATGAGAATGGAAGAAAAGGAAAAGGGTCAGGGGAGAAATTTCCAGAGTGATGTTAACAGCTCGGATAAAGGCAAAGAGGCATAAAACAGCCTGGACATTTCAGTCTTTGGGCAAATCTCAAACAGGCTAGTAATAATGGAGAATAAAATATGAAGTTGAGAAATGGAAGAGTGAAGCTGAACTTATAGCTCAGCTTAAAGGAGGTCCTGTACAGGCTAAATTCCAAGGGTTAGTGTAAGATGCAGACAGGAAAACTTCCATAGGATATTTTAAGAACATTGTAGAATATTTAAAAACTCTGGTAGACATTTCATTAAGCACTCCTCTCTTGGTGGCAGAACCCACATCATATCAAACCTAATAAATGTACTCACATCACTCATTGACACATTTATTTAATAAGTATTTATTGAGCACCTATTGTGTGCTAGGCACTCTCTTCGTCATCTAGTATCCCAGCATTTAAAAAAAATTACAAACACGCTGCTCTACCTGGAATGAACTTCTAGTGTGAGCAGACAATAAAGAAAACAAGCGAATCATATATTATCTCAGAAGATGTTTCATGGGAGGAAGTCAGAAGTGCTAAAGGAGGGATTATAATAATAATACTAATATAATGTCCATAAAAATCTCACTGGAAAGGTCATGTTGGAGCAAACACTTGAAGGAGGTGAGGGAGTTGGCCAAGCTAAACTGGGGGAAGAACATTCCAGGAAGGGGTCCAACCAGTACAAAGACCCTGAGGCACACATGTGCTTGGCACGTCTGGAGTGACCAGGAGGCCAGTATGGCTGGAGAACACTGACCGAGGGAAAAGGTGATAGGAAATGAGGTCAGGGAAACAGTAAGAAACAAGAGGTTCTTCAGTAAGTGAGGATTTAGTTTTTCACTAAGAAGGAAGAGAAGCTACCAGGTGGGGGGTGGAGATTGGGGGCGGAGACTAGATGTTTTGAGCAGAGGATGATATAATCTAACTCAGGCTTAAATGGGATCATTTCAGGGCATGAGTGGGAGCAGGGAGGCCAGTGAAGACACCGTTGAATAGTGCTGACAGCAGGCGTGCAGGCTTGGACCAGGGAGTGGCCAGGCTCTGGGTATGAGAAAGAGAGGGTAGAAGAGAACGGTATCAGGGATAAGCTGAGACTGGCCTGAGCAAACGGAAAGAAGATATTGGAGTTCTGTTTGCAGCTTCATTTTCCTTTAAAAATATTTGAAAGAATTATACTCTGAGTTTTATTCATATTTTTATATATGTTCTTGTGATCGAAGCTATACTTTAATGTCAACAAAAATTGGGTTGCATTGATTAACCGTGATATTACATATAATAGAAATTCTATTAACATCTATTAATTTTTAATGCTTCATTTTTATTTTCAATTTTTGGAACACTATGTTTATTTTTTGGGTCCCAGGCCACCAAAAAGCTCCTAGTCTTAATCACCGTTCTTACATGGGTAATGAGTAAAACACCCCTGCTTGCACACTCTGAAAGTTGAAAGTCGAGAGCAGAAAACATAACAAAAATAAATGTATGCAGTTTCAATTTATATTGTTTGGGTTCTAAATCTCATGTAAATTATTTCACTTAACTCTCCTAACAACCCTATGAGACACATACTATTACTGCCTCTGTTTTAAAGATGAGGAAATTGGAGAGTCAGAGAGGTTGAATAACCTTGCCCAAGGTCACAAAGCTATGTGTTCACTAAGCTGGGATTTGAGTCCAGGAAACTGAGTTACCAGGGTCATTGGGTTCTCTTAACAAGTCCAGTGGTTTACAGTCAGGGGTGGTACAATTTCAGGAAGCATTTGAAGAAAGGAGAGTGAGGCTCTTAACCCATTCCAGTGACTGGAACACCACTGTCATCTGGAAGGAACAGAAGATAAACATCTTTTAGCCAGTAGAACCTTTACGCCATGAGGAAATGTCCTTCCTGAAAGGCCAATAGTGGCCACCACCCCCCTTTGAAAATACCAAGGCTAAGCCATTTTTTCACTTGCATAAACCATTTCCACCTTATGGGTCAAATATTTGGTGATAAGTGTAAATGATTGGCATTGGCAAATTTTGTAAACCCTCTCATGTCTGCCTCTGCTGTCTGTATTTGCAGTCATCACTGCCCTGAGCTGACTGTAAGAGTCAAATCTCATTACATTGGCTTGGGGGGATGGGCAGACTCTCAGCTGTCCTGAAATTCTAGTTATTAAATATTAGTGTAAGCAGAACATTGATTGGGACTTGATGGTATTTTCATTTCAATTTCTCTTACAATAATACATATTCTACATGTAAAACTAATCGATGTAGCATCTTTGGGAAAATTATGAATGAACATAGGGCATTAAGTCAAAGAGAGAGAGGTAAAAATATGTACGGTGGCCGGGAAACTTGCTTTGAGACAGGCAGTCTTATAGACTGAAAAGTTAAGGGCACATAACTCGTAAAGGACAGAGTCTGGATTTAGTGTCAGATGTGAGTCCACAACCCATGGTTTGACATGACATCAGGTTTCTTCTCAGTACTGGGATTTGGAAGAGCTGGATTCTTTTTAAGAAAAAAATTTTTTAGATGTTTATTTTTGAAAGAGAGAGAGAGACAGAGTGTTAGCAGGGGAGGGGCAGAGAGAGAAGGAGACACAGAATCCAAAGCAGGCTCCGGTCTCTGAGGCTCGGACTCACGGACCTCGAGATCATGACCTGAGCCGAAGTCAGATGATTAACTGACTGAGCCACCCAGGCGCCCCAGAAGAGCTGGATTCTAATCCTAATTCTGCTGTTATCTGGCTGAGTGACACTGATTGGGTCATGCAACTCCTCTTGAGTCCCAATATCTACATCTATAAATAAAGAAAGCTAGAACAAGCCTCTTCTGTCTCTTCCATTCACTGCTTGTAAAGGCTTTAACTCCATGAATGGTTTATTCTACTTTCGGGAAACAAACTTTGTCCTTATGTTGTTGTCATACCTGTTGCTCTTAACTGCTATAACTGCTTCTTGTTGTTGATGACATTTGTACTAAGCCAGATGTGATGGGTATGTAAGCTTTGGCCTTTTAGCTAAGTCTAGCACAAAGAATCCACTAACAGGTCCACTAGGCATCTGAGGTCACCGGGCTCTGCATCCTACCATAACAATTGCAGTTAGGTAGGGATGAAAGTTGGCTTTCATGATTACCAGAATTTGAGAGAGAGAGAGAGAGCAGGATCTTTAGAGTCAAGCAGGCATGGGTTCAGATCCCAACTCAGTCGCACGTTCCTCGGTGTGTAGTCACAACCACACCTGAATTTAAATGTCACTTTCTCAAAGAGGCTTCCCAGGATCTCCCAAGTTAGCTTACTCCAGAACCTGCTGAACCTCATCATATTTAATAGTACATAGCGAGCATTTAATAAATACTTTGAGAATGTATGTCGAATCAATGTTTCTTGAGTAAAAAGTCATATGATCTTCTTCAGTCTCAGCTTTCTTCCTATGAAACAGGCCAAAAACAAAAACAGAGTTCTTATGAAAAAAAAAAAAGTCAAAATGCTTCACCCATAGCAATAGTCAACGCTGTTACAATATTAGATCATATAATTATAGTGTGAAATAAACTAGTTTGGAAAGCAACTCTCAGATCCAAGTGAGGCTTTTTCTAGTTTATTGAACCTGGAGTTAGAGGGCAAATGAGGAAGCTAAAATGTACTGAATGTCTGTGATGAGCCGAGCACTGTGTGTGATAGGGTGATGCACGTGTAATACTTGCCTACAAGTATGAAAGTGTGAATTTCCAGAGTTGGGAAACAAAGTCTTGAGAAAAGCAAGGGTTGCTCTAAATTTTCACACACTGTAGTGGGCCTCCTTGCCTTCTTCTTTTACGCTGGAACTTTTGAGGCCACTACTGTTAGGAGGAAAAAGTGTGTGATGCTTATCTATGTTCAGAACTAGAAAATGCCCTCTTCCGCTCCCTAGGTTGGCCCTGTTGTTGTTCAGGTGCTGCCTGTGAGCAGACACCCACAGAAGACGGAAAAGATGAATCCGCAGATTGCTACACACACACGCTTATCTAGGTGAGTGGCAAACACTGCAGCATTAGTTCTACCAATAAGTTACCTTCCCGTTTCAGGATGACCACACCTTTCTCAAAAGTGACAAGGTCAAGGGCGAGGGGAACATCACCAGGGGAAGACTAAGAGGACAGCTGGGTTCTGCGGGTTATGCCCATCATAAGAGTCCGAGTATTCAAGTTGTTGCCCAAGATCTATTGTTTGCTAGGATCCTCGGTAAGCCTGTTTTCTCACCTGCAAAATGGGTCACTGAACATCCACTTGTTTGCATATTCACTGTTTTCATTCGCTTAATATGTCTACAACAAACATACGCTCTTGATATCCGAGACTATGCAAGACACTTGAATACACAGATCTGATCACTACGGATTCCTGCTGCGAGGGAGTCACCATCTAGTGAAGGAGAAAAGGATGAAAACGAATAATCAATTTAGCAAAAGTTCAAAAATTCTTACTAAGATATAGGAAGAATGTTATGTGATCACAGAGGAAAAAGAGAATATCTCACTCTGTGCAGGATGGGGGAAATTTTTACTAATGCGAAGATATTTGAATGAGTCTTAAAATATGTGTGAGGATGTGTCATATTAGTAGGTACAGAAGCATGATCAAGACAGAGAATGTCCTAAAACAGTGAGTCATGAAATGCACAATGCCTAGCCTAGAGTAGCCACATTAAGTGTTTGTCTTACAAATGAATAAATATATGAATGAATGAATGAGCATTTGGAGAAGCATAATTGTTCCTGGATGGATTGCGTTAAGATTTAGAGAGGATAGCAGGGGCGCCCGGGCAGCTCCATCAGTTAAGCGTCTGACTTTGGCTCAGGTCATGATTTTTCGGTTCGTGAGTTCAAACCTTGTGTCAGGCTCTGTGCTGACAGCTTGGAGCCTGGAGTCTGCTTTGGATTCTGTATTTATTTCCCTTTCTCTCTGCCCTTCCCCTGCTCACACTCTGTCTCTCTCTCTCTCTCAAAAATAAACTCTTTTAAAAAAATTAAGCAGTTAGAAAAGATAGCAGAATAGAAATAGAAACTATGGGAAAATTTGGGATAAACTTAAATATCCAAATAAGTCATTTTTGACGTAATTGTGTTTTTCTAATCTAATTTTGTCAACAATTAACTTCATACCTTTGAATGTCCCCCATGTTTGAACAATGAACGATGGTTTAGTTGGGGAAATTGAAAGCAACTTGATATGACTATAACTAATCAAGCAGCAATGTCATAGTAAAAGGCTACAATTTTTAATTACATGTTTATCTATTAGTCATTCATTTACTACTTATTAAGTGTATATTTATCAGTAACTCATTTATTCATTTAACAAATTTCTATTAAGCCCTTACTTACATTGGGCTAGGACCTGGGCATATAGCAGTGAACAAAACAATCGTGCCTTCTGCAATTATGGAACTTATAGTCCAGTAGGTAGAGAAATGATATACAGATGAGTGTTCGAATCACTATATCAAATAGAGGTAAATATTATGAAAGAAAAGAACAATGTGCTAAAGGAGAAAATAACGGAAGTGGATGACCAAATCTAAATTAATTGATTATGTAATATGGTAAACATTATCTCCCCCTGTAGCAGACATTGCTTATTGCCTATCTATTGGCCAATTCCCCTTTTTTATTGCTAATAGCATCTCTGTTCTGAGATGACAGTACGCACAGCTCAGTGGAATCACTATGGCTCATCTACATTTTCCATAGTCAATCCCCTCTTATCCAGATACTCATTTTCCAGCCTTTCTTGTAGCTAAGGGTGACCTGTGATAGAGTTCCTGCCACTGATACATAGAAAAGGTCTTTGGGGGAGCCTCTAGGAAAGATTTTACATCTTAACAAAAGAGACAAATACTAAAGGAAACCCGCCCTTCCACTTTTTTCTTCGTTGAAGTTTTGGAGAGGAAGTTGTCCTGCTTAGAACTGCAGCAGCCATAGCGGTCTTAAGATGATCAAAATCCGTTAGTCTGAGGATGAGTAGAAAACCTTTGGTCCTCAGTAATGTTTGCTTTTTCCTGCATTGATCTTAAAATAAAATGCCTTAAAATCAGATATCCAGCTGTATTGGAAAATTAGACAACTTTTTTATCTAAGAATGTAGCTTTTTTATTATTGCCTGCTGAAAACCACAAAATTATAGGCTCAAAAAAGACAGGGTTGTGTCTATTTTTTAATGGATTTCCCAGTGTCTTCCAAAGTGCCTGGCACATAAGATCCACTTAATAAACACCTGTTTAGGGGATCCTGTCAGTTAGTGGCTCAGTCGATTAAGTGGCCAACTCTTGATTTTAGCTCAGCTCATGATCTCATGGTTTGTGAGATTGAGCCTTGCATTGTGCTCTGTACTAACAGTGTGGAGCCTGTTTGGGATTCTCTCTCTCCCTCTCTCTGCCCTTTCCCTGCTCATGTGCATGCACATATTCTCTCTCTCTCTTTCTCTCTCTCTCTCAAAATAAATAAACATTAAAAAAAATAAAAATAAATAAACACCTGTTTAATGAGTGAATAAGGCATAGAAGGAATTAATGAAAATTGCATAAGCAGTAGAAGATTATAGGAAAATCAATTTTGAGCTAGTCCAACTTCCATCAATCACTCCTTCACAAGGTTAGATCAAGGAGTCACATAGGGCATTGGACACAACCCTACTAGAATAATTAACTCAGTCCTGAGTGATAGAGCTTTGTTAATACAAGCACAAGATCTGTCCCATCAAAATGCTTCAGAGGCAATATTCTTTCTCTTTGGGCCAATTATGGGGTCAGAGAAATTGAGTTTTGTCTCTTCAACGTCTATATTTCCCACTATATTTTCCTTACCTTCAAGTTACAGATATCATATGTCTCTCCTTATTAATACTTACGGTTAATATTATACAAGTCTTGGGTAGAGCAATAAGGTAAGAAAAAGAAATAAAAGGCATACAGATTAAAAAAGAAGAAGAAAAACTGTCTTATTCGGAGATGATATAATTGTGTAGAAAGGAAATCCAAAAGAATGTACAAACTATCAGAGCTAATAATGGCATTTAGCAAAGTCATTGGCCACAGAGTTTTTATTAAAAAATTAATCGTAGTTCTCTGCACTGAGAAAATTGGAGACAATGTTAACAAAGAAACATTTACAATAGCATCAGAAAAAGTCAGATCATTAGGACTAACTCCAATCAAAGTTTCCAAGACCTCTACACTGAAAATTGGTAACCATTGCTGAGAGAAATTAAAAAAGACTCGAACACGTTGAGAGATTTACTGTGTTTCTGGTTTGGAAGACTCAAGTATTTCTAAGATCTAAATCTTGTCCAAACTTATCTACAGATTCAATCCTATCCCAATTAAAAGCTCTGGAACTTTTTTTATTTTTGTTGTTGGATATGCAAGCTATTCTAAAGTTTACATAGAATCACAAAGAACCTAGAATCGTCAAAGAAATTTCACAGAAGAAGGAAATTGGAAGACTTAACACTGTCAGATTTTGAGATCTTTCACAAAGCTACAATTATTAACACAGTGTATAGTGACATAAGTAGACAGACTAATCAAACAGAAAAGCGTCCACACAAGCATAATCACTGATGTGTGATAAAAGTCCCAAGGCAATTCAGAGAAGAGAAGATGGTGTTCTAAATAAACTATTGGATATCCGAGTATCAAAAAAATAAATAAACCTTGATTGTACCTCACACGTACCCCCAAATTAAGTATAGATGTAACGCACACCAAATGTGAAGGTGAAATATCTAGAAAAAGAAAAAGGTATTTTCATACCTTGGGGTATCTACTTGGGGTAGTAGATATTTTTAAAACAGAGCACGAGAGAGCAAAAAGGCAAGCCACGGTCTGGGATAAGGTTTTTATAATACTGTACATGTTTATATCTGACAGAGGCTTCATACCTAGAATACATTAAGAGCTCTTACAAATTAATAACGAAAGGACAAATACTCACTTTAACATGACAAAAAAAAATACTTGAACAGACACTTTATACAGATCGTTCATCAGGAAAGTGCAAATTGAAACTACAATGAGTTACCGCCACATATTTATCAGAATTGCTTAAATTTTAAAAAGACAGACAATACTAAGTATTGCTAAGTTTGGTGAGTAATTGGAACTCTATATATTACTATTAGAGTCTGAATAGGTTTAACTGCTTTTGAAAAACTGTTGGAACTACTAGAGCAAAACATTTGCCTACACCATAACCCAGAAACCCTTTTCCTAGATATATACACAAGACACATGAAATATACTAAAAGGCATGTACAAAAATATTCATAACCACCTTGATTCATAATAACCGAAAACTGGAAAAAATTCAAATGCCCATTAACTTGAAAATGAATCAATAAATTACAGTCTCACCATACAATGGAACACTACTACTCAGAAATAAAAACCAACTGCTGATATATGCAACGACATGGAGTAAATTCACAACTGTTACATGAAGTGAAAGAAGTCAGACACGAAAGAAAACATACAATATAATATTTATACTTATATAAATTTCAAAGACAGGGAGACCAAATCTATAGTGATAGAAGTCATAATAGTGGTTATATCAGGAGATATAGTTCAGAAAGGACACAAGGGAATCTTTTTAAATGATGGATTGTTCTGTCTTGATTTGGGTGGTGATTACATAGGTGTGTACAGGTATGTATATGTCTGAGCAGTTAGTGAGCTGGACAACTTAAGATTTTAGCGCTTTGTGTACTTCACTGATATATTTTATACTTCAATTTAAAATGTAAAACATTTGTAAATTATTGGGGCTCCTGGTGGCTCAGTTAAACGTCTGACTCTTCATTTCAACTCACGTCATGATCTCACAGTCTCATGGGTTCGAGCCCCACATCGAGCCCTGTGCTGACAGCATAGAGCCTGCTTGGGATTCTCTCTCTTTCTCTTTCTCTCTGCCTCTCCCTCTCTCTCTCTCTCTCTCAAAATAAATTAAACTTTTTAAAAATTTTGTATATTATTATATGTCACATTTCCTAGAACTGCCTCCCCCCTTCTCTCTCCCTCTCTCTCTCTCTTTCTATCTCTCTATCTCTCTTTCAGTCATTCTCTCTCCCACCTTCCCTCCCTTCCTCTTTTGGAAAGTGAGTCACACCTCAGAGAAGTAAAGGAAATCCACATGGACAAATTTGGGTTTAAGGAGGCTATTTTAACCATCAAAACAAAGACGGCAAAATTGAGTTGAGACTTGAATTGCCTGCTTTGGTTATCCGTAACAAAGACCGACTGGATAATTGCCCCAAATCCCACTTTACTTTATGTGACGTACTTTACTGGTTTCTGGGTTGAATACTAAGGAGGATTTGCAGCAGAAGAGGAGAATAGCCTCCTAGGAAGAGTGGCCTTTACTCGCCACGTTCACTGGATACCAGAAAGATTATGGCTCCTGTCCAGTCTACTCAGAGTGAGCAGTGTGGACTCCTGGCTAATCACGTAGCCCTCTGGGTCTCTGAACCTTCACTAATCTTTGCTTGAAACATGAAGGGGCTGAACTGAATGTTCTTAGATATCTTTTTTTGTTCTAATGAAATACAAATAGTCTCTATTCTTCCATCTTTCTCTGTGTCTGCTATAAACAAGGTGTGTTATATGAGGGATTCAAATTCAGTTCAGTTCTACTTTATCCAGTAATCCTTACGATTTTACTTTTGTAGAATTAAAAAAGAGAAAACGATATTAGTCATTCAATGCAAGGATGATCTCCCCACAACCTAGCAATAAGGAGGGATGAGAACTGAGAGTTCATCAGGCAACAGTAGCAGTGATATCCTGCTTCTTTTAGAGGACAAAACAGCCCCAAAGTCATTGGACTGAGAGGTTTCGTATGGTTCAGCTGGGATTCTGAGAATTTTGGGTCTTTCTACTTCCTGCCTCTCACGACCATGTCTGGGTGTGTACGTGTGTGTGCATGCATACACATGTGTAAGTACACACATGTGTGTGTAAAGGTGTTTACATATGTAGTGAATATGCATAGGTATGTACTTGATTTTGTATACATGTGTGTTCATGTATGGGTGTTTCTTAGTGGTTGCATGTAAGGATGCAGATATGTGTGATGTGTGTTTGTATGTGTGAGTATGTGTGCAGGAGTGTGGGGGGTGCACACGAAAGCTGTTGTAGGCTTTCTCCTATTCTTTTTTTTTTTTTTGACGTTTATTTATTTTTGATTGAGAGAGACAGAGCATGAGCAGCGGGGGGCAGAGAGAGAGGGAGACACAGAATCCGAAGCAAGCTCCAGGCTCCGAGCTATCAGCTCAGAGCCCGAGCCCGATGAGGGGCTTGAACCCACGGACTGTGAGATCATGACCTGAGCCGAAGTCGGACACTCAGCCGACTGAGCCACCCAGGTGCCTCTGCTTTATCCTATTTTAAAAGCTAAGTAATGACATAAAAAGTGTGAGTCAGAAAGGTGAAGGGTTAACTATTTACTGAATACAAAATTCATTCAGAAAACTGTGCTTTGTAACTGGTAAGAGGAAGTATTGACCAGTTTCTGGTAAAGTTACAATGGCCAGCCTTGCAAAGGAAACCCCTCCTAGCTTGGAATTTTAGAGTGTTTCCTAGAGTTTGAAACGTGTCCAAAAAATGACCAGGCATTGAAATGAGAAGGGGATGGAATGGGGAAACCTGGAGTTTAGAGTGTGAACTCATCTTCCTTTCCATCCACTACCTCTTTCCCCATCTTTCACAAATAACTTTAAGAGAAAACTCAGGGATTTATACATAATATTTTCTTCCTTACCTTTTTTTCTTTTTTTTTTTTGTCATGTCTTGTCTTCTAATGGGGCCCAGTACATAGTGCAGGAGAAACCCATAACCCTTAATTCCAGCTCCTCTTCTTTTCACTAAATGATCTCAGTTCCCTCATCTATCAAGTGGGTGTAATGATTATCTTGGCAGCGGCTGCTATGCATCGGACAAGGATAAGCTTATAGCTTATGGTCTGTAAGCTCCACGGAAACAGGGAATGCTCCTGATTTGTTCATCTTTGACTCTCTGGTATTCAGTACAGTGCTTGGCACATGACAGATCCCTCGAAATATTTGTTGCATGATCGATACATCGTTAGGTGCTATTATAAAGTCACTTGGTGGTAGTGGTGAAGGAGAAGTGGTAGGGAGAGATTTCTCTAATTTGTATTCTACAGGGAGTTCAAAAGAAGGTGGAAAGCAGGAAGGAGATGGTCTGTGTGGGAACCACAGGCTGGAGACGGCAGGCCAGACTGAGCCAGCTCCTGCTTACTGGGATAGATCTCTTTGTTTATCGCCTCCCCTCCCTGGCTCCAAGTCTTTGGTCAATCTGCACTCTCTCATCTCTTACAAACACGAATCCCTCCATCGACCAACAGGGGGGGTGCTCCTCTTAAGAGCTTGGCACTGACCTTGATCCTGCGATCTGACCAGCAAAGGAGGGAAAATAGAGATGTCGCAAACCAGGCATATCCAAGCTCTTATCCCTCTTCCAGTATACACATACTCTGGCCCTGGTATTAATAAGATTTTATTTATACAACAAAAACACACACACGCACAGTATGAGACACTGAATATTTCGCTGAAATAAAATACGCCTCGGAACATAGAACTAATGATTGGGTATCACAGTGCTCCAGTGGGCTTTCCCACGGGACAGAAGGGTGAGTGGCTGCCCAAGTAAGTACCCAAAATACTGAGCCCTCTTCCAGATGGTTAAGCTAAATTCTGCAGAGTAAGCTGCACACACATCCTTTTTCCCACCCCAGGCCCAACACTGTTGGGATTCCAACAGTCATCCACATCTTGCTTGAACTATTTGCCATCATTACTATAGTTGTCTCCTTGCTAAGGGGCCAGCTTACACTTTCCTTAAGCGACCTTGTTTCAGTTAAGCCTCACACATTCCTTCCCCAGTAAGTAGTTGTCAGGCTTGGTTAGGAGCTCAAGACTCGGGGATAAATGGGGCAGAATTCTTCCACTTCTGAAGCTCACCAATACAGTGACTGCTTTATTGTAACGATTAGCTACACCACTTTCTTCCTCTGTTGTAAACACCATGCCGAGGCTTTATGGTCCTTTATCTCAGTTATTTCCCACCATGGATCTGTGTGGTAGGCTATTTGCATTAGAGCCATTTTCAAGACAAGAACTGAGGGTTAAATGGGTCCATAAGGTGCCTAAAACGGTCAAATTACTGATGAGAGATTCAAAATTGAAATTCAAACAGTCTTGACTCTTGAACGGCAAGTCACTTCTGTACTAGAAGGGAAATGAATGAAATGGCATCGATCCATTTAATAACTACAGAAGATAAGGGAGAATTCCCTGGTGCAGGATAATTCCAGTTTGGGTCTTGAAACTAAATGGAGGCACATAGTTAAAGAAGAGAAGAGAAGGCATCCTAAGAGGAAGACAGCATTTACAAAACATCTCAGAAACATAAAAGTTCCTCTTACGTTGTGATGCCAAGGCCACCGGTGAACACCTTTTTCCTGCCAATGGGGTTGGGTGGTGGTGAAGGCACACAATGGTGAAGGGTGGAATGAGTCTAAAAGACTCTAAATTTCCTCAGTTAAAACTTGAATGGTCATCTTCTTAACACCAAAGAGAACTTCAGTCCTTGTGTGTGTGTTGGATTTAAGAGAACCAGGTTATTTAGAGTTGAAAACGTGAGTAAGTTGGGTGATGGTTGTGATTACTCATCTTAGATCAGTGCCTCCAAGGTCGTAAGGCAGTTTTTGTTGTACGGCTCACGTAAGACCTTAGAAACTGGTGCCTCAAGTCAGTCCAGTGTGTTTTCAGCAAGAGTATCAGAATTGCCGTGCTCGAGATGGAAATGATGGGTAAGAATTCCTGGACAGGAATTAGGAGTTGAGGGGAAGATAGGTCGCCTTTTCCAACCTTCTGCATTTCACCAGAAATGTGATGTCTTCGCCAGCTTGTCCTGCCCTGTGAAATGGGATGGAAGATAAGGTCTTCCTATTTCTATTGCCACAGGCGTTTAGGAAACAAATCCAAGGCATACAGAGCCATGAACAGAAAAGTCACCCATCATAGCATATTTATTTGCAGGAAGATAATTTAAGTGATTCAATAGAGGGGATGTTTACGACATCTTTCTTTTTCCTTTTCTCCATGTAAGTTATCTATCCATTAACTTTCTCATTGGCTACACTCTGTACTTACAAAGCAATAATCTGCACAGGACACCTTGGGGGGTTTTGTTTGTTTTTGTTTTAAAGTATACAACCGGGTGATTTGATGTACGTAGCCATTGTAACATGATTACAAGATTAAGATAATTAACACATCCATCATTTCACATAGTTAATCGAGGTACCTTTCTTTTTTTCCTTGGTGAGAATACTTAAGACTGACTCTCACCAACTTTCGAATGCACACATTATTAAATACAGTCACCACGCTGTACCATAGATCCTCAGAATGTATCCTTCCTAGAACTTAAAATGCATGCTCTTTGTCCTACATCACGCACAAGACACTTTGAAAAGAGTCTTTGCCTGTGAGGGATGGTGCCCAAACTTGGCTGGGAAATTGTGGAAACAATGAAAGATCTGTGGGTGTCCTCACCTCTGCTGTCTCAAAATGTCCAGCTCTCGGGTTGAATATTTTCCCCCATGAAAACCCCATTAAAAACAGAAACCAGAACTATGAACTAAAAGAAAAATATCTATTTGAATTTTTCTTCCGGTGAACCGCCTTTCTAGCTATTTTAGTACATTTTCTTGGTGGTTAAAGCATAGCAAACAGAATTGTGTTTCTTTCCCACAGACATCGTATTTCTTCCAACAATACCTGGAATGGCGCTCGTCGCAGGGCGTTTAATGCACAACATCAAAGCCACTGGAGGAAACATGGGTTGGGGAGAGGGAAGAAGCAAGGGGTACAATCCCACCTGGGGTCCTATTTCTCAGAGGCCACCAGGTAGCATCAGGTGATGCATGAGAGTTTCCTGGAAAAGTGAGAGGCTTTTCTCTCCTGTGTATTGACTGCCATCCCCGCATCCCACTAATTCTGGAAGTCAAGTGTGATCAAATCATCGGTGCTGAGAGGGTGAACAAATATTAGTGATAAATCATGGATGTGCAGGGTTGAGAGACGGACAGAAGGTCAAGAAGATATCTGAAGCAGCCCTCTGACTAGTAGCAGGTGGACGGGTTATTATGCTGGTTTTGAAGACCAGGCAACCGGGGCCTAGTGGTGTTAGGCATCCTCTTCTGGTCCCAGGTCAGCTCCGGTGGGAAATGATTCTCTTTCCATTATCACACATACCTCCTCAACTAATCAGCAAGGGACATAAAATCAGCATTGTAGTCAGATCTGTAGCTATGGAAAACACGAGATTTTCCCTTTGCACACATCCCTATGAAAGATGTACTACAAATGTGGAACAGGTCATCACCCCTGGGGGTTAGCTTTGGGACTTCCTAATACTCAGAGCAACGTAAGCAAAACCGCCTCACTTTGCATAGCTGAATTCAGAACTGAGCAAAATCATATTGAATGTTCTGTTCTCTTTTGTAGCCAGATATTTTTAGGTATTCCTTTTTTTACCCATTATAAAAATAATACGTGTCCATTGTGAAAATAAAAGATAAATATAACAAAGCTTTCTCAAAAACACCGTTCTGCAATTAGAAAAATCACGATTAACATTTTAGCAGACAGCAAGAGTCAGCGAACTTTTTTCTCTAAGAACCAGATGATAAATATTTAGGCTTTGAGGAGCGATGGTCCTTACCACGACAGCTCAGAGGCAGCTATAGACAACACATGAAGAATGAGTGCAGCGGTGCTTGCATTATTTACAAAAACGGGCAGCGGAATAGATTTGGTCCATGGGCCACAGTGTGCTAACCCCCGGCAGGTAGAATTTGGAATTTCTTTGTATGCGTATTGCATCATGTATACAACTCTGTTTCCTGCTCTTTTCACTTGGTGTTCTAACATAAGTGCTTTCTCAGGTTATTAAATGTTCTTACACAATACTCTGCACTCAACTATTGCATATTATTCATTTTATGAATATACCAAAATTTGCATGACATTGGATATTTAGATGTTTTACAGTTTTCTTACTGTTTTACATACCGCGATGAACATCCGTGTGTACATTTATCTGCATTTCAGGTTATTTCCATAGGACAGATTTCTAGAAGTGGAGTTTGTTTTTTTTTTTTTAGATACTCTTAGGAAATATTGCCAACTTTTTCTTGTCTCAAAAGGCCTTACCAGTTTACTCCCAGAACTGTGTATGAAATTGTTCATTTCTCCGTAACCATGCCAACACCGAATATTACCATTTTGTAAATCATTGCTGATTTTATAAGAGCCAGAACATTTTAGGTAAGTGAGGAACTGTACAAACACGGTACTTAGGTCACTGGGCCTCCTCATCCTTCACTCACACGGATGACTCCACCAGAAGGGCATGCTGAGAGATCAGGGACCTACCTCTCTCTCCTTTCCTGTAGCCTGGAAATCAACCCCCCCTCTTCTGCTCCAGGCAGAGGGCAGAGGATGAAACCTATTATCTTTCTGAATGTCCCTTCCCTCTTCCTGCCCATCTCACATCTGGACTGAATACAAATCCCCTGGCTTCCTGTTTCTCTCCCCACGAAAGGTCCCGAATGTCGATTCCAAATTAACTCTTTTTTCGCTTTTTGCTTCTCTGTCTCAGTTCAACTCCAAACCCTTTACTGGCTGTTTCTTATTGTCTCAAAGTGGGTTTTAATGAGCTCTGCCTTTTTAAGACTCCCCATCCAGCCATCTTTGTTAGTTGTCTTCTCTGGGGCAGACAGTTCATATGAATATGTGAAGAGGCTTTGTGGCCAATAGAGAATAGTGGTGTCTGTGGTGTAGGCATGTGAATTCAAGCTCTTCCGACCACATGCCAGCCCAAGAGGTTCTCCAGTGGATTGACTAGATCGAGCCTATAGGGTCTTACACCTGCAATCCTGGGTCTACCTCATAAGCCTCTTCCGTCCATATATCTTCTGCATTTTTCCCATATACTTGGCTAGGGCCGGGTATATTAGGCTCAGATTTTTGACTGTGAAACTGATTTCGGCCATGGAGAAGTCACTTAACTGCCATAAACTCTATTTATTCATCCGTAAAGTGGGCATAACTCTACCTTTCTCCTGGAGTTAAGATAATATCTTGCCAATAATGACTTGTTTTTATAAAAGAATAAATATATTTATTTATAAATATAAATCATATTTACATCAAATATAAATACATTTCTATAAAGACATATTTATTTGATATAAATATGATTCCACATTCTTATAACTCTGCCTGACCACTCTCTTTTATCCTCACTGCCCCTGACTTCTGGTCAAAACTATTGCGCTGTAAGTCTGATTGTGTCTTTGCTCATGAGCCAGGCCCACAGGCCTTCACAACCGGCCCTTGTCCAGGCTCCCACAGCTTCTTGTCTCCCCCAGCTATTCTCAGACCCCGGCCGAACTCCACTGTCCCCACACACATTTTAGCACAGCTAATCTTTGACTCATCATGATCTTTATTTTTTTTTCTTTCTCACATGTCCTTTCCTTGCAAGCATTTTTAATTAAGGAAAGCTCAAATACCATCTCTCCGATAA
Organism: Paguma larvata; assembly: GCA_030068075.1. Taxonomy (NCBI): domain Eukaryota; kingdom Metazoa; phylum Chordata; class Mammalia; order Carnivora; family Viverridae; genus Paguma; species Paguma larvata. Next base: position 66,683,373 of record CM057838.1, read on the forward strand.
TCACCCGTCTCTCAGATACTACCTCCCACCACACCAGAATGGTAGCCCAGACCCATATATGATGGCACCGAAGCACTTCGGTCTCCTAACAACTATTTATTGAGCACCTAGTATGTGCCGGGGACTCCGCTAAGCATTGGGAATACAGCCAGGCGCAAGACAGACCCTGATCTTCTCACACCACTTACAGGACCTTCTGCATTTTGACCATTACGTCAGCTGGAAGTCAGGGGCCTTCCTTCCAGACTGGGAGCTCCTGAGGAAAAAGTGATGTTCCATTTGTCAGCCCCGTGCTGGGCACACCGGGTAGGTGCTAAGGGGATGTTTACGGAATAACTGAATGTTTTGTTGCCGACAGGAAGCAGTGACCTTCTTCAGAACAGGACAGTGTCTGATTCACCTCTGTATCCCCCACCCCAACTCCGCAAGCAGCCAGCACAGAGCCTGGCACCGTAAATCCCAAGTAAATGGATACAGGAGGAAATGAATATTTGACACCTGACCCCCTTTCCTTACCTCTCACCAAAGAAAACAAAACCCAGCAAAAGAGCAAGGAAGAAAACTGGCTCCCAACCCTGAATATCCCCATAACATAATACGCTATTCTGTCTCCAGGAAGACATGAGCTTCCCAGGTTATACAAGTTGATTCGTTGTAGCAGTAATAACAACCATATCACTTCTGATGGCTAATTTATATATTCACCTCTTGTTGGCTGAGGAAGCTGAGGCGAGGGAAACTGAGCCTCAGTTTCCTTTTCTGTAAGATGGAGATAATAAAACATACGCAAGGGTGTTGAGGGATAATTAAATTAAATAGGTAAACTGCGTTTAAGTACCTATCTCCTAGCATAGAATAGGTGTTCAAGAAGTGTTAAGGTTTTCTTTTTCTCTCTATTATCCTAGTAATCTAGTGTGACGGCAAAATTTAAGCTTGTTTTCATTAAAAGTGCCTCCTCCTGTTTTTCCTCCAGTCAAATGCACAGATTCTTATTTTAAGAGAGTCCTAGGTATCTGCCGACTCTCAGAAAATTCTGAATTTTCTCAGTGTACAGGGTGGTGCTGTAATAAGGGACAATGGGATGGCATTTAATTGTGTTCACTGGGTAAGTGTTGAGTGGGCTCTGTTCTCAAGGTGGCTGGGTTGAATTCCCTCATTCATTCAACACATATTTCCGAAGGACTGGCCGTGTGCCAGGCACTGTAGTAGGTGTGGTGCACAGCAGAAATCAAAGCCTTACTCTCAAACAATACACGTGTAACATTTCTGTGGGAAATGGGAATGAGCGTAATGGAGGGAAATACAGGGCTAGAGGAGAGGGTAGGCTGGAGAAGGCTGGGTCAGGGAGTCAGAAATGGGGAGAGATCGAGTCTCTGCTTGGCAACCCACAGGTTGACTGTGACCGGTGCAGGGTCCTGTGTGTCTGCACAGGTCACACACCCACGAGCCAGCACTGACTTTGGGCAGGCTCGTAGGCTTGTCTCTGCTTTGAGTTTTCAATGGGAAGAGACTAGGAAATATTGACACATTTGATAAAAGATACTGGATCTAAAGCTTTTCGCCCCAAGACACCTTGTACCGAGTTATCTTTCTAGGCTTCAGGGAATCCTGGATGGGATAAGTTTGCTGAAGGTCTGGAATGCTGTATAAGAGCGTGCCTGAGTGTATGTGCACATTTGGTGTGTGTGATGTGTGATGCGGGAGAGAATATGCGTGGCTGTGTGTGCACGTGTGTGCATGTGTGCTATATACGGGGGGTGTGATATGTATGGAGGGTATGCTGAGAGATTGCTCGTGCATGTATGTGCATGTGTGGCATGTATGGGGGAGGGGTGCTCGCGTATGTGTTTCCACTGGGAAGTGGGCGCGCGGTCTTTATCATATTTTCAAAAAAGATGCATGACCACTTCTAAAGGGTTGGGAACCGTTTACTTAAAGAAATGGAACCAGAAATTTAACTTCCCCATAGGGAAGCAATACTATTAATGTCTACCACCTACTGTAGACATGGCGTGTTCATAGTTCATCTCCTCTGTGCCCAGAGAAACCACGAGGCTAGACAGAGCAGGAATTTGAGAGAGCAGTTTCTCTCCCTGATTCCAAAACCCATGTTCCTAAGCGTCCTCGCCATTGGAGGGCATCGCTGTTTACCCTTTCCGTCTCCGCCGTGTTCCTGAAAGCAGCAAATCAAGGGCAGAACCTTAGTTTGACCTTAAACTATTCAGCTCCACTTAATTACCTATTGTGGTGGAAGCGCATAAATACAGGACGTGCCTTCGCTCTGCCATTCTGCTTTGCATCATTATCAAAAAGACAAATGTAATTCATGTCCAATTACTCACTCACCGCAAGGTCAGAATATTTATTTTTATCTTGCTTGTGATGTTTAGGATTAGTGATATCAGTATTTATTCATGGCTAACCTAAATCAAACATCCTGTTGATATCTATAAAGGGCCATATAGTTATTGTCGCACGTATGCTGAGTCACAGAGCACATACAGAGTTTATGAGTTGACAGGGAAAAGGCTGCAGGGAGGGGAGATAAGTGTGCAAGTGTCTTGCGAAATCGCCACATTGTTTATTTATGTTGTCCATTTATTGAACTTGATAGGTGCTTGGGAAACGAAGCTAGTTAGAAACAAAATAGCGAGGATTTTTTTTTCTAATTATTATTGTTTTTAAACGTGATGGTGGCAGTAACTTTTTGGTTAAATTCATGGAATACTCATTTTAGAAATTGTTTTCTCTTTCTAATGGAATAGAGCTTCAACCAGCTAGAGAGAGACAAGGAAAGAAGTAGGAGAGATGGCAAAATGCAGGGGACTCATGTGACTGGGATTAATTTACTCAGAGAGCCAGAGTAGCAGTAACTACTGTCTGTCCAAAATTCCTGTGGTCAATTAATGAGATTAATTTGAAGAGGCTGTATTGAAAGGGAGGCCCCAAACACTTAGAAGTCGCAATATTCGATTGATCTATTCCTTTTCCCATTCAGATTCGCCCAGTCAAACATATTTTATTGTCTTTGCCACTGTCATCAAAACCTATTAGCTAATTTCCCGAGCTTCTAGTCAATTCTCTGTCTTTGCAGACCTCACTCTTGTAGGTTGTGCCTGGTAGTCCGCCTTTATTTTCTTGCCCAATTCATCTACCTACAGTAACAGAATATTTACACATATATATTTTTTTTTTCTTTCTTAACCCACTCCATTGTTTCCCTTGGACCCATCAGCAATCTGGGAATCAAGCTTCCAGATGAAATCTTACTATGAGTTAGTAGGTGTGAAATGTGGGCAAGTGTTTTACCTCTGAGTCTTGGTTCCGGTCTATAAAAGGAGGATGTGAAATCAAATAGTTTCTTTGGTCCCTTCCTATTATATCTCTCTATATTTCTCTAATTTTCTATCTAGTTACTATAAGGCACGTGGTCATTAGTAATGGGGCAGCTGACCCTCAGCTTAATCAGACAAGCCAAGCTGGGGGAATTTGTGAACAATTTTAGACTCTCTGATCAATGATGAATGAAACATGAGTCACTGAAGTGCTATAGTCTCCAAAAAAGGTAAATTTGATGTTTGAATACGTTGAAATATATTAGATTTTAGAATATGAAATCTCCATCTCGGTAGATCAAAAAGGGTTGAATAAAGGCAACTTCATAAGGTTCGTAGTCTGTAGTCTAGGGATTGAGATAGAGGCAGGGAAAATCTGGTTTGCTCTATTCTGCTCTGCTAAGTTCACATTCGAGGCCACACCAAAAAGAGGATAAAAGACCAAAAGAGAGACACATTCAGAAGACGGAGAAAGTGTTGGGAGGGGATTGAAAGGATGTCAGACGGAATGTGGAAAATTAAAGGGATTGTTTCATTTGGAGATGTTAGTAGCCTTCTAACATTGGCGAAAGTTGTACAAGAGATGTTATATATATATATATGAGATCATGACTAGAAAGTTCAGGAAGACTCAGATTCATGTAAGGAAGCACTTTTGGGGCAGAACTGTCCAAAATGTGAACGTGCCAGATCAGCCGGTTGTGAAAGTGCACTCACTGGGGTTGTGAAAATCCAGGGTAATCACAGCCATTCCAGAAGCACAGGATGGTGGGTATAGTCGTATAGTCCAGGGGCATCGGTCTGGGGTAGGTGTGCCATCCCGGGGACATTTGGCACTATCTGGAAATACCTCGTTGCCACAAGTCTGGGTGTGAGCAGGATGGTACTATTGGCATCTGGTAGGTAGAAGCCAGGGATTTGCTGAACATCCTATAGCGCACCGGATAGCCCTCCCCTGGCAAAGAATTATCTGGCCCAAAGTGTGCCAAGGTCAGGAAACCCTAGTCTACAGAATTCAATAATGATGTTTAGTTCCTAACATCCCCATGGGTGGGAGAAAAAATAAACTTCATCAGAAAAATGATTGTATAGGCAATTGTTTAAAATGACATCTTGAAAAGAATGCTAATGCCGTGCAGAAGAACAGTTATGAAAACACCTATCTACACTGGAAATACAACTTTAAAATATTGGTTTGGGAGTGGTTCTCTCCGATGAGTGGGGTTATTCACACTCTGGTTCTCTTTTGTTTGTGTGTTTGATTATTTGTCTCTATTTTCCCAGTAGTTATAAAGTACAGGTACTGCTTTTAAATTTAGAGGCAAAAAAAAAAAAAAATCTAGTTGAATTTCGAAAACCTGTTATGCCCCCTGAGGACCTGATGGTAGTAATAACAGTAACGGTAACTTCAATTTAGCTGGCGAGCGCATGTGGAGATAGGCCAACTTATTCACTCCCAGTCAGAATGTAAATTGTTATAACCCCTTTGGAAGACAATTTGGCAATATTACTATAGAGCCTTAAAAATATTCATAGCCTAGGACCCAGCCATTCTATTTCTGGGAAACTAGCCTAAGGAAATAATCAAAAATAGGCACAAAGATTTATGCACAAAGATGTTCATTTAAGCATGATTTATAACAGTCTAAAATTCAATTTATAATGGCTACAAATTGAAAACAGCCTAAATGTACAGATATAGGTGAATTATTAACTAAATTATAATAAATCCGTTTGATGTAATACATAGCCATTGAAAATAATGTTTACAGTGTATGACATTGTGGGAAAATACTTATGACACATAGCTAACTTTAAAATAATAAGGATCCAAAATACATTAAAAGGATAACCCCAAAATGGGAGTATACCAAGGAATAAAAATGTTTGAAAGAAAATATGTTAAAATGTCAACAAAAGGTAAACGATTTTAGAAAGTGAGATATAAGTGACTTTTCTTTTCTTTCTTTTTGTTTTTTTTTTGTTTGTTTGTGTGTTTTTGTTTTTGCTTTTGCTTTTGTTTTTAAATAAGCCTCACATCCACTGCGGAGCCCAACACGGGGCTCGAACTCACAACCCGGAAATCAACACCTGAGCCGAGATCAAGAGTCAGACATTTAACCTCTTGAGCCACCCAGGTACCCCTATTTTCTTCCTTTTTTAATATTTCTATGCCATTTCCAAATTGTATAAAATGGAAAATATAACAGTTATAACCAGATAAAAACACTGGTGAGATTTATTAGATGCCAAATCTGAGTCCATTGCAGTTGTTTATTTAAGGCCCATCATCTCATTTAACGTTATAACTGCTTTCAAGGTAGGTACATCATGCCCATTTCACAGATGACAAAACAGGGGCTGATCCTCTTCATCCTCCATGTCTTGTCTTAGTTAGTGTTTCCTCTGTGAAGCCCTCCTTGACCTTCCGAGTCTGGTTAACTTTTTCTGAGTTCTTATTGTTCCCATTATCTTTCTGACTGTTTTGGGGATTTTGGAGGGTTTTTTGGTACCTGTAGTGCCTACCAAGTATACAGCACAAAGTATTTGTGGACTGAATGAATGGACAAAGAAATGAATAACTTACCCAAGCTGGTGAGCGGTAGGGTTGGCCAGGTCAGCCAAACTTCAAAGTCAATGTCGTCACAGAATGCTCCAGGTGGATTGTGGAGAGAACCAAAGTCCATTTCTCGGCACCCTTCCCAAGGTTCAGAACTTATTGTTGAAACAGAATGGAGCCCGGCCTGGGAGTTATACATTTATCCGGCTTCTAGGCCTGAGTGCCCTCAAAGGGCAGCATGGATTTTTCTCTGCGAATCATGAGCAATTCCGCAATGCTTAACATGGCAGCTGGTCATGATTCCTGCTCCAGTTTCCCTTTGAAATTTCATGTTTGTTTACTTAACAGGGCATTGCTAATCTGGAGGAAAGGAGTGGGTGAAAAACTCCATTTGTAAAGAGGATAACAGGTTAATGAAAAGAAGCAGAGATATGTGTAGGTGATAGTGTTTCTACGAGGCTCTGTTCAACCACGATGATTTAAGGCCAAACCTCGGCTGGCTGGTCATAATAAGAGCCAGATTATGGAGCGGATTTACGTGGCAATTACCATGGTCCTTGCTAGTGGGTTACAATGTTTTAGGGCTCCCTAGATACTTAAGATTAATGTCTGAATCAGTAATGTTATTGTTGCAAGATTTCAGCATGATGGGGAGCCATTTGAGACAGGAATTTTTATCCCTTATCAGAACATAAAATATCTCCTAGTCTGCAAGAACACCAATGCCTATGGCCTGTAGCTGCCTGGAGCCGTAACCATCAAAATAGGTTAAGCATCACGTGGATTGGGTTTTCTTCCTTGACAGCTAAAATGCATAAATCAGTCTAGAACTACTTTTGCTCATCCAGGTAATATGATTAAAGTGGGAATTAGACGCATTCAGTCATTCAGAGATGAGACTAAAATCACCAACCCGCGCGAGGCAAGTGATTATAGCGAATCTACTATGTAAATGGTAGGTCAGGACTGCAATTAAGGACTTTTCCATGTTTCCCAGAGAGAGCAGGTCCACAGCATTCTCTGAAAATTCACTATGCTTTTATCTTAGTGTATTTATTGCCAACGGGATTTTAAACCCAAAGGAGTTTGAGGGAATTGGTGGGTTGAGTGCTAAATATTCACCTGACCAAGATTAATTTAGTGAATCAGCAATTCCCAGGGATCACATTGGGAGAGCACGAAGAGAACTAATTGATTTCTCTATTAGCATGTTTCCTCAGACCTTGGTATCTGTTGAGGGGAAAGACGGAGAGAAGAAGGAGCAAAGTCCAAGAAGTTTCCCCCAAGAAAGTGGTCAAAATGACGAATACTTACTAATAAATCAGTTTGAGACCCAAATCATCCAGTCAATGAGATTGATGCCTTAACTTCTCTTCCCCAGAATTCCCCAGATTCCCCAGATAAATCTTTTTTTAAATATATATATATATTTTTTAACATTTATTTTTTTTGTGCTACAGCGCATGTTTTTTTTTTTAAATAGTTTATTGTCAAATTGGTTTCTATACAACACCCAGTGCTCAATCCAACAAGCACCCTCCTCTGTGCCCACCACCCACTCTCCCCCCCTCCCACACCCATCTCTCACCTCAGTTCTTTCTTATTCTTTGAGAGTGTCTCATGTCATGTCTTCCTTCCTCTCTGTGGCTTTTTGTTGTTTTTTTTTTTTCCCTCTTCCTCTCTTCCCCTCCCCCCTGGTTCTCTGCTAGGTCTTCCAAAGCCTACCTATGCGTGGGAACATATGGCATCTGTCTTTCTCTGCCTGACTTATTTCACTCAGCATAATATCCTCCAGTTCCATCCATGTTGCCACACATGGCCAGATTTCATTCTTTCTCATTGCTGCATAGTATTCCATTGTATATATGTGCCACATCTTCTTTATCCATTCATCAGTTGATGGACACTTAAGTCTCTTTCCATGATTTGGCTATTGTCGAAAGTGCTGCTATGCGCATTGGGGTACACGTGCCCCTATGCGTCAGGAGACAGAGACAGACAAAGCACGAGCAGAGGAGGGGCAGAGAGAGAGGGAGATGCAGAATCTGGAGCAGGCTCCAGGCTCCAAGCTGACAGCTCAGAGCCCGACGCGGGGCTCGAACCCACGAACCTGTGAGATCATGATCTGAGCCGAAGTGGACGCTTGACCGACTGAGCCACCCAGGCGCCCCTCCCTCAGATTAAATCTTAACACTGTCTCAGCAGAAATGAGATGAAGAGGTCAGCGGGGGGAATATGACTACCTCATGGCTTTCAAACAATCAGATAAAACACTGAGAAATGGCATTGAAATAAGAAGTCACTTTTGAGGGTATGGGTGAGACTGGTGTGGAAAAATACGGTATTTGGCCAGGAACTTGTAGATATCTGAGTCTCACCATCGTCCATGACCACCCCTTCCCATTGTATTTCTGAGAGCAAGGAAAAGTAATAAATATTAGCTGGGTTGCTAGCCCCAAACCCCCATGTAAAACTCCGATAAATAAGACAAGACTACATGGAAAATTCCTTTTGTTCCTGGACAAAGTAGTGCCAACTCACCTCAAATTAAAGTAGACCAGAACCTTAATCCTCTATTTTTCATGGATTTTGGACTTTTCCATTTTTAAAGGCCATATCCACCTCTACCCAGAAAGATTGGAATCTGATCCCTGTGTTTCCACTTCTCTAAAGCCACTCTGCTAGCATCCTGAAACTGACTGCCCGCATTAGCCTTCCTCTGCATCTTTGTGCATGTGTATGGAGGGGTAACTTAGAGGAACAGAAGAACAAAGAGGGGTTTTGAGCTTCTGCTAGAAGCCAGTTGCAGAAATGCAGATCAGAGGTGCCTGGGTGGCTCAGTTGGTTAATCGTCTAACTTCAGCTCAGATCATGATATCACTTTTTGTGAGTTCAAGCCCCGCGTCAGGCTCTGGGCTGATAGCTCAGAGCCTGGAGCCTGCTTCAGATTCTGTGTCTCCCTCTCTCTCTGCTCCTGCCCTGCTTATGCTCTGTCTCTCAAAAGTAAATAAATGTTAAAAATTTTTTAATAAAAAAAGGCAGAAGAAAAGGCAAAGGTCAACATATAAATGACTTAATGCCAGCGACTCTCCTTCACTCTCCCATTTATTTCTTAATTTATCCTTTAAGCAAACATTTGCTGGGCGCTAGGGATGCTGTCAGGCACCATGTTTGGTGATGAGGCAAGCATGCATCAGGAGTGAACAAATAACAAGAGTAGAAGCCCCAGGGGAAAGATACGAAGATTATTACCCAACCTCAGAACAAGGAAAAGAGTAGTGAAGTCTTGTGGACCCCAAAACTTATTCACTTTCTGCAAGGGCAGGAACTGAGAGCAAGATGGAGTTTGGGATAAGAGACAACATCAGTCTGCAAAGAGTGAATCTAGTGTCTTCAGGGAACTTGTGATATTTGATATTTTCAACACACACACACACACACACACACACACACACACACACGCTATCCCCACATTTACCAATTACATATGGAGTCAGACAGTCTTATTTTCAAATCCCAGATTTTCTTGTTAGTTGTGTGACTTTGGACAATTTTGTTACTCTTTCTGGGCAACTAATACCTCCAGGGCTGCTGTGAAGACTGAATGAGAACATGTAGAAAGTGTGTCTAGCACCAGGACTGGGGTGTGAATGCCATCTAATAAATTATGATTTTTATTCCCTTGTGTTTTCTTTGAAAGCAGAACCAGTCTATTATTTATTCTCTACAATAGACATAGCATTGTGAAAGGAACAAAGGGAAGGAATGAGAAAGGGAAATGAAAGAAAGGAAGGAAGGAAGGGAGGGAGGCAAGAAGGAAAGAAGGAAGGAAGGAAGGAGAAAAACAACCATAGTACAGTCAAGAAGCTAAATTTGCAAGCAGATTTGATGTACTTTTCAACACAAGGACAGGTCCTCTATGCTTAGTTCTAGGCTTATTCTTATGAATGCAAACAGTCAACACTTATTCAGTGATGCATTACGACCATCATGTGAAACAAAATGCAAATGGCAACTGGAAGTACCATGCATCATTAACCACCATTAGAAAACACTAGCTTCTTTGCATATCCATAAGGCTTCACTTTTGCTGGCAGGACAGGGCAGAACATTTGGAAAGTTACTAGGCCTCTCCCGTGTCTCAGAATAATAATTACAAAAGCCATAGTTTATTGGTCACTTACTACATATCAGGTGCTTTTATTATATTTTTCCTTTTATCCTCAAATATCCCAGGGGCAGAGGTATTAATTTTCCAGCGAGAAAACTGAGGTTTAGGTACAGTAAGTTAGATGCCTGAAGTTAGTTAGCTAGAAAGTGACAAAGTCCAGATTCCAACCAAGGTCCGTGTGCCTCCAAAACTAACACACATAACCACCGCACTGTACAGTCCATTGCATTTGTAGGAAAGAGGTGAGGTTGAACTAAGGAAAATCTAATTCCTACATTTGGCAAGAGAAGGGTTTTCTAAAGTCAATGCCATCGGAATTGGATGAGTAAGAATAAGAAGGATGCAGCTGGAGGGAAAGGAAGCCCACAGCAGTGAGGAATACACAGAAGGTCCATGGATCTTACATGCATACGTGCATCAACATTCATGCAGCCACCCAAGAAATGGGAAGAGGAAGAAATGCCTCAGTATTCCCCTCATCTTTCAAATGACCAGTCTGAAAATTTTAAATATGCATTCAAGTCACTAAAGCACAGAACAATCAAAGAAGCTTTAGATCCAAAGGCTAAACTACACAGAGGATGAAAGAATGTGCCAGTACTTGCATATCTCCCCTTTTTTAAACCTCATAACGTCCTGGCAAATAATTTATTCACTTACAGAGTTAGAGACTGGCTTTTGGAGATGGTAAGGCCCCTTGCCTTAAAGACCTGAAGCTACTAAGGAGAAGAATCCAGGATAGAACCCCCACATCTCTCATCTCAAAGGCAGGCAGTGGTCATTGTTCTACAAGCTAATCTTGACCTGGTTTTCTTTCACAAACTTCGACAGTGGATCGAAACCAGAAATTGAGAACATAGGATGCCTCCAGTTAGAAGAAGTGAGTGGCTGACGAACAAGAATAGGAGAGAAATTTCCACTGATGCTTTATGTACCTTTCCAATTTTGAACTGTGTGAATTTAGTACGTATTCAAAGTAATTAAGCTGTCAAGATTAATTTTTTTTTAATTTTTTTAACGTTTATTTATTTTTGAGAGACATAGAGACAGAGCGTGAGCAGGAGAAGGGCAGAGAGGGAGGGAGATACGGAATCTGAAGCAGGCTCCAGGCTCTGATGAGCTGTCAGCACAGAGCCCAATGTGGAGCTCGAACTCACAGACTGTGAGATCATGACCTGAGCCGAAGTCGGCTGCTTAACCGACTGAGCCACCCAGGTGCCCCACAAGATTAATTTTAAAGTGGATTAACATGAGCATTAAGTAATAAAAAGAGATCGCATTATTTCTGAGTTGAAATCCATATTATGGTCAAACTTAAGAAATATAGGTCGACAAAAAAAGTTTAAAAAGTTCTCAAAGAAAAACATTTCTTGAATTTTTTCTTTCTTCTCATTCAGTTAAGCTCAATAAATACACATTCAGCAACTTCTATTTGTCAATTGGGGAATCATACAACTTCCTAAAATGTTGAAAAGAGTATAGGTGAAAACAAAAGTATAGGTAAAAAAAAAGTTAATCACAATTTAGTGTATCTTCGTTTATAGGTTTATAGCCTACTTTGAAATTCTTTTTTGAAATGAGGCAGGAAAAAATAAGCAATTTTTTTTCTTCGAATCTTTCTTTGCCATTAGAAAGTATCATTCGTAAAGGTATCTTTTTTTAACTCAGCATTTTTATTTAATAACAGTAGAAGCCAAAATTTCCCCTTTACTTGGAGAAATCCCATTTACAACCCAAGTAGATACCACGATAAGTCTGAACAAACAATGTAAGTAAGGGTGCATTTTCTCTTTCTTTTATTTTTTGTTAATAATAACAGACATGACTTTAAATGAATACTGCATGCCTGGCACCAGGTTAAGTATTTTTCACAGATTGTTGTTTAATCCTTAGAACCCCCTGAGAAGCAGATATAATTAGTCCCATTCCAGAGATGAGAAAACCGGGGCTCAGAGAGGACAGTCCTGTAACTAGGAAGAGGTTGAGCTGAGATTTTAACATATTTGACAAGAGACTGTGCTCTCATTTATTACATTTTCTTGCCTTCGAAGGATAAATACGGTCATAGGATGCTCTGGGAGCCAAGTGTTCTGCTCCTTCTAAGCAGCGGTACCATTTGGTAGCAGCTTTCAGTTAAAAATGACCCTCCTGATGGAAATCCGCATTCCTAACATGAATTCATTCAAAAGCACCCAGATTTCACAAGAGGAAATGATGAGGCATTTTTCTGAGGTGTTGAAATTGTTCCCTTTGTCAGTCACCAATTGAAAAAAAAATACTCTGAAAATTCCTCAAAGGTAAAAGGTGGCCTTTCTTCTCCCGAAGTTCTGATATGGTCCCAAAAGGAAGTAGGAGCTTGCATAATTCAGGCCCCAGTGATTCTTCTTTCATTCTTGTTAACTGCAAATCTTTGCCACATTCTTCTTTGCTAATTAGTTAAATGCTTAAGCTCCTGAGTCACTGGGCTGTCTACTGGTTACAGCTTGTTCTAGCTCTTCCACCCTCCAATGGAACTTGCAAAGAATTAGGCGCTCCAAAGATCCCACGTTCATGTAGTGAAAACAGCCAACAATGAAATCAATCACCGCCGAGAGGGAGGGGCAAGCATGAGCCTTAAAGACCCACTAATGCTGAGTCAAGGCCTTCAGATGCGTTGCCAGTGGGAGAAGAGAGAAGAATTCTGTTTCTTCATTTTAAATGTATGCATTCTTTCCTCCAAAGGCCCGGATTCACACTGGTCCTCTTGTCCCTGTTATATTCAGGAGCACAGTTGTATTTAGCCTGCTGCTTGAGAATGCAGTGGAGTTTTTCTCCAGCGGTGATGGAGCCAGACTGGAGGTTAGCTTTCCTGTGTGAGCGGCTAATGGGGGATCTGAGATGCCAGAAGTTCGTCAAAGCCGCGTGGTCAGAGAAGGTCAACCATGCACTCCTTGAGGCATGACGTGACTTTAGCCACAAGCATACGCAGGAGGTGGGAAACTTTGCCTCTTGTAAAAAGTCCTGTCTGCAGCACAGATTATTTCAATCCACACGACTCAGTGCCATGCAGGGCTCCCAGTATGAGTTCCATTAATAACTGTCATGCAAACCACAGGAAAAAAAGCTTTGAGGAGCAGTCCTAGCTGTATCTTTTGACATAAACTCCTTGGTATAAATACATAACCTTGCACTCACTGATCAGCTCCAAAACACTTTTCCAAAGCTTGCATCCCCACTTGCTCATGAGTGTAGCTACCAGAAATGTTCACTGCTCTCTAGAGGCTGTATTCTCTAGTGCCTAATTTACATTCTTCATCCTTCCCATGCTGCCATTTTCTTCCTAACACCCAAACCTGATTATGTCGTGTGTGTGCGCGCGCGCACACATACACCCCACATGAGTGCGGATCTCCACTTTCCTGTGTGGAATGGAGTCCAAACCCATTAACATGGTATATAAAACCCTTCTCAATCCAACTCCAACCTGTTCCTCCAGCCGCATCTCCACTCTCCCCTTCTTCATCGTCTCCCTTCCCTGATGTCACCACAAAATCATCCCACATTCCTCACCATTTCTAAAAGATCCCAAGCCCAAACTCCATACTTTGGTGCACTGCTACTTCTCCATATGGTGTGGATTTCTTCTCTATCTACCAAGTAAACTCTTTCTTACCCTACACGCACTAGTTCAAATATCCTGCTCTAAGAAGTCCATTCTAAAGGCACCAGAGGAAGTTAGTGATACCCTTTCCCGTGAGCCAGCCGAGAGAAAGCTGTTTTACTCGGGCACGTATCTGACTGCATGATAATAGCTCGCTTGCCTACCTCACCATTAGACTGTGTATTTCTAGAAGACAAGGATCATTTTCTAATTATTTCTGATTCCTCAGTACCTAGCACAATGCCTATGACCTAAGAGTTGCTTAGTACATATTTGTAGATTAAATACAAGTGCCCCCGTCACTCGGCATTTGGTAGGCAATGTTGGCGATGTCCTTCTCTCCCTCTGAATATACTGGTCTGGCAAAGACAGTGAAATCATAGGGTGCATAAAACAGGAAGTGTTAGCTCCAGGGTTCACTGGCACCCCACATTTGCTCAGGACAGTAGAGGATGTTAATGGCATGCTAATAGGAGCTGAAGTGATCACCTGGTTTCCTGTACACAATAGATCTAAGAAAAGTGCTCAGCAAATCTTATGTCCTCACTAGAGATTGAGGAGAACGAACTCCATAAATCAACATTACAGAATATTAAGGCTGAAGGACCTCAATATCAACCATTCGATTATAGAAACAAGAAAATGGAGACCAGAGAGGAAAAGAAACAGGAACATGAATATAATAAATTGGCAAAGAGGCCTCAGATAAAGTAAAAGAAAGGGGGTGTCTGTTTAAGGTGCTAGTTTTTCTGTTTGCCCCGGAAACACTAAAGCACTCTGCTCTGCAGTACACCCCGGATCCCCTTGTAGGCCAGAACAGATCTGGGAATCTGCATGGACCTTGGCAGCTTTCACTGTGCTTGTAGAACACTGACATTTTTGTTAGGGGGTGACTAAGAGAGAAGATTTGCCTTGGTTAGAAATTAGTCAGATGGCATTTCCTTAGGCTTTGCTTTCATTTCTCAGTGAAAGGTTGAAATGCATGAAGCATTGGTTTTCCTGTCAGATTATGTCATTAACAATCTGTAGTTACTGCATAGTTTCCAGAAGCCCAGGGCAAGAGAACTTGATAATGAAGAGTACCCCAAACGCCAAGAGATGCCAGGGAGGCATTGACTGGGGGGCCTCAGGAGAGCTCATTACAAGTCCTGGATCTTGATTTTCTCACTTGGAAAACAAAAGGTTTACCAGGTGAGCTCTGGTTCCCATGCCTAGGCCAGGCATCTATAAGGCTTCCAAGGCCATTCAGGAAGTGTATTTCACTGTCATTTCTCTCTTGCTCTGTGACTGGCTTGAGAAGGGAATCATAACAAGATGGGCTTCATTCCTGTCATCACAGAGCTTCCAGTCTTGTAGAGAGCACCAGAAAACATAGGTTAAAGGTTATTAACAATCATTGTGAGTGCAGTGAAGGAAATAAGGAGGTATTGGATTACACGAGATGGGGAATTACATGACAGGGGCAGGGGGTGCTCAGTTTAGACCCAGGGTCAGGAAAAACTTCCTTAGGAGGGACCTTCTAAGCCGAGACTTAAAGCCAACAATTAAAAATATCATAAGGAAAAAAGCCACAGAGAGGGAGGAAGACAAAACATAAGAGACTCCCAAAGACTAAGAACAAACTGAGGGGAGAGGGGGGTGCGGGAGGGGGGAGAGTGGGTTACGGGCACAGAGGAGGGCGCTTGTTGGGATGAGCACTGGGTGTTGTATGGAAACCATTTTGACAATAAATTATTTAAAAAAATAAGCTAAAAAAAATCATAATGAGGCTTAAGCCTTCCAGGCAAAGGGAAGAGAATGTACAAGAGGCTGAGGTGGAGAAAAGGTCGGTCAGTATGAGAACCTGAAAGGAGACGAGTGTGCCCAGAATACAGTGAGTACAGGAGACAGGAGTGAGTGTACACAGTTAGGTGAGAAAGAGAGGAAGGCCCACGAGGTCAAAATCTAGGTTTCAGTATCACTCTAAGGGTGTTCATTAATTAAGCAGAAAAGTAACACAATTTGGTTTTCCATTTTTCTGACGGCTGTTTGGGGGAATAACCTGAATTGGGGCCAGCACAGAAACAGGCAGATAATTTAGGAGGCTATGAGAATAGACCTGGTAAAAGATAATGGTGGTCAGGTTGAGGTAGCAAGGGGTCGATGATTAATATTAATATTTTGGAGAAAGCATTGGACGACCTCTTGACGGATTAGTATTGGCGTAGTCGCTTATAAGGGGCACCACAGAGTCAGGGGCTGGGTAGGATGAGTGCACGAAAGTGAAGAGAATGTGGACCCAGGTCCAGACCCTTAG
This sequence comes from Paguma larvata, assembly GCA_030068075.1. NCBI lineage: Eukaryota > Metazoa > Chordata > Mammalia > Carnivora > Viverridae > Paguma > Paguma larvata. The sequence goes on from CM057838.1 coordinate 66,699,375, forward strand.
GAACCCACCGTTCACATAATTGTCATCGAGTATGAGTGAGCAAGTTATGATAGCACTGATACGTTCTTTTGCTTTCACGACACAGAGGAGAGAGGCACCCATGACACAGGAGGAATAAAAAGAGGTTTGACAAAGGAGTAGGACTGCGAGCTGGGCCATGGAAGCAGGGTCTGGTTTAACAAGCAGACAAGGGAGAGAAATCATTCAGAGGAGCAAGAGCAGAGCCAGCGTGGTGTGAAGACATGTGCTGCGACTCCGGAACCTTGAGCAGTTCCGTCTAACTGAGTAAGACTGGGGCCAAAGCACAGAGTGTTAGGAAGACGAGGTTGGAAATGTAAGCTGAGATCAGATTCAGGCGGGTCTGAAGCCTTACGGAGGAAGGTCTGCACTCATTAAGAATTTCAGAGTCATACTATTCATTCTAAAATAGGAATGATAATTCTGGGAATGAGATCTATTTAGGGGTAAAATGAGCCTAGTCAGTTTGCAAGTTACTCTAAAACTCTGTTATGCAGGTGTGTGGGGGAAGCCAGCACAGATACCTTTTTCCAGGTTTGTGCTCTGAACCAATGGAACGACCAAACAGAAAGGTATAATTAATATCAAACACTTTCATAGAGCACTTACCTTGTGAAGGCACCGTTCTGAAGACTCTACATATATTAACTCATTAAATCCTTGTGGTTCTAGTTGGGCAGGTAACAGAGTAGGGATTTGAATCTCAATTGTTTGAGGCTATTGTCTGCATTCTCATCCATAATGTCTTTCTGCCTCTGGATGAATGTAAGGTGAAAATATTAATTACCTTTACTTAGAAAGCACCACTCTGGAAAATGGGCTTATATCAGGCATGTGGGTTTCCTTATCTAAAGCCCAGAAGCAGACAGGGGTACCCATCAGGCATAGGCAGTGCTATAATGTCCCAGGCTTCAGCCAGGATGGTTGCGTAAATTTCCCTGTATGTCCAAGAACAGTGGTGAACGTGTGTGCTCTGTGAGCTAGTCAGTTCTGGCCAAGGGAGGGAAGGCAGGGAAGGAACCAGGTTACATGTGTCCGTGTTTTCCTTGCACACTCACAAGTCATATTAAGGGCACCTGCTCCAGAGAGAAATGGGGGGACAGAAGTTGGCAGTGTTAGCCATTGAAGGGAAAACCAAGGGCAAAGAAGTGTACTAACATAGGCTTGAGACACTGTAAGATAGTTCCCAAATTTACTTAAAATTAAGAAAAGAAAATTGGGTAATGTTGGATGGCTGACAGTTGGGAACATTAAGCTTATACAATACCAGCATATCATTACATGATCATTTATGATAAACAGAAAAGGAAAATTTGTATAAGGAAATTATAAAACAATAGCAAGTCACTAGAGAGGCCCTTGTCTGTAGCTTTCCTTACTCAAGAAGGAACAATCAAGTATCAGCTAATCCTTCTTCCAGGTGTAAAAAAATAGCATTAAGGCATGGTTCTGGGTCTCCTGTTTGCTTGAATCTTTACTGTTACTTGAGGTGAGAGATCATTGTAGGAAGCTAATGTTGGGAAAGAGGGAGGCATTGCAGCTCAAAGCAAAATGGTGAACAGAGAAAACCCATGAATTAGTCAGGCCGTTCTGCCACCTGCTAATCTTGTGTGAGCCTGGACAAGTCCTTTAAGCTTGGTCCATGCTAGTTTCCTCATCTGTAAACTAAGAAAAGTTGGTTCAAGTCATCTGAATTCCTTGCAGTTTGAACATACTAGCACCTTATGCACAGTTTCTAGAAGCTGAACTCACACCTCTGCCAAATATGACTTAAAAAAAAAAAAACACAAAAAAAACTCTGGTTTGACTATACAAATAATCACTCAGTGTTCTCAAAGCCACTTTAGGTATCATTATGATAAACGGCCAGTATCGGTAGCATCAGTTATTAATATAATGATGTTTTTCTGACACTCACACACCCAGGCTATTAGAGTGTTATCTTAATGATTCCTCAGTGTGGAGGAAAGGGCAGAAAACACATTTATTTCCTATCTTGAATGTTACTGAACCACACTCCATATAATTCAATATAATTAAGTCAACAAATTAATACACCTATAATTGGCCAGGGCCAATTTCTCCCAGCCACAGGAAAAGTCAGATATGCATGTTTTCAGAATCTGTCCTGTTATTTTCAGTACAATCTATTAAACTAAGTATCCAATAAACTATATGGATTAAGATGGAACTATCCAGCGCAATCATCTAAAGTATGCTACGGGATAAAACATTTGATGTTAAGGAAACTTTAGAGCTTGTTGTACAAATTCTTTCACCTTTGTGGTTGAAATTCTAATCTGCCACTTCCTCTTATGAAGATCAGGAAGTTACCAAGAAAGATGGCAGAAAGTAACCTTATACCTCCACAGTAAAGAATCAAAGGAAATTAAATAATGTACAAAGATAAATAAATCTCTGGTGTCATAAATCCTACCACTTCGACTTGAAGACCGAGTGACCCTGGGAGACAGCTAAAAATAGGTCTTTAATCCTAATTAATATTGATTACAAAGAGATTAGAAACACAGAGGCCACCCAAACTGGGACTATTAGGTTCTTACACGAGCAGTCCTCAAGCACGTAACATTTGGCACAAAGGAATTCACAACTATATTCCTTGTGCTCTTGAAGCTGAGGGAAGTGTGGCGAGAGAGGGGCACTGGATGCTGGGAAGAATGGATCCACTTTTCTATAATGGGGGTATTTTTTTTAATATGAACTATACATTAAAACTATTTTTTTTAACCAAAAAAAAAAAAAGGCTGAAAATAAGCTTGTACGATTTCAAGCTCTGGTAATCAACCAGATTACAAGGAAGCAAGATGAAATCTGTTGGACAAGCCTGACTCATAGCGATAATACCTACCTGGCTGGGCTGTTCTGTAGATTTACTGAAATGAGCTCTACGAAGTCCCGAGCCTGGTGCCCAGCACCGAAACCACATACAGTTCTCATTTTAAGTGGTGGGTACAATTACTCTTAACCAATTGTCTTATTCATGCATTTCATATTAAAATTTCAGACAGCCTGGGGCACCTGGGTGGCTTAATCGGTTAAGCGTGGGACTCTTGATTTCGGCTCAGGTCATGATCTCACAGTTGGTGAGATGGAGCCCCGCTTTGTGCAAACAGTGAGGAGTCTGCTTGAGATTCTCTCTCCTCTCTCTCTGCCCCTCCCCCACTTATGCTGTCTCTCTCTCTCTCTCTCTCTCTCTCTCTCTCTCTGTCAAAATAAATAAACATTAAAAAAATACTCAGACAGCCTTGTTGGCAGAAGTCACTTAGAAGGGTGGGTGTATTAATATACATGCACTCAGTTCCAGCTTCTTAGAGAGCAAGGTTTCTGCACAGTAAGATTCAGAGGTGGTCTAGTCTAGTGCAGGCCTCCCAGCCCTGTCTGTACAGTAGAATCACAGGGACAGCTTATAAAGATATGAGTGCCAGGACCTCACCTCCCATCAGCTGAATCTCTGGGGGTAAGGTGTGGGCTTCCCAGAGTACAGAAAATTTCCAGGTAATTCTAAGTACAATCAAGTTTAGAACCATAGCCATAAAGGAATCAGAACTGCCTAGGTCGAATCTCAGTTCTGCTTTGGCAAACTTCCCATGCCTCATTTTGCTAAGGTGTAAAATCAGAAGAATAGAGATAACAGTGATGCCTACCTCTAAGGGTTGTTTTGAGGCTTAAACATTAAGCCTGTTATTTAAATTAATTTAAAGCCCTTATAACAGTTATAATTTACAATGATAATGCATGCCTTTTGTCTCTGCAAGGGTGGATGGGATATGGTGATTTAATCAAGAGCTAAGATCTGATACCTAAGAATTAGCCCTTATAGAATTCTATCTTAAGGTCTCTTTCTACCCAGAATGCTGCATCTTACAGAAGCATAATTTTCAGGCATGGTAATATGACAACTTAGGCAGTGTCCATAAGCACTTACAATGTATCAGCCACTAAGTAGGTGAAAGGCAAACAGGTGTTGTAGGAAACAGATTCAAGTATGAATTGGTGCTCTACCATCAGTGGGGATGGTGCTACTACCTACCACTTAAGAATAATTTCAAAGAATGAATGAGATAATCAATGTGATGAATTTGAATCAGCACCTGGCACTGAATTCGGGCTTAGTACATGTTATTCCTCAACCCCACCCCAATGCCATGGGGATACAAGAATTAATGAGATAACCGTCTCAGGCTTCACAGTCTACTTGAGAAGCGAAATGGAAACAGAGACATACATATCACTCTTATGTTTAAAATCTGTGTATCAGAGACAGGCAATGATCAAGAGCTAGCATCTATTTATAGGAAGTTCCTCATGTTTATGTGCTCGGTTTCTTGACAGGGTACATTTGGGGAACTTCTGTGCATGGTTGGTCACTGTTTTGATTTGGGGTTTGGGGGGTTGGTTGGTTTCATTTTGTTATAGCTGTAAAAGCAGACATGATTTGGCAGATGTTTAGAGTAGCAGGTGTGCCTTGCTTTTGATGTCTTTGAGAACACAGAGTGCTTGAGGACTTGGTGATGTCTTTCTATAGGTTGTATTCTCGGCTAGCAAGGCAGTTTGTGAGCATTGAACAGTGTCACTCCAAATTATGTAACAGGCCATTCTTCAGGAAGCAGAGTGAATTAGTGTGAGTGAAAAACAGCACATTCCATATGAATCATGTTCGGCCCCACTTGATGAGGGGCAAAAGTGACTGGGGAGTTAAGAGAGAAACCTAGAATGGATTCCGCAATCTATTTAAAACTCGTAAGTAGTCTTAAACCAAATAGTTCCGAGATAAACCAGTGATGAAAATGAGAAATTAATCATGATTGTCCATTGGAAATAGAAACACTGTCCCAGGATTTAGGGGACACGGGTTGAATTCCCATTTACATCCCTAACTAGATGTTGGACTGCATTAAACATCACTTAACACTTAAGTGATACTATACTTTACAAGAAATATTTCCACCATCTCATTTGATCCTTACCTCACTCTGTGTAATATTACTCTTCCATTTTACAGACACACAGGTCAAAGTTCAGAGCTTATAAGTAATTGAGGCTTTGATCCCGACTAGTCTAGCACCCTCTGTGGACCCCCGGTGTGTCTCGCCTCTGAAGACTGTATGCTTCCCACAAAATATTAGCTGTAGTCAGTATTAGGCAAGTAACTTTACCTGTGTGTGCCTCCGTTTCTTCATCTGTTGGCCTTGCTTACCTCACAGTGATAATATGATAACATCTGAGTTACTAATGGAAAGGAGCTTTGAAGGCATCAAGTACTGTGTATGCAGGTCATGATATTTCAGGAAGTGTGGTAGTGGATCTGGACAAGGCGTGTGTATCAGTAAGCCTGCTACCCCCATTGAAGTCTACCAACCAGGCCCCTCTGTAAGTTTTAATTACTTTTTGGTTAACACTCTACATTTCTAAAAGCCTCCTGGAATATTTTACTTTCGCTTGCCAATATTTTTTAATCCTACTTGGGTTGAGTCCAAACTTGAAAAATTTCATCTGCAAAGGGATTTTTTTTTCAACTTTCATAAAGTTCAGAGTATAAAGTACTCTTTCACAGAGAACAAAAACAAAGTTTACAGTGGAAATCATGTCATAGATGGGCCACGGGGCTCTTTGCTGCCCAGCCGATCCACCAGAACTGGGTGAGTGCAGGATGGAGTCTGGCCTCAGAGACTAGCCTTTTGGGTAGACCCACCTCACTCTACACAGCTACTCCTACTGAGGGTATTGTGAACATCCTGGCCTTGCAATGAATTTACAACACTCTTTGAAGCCTAGTTACATTTGACTACATGGTTTGAGAGGATAACTTCTCCAATCATCCAAAGGAAACATGGCTACTTATCAAAACTGGTCTAACCAGCTGGACCAAAAAGCCTGAAATCCAGAGCTGTTAACAAGATGGAGCCCGTGGGCCCCATCCCGATGGTTTTTAGTTCTAGATAGACTTTATTTAAACACAACCATGAACTCTTTTAGCTACCTCCTTTAATACTTCTTTGTAAGTTTGACACAAGTGACACCCAAGCCACAGTGATGAATGAAGAGCTGCCATTACCAAGTGTATTGAAATGAAGTTTTCCCTTTCTGTTGCCCACCTCCCTCCTAGATTATGTTCCAAATGTGCTGTAACACCTACAGGTGTTCAAATGTGCCATGATCTCAGTTATTACCTCTGTGCTTTCGGACCTGAGAACTCCCTCCCTGAATTCTCATCCTCATTGTCCCATTATCACTTTCACCCTCTTTACGATTCAGAATTCAGGTCAGATTCTTCCTCCTCCAGGAAGCTCTCCCTGATTCCTCAGACTGTTTCCGGGACTCCCAAATGCACTCTGTGTTTGCTTGCGTCTCAGCGTTTTCTCCCCATTTCTTGCCTGTAACTCCCCTGCATTCAGCCAGCTGTGAACTCTTCAACCTTTCTGGGGCATTCTTCTCAACAAGGTTTGGATATTGAATGACATGCAGACAAACCATCCCGTGTCTTCAAGGTGGAAGAAAACTGCTAGTTATGAAGCGCTTTCAGTATGCCAGTCACTTCTTGGAACTTCAAGTGACTTATCATGTCATTCCAGATATGCCATCACTGATATATTACCAATATCATCATTTTATAAATAGCAAAGAAGCTGATACTCTGAGCGGCCATGCAATTTAGAGGGATTGTGCCAAGATCACACCAAGAGGAAGGTGATCAGAATGAAATCTGAATCCCAAGCCAGTTCTGTATCATCATGCTGTTTCTCTTTCCCTTGCTTCCTAGGCAGAGCACTGGCTTTCAGATTTAGTTTTTGGTGCACTTCAAGCCAAATGCCAAATGTGCTTTTAAATATCCTTGAACAAGTTGCTGTGGATGCTGTGGTATGTCACCCAGGACGAAGGCACCCACCCTCCCAGGTGCAGAGGACGTTGGCTGCTGATAGGAATTGCCATCTTTGAAGGCAGCTACTTGGCCCTTTTGATGAACATCTGTATATCCTCTCTCTTGAGTCATACTGATCCATACCTGTTTGATGCAAAGGTACAAAGGCAAAGCCTCCTCGCTTTAATTCAGGAAAGATCTACAGGGCCATCCCAGTTCCAAGGCTCTGTGGGATTGGCTGAGGCTTCCACTGAATGTAAATAGTGATTCAATTTCTCCCTCTGCTATCCCGCTTCCCCAAATCTCCTACAAATGTTGTTCTGAGGGCACTACCCGGTAAGCTTCCTGCACGCAAATCTCCATCTCAGAGTATTTCTCAGGAAACTCAAGCACAAATAAGACAATAGGAAGTCCTTGACTACAAGTGTCTAATCTTGGAAGAATTTGCAAGCAACTTTTTCACAGTGGTTTAAGAATGAGAGGTACGGTTAAGAGGGGATTCCAGGGGCACCTGGGTGGCTCAGTCGGTTAAGCGTCTGGCTTCGGCTCAGGTCATGATCTCGTGGTCTGTGAGTTTGAGCCCCACATTGGGCTCTGTGCTGACAGCTCAGAGCCTGGAGCCTGCTTCAGATTCTGTGTCTCCCTCTCTCTCTGCCTTTCCCCCGCTCATGCTCTGTCTCTGTCTCTCAAAAATAAATATAAACATTAAAAAAAAAGAGGGGATGCCAGTGTCTCTGAGCATACTCTCTGGCCCAGATCATGCCATAGATCATGAAATTGCTTTCCATCCACTACTTTGGGGTGAAATTTCAGCCCCTCAGCATCATCACTCCATGGGGTCACTCTGTGATTTGGTCCAAGTCATGAAATTTCCCTTTTCAGGGATCTAAGCCATTACAGTATGCAGCTAACTTTTCAAGTGTGCCCTACGGTGAGAGAGGAGTCAAGAGTATCCCCAACTCTGCAAAGTCAAACCGGTCCACTCACTAGGATTGCATACCTAGTAACAATCTCTGCTTTAAGGAAAACGAAGACAGCTTTCTCCATGGAGAAAGCCACCGCTATGCCTACCAGGCAAAGTTTCAGGTAGATATATTTTTAACCTGGACTATGCTCAGGTAAAAGCAGTAAATGATAGGACTGGAAACCCGAAATCATGCCATGTTGCCATTTAGCCATTATACAGCTCTTATTAGTTCTGACTGACACTCATCATTTCAAATATCTTACCTCATTGTCGTGGCTTTAGTGAGGTTATATTGGAAAAATATGAACAATGTATGCCTAAAAATGGCAGAGTGTTTCACCCTAGAGAAGAGAAGGCTCAAGACAAAGATATGATGATTGTAGCTAACTTTATGGAGTTCTTGCTCTCTGCCAAGCAAATACTGACATCATTAGATGGTTAACCATAAAATACAACAATTTTTTTTCCCGCGACTTTTTTCTTCAAATGCCACCAAACTCCTTGGCCATTTACTATTCAGAATTCATATTGCTGAGCAAATCCCAAGCTTTATCTCTCAAGAGCTCTGCAGAATAGACACTGCCTCCTTCTTTCCAGTTTATGGATGATAAAAATAAGGCTTACAATATTTAAATACCTTCCTCTAGGCCACACAACTGGCAAATGCCGGAGCCAAGTTTCAAATCTGGGTCTGTCAGAATCCAGAACCCTTGCTTTTAATCACTGCATGTGCACATGCTGCTTACATAACATAACCTCCTTGATCTCTCTGAGGGATGGCATTTGGAAGAGAGAGGGATTGATTTGTGTGTCCCTATTGAGTGGTAATAGGACAAATGAGAAGAAATTACAATGCAAATAGATAGAGACTTAAAATAAGTGTGTCAGGCATGGCCCAGTTCAAAGTGATCCAAGTCCAAAGTTCAGGGACAATCAGAGGTAGCTGGTTACAGATGCTCATACAATGTGAGCAGAAATATGTTTTACTTCTGTTGGCTTCTTTCTCAGGGCTGGATGGAGATGACCACAAGAGCTTCTAGGCTTACAACCTATCAGTTTAGTAACCCAAACAGAAAGAATATCTGCCCTTTCTTAATTGCTCTAGAAAAAATTCCAAGAATGGCTCTGAATAAGCTGGATTCCATTATGTGGCCACCTCTAAACCAGTCACTGCGAGTATGAGATGCTTTACAGTTATCAAGCAGAACTGGGGAATGTGTTCACTCTCGAGCTGGGTGGTGAGCTGAGAGAAGCTAGCATCAGCTAGTATCCAAATTGAGTGGACTGAGACAAGGAAAGGGGACACTTACTACAGGAGAGGTTATCAAAAGGGGGCAGGTGGGACATCCCAGGAAGGCAGGAAATAATTTGGGAGTCATCAGTGTGGACATGGTTTTAAGGCCATAGGACTGCATGACAATGAGTATCTCTGGGGATAGGTGATATTCAAGAACTGAATCCTGGAACACACTGAGGTTTTGTGGTCAGGGAGTGAGAAGCAAAGAGGACATCGAGATGGAACCAGTGAAGAATATGAGAAAGGTATCCTGGAAGAAATGAGAAAATATTTTCAATGCAGAGGGAGTGGTCAGTCGGTCAAATGTTGCTAATAGGTTAAGTAATTAGGAGTGATATTTGCACCCCCCCACCAGATCTTTGGTGACATTAACGAGAGACATCTTTATGAAGTGGTTAGAATATAAGCCGAATGGAGTGGTTCAAGAGAGAACAGGAGACAGATGTAAGGACAGTGAGAATAAGCATCTCTTTGGAAGAGTTTTGTAAAAAGGGAAGCAGGGAAATGTGATGGTAGCTCCTTCTCCATCAAGAGAAGGAGTTTTGAAGACAGGAGGAATTATATACCAGCTTCATTTGCTAGTAAAAACATTTGTGGACACTTACTGGGGCAACGTCCTTGACTAGAGCAAGAGGGGATGGGTTCTGGTGCAAAAGTGTGGCAACTGGCCCTGGACATAAACACAGACGTTCATTCACGCTAACTGGGAGAAAGTATATAGTGCAGATACATACAAGGTAGAAGTGGTGGGCGGGGGGTAAGGGAGGGAGAAAATTGTCTTTTATTCTCTTCTACATTCCCAGTTATATAGGTAATGAGACCAAGAGATTGTCCGTCACTGCGCAGTCAAAGCTTTATGGAGTCGAGGACCTAGAATAGCAAATTGGAAAGAGAGAGCATGGTGGGGCAGAGTGGGATGCCGGAAACTGAGATAACAGAGGCGAAGATTATTTTAATGCTAAGATCTGGGAAGGATGGAGGGACGGTAAAAGAAATAAGAGACCAGATTACTGGAAGGATTATCCACACTGATATTGGAATCACCAGTGTATGATATGAGTAGAAATTGAGATTTTAAGAGTGAGTTAGAGTTACAAACGGTAAAGAATAAGGGGGGTGGGGCAGGCATGGTTCACAGGTCCAAAGGTGCCTATAACAAGGAAGGATAATGGATGGCAGAGATAGATGACATAAACTTTAAGGTGGCTTTTCATAGAGGAAGGAAGGAGAAGACTCTGGATGCTATAATGAGGTAACAGGAGGATACCCATCCTGCCATCAGGTTCAGGGTACAGGGAGGCAAAAAATTACAAATTAAAAGGGGGTTTATCAGGAGATAGGATTTCCAGGAGTATTTGCATTCCTGTTAGAGCAAAAAGGTGTAACAGAATTTGTAAAGAAGAGGTTAAAGATGTAAGGGGTATTGCTGATGACTGACCTAGAATTGCAGAGAGCACTGTGGGAGGGTCTGAGAACTGGGGAGAGGTAAAGAGGCAGCCAGATTAGATTGTATGAAAAGCTGTGTTGAGGGAATGATTGGGGGAGAAAGGATGACCTGGGTGTCTTGAGCTTCTTCATGTCGTGTCTGACGAAGATGAAGATCAAGGTATGATGGCCTCCAAGACATTGGTGGTAAAGCTGTGGATGTAGGAGGAGGCAGGGTGCAGGGTCTTCCTGTGGAGCACCAGAACTCTAGGGCAGTCCTTTCTCTCTCTTGCTCATGGTGGTATGGAAAGCAAGGGAGAAATGGTGTTATTAGTTGAGAACAATGAAGCCTGAGCCCCCTTTCCATTCTTGCTGATATGTTTGCTTTGTTCATTCATCAATTCATTAAACAAATTTGTGGCCTCCTAAACCTCAATAGTAGATGATGGAATACAACAGTGAGACAAGTCAGTTTCTTCTTTCATGGAACCTTCAGAGTATTGGGGGAAACTCCATTCACTCCGTCAACAAATATTTGTAGGATGACATGATCAGACTTGGGTTTTTCTCTTTAAGGCTCATCTGCGGCACTGTGAAAAATAGATTCATTAATACAAGGGCGAGACACAGATACTAGGCAAGGTGTCAGTGTTACAGTCCAAATGAGAAGCGAGAGAACTTGGGGGAAGTTATAGGGGCAGAGAGCAGTCCATGGACCTTAATTATATTTGTGAGATATATAAACCACAGGACTACATGGAGGCAGATGTGGTGGGTGAGGGAAATGGTAGCATCAAAGGCAATTTCTATGTACTTGACTTAAGCAACCAGGTGACCAGTGATGTCATAAACTGAGATTGGAAACACACTGGGGATGACCAGTTTTAGAGAATGAGAATAATGAGTTAATGTGAGATATTCAAATGGAATTAAATACTTACCACAAAATATTAAGACCTAATATTTTGTACATATTCTACTCTGTCAGGCTCATCTCCTATATGCTTATTAACCATTTGAGTTATTAACCATTGGGTCCCACAACCCAAGACTGGTACTAATTCCTCCCTACTTCGCAAAGGAAGAAACTAAGGCACCGGGTGATTAAATAACTCCCCTCCCCAAGGTCACACTAGCTGTCAATCGTCCTATAGCCCATGCCTTACCCACTCTTCTACACCATGTCTCTAGGGGATGCTTAAACATCTGAGTTGGAATATCTGACACTTCACAGATAGGGTTTGCCTGGAAATAAAAGCGTGGGCCATAGTCACAGGCTATATCACCTAAGGAAAAAAAAAAACCTACACTTAGAAGAGAAGAATTATCAAGAGTGTGAGAAACTGGGGAAACGTGGAGTCATTCCAGAATGTTAAGTTATTGAGAAATGCTTGCTTTTAGAGGGGATCCTTTTCATTTTTTTTTAATGTTTATTTGTTTTTTTTTTTTTGAGAGAGAGAAACAGAGTGCAAGCAGGGAAGGGGCAGAGAGAGAGAGGGAGACACAGAATCTGAAGCAGGCTCCAGAATCCAAGCTGTCAGCACAGAGCCTGACTTGGGGCTCAAACTCATGGACTGCAAGATCATGACCTGAGCCCAAGTCAGACACTTAACCAACTGAGCCACCCAGGCGCCCCTAAAATGCACCCTTTTCTTGGGCTGCCATCATGAAGTACCACACACTAGGTGACTTAAAACAACAGAAATGCATTTTCTCACTGTTCAGGAGGCCAGAGGTCTGCAATCAAGGTGTCAGCTCAGCTGGTTCCTCCTGGAGGCTCTGAGGGAGAGTCCGTTCCACGCCTCCCTCGCAGCTTCTGGTGGTGGCCAGCAATCCTCCGTGTTCCTTGGCTTGTAGATGTATCGCTCCAATCTCTGCCTCCATCTTAATTCGACATTTTCTCCCATGTCTTTGTATCTCTCTGTCTCCGTATCTCCCTCACCTTGTAAGGACACCGGCAATTGTCTCTACGGCCGCCCTATTCCAGTAAGACCTCAGCTTAATTACACCTGCAAGGAACCTATTTCCAAACAAGGTCACATTCATAGGTTCTGAGTAGACATGAATTTTGGGGGGACACTATTCAACCCACTGCAGGGAGGAAAGATGATGTTCTAACAAAACCATTTTTTTTTTAATTCCACCTTGATTATATGCATGTTAGATCGAGCTTTGTGGATCTAGCTTTTTAGACCTAACTTTTTCTAGATCTAGCTTTTTAGATCACTTCTAGTTTTGCTGATCACTTAATTTGAACTCTTCAGCAAAGTCCCAATTTCTTACTTATTGGGAATATTTCTCATCACATAGCCACTTGTTTGGTCCCGCCAGATAATCACCCTTCGCTTCTAAGTCAGTGGTTCTCAAACGTAATAAAATAGATCCTGGTTCTAACTGCCAGAGTTTCTGATTCTGTAGTTCAAAGGCATGGCCCCAAGTCTGCATTCTTAACAAGTTGCCAGGTAATGTTGATGTTGACACCACTAGTTCTGGGCCACACTTTGAGAATCACTGCTCTGCGTTCCAAGAGATCTTCTTTCTCCAACTCTATTCTGAGGGAAAAGTATATACAGTCACATCAGTTATTTATTTCTCTGTCTCCTATGTACAGTTGAGGTACACAAAAGAACCTAACCGACGCAGGAATGACGTGGCTCATGCTGAGATTGTTACCATAATAATGGCGATCATTCTTCATATCCTATTGTAAGTTGCAAAGTGCCTTCCCATCCTCCATGTAATGCAACTTTTGCACCAGTGTTAAGTCAGATGTTGCCTCACTCTACCAAGGATACATTCAGGCATGTGCTGTACCTGGAAGGACATCGTGACCAGGGGGCAGAAGAACCTGTGTGTCAAATTCCAACCTTTTCATTCTAGAGTCAGTGCAGTCTCAGCTGCTCGGCAGCTGTGATAGCTGTAGAACCTGAATTCTGACGAAGATCTGGGTGGTGCTTGTGGAAAATCACTACAAATGAAGGCAACCGGCAGGTTTGTTTTGCATTGCATTTTTGCCACTGGCTACATCATCGAGGTGGTGGTTTCCCCTTACTCTCTTCCTCTTATTCTAATCAAGGGCTTATCAGTCTAGTTCATCAGAGTGCTTTGTTCTTTGTTCTCTCTGTTTGTCCAAACAGCAAGTTTTGTACCTGCTAAGGCACATTTCCTAACACTGATTCTCTAAAGTTCATTGGTCCTTGCCTGTTTCTTCTGAGGAACCAGGGCAGGCAAACATGATGTGAGCTGTGTTCTGTCCATGTTGCTTCAACGTTTCTCCTCTCGAATGTTCCCACGGCTCGGCGTCGCATACCTGGCAAGTGGCAAAGCTGGGGCTGAAACCTGTGCAGTCAGTGTCCAGAAGCCGTGCCCTGGCCATTTCACACACAGCCATGCTCACAGCCCTCAACAGCTTTTCATTTTCTATCAGACTCTTGCTACATTCCTGACCGGGACACCAAAGGTGCTCAATCAACCCCTCCCACACGTTCGTATCCGTCTCTGTGTGTGCGCGGGCAAGGGCAGCTATTCCAGGCAGAGAAGTTTCTAACCACCTCCCACACCTCTCGTGCTTACCGATGGCTCATGCCCTCACATGGGCGACATGCATCAGATTCATTCAAAACGCAAGCTTTGGAGCCAGACGACTCCAGATCTGACTTCTCACTTCTTCATTTACCTTGTAACCTTGAATAAGTCGCTGACTCCTCTGAGCCGTCATTTCTTTAACCGTACAAAGGATACAGTAATATCAACTTGCAGGGTTGCCGTGAGAATGAAATGGAAAACGTATGCATCTGGTAGCGCCTCGGTCATTGCCTACCGCTCTTTCACGTGTATCATTCTACTGCCTCTTCTTAGAGCACTCAACTTACTCCTTTCTGCCCAAATGTTCTTAAATTCTCACCTCACTTTCTCCTCACATGAAAACACTCTGACAAGTCACACCGTAGCCCCCATTATATTTTTAGTTCTCTTGGAGTCTCGGTGCAGTGGGCAAGTATACGCCTAATGGCAGTCCCCAGCCTTTGCGCCTCCCTCACACAGTATATAGCTCTACAAAGACTCTAATTCATCATTCAACCAAAATAATAGCCACCAGTTTGGGCCCTTAAAATTTTCCAGACAGCGGCGCCTGGGTGGCTCAGTTGGTTAAGCATCCCACTTCGGCTCACGTCGGGACCTCACAGTCCATGAGTTCGAGCCTGCCTCGGACTCTCTGCTGACAGCTCAGAGCCTGAAGCCTGCTTCCGATTCTGTGTCTCCTTCCATCTCTGCCCCTCCCCCACCCTTGGCTTGCACACATGTGCACTCTCTCTCTCTCAAAAATAAAGAAACACTAAAACATTATTTTCCAGACACTGCAATAAACACCCCTACCCTGTGGCAGAGGCATTACCATTACTATAATTCCCACTTACAGGAGAGAAAACTGAGGCTCAGTAAGTCTACATAGAATCATAGCATCTCGGATTTGGAAGGAACCCTAAAATCTACATCCTTTCCATTTCACTAGACTGATATTCTGATACTTGATTTCTTCCCCCAACTCAGCTGGAGTTCTATTATGATGGGCACTCACAATCTCTCATACATATGTATCTGATTATATCACACATATATGATAAATGCTATAAATATTATGTATATTCTATGATATATATATATCAGATTATTATATGTTTTAGACTACTTATCTCCCTAATGAGACTGCAACTTTCTTAGTAACTTTTGGTTCTCATCAGTATCCAAAACTTTCATCCTGGCATAAAAAGCTTAAATACCCTGGCCCATTTCTTCTCTCCCTGCCAGCAACACCTAACAAACTCTGCCTCATAGCTGCTAAAAATATAAAATTTAACCTAGTAGAATTTGAAGATCTAATTGGCTTAAGTGATTCATGACTCAGTCAACATCCCATCTAAGGAGTAAAAAGATGCTCTGAGGAGTTGTACAAAACGGAAGGTTTTTATGGGAAAGGCGGCGGTGCAAGGCATAATTAGCAAAAGAAAAGAAAGGACTGGTTTAGGCAAGGTCACCTTCCCTTAGGGAGAAGGGCAGGGGGTCTTATCGTGCAGATGACCTCATCTTCCTTTGGGATTTGGAGAGGGCCCCTGTGATGTAGGCCTGATTACCTGATTGGTGCCAATCAGAAAATTCCTGAGCGTTCCATTAGGACTGCATTTCTGGGGGAAGTTGAAACTGCAGTAGGTTAGGCTTTAAGCCCTGGTTTGGTGACTTGGCCTAGCATAAGTGGCTCCATATTGGGCCTTTGGTTTTCTTTTTAACTGGCAGATGGTATCTCTCTAGGTAATTTTGTTCACATGTTTTTCCCTCTGCTTCCTCCCTGCTTCTTAACTGGGCAACCTTTTACCCCTCTACAAGTAAGTTCAAAAGAGCCACCTCCTCCGGAAGTCTTCCCTCTTTATCCACTGAAGCTGAGCGAGGGGCTTATGGGTCACGTTGTCACACGATAGTGTAATATTCTGTTGACATACATCTATGTCTCAGTAAGTACTTACTGAATGAGTGAATGTCTTTATGAATTAGCACAAGAATGCCTAACACCACAGTGGGCACACAGGCTGCCCTGACACTGCTTGCCGACTCGGTCTTAATTATATAAGCACCATGCTTCTGGAGTTCTTGATGACCCTCCTGGGGGTAGCTGGATCAAACTCAGCTGTGTGAAGGTGTTTTGGGGCAGTTTATGGAAGGCTCTGGTTCCCTATGGTGTCTAACTAAAAGCTGTATTCGATGGTTTCTTGCTTCCATTCATAAACTTGAGCTTTCTTATGGTCAGAAAGACAGTTGTCTCCAGGGTTGAGATGAATAGGGTGTGGGCCAACCTGCCTTCTGCATGATCATCCAGGAATGACAGTGAAGTTGCTACAAGTCAAGGTATTTTGCCAGGAAGTTTCCATTAATTTACATGGCTTTCCAGTAAGGTATAAACAAACACCGAGGCTTATCACTTCCAGACATCATCACCATACCCTTCCAATCATCCTGATGCGCCATAGCTCGTTCCTCTCCGAGTGCCCCACCACTTCTAGGAGGCACTGCTTCCAAGGTGCTCCAATAAAGTCACACCATACAACCCACCAAACAGGATCTACCCAGCTTCCGGCCAGGCTCACTAAGTATAAAGCCTTTGCTGGACTTGAAAACTCCTTCCCCAAATTCACATTTGTGAGCTTGAGGCAGTTCTCTAGTCTCAGGATGGGGAAAATAACACTTCATTTATTTCCATTTCTATTCCAGTCACCGTGGCAGCCATGCTCTGTGACAAGGCTGTGATTATGAGGCTGCTGGCTGGCAGAGTCAGCAAAAGACTAATTCTAATACAGTGGCCAGTGTTAGTTAAACAGCAGGGAAAGAAGGAAGGAAGGAAGGAAGGAAGGAAGGAAGGAAGGAAGGAAGGAAGGAAGGAAGGAAAGAAGGAGGGAAGGAAGGAAGGAAGGAAAGAAGGGAAAGAAAAAGAGAGAGAGGGAGGGAGAGAGAGGGAAGGAAGGAAGGGAGGAAGGAAGGAAGGGAGGGAGGGAGGGAGGGAGGGAGGAAGGGAGGGAAAGAAAAATAGAGGCATCAGTGATTGTTTAGTTGGACAAAAAAATAGCTGGACAATAGACTAAATCAGAAGATGATAATTCACTGATAAACAAGTCCATGGGGAATTAAACCAGTGAAGGTGCAAAATGCCTGCCCTCCCCATTCATTCAGGCTGGCAGAGCACTGGACCTGCCCAGCCATGAGCTTCGGAGACTCATCCTCCTCAACTGGCTTCTAAAACACCGAGGTGGGCCGCAATGCTGGTATCCATGCATCTTTTCATCACAAGCGATATTGCTTTTGTTGCTTTTTCCCAGAGATCCAGTGTTTCAACAGGATTTGATCCACCAACAAATAATGGTAATTTTCCATTAGTACTTAATTCGTTTCCCAATTTTTATTGAGTGGAGATATACAAATTACTAAATGAAGCTTCTGATCGACAGGAATCAGGCGGTAATTCCAGCCTGAAGCACAGGTTATTTAGTATTTTAGTCAGTTTATAAAGTATTACTACAAATTAACGTGGAATATCTTTTAGGCTTCTTTAAACATTGAGAAGTGCACACGGCCTCCTCTTGCTGGCTCAGTATTACCTTTGCTGGTTGCGTACTGTGTGGTGTGAGCAAAGAGTGGGTGAATGAGGGGCTGGGGCTCATTGTGAAGAATGGGGGGGCTCAGAGGGTCAGCAACTTGCGGTCTCCCTTGGAGTGTATTGAGGGGGCAAGGATTCACTGTGGAGTGTGCAGTGTGCAGATGGAGGAAAGTTTGGAGGTTCATGTAGTTGTCAAAGGGCTGTGGAGAGGAGGACTTGAGGGTTTTTACTGTGGAGTGTGAAGAGGTTGTGGTGGGTGAGCCTCCTGGTTAACTGGGAAGTGTCATGCATTTGAGATGAGAAGGGGTTTACCTTGAGGTGTGGAGGGGTGTGAAGTATTTGGGGAGGGAGGGTTGGGAGTTATGTAGAGGGTGACGTGGTTATAAGAAGGAATGATTGGTACTTAATGTCAAATGTAAACTGGTTTTGTGGAGAGGGGATTGGGCTTAACATGGGAGCAGGAAGGGTGGATGTGTGGTGTAGGGGGGAAGGAATGAGGCTTTGAATGGAGTGCGACATGGTTGCAAGGGTGGAAGGGTTGGTGCTTACTGTGGAGCAATAAGTGGTTTTGTGGTGGGCACATTGGGTTGACTCTGGAACGTCAGAGGCTTATGGGGAGGGAGAACTAGGGTTCACCACCATGTATGAAGTGGCAGTTGGAAGGAGGACAGCCTTTTCTTGGAATATCAAGGTGTGTGGGAAGGATGATTGGGGATGACTATAAAGTGTGACATGGCTGTGGCAGAGATTTGGTGCTTGGTGTGGATGAGATGTGGTTGTGGGAAGGAAGGATGGAGGCTTCCCGTGGAACGTGAAGTGGTCGGGGGAGGGTAAAATTGTGGTTTGCTGAAGAGTATGAAGTGGCCATAAGGAGGGAGGGACAAGTTTCAGTTACTGTGGAGTGTGAATCTGTTGTGGTGGGGAGGGTCGCCATCTGTCCTGCAGTGTGAAGCGGCGGGGGTGGGGAGCTCACAGGGAGATGGGAAGTGATTTGTTAGCGGGAAGACGATGGCTTGCTCTGGAGTATGTAGCAATCTTCTGCATTATCTTTGCCCTGCTCTTTTCTCTCTGTCCCTCCACAAACTGTCTCCCCAACCTGCCTAGATGGGTTCTCCCTTGGGAGATGACTTAGAATCAAGAGAACTTTTCTGCCACCCATACATCCCTCCATTTCTCCTCTTATTCATCAATATTATTTGAGCATCTACCAGGTGCCTGACCCAGTCCCGGGAGCAGGACAAAGAGCGTGAAGAAGACACATGGAACTCTCAGGCTGAAAGTAAATAATGAGAGGCTTGAGCACAGAGAAAGCAGGTCGCTGGGTTTTTGCATGGTTCGAGACTCAACGGAGAGTGCAAACTGTACCACCAGGTTTCTACCTCAAGTGTCCGCTTCGGTTCTTCAGGATGAAATGACGTGCGGCATTCAAGACAGATGTTCTCTTCCAGATGATGAATGTGAATCTGGAAGCAGCTATCTCTTTAGGGATTTTGAACAGAGCATGTGAGGTGTCACAGATCCAGGGCCCCTAACGCTGGGGATCCCTAGGCCCTCTGGTCCGGACAAGGGCGTTAGCAGGCAGCGTGGAATAATATGGTTAAGCACATGGACTCTGGAGTTGGCTGGACCTGTCCTCAAATCTCAGTTTTATGATTTTGGTGGGCATCTTTTAGCCCATGTGAACACCCTCTCCTCATTTTGGTAGTAAGCGTCTCCTTTTTTTTTTTTTTTTAATGCTTATTTATTTTTGAGAGAGTGCACACAAGTGGGGGAGGGGCAGAGAGGGAAGGGGAAGAGAATCCCAAGCAAGTTCTGCACTGACAGCAGAGAGCCCGACGCAGGGCTCAAACTCACGAACCACAAGATCATGACCTTAGCCAAAGTCAGACGCTTAACCGACTGAGCCACCCGGGTACCCCTGAGTGTCTCCTTTCCAAGATGGAATTCATGTTTCTTGTTGCTGGACCAACACGCAGTATGGATTCCGGTATCCAATGGGCCCTGAAGGACATTTTGGGGGCAGTGAGATAGATTCATGGAGAAGAAGGCAGGCAGGATTCAGGGAGTCCGTTCTGCTGGCACAGACTGGCACAGATGCGGTCCAGTTCTGGAATCCTTAGCTGGGGTGGCAGCTCCTGGCTCACAGTGCCCCAGTCATGACAGGGCAGCCTCCCTCTGGGTGGTTTGGTCTCATGGTGTGGCTCTGACACTCTTCCCTGGAGTTTTAGCTCACAGTCTGTTCCTCCAGCCTCTTCATCGGTTGTGGGAGCTAGCTACATTTTTTAATGGATCTCCTTTTTAAGAAGTGATCTCTAATTATGTTGTCTGCAGTAAAGAAACAGAACCAGTACCACTACTAATTCAGTTGGAAACTTTGAGCAAATCAGCCTGCACAGATCCCTTGGCCTAAAGGGGCAAAACAGCCTAAGGGTTAACATCGCAGGCTCTGGAACAAGACCACTTGGGTTTGATTCCTGGCTCTGACTCAAGTTAGCTTGGAAAAGTTACTTCACCTGCTTGTGTTTCTGTTTCCTCTTCCATGGACTGAGAAAAATGTTGCCTTCCTCATGGGGCTGTTCTGAGAACGAAGCAGGCTAATTCAGATCAGGCACTTAGAAAAGCCCCTGTAACGTATAAAACACTGAATAAGGATTAATTACCATTATCACCCTCCCCGAGCCCCCATTTTCTCTTCTATACAATTGAAGGAACATATAACAATTAGGCTTTTTTTTAGGTTTATTTATTTATTTTGAGAGATAGAGCACATGTGCAGGGGAGGAGCAGAGAACGGAGAGAGAGAGAACCCCAAGCAGGCTCAGTGTACTATCAGAGCCCAAGCCTGAGCCATGAGATCATGACCTCAACTGAAACCAAGAGTTGGATGCTTAACCAACTGAGCCACCCAAGTGCCCCAGCAATTAGGTTTTTAATGATGCATTTGATAACTCTGGGCTTGTTCTGCTTCCCTTCCTTCTTTCTTTTCTTCTTTCCTCCCCCTTCCCTCCCTTCTTTTCTTCTTTCCTTTCTTCCTTCCTGAATGGAGAAAGGAAGGAATGGCTTTTGACCATAACCTGAAGACCCCTGCAGGCAATTATCCACTTACTGGTAATTGGCCTATTATCAATTTTGAACTGCTTCCTCTCCTTTGGGCCATCTAGAATTAAAACCACACCCCCAAAAGGAATGCATTATCCTGGGAGAGACAGAGACAAGAGGGAATTAAATCACTGTGTGAGTTGATTACTTTAAGTCTGCTTTAAGGAGGTAAGCAGTTAACATTCTTTTAAGCTCCCACTGGGTAAAGAACTTTCAGAAAGATTGTTGTTGTTGTTGTTGTTTTCCCTTTTTATTTTTTGTTTATATTTCCAGGCTTTTAAATGTATTTCTTGTGCCTTTTTTTGTTTTTGTTTTTGTTTTGTGGGTTTTTTGCAGTGTTCACAGCTTTGGGGGTTGTTTTTTTCCCCCATTTTATATCTTGAATAATATTAACCCTGTAATTAGGTGGAATCTATTTTTCTTTATTCTCAATAAATATGTTCCCCACTAAGGAAGGTAAATCTATTAGAACACGAACTTCCTTGGGCAATTGTTACCACTCTGAAGTACCTAGAATTTTTTTTAAGTTTATTTATTTATTTTGAGAGACAAAGAGAGAGAGCAAGGGAAGAGGCAGAGAGAGAGAAAGAGAGAGAGAATCCCAAGCAAGTTCTGTACCATCAGAATAGAGCCTGATGTGCGGCCCAAACTCACAAACCTTGAGATCATGACCCGAGCCAAAGTTGGACGCTCAACCAGCTGAGCCACCCAGGAACCCCAGTACCTAGGACTTTTGAGAAAACAGTAAAGAGAATTTAGATCAACAATACAATTGACACTTGTTCCATCTTTCTTTTCCTTCTGTAAACTTTATCCTCTATATTAGTTAAATTAGTTTTCATTGCAAGCCATGGAAAACCCAACTTAACTTGAGAACCAGGAGGAAACTGGCATGAGTAATGGATTCATCCATTGCTTAAAGTTGCCTACTGTCTTTAGGGTTAGTTCCATTCTAAGACAAGATGGAAACTAGTGGCTCGAGCCCTGTGCTCTCCTACGTTTATATCCCACAGAGAAGGTCAAGCTTCTTTTCCATCAAAATTCCCACAAAAAACTCAGGCCTTACTTTCAGTGGACCGAATCACACATCGCACAGCCATATTTGGACTAATCACTGGAACAAGAACAATGCCATGTTTCCATAGTCAAGACCTGAGTCACATGTTCATCCAGATTATGTGAATGGAGAGTGAGGAGCGGGTAATGCCCTGGTGGAAAACCAGAAGATTGTTACCATAATAAGAGAGAAGGAATCCTGGACAGCCTGATAAAAGCTATTGTCCACCGTAGTCAACTCCAGATTACGTTTGCACCATTAGTTGAAGAAACGTGTAGGTCTTTCCGTTAAAACAATGTACACGTTGCTCCTATTGAAGTATGTGCTCCTTAGCTCTCTCACCACACACTGGTTAGAATCCTGAGATTTCAAATCACACTCTGGATTAGTAATTTTCAACCAGGAAGGATGCATTACACAGGGTGGGGATAAGGGAGAAGGCAACTGAATATTGTTGACAAGGGGTTTGAAGTAGCTTGATAAAGCATACTTAATATTAGAAGTACATGCTCATCAAAAATTCGAAGCATTATTGTTACAATAGAAACCACCCAGGGAAAGGAAGGTAACATTATCTTAGCCAATGGCAATGGGCTAAGGAAATATGTGGCATATATGCACTAGCCAGCATATCATCAACAAGACGAGCTCCTCTTGATGATATACTGGCTAGTGTAGATATGCCATGAGAGGAATATACTGGAATTTCAAAGGCATGAGATTACTATGTAAAAGAGCTCTCACTTTTTATTGAAAGGTAACATTTTAGATTTGCTAAAATGTCACCTTTTCAGTGATGCCTACTCTGACCACCAAATTTAAGTTTATACCCTGTCAACTATTCTTCACGATTATTCCTTCATAGCCTTCACCACAGGGCAGAGTTATTTATTTTTTCACCTATTTCTTGTTTATCTTCTTCACTAGACGAAATGTTCCATGAGTACAAAGATCATGTCTGTTTTATTTTCACGGTATATGTGGTCCCTGAGGTTCAGGGAGGGAGCAGTATTTTAGTCAAGATAGGACACTCTCTGCTGTGGTAACAGATAAATCTCCAAATCTCAGTGGCTTAGAAAAATAAAGGTTATTTCTAATTCATGTAAAATCCATTGCAGTTCGGACAGATTTTCTTCATCTTACAGCCGTGCTATTTAGAACATATGACCTCCAGAGTCACCAGGAAAGAGAATGAGAGGGACAGAGGAATGTTTTTACTGATTCAACTCACAAGTAAAACATTACTTCCACTCACATCCATTGGCCAGACAAAGATACATGGCCCCAATATAATAGTAAGAGAGACTGGGGAATGGAGGCGACAGGAGATGTGTGGAGAGTGTCTACTAGCTTGACCAAAATTATCTCCAACTTTGCTGGTTTCCATGAAGAGGAATTTGCCCTAAGCCCTTAGGCCTCTCTCCACTTTCCGTCTTACCCTCCACTGGGAAGGGAAGTGACTTTGCTACTGGGTGCATTCAGGAGGAGGAACTAAGCTTGTTGGAACAGTCCCTCCCTTTCTTTCACTCCTTGGGCGTGTATCTGACAGCAGAGAGCATGTATTCTGTTCTGCTCCTCCGTGCTGCAAAATTTTGCTGAAGAAGGATACCTGCCAAGGCAGACAGAAAGGGGAACCCCGTGATAGTCCAGCAGTGCTTGAGAACAGGTGAACAAATTCGTTTCCTTGTGATGTTTGGTGGTAGAAAAGCCACCAAACATCTCTGTTCCCTTTATCCTGCTATGCTCGGTCGTGTTTGCCTGTAGTAGTGGTGACATGTGAATCTCCACCTGTCTAACTTCAGCGTCTTCCTCTCAACTGGTTCTGAACTCAGGCAGGAAGTAAGAGGGGTCTTGATGGATTCTCCAGCCCACTGTCAACTTATTCAGTCCTAACAGATATTCAGTAAACACTCAATGAACGAATGAACTTGGAGGACACCTAAAAGGTTATCTAGACCAACCAGCCCTTAGCAGAAACTCAGAGAGGAGATCTGACTACTCAGAATCACCTATCTTGACAGCTGACCTGCAAATCTCACTTCATCTAACAGGCTTCTAATACTAAACACAGAATGTCAAGCAGTGTCTCTTACACACCACCTTCTTCTCTCCATAACTGTAGAGACCTTTCCCACAAGGAGGGGGAAGTCTTAAAAGAAAAAAGAAAAGATTAAACTCCTCTGAGTACATTTCATACTATTCTCTTCCAGGAGGTAGCGAGGTAAATTCTTTTCCTCTCCCCATTCCTACCACCCAAACTATTGAATACTTTTGGGTGAATCATTTCCAATCTGAACCGATAATCCTTACGGCAACCTTTTCTTCCTAGACCATAAAAACGCGGCGGCTTGTTAATCATACAACTATTTAACTCAGTCCCTCCCTAGTCCTACAACTGAGCTCCAAGCCTATTACTTATAATCTACCCACCCACACATATTGAAATGAGATTATTTTTCCCACAGAAAGAAACTGCAGTTACACAAGTCCCAACTCTGTTCCAGAGAGTGATAAAAAGGAGAAGGAAAAGGCCCTGAGTTGTTTGATAGGCTTCTAAGGGAGGCAGCGAAAGGATAAAAGCTTACCTTACCAGGTACATAGTGTGAAATACTGTTCCTGCAAACATCCAGAGGGCTCCCACCCTCCACCTGGGCCTGCTCCCTAGCCCTTTGATCTGGAAGCCATCACAAGTTACCGAGAGTTAAAGGGGTGGTCCTGGTGAATGCACTTATCTCTACTCAAAAAGTAATAGCAGCCAGGGAGGAAGAATATTCAGGAAAAGAACGTTGTGGCAAGCAAGAACCCAGACCGAGGAGGCTTAGCATGGCAGAATGAGAAAAGGCTTCTGATGATATAAACAGATTGTTGTCTCAAACCTGCCACTTAGTAGCTGTGAGAGTCAAAAACACAACTGCCAATGAAGTCTATGTGCTAAGAACTGTATTAGGCGCTACAGTTGCAAACATCTAGAAGACCTCAGCAGAGGTCTCACCTGCTCAGAGGTAGACCTTCTTGAAAGTGAGGGTGATAAATTCAACCCCATATAATTGTAATAAGGAACAAAGGATATGCCCAGCTCATAGTCAGCATGTAGTCCGTAGAAATGATGGTTTTCTTCACTCTTTGGGAAGGACTAATGCCAGGTGTCCCAGAGAAGGGGGCCGTTCACCTGGGGACCAAACACCCAGCTGCAAGCCTAGAGAGAGTCCCAGATAAAGAAAATTTAGAGTCAAAAACCAGGGTTTGAGCTTCAACTCGCTGACCACCCAGAAACCAGAGTATGTCCTATATTAAAATGACACATTACAGGGGACACTGGGAGGGGATTGAGAGAGACAGGATCTCTGGGCTGAGAACCTAGATGTTGAAGCCACAGATGAACTCACTGGGAAACTGCTGGATATTTGGAAGAAGATAGATATGCTTTGATTTTCCATCAATCCTTCTTAGAGAGGCAGATGAAAACATAGTAAACCAGTCTGTCCTTTGAAGATGAAGTCGCAGAGGGAAAGAGCAAGGCTGGTGTCCTCTGGGACTGTTTCCCTGGTCCCTCTCTTGGTCTCAGCAAAGCCCACATGCCTTAGGCACTGCTGCCCCATGCATGGCCTTTTAGTGTTGCCTAAAACTCCAGTATTGAAATGTCTCTCTCCTCCTGAACTGGCAACTCCCCCAGTGCTAGGACTGTGTTGTACTTGTGTTGGTAAGTGCCTCACACACTGTCTGACATACAGAGATATTTATATACATGACCACGCCTTTAAAAAAAATAGAATAATACTATAGAAACTGTTCGGTACCCTCCTTTTTTTTTCTTCTCTTGAAGTTTAGAGTTGTGTCCTTATCTTTTTAGTGGTTGTAGTACTTCATTTTTTTCAAGTTTATTTATTTATTTTGAGAGAGAGCATGTGTGCAAATTGGGAAGGGGCAGAGAAAGAGGGACAGAGAGAGAGAGAGAGAGAGAGAGAGAGAGAAAATCCCAAGCAGGCTTTCCACTGTCAGCACAGAGCCTCCTGCGGGGCTTGATCTCACGAACCATGAGATCATGACCTGAGTCGAAACCAAGAGTAGGATGCTCAACCAACTGAGCCACCCAGTCGCCCCTGTAAGTACTTCATCATATAGATGAACTATAATGAACCTAAACATTCTTCTGTTGATAGATACTTATATTTTTTCCTGTTCTTGTTACACTTTCAAATAAATCATCCATAGTCGTTTTTATCACTGACTACTTCCTAACAACAGACACCTAGAAGTGGTCATCACACTGTCTTGCGTAGAGTGAGGCAGTAAATAACAAAGTACAAAAGCTCTGGAGCCAGACCGCATTGACTAGCTGTGTGACCTTGGGTAAGATATTTAACTTCTCTGAGCCTCAGCTTCCTTATGGCAATCTGTAGCTGATCGTAGTCACTAACTAGGGTTGTTGCAAAGAATAAATGAATTAATGTATGTACAGCACACAGAACGTTGCCTGGCACACAGTAATTGTTCTATGAATGTTTCTCATTATTATTTATATTTACGTAGCTGGGTCAGACAAGATTGGGAGACCCTTGAGGGCAGTGGCCATGTCAAGCCTCCACACCCAGGCGCTGAGAAGGAGTTCTGTGCATCTTTGCTGAATAAATAAGAAATGCAGACATGGAAATCAACTACCTACCTGGCTGTTACCCAGTATTCCACAGCAAGTGGTTCATTAGTTTGGATTGAATCTCTATCCCCAAAAATATATTGAATCTTACCAGTCCTTTTCACCTTAATTTGGAATGAGTTTACCAGATATTTTTCTAGAGACGAGGATTGATGAGAAGAAGGAGAAAAACACATGAGGAATCCAGGTGCCCTAGAGAAAGAGCAGAGCAGATACCATGAGGGAATCATAAGGTACAACAATGGGAGTGAGCAACCTAAAGACAAATGTCAATGATTCCCCAATCCGGTTGGCTCTGTACCTATTAAATTATATTAGACCCAGGCTACTATTCACCCAACTGTGGCTGATTATCTCCCCTTCTATCAGCAGATTAAACTTGGAATGAGGAAGCAAACAAGAAAGGAAGCTGATGATTATTGAGAGCCTACCATACAACAAAGACTTTTAAATAATGATTATATTTGAATATTACAGACACTCCAGGAGGTCTGTATTATTATCCCCTTCCTACAGATGAGAAAACTAAGACACAGTCATGCATGGTCAAACAGCCAAGAAACACAGAGCAATGACTTAAACTCCGACCTGTTTGCCTCCCTGTTCTAAATTCTTCCTTCCTTGTTTAAGCAGAGCCCAAATGGGCTTCACTTCTTAGGAGCAAAGTATTGCGAGCTTAGGATTCTGGCTTCTGACACCAGGCAGGAAAGGATAGTACATTAACTTTAAATCCCATCCATAAAACTGCCAAAAAAACAAGCACAGTCATTAGCCTTTGTTTCTGCTTCTGTACCATGATTGGAGATGGGAAGGAGCAAAGATGTTGAAACAGGTAGAGAAGTAAGCCCGCCCCATCTGCAAGTGGAAACTCGCATCATCAGGGAGCAGATGCTATTGAATGTTCTGTAGTTGAGGGGAATGTAGCACAGATGAATAGCCGGGACAATATTCCAAACGTTATAGCAATTTCCTTTCCGTCGTCAGCTTCCATCTTGGTTGTTTTTTTCCCTGTAAAAAACAGAAAAGAAACAGAATTATGTTCTTAGTTTTCAGTTTTGACTATATCAAACTGTGGATCCTACTCAGAAAAGGCTGAAATGATTCAATGTGGTCCCTATAAGAGTTTGGTATTTTCTGGAGAAAAGTGCAGATGTATTTCGAATATATGCACTTAGACATATGAATCATTTACATCCTAGAGTAAAATCTCAGATTTTACTTCTTTAGATTTATTTTCAACGTTGCTTCCAAGGATTTTATAACACAAATCTTCCATTATTGCCTCATGTGTTATCATCTCTTAATGGGGAAATAAACTGGAGACTAGAATTTATTTTCGCACCTATATAAGGGGAAGTCAGAAGAACTAGGATTAAGTAACCCATCTAAGTCTAGAAAAATAAAATGCAGTAGGAAGGAAGGAAGGAAGGAAGGAAGGAAGGAAGGAAGGAAGGAAGTAAGGAAGGAAGGAAGGAAAGAAGGAAGGAAACACTCAGGGGCCTAGAATCATAAATCTCAAAGAGACCTTATCAGATGTTACATCTAATGCTAACATAACACTGCCACCAACACAGGGATTGTCTCTAGCTTGTCCCTGGGTGATGGCCGTCCAAATCCCACTTCAGCACATCCAAATAAGAGATGATGTGTTTCCTCTCAATGGGAGCCTTTATTTCAAAGAAAAGATTCCACATGAGCAATGCAGATACTCAGCAGGCATTGAGCAGGCCTGGAGAATGCTGGAATCTAACTACAAGGCCATGTTAATCCCAGGTGATTACTCATCAGTGACAAGGTGAAACTGATGGTTTATTAAAGTACTAAGTACTTCAGTAACTGTTGTATGTGGCTGCTTCAAAAGCTGAGTCAAATCTTCACCCTTCCTCATGTTATACTTTTACCTTCAATTTTAACCTTTTTATAGGATTTATATTTACAACTAATGTATTGAATATCTACTGGATGACAAACACTTATGAAGCACTTTCAAAGCATTTATCCCTCCAGTGACTCTGATGAAGGATTATTATCCCCATTTTATAGATGAGAAAATTGAGGTTGAAAATTTTTCCCAGTAAGGGAAGCAGAAGACCAAAAAAGCCATTAGTGGTTACGTGCTGCACAAGGAGTTACTTTAGGAATCTCTAGAAATAGTAATTCTAGCATCTGATGGGGGGTGGCCTATTAGAAGGGAAGGCTTCCGAGATGGGCCTTGAGGATGAAGGAAGAGGAAGGCATTCCAGACAAAAGAACTCCATGAAGGTAGTACCCCTGATGCCGTGATTAGGTTCTCTTCACCAAATCCTTAGGCTTGGTGTATATTTATTGATTGCCTTATTTGTGATTCAGATATTTGACTTCACAGTACTTGACTAAGGAGATGGGTCTCCAAGCTCTCGAGTATGGGATTTACTCTTAAATCCCACTTAAAGTCATAGTGACAGGTGTGGCATCAGAGAATCCCCGAGCTGGCAGGGAGGAAGCTTACGTCAAGCATCAGGCTTGGATGGACAGAATGCTCGGACCTTCCAGATTCCTTCCTGAGTGGAGGATTTTCTTTTCCTTCCGTGATAGCTGTAATAAATGTTGACTAAAGGCAATAACTGGTTCTGCTCACCAAATGGCAATTGGGTATGAGTATCAACCCTCAGGGAATCGCTCATCTTTTAAAAAGAAAAATGTTATTTGAATAATTACATGTTGGCCTCTGGGTTAATGCAAATTGTGGGATGCACTACCAAGACTTATGCCGAGAACATATGAGACATTATTTGTAATACTCAATGCTTTATGCTTCAAGCTATTAATTCATTGTGAGCTTTAACTAGATCAGCTGTGGATCTAGAACATTCTGGGGAGTTTGACACTGAGTCAAATGAGAGAGAAGTGGAATAAGAGAAACTGTAGAGCTGAAAAGGCCTTAGGAATGGCCTTGTTTAGAGTTTTCAAACTTGTTTTTAACAATGGAAGCTCTTTTTAAGATAGCATCTTAAATGGACCCTGAAGTAGGTGCCCATTGCTCCTATTTTGCCTCTTTCTTGATAAATATACCTAACATTTCTTTGAGAAAATACCCTTACTCCATTTATATTGTGGAGGATTGATCCCAACCCGGTTCCTTTGCTGCCGCACTAGCATTTCCAACCTGAGGCCAATGCTGGCACAGGAAGCAGATCTCTGAGAAATATAAAGAAAGGAGCCCCTAAAGTAAATATAATTAACCTGTAGAACAAGGTGTACCTGAAGCCAATTGTCCCTGGACTTCTTAGTTATGTAAATAAATAGATTATCTTTTACGCTTAAACCAGTTTGAATAGGATTTTCTGTTACTTGAAAGTGAAAACAAGGTAAAAGAGTCCAAAACTGAACAATACAAAGAAGATAAAGCCAGACCCTCTCGGGTCGAAGTAAGGATAGGAAACCTGGAGCCCCACTCACAGTGTACTCCCCCAATTCCAGAAAGCTCAGTAGATGGACTCTACTCTCTAGCCCCATTCTTTTTACAGATGGACAAACCAAGTTCAAAGAAGAAAACTAAAAATACTGACGGTACACTTGGTAGAATTAAGATATAAGTATAAGCTATTTTTTTTAATGTTTATTTATTTTTGAGAGAGACAGAGAGATAGAGCATGAGCAAGGGAGGGGCAGAGAGAGAGAGAGAGAGAGAGACAGACAGACAGACAGAATCCGAAGCAGGCTCCAGGCTCTGAGCTGTCAGCACAGAGCCCGACGTGGGCTCAAACTCAGACCACAAGATCATGACCTGAGCTGAAGTCCAATGTTTAACTGACTGAGCCACTCAGGTGTCCCTATAAGATTTTTTTTAAACGAGTTTCAGAAACTTAGAATGAGTAATTACTACTTAACTAGCAGAAAAAAAAAATTATTTAAGGAAATCATAATAATATATTATACAACATAACACGAAATAAGCCATCAATAATTACACCACATGGGGTGCCTAAGTGGTCCGACTCCTGATTTGGGTTCAAGTCACGGTCCCCAGGTTGTGGGATCGAACCCTGCATTGGGCTCTATGCTGAGTGTATAGCCTGCTTAAGATTCTTTCCTCCCTCTCTCACTCTCTATCTCCCTCTGCCCCTCTCCCCCATTTGCAATCTCTCTCTCAAAAAATAAATAAATAAATAAATAAATAAACCACATTAACTCCTATAGTGTAAGCATGTTTCACAAAGCCCATAAAGCCTGTTTGCTACCCTTACCATGCCTTTTATTAGCTTGTCAGAGAAATTTCTGGCATGTTCTGTTGAAAATGCACTTTTCCTTTGGGAACAGACTTTGTATTATGTCATTCATCTTTCCTCTTACTTCAGCAGGTTATACACAACTGCACAACTTTCCCTTGAAGAACATCACTGTTGCGAGATATACCCTTATGCGAAATAAAAGAAATGCAATATCTAGATCAAAATTTGGTAGCACGATATGAAAAGCACACGGTAAACCATTGTGCGACAGTATACTGGTGAAACATCACAATCGATAAAGGTCAGAAGACTTGGCAAAGTTCACAAATCAAAGAAAGGAAAATCTGGCCATGAATGTATAATTAATGACTCACTGCTTCTTTCATTTACATGAAGTTAACCTACTTAGAGGGCTTAATTCCACAAGCCACACTGCCTCTCTCTTTTCAGTGAGTGAAAAAAATAATCTAGTGGTTAGATAAGCAGATACTAGACCAAAACTTGAAAGAACATCATTTCCTTCTGTCTCTTATCTAAGGACAAATCATTTCATGACCCCTTTCTGAAGTTTAAGAACCATTTTATAGAAATGGTGTATGATTAAGAGCTGGGAACTCAACTCAGTAGAAAATGCTTTTTATCCTTCTGGGTGATGGGAGGGAAATGCTACTAGCTCGTAATAGCTAGTCATCATTTTAGTGATACACTGAGTAGACAATATGGTTGAGCTCTGGCCTGAATTCTTAACTATAGAGCTGTGACAAAATAAACTGATATCACTTTATGCTACTACCTTTGTGGTAATTTGTTACACAGCAATAGCAAACTAATACACTGCAAATTATTTAAAGTTGTACCTCATCTGCTTGGCTCATATAAGGCTAGGAGGCTAGGCAGTAAGAGTATGTCATCCCTCCTTGCTGCTCTCAGGGAACTATGTAGCTCCAGGGGATGGCTCCTGCAGGTGGGTAGCTGTCATCCCCCCCAATGCCTTTAGTTCCCACAGTACAGTCCCCAGAAGACCCTTACTCTGCAACATCATCTTCTTTATGCTTCTACTTAACGGAAATGTGAAGATAATTTTCCTAACCACTCGATCTAACTTTGGCCTCCCAGAGATGCCCCTGACATCATCACTTGCTTGCTTTCTAACATATGTCTATGATCATCTTGTTTGCTCTCTCCCTGGCCTACTGTTGTACTCTACGATTGGAAAGTAAGCAACATGAAAACAGGACCTTCTCCGCCTTGCTCGCTGTTAAAACCTCCAGAGGCTGGACAAATGGCCAGCGCCTAAGGAAGGAAGGTTTGCTGCATGAAAGTGTTATAAAAAAAAAATGCAGCCAGTCCTGCAAAAACAAACACATAACATGGTTCCACATTCATATGCTGGGCATTCATGCACAACTTTATTAAAAGATCTTCATAGTGTTTTGTTCATATTGTTATAGAATTTTTAATGCTGTTTTATGAGATCCTGGAGGACAGAGGCCATGTTTTCTTATCTTTGTGTCCTTAGTGCTAAATACAGTGGTCAGTGCATGGTAGATGTTTAATAAATGTGGAATATAATGGAATTGATAAGTAAGCTCTGAAAATCAAGTTATCCTCAATATGGCCACACAAATGCAGATATAGTTATATAGATACACAGATATTGATTTGACTAAGGGTCATTCTTTTTTATTTTATGAGATATAGCAATTTTCCACTTTTTTCCTTACTCCTAAGGCCTTTTCGAGAGTCTTCTTCCAGTATACACCCCCTTTATCCACATTAACTCCCCATCCACGAGGTCCCCCAAAGCTTGATTAAATGATCTTTCCATCTGAAGCTCAGACAGTCCTAGAGTACAGCCCAGCTCCAGTGACAGAACATAGCATTTCGACAGTTTCGGCCAACCCATGAGGTATGACTTTACAATAGGTGCTCTTCCATGCCATGAGCTGACTCCGACCGGAGTATCCTCTGCAGCCATCCCATCCTGTTTGCTGACGCCCCCAGAGATGTTTGCACCCAGCTGTGGCTGTCTTTCCGTATTTCCTCATACTGCACTTCTCCTATAGGGGTAAACTCACTGTCCCTCTGCATGTAGACAAACCTGCATATAATACTCACAACCCACCAGGCTTGAGTCTCTCCTGCTCTTCACCTATTTTTCTTAAAGACTTTCCAGGCATCTCACTTTCCAGGAGAACTACGACCCTGAAGATGGAGTATTAGTCTCCTCCTCTGGGCTCCGGGAGCCCCCTACACTTGCCTCTTTCAGAGTACTTAGCACACTGGTGCCTAATGACTATTTCTTATGTCCGTATCCCTCCTTGAGTAAGCTCCTTGAAAGAGTGTTTTATTTCTAGATATACAATTCCTATCACACTGCCTGCTACATAGCCAGTTCTTACGAAATGTAGTCTGACCTAAAAAATAAACAAATCATGAATGAAGGTCCTGTAGGCAGAACAATGCCTCCCCCAGAGATGTCCACATCTTAAATCCCAGGACCTGTGAGAAAAGGGACTTTGCAGATGTGATTAAGGATTTTGAGGTGAAGATACCATCCTGGATTATACAGATGTACCCACTGCAATCACAATGAACACCCGTATCATAGGGAGCTAGGGGGGGCAGAGTCAGGGAAGGAAATGTGACAACAGAATAAGAGGTTGAAGAGGGAAGACTCCTGGAGCCAAGGGTTTCAGGCAGCTGCAAAAATCCAGAAAAGGCGAGGAAGCAGATTCTCCTATAGACTTTGATTTAGCCCATGAAGCCCATTTTGGAAGTCCGACCCTCATAACTATAAGATGATAAATTTTTTATTGTTTTAAGCCACAAAATTGGTGGTTATTTCTTACAGCAGAAGAAATAAACTAAGAAATGAATGCATAAGGGAGAGAATGATCTTAGATTTGTTTCTCCTGTTTATAAAAATCTGCTTGCATCGCTGTCTCTTAATCAATGACATTAGGTCCTGCAAGAATAGGAACCATGATTTTTATCTCTGGGAAAGCTTTTCCCATCATCTCCCTGCCTTCCTCCTCAACTTTGTGCTGAATATCATGTGGCTGAGTAGATACAACATGGGCTTCAGAAGCGGAGACACATGAATTCAGTCCTAGTCCCATTACTTCTCAGCATATGCATTAGGACAAGTAACTCCATGCCTCTGATTCCGTTCCTTCATCTCATTTTCAGCATTGTTATAAGGGTTAGACAGAAAACAAAGAAATCATAAGAAAGAAAACAATGTTATTGGTGGCAAGCAAGGTAGCCTTCCAAGGAGGTGGTTGAAGTGCTCCCGCTAGAGTTTTTCTGCTCTGGACATCCAGGGGATCGCATGATGCCGGGAGGTGTGGATAGCTAAGTTCCCTCTTCTCGTTATAGAAGAAGAAGACTTGGGGCCATGAGGTCCAGCCATGGAAGGAGAAAGGAAAAGAAAGATTGGATGAGACAGAAAAGGACAGTGGATGGTAGAAGACAGCAGGTTCAGTATTGTGAACTTCCCTAGAACTTCCAAATCTTCAGGAGAGAGTTCTACTATATATATTTTTATGGAAATGCATATAAGCTAATTCCTATAACCACTTAGACTTAGGGCAAAACAGAGAGAAGTTTCAGGTGGAGGGTGACCATGAGAGAGAAGCCCCTGAAAATTAGCAAAAAGTCAAGGGAGGACTTTGGACATCCATGGACCGTGAGGTTGAGAGCTGAGCCAAGCTTACACAGCTCTCCCACAGCGCATGATAGGAGTGCCTGGCAAGTTACAGACACACAAACAATGAGGACTTCACTTCCGGGGGTGTTCTGTACAGTTCCTCCTCTCATTTGAAATGATTGACTCCCCAGTTGTTCACATAGAAACACAGGAAACAGTGGGGTAGGCAGGTGGTAGTAGCTATCACAAGATTCATTTCACCTCCAGGCCTGGGACTTATCCCCTTTCTTCTCAATCTCCTCTCTGCCCTCTGGGCCAGTGCTGTCTGCTGGGGAAGACTTAGTGCAAAAGAGCAGGTGGCTTCACAGCCCTCTCATCTAGGTAATGAGTTAGAATCTTTACCTAAAGGCAAGCCCAAGGGTGCTCCCAGCTGCTACACACTGGAAGTTGACAGACAGCAAAGTGTGTGTGTGTGTGTGTGTGTGTGTGTGTGTGTGTGTGTTGGGAGGGAGGCTGGAATGTCTTCATAATAAATACATTCATACCTGTTTTCTACCCCCCCCCACCTTTTGGTAAACCATAACAGTTTCTTGAATCACTTGATTCCTTTATGGACTGGTGAAAAGAAATCAAGCCTAGATTTAGGCAATAAGCTACCTCTTCAAGCAATTAGCTCTGTGCACAATTTTCAAGGAATTCCTCAGCCTCTTCTTAACTGCTGTAGGAAAAGATTGGAAAAAGGTAGGCAAAGACCAGCAACGTGAAGCAAGGCCCCTCAGCTCCCTCCTCAGCTCAAGGGAAAGGTAATGAGTTGCATTCTAAGGACAAAGAGAACTTCGACAACAGAGGGTCTGACAGTTTCCCTAAGGCAGGAAATGTGGTCATTATCAAGCCAGAGCTTGGTGTGCAAACATTGTCCATATGTTTATATACCTTTTCCCGGCTTGTGGACATTGTTTAAATGGGAGGGGAGGAAAGTGCAAGAAGGAAATCCTCTTCCGTTTGGCAAGACAGAACTCCACGTGTTTGACCTGCATCTTTCGTCTCAAGGAGCAAGCGAGACCACCTCTGTATTGGGCGTCCCAGAGAGGGTTCACAAGCCAGCATTGCCACCATCAACAGCCATCACGAAACAGCCATTTATGGAACACTGATTGTAGGACAGTCACTACACTATGTGCCAGGATTACCACAGACAAACAAGAATTCAATGCCCTGCCCTTCCCCCATAGAGCTCCTGGTCACTGTTGTGGTTTGACTTGTTGCCACCGTCACTGCCACCTCTCTCTTCATCTCTTACAGCAATGCCAGAAATAGAATTTACAAAGCATGTAGGGATAAACAAAAATGAAGATAAAAATAAAAATAAAGTCTTAAAAAAGTAAAAGAATGGAAAATAATCACCTGGTGATTACAAAAGATTTCTAGGTACGTTTGCCCTGCTATGAATTAGAAAATCTCAAAATGGGTTCCCAGACTCAACATTTTCAAAACGATCTAGGGGATTCTGATACAGGAATTCCGTGGCTCACATTTTGCAAATACAGTCTCATGTTACACTACTTCATACATTTTTGTCACATTCCTTGTGTTTTGAATGTCCCAACAGCTCAAGAAAGTAAATAGGATGGGAATTATTATCTCCAGTTTACAGGTGAGGAACAGAAATGCATCGGAATGCCTATTCAACCTAATTTAATATAACTGGCATCTAATTTGTTCAAGCTCTGTGCTAGGATTTGTAGAAAATGAGACACCCGATGAGTTTGCATTAGAAGGATGGAGAAGACAAGCACACAAATATTCCAGGTGCTTTACATGCTGCTCTATCTGTAATTTGCTTTAACGAATATCCGTGTATGCATGCATATAAATGTATTATATTAACTTTATTCTGTACCCTGAGGGTGAGAAGTTCACTCATTCAGTGATCAGTTCATTCGTTTTACCCAATATTTATTGAGCAATTATTATGTGTCTGGCATCGTTCTCAGTATTGAGGATACAGCAGTAAATAAAATACACAAAAACATTTGCCTCCATGGAATTGCCATCCTGGGGGGAAGCAGAGACTAGAAAACCACACTATGAGGTAATTATTGCATATTTGAAGGGATCTATCCAGGAACAGTCTTGTATGGCTGTTTGGGGCCTGTTTGATAATGAATATTTATACAGGTGGCAGAGACTGGCTTTTGTCAAAATGTTCCTTCCAGAAGTAAGAGTGAACAGACGCAAGACCCCCGCCAACCTCTAATTGTCATAAACCATTGTTTACCAAAATAACCTGACATGTCAATTTGTAACAGATTGTCTCATTTAAGCTTTTCCAGTAACATTGTGGGATAGATAATATTGTCTCCATTTTACAGATTAGGCACTTGAGATTTAACAGGGTTAAATGCTTTCCCAGTGCTCAGTTATTAAGTATGGAGTAGCAGAGAAGTCCCCGAGGAACGATGCTGGGCAGCAGGGGGGCAGGAGGAAGGCCTAAGCACATGCTGGAGCGAGGCTGTCACAGGGGAGAGGAATCAGAAAAGTCTACAAAGAGAGGAATCTTCCATCTGAGCCCAAGCTCCAGGACCCTGAAGCTCGCAATTGCTACCATATACCCGCTTGCCGCACCCAGGTGCCAAGAACAGGACATGCATGCCTCGATGACATGGACCGCGATACCCTGATCTGGTGGAGTAAGCACTGAACCAGGAGCCAGGACCCCAACATCCAGCCCCTCCTCTACTTTACAGATGTACAGTATTGGGCAAATAAGTTTCTCCAGGGCCCTCCCTTGTAAAGTGGTGATGTTTGCTCTCTCTCGTGGGTCATGTCTGACCCAAAGGAAATAAATATGAAGCATCATAGGTTAGTGGTCAAGGGTACAGACCTCCTGGATTCGAATCCCAGATCCATCACTTTATGGCAGAATACGATCTGAGCAAGTAGTTATTCTCAGAGTCCTCATCTGGAAAATGGGATAAGAAGATGCCTTTCTCACAGAGTTGCAGTGTTACCAGCAGTACACGCGAAGTGTTTACAACAAAGCCAGACACACAGTAAACACTCCATAGATGTAAAGTGAACTATGATTGTTAACAAGAACATGGTTCGTGAATAGTTGATGTGGGAAGCATAAAGAAGTTGGCTTCAGCATCGGAGAGACATAAGCTCTGATTCAAACTCCATTATGACCTGGATGATTTGAAGGAAAACACTTAACTCCTCTTAAATATTGACTTTTAAAGTTTCCACACTGGGCATGATAATTCACTGTTCAAAATATTCTCATGAAGATTTGAAATAGCTTGTATCGAATGAACGGAATATAGTACATGGTGATTATTATGTGTACGCATAAGGTGATAGGCATATCTATAAAGTATTGCTATTAGAATTGCAATTACTGGGGCACCTGGGTGGCTCAGTCGGTTAAGCATCCGACTTCGGCTCAGGTCATGATCTCCCAGCTTGTGAGTGCAAGCCCCACATCGGGCTCTGCGTTGAAAGCTCAGAGCATGGAGCCTGCCCCGGATTCTGTGTCTCCCTCTCTCTGTCCCTCCCAACTCGCACTCTCTCTCTCTCTCTCTCTCTCTCTCTTAAAAAATAAACATTAGGGGCACCTGGGTGGCTCTGTTGGTTAAGCGTCCGACTTTGGCTCAGGTCATGATCTCACGGTTTCTGGGTTCGAGCCCCGCGTCGGGCTCTGTGCTGACAGCTCAGAGCCTGGAGCCTGCTTTGGATTCTGTGTCTCCCTCTCTCTCTGTCCCTCCCCTGCTCCTGCTCTGTCTGTCTCTCTCAAAAATAAATGTACATTAAAATCAATCAATCAATCAATCGATAAACATTAAAAAAAAGAATTGCTATTACTGTCAAGTTCTTTCCTAAGCAAGAGGATGCTAAGACTGAGATGCTAAGACTGAGATGCTAAGACTGAGACACTCTTGAGTTGTGAGCAAGGTGGACCAGTGTACCTGGGAAAACTGAGAACCTTATTTTAAGCAAGCATAAATGTTTCCTCCTATAGAAAACCTGATCAGAACAGACTGATTCACAGGATGCACTCAACCCCAGTGGTTCGCATTTGTGGTGGCACTTTGCCCAACCCTCTCTCTTCTCTGGTTCCCTGTGTCGGTGACACCAATGGGGAGAACATGAAGTGTCCTGGGAGAAATGCCACAGGTAGCCTGAGGACATGAGCTCTGTGTTTTGTGGGACTTAGACCTCAACAACGCTGCCACTGTCCTTCCCAGAAAGGCTGGAAAGTGGACAAGGGCCAGCTGGACCCAGCTTCCACAGAGAAGACCAAAGGGTTGCAAATGGGCCAGGAGGAAGGCTGGAAGATGGGCTGTTGAGAATGTGACTGGCTGTGTGCTCTCACAGTGCCCTTCAAAGTGCTGGACTTATTCCAGCTCCAAGGTTGCCAAACACCCTAAGGAGCAAGCAACACACTTCTAACTCTCAGTAGGAAGTCCTGGCTCAGAGGGTCCACAAAAAAGAAAAAGGGCTCAGAATAAATAATTTCCTTGTATGTGTCAAGCACTTTATACCTTGACCCCATTTGGTCCCCACAACACCTCTGTCAAGTTCCAATCTTTACTCCATTATACACTGTCTAGGGCATTGTAAACTTTTAACAGATGTTAGCTATTACTATTTTTGTCATTGTTATTTTTATTACAAATGAAGAAAATGAGGCTCAGGGCGGTGAAGTAACTTGCCCATTGTCATATAGTCATTAGTGACAAAAACCCAATTGTCTGCCTCCAAAGCATATGCACTAGGCACCAAGGCCTCCAACCAGTGTGGCTTATTAACCACCTTCCCTGCACCAGGGGCCATACTAGGCGCAATAGCAGAGACACAGGAAATATCCACTTCCCAAAAATTCTAGGGAAGTGTTTTCCAAACTATGAGTCTAGGCCTTCAGTGGTTCATGAAACCACTTTTGAGATCATCACAAATGCTTTTTTAATGATACAGAATAAAATTTAAATAAAGAACACATCTTACATAATTCAACTAAGTAATGATACTGTTGTAATCACATATAAAAACATATGAGGGTATTCTAGATTGTGATGCACAAAGTATGTCTTACAAAGATCACTGTCACAAATATTTGAAGGCCATCAGTCTAGTGAGCATTCAAGCGGCAGATACAGAGAATAGTGTGATACAATTTCCTGCTCGCTAGCTCTTCTCATTAGTCTCTTTCGGACTGTGTGGTGCCCTCTGTGGTATTTCCAAAGGAAGGGAGGGACCATAATGGCCCATACCAAGATAAGCGAGTCATTGGCTAGGACTTTGTAGATCACACTTCTGAAATCCACTGTGAACATCTCAATATATGAAATCCGATAGCATGAAATGAATTGAATTTTGAATCAAGCTGGGATAAATCTAATTATTTTCATTCAACCTTTAACTAACATGATTTGAACCCCTCTGGGTGCCAGTTGCTGTATTAGGCACTGAAACAGGGGGAGGGTTCCAAAAACAGATACACTATTGTCTGTCCCTTGTAGAGTACACAGCTCCTTCCACTACTATGAATTGAACACCTTCTATGTACCAGGACCTAAGCCAAGAGCTAGGAAGATCAGAGCTAGGCCAAGCTATGTTGGAGCCTAAGGCCAAATGAATTTTAATATAAGTTTTTAATAGTTAATTTTTTCTAGAACATTAGAATGGTTGAAAAATCAAAACACAGGAGTATTAAAACTCACAAAATTATTTTAAAAGTATTTTACATATATCCCAAGCTGAATTTATTATAATTTTACTTTCCTTATTTTATTTTTTTCTTCCCTCATTTTATTGGAAGCAAACTCATCAATAACATTTCAAAATCAGTCTTTCTTATCTCATTTTTTTTTAAGTTTGTTTATTTTGAGGGAAAGAGCTTGAGCTTGAGCGGGGGTAAGGGGTAGTTGGAGGGGGAGAGAAAGAAACCCAAGCAGGCTCCATGTCATGAGGGCGGAGCCCAATGCTGGGCTCAAACTCAGGAACCATAAGATCATGACCTGAGCGGAAATCAAGAGTCAGATGCTTAACCAACTGAGCCACCCAGGCGCCTCATTTATCTCATTTTCATTTGGAGGAATTTCCATGTTTGACAATTTCCCTTAACCAAATGATGAACTTAAATAATTTTTAATTAACTTCAAGTTACTGGTTGTCTTTATTTTCAATTTTGATATTATGTTCACCATGGGACGTTTGCATGAATTTTGATTTATTTTAAGTAACACATTAAAATATTATTTATCTTGGTTTTTATATTGATTTTTTTCCCTCCTTCTACCAAATTTTGCACTCAGGCAAGCGCCTCACTGGGCTTATCCTGAATCTTAACACTAAGGGATACATAAATGAAACAGTTTGGAACCCTTCTTTTTCAGCTTTTATAATCCAAAGGGAAACTCAAACAAGCAGATACATACTAACACTTCTTGAGCATTTATTAACTGTTGTTCTAATTACTTTACATGTATTAATTCATCTAGTCCTTCCAACAATCCTATAGATAGATACTACTTATTATATTATAATAAGTATTATATTATACTTATTATGGGCATCTGGGTGGCCCAATCAGTTAAACATCCAACTCTTGATTTTGGCTCAGGTCATGATTTCAAAGTTTCATGAGTTCAAGCCCCACCCACTTGGGGCTCTGTGCTGACAGCACTGGAGCCTGCTTGGGATTCTCTCTAACTCTTTCTCTGTTCCTCCCCAACTTGCGCTCTCTCTGTCTCTCTCAAAAGTCAATAAATAAACTTAAATGAATAAATAAAATTTTAAAAGGAAATTTAGGCACAGAGTAGTTAAGAAACTATCCCAAGGTCACACAGGTCTAAGATATAAAGCCTAGTTTTGAACCCCGTCGGCCTGGCCCAAAGCCTAAGCTGTTAACCACTGAGTACTCTCTAGGTTAAGGCAGGTGATTGTGGCTTTCGCTTTAAAGAATTGCTGCTCAGCTGGAGGAACAAAAGTAAACATGATGATCTTTAAACTCAACTGTTAAAAAAATAGAATAAAATGATTAATTATTCTTTGAAAGCAGTGGGTGATCTACCCCCAGATAATTTTCTTTCCTTCTCTCAAAAGAATGATCTTCTTTCCCTGAGCCATATGCTTCTCATTCCCAAGGTGGCTAATAGCAACCCTCTACAGATGTGTAAATTAATCATACAGTTTCCTTAGGGTGGCAATGTGGTATCAAGTTGGCCCTTCTTCCACCGTAAGTAGCCACACTGAATGAAACCCATAACATAGTATCCATGTTCCTCGCATATTTCATCTTATCAGTTCCTTCAACAAATATTTATTAAGCACCTACTTTGGTCATTTTCAGAATTCGTAGTCTTATTTTTAAAGAAAATATAAAATGTCTTTAAAGTATCCATCCAGAAGTCTATTTTGCTCTGAATTTCTCTGAAGGAATCCCTAAGGAGGAAGTAGTAGTAATGCATGAAGCAATATCCTCAAATATAAAACTATATATAACTCACATCTGTATTATAGTTTATAGGTTACAAAGTGCTTCCATGTGCATTATTTCATTTGCTATTCATCCTCTAGAATGTCTCGAGAGATAAGTAAAATTAAAATAACACTAATCTAAAATACTCTAATTAAAGAAACCTAAAATGGTAAGTAAGCATTAGCAAGAGACAAACTCTAATTGTTACCCCACTGAGGAAGAGGGTTTAAAAAAATAGGTCAGTCAGATATAATACTTTCCCTGATTAAGAAAGGAAGACAAAATGCTTAAGCCCTGCCAATAACCACTTGGGTGATGTCAAGTTAAGTCATTAGATTCTGTATTTCAGTTTCCTTACCAGTAAAGTAAGTGTTCAATCACATGACAGTTCATCTCAGAGAGTGATTGTGGGGGGTGATGACGCATCCCTCAAGTACAGAGATCATTCGTCTTTACATCTATGCAGTTCCCAGGCTTGGCACAGTTCCTGGTATGTGGAGGGCACCCAAGACGTATGCTGATGGATGGTTGCATGGATGGATGGATGGACGGACAAATAAGTGACTAATTGAACTGGCATCCTCTGCCATTGGGGCCCTTTCAATGAATTTATACAAACCTCCCATCACATGAAGCTAGTTGTGGCTACTAGCCCCTTAATGGTATTTGCCCGGGCCTTTGCACTTGCTACAGCTACTGCCTGTTATGCTCATCTCCCAGTTCTTTACCTTCCTTGTTTCTACTTGTCATTTGGATCCCAGTTCAAGTGTATTCTCAGAAGGATCTTTCCTGATCACCCATTAATATTGCCTGCTCAGTCCTGTTTTATCAGTCACCCAGCTCTTAGTTCTCTGAGTATTCTTCCAGATCTTTGTTGATTTACATGTATGTTATCTATTTTTCCCCTTGAATGTAAGCTCCATTAAGGTAGTTAATTAGTGTCTCTTATTCACTTTTGAACTCTCAGTTCGAATATGCTGCTGGTACATAGTAGCACATAATCAATGCTTGTCGGATGAGCAAATGAATTAGCCTAGACCACCCTTCCAAGTACCAGTCTAACCTAATTGTCCTCGTTTTTATCTTCTGGCTATTGAATCATCTGCCTTTATTCTCTTGTTCCCAACATTTTCTTCATGTCTGTCTCTGCATTTTAGAAATGTCTTTGGTCTTTCTTATCGATCTTAACCAATGTGAATCCACCATTCGCTAATTCCCAGAACTCTACAAATGAGAGAATTTTCTCCTCTTTACCTGTCCCATTGAACTCTCACTAGTCAGGCTTATTACATTTTCTGTTAAGAGAGGAACTAGAAATGAATGGAAGGATGGATGGATGGAAGAATGGATGGATGGGACAGACAGATAGATAAATGAATAATCAATTTGAAAACGCTTTCAAGGTTTTATGGGTTTTATGGGTCATTTTTACCGGTTGAATATTTGTTAGGAAGTTCTTTTGTTTTCTCTATGAAGATTTCCCCTATGAAAAGAAAACTGCCATTATCCTAGGACCCCAACACTACTCTGTTTTTACAAAGACTATATACTATTATCTCTTCAATCACTAGTTCAATAATCTGTGGTACTTGTACAACCTGAATTTCCCACCTTGAATTAAGAAAAGATTGATTAAGACAAAAGATTCAAAGCTGGATCTGAACATCAAAACATCAGCGTTATTACTGAAAAACCTGGATTGGAGGATGTGACATAGATATATCATGGCAATGGGCTGTGTTCCAATCGTCTACTGCTGCATAACAACCACCGGCAAGTGGATGATTTAAAAGAACAACATTTACTCTACTCATGAACCTCCAGTTTGGGTTGGGCTCAGTGGGGGCAACTTGTCTCTGTTCCAGGTGGCATCAGCTGAGGTGGCTCTACTAGGGTGAGAGGATCCATTTTCATGATGTTCGCTCGCACAACAGGAAGGTTGGTCCTGCAATGTTGTTTTTTTTTTTGTACAAATAGAGAGTGTTCTTTATTTTTTTAAATAATTTATTGTCAAATTGGTTTCCATACAACACCCAGTGCTCATCCCAACAAGTGCCCTCCTCTGTGCCCGTCACCCACTCTCCCCCCTCACACACCCCCCCCTCTCCCTATAGTTTGTTCTTAGTCTTTGAGAGTCTCTTATGTTATGTCTTCCTCCATCTCTGTGGCTTTCTTTTCCTTCCCCTCTTGCCCTCCCCCCTGGTTTGCTATTAGGTCTCACAAAGCCCACCTATGCGTGGAAACATATGGTATCTATCTTTCTCTGCCTGACTT
Organism: Paguma larvata; assembly: GCA_030068075.1. Lineage (NCBI taxonomy): Eukaryota > Metazoa > Chordata > Mammalia > Carnivora > Viverridae > Paguma > Paguma larvata. The sequence continues at coordinate 66,743,533 of CM057838.1, forward strand.
ATTTCACTCAGCATAATACCTTCCAGTTCCATCCATGTTGCCACACATGGCCAGATTTCATTCTTTCTCATTGCTGCATAGTATTCCATTGTATATATGTACCACATTTTCTTTATCCATTTGTCAGTTGATGGACACTTAGTCTCTTTCCATGATTTGGCTATTGTCGAAAGTGCTGCTATTAACATCGGGGTACATGTGCCCCTATGCATCAGCACTCCTGTATCTCTTGGGTAGATTCCTAACAGTGCTATTGCTGGGTCATAGGGTAATTCTATTTTCATTTTTTTGATGAACTTCCACACAGTTCTCCAGAGTGGCTGCACCAGTTTGTATTCCCACCAACAGTGCAAGAGGGTGCCTGTTTCTCCACACCCTCGCCAGCATCTAATAGTTTCCTGATTTGTTCATTTTAGCCACTCTGACTGGTGTGAGGTGGTATCTCAGTGTGGTTTTGATTTGTATTTCCCTGATGGTGAGTGACATTGAGCATTGTTTCACGGGTGCCATTTGGATGTCTTCTCTGGAGAAGTGCCTATTCATATCTTCTGCCCATTTCTTCACTGGATTATTCGTTTTTTGGGTGTGGAGTTTGGTAAGTTCTTTATAGATTTTAGATACTAGACCTTTATCCGATATGTCATTTGCGATTATCTTTTCCCATTCCGTTGGTTGCCTATCAGTTTTGTTGGTTGTTTCTTTTGCCGTGCAGAAGCTTTTTATTTTGATGAGGTCCCAGTAGTTCATTTTTGCTTTTAATTCCTTTGCCTTTGAAGATGTGTTGAGTAAGAAATTGGTGTGTCTTAGGTCAAAGAGGCTTTTTCCTGCTTTTTCCTCTAGGATTTTGATGGTTTCCTGTCTCACATTCAGATCCTTCATCCATTTAGAGTTTATTTTTGTGAGTGGTGGAAGGAAGCGGTCTAGTTTCATTCTTTTGCATGTTGCCATCCAGTTCTCCCAACACCGTTTATTAAAAAGGCTGTCTTTTTTCCATTGGATACTCTTTCCTGCTTTGTCAAAGATTAGTTGGCCATACTCTTGCAGGTCCATTTCTGAGTTTTCTATTCTATTCCATTAGTCTATGTGTCTGTTTTTGTGCCAGTACCAATACTGTCTTGATGACTACCGCTTTGTAGTAGAGGTTAAAGTCTGGGATTGTGATGCCTCCTGCCCTGGTTTTATTCTTCAGTATTACTTTGGCTATTTGGGGTCTTTTGTTGTTCCATACAAATTTTAGGGTTGTTTGCTCTAGCTTTGAGAAGAATGCTGGTGCAATTTTGATTGGGATTGCATTGAATGTGTAGGTTGCTTTGGGTAGTATTGCCATTTTGACAATATTTATTCTTCCAATCCATGAGCATGGGATGTTTTTCCATTGCCTTGTGTCTTCCTCAATTTCCTTCATAAGTTTTTTATTGTTTTCAGCCTAAAGGTCTTTTACATCTTTGGTTAGGTTTATTCCTAAGTATTTTATGGTTTTTGGTGCAATTGTGAAAGGGATTAGCTTCTTTATTTCTCTTTCTGCTGCTTCATTGTTGGTGTATAGAAATGCTACCGATTTCTGTACATTGATTTTGTACCCTGCAACTTTGCCGAATTCATGGATCAGTTCTAATAGGCTTTTGGTGGATTCTATCAGGTTTTCCATGTAAAGTATTATGTCATCTGCAAAAAGTGAAAGTTTGACTTCCTCCTTGCCAATCGTGATGCCTTTTATTTTGTTTTGTTGTCTGATTGCTGATGCTAGGACTTCCAACACTATGTTAAATAGTAGTGGCGAGAGTGGGGTTGGTCCTGCAAATTGACTAAGAGCTCAGCTGAGGCTATCAGCTAGGAGTCCTGGGTCCTCTCCCTATGGGCTGCTTGAACTTCCTTACAACCTAGGGATGGGTTCCAAGAGACAGTATTCCAAGAGAATAAGAAAAAATTGCAAGAAGTTATGGTCAATCCACCACAGATCCCTGCCCCTGTACAACTTGTGAGATAGAGGGACTGACCAGAGAGGAAGGAGGTGATGACTCCTATAACCCAATTAGAGCCAAGGAAATACAAGGAAACCTTTGCTAGGGTTTCTAAGACAGAGAAGAACACTCTCTCCAGTGGGACTTGCTAATGTAAGGATGTGAGGCTTACAGCAGCTTCAGACATTTTATCAGCCTTAGAATAAATACCCAAGAAATAAAGCCTGCGCACAGTGGAATCACAGACAAAGATGATCCTAGTGGTATTATTCAACTGACTCAAACTGTACCTGAAGCTGATTCCACCCTTGGACTTGGACTTTGCATGTCCCAGTAAATTCCCTGTTATTTACAAGACACTGAGTTGGACCTTAATTCACTTGCCACCTCGTATATCCAAGGATGTCTTCTTATACTTTTTATGTCATTAAAAGGGTGTCTCATAATGAACACCACAGATGATAATGATACATAAATACTGTCTTGGAAATTCTCTTTCCTATCTGGCCCCCCTCCTTTCCAGGTTCTCCAGTAACACCTGATTCAGATTTGGGCAACTCTTCCCCCATTTTCTCCAGTTGTCTCCCTTTTAGTGAGTTTATCCCAGTGACTCCTACATCCAGTTCATTTCTCATCCCCCTCTGTCAGTACCTTCCCTAACCAACACTCGCATCTTTTCTGACCATGTCACTCTGGTTCTTCCATCCTTCCATTAATTCCCTATTTCCCACTCTGCTATGTATAAAGTTCCTACTCTTGCCTTCTAAGCCTTCCATTCTACCTTCCCAGCTTTAATTCCCACGTACCTTATAATTCATCCAGACTCTGTGACTCATTCTCGGGGGGAAAAATTCTCCTCTTTTTCCTCATTTCTTGACTTTTCTCTTGCCATTGCTTCTACAGTAGATTAAAGATTGCCGCCAATTCTTTGATATTTCTTCTACTAAGAGAGAAAGTCTGCCTTGAACATGAGCTGGCCTTGGTGACTTGATTGACCAATAAAATGCAGCAGAAGTACCCTTCTGGGAAAGAAATGTTTGGTATTTCCAAGGCAAGGTAATAAGGAGGCTTGCAGCTTGTGCCTAGGCTTCTCAGATGTATGCTCTTTAGGGTGCTTTTTCTTAGAATGCTGTCTCTCGAATCCCAGCCACCGTTCAGTCAGAAAGCCTGAGCCAGCCTTGCAGAGAAGATTCAGGTAGAAATAAATGCCCAACCAGCCTCCAGCTGTTCCAGTCATCCCTGCCAAGATAGCAGATGTATGAGGGAAGCCATATTGGACCTGCTGGACCAGCCCATTCACAGGCTGATACCACTGAGTGACCTCAGACGCTGCCCCCTGGAGCGGAAGTGCATAGCTGAGCTCTCTTAAATTCCAGGTGCCCCAAATGAAGATGTCATCAATGGCTACTTTTTAAGCCAGTGAGCTTTGGAGGTAATTTGAACATAGCAATAAGGCCAGAGTAAGGCCAAGTTCAGAGAAGTAAATCTCTCCTGAGAATTTAAAAAGTCTATGGACAAGAAGTTTTCATTGAAAGTAAGTGGTGCTAGACAGGTTTAACAAATATTTCAAGTGTGTAATCTCCTTATGTATCAGCTGATTTATGAATGTATAGAGCTGGCAATAGAACAGTACTGGAATAGAACATTATTGGAAAGGCGGTAAAATGAGGAAACAAGGTTATTGTGTTAGAAGTCCAGGAATGACTGAATTGATCATGCCCTGAACAGAGAAACCAGCTGCCTCCAAATAACCCCACACCTAACAGACTGTTTCACAAAATGTAAAAGAGAATCACTATTGTTTATTTCTCATGATAAACATTTTTAAATTACTTTTTATAATAAAGATGATTTTTCTCTCTCAGATGACCCTAAAAAAGAAAGAAAAGATTATTATCTGTTATTCTCAGTTCCTATCTTTATCCAAACATTGCCGGCTGCTTATAATTTGCAATTGATTTCAGAGTTTTACACCTTAAAATCGAGGCTAAATTTTGTCATATTTGAAAGGGGACTGATGTTGCATTACTTATTGCCTTTATCATTATAAACAATCAACTAAAAGAAGAAAGAGGAGGAGGAGGAAGAGGAAAGTCATTCAAGGTGGAAATACTTGCCTACAAATAATATTGTGTAATTCTCTGTAGTTTTTCAAATCCTTCTTTAGAAAAATAAACCTTCAACCACTAGCTTTTTCATTCCCCACCATTTTCAGTGCAATACTACAGAAGTAAGAGGCACAAAAGCAATTTTTAGCATAAAAATTGAGTACTAAACAAAAAACTCTAAACATGCTTTGAATACTATTGCAGAAATAAGATACACAGAATCTAAAATATACACATGCACATATATGTATATATACACACACATACATATCCATGTCAATATGTATCATTGTTGAAATCTTTTCTTCAGTTGATCTCAATAAATCTCAAAGACTGTGTTCATTCATTCATTCATTCTTATAAACATTCATTTAACAAATGTGGATTGTCTCTCACATGCCACTCCCTATGCTGGATGCTGAGAATATCATGACAAACAAGACAGACACTGACCCAATTCTAGATCCTAAAATCTGATGGGTGGACAGAAATTAAACAAATAATTGGGCAAACTTTGGTCAAAATTTTTGTCATTATTTGGGTGTGATTTATCAAAAAATCTTAACCAATAGCACAGGATGTTATAAGGAGAGCATGAGAACTAGATGATCAAAGAAGGCTTCCTTGGGCAGAACTACAGATTTCTCTTTGAAACATGTAGTTTGGCTTCATAACAGCCAGCAATTTCAATTCATTTCTTCCTTTTTCCTTTCATTTTAACTAGGGAGGCTACAAATGCTAGACCTTCAGCCCAGGCCTCCATGCAAATAGGGATAGCCATATGACTCAATTCTAGCCAAAAAGACATTAAGGGACCTTTGCTAAAGTCCTATGGGAAATATTCTCTACTTTGTTAAGTTAGATAGGCACCAGAGGGGAGGTCTCACTCTACTCTGGCTTCCCCTTATTTGCTGACTTTGAATTCCCTTGCCACAGGAGACTGCCATTTTGCAGCCATGAACAAAAAGGAAGGAGGATTACATCAGTGGTGGCCTAGAGCCCTGATATTCTTGAACCATTGAGCCAGCAATAGACATCTTGCCATGTGCAATAATTATATCTTAATTATTCTAGATTGGCGATTGTGTTACTTGGAGCTGAAATCGTTACTAGCTTCCAGCTTCTCAGAAAAAAGTGATCTTAAACTGATCCTCCTGAATTACTAAAATATCTACCCTGTGCTTTAAGCAAACCCAGCATCTTATTTATATCTCTCCTACAGCATGTATTTTTCCATATTCTATATTGCCATTTATATATAGTTCTAAGTTCCTCTCACAAGCTATTATCCTCCAGGGAAGTAACTATGGCATAGTATTCTTGGTATCTCCCAGGGCCTCATAGAGAGCCAGGCTGTACTCAGGCTGTTATAACTAAGTCAATAACTGCTCGGTAAATAACTGAATTAAACAAAGGTAATAGTGATGGCACCACCATTAGTGGTGGTGGTAGATACGGTGCTGGCGCACCTACCATGATCGTTTTTGGTGGTGGTATTGCTGATGGTTGGGGGGCAATGTTGTTAGTGGGGGTCAGCGTACGGGTTTGGTAATGATGGCCATAGCAGTGCTAGCAATTCTGGAAATACAGGTGGTAGTACTGCTGAGCCTGGATCAGAGGAAGGAGTGCTATATTATCCAGGAGTGATATCATTTTGATAATGAGGGAAAGCTTGATAACCCTGATTTTCAGTCAGGAAACAGTGCAGATTGGGCGAATTAGACAGCAGAGGCTATTCGAAGGAATTTTGTCAACCACAGAAAAGATGGCGTCTGGAGCGTCCTTCCAGCCGATTCCCCAAATGCCTCTTTGCCCCAGGTCTTAACGTTTTTTAAGGAATTGAGCAACCAATATAAAAGAGAGATAAACAGTCACACCCAAAGTGACTTCCAGCTCCTCAATGTCTCATGCAAAGAAAGGAAATTCAAGGAAGACGGCTCCTTCCAAAGAAAACACCTGGACACCCAGGCAGCCTGCTCCTCGGTCCCCGGTAGCCAGCAAGCTGACTCACTGCCATTTGTGCAGCTCCCTGGAGCCAAGGAATTGTAATAAGGACATTCCGGGCAATCAGATTACTGGGGCTGGAGGGGGTGGGGACGTGGAGGTTGCCCACATAGGTCACTTTCTAGAAAGCAGGTTCTGAGAATGTCTTTCTGTGCTCCGAGAACGAGATCTCGCTCTTCCAACAGGATATGTTCCGCCCTAGCAGACCTAGGCTGAGGGGGTTAAAACGCTTGGGTTTAGTTGGAAGCTTATTGTACTTAAGTTCACAAAATTTAGGAACTCACCAAGCTCATTGACTCTGCACTGTATTTAGACCACCTCCCTCCCGCCTTTGTTCTGAAAATAACTATTCCCAAATCCAGACTGCCTATCGAACAACAAACCAATGATTCAGTTAATAATTATAAACCCGAACAATTCGGCACACACCCACATACAAAGGAACTAGATATCACCTGCCCAAAATATTTGACAATCATACAAAACAGCAAATGGGACTATCTGAACACAACGGTCATGTCGGGAGCGTTGGAGAAGAGGCAGGAGAGGGAGGATTTTTTTTTTTTTTTTTTTGAATGAATGAAACCTCCCCTAAGCGCTCCAGTTGATTCTTTCCCACACAACCTCAAGCCTACACCTCACCGAAGTATTAGATCCGTTCACTTCCTTGTGCTTTGCTCCAAGAATTAGTGAGTCATGTTTCAAGCACAAATTCTTAACATAGGTGCTACCGGGGAACAAAGGAAAACAAAACGCCTCATTCTTTTATTCATCCTTTGAAAGGAAACTCATGGCGGAAACGTTTGTATAACATTCCATTTATATAACAGGAGAGCTATCAGCTGAAGGAAAGAGCGTGCAGCTGAGGAAGGGGAACATGTGTGTTTTCTTTTCACACGGCTGCACCCCTCCCAGCCTAATCAGCTCCCAATGCCCTCTCACAGATCCCAGGCCAACGAGGAAAGGCGAGGGCCCATCATGGGAGGCAGTGAGGTGGAGGGGAAAACAGCGAGAGAGCCAGAGAGCCGGAGTCGCTCGGCAGGGAGTAGGAAATGGCTCCGTGGAGAAATTACAAGCATGGATTCCGGAGTCAGGCAGCCCGGGGTCCAATCCTGCCCCTTATTGTGTGGAGCCCCTTACGTGGCTCCTGACTGGCAAGGCTATGGGGCCCTGGGCAGGCTGCTGAACACCTCTGTGCCCAGAGAACTGTCATTGGCAAAAGGGGTTTAAAACCCACTCCCTGCATAATGTATGTGAACCTGTGCCTGATACAGAAATTAAGTTCAGGAAAGCCCCCGAAGATCAATTCTGGCTTCTTCTCTTGAACCGGTCATCGTACGTCTCGCTTCAATTTCCTCACCTTGCTCCGGATCTCATATATTCAACTTGGTTGGGCAAAATACAGGAATGTTCTGAAATGGGAAGTCACTGGGCCCCAGGCTTCAAACATGAACCCTCAAGTGCTTCGTGACCAAACAAGGGAAAGGAGTAAGAATAAAGACTCTTTGAGCTTCTTACGGCCCATGTATCTTGGAAATGTTGGAAAATACCTTTATTTTATTTCCCGTCTTGGAGTGACTTTATTAATGCCCAATTTTTCTTGAACCTTTTCATCGTGGATGACATATTAGACAGGGCTCTGGGTGCACACAGGCAGAGTTTTTGTTGCTGTTTGTTTTGTTTCGTTTTTAAGTTTGTTTATTTATTTTGAGAGAGAGAGAGAGAAACACACGTGCATGCTCGTAGCGCTGGAGGGGTGGAGACAGAATCCCAAGCAGGCTCCTTGCTGCCAGCGCAGAGCCCAGTGCAAGGTTTGAACCACGAAATCTTGAGACTTGACCTGAGCCGAGATCAGGAGTCTGAGGCTCAACGACCAAGCCACCCAGGCTCCTCCAGGCAGGATTTTAATTACAGATTTTCTACCATGTGCCCTGGAGCAAGTGAAGGAACTCCCTTTTTCCCTTCAGCAGGCTTGCCACAGTTCATCTCAATTCTTGGTCTTTTCAAAGAACCAGTGTCCCTTCTCTTGATCTGCTCTACTGTATTGTTTCCTACATCGTGAATTTCACATATTGTATGTGTCAGTTCACGGGTTCTCGCTCGTGATTTAGTTAATGATTCTTTTTCTAGATTCTTCATTGGAATCATTCATTTATTTTCAATAATAAAATCGTTATAGCAGTTTTGGTTATACATGTCTCTCCTATGATAGGTTTACGTCTAATAGGTTTTAATAACAAGAAATCATCTTCTCATGATTCCTAGATAATATTTCACTCCTATTTTTATTTCTTCTTTGCTCCCATGCTTATACTGGAGAAGATTCTATACTTTCCTAGTGGTTAAACTTAAACCAACCAACCAACCAACAATTTGCTTTCTTATTCTCTTTGTGAGGCATACAAACTTTTGGTCCTGGATTCCTAGGTTTACTTTAAAAACCTCTATTTAGGGGAATGTAAAAACCTCCATTTTAAAAACCTCTATTTGGGGGAATTTTTAAAGTATTTTTTTTTACTGTCACCCAACTACAAGTTACATTTTTACAATTGATATTTGGATATAAGAGAAGAGAATGATTAATATCTTCTATTTGTAGGTTCCTTTCGTATGTTAAATCAAACCCGTGTGGATCATTCAAATTGTCTCTATGTTTCCAGAATTTTTGTCAGATTTTTCTGTCACACTCTGAAACAGGCAGCTTGCCTGCTTATATTTCTAGGAGGTTTTTCTGTTTAAGGCAAAAAGGTTTGTGTTGGGGCGCCTGGGTGGCTCAGTCGGTTGAGCGTCCGACTTCGGCCCAGGTCATGATCTCGCGGTTTGTGAGTTCAAGCCCCACGTCGGGCTCTGTGCTGACAGCTCAGAGCCGGGAGCCTGCTTCACATTCTGTGTCTCCCTCTCTTTCTGCCCCTCCCCCACTCATACTCTGTCTCTATCTCAAAAATAAATAAACATTAAAAAAAATTTAAAAAAAAGGTTTGTGGCATCTTTGATTTCTCATCTCACTATTTCATAAGGCGGCTCTGCCTGAAAGCTTTGGACTTTGAATTCGCCTTTTCCTGAGTAACCCTCTCTCTGAGCCTCAATTTACTCATCCATAAAATGGGACCAATGATGCCCACACTGCAGAGTTGTGGTGAAAATAATACAAGGAGAGTTTGAAAAAGTACCCAGGATAGCAGCCGCCATGCAGTACACATCGACCCATTTCAGCTCTCTTCCTTCCTGCCCTGTAAGCTCTCCAGGAAGAATAAAATCTTGGAAATGGAGAAAGGTCACTGGATTTCTATTGGGGAGCCCTTAGAGATCAGATCCTTGGGATTCTTCTTTCCTAGGAACTACTGGGCTGTGGGTTTGAAAGAAGAATATAATATCACTCTACACAGAAGCTTGGAAAGCTGGTGTTCGGAGCCAGACCAGAAGGTTTTCTGTGAAATAATAGAGCCATTGTTCTCCACGGTTTTGTTCTATTAGGGCAAGGATGCACTGGTGTATCTGGGGTAGCTATGGACCCTGGGATTTCCCCTTTATCACAGAAGAGATGACGTAGGTGTGAAATTCCAGGCCTCTTGCCAATCTTTTGCAACCCATGCTTCCTTTCTTCTCTCCACTGGTTTCTTCAGAATCCACCTCTCCAGCCCACCTGGCTTCGGGCTGCTTTCCCAAGGTTCCCTCTTTAAACTTCCCAGCAGCTCTGGCTGCACCCAGGGAGGCAGACTCACTGTTCTGGAAAATGAACTAAAACCTCACACAATGCTTATCAATATCTGAGAAATTCTTTGGAGTGACTTACCCAACAAATGAACCTCTACGTTTTAAATTGTACGCACTCAGCTGCTTGCTCTCTCTCCTTTCCTTCTCCCATAAGTGTTTGACAAAATGTTTTCTTTTCCCTGTGACTTTAAATACCTTTACAAAGTGACGTCTTTTTAAGAAAGAAAACGTCGCTTGGTCCAATAGGCACGACGTTTTTTTAAACAGCTCGGGTGGCACCTGTGTGTATCACCACCCTGTGTTTTCAAAAAAAAAGCCCGAGAGAAGATGATCACTGCCTACTTCTCTGAAGACAAAACTGAGGCTCAGAAAATTAACCCACTGGAGGTCTCACCTGGCAGATCTAGGAGTCTAACCCCCTTCTGTTAGGCTCCAAATCAAATTTTTCCGTTGGACTTTGCCACCACCCCCCTCCCACCGCATGAAGCTTCCCTGAGCTTTAAGGGAGCCCATAGTGAACGAGGAGTGTTTTGCCTGAGTTTCCTCTAGTTGGAGTTGGTCAGGGAGCCACTTCTCCAGCAATATCAGAGTGAGGGGAGGATCCCCTAAGTCGTCTAACCCCTTTAAGAAAGCTACTGATGGTCTTGTGAAAATCAGCGAAGAGAAGCATCCCTAGAATGGAATCAGGAGGTTGGACAGTGGGGTGCGCTCACGCCCTACCACTGGCAGCCACTGGCAAACCCGACAGGAAGACATGGACCTTGTGTGTGGAAACTACTGGGCTATCCCAGCAGGAGAAGAGCGCCTTACCTCCTCACCTGGCAACAGCCCAGCCAGCGAGAGACCATCACAACTCAGCCGAAGAGAAACCACGACGCTTCCAACTGCCAGGTTACTCCAGTGGACTATTTGCTTACAATAGCCTCCTTCAATCCCTTCCCTCTCCTCTATGAAAGAGCATTTCTCTCATTTGTTCGGGGGACTCGAGTACGGTTCTGCCTTAGCTTTTTTCTCCTGGACTGCAATTCTCTGCTATTCCCAAATAAACCCATCTTTTGCTGGTAAAACAGCTCACGGTTTTATTTTTAAGGTTAATAGTCTCAAATGCTCAGCTGGCACAAATGCACATTTTGTGCTGTTTGGTTTGGTATAAGGATTGATAGTCCTCAGAGGCAGGGTGCTATGTTTCCAATTCCTATTTTGTAGCAGAACGGTGGGAACTTACGTAGTAAGTAGTCTCCAAAGATAGCACTATCTATTCCTTGCCTTCCTATATGCACATGGCACGCACTCATCAAAATGTGTCATCGATGTCCTATCCCCTTAAACCTGGGCGGCATATAGTAGAAACAGTGTTGTACCAGTTCCGGGCCTGGTCTTTGAGAAGATTGGCAGTTTCTGCTTTCCTTCTTGAAGCCAGCGGCTAGATAAAAAGTTAGATTGTCCTGAGACTACCATGGCTTGAGAAAACCCGAAGTAGTCACATGGAGGCGCTACATGGAAGAGAACAGGTTCTGTACACGTGGACGAAGCCCTCACAGAGCGTTCAGCCCAGCCCGGACGCCAGCTGAACACAGCCAAAGCAATGACCCAGCTGACGGGATGTGGGGCAGAAGAACCACCCAGGCCAGCTACAGAACCATGAGAAATATTCAATCACTTTTGTTTAATTTATTCAGTTTGGGGGTGTTTTATTACACAGCAATGGATAATCGAATGGATGTTGAAGTCAAGAAAAGACAAGAGAAAACTCCCAGTATCCCCTAATAATTCGCCCATCACCAGGACTTTGCAACTGTGCGTCAGAATCACCAGGAAAGTCTTCTTTACTAGAGATACTCAGGTCTAGGGTAGATCTTCAGAATGTAAAACTCGGGCTTATACATTTAAATGTTTTTTTCCATTCCCCCCAATACGTGTAATGAGCAGTCATCGTCACAGCAACCCACAAAAATCAAAGGCTCTTTTCGTTTCAGAAAGCTCTTCTTTTGAAATGCAAATTCCTTCCAGGAGTGATAAATCAAGTAGAGGGTCATGGGATTGTATTCCTAATCAGATTGTTTTCCCAACTCCTGGGTAGGATTGGCTGATGTAGAGTATAATCCAGCTAAATAGGATCATGCACACACCTGAGCAGGGAGCTGTTGATCGAGGTCTCCCAAACTGTCATTTGAACAATGTAGGGTCAGCTTGAGTCCAGTGGGGGCCCAGAAGCCAGGAGTTGGGTACAGAGAAGACAGCGGAAAATTGATGATACTGAGTGCCTCTACCCCGATGGAATGTCCCTAAAAATCACCTCAGGGGTTACCTTTGGAGCTCCTTATTTAGGACGAGAAATGATTATGAAGGCTACTACAAGGGACTGTGGCCAAGATCCATCCAGATGTAACACCTGTGTTCACACCTGATCTCCCGAGAGGCCAGAATATGGAGTTGCCCCGGTCCCTTTGTCCTAATTATATAAATAAAATGTTCTAAAGATCAGTCCCACAGGACTGACTGGTTCGTTACCGAAAACAGAGCTGAAGGGAGAAGGCGGTGTGGTGAAGGTGGTAAGTAGTAGGGGGATCCCCTGTGTCTTTCTCTTTTCTTTCTTTGTTACCTCATGTTTCCCCCAGACCACCTCAGCATCTCCCCACAAAGTGTCCCAGGCTGGCCACCTCTCCCTGAGGGATTGTGAATCAGCTTCTCTGAATGCTTTTCATTTTCAGTCTTCCTTCATCCCACTCATTCTGTACCAAGACACACCTGGGGGTTTCGTGTCCCCAAAAGAAAGGAAGTGAAAGGCCATGCATTTCCTATAAAGCTCAGCTTTCCTTTCTTGCTACAAAGAGAAAAATAAATCAATAATTCCTGAAACTTCTTTACTTTTTGTGTTGCTGAGTCAGTAAAGAGAGAATCCACAAGTGTTCAGCACCTACTGCATATTAATTGCACTACCTACATCATCATACTGAATCCTCATGTCCTATAATTCTTCCTTCTGGAGACAGATATTATTACTCCATTTTACAGATTAAGACACTGAGGCAGAGTTTTGAAATCACTTAGGAAATAATGGAGATAGTATCAAAACCCAGGTTCGGCTGACCTAAATCCTATTTTTCTAGCTTATAAAGTACTCCTATTAAAAAAAAAAAAGTGTTTTTTTTTTAATCCATTATTTCAGGGTGTGGGGGGCAAATTTTTCATCAGGTCATTTTTGATATCAGACATCCCAGCCTAATGACTTGCTATTCCAAGTGTGATTCATGGTCCAGTAGCGTCAGCCTCACGTGGGAGTAAGTATTATTCAAGAGTGGCCCACTGACTGGCCACATTACATCACCTGGGAGCCATTAGAAATGCAGCATCTCAGCCACCCCTCACCCCCCACCTACTGAATTCGTATCTGCATTTTAACATGATCCCCAGGTAACTTAGTATGCACATTCAAGTTTGAGAAGCACTGACCTGAATTAAAGTGTTCTAATTATTTGCACTTGGTATGTCACGGAACCTCAATTCTAGACACAATGCTGCTCAAATACTTGAATTCCTACAGCTGCTGAATTTTACAACAGGAGGACCGGGCAACCCACAGAGGCAAAATAGACATCCAGTAAATTAGTGACAGAGTCAGACCTTAAATAAGTCCTTACCAGATGCCCCATTCCTGTCATTTACTCAACTGTTATGTGTTAAGCTTGTGTCTGTGTGCATCACCTTGCTAAGTGCTGAGAATTCAGAGACAGTAAGAATAATCTGTCTTCGAAGAACTCATGGTCCATTGAGTGTGACAGACAGATACCCAGACAGTTATAAAACAATACGGCAGTGCAGTAACATAGATCAGTGTAAGGTATTATAGAGCCGCCACGGAGAGACACTTAGGGGCCCCACAAAGGCTGGAAGAAGTGCTGCCTTCCCAAATCCATGGACTATACTACTTCATGAGTAATTGGCCCTCCCCTCCCCTTCCCAGTTCCCCCTGGAATAAGGCCCTTCTGCAGCTCAAACCCCTATGCTTTCCTTCAAGTCTTTTCTACCCTCCTTAATCCACAAATTACCCTTTCTCCAACATCTACAACTCCTACTTTCCAGCGGTTCCCAGACCTGACTACACATTCAAACCATCAAAGAAGGTTTTTTTCAAAAAATGCCCCACTCCGCTCCCCGGTCTGTGGAGGTGAGGCTAGGGCATTCACATTTTTCGTGGCATTCCCCTAATTCTAATAAATAGCAAGGGTCGAGGGGAGAGCCTGTTTGACACCACTCACTTGACACTTAACCCTGAAACCTGCCATTACGGGAGATGCAATGCCTCCATGCCCATCATCTCCTTTGATTCCCATGTCAGCCCTGGAAAATGACAAGCAAGACATGGTTATCCCATTTCACAGATAAGAAAACTGAGTCAGAGGTGAAGTAGCATCCCCAAGCTGTACAGATCTTGGACTCACACCTTCTGACCTGTCCTGTGCCACTTTGAAAATAGATATGTAGACAGAGTTAAGGTGAAGGAAGGCCATGCCTTTTTCTTTCAATGGTTATCCCCTGCTCTCCACCAGGGCTACCGCATGTAAGTTTCTCAGAACAGAGCTAAGGGGTCTGGTCCAACTATTCATCAGACACATGTATCACTTCAAGAGCTCACAGGTCTCCCTGAGAAAGAGGAACTAGGAGTCAGTGTCAACCAGAAGCCATATGACCAGACACACTTGAGCGGACTCTGTGAGAAAAGGGAAGGATGCAAATAGCCTGAGGTATTGGAACTTTCCTCAAAATCAATCAGGAGTCACGTTCTGATTACAAGGGCAGATAACAGGATCATGAGGACTGAAATGTTCTAGGGTTTCATTTCTTTCCGCCCAGCCACGACCCACAATTCTGGCGCACCGGTGCTCCTGTGAATGGGCCCCTTCTTACCTGTCCTTGCTTAAAAAGCAAACACGGAAACACTTGTCAGGCCCCCTCTCTGTATTTCTGAAGCAGCCCAGGAAGTAGGATGGACTGAAAGAGGCCTCAGCAAACATGAACTTGGGAAAGGAGTTTTGAGTGGGGGATGGGCAAAACACCAGATTCTTTTCTTTCCTTTGTGTTTCTTTTACAAGGTCTCCACTAGGCTTCTGTCGCGCTCGGCTTTAGAAAAAGACCCATATTCTTGGGGATGTGTTTTATGCATATTTCATTCCTCTCTTCTCAGGAAGAATTTTTAGTTCTCAGAAAAAAGCAAGGCGGAGCGGCAAGGGGTGGGTTGGATGCCCCTCTGCCAAGAGGAAAGAGACCCCAGGAGACCCCAGGAGGGCTGACGTTACACAATCCACGGATCAGCATTTCTGGGGCAGCCGGAAGGTTATTCCTAAGGGGAGCATGTTTTAAACCAGTAGAATAAATGCTGCTTCAAAAATAAGCATCTCAGGCTGTGACTTTCCTGGGTCAAAGAAGCCGCGTTGCATTTCTCAGAGTGACACCGCTCCAGCACACACAGGCTGCTGTGCTAAGGTGCCGGTGTTAGAAGGCGCTGGGTCTTCGTTTTCCATAAATAAATAAACCCTCCTAGGCCTTTGGAATATGATTATATTTGGAACAAAACTTCTAAAAATAGCGCCATTATCTGCAACCGAGTGACCAACCCCCATCTTCCAACCTAATTTTGTCGCTTAGAGAATGGCTCGCTTCCAGAGTCATGATAGGGATGCGATCTGGGTCTCGACAAATATCCTGCGTTCTGTTTGTTGTCTAGGGAGAAGGTGGGGACAAAGGACTTTCTCTTGATTACACACACCAATACTTTAACTTTCAACTGGAAAAACTGTCTCTTGGTAGTTTATCATTTTTCTTGAACAGGACAAAGCCCTATTCTCAGAGAAAAGCTTAATCCACACATCCGTCTTCTGTAGCACTAACTGGTGGAAAACTGGCCCACCCCCAACCTGATTTTTTTAAATTCCTATTTATTTATTTATTTGTTTGTTTGTTTGTTTTGAGAGAGAAAAAGAGAGAGCGTGGGGGAGGGGCAGAGAAAGAGGGAGCCACAGAGTCCAAAGCAGGCTCCAAGCTCTGAGCTGTCAGCACAGAGCCCTGACACAGGGCTCGAACTCACAAGAGTGAGATTCATGACCTGAGCCGAAGTCAGAGGCTTAACCGACTGAGCCACTCGCTAATTTTTTTTTTTTTTTTTAAGTTATGGAACTCCATTCATTCCTCAGAAACTGAGTTTCTACTGTGACTATGTCCCAGGGGTAACTTGGTCACGAAGGCAGATGTCTTTCTTGCTTTTATGAAGCTGTCAGTCTCATGGGTAGGAGGATGTTAGAAAACAGTCACAGTGTAAGTAACATAAATTGCATTAAGCCCTTAAAAAGGGCTATGAGGACCTAGGTCTGGTTCACAGCATAGGCTGGAGATTCAAAGAGAGCTCTTCTAAGGATATGATGCTGCAACTGAGACATCACAGGGTAAGAATGGGCTAGTGAAGAGAAGCAGGGGGGCAGCGTTCTAGAGAGTGAGAAAGGCCAAGGTGAATGCCTTAAAAGGAGGCCAGCCCTTGCCACCACCATGCCTTACCCACAAACTAGAGATGGCCACGGTTAAGGCAAAGTGAACCACACATGGTGTGTGATGGGAACACAGAGCAGGGGCACCAAGGCCCAAGGCTTCCCAGAGCAACCACACCTGGGCCACGTGAAAGGAGGCAAGATGGAACACATCTCTGAAGAGGGAGAATCACCAAGGTCAAGAGAGGTGGCAGGAACCTGGGGAAGGAGGCGAACGAAGCTGACCTCCAGGAGCATGAAGCTGGGGTAGTGAGGGCAGAAACGAGGGACCGCTGCTTGGAAATGTGGACAGAGTAAGGTGCATTGGAGGGTTAACACGGAGAGAGACAAGGATGAATTGACATTCCCCGATGGCTTCAGGGGGCAAATCTGGAAACAGAGGCTCCTGTTAAGAGGCTAATCGCAGCTCAGATTTCTCTAGATTTAAAGACATAGTTTTAAAAAAGGAACTCTTTCATTTCCTTTGAGATTATTTGCACCCATGTTTTACCTACATTGTTATTATTGACTAAGTTCTTCTTCACTTTTCCTTTTTTTGGTTCCATGTGCCTTCTGGTTGGTGGCAGAGCCCACTGGTGGAGAGGGTGCTTATTGCCTGTGCCTTGTGGCCAGACTGCAAGGCAGCTGAGAGGGTCAACCCACAGTCTGAGGAACAGTGCAGCATGGGAAGCCTTGCCCACAAAGAGCTGTCAATGGCGAGATCCCCCTTGTGCCCAGGAAGTGGAAATCTTTTGGAGAGCCCTTACAAAAACCAGGAATAAGCCATCTTCCCGTGAAACATTTCCCCCCATCCTCTGTGTCTTCTGTTGACAAGGTTACCTACCAACAATTGTCTTGGATTTCTGAAGGGGTCCTTGTAAGGATAAGATATAATCAAGCCATCGCTCCACTCAGTACTCCGTCATAGAGCCTCATCACTGAGGAGCCACGATCCAAACCCCAAGCCAAGCCTCTCAGGATCTGGCCCCTGCTACTTCCCCATTCTCACCTTCTAAGAAAATATCTTACTTTCCCACCATTTTCTCTTGGAGCACTTCTTCTTTTACCATTCTATATTATTTGTTTCCCCAAACATGACAAGCTCTATCACCCCTAACTACTCATGCATGCTGTTTTCCAGGCCCGGAACAAATTCCCATGCCCACCCCATGCCTTTCCTCCACTGATGTCACTATTTGCCTCGAGAAGTCCCGCTCATCCTTGGATCAGATGTCACCTTCCTTGAATTTGCATAGTCACCCGTAGAGGTCCCCCTTCCAGTACTTAGGGCACACTTTTGTTACAGCAGAGCTGTGTTGTAGTGGAATCAGGGGAAGATCTATGTGTCATGGGACATGAAGCCTTATGCAGTGGTAGGGGGTTCTTTTTAAGGAAAAGAACAGAAAGTATTATAAAGCTGGATGCAGCTTATTTGGGTTCAAATATCTTCTTATTGCAAATTTTACAAGACATATGGACCACGTGAACCTACTCCTAGGACTGCAGAAGGGGTCTGTGTGTGTGAGGTGCCCTGAATCCTAAGCTTCATAAGCTGCACTGTCAACCTACCTCTGGCTGTAATTGTGGGCTATCACGCCTGTCTTCCCATGAGATTGTGACCTCCTTAGGGTCAGGGACCATGACTTCTCTCTCTGAGTTAATTATTTTTAAGAGGCCAGCTTTATTCCCAGTCACATTTTATAATCTCATATGTCTTTTCTCTGGATTCTGCATCGACTGAGAATTATATTTGCTTGGGACTGAAGTTAATTTTTTCTAGAAGTAAAATCTGCCTAGGAGGTACATGAGAGTTGCTCAGAGGTTAACGTCTGTGGGGAAGAACTGAGAGTGCCCATGGGAAGAAAATGGGGTGGGGAGCACGGAAAACTATCGCTGCTCCCAAGCAAAGGGTGCGTTAGAACCTTTCCTTCACAATAAAGACTCAAAAATATCCGCCATTTCCTATTGGCCTGTGGCCCCACAGCCATTCATGAAGGGTGTTACTTTCCGGGTTATAATAACCAATTTTCTAGAAGAGTCATTGGAAAGCTTTTTCTATAAAGAGCAGGAGAATGAACGTTTTCTGCTTTGCAGGCCATGCAATCTCCATTGCAGCTCTCACTGTATGCAAAACCAGTCATAGACAATACGTGACTTGTCATGACTGTGTTCTAATAAAACTTCATTCACAAAAGCAGGTGACATTGGGCAGGATTTGGCCCAGGGGCTGAGGTTTGCCGACCCCTGCTCCAGACCACAGACTGGAGGTTCAGGAAAAAGCATGACATAAATTAACCCTAGTGTTATTCTATTTGGGAGAGGAATGCATTAAGAGAAACCGACTTGCTAATATTCTTCTTGCAGTTCAGAAACACAGTAAGTCAGTCGACAACTATTTCTTAAGTGTCAGGCCTTCTTCTGGCCCTAGAGAATCAGTAAGAACAAGATCAATGGGGCATCTTTCTGTCCATTCTATGAGCAGGTATGTCTTGATTGTTCATCATGTTCCAGGCTCTGCGTGACGGCCACAGAATTCATTACTGCACAGGACTGATGGCGCATGCGTCCCTCCATTGGTCTAATCATCTGCCTATCTACTCAACAAGAAGCTAATGAATTTCTACTAGTACAAGACAAGTTGGCAGAACTCTGCATAATTTACCAATACCCAAGCCATGGCTCCTGCCTCCAAGTTGCTTACCGTCCAGGGAGGGGATAAGCCATGTGCATTAATATCCAGGGCCTGAGGTAGAGAGAACAATGTACTACAAGAAAAGTACAGATGGAGAGCTGAGCAGGATTACTTCCAGCTGGAAGAGATCAGGAAGGCTGACAAGATGACATCTAGTTTCCTGTTAACCCTTTAAAGTGACATATGATCCTGTGCAAAGATTACAAGCAGGTTCTGAGAAGACAAGACTCTTTTGTACATGTTACCAGCCCTCAGGTCCCGCTGGGGCAAGCGGTGCACACACTTTGTGAATTCAGAGTTCCTGGGACTGGTTCCTCCCTACTCCCATCAAAATTACCTTATATCTCAGTTTGCCTACTTGCAAGGAATTTCTGTATTTGTGGGCCCTTAAGTTGTGCACCAGAGGGAGTTTTTATTATGCAAAAGAACAATTATAATAATTCTGACAACTGTATGGTATTGTCATATCTATTTTGCACATGGGGAAGTTGGGGCCAAGAAGATTAATTAGCTTACTAAGCAACACAGAAGACAAAGAAACAAGCCCAGAACCCATGTCTTTTGACTGTCAGATGGCTCTCCCTTTAACAAACTGTTTAGCTGCCAGTATCCAGATAAATAAGCTAGATTTCATCTCGACTCCTTCTGTGATGATCTTCCATCAGACCAACTCCCTGCTCGACACTTCCTTCTCCACCACATTTCTTAGAAACATTGCCCTGCTTGACCCCCTCAGCCACCACACCGGGCTAAGCTCCATTGATATCATTCATTGGGCTGGCAAACATTAATGCCCTGCCCCCGGGGAGTTCACAGTCTATTATTTGGACCTCTAAATTGGTCTCCCCACCTCCTTCTTGCCCCTTTCCAATCTATCAACCGGACAACATTAATAAGCCCCCTCCTTAGTGTAACTTAAGACACATTCACTGACTAACTCCCTTGTGCCAGGCTCTGTTCTGGGTCCTAAAGAAGGAAAATTACAAATTTACAGACCTCCTAGTTTACAAAGCATTTTAGTTAAGTCACAAAAGTCCTCTATCTTGAGGACAGATAGAAATTCTCAGTTGAATTGGCAGCAGGGAATCTGGACAAATGAAACATCCAGAACCAGGAAGAACGAAAAGATGGATGATCTGAAAGAGTATTGACTGACGAGCAAAGAAGGTCTGTGCAGCATTCATCACCCCCGGACCTTGCCATACCCCCAGCCAATAGCAGGAGAAGAAAGGGAGAAGACGCAGCTCATCCCCAATTCCAGGACGAGGATAGATACAGCATAGTTGCAGAAGGACTCAGGAACTAAGTGGATGGGGCTGCCCTGTCTGAGCCCAGGACTTGACTGCATTCAGAGGCTGCTCAACAGGTGGTCGATGATGATAAGTAAGCTGTTTTTCCAAATAGGAGCAATTCCGAGAAGGCAGGCTGACTTTGGGAAAATTTCTAGTAGCAATCATTTCCTGATTGATTGGAAATATCTGTAACTACGTGTGTCCTGAGAGGGGAATGAGAAATGTGTGCTGTGATTTTTCTCCCTAATGAGTCCATTTGTCCTAATAGAACCATTCGGCAGACAGTAGCATTGAGGAAACCCAAGTAACTGGTGATGTGGGAAGCTCCATTGTGAATGGACCTCATGGTTCTGGGATTTAGGGGGTTGGGGAGATAGAGAAAGCACAGAATGAGGAGAGCAAACACAGTACAGGATTTTAGGTCATGGAGCTGATTTTTGGCAGTGAGCAAGCTGAGAGAAATAGAAATCAATGTTACCCAGTTTGAACTTTATCTTCCTAAAAACAGTGCTTCTGTGGGCAGAGTTCATATGCAGGAGTAATGAATCATCATGACGCCCCTCGTGTCACCCGTTGGGAAAATATCTGTGCCTACACTGAGGTTTCCACAGATTCTCTTTTGACATTCAGAGAGAAAAGGAGAGGGAAATACCCTTCCCCTCCATGATGCCCTCATGCCTCCCTAGAGTCAGAAACCCACTTTGGAGGCTACAGTCTATGACAAATACACTCTTGCAAATTCTGTGCTTGCTTTCATGTGCTGTCTCTTTACCAACTATGAAGCTAAGCAAAACGGAACAAGAAATAGTGTCTTGGGAGAAGTAAAATTGCTGGATTAGACACAGGCCACCCTTACATAAAGAAAATAAAAGGTAAACTATGGTATTGCTGAGAAGAGTCTGTTTGAGTTATTGTAGAATTTTATGTGAGATCAAGAGAGCTGGTTAAGGTGATGATGCCGGAGTATTATTATCTGCAGTACTAAATATTTCTGGAATTAAAAGGAATAGTAGAGTGCAGTGCAGAGGTCAGCAAGCTGTGGGCCCGCAACCTGTTTTTGCTGTTTTGTTTTAAGGCCCTTGAACTCAGAATGGTTTTTATATTTTTATATTTTTAAATGGCTACATTTTACTTAAAACTTTTTGCATTTTTATTTATTTATTTTGAGGGCCGGGAGAGAGAGAGGCAGAGAGAGAAAATCCCAAGCAGGCTCTGAGCTGACGGCATGGGGCTTGATCTCACAAACCATGAGATCATGACCTGAGTGGCAATCAAGGGTTGGATGCTTAACCACTGAGCCACCGAGGCGCCCCTAAATGGCTACATTTTAAATGGTGTACAGAAGCACCTACCTAGTAGCCTCGATTTTGCCTATGGGGTGACAAAATCTAAAATATTTACTATCTCGCCTTGAAAAATTTGCGGACCCCTAGTGTATTTGGTAAGAATGCACAAGCTTTGGGGTCAAAGAGATCTGGATTTGAATTCTGCCCAGACATATCATTCACTCATACTTATTGACACATACTTATGAAATATTCATTCTTTTTCTCACTTGCCTCCCAAGATGCCATCCTCTCCTGATTTTCCTTCTTTGTCACTCACCACGTCTTTGCAATCTCCTTTGCCAGTTGCTCCTAATCTTCCTGACCTCTTAACACTAGGTTCTGGGGCTCAGACCATGGACCTCCTTCCCGTTCTCACCTGCCCTCACCACGCAGTTAGAGTCATTCTTTCCCATTGCATTAACCTGTGTGCTGATGGCTGCCGAGTTTATATTCTAGCCCCCAAACTCCACAGTCCTAAATGCAAGTGTCTTCTTTACATCTCCTCTTGACGTTTAATGAATATCTCAAACTTCCCGCGGGTTAAACTGACCTCCTGATATTCAGCCCCAACCCTGCTCTTCCTATAATATTCCTCATGTTAGTAAATGATAACTCCATTCTCCCAGTCATGTCATATTAGGCGAATCACTTAACCTTTCTGAATTTCAGTGTCCTCATTTACAAAGTGAGCGTTGTGCCCATTTCAAAGTCAGTGTGAAGATCAAATGGTATTACATAATGTATGTGCCTCTCAGAGTACCTGCCACAGTTAGCGTTCCATTAAGTGTTATTAAAGTATAACCTTTCATTTCTTTCATCCTAATATCTCTTAGATCTATCTTTTCTCTCTTACTCTTTTAGACCCCTAATATGGTATCCTGAGAACATGACCAAAGTTCCTTAACTGGTAGCCTTGATTTAGTAGTAAAGTAGAAATCATAGATTATAGTCTTCTCTCCATTTAAAGATAGAGAAAATGAAAACCAGCCAAGTATAACTCAGGTCCCAGAGCTTAGCAAAAGCCCCAAAGCGAGGATTAAAACCCAGAGCAAGTGAAAAGCCATGTACTATGTTCTCTGGTATTCACCAGGCTCATCCTCCAGAATACAGTCTCCACTCTGCTTACTACCAGGTTACTTCAGAACCTAGGAGGTGTAAAATGATAACCACGGAGGGCAACTGAGGCATGGAAAAGAAGAGAAGGCCTTCCTAAACTGGGCTGATACATCAGAACCCTCTGGATTTTTTCTCAGATTCTTGAGCCTTGCCCTAGAGCAACCATATCAAAATTCCCATGGATAGGGCTCAGGAATGCCTAATTTTTCAAAAAGCTCCAAAGGCAGTTTTGAACAGTCAGAGCTGAATACTCTTGCTCTAGAACACTAAGTGGCCGATTCCACAATATCTTGAGCCATTATGATGCCGTGACCTAAAACTCCAAAGGGGCATCCCAAACTCAGACATTCCAATATATAAATGGGCAAAGGGCATGAAAAAACAGAATTCATAAGAGAGGAAGCGAAGTGGCTAATAGAAATATTTTAAGTGGTCAGACCTATCAAATTCAAATTAATGCCAACTTTTAAGAATGGATGGCATGCCACTTTTTGTACCTATCAAATTAGCCACTATTTTTTTTTTAATGCAAGTGAAGATGTGATGAGATGGACGCTTTCATAAGGTAATGAGAAAATAGATACAGGTCCTACCACTTGAAAAAGCAATCCTGTAGCATGTAGCAAATTGTCGAAAGTCATCTTTAATTCAGAAATTCTTCTCGTATGAATGTATATCCAATGATATAATCCAAGAAGAATATTAAAGGTACTTTACATGTGAAGTGTATTTATAACAATCTCATTTATGAAGGTAAAATAAATGAAAGTAAGTCTAAATGTTCAACAATAGGAAAACTGAATTATTCAGCATCGTTATATTATCAAAGTTATCAAATATTTCAGGATATACCACATTATTTCATTGTACTCAAATATAAAAATATATATGCCAGGAAAAAAAAAGTCTGAATGTTCTTAAAACAGTGTTAACACAAGAGTCTGTGACTAGGACATAATATTATTCTCACCATTTCATTGTGTTAAAGTAAGAATCATGCTAATTCCATGACCCAGATTGTTCTTCTGCTTCTTCTTAGATGGTCCTACCCAAATTTCTGCACTAGGAAATGTTTTCATTTTAAGAACTAATGTAGTTCCTTTGTCTCCTACCTGGGCAGTGGCCCATTTGGCCGTCATATTTGCTAGCACAGATTACCTTTGCCTTAGCTCTTACCTGCCTTTCAAAAATTATTTATTGGTGCATTTATTGCTCCTAGTAGACTATGATCTGATTGAGGGTAAGATTTGGGGGTCCCAGATGTCCACAAGTGCTTATTGAATTAGACTCCATGGATGACAGGAAGAAAGCCCAAAGTAAAACTCCCATTTAGTGTCTGTGACTCCACCAAAAAGAATGTTGTCAAAGACTTTAGGTTTCTGCTTAGGACGCAGACAGTGGGAGACAGCGTGGCGCTGCCATTGGTACTACAAAGACAATGCCAAACAATCTACAAATTTACAAAGTTTTTTGAACCAATGAGAGTACTGAGGTCATAGGACCACAAACTAACCCTAAACCAAAAGACACATGTCTTCAAGAAGAGCCAGGAATGAGCACTTACTTACCTAGGACAGATGCCACCAGGAGCCACAAAACCTGTTAAAAAGAATTCAATTGGAGTGCCAGTTGGGGTGGCTCAGTTGGTTGAGCGTCCAACACTTGATTTTGGCTCAGGTCATGATCTCGTGATTCGTAAGATTGAGCCCCAAGTGCAGAGCCTGCTTGGGATTCTATTTCTCCCTCTCTGTCTGCTCCTCCTCCACTCATGCTCTCCAAATAAATAAACAAAAAACATTTATAAAAAAAGAATTCAACTAAAATTTTTAACACATTGCTAAAAGCCACACTGGGGTAACACAAGATTATAGAACCTCTGGCACCATGGGAATTTCCACCCACTCACTGGCTCTTCTCAACAGACACCTGACAACAAACCTCAGTGGGTGATCACAAGAATGACTGAAGGCAGGGTGTGAAACCTAAGGGACTCTCCCTCATGACATAGGTCTCAGAGAGTGGGCCCGCAGCTACCCTGGGAAAGGCATGAGCCCTACCTGGATCTTTCGACCCTACCTGGATCCTTCAACCCTACCCCTCCTACAGAACAAAAACATTAAGCTTATAGGTAAGGAGAAACAAACAATGCTGGCCCTGGACACTAATGAAAACTCACTGTAGCTGGGGAAAGAAAGCAGAAAAGTTCTTCTGTCTCTGAAAGAAGGGCAGGAATATATTCCGAGCCCAGACCAAGAGGTCTCTTCCAGCTTAAGAAAGGGCAGGATCATGGAAACGTCTCATGTGCCAAGACTCAGAGACACAGTACCTAACTAAGGCTGAGTCTCAACAAGAACAACAGAGAATACCCTCTGCCTCCTCCCCACCAGCAGTAGTTTACTGCTAAGAGAGAACAAGAGAATAAGAAGAGATCATCTCAAGGTGTCAGAGAAGAGAGAAGACCTATAGCTGAAAGGGAAACAGATCTTAAGGAAATCTACGCTGCAAACCAGCCATTAAACTAAGCATACTACAACACTAGAACTTTAAGCCTGTGATGCAGGGAGGGTTAGTATAGCAACAATAAGTGTTGAAAAGAGTATAATTCCTGACTTGATTGACTCAAACCAATATCCCTTGTCCCTAAAAGCCCTAGCGAAAGGTATACCCATTTCTGGGCATAAAAGTTATCTAGCTGTCTCTACTGTCACATACAATTATTATGAAGCCTACAAAGAAATGAGATAAAAACAACACCCCATTATAAAATCAAATAAAATTAAAGTTAGATCAATGGAGCCAGACTCAGAAATGAAACAGGTGATGAAAATGTCATGGGATTTAAAACAACTGGTCAAAATGTTGAAGACTCTAGTGGAAAAGATACATAAGAGGCATAATCAGATGGATAATTTCAGCAGGGGATGGGGATTTTAAGAAAGAATGGAATGGAAATGCCAGAAATGAAAAGCACTGCCACAGAGATGAAGAAAGCCTTTGATGAACTTAGTAGACTTGATGCAGCTAAAGAGAGAATTAGAGAACCTGGAGGTAATACATAGAAGTTACACAATATGAGAGGCAAAGAGAAAAAAGAGGAAGAAGTAGGTTGTCCAAGAGCTGCAACACAATATCAAGAACCTAACACATATGCCATTGGATTCCAGATGGAAAAGAGAGACAGTTTAGGGCATAAAGAATATTTAAAGAGATAATAGATGAGAAAGGTACAAAACTACAGATCCAGGAAGCTCAGAAACCATGAAGCAGGAATAATACAAAACATATGCGTACACACTCCTACACATATCATATTCAAACTATGAAAACCAAAGACAGAAAAAAAATCTTGAAGGCAGCCAGCAGGAGAAAGGCTATTCTATAAATAAGAGCAAAGACTTTTGTCAGAAACTATGCAAGTCAGAAGATAATGAAATCACAACTTTAAAGTACTAAAAGAAAAAAAAATGTCCACTAAAATTTTACCATCCCCAGTGAAAATATTTTCAAAAATTACTATGTAATAAAGACTTTTTTAATCAGACAAGAACAGGAATAATTCATTTCCAGCAGACCTAAAGAAATGTTAAAGGCAATGCTTCCTTCCAGAATACACAAGACAGAAACGTGAGCCTATATAGAGAAAAAAAAAAAAAGCGCTGGAAATGATATAAGTGAAGATAAATATAACATTCACTTTTTCTTATTTTTGAGGTTCAAAAAGACGATTTGAAAGTATAAAATAAAAGCAGTAGTGATGCATCATGTGTGTCTAGTGTGTGTGAAAGTGAAATGTGTGACTACAATAGTACAAATATGAAGGATGGGAGGGAGGATCTGAAGGTGGACTGTTGTTTCGGGTATTTAAACTACATTGGAAGTGGCATCATGTTATTTGAAAGGAGATGCTGATTTGCTAAAGATATCTCATAAACACTAGTGTAACCACTGCAAGCGTTTTTTCAAAGATATATAAATAATAAGCCAACAGTAAAGATAAAAGAGACTCATTAAAAAAATACTCAGTAGGGCATCTGGGTGGCTCAGTCCGTTGAGCATCAGACTTCAGCTCAGGTCATGATCTTGTGATTCATGATTCAAGTCCCACATCAAGCTTGCTGCTGTCAGCCTGTCAGCACAGAGCCCACTATGCATCCTCTGTCCCCCTCTCTCTGCTCCTCTCGCACTTGTGCTTTCCCCAAAATAAATAAATATTAAAAAATAATACTCAGGGGGCACCTGGGTGGCTGTTGGTTAAGCGTCCGACTTCAGCTCAGGTCACAATCTCGCAGTTCATCCCACATCAGGCTCCGTGCTGACAGCTCAGAGCCTGGAGCCTGCTTTGGATTCTGTGTCTCCCTTTGTCTCTGCTCTTCCTCTCTCTCTCTCTCTCTCAAAAATAAATAAATGTTAAAAAAAATTTAAGTACTCAGTACTTTCAAAACAAAGCAAGGGGACAAGAGGAAAAAAGATGAAACGAACAGAAAATGGCTAGCAAGATGGTGACTATTAGCCATACCATACCAAATAATTGAAGCAACTATAAACAATCTAAACATGCAAATTAAGAGGCAGAGATTATCAAACTGGGTAAAAAAAACAATGCCCACTTTTGTGTTTTCCACACTTTCATATGGAAAGACATGGAAGGAAAGGATGGAAAAAGATATAGCATACAAACACTAATTTTAAAAATGTTGGCATAGCTATGTTAATATCAGAAAAGGTAGACTTTAGAATAAGGTGTACTACCAGAGGAAAAAGGAAGCATTACATGACAATAAAACGGTCAATGCTCCAAGAAGACATATTAATCCTAAATGTTTATGCACCTAAACATAGAGCTTACAAGTACATGCAATAAAAATGGACAGAGCTGAAAAGGGAGATAGAGCAATCCGCAGTTAGAGTGGGAGGGTTCAACAATCGTCTCTCAGTAACTGGGAGAACAAGTGCTCAGGAAATGAGTCAAGGTAGCGAAGGGGTGAGCGCCATCAACCAATTTAACCCAATCGACATTTAATAGAAACTTCTACAAAGTTTGGCTTGCAAAGCAAAGGTATTTCCAATATAAAAATGTATCCGAAATTGGAATAAGCAATCCTACCAGGTAATAAGTTCTCCACTGGGGGAAGGTATTAGAAGACCTCTTGATGTCCGTACCAAGATTTGATAAGTAGGAGAGGAGCTTTCCAGCTTTTAAAGCTAGAGAACCATTATTTGAATTATGCCGTGGAGAAAAGCGTAAAATGGGTAACACATAAAAGGAGAACAGTATGGACAAAAACCCTATGATGTATCCTCAGACTTTACAGGGGGCCTGCAGTACCACTAGGAGATGTCTAGGGGTCCACTACACATGCTTTTGAACTACCAGATGAGGGGGTTGGGCTAGGATGTGACCCCTAAAATACATTCCAACCCAGACTGGCAGCTATCATTCTCCATGCCCTGACTCTTAAAACTTCTGTAGTTCTTGTTCAATAAGTCAGGGCGGGCTCTGGAGTAAGTTGGCCTGTGTCCAAACTCCTCTCTACAATTTATAAAGCTCGTGACCTTGGGCAAATTTCATAACTTTTCAACCTTGATCTGGAAAATGGGGATACTAATAGCATCTATGACCAAAGATTCTTTCAGTGAGGAAGAAATGAACGAAAATTTGTAAAGCCTTTAGAACAGTATCTGACACACATGTAATAAACGTTAGCCATTATTTTTTCTAGACATCAGCAGCTTTTTGTTCGCTCGTTTGTTTTTGCCGTTGGTTAAAACGTATTTTACAGATGACATGGAGATACCATCTCATTTCACAGATCTTATCCCCAAACGTGAAAAAGAAAAGTCTCCTAAACCATGAAAGAGGAAATTACATCAGTTTAATATATCATAAATGATGTTGCATCAATATATTAACAGAACAGATCAGCCTGAGATGACCCAAACCGAGCAGACACAGGAGTGTCTACAGGAGCAACACAGGATGGGCAGTTCTCTCAACTTTATTACAATCAAGTATAACTTTAGAAGACTTTGTTCTCAATGAGAAAAACTCCGTATCCACTCTCTCCTCACACCTATCAGCCAAGCTTGCCTACTGGAGTCCCGGTGTATATTTCTTGCCCTGAGTTTAGAAATTCAACTGACCCCGCAGGCTTCACGCCCCGCAGTTGAGGTGAATGTGACCATTTAAACAGCTGCCAAGTGCTGGGATTACATGAACATCCAGCACCTCTTTTGTAGACAATATCCGATCTTGAGGAAAGAGCAGAAACACCGAAACCATGCGCTGGAGCCAGAACTACCCCTCCCCCAACCCCGTCACACACCATATTTTAGCTAGATAAATATTTCACAAAACTTAAATATTCTATCATGCTGAAATGTCCTTATTAGAATAACTTTGGCACGAAAATATGTATTCAGTATTCCATGATTGTCTCTGATAAA
Source organism: Paguma larvata (assembly GCA_030068075.1). NCBI lineage: Eukaryota > Metazoa > Chordata > Mammalia > Carnivora > Viverridae > Paguma > Paguma larvata. The sequence goes on from CM057838.1 coordinate 66,772,710, forward strand.
AGCAGTTTATAGTTGGCATTTTCTGGATTGGGCCACTTAAATTTGCTTCCTCTCAGTGTGAGAAAATCGGAGGGGCTGGGTGGGGGGTCCCAGCATCAGGCTCTGGCGAGGAGGGCCTGCCTCAGAGGTCGAGGGCGCGTCATGAAAAACGCATACACTGTGTGGCTTGTGTGGGTCTCAATCATCTGCACAAAAGGCCATCTGCTAGTTCCCTCAGTGGCTCCGGCAGGGGCCACAGAAGATGTGTGACAGTCATAACTCAGGTCCCAGCTTCTGGTCACAGTCCATCGCTGGACCTGCCAGTCACTAGACATCAGCAGCTTTTGTGGTGTGCATAGAGCAAGGGCTTTGGACCCAGGCTGATGGTACTTCAAGTTTAGCCCTGCCACTTAGTAGCTCTGTAAGCCGAGGCAACTTAACCACACAAGCCTTTCGCTTTGTTGTATTATTTTTCCTGTTGTCATGGACTGAACTAGTACTATGTACAATGTATTCTTCCTGGTTCTCTTTGTACAAAACCAATACGGAGCATTAAAAATTATAGAGCTAAAGGATGCGAATAAATCACTTGTTAGTAATTTGAAGGATGCCTAAGACACTAATCTTGCCTGATTTGTCTTTGGATCCAAAGTCTAAAACTGTACTTTCAGGATAGTTTCTGTATTTCCATATCTCTGGATTCTTATAACAACCTGGGACATAATTAGTGCCAATAACTATTTGCTGATAAAAATGTAGTGGTCATATAAATTGGGATAAAAGCCTAACAGGGATCATGATGTTCTTTGTGGGGCCCGAGAAACTGTGGGCCTGTCTATTCATAGCAAATCAGAAATAGGGTTCTTTTATGCAAGCTGAAGTTCTTTACATCTCAAAACCTAGCACCATATCTGCATTTTTCCATTTATTGCATTTATGACCATCCATTCATTTGGATACGGACCTGCTAACAGGAAAGTTAAGGAAGGCTTAAAAAAAAAAAAAAAACAGGTAAGAAAGAAAAATTGCAAACTGAAACGAAATCTTTGTTCTCTTTTCTGTGAACTGGGAAAGATCATCCTGATTAAGTAAGTACAGCCAAGGACCACTCAAAGTGACTTTTCAGATAAGGTGCTCTACAAAGATGGAGTTTGAGAATCACTGCTGGACGGATCTAAATCAAGCAACTTCTAGGATTCGGTTGGCAACAGAGAATGTGAGTCATTTGTGAAATCATGTAGTTGAACGCTTTAAAAAACTATCCTTTTTGTAGTCCCCTCCCCTCTTTCTAAAGTAACCATTTCTTGTCTTTTAGGCCTCTTTCACTCCAAACAATCTGTTTGGCCAATCCCCACCACCTGACCCTCAGTAATAGACTTAATTTGCAAGCTTCTATCTCTCATGATATTCTTCTTTCAAACCTTTATGAAAAAATGTGGCTTTTACAATATTACCTGGGGCTGGTTGGGATATATCACTGCATCTCTTATCCTAATTGGCTTATGTGTGCAAGTTGTTGAGATTTCAGGAAAGATATTTCGATAGGCCAATAATCTTTAATAGGCATACTAAAAGATCAGGCATTCCTGTGCTCACTCTCCTATGTGGGCAGTTTAAAACTTGCTATTCTTTCTACTTGTCATGTCCCATCTGCGCTGGCTGGTGAACTTCTTACATCCCTCACAACTTGGGTCAAGCATCGGCTCTCTGCGATCTTTCTTTCTTCACATTTGTCGGTCACCTCTCTGAACTGCCTTGTCTGTGACTTGTGTGGTGGGCAGACGATCCTCCAATGATCCTCCAAAGATAGTCAAATCCTAAACCCAAGAACCTGTAAGTGTATTAACTTCCGTGTCCGAAGGCAGTTGCAGAGGCAATTAAACGATGGGTCTTGAGATTGAGAGGTTATTCTGGATTACCCACGTGGGCTGAATGCTATCACGTGAACTTTAGAAGGGAAAGAAAAAGGGAAGAGAGTGTCAGAGATGATGGGGGCAGTTGGGATGAGGTAATGAAGATGGAGGAAGGGATCACCCCAGGAGCCATTGACTGTAGGCAGCTTCCAGAAACTAGAAAAGCCAAGGAAACACATTCTTCCCTAGAGCCTCCAGAAGGAACACAGCTCTGCCAACCCCTTGATTTTAGCCCAGTGTCACTCACTGCAGATTTCCGATCTCCAGAATTGTACATAATAAATGCGTGCTGTCTTAAGCAAAGTTTGTGATAATTTGTTACAGCACCATTAGAAAACTAACACGACCTCCAAAAGACTGATTGTCTTAGGGAATAGGACTTCAGTGTGAGGATTTTTCCTCTTGGTCCATTGTCAATTTGCCTATACCTACTAGTTCCGGGTAAAATAAGGGCTTAGTAAATTAATGATGATTAACAAATGAATAAATGCACAGGTGATTCACTGGACATTTCTTGCAAGCATTTCATCAAGGAGCGAATGGTACAGTAGACAGAGCTACAGACTCAGGTCAGAAGCCAGAATTACTTTTAGCTCCTCCACCTGGGTGGAGATGAATCACTTCACCTCTCTGATCTCAGCTTCTTTGCCTACAAAAAGAAACCAAGGTATTTTTTTGGTCCCCAAGCTAATTCTCAGCCATAAGATTATGTGACCATATGCCAGGAAATTTTTGGAAGACGTGTCTGAACTGGGTCGGGGGTTGGACTGATGACCTTACAGGTCTCATCCAGCTCAAAGATTCTATGACACAGACGCAGCAGGACACATCTTGTGTAGAAAGTAACTCTAAGACAACTGATTTTTCAGAGCCTCCTGGGGGGAGGGGAAGTCCTCTGAGAGCAAACAAAGGCACCAGTAGCTTTGGGTCAAACCCTGCTTCTGATTCAGGCCAAAGGCAACTTGAATGCCACAAAGAACATCAAAGGCGGAATCTGGCCCTGGAACAAGAAGACGGATGGAGGGGAACTCATGATCCGCAGTAAAACAAATAAATAACCTTTAAAATCACATCTGCAGACGGTCTAACGTTTTTAAATGCTTTCCAATAAGCTTCCCTGGTAGCGTGCCACAAAACCTGTCCAAGAGGATTTACAACAGATGGAGGCAGGGAATTGCAACCCAGCCCTGATGCTGCTACTAACCATTCGGGTGACCTTGGGCACATCATTTCACCTCCATGGACTGTACATTTCTCTTCTCCAAGTGAGGGGACTGAATTAGATGACTTCTGACCACCCCTCTAGCTTCAAAATCTTACCACCTTGGCCCAAGCACTAATTATAGATTCTCAAAAGCACGGTGGTTAGTTTTATACTGAAAAGCAGACATTTACAGGATGCTGCAAAGGAACCCAGATTTAAATCTAAATCCTAGCCTTGGGAGAAGGAAGGGAAGGGAAGGAAGGAAGAGGAAAATGGGAAGGGTTACATAAGCGAGTATTTTTTTTCTTCTTAGACCATTTCCTCATTTGTTTCCCCCTGTTGACACAACTGTTCAAAATTATCCATGACCAATGTCCTTTTAAATGACCCCACTCTAGCTAAAGATGCATAGGTCACGCTCAGAGCTGTTGCTATCTTTCTATGCTCAGGCAGACCTGCGGGCTTGGGGCTCCCAAGCATGAAACCCAAATCCCAAGATAATGCTTAGGACACTTAATCCTCTTTTGTCCTCGGCTTTTCAGTCTAGGAATCCAGCAAGATGGAGCACTGAGCTATCTCCCAGATTCCCCATTTTAGGGAAGGTCTTGAAATAGTTTATGATGTAACTGTTTCCACTGCATTTTTTTTTCAGACCCTTTCCTATATAAGTCAAAGTTGTGAGAACAAGAACTTTGAGTTTTTTGAAAAAGGCCCAAGTGAAAAATCAAAAAGGGGGAAGGGCTTACATTTACCAGATGTTAAAAGGTGTTCTGAATTTGAACTTTAACAAGTTTAAATTTTTATCAAGAACTGTCTTCTACCTGCTCCCCAGTCACCATATCAATACAGGGACAACTGTGCCCATGGGACCATTTTGAGGTTCTAGACCCCAGGATATACTTACCAGAAAAAGAATGGAATAAAATTATAAAGACAATAAATGTTCAAAGAGCTAGTTATAAATAATTCTATCTATTTGCAGATTGTCTCAGAGCAGTATTTTCCAGGATATGGTATGCACACATATAAACAATTTAAAGTAGGACATGTGTGTGAGACATTGACTGTTCTTACTGCTTGCTCATGGGCATCCCTGTTTTAGGGTCTTGTCTCAAGAAGAAAACCTATGAAACTTATTGTGAGGAGGACACCTATTCCATTACCTCAATGATCTGCCTGCTTCCAAATGGGGCCCCTAGCTTACCCTGCTGCAGTGTCACCATGGCAACACCCATCCCTCAAGTCCTACTCTATATCCCTCACCAACTTTCATTAGCATCCCTTCCCTCAACTTTCTCAACACTCCTGTGTTCCCAAACCGGCCTTATGTCTCCTCGAGTTCCCCCAGTCCCTCAACCCTGACCCTTATACAACCTCCCCCCAAAAACAAACCTTTTTCTAAACCCCTAATGCATCTTCCTCAGTCCCAGCCTGTCTCTAATAGCAGTGCCTCATTCTACCACTCATCATAAGCCACGGACACCACACTTCTCAGTCTTTACTTCTCCCTACCTCAATCTTCCCTTTCAGGTTAGATGTCTCTTTCAGTGGGTCAACCCACTACCTCGTGTCTTCCTCTCTTACTCATTCCATCTTCCTACTTTTTGATCCAGCACCTTGGAAAACTCATGCCCAACCCCGAAACTCACTCCTGTCTGTTCTTTTCTAGCATATACATTGAGCAACTCTTATTCTCTGAGCTATGATTCTTCCTAAATTTCCCCTTGTCTTTATCTCCTTTCCATTAATTTCCCTTTATAAATAAATTTATTTAAATTTTGAAAGGAAGTTGACTTAAAGAAAAAATACAGACTAAATACTAAATAATAGTGCATGATAATATGAATATGGCCCAAATTTTGATGATTTTAAATAAATGACAACTTGACAAAGACTACTGTAGAATTACAGGATGTTTTCCCACATATTTTTTTTTCATTTGTCCTTGAGACATCAAGTAACGGGCAAGAGAATATGAGTAATTAACCCGCTGTTGAGATACGGAAGCAAAGACTGAGAGACTTCGGATGAATTACCCAAGATCAACAGCAAGTAGCTGGTAGATCCAGGACTAAAATGAGAGCCCACAGACTTCAGGTCCCCTGCTCTTTGCGCTTCCTGACGGTGACACTCTTCCCCTGCGAATGCACTTAAATATGAATCTTTCTTAATTCAAGATACAAGATGGAGACCTTAGAAAAGGGTATTTGCCAGGAGTAAAATGAAGAGGAATGTTTAAAAACTTATCTCAGGTACTTCGAATGCATGTCAAATTAAGAAAAAGCATGATCTATAGCCAAGGAAAAGACAACAAATCACTGGAATATAAATAAGGTTCCCTTACAGAAAGTGGCAGAAATATGGAACACAAATATAACTCAAGGAAAATTATATAAGACTCCCGCATGTTCAAATATCAGATGTTTGAAAAGAGAAGTTGCTAAAAGATGGGAAATGCAGATTTTGAATAGAGTCACTTTCTAGGAATTTCATGGTCACCACACACCAGGCCCCAATAGATACTGAAGTAGCAGGGAGGTGGGGAGAGAGGTATGGGGTGAGCCAGGTATTGATTGACTGGGCTATTAGCATGGCCCCAGCAGTAAGTTTGGACCCAGAGGAGAGTGGGCCTCAACAGAAATGGCCTTAGACAAAGCATGATGTTAAACCTGAACTTTACAGAGAGTCTTCACATATCATGTTGAAGAGTGCACGTGATGTAGGCAGAAACTGGCCAGGTTTAAATCTTTAGCCCTCTCACCTATTTTCCAGATAAATTAGCAATGTGTCTAAGATCTCTGTATCTCATTTTTTTCACTGTTAAAACAGTGGCAATAACAGTGCCCGCCTTCCAGAGCAAGCATGAAAACTGTGTGAGACAATTCTCTTAAGAATATTAGCACAGAAAAAGTCCAGTTAGCTGCAACAGAGGAATAAAACAATCGCCTAAAAAGGGTGAGGAATTAGAACGACATCGGGCTAAAGAACAACATTCTAGACTGCGAGGCAGTGAAAAGCACCAGAGTAAATGTGGTTTCCAACCTAGAATACTACAGCCCTCTAAATTCTCAGTCAAGTGTATGAGGAGATAAAGATATCTTTAGACATTCCAGGTCTCAAAATACTGCCTACCAGACAGCTTTACTCAGAAAGCTGTTGGAAGCCATGCTCCATCAACGTAAGGGGACTCAGGCAGGGAAAAGATCCAGGATATGGGAGATCCAACTTAGCAGAGAAAAAGAGGCAATTCCAAGATGATGCTAAAACAAACTCCAAGGTCACTGTGGTGCAGCCGGTGGGGAGAGCAACGCAATGAGACTGAAGCAGGGGAAAAAGGACTCCAAGGAGTTGCCTACAAGGGGGAAAAAAATCAGATACAAAAAAAACAAAAAACTTAACCAACAGATTACTTCATGCATTTGACAATAATCTGCAGAGTTTCGCCACCTGGAAGAGAGTTTGTAGGTGCATTTGTGACAGTTGCATTTAACAAATGAAAAAGTAGGGCAATTTTTATCTCCTGGAACACATACCAAAAATGGAAAAAAGAAATAGAAAGAGAAAATATCATAATAACACACTATGTGGCTTAGCCATAAAGAATATACCGTATATACAAATTTAAACACTGAATATTGATATAGCAGAAAAAGGGGGGTAGGGGGCGTGTTAGTGTATAGAAGGGACCTAATTTCTTCCAAGTAGGAAGCCAAAGACATATATCTAAAAATGTAAAATCAAGCAATTATAATATGAACATGTTATTAGGCAATGAGATAAGTAGAAGAAGAGCTCAGATGATTTTTAAAATAGTGGCCTCTGAGTTTTATAATAAGCCTTATAGAATAATATGAATTTTTAAATTCTATACATGCAGTTTTTGAGATTTTTTAAAAGAAAATGAACAATAGTCTAATAGAGTTTCCGGCAGAGAGAAAATACTCACTAAATATTAAGCTATTATTATTATTGTTAATATTTCTCAGGAGATAAGTCCCAGCAATAGCTGGGCATTGTCAGGCAAACTAGTAATCCAGAATCTAGTATTTGCCAGGCTTTTAGTCAACTGTCAGAGGACAGAGACTATGTTTAGCACTGTCTTCTACACCACTCCAATGTAGCAGAGAGATAATACAAATAGATAATCAAAACACAGGCATGGAATGGATGAACAAAAGAACAAATACATGAAAAATATAATATTCAATTGTTAGGGTGGGGTTAACTCAGTGTACAGGTACAGAGAATAAAGTTGGACACTTAAAGTGTTGATTCTGACTAGATATTAATTCACCCACTTAAGGACCAAGCACAAGAGTCAAAGACAATTGTAATTCCCTGATTTAATATTTAATTTTAATGAGCAATGCAATTCACGTATATTATGTCCCACCAACTTGTATTCAACACCTCCCCAACCCCTAGAATCTCAAATTTCCAAAAACTTACTTTATAGAGTCCTGGAATAGGACAAAGACAAGAAGAGTGGGCAGGAAAGAATATATATAAACTAGTCCAAACTCTCTTAAAATGAAAAATGAAACACAATTTCAACTCTCAGGAATATGAGAAACAGGGCCTGCCAACATTTCCCGGGAATATCCTCCAAAGGAAAAGGACACCAGGACATTCTCACCCCAACATGTTCAGTTCTGTGTCCCAGGCTGACAAATATGACATCCTGGAGCTCTTATTGTCTGTAGAAGTCATAGAGACACCAGGTGGGAGCTTTGGCACAAACTAACTTTCTAAAGCATGCATCTTATAAAAATGAGAGTTGAATTCATGTGTTACATACTTTCTGCCTTCCTTTTGAGATGTATTCTCCATACATTTTTCATCCTGCTAACCTGGCCAATATGGATGCAAACTCTTCACCATCTGGCTTCTGGTTGTGAGATGCAAGAGGTCACGGGACAGAGGAAGTTAGCTCCGGCTGCCGATTCCCAGCCTCCACCCTCCACACACCCACTTCTCTCTGCTCTGTTGGCTCTGTTCCTTAACCGAAGCAGCCTTCTCTGTTTAGATCTTCTCCTTGCCCTTCAGACCTGGGGGTAACGACAGCTCACTGCTATTGCCAACCCTTGAGATACTGTTCATTTCTCCAAACCTTTGCCTAGAGTCACTTTACAAAACTCTCCCCCTACTCACCCAGGGTAAGTTTGGTGGCTGTCTCCTGCATGACTAATACACACTTGATTTGTGCAATGATTACATACTTAACATAAACTACCAGGACTTCTCATATTGGGGGTTGTCAGTAATGCAACTTTTCATAAATCCCCATTCCCCTGGGGAGACTTGTAATCGTCTCCCAATGCAAATTGAAGCCCTTCCAGGTACGAGAAAGCCCAAAGATGTGCAAAGGTAAATGGATTTAAGGTCAGTGATGTCAGTCTCGGGAGGGCAAATGCTGGAGCAAATAAACTAGCAAGCGAGGAGATGATAATAAGCAAGTGGGATGTATGAAATCACTGTTTGAGAGAGATGCAATTGTTGGAGATAACAAAGACTAGGGAACGGACATGTGAGTAGGTGGCTGGGTGGGGTAGAGGAGGTAATGGTTAGAGTGAAGGACGCCAAAGGCTGAATGATCACAGTCATAGATGACCCAATTTCATGGATGCTGAATTTGCCAAGGATGTATCAGGCAGAAGAGAGGAGAGGAAGACGTAAGCCAAATACTCAAGTCATCATCATCATCATCAACAACAACAACAACAAATAACAGACATTTATATGGCACTTATAATATGCCAAGCACCATTCAGAGATTCCATCTACTCTATCCCCATTTTAAAAATAAGAAACTGGGGCGCCTGGGTGGCTCAGTCGGTTGAGCGGCCGACTTCGGCTCAGGTCGTGATCTCGTGGTCCGTGAGTTCGAGCCCCGCGTCGGGCTCTGTGCTGACAGCTCAGAGCCTGGAGCCTGCTTCACATTCTGTGTCTCCCTCTCTCTGTCCCTCCCCCACTCATGCTCTGTCTCTCTCTGTCTCAAAAATAAAATAAACATTAAAAAAAATAAAAATAAGAAACTGAGTCCCGGGGACATTAACTAACCTGCTGTAAATCTCACAAATAAAAAATGGCAGAGCTCGGGTCCTACCCAGGCAACCTGATTCCAAAGTCTATGTCTTTCACCACAAATTTCCCCTCCTGCTCTAAAAAACAAAAGTAAAATAATAAAATATATAATTAAAGCCAACACTTTGGAAGCACTTCGTCTGTACTTCTGTACCTCTGTACTCCGTACCCTGGTACTTTGGGGTCCTTTTGATATGCTTCAAAGCAACTGGGAATTTTGAAGTAGGAAAACACATCATGGGGAAAGGGAATAACTTCCTCACCCTCGGGCCCTAAGTTACGTGGGGTGTGGAGATGAAACAGCCACCAATGGAAGGCTTGCAGGGGAAGCTGCTTCACCGGAGGCCAAAAGACTTTGCTCAGGTGAAAGAGGTGACAGGACCTTTTGGAAAGAAATTGGAACCTAGGGGATTTGTTCATGGCTCACCATGAATTTTAGGAAAACACAGAGGTTTTGGACGGCAGGAAGAGGTAGGGATAGAGTCAGATTTGGGAAATACAGAGGCATGTCCATTGATAAAGGATCATGTGGGAGCCTTGGCCCCTGACTGTGCCTAAGGAGGAAAGGATGGGAAGTGTGAGGGGCAAGTCCTGGAACTCTGGGAGCATCTGGGAGTGAAAGAAATCCTAGGTGGTGGAGGAACTTTATATAGGCAAGGAGGGCAGACCTTTGGGGCAACTGATTTGGTCCGTAATGTGTTTCTCTGATCTGTATGGCCCCAGCATCTGGCACCTCGCACGGATTCCAGAACAGAGCTGGTGCCCGTACCACTCACAAGGGAAGACAAGGTCCCACATCATCTGGCCCCTACCAACATCCCTTACTTCATCTTGAATTACTACCCTCCATGTTTGTTTACCTCCAACCACACTGGCTCCGTTGTATTCTCCAAACACACCAAGCTCTTTTCCACCTCAGAGTTTACGTATCCCCTGTCTCACATCCGCCTGGACCCCCGCTGACCCCACTGCCAACCGGTTTCTCACATGCCTGGCTATTTCTGATCACTCAAGTCCTTGCTCAGATGTGACCTCTTCATCGACACCTTGCTTGACCCCAACTTTAAAATCTCACCCCACTCTCCAGCCCATCTTTCTTCCTTAGTCCTTTCCTACCACGTATCACTAACTGTTTGTGTATTAATGTGCATATTACTTGTTTTTTAAAATTTCCTTTCTCTCTGCGCTAGAATGTCCATGAAGGCAGAAGCATAATCTGTCTTGTCACCAGCACTGCCCTAGCCCTTAAAACAAGTAAATATTCACCCAAAAAAAAAATAAAAAACTGACTTCAAAAAATTTTGTTAAAACGCTTTCAAAATTTGAGTATAAATTGTATCAGAAAAAGCCCTCGTAATGTCGTATCAGAAAAGCCTTCATAATTGACGAAGGCCTCTGAAGCCTGGCAACATCAAGATTTGGCTCAGTATCCCCAGGCCACCTCATCACGCTCCATCTGCAACTAAGTGTGTGGGTTTGGTGGCCGAAGCCGAATGGCTCATAAGGGGAGTAAGCAAATATTTGGCAGGCTCATTTGCCAGAGTCATTGCCACTGATTAAAAAGCAATTAATTATGGGAATTAAGGAGAGAGAATAGCCTGCAGTGTCCCTGGGCCACCTTTTTCTGAATGACTCGTGCAGCCCAGGGCAAGTCAGGACATAAAAGTAAAAATAAACCATGTGCTCTAAAGCCACACCGAGGCTTTGATAATAAAACTGATAAGACGGCAGGTCATAGATAAGGTGATCCAACTGTAGAAGATTTTAAAGAGCATGCCTTTAGACTTCAAAATGAACAGAGGAAGAAACGGATTCTTAGAATTAAAAGAAAAAAATATTACTTAAAAAAAAAAAAAAACCTGAGCATTGGGTTAAACAAAGCTAAGATTTACTGCACTGGGAAAACCAAAGAGAATGCACACAAAGTGCTATCATGAGATGAAGCAACCGGGATAAGCCCTTTCCAGCTCTGAATAGAGGGTAGTAGTTTGAAAGCAAAGGGGGCTTTGTCTCTTCCATTTGGTCCATTTGATTTTTTTTATTTGCTGGTCAACTTGACCTTTGAGTCTTACTCTGGTGATTTCTGACCTAGTTGTAGCATGGGAGCCTGAAGCTCTATAAAATAAAACTCATTTGATTGCACGGCTTTGATTGCCACCATGAAATTCCTTCATTTGCCCCCTACTGTAAAAAATATTTTTCCCACCTCAGTCGAACCAAGCTAGTCTTTTCAGTGCATGGCTACAAACAATAGCGTATACTGCTTTAGGACCTTCCAAAATGAAGAAATGAGTTTAGCAATCAGCCACTTAGTCCCCGGCTCTGAGTAAGCCGCGGAATGGCGAGTGACAAAGCTGGCTGAGGAGCCCAGGTACGTGCTGAATCCGGCCAACCTGAATTTGAGGCCACCTCCGCTATGTGCTACCTGTGTGACAGTCACCATAGCTCCTGTATCTGCAGCAAACAAGAGTCTTTCTCCTAACCGAAATATTCCTCATCTATAATACCATGAAAGAATTGGGAAAATTCTATTATAATAGAACAGTGAGAATCTCATAATTTCCACAGATGTTTATCATGTACAAGCACTGTACTGGGATCGGGGGGTTCAGTCCAGATACAACACAGAACAGACACACGGAATTCACCCTCCCGCCATAAATTGGTAGCTATGGTTATCATATCATATTATGTTAGAACTCAGATATTCTAAGCAGGGGATTTGGGGGAGGAATAACTTTTTCCTATCCACAACAAAGGCTGTAAAGACGCTTCAGCAAGAGAAGTAGTAGGGTTGTTCAGGTGCATGTTTTATTTAGGACCTGCTCAAAAGGCTCTTAGCTTGGGGCTCCTGCATGGCTCAGTCGGTTAAGCCTTCGACTCCGGCTCAGGTCTGATTTTGTGGTTCCTGGGCTCAAGCCCCACCTTGGTCTCTGAGCTGTGCTGAGGGCTCAGAGCCTGGAGCCTGCTTCAGATTCCGTGTCTCTCTCTCTCTGCCCCTCTCCCACTGGAACCCTGTCTCTGTTTCTCTCTCAAAAATAAATAAACATTTAAAAAAAACCTTTTTTAAGGCTCTGGTTGTTTTCCAGTCTAAACTGTGATGTATAAAGGAAGGACTCACTCAGAAATCGCACTGAATGCCGAATGCAAGTGGAAGCAGCAGGAATCTTCACCAGAACAGAACAAAGGACGGCTTCTCTCCCTCCCTCCACCTACCTTGGATTCTTGTTAAGTCTGCACCTGGACGCAAGAGCGTTTCAGGCTTCCATACATAGAGCAAAAAAATCCTGCCTGCCTAAAATTACAGCGTGTGCCTTGGGGAACAGTGCACCTAAGATACCCTTTGTATAAGGTGAGACACATAATGTGGGTGGCATCTGTGACTAAGAAATGGCAGATCTGAGAGACTCTACCTCAAACCTTCAGAGTTTTCATCCACGACTTTTTACTTCGTATCTTACCCACTTCTTAATTCAAGGATGATAAGTATGTCAAATCCAAGTACATTCAATAAATGATTCAGGAGCTACTAAGTTACAGTACAATTGTTACTTAAATATTTATGTGTTGTTTGGAGGGAAAGAGACATTTTAAATCTAAAGACAGTCACGCATCATCCATCCTGAATTGTTAGAACGAGGCACCTCTCCTTCATGTATTTTTCAGAAAACAAGCTTATTGTAACCTTTACAGACTACGGTTTCTAAAATCCTATCCACTTTTGCTAGAACAGTTTCTGAAGCACTTTCCTCTTTCTTAAACAGAATACAAACCTTTCACTCTTTCATATTCTCACTTCCTCATTCTTTCTTTCAGCAAATATAAAATGAACATCTCCCACGGGCCGTGCACCGTGAAAGACTCTGGTTCTGGAGGGCACATTGTGCCCTCAAGGAACTCCACAGTCTTGAACCCCCAGCCTCCCGTCCTGCCATTAGTACTCAGAACAGGATAGATATACTGCAAATGTGTAAAAGAATGACACTTTCGGGGGCAGTGCTTTCCCATAGAAATCTAACGCGAGCCACTTAGGTGATTTTAAATTTCCTAGAAGCCATGTTTAAAGAAAGTAAAGGGAAACAGGCATAATTAATTTTAATAATGTATCTTCATATATCCTGAAGTTACCATTTCTTCAGAGCTCAATGCGTGTTTTATGCATATAGCCCATCTCAATTTAGCCCAGGCACATAGCAGATTCTTAATAGCCACGTGTGACTAGTGGCTTCAAAACTGGACTTCTAATAAAGTATTAATGATTAATTGCCCCTTCATTAAATGGAAACAAGCATTTAAATATTTTAACTCTTATGTCTGCTTGCCCTATTTTCTGACATCCCTTCCACTCTCAGAGATCCTGTTTTCTTTCATTTTTATTATAAATGTGCTATCTCTAGCAAAAGCCAGTGTCTCCTGTTATTCATTTAGTCTCATAGCGGATATAATCAGTTTTCCTAAAATTGACAGTAAAATAACCCTGTCTAAAAACGGGCCACAGGGCTGCTGAGTGGCTCAGTTGGTTAAGTGTCCGACTCTTGATTTCAACTCAGGTCGTGATCTCCCGGTTCATGGGATCGAGCCCCGGATCAGGCTCTGTGCTGACAGCGTGGAGCCTGCATGGGATTCTCCCTCTCTCTCTCTTTGCCTCCCCTGCTGTCTCTCCTCTCAAAATAAAGAAATGAACATTAAAAAATGAAAATAAAAACAGGGCTCTGTTCCTTAGACAGGGCTCTGAGTAAGGGTTAAAGAGACATTTTGTGAACAAAGCATAGAAGTATTAATATATGAAATTTGTAACACAGCGTTGACTTCCTAAGATGACTTTTATTTCTGTCTTTCAGCCTTCTTCTGGGTCACTGGTTCCCAAAGTGTGGTCCTCAGACCAGCAGCACCGGCATCACCTGGGGAGCTGTTAGAAAGGCGAAGTCTTGTTCCCCACCCCATAACTACTGAATCAGAAACTCTGGAGAGGAGTCTAGCAATCGATGTTTAAACAAGCTCTCTGGGTGATTCTGGTAACTGCTAATGTGTGAGGACCCTGATTCTAGAAAAATCCCCTGCTATATACATGGACTTGGCAAGAATATGTTCTCCTTTGCGCCTTTTAAATTCAGTATTTTAGGGGCGCCTGAGTGGCTCAGTTGGTTGGGCGGCTGACTTCGGCTCAGGTCACGATCTCACGGTCTGTGAGTCCGAGCCCCGAGTCCGGCTCTGTGCTGATGGCTCAGAGCCTGGACCCTGCTTCAGATTTTGTGTCTCCCTCTCTCTCTGCCCTTCCCCTGCTCATACTCTGTCTCTATGTCTCTCAAAAATAAAATAAAACGAAAAAAGAAAATAAATAAATTCAGTATTTTAGTTACTTGGAGAACTTTAAAGAGTATTATTATTTTTCTTTAAAACATGGTATTAAAGGTTGTGTTAGCATGCAAACATATTAGCTTCCTAGGGTTGGAGTTACAAATTACTTTAAATTTAGGGGAACAAAAATTTATTTTTTTTAATTCTTTGATTCTATTTTATGGTTTTTTTTTTCATCATAAATGTACTCTTTAATCCCCATCCCCTATCTCCCCCATCCCCACACCCATACCCGCTTTGGTAATCACCAGTTTGTTCTCTAGAATTAAGAGTTTGTTTCTTGGTTTTGTCTCTCTTTCTTTTTTTCCTTCGCTTATTTGTTTTGTTTCTTAAATTCCACATATGAGTGACATCATATGGTATTTGTGTTTCTCTGACTGACTTAATTCACTTAACAATATATTATTTTCTATTATTATATTATATTCTCTAGCTCCATCCATGTCATTGCAAAGAGCAAGATTTCATTCTTTTTTACGTCTGAATTATATTATGCTGTATACATACACCACATCTTTATCCATTCATCATTCGATGGACACTTGGGTTGCTTCCATAGTTTGGTTATTGTAGATAATGCTGCAATAAACATAGGGATGCCTGTATCCCTTTGAATTAGTGTTTTTGTATTTCGGGGGCACATACCCAGTAGTGCAATTCTTAGAACATAGGGTAGTTATATTTTTAATTTTTTGAGGAAACTACATATAGCTTTCCACAGTGGCCTCATCAGTTTGTGTTCCCATCGAGTGCAAGAAGGTTCCTTTTTCTCCACAGACTTGCCAACACTTGTTTCTTGTGTTGTTGAGTTTAGCCATTCTGACAGATGTAAGGTGATATCTCATTGTAGTTTTAATTTGCATTTCCCTAATGAAGAGTTATGTTGAGCATCTTTTCATATTTCTTTTGACCATCTGTGTATCTTCTTTGAACAAATGTCTATTCATGTCTTCTACCCATTTTTTATTTGGAGCGTTTGTTGTTTTGGTGTTGAGTTGTATCAGTTCTTTGTACTATCCCTTTACTGAGAATATTATTTGCAAATATTTTCTCCCTTTCAGTAGTTGCCTTCTAGTTTTGTTGATTGTTTCCTTCACTGTGCAGAAAGTTTTTATTTTGATGTAGTCCTAATAGTTTCCTTGACTTATATTTCCCTTGCCTCAGGAGACATATGTAGAAAAATGTTGCTGCAGCTGATGTCAGAGAGATTACTGCCTGTGTTCTCTTCTAGGATTTTTATGGTTTCAGGTCTCACATATGAGTTTTTAATCTATTTCGAGTTTTTTTTTGCCTATGGTAAAAGAAAGTGGTTCAGTTTCGTTCTTTTGCATGTGGCTGTCCAGTTTTCCCAACACCATTTGTCGAAGAGACTATCTTTCCCATTGTATATTCATTCCTTTTTTTGTCAAAGATTAATTGATCATATAATTGTGGGTTTATTTCTGGATTTTCTGTTTTATCCCATTGTGTCTATTTTTATGCCAGTACCGTACTGTTTTAATTACTACTTCTTGGTAATATAACTTAAAATCTAGAATTATGATACCTCCAATTTTGTTTTTCTTCTTCAAGATTGCTTTGGCTATTCAAGGTCTTGTATGGTTCCATACAACTTGTGGGATTGCTTGCTCTAGTTCTGTGAAAAATGCTGTTGATATTTTGATAGCGATTGCATTAAATCTGTAGATTGCCTTGTGTAGTATAAACATTTTAACAATATTTGTTCTTTCAACTCATTAGCATGGAATGTCTTTCCATTTCTTTGTATCATATTGAATTTCTTTCATAGTGTTTAATTGTTTTCAGAGTACGAAAAGTTTTCACCAGTTTCTTAGGTTTATTCCTAGATATTTTGTTGTTTTTGATGCAATTGTAAATGGGATTGTTTTCTTAATTTCACCTTCACTTTCTGTGCTTCATTATTAGTGTATAGGAATGCAACAGGTTTCTACACATTGATTTTTGTATCCTACTACTTTATTGAATTCATTTATTAGTTCTTAGCAGTTTTTTGGTAGAAGCTTTAGGATTTTCTATATATACTATCATGTTATCTCCATATAGGAAGAGTTTTACTTCTTCTTTACCAATTTGGATGCCTTTTATTTCTTTTTGTTTAATTTCTCTGGATAAGACTTCCAGGACTATCTTGAATAAAAGTGGTGAGGGTGGACATCTTTGTCTTGTTCCTGATCTTGGAGGAAAAGCTCTCAGTTTTTCACCATTGAGTATGATGTCAAGAGTGGGTTTTTCATATAAGGCCTTTTTTATGTTGAGATATGTTCCCTCTAGACCTATTTTGCAGAGGGTTTTTATCATGAATGGATGTTGTATTTTGTCAAATACTTTTTCTGCATCTATTGAAAAGATCGTGTGGTTTGTATCCTTCCTCTTGTTGATGTGAATTATCAGGTTGATTGTTTTGTGAAATCTAAAGCATCCTTGCATCCTGGGAATAAATCCCACTTAATCATGGCATATGATTTTTTTAACATATTGTTGGATTTGGTTTGCTAATATTTTGTTGAGGATTTTTGCATCTATATTCATGAGGGTTATTGGCCAGTAGTTCTCTTTTTTGTTGTTGTGTCTTTATCTGGTTTTGGTATCAGGGTGAAACTGTTTTCATCAAATGAGCTTGGAAGTTGTCCTTCCTTTGGTAGTTTTTGGGTCCTGAAACTTCTTGTTTTTGGGGAGTATTTTGTTTGTTTGGTTGGCTTGGTTGTTTGCTGTTGTTGTTTTTTTTTTTTACTGATTCAATTTCATTGCTGGTGATCGATCTATTCAAATTTTTTATTTCTTCTTGCTTTAGTTTTGGTAGGTTATAAGTTTCTAGGAATTTATCCATTTCTTCTAAGTTGTCCAATTTGTTGGCATATTGGTTTTCATAATATCCTGTTGCAATTGTTTGTATTTCTGTGGTGTTGGTTGTTATTTCTCCTCTCTCACTAGTAGTTTTGTTTATTTGGGTCTTCTCTGTTTTGTTTTAAATGAATTTTGCTAGAGATTTATCAGTTTTATTGATCTTTTCAGAGAACCAGTTTCTGGTTTCATCGATCTGTTCTAAAAAAATTTGTGTTTTTTTTAGTTTCTATATCATTTATTTATGCTCTAGTCTTTATTACTTCCTTCCTTTTGTTGGGTTTTGGGTTTTTTTTTTTTGTTGTTGTTGTTGTTCTTTTTCTAGCTCCATTTTCTCGCTCCACTAGGTTAGGTTATTTATTTGAGATTTTTCTTGCTTCTTGAAGTAGGCCTTTGTTGCTATAAACTTCCCTCTTAGAAAAGCTTTTGCTGCATCCCAAAGGTTTTGGATAATTGTGTTTTCACTTTCATTTGTTTCCATGTAATTTTTGATTTCTTTGTTGACACATTCATGCATTTGTTGTTTAATAATGTTATTTAACCTCCATGTATTTGTGCTTTTTCCAGACTTTTTCTTGTGGTTGATTTCTAGTTTCATAGTGGTATGGTCAGAAAAGATGCATGGTATGACTTCAAGTTTGTTGAGACTTGTTTTGTGGCCTAATATGTGATCTCTTCTAGAAAATGTCTTGTGTGCACTTGAAAAGAATATGCATTCTGCTGTATTAGCATGGAATGTTCTGAATACACCTGTTGAATCCATCTGGTCCAGTGTGTCATTGAAAGCCACTGCTTCCTTGTTGATTCTCCAAATTTATTTTCTTATGGTTATAGAGGTCAGAATACCAAGTGTGTCTCACTAGTGTAACGTCAAAGTATCATCAGGGCTGTGGTGCCTATGGAGACTCTAAAGGGAATCTATTCCCTTGTCTGAATTTTCAGCTTCTAGAGGTCACTCACATTCCTTGGCTTGTGGTCCCATATCTTCAAAGCCAGAAACATCAAGTCAAGTATTTGTCAGATCACATCTCTATGTTTCTCCTTATTCAGCCTCCCTCTTCGTCTTTAGAGTGTCCTTGTGATTACATTGGTCCCATCTGGATAATCTAAAATAATCTCCCATTGCACATTCAACTGATTAGCAATGTTAATTCCATTTACAACATTAATTCCCCTTTGACACGAAACCTAACATATTCATAGGTTCTGGGGATTAAGACATGGACATCTTTGGGAGCCACAAATCTGCCTATCCCACTGTCTGATTAACGAGTTACTGACATAATGAAAAAATTGTAAAAGTTATTTTCCCCCTTGTACATTTTTTAGGTTCACATTCTGTATTTTTCATCATAGTTGCAAAGGAAGTAACAGTTGGCACTTTGTAAATCTCAACATTTATATCATTCTTAAAAGTCCTTAAATGAATTTAAATGTTACGTGATTTGATATAGCAATCACCCATTTAAATTTTTTTCAATACAGGTATAACTTCCTGACAGTTGAATTGTCATCATTTCTGTTTTCTTTGAAAGCGTTCTCTCATTTTCTTCCCCCAGAGTCAGAGAATGTTATATTAATGTAATATATTTTTATGCATTAGGGTCTTTCACTGATAATCCCAACATACATGTCTATAACAAAATTAGATAGATAGATAGATAGATAGATAGATAGATAGATAGATGATAGATAGATAGATAGATAGATGATAGATGATAGATAGATAGATGTGGGCATGTATTCTACTTCCTGGGATCACTATGCTTTATGAGTTTAGTTTGTTTTCCTCTATATTGAATTACTGACACTATTAAATGAGTAAACAATAGAGCTAAAATATTATACATTTCATAGATGTTTGTAAACGAAAAACTAAAATTTTGTTGAAAAGACTTTTTTGTTACGGATGAGGGTGGCGAGAGCAAATTATTAATTAGATTAATTAATTAATTAATTATTAATAAATATATTATATATTATTATAATATATAATAATATATTATATATTATATATTTATTAATATATTATTAATTAATTAATTAATTAATTAATTATTAATTAAGATTATCTTAAATCTTTTCAAGCAACAATATTTCAAATAGTCCTTCTGCATTTCCACACCTCAGGACAACTTTTCATAGTATAATTCTGGGCACTGAGAGACAAGCCTCTATTTGGTAAAGTGGGAGTGGTTCAACAGCAAAAGTCAAGGTGATCCCTAAGAAACATCCAGATACCCAGTCGAAGCGGAGCAGGTCTCCTGACAGGATACAGATAATGCAGCAGATACAATTATAAATGCATTATGCATTTTTTTTCTTCTCTGCGTGGAATCACACAAAATAGGATGTATCAGCATTCCAATGTTTATAGAGCACAAATCTTTAGCGCTACAAATAGTAGGTCTTCTTGTGGGTGAGGTCATATGTTTTATGCATCCCAGCTATCAAAAATAAACAACAAATCCCAGTCATCCCTGCTGGAGGAAAGACTGAGTTCGTTCCCAGTGCCCTTTAATGAAAATCATATGGAGAAATCGTTGTCATCAGAAAGAGAGATCAAAAGGTAGATGGCCCCCCAAAAAGTAAGAAAAAACTGTTAAAAAGTTGTATTTAAAAATTAACTGAAATATTTCTCTTAGACTTTTCTAACATTATATTTGCCGAATCTGTTGTGATTTTTTTTCCTAATCTAAGTAAATACTCATTTTCACGACTAATTCCATCTTCATGATTATGTATGCTTTTTAAAAGGGAACCTCCAAATTAATTTTTAACTTAAAAATGCAACTCAATAAATGCTTGTCGAACCACATCGAATGGAATTCATCCAATCAAGTGGAAGACAATTAATATCGACTCATGGCGTACGACAGGCACCCTGTTAGACTGTGTGGAAACAATATTCATTCACTTCTCACAAAACGAGCAACTAAAACAAAAGTATGCAAAGCATTATAAGCATGTCTTACTGTCCACATCCCTCTGCCAGAGAAAGGTTAAGCATAATGATCACGGCTAGTCATTCCCACAGCTGGTAAAACAACAGTGCAGGATTAGATCCCAAGATTTTTCTTTTTTGACAATAAATAGAGCTACCACTGAGTCATTATTAATATATTCAAGGGGTTAGGTCGTGGTAAGGGCAACACAGAGAAAAGGAAGCAGGGGTAGAGAGCTCAACATGGTGGCCATGGCTGTGGTGAAGGAAAGCATATACAGTTTTACATGAGGTGGTCGGGAAAGGCCTTATCAAATAAGCAATTCTTGAACAGACACTCAAGGGCTGTGAGGGCTTAGCTCTGCAAATATCAGAGGAAGGAGCCTTGCAGGCAGAGAGAACAACAAAATACAAAGGTTCTGAGGTGTTCCGGGAGTGTTCAGTGAACGTGAAGAAAAGCAGTAAATAAGGGCTGCACGTGGCAACAGGTGAAGCTGCAGCTAGGCATGGTTCGAAGCTCCCCTAGGCCTTTGTAAACTTCTAGAAGAACCCTAGCTTCTACTCTGAGGGGATTGCAAAGGCCTGAAAGGATCAGAGAAGTGACTTGGTCAAATTCACATTCTCCAAGCTGGCTCTGTCTGCCAAGTGGAGACTAGGCTAAAGGGGGGTAAGGATGGTGACAGGGGACCGGGTAGGAGGCGCCTGCAGTCCTCTAAGTGGAATTACAGAGACAACGGCAGAGACAGTGAGATCCCATCGTCCACATATTCTACAGATAGACCCACAGAATTTGCTGATGGCATTTGTGATATATGAAATGAAGAAAAAGAAGTCAAGATTATTCCAGACATTTTGGGGGGGGTGCCCAGGGAGGGTGAAGGCGGAGCGGCTGAGCAACTGAAAGAATGAACTTTCCACTGATTCTAAGGGAGTTATTGCTCATTCTTATACAAATTATCTATAATATTCATGTCAACCCAACCCTACAAGCAAGAAGGCAGGACCAAAGATAGAAATAAGATCCTGCCTGTCCCAAAGCCCTCTGTATCACACACTAGCATCTCCCCAATGTTGGGTAATAATAGTTTCCTTTCTTGAAGGATGTGCCAGGCATGGTGCTAAACTCTCTTACATAGATTTCTCATCTAATCCTCAAAACAGCCCCATTAGGAAGGGATTATTCATCTTCATTTTCAGACAAGGAAACTGAGGCCTCGTCATGCCCCGCCAAAGCACCTAGACTAGCTGGGCAGTGCCCTCTCTTACCTCCCTCTTCCAAACTTTCTAAATCTGATTAGATCTTTCCTTTTTTGTTACTCCATACTCGGGGTTAAAAGCTGCTTCCTGCAGTTATTCACTGTTATTTTTTTCTTCTTGCCTCTATGATCCTCTCACGTTTATTTAAACAATTTGGTATACTAAATTCTGTCTGTTAAAATAACCAGAGAGTGGGCTCCTGGGTGGCTCAGTTGGTTGAGGGTCTAACTTTGGCTCAGGTCATGATCTCACAGCTCGTGAGTTTGAGCCCCACTTCGGACTCTGTGCTGACAGCGCAGAGCCTGGAGCGTGCTTCGGATTCTGTGTCTCCCTCTCTTTCTGCCTCTCCCTCGCTCACAATCTCCCTCTCTTTCTCTTTCCCCTACTCTCTCTCCCTATCAAAAATAAATATTAAAAAAAATTTATTTAAAATAAAATAACCAGAATGGTTTCTGTTTTTCTACCAGAAGAGCGAATCCACACTTGCTTCCATGAACATGTCATGCCTCTTCCAGGGAGCAGACACTTCACTAAGTGCTAAAGACACACAGATGAAAAAGACAGAGGCCCTCACCCCAGGAATGCCAAGGAGCTGAACAGACACATGCCAAGCTCAGTCCCTGTAAGCTGGTCCAGCCAAACCATGAGTTGAAATGCAAGAACTGTCAACAAAACATTGGCAGAAGGGGGCTTTGCATGGCATAAGAATCTGGACTCGTGTTCTCCTAAAGTTAATCAGAAGTTATCAAAAGAATGGTTGGAGAGTGGCATGGTCAGACCTTCCTTCCCAAAGACCACTCACTCTCACCCCCAAAACTGAGCTCGAATGGAGCCCCAGTGATAGACAACGAGGGCTGGAGTTGACCAGTGGAGGAGTGTGTGGAGGAAGGGTGGATCTGAATAGGATAATGTATGTAAAACTGTTTTGAAACACAGCAATCCCATTAGAAAATCAAAGTGCTATTTGTATTTTCCCTCCATCTGCCTAACAGTGGCCCCGTGCCAGGTAGGTAGGCAGCCCAGTGAACTTCGTATTCTCGGTCTTGCATACTCTTCTCTATTCTCCTAGAATATTGGGGAGCATTCCTACAGGAGGCTTTTCAAATCATATCTTAGTCTCTTTTCTTGTAATTATATCATTGTACACTTGGACATTAACTCCTTCCATAGCTTAAGCCTTATTTAGGGAATCCTGATGACTAGTGCTTTGCTGGATTTCTGAATGGTTTCTTGGGTCTTTAAGGGTACAGAGATATTAAAGGGCATGGTGTGGACTGAGATGGAATCTGGTTCTGTCACTTACTGGCCTCAGAAAGTCATGTCAACCCTCCAATCCTCATTTTGCTTATCTGTGGAATGGGAATCCCAATACCTACTTCACAGCAGGTGATTTACTGGGATAAGAGGAGGAAGTCTGTAGGATGGCTGGCATGGATCTCAGACCACTTGAATGCTAGGTTCCTGAGAGAGGTGACCGGTCTGCTGTGCTCACCAACTCCACATTTCTTGAAAGGCTAGCTCATTCAAATTAATACTTGCTTGTCTTGTTTTGTCTTATTTTTTTTTTGCTTACTCTTTGCATGAATTTCACAAGGCCAAATTCTGCTGTTTAGAGTTCTCGTGGAAAGCAGAAATCCTGGAGAAAACTCAGTTATGGATTCCTTACACTGGCGTGACCACGTATAGTTCCCCAAAGCTTTTCATTTATAGGAGTGCACTGACCCTTCTGGGAAGCCAAGGGATGGCTATGTCCACAACGCAGCGGGGGGACACTGAGATCCAGGAGGGAGAGTGACTGGAGGACCTTCATGAGACTAGGATATTAAGCTGGGACTGGAGTCAGTGTGTCCAGCTATGTAGCCCCTCCTGTCCTGAGCCATCAAGTGGCAATAAGATAGCCAGGATTCTCTGCTGGGGATGTGTCCTCGAGCTAACAAAGGACAAGAGAGAAGAGTCCCAAGCCCCTCCCCAAACCCAAGGTGTGTGGTTATCCTCATCTGGAAACTACTTCTCCACGCTTCCCTAACTGCAGCCTTCCTCTGTCCTTGGAGCAGTGCCTGACCCCAGCAGATGCTGCGACCTTATTTTCATTTCTTTATTTCCTTCCTTTTTTCCCCCTAATACGTGTTGTCCCATTCACTGTCCTCGTCATCCCTACAGATCTGCCCATTTTGTTTATAACGGCACCTGCCTGCCATGGGGCGCCTCCTCCTTCCTGCCTTTCTACTCCTCAGCCCCATGCTTCCAAATGCCTGCATTAACTGGCGGGGGAAATTAATAAACCTGGCCACATTATTTACGTCACACAAGGAATTAAAATTTAACATCTTTCCCTTTTGCCTATGACAAAATGCTTTAATTATACTGAAGCAAGGTGAGTGCTGAAGGCAAAGCTGTGTTGATAGAAACCAGAGTAAAAGCATCCTTTTCCCAAGCTAGACATAGCGGAAGACAGCTTTGGGGGAGCAAGGGTATGGGGCTGGGAGATAGGCAGACCCTGGCTCCGATGCCAGTATTTCCACTTTTTTCTAATTCCGTGGCCTTGAACTCTGCTGCTCTTGAGATACTAAACTGTACTTTTCCTTTTCCTTAAGGACAAGACAAATCATGTAACTAATTGTGTTTTCCTTTGTGCCCTGGCTTCTAGGAAACTCGTAGATTTGTCTGGAACTCAATTTAAATAACAATATAGGGCCCAGTGATACCTACATTAATCCTGACTTACCTTTTTTTCATCTCTCCCCTACCGTATTTTCCATGATTCTGGCTTTTTACACTTGTATTCATAATTTCCCTTTTTACAAAAAGAGCATGTAACTGTGTTTTATTGAATCTTTGCACATCGAAGCAGAGTATAAATGAATAAAAACATCTCTACACTTCCATCTTTGGACTTACAAACATGGATATAAGCACCTACCCTGTAGCATTGTTATGAAGGCGGAATGAGATACAGTTTTTAGCAAAGCCTTGCTCATGAACGACGCCTATTCAATATGAGTGTTCTCCTTTCCTTGAGATGGGGAAAACCTCGGCGGCCATATATGGCCCATTGAAAACGTTTTCAAGAAGATGTGACAGATCTGAGGCATGAGAACACGTAGCCAAGTTCAAAATTCTCACAGACACACGAGCATCCCCCAACCTGCCCCAGACCCGGGTGTGAAGATTCCAGTCTTCTATTCTTCAAGATGGTCTCCGGCTACCCTGCCATCATGAAGCTTTGTGTGACGCTAATGTACACTCCGCCTTGATCTGGGGCACATTCTTAATCTCTCTTAAGTCTCCGTTTACTTGCCTTAAAACTAAAAATAATATTACCTCTCCGTTTAGGCTCTACTGACGATTATGTAAAATGAAAAATATGCATTGTTTAGATCGTGCTAAGTACTCAACTAAGGTTAGCTATTAACTTTAAACTCAATAATCAGTACTATTGTTATTGCTTATATTTTCTATCACCCTACCTCCTGTGATCTTACCAATTTACAAAGGAAGGCATTACCATCTCCATTTTGCAGACAAGAAAATTGAGGCTCAGAGATGTTTGTTTCGTAATTTCCACAATTTAAAAGGTGTTGGAGATTGGTAGAGAAATTGTGCCTGTAAAGGTTAGAGAGTCACCTAAAGCTGTAGGATGAACTTGGGAAAGAACCGCAGGCCCAGTCCTCACCAAAGTTGCATTTTCACACATATTGGACTAATATGGAGTGGGTGACACCAGTTCTTTATTAAGGAGTAATCGCTATACAAAAACTGTACAATTTGTGTGTTAGTGTGTACAATTTGATGAGTTAGAATATATGCAGACACCCACGATGCCATCACCGTGATCAAGGAAATTAATGTCCCTTTGTTGTTGTCGTTGATGTCTGTGTGTTGCTTTCTTGTGGCGAGAATACTAACATGAGATCTAATTTTAACCACACAAAATGGTCTGGTTAACTAAAGACACTGTGTTGTACAGCAGACCCCAGACCTTGTCCATCTAGCGTAACTGAAACTTCATCCTCATGAATGACACCTCTCCATCCCCATCTTCCCCCATCTGTGGCAACCACTATTACATTGTCTGCTTCCATGAATTCGACTGCTATAGATGCCGTCTCTAAGTGGAATCATGCAGCGTCTGTCCTCCTGTGGCTGGCTTATTTCACGTAGCATAATGTCTTCCAGCTTCATTCGTGTCATCCCAAATGACAGGATTTCCTTCTACTTTAAAGCTGACTAATATTCCATTGTATGTAGACACCATATTTTCTTCATCTATCTATCTGTCAGGGACACTTGGGTTGTTTCCATATCTTGGTTATTATGAATAATACTGCAATGAATATGGAAGTACAGATATAAATGAAAGCTTCAATACGAAAGTAAAAACAACGTGTAAATGTGGAGGTACACTCGGGAGACACACTAACCCATTTTAAGCTAAGATGAAAATTACATTCACATCAGCGTACTGCCGCCTAGAGCTGTCTGTTTTTCTCTGAAGGAAAAGCACCATGTACCGCTGAGATTGCCTCACCTTGGGGGCTTTGGAGTCCAAATAGATCTGGGCTCAAATCCCAGGTTTTGGCATTGTTAACATATTAAATCTGTTATCTTAATGAATACATACCGCTTAAGCTTAAAAAGAGATAAGTAACCCAACTGCTCCAGTCCCGGACTGGAAGCTTCATGGAATTCTAAGTCAATTAAAAATATTCCTCAAAGAATCTGAGACATTTTTCTTTTTAACGCAAGATACATTTGCAAGGTGAGTGCTGTTGGATTCCTGTTATTTATAGGGAGAGACTTTATAACTGGGAAATACGTCTTTTCTGACCAAGAAGGGACTAGAACATTTTGTGTCCATCTTATTCACTCATGTCATCCATATCTATCAAACCACCACATTTTTCTCTCTTAAAAAAAAAAAAAAAAAAACTTCAACCTATTCCATGCAAAATGGTTTCTCATATGAGCTACCTTGTCACATTAGGGAGATAACCTGAGTATTCTATAAATTTCCATTTCTGCAAATTTTCATAGAGAGTCTCACAGTTACCTACTTCTTGGAGATTTAGGAGATTTGCATTGCCTTCATTCAGCCTCAAAACTCAGAATGATTTGTTCAAAATTTTACTAGTCAGCATTGAAATAAAAAAAAAATGGTACATCACGCACAATGATAAACTACCCCATGTGGTTTGGATAAATTAAATACTTTAAGCTTTCAGTCTCCCTAATGATTTGGAAATGAAACAGCTGTGATTTATGACTCTAGCTGATAGGCTAGATCTGAAGTTTACACTTTGAAAAATGCCGTATTTAAATTCCCCTATAAATAAAAAATCATATTGCTCTAAAAATC
The DNA here is from genome assembly GCA_030068075.1 of Paguma larvata. Lineage (NCBI taxonomy): Eukaryota > Metazoa > Chordata > Mammalia > Carnivora > Viverridae > Paguma > Paguma larvata. Next base: position 66,799,667 of record CM057838.1, read on the forward strand.
CAGCCTAAGATATGTATGTAATAAACTAGAGATCCTTGTGTTGGGTGAGGAAGTCTCCAGGACTGATGGCTTTCTTCCTTGAAAAAAAAAAAATGCACTGAGCGAGCCAGACGTGGATCTGTGCGTATCTGCTACTACTTAATCAACAGTTATTGTTCCTTTGTGTCCATTTATTTGACCATCTTAATGATGACTGTCAGAGCCACCTGCATCAGCTCAGTGGTAAAGGTGACCTTATCGGTTTTTAAGCCCAGATCAACTATTAGGAATCAGGTAGTTTCCAAAGTCTTCATGCCAGCATCATTCGGGGTCCCTTGTGCTTTTTTGTTTGTTTGCTTAAATGACAGACTCTTTTGGCCTCTGCTTTGAGGCAGCTGGCAGAAGCTGGTAGAAAACCACAGAAACAGGGGGAAATGCCTGGAGAGGAGTCCATTGATCCTGGGTCCAGTTTGGCCTCTGCCTCTCCTTACTTTGTGATCTGGTGTTAATTTCTTGCCCTCTCTGGAATCTTTAATACTGAAAGGATGGAGTAATTACATGCTTAAGTCCCAACCTTCTTTCACTGACAACTATAGCACAACGCTTAGATGGGAGCAAACGTAACTTCATATCCTTGGACAAGTTGCCTATTCCCTCCGCCTCCCAATTTTCCCCTGGTATAAAATGGAAGTAATTACCCCTACTACACAGAATTTCCAGGGAGCTTAGAGGAGATAATATATGCAAAGGACCACACTTCCTGGTACATAGTTAACACATAATCGAAAGTACTTATCATTATTATTTTAATAATTATCATTACCAATATTTTCATGATACTGCTAGACAACAACCTGCCATTAAGGGGGAGGTGGAATGAACAAGCTTCAGGGGAGAAGCGATACCAAAGCCAAGGGCCATCTCTCATATTTGTTTCAGAGGCCTGACACCAAAGCCAGCTTGTGGGAAAAGGAACAGAGAAGTATACTGAGTCTTCAGGACTCTCGGGACTTACTGGAAACTACCCGAGGCCTTGCGGACCTGAACCCAGCTTCCATCTCTGCCACTTATGAGGTCTTGGGGTTGGGTAAGTCATGTAAACTTTTTGAGCTCAGTCTTCACTTCCACGGGGTGAAGTGGTAATCCCACTTGTATGAGAGTTATGAAGACTAAGTAAAACTGCGGCTCTCAAGCACTCAACTTCCTAGCCAGCCATCGTAAAAAATCAAAAGTAGCAGGGCGCCCGGGTGGCCCAGTTGGTTAAGCATCCGACTCCTGATTTAGGCTCAGGTCATGATCTCAAGGTTCATGGGATCAAGCCCCACATAGGACTCTGCGCTGACAACACGGAGCCTGCTTGGGATTCTCTCCCTTCCTCTCTCTGCCCCCTCCCCTGCTCACACTTTCTTGGTCTCTCCCAAAATAAATAAACATTAAAAAAAAGTAATAACGAATAATAAAACATAAAATAAAAGTTGCTACTGTTACTGTTTTGGTTCCCATTATTATTTTTCTGGCACTGTTTCCCAGGCTTGCTAAACTCCAAGCCACTGCCCACCCCCACAGGTGTTTTCAGACTTCCTCTGGAGTCCCATCACTTCTTTTCAACAGGACCACTCGACAGGCTGTTGTTCACTGGTGCTCCTTCCATTTTCTCTGCTCAGTGTTTACAGAAATCCTCAGCTTGCCGAGAAGGGCTCTTGTCTTATTTATGATTCATGAGGCATGGAGTATACAGATGGCATTATATAAATGTTTAATAATCACCATATGGTTTCCCCAGAAATTCTGTCACTCACTGACGCATCCAGACTGAAGGCTCCTCATATATGACATAGACGAACAGGCAGACCTCCATTCTCCCCTTCCTTCCTCCGCTACTGGCGCTCCATAAAACAGGGGAATAGAGTGCACCGGCCTAGGAGGTGTTACAAGAACACCAAATTTAGGAGGATTATGAAAAAATAAAGGCCTCCCATCATGGCTCTTAGCCTTCTGTGTCAGGTTGCTCACTCCTGTCATATCCTGATGCCTGTTTTAATTATTCCATTACAGGGCATTGTTTTAAGGGGCTGGATAACCAGGAGGTTTTCAGTTGGGTCCACTTCGACCATGATCTTGTTTCTCCCGGCTGTTCCCTTAAAGGGCCTTGTGACAGCCCTTTATTTGTGCAGGTCTGCACTCGCGAATGGAGTTGCATAGGTAATAAGGGAGACGGCACATTTGACAAATGGGAATCATGATTGTCTGGCCTCTTGACAGGTGTTGATGTGTTCTCCTGACCTGTAAATGTTGCAGCTGACTGATTACAGTAATTGATTGAGAAAACATTTGTCAATAGCTTCCTAATGAAAGAGAGGGGTGAGGAGGAGAGATTGCTGGAGCTCCTAGGAGCTGGTTTTCACTTCAATAGAAAAAGCACTGCACCATGTTACAATCACTGGATTTCATACTCCCCCATCTGTAAAATGGAAATTTGATTCATCTGGTCAACATTAGTGGAATACCTACTATGTGCAAGGTCAGAGGTCAGAAGCTGATGATTGATAAGTAGAAATATGATCCTCAGACTTGGTCTATGTGTCCTGCCTAGTTGATCTCCACCATTCTTTTGTTCCAATTGGAAGCAGATGGCCGATATTTAGAATCAGGATATTTCACATTAAAATAGGTTTCTGGCATCTCTTGGGAAAAACAAAAACAACAACAACAACAAAAATCAGTGTTTGGCAGCACTGGGCCAGTACTTCTGCAAGGCAACATTTGTCTCAACTTGGGTAGCTGCTGCCTCTTAGAAACAGGCCCCTAAGTTTGCCCCTGTTCCTACCCCTCCATTATTTCATCATTAGTGTTAACTATCTGGGTCCTGTAGGATTTCCAGTTTGAGATCCCCAGTTTCAATTCTGAAGACTGAAAACATGGGGGGGAAACTATAATTCTGGGCCCTGCCTTAAATTATTCATAGTAGTGTAATTGTTTACTACAGTAAATACTAAATTTCTAGCAAAGGAAGAAAATTCAGCATTCTGGTTTGTTAAAGATTCTGCATAGTAGGGCACGGGTTGGGATGAGCACTGGGTGTTCTTGTATGGAAATCAATCTGACAATAAAAAAATTATTAAAAATAAATAAATAAATAAAAGTAAAAAAAAAAAAGATTCTGCATGGTAGAACCATCCCATATCTGTCATGATGGCTACCATATGCAAGAAACCATGTTAAAAATCTTTGCAATACTGTTGCCTGCGGTGGCTGGGATTGTAGTTGGAGGACTTGACTTGGAAGCAGCATACTTGTGCATGGTTTATACTTCTGTCACCAGATTGCTGATGACCTCAAGTGGGTCGTTCACTTCCCTAGGAATCCTATTCCTCTAGATTCAATAGGGTAAGAGATTGGAAAATGTGCTATAAACTCTAATGCTCTATACCAGGGACAATAAATGACGACAACTTGTTTTTGTACATAAAGTTGACAGTCACACGCATTCCTTTATGTATGGTCTATGGCTGCTTTCACATTATGACAGCAGAACTGAGTGGCTAGAACAGAGATCATGTAGTCCATAAGACTTACAATATTTATGAGCTTGTCCTTTAAGAAAAGTCTTGCAGATCTCGGTTCTCTATAGAAATTAGATATAAAAATAATAATGATAACAAGACTCATCATTATTGACTATGATTTCCTCTGTCTTGAGAAAGGCTCTCAGTATTTTCAGAGCCTACAAGTCATTCTTATGACCCTCCCTTTTCATCAGATTCCAGGTGTGCTGCGATGCATTCCTAAGCTTTCTGCTGGATAGAGCCACTTTTTCTTTCTTTGGGGGAGGAAACTTTATCAGTTGGGCTGTGGAGTGTGCACCGCCTTGAACAAAGCTTGTCCCCATCTCCACTTCTCTTCCTGCAATGACTTTTGGGGAGGTGGAGCCTCACTGCACCCTATGCCACCAGGCAGCTGGAGACAAGAGAAGCCATTTGAAAGAGTTATGAACTGTGACTTGCTTGGAACTCCTATACAGAGTAGCACCAAGAGATGGGTTGCAAAAAGTGAGGGGCAACATGGCATTATGGTTAAGCGTTCAAACACTAGCAGAGGACTTCTGAGTCTTTTTTTCAGTGACTTATTATTGCCTGACATTGAGTAAGTACTTAATCTTGCTGTGCCTGATTTTCTTCACCTATAAAATGGGAAGAGTGGTAAGACCCATCTCACAGAGTTTTGTGAGGATCCAGTAAGGGCAATAATCACAAGACAGGAATCAGAGTGTATGGTACAGATGCCCATGTGCATGCGAGTCTGTCAGATCTGGTGTGACGTAGCCAATGCCCTAATTTCAGAATATAAACTCCCGAGCAGTGCTTTTCGAAGTATGATCATCAGGACACCTGGTTCAGAAACGCCTGGGCTTCATTATTAATGCAGATTCCAAGGCCTTGCCCGAATCTGACACTAAAACAGAAGTGTCAGATTCTTTACTTTAACGAAATCCCCCCAGATGATTTCGATGGACCCCCAGATTTGAGAATTGTTACCCTAGGGACGGCAGCCTCCTCTTTCTGCACATTACTGCACACACAAATTCCGAAAAAGACAGGGAATCGGTGTCCAACACAATGCGTGACAGGCCGGATGAGAGCCAGTGGCATGAATTATGAATATCCTCTTGTCAGAGAAAACCCTTCAGGCAAGAAAGACCTGCTCTGGCTTTTAATGGAGTCGAGATAAACTGGGTGACCCAAAGAGTTCCTCCTCTGGACCGCTGCCTCATGAGGCAGCTCTCAGAATCACTTCCTGCTCCAGTGCCCAAACCCACACTTCAGCTAATTTGGTCCAGATGGATTCCCGCCCACCGTTCATTACACATGGGCGTTCTGGTGGGTGTTCCCGACGCAGCTTTAGTTCCTCTGTTACGGGTCCTCTTTTAATGGATGAGGACACATGTGTAATGAGAACACTGAACACGCAGAACTCATAGGTTTAGTCATAAAATTGGTTTTAGGGTTTTATTTATTTATTTATTTATTTATTTATTTATTTATTTATCCCGACTGCCCTCTTAAACTCACTTGGTGGGGATAATAAGCCTTCCTCTGCCGCTGAGTGAAAATTCAGGTCATTCCATGGTGAGATCATTATTATCATCTCCAATGGACAGTCTCCATTCAGAAATTAAAATATCCAATCCAATACATTAATCAAAACTCTTATCTATATTCAAGGATGAGACTTCCCATCCACCTGGTCCACTCCAGTAGCGAGAGCCTGTGCTAGTCGGGTAAGCTGACTGGAGAAGGGTCACTTCTCACTTTCTCATTTGTCAGTTTCTCTACTGGCTGGCAGTTATTTTTATTCCTTACGCTCTTTCCAATGAGAGTGGAAGAGAGGAGAAAGAGAAAGTAAGGGGACTCAGAAAGTTCTTACTTACCTAGTACTGTTGTAAAATACCCCTGCTCTCTAAGGGCCCAACGGACAAATCCTATGAATTCTATACTTTTTAGAAGGCCAGCTCTAAATTGGGCTAAATGCCCTAGCTGAACCCAGCAACTGCAAACTCAGTTCATCCAAGCACATGGACAGGGTTCTACACCTGCCCCCACTCCACACACATACACCACGGTAGCCTCATGGGTAGGTGGGAAAGAGCTGGAGGCCAGCTCTCTCTCCCGTGTGCCCACATCTGATCCAGAGGACACTCAGGCATCTTTTGAATCTCTGTCCCTGGCTGTGCGTAGAGTCACTTCTCCTTCATGCTAAAGTCCCATGGAGGGAATCAGTCCTCATCAATCCACATCTCTGAGATACACACATCAAGCTCCCTGAATGGTCTCAAGGAAGCCCCATCATACTTGACTTGAAGTGATGAACAGACATCCACCACCTTGGAGAAGGACTCCCAGCTTTTCAGTGGCTTTCTGGAAAACTCTCCCTCAACATAGTGCACTCTCTTGATTTGCTCCTGGTCATTCCATTTTACTTTTTATTTTAGAGAGAGAGAGGGAGAGTGTGAATGGGGGAGAGGAGCAGAAGAGGAGAGAGAGAGAATCTCAAGTAGGCTCTACGCTCAGCATGGAGCCTGATGCAGGGCTCAATCCCCAAATCCTGGGATCATGACCTGAGCTGAAATCAAGAGTCAGAAGCTCAATTGACTAAGCCACCCAGGGGCCCCCTAATTTTTTTATCTTAGAGAAAAAGAGTTTGTGAGTGGCGGGGAGGAGCAGAGAGAGAGAGCAAGAAAGAGAAGGAATCTCAGCCTGACATATGGCTTAATCCCATGTCCCTGGGATCGTGACCTGAGCCAAAATCAAGAATTTGATGCTCAACTGACAGCCATGGAGGCACCATGCACCTGGCCATTCTAAATTCCACTTGGAAGAGAAGGGCTTTTTAAGAAAATTGGTTCTCAGATATCTTCTTTGAAATACTTGTGTTGACATACGATATCTGCTAAATCACAGCCTCCTCAGTAGAAACTTCTTAGTCTTCAGCCATGTCTACTGTCATCATTATGTCAGTTTTAAGATAATTTTTGAGAGGGACATTTCCCAAATAAAACCTGCAAAAGTCTAAAAATCACTCTTTTAGACAAATATCAGGTCATATCAAATACTGCAACTAGCTCGGGCTCTGAGCATGGGCTCAACCTCAGCAAAATTCTAGTAAGATGCCAACACCTGCAGACAACCAAGTCACTATGTTATTTCCAGAAGGCCAGTCCCTCATTGTGTGATCATGATGATGCTATGTCACCTCTAGCTTGTCATTTACCATCCTGCTGTGAGTATTTACTGCCATTTCCCCATTAGAATGAGGATTCCTTGAGAATAAACCTGTATCTGATTCACCTTTACATCTCTAAATACTAGCAAAGATTCATCACTTAGAAGGTACCATATGAAGATTAATTGAATGAAATACAAATATTTTTTTTCCCTTTCCAATCTCACCTCTGACCATTCCTCTTAGCCACATTGAGGTAAAAATGACTGGGGTGCCTGAGTGGCTCAGTCAGTTAAGCGGCCGACTTTAGCCCAGGTCATGATCTCACAGTCTGTGAGTTCGAGCCCTGTGTTGAGCTCTGTGCTGACAGCTCAGAATCTGGAGCCTGCTTTGGATTCTGGGTCTCTGTCTCTCTCTGCCCTTCCCCTGCTCACACTCTGTCTCTATGTCTCTCAAAAAGAAATAAACGTTAAAGTTTTTTTTTTTTTTTTTTAATGACTGATGCCTGAGAGCAGCTTAAAGCACTGTATTTTTCTAGGCAGATCTGTGAATACATCAAAGCATTAAGGAAAAAGTGTAGAGTTGATATTGAATTTGAGGAGCTAGCCTTTCTTATCCTCTAAAATCACACTGTGAGTGGTATACCAACAAAGAAGGGTCTCCTACCCTGTCACATGTTTTATTGCACATGTGGTCCAGGTGTATCCAGGTGCACCCCTTGAATACAACATATATTATGCAATTTCACCAGAGATGCATTTGAGGCACAGATTTCTTGTTGCTGGTTACTTTCCTATTTTTTTTAAAGTGCCTCTTCTGTCCTACTTCACATTGGTTGTTGGGCTTTGAGGAAGCAAGTCAAAGCAAGTGGGATAAGGGAAGGCTCCTGCTATGAAAGTCAACCACAGACTGGAAAGACTTTTAAGGAGCTCCAGAAAGCAGCAGCTATACCTGTGAATACAGCTTCTCTTCTCCTGAGAAAGAAATTGCTTTATTGCTCTATTTTCCAAGCCTTCCATTTGATCTGTGCTCTCACAGCATTTTACTCATCCCTCGAGCAAAGCATTTATCATGCACTGTTATGGATAATTCACGAATGTCTCTCCCCTCAAGACTCAGAGCTCCTTTGGGGAAGGGACTTTGTCTTATTTATCTCAGAAAGCTGAGTACTTAAAACACATAGTTTTTGTTAAATGGGTGGATGTGAACATTTGTTGGATGGATGGAAAGATGGAAGGACGGATGAATGAGTGGGTGGATGGATGGATGGATGGATTTATTTTCTGCATGTTTACTATGTTGAAATTAGAATCACGCAGTAGCCTCTGTCTCCCCTCAAAGCCAGGCTGTGATCAGGAAGGCTCTGCAAATAATACGATTCTTTGCAAACAGCAGCAACAATATTCCACAATGGCATAATATTTTGAAATGTGCATGTGTTCAGATGAGTAATTTTTGTATTGAATTCCCTTTGAGACTAGGATACAAACTACGTATGAGAATATTTACCCATATGATAAAGCATTTTCTTATTTTTGGGCAAATTAAATTAAATTTTTAATTTAAAATTTATATTTAGGTGAATTGACTAACTAGATTCTGATTAGAGTGAATATCTATTTTGGGTTTGTTTTTGTTTTTTGTTTTTTTTTGCTGCCGAGCATCCATTTGTCCTTCAGATAACCATACTGTGCTTTTGAAGAAACTGTGCCCCCATCAGTCTCAACCTATGTGCCTTATGTAAGGTACCACATCAGTGGAGCCAATCACAGTGTTTCTTCTTCCTGGTCCTACAGACAGATTCAGGGTTGGATATTTGATCCAATCAGAGCTGGTGAGTCACCAGACTTTGGCTTACACTTCTCGGAGACTCTAGCTCAATTTGGCTGAACTTGAACCTAAAAGAATATAAAACCTGATTGCTCAGCAGTCATTTGGCTATGGCGAGGAGGCAGTATTTGTTTGAGAATGATTTTAACTTGGAGAACATGTAAGAAAGAGAATGACCGGGTCATGATTCTTTGAGTCTTTGAATAAAACTGTGTTTTAAATCAGTTTTACTCCCAGACTATATCTTTCTTCAAGTCCACAAAAATAGTCATCTGATCCACTTAGTTTAACAAGAAAAAAAATATGGGGCACCTGGATGGCTCAGTCAGTTAAGCATCTGACTTCAGCTCAGGTCAGAATCTTGCATTTCAAGGTTTGAACCCTGTGTCCAGCTCTCTGCTACATCGGGACCTGCATCGGATTCTGTTTCTCTCTCTCTCTGCTCCTCCCCTATTCATGCTCTCTCTTTCTCAAAAATAAATAAATATTAGAAAAAGGAGGAGGAGGAGGAGGAGGAGAAGAAGGAGGAGGAGGAGGAGGAGGAGAAGGAGGAAGAGGAGGAGGGGGAGGGGGAGGAGGAGGAGGAGGAGGAGGAGGAGGAGGAGGAGAAGGAGGAAGAGGAGGAGGGGGAGGAGGAGGAGGAGGAGGAGGAGGAGAAGGAGGAAGAGGAGGAGGGGGAGGAGGAGGAGGAGGAAGAGGAGGAGGAGGAGCAGGAAGAGGAGGAGGAGGAAGAGGAAGAAGAAGAAGAAGAAGAAGAAGAAGAAGAAGAAGAAGAAGAAGAAGAAGAAGAAGAAGGAGAAGAAGGAGAAGAAGGAGAAGAAGGAGAAGAAGAAAGGAGGAGGAGGAGGAGGAGAAGTAGTAGTAGTAGTAGTGGTAGTGGTGGTGTGTATACCCATATAAAAATGATTCACTGGTCCCAACGTATTCATTGATCTTTTCAGAAAATAGATCCTAATAGGCTCATATTTTTGCAACCCCAGTTATACACATGGATAAGACTAACTATACTATTTTGAGGAGGCTGTGCACAGACTCATCTTCTACAAAAAATAATGTGCACTCCTCATCCAGGCACTGTGCCAGGCCCTTGAGAGATAAATATCATATCCCTTTTCTCAAGAAGCTCACACATTTAACAGGGGTTAGATTTATAAACAATCAAGTATAATATAAGTGAATAAACAGTTTGGGAAAATAGTGTGGTAAGAGCTTAAATGAAGAAGAAATTGCTTCTGATTTGCAAACATTCTTCCTAATTTATAGCTACAAAATGAGTCAATAGGGCAAGTGGGTAAATGGGTAGGAAGCTGTTTTTCTTTCCCCCATCCTGGCTGGTTTTTTTCCCCCCCTCCCATCATTTGGGGGCATTAAAGTAAATCTGATGCTTGGACTCCCGACTCCAAAGTAACTAAAACAGACTCTCCGGGAGGCAGGTCACAGAATGAGTAATTTTCTAGAAGCTCCAGAAATGATTCTTTGTACAGCCAGAGTTGCCAATCACTTTTCCATATGAGTAATGCTCAGTCTCCTTCTATATCCAAATCACCACAGGGAGCTTATAAAACTTACGAATGCCAGGGTTCCACTCTCAGACATTCTGATTCAATTGGTCTAGGGTGGGATCCAGGTGTCAGTAAACTTAAAAGCTTTCCAGATGATTCTAATATGCAGCCAAGGTTGAAAACTGTTGATCTATAGGGAACTCCCCATTTTGGAGGTGGCTACCAAGTACTAAGCACCATGCTAGGTGCATTTATATGTCTGATTTCCTTTGGCCTTCCGAAAAGTCTTTCAATCTTTGAAGCAAATAAGAGCCCCAATTTACAGATAAGGAAATAGATAATTCCGAAAGGCAAAATAACTTGCCCAATCTGACTTATATAAGTAAGTGACAGAGCTGGAAATTGAGCGCAGTTTTGTCTGGCTCCAAAGTCCAAATTCTTTGTAACCACAGCGTTCATTCATTCATTGTCACTTGGTCTGTTATTCTTTCAGTAAGTATTTAGACAAAATTGTGGCTTAGCTCCTACAACACAAAGTGTAGATGGACCTCCCTAGGAACACATCCATGTGAACCCATGTGTAAAGGACAAATCATGGTGGAATAAACTAGCTGTAAGCCATCTCCAGTACCTCAGGCTGCAAAGACATTGGTTGATTATTCAAAACCTCGTTATTCCCAACACAACACAATCCCTGTGACTCCACAGAAGAGCAAGCCACATAAATGAAGCTCTAACCCAAAAGGCCGGCTACAAGCTAAGGCACTTGATCCCATTCTAGTCAACAACTGGGGACCAAGAGGCAGGTAGAGTTTCCTGTTGGGGAAGGAGTTGAAGGTGTGCCTAGGAGAGACAGGAGGGCCAAAGCGGTGTTGCTATGGCAAGCAAGATTTGCCTCCTGGGCATGATGAAAGGAATGTCTATCTTGCTCAGTACCCCAAACAACTTGCCCTTTGTGATCAAACCTAACCATCAGTTCCTGCCTGAAGACTGGAAGAGCCTGTCCTCTAGGCACACAGAGGGAGGCATCACACAGTGATGCACACACACAGTGCGTAAGGCAGGGCAGTCAATGAAGAGGAAGAGAACCGCCACCTTTTCTTCCCCTCACCTTGATGGCCTCCTGTTACAGGTGAATCTCTACCATTTCTGTATCAGAGACACAGGCCATCCCACCATCTGGTCTCACAATGTTAGAATTCAGAGAATTCTATCTATGTTCATCTTGCTGTCCGCCCACCGGATCCTCTGCTCAGCCCGGCGCATTTTGGGTCCAGCCTACATTTTCAGCTTCATCGCTTGCTAATACCTGTAGCCAATGACCCGTCCAGGTAATCACAGTAGGCCCCTCACCTCTGGGTTTTCTCTCACACAGTCCCCTCTGCCTGGAATTCTCTTTGCACTTCCTTCTCTTGGAACACTCCTACACAGTTATCATGTCCGCTGGGAAGACTTCCCATTATACCCATTATATTTTCCATTATTCCATTCCAATATTCCCATTAAACAGTCATTTTTGTAATTTTTTTATAAAAAAATTCCCTACTTTTATATTGCTATTACATTGATCTCAGGGGTTTATGATTAAATCATTTTTACATACCCGTTTCTAGTGTCTCCTCCTCCAGGATGTCTTCCTGCTGTCCTCATTTTTTATCCTAAGCCCAAGGCGTATTTAGGTGCCCTCCTTCATGCTCTTATGATGGTACCCCAGTAACTCTCAAATGTTGGTGTGTATCAGAATGATCTGAAGGACTTGCTAAAATTTTCTAGGCCTACCCCAGAGCTACTGATTTAATAGATCTGGTGTGGGACCCAAGACTTTGCATTCTATTATATTTCTGGGGATGCCGATGCTACTGGCCCAGGGATCACACTTTGAGAACTGTTACTCTACACTTACCTCAAACATAATTCTTTCATTGTACTTAAAACATGTTCTCTAAATTACTTGTTTATAATTCCATCTCCCCCACTCACTTAATCAGTCAATAAGGCAGTATCAGATAATGAAAAGCATTACAAAGAAAATAAATCATAGTATATTAGTTATCCATTGTTGTGTAACAAATTACCCCAAATCTTAGCTTAAGAGAGTGAACATTTATTATCTTATAGTTCCTGCAAGTCAGGATCTGGAAATGGCTTAGCTAGATGATTCTGGCTCAAAGTCTCTCTCATGAACTTACAGTCAAGCTGTGGACTGGGGCTTCAGCCTCGTCTGAAAGCTCAACTGAGGGAGATCCTGTTCCTAGCTCATACATGTGGTCAATGGCAGTCTCAATACCTCACTGGTTATTGCCAAAAATCTTAGGTCCTCTCCGTGTGACCTTTTCCGTAGAAGGCGTTAACGCCCTCAAAACATGACAGCAGGCTTTCCCCAGAGAAAATGATCCAAAAGAGGCTGCACACACCCAAGATGGAAACCATGGTCATTTACAACCTAATCTTAGAAAAGATATACCATCACTTTTGCTGTATGCAGTGGGTCACACAGACAACCCTGGTTCAAGTAGTGATGAGACTACACAGGGTGTGAGTACCAGAAGTCAAGTTTGTTGGATGCTGGCTACTGTACAAGATGGCGATAGGGAAGGGAGGTGGTCCTATTCAGGTAGAATGTCTAGGGAAAACCTTTCTGAAGGGATGCTATGAAAACGGAGACCTAAATGAAGCGAAACCGTCAATGTAAAGACTTAGGGCTCTGCATTTCCAGACAGAGGCAAACAAAGACCCTGAGGCAGAAATGAGTTTGGTATATTTGAAGAAGAGATATAGTAAGGTAGCATAGCTACAGCAGAACCTACAAGGGATCAGAGGTGTAGCCATCATTATTAGCATCAACATCAGTAACATTGAAAAAATACCTACTGTGCTCTGGACCTTATGCAATAAAGAAGGAAGGAAAAAAAAACATTATTCCTAACTTCAAGGAACTGACCTTCCAGTTGAAGAACACTGCATGTTTTTCAGTTAGGGGAACATGAAACAAAGTTTAGATAATTCAGTATCAATACATTCCCATTACCACACCCACCATTTCTTCCTGTATGACTTCCAATTATGTTTAATCAACCTAGGAGCAAGGGTTTGGGAAAAAACTACCAATTAATTGGGCAAAGCTAAGGCCATGCTTTACATTCATCAAATTTAATGAGCCATGACCTTTCCAATATTGGAAAGTCTACAGCCTAGAATCAAGACAAAGCTGGAAGAGATCATAGACATCATTCCATCCTTTCCTCTTCAACTCTGACTTGATTTTTAAGGAAGAAACTGAAACCAGTGAGCTGTAGAAACCAGTCCAAGGGCTCACAGCTTGTTCTGCAGTCCTCCATCTGCTAATTGGATTAATGAACTAAATGAGCACCCATCACACGCAAAGTGTTCGGAGTAGCAGAGGAGTGACTAAAAGCCAGTCCCGTGATTTCTGGGTCAGCCTGATTTCCATAGCCAGAGGTGATACAGAGGTTGTCTTCTGTGTGGGAGGGAGCAAAGAAGGAGAAGAGCTCCTTCTCCACCTCCATATTCTCCTCTCCCAACCAGAGCAGTGACACTTTCATCTACTATATACGTGAAATTTCACAAATAAGTCTTCTGCTAAAAAAGCTTAAAAACCACTTCATAGCACCATCCTCCCTTTTGTGACTATAACTCAGAGATCAGCAAACAGCCATCCCTTGGGCCAAATCCAGCCCACTGCCTGTGAGGCAAGAGTGGTTTTTGAATTTTCAGATGGTAAAAGTGAAAAAGAAAAAAGAAAGAAAAAATCAAAAGAAAAACAATATTTTGTCACACAGGAAGATGAGATGAAATTCAAATCTCAGTGCCCATAAATAAAGTTAGAACACAGCCACACCCAGTCATTTAAGAATTGTCTATGGTTGTTTTTGTGCTATAACAGCAGAGCTGAGTAGCTGTGACAGACCATATGCTCGCAAGCCTGAAATATTGACAATCTGGCCCTTTATAGAAGTGTCTGCTGACCCTTGGATTACCCAAGTGTCCTATCTTTCCCTGTCCTCTTCATCCCAGCAAAACTTCATTAGTGACTTATATTCAGAATACAGTTAACTGGGACCATAGGTCTGTTTTTTGATGCTAGTGTATTTTGGTTTGTGACTTGGGAACGCTAAATACTATGATGCCAGGTTTCCAACGCAAGCCACCCATTCTCCTATCCACTTTTCTAATAACATCCTACGGTCAGTGTAGCAGAAGAAACGTGAGTGAATACCCACCACTCCCAAAGTAAGCACATGCTAAGGAATACAAGTTGCTCTTTTCCTGTCCCTTTAGGCTGTGGAAGCCTGAGTAATAGAGCAGAGCTAAAGCTCATGGACAAGTCCACTGCCCACAGCTGCTCGAGCTCCTAGGTAGCTTCCTAGATGGGCAGGACAGAGGAAGAGGGGTCTGTTGCTTTTTCTCCTTGGTGCAGGTGTGGATTGTAGGAAGCGTTCATTGCTAGAGGTAACCTGGACTGATGTATGAGTGAATAACTATTATATGCTAGCAGGACTCTTAGATAATAGGATATATTTTAAAGGTATTTGTTCTCACTGCTAACCGAAGATGTGCAAAGACTGCACTAAGGTATCTCTTTTATACCCACTCAAATAATTTTAAAGAATATTAAAAATGATAAAACCCAGTGCTTTCAGAACTATAAGGAGAAAGGAACACAAATACATTAGACGAATCATTTCAGAGACCAAATCAGTAAAATAGAGTCAATACAGTCATGCCATCTGATACAGAATTCTCCTGGCAACTCACCCTAAGGTACAAATTCAAAGAAAAGAAAGAACTTAAAGAAATTCATTCCACAATTTACAGTTTGTTATTTAGAGGGGAAAAAATCCAAACTTTAAATGTCTTTTTTTTTAATGTTTATTCATTTTTGAGAGGCAGAGAGACATGGACCGTGAGCGTGGGAGGGGCAGAAGAAGGAGAGGGAGACACAATTCGAAGCAGGCTCCAGGCTCCAAGGTGTCAGCACAGAATCTGACGCGGGGAGCTTGAACTCATGAACAGTGAGATTATGACCTAAGCCGAGGTTGGACACTTAGCCGACTAAGCCACCCAGGTGCCCCTAAATGGCTGATAAGACATTACAATTAATTACATTATGGTAAATTAACCCAATGGAAGCATCTAGCAGTCATCAAAATGACCATGTTGCAACATAAAAAAGTTCCTTTAAAAATAATGTGAAAGTAGAAAAAAATAGAACCAACCATTTTATATACATTGCAATTAATGTAAAACTATGCATGCATCTGACTAAAAATTGGGAAATGAAGTTTCTAACAGTTCTTTTTTGTTAGGCATGAGGAGAATGTGGGTGAATATTTGTTTTAATTTCCATGAAAGTTGCTGTAATAAAGCCCTTTGTTTTTACTTTAAGCTCACATTTTCATAAAAGGAAAAAGAAGAGTAAGGATGGATCTTTCTCACATTACTTTTAGGAACACTGGGCAGGAACATTTTATTTGAGGAAGGCCAGTTCACAGCCTCCTGGAGGTATCTCACAAGCCTACGATGCAGAAAATAGGCTCGGGGTGAAGAACAAGCTGGGTTCTTCTCACGAGCTCTGGTAATCACGGTATGAGCAGAGATGGATGCCCCTGACGGGAAGCAGCAACGGGGGCCACTTGAGAAAGTGACTCAGCAGGACCAGATGGTATTTATTCAAGAGTTCATTTATTTAGATCAACTAACATATGAAATAGCAGGGACTCTGACAAAGACCTGTGATACCTCATTTCCTTGAAGATAAGAAGCTCCAAACACACCATCCGTCCTCCAAAGAGCCTAGGGAGGGCAGAGTGAGGCTCAGAGGTGACCAAGCCCTGAGCAGAACCCAGGTTCCATGGGATGACAGAGACAAAAGGAAGTTTGTCCTTTGTTATGCGTTGAATTGTGTCCCCGTACCAAAGAAAAAGATGTGCTGAAGTCCTAAGCCCTAAGACCTCAGAATGTGACATTATTTGGAAATAGAGTCATTGTTGATATAATTGGTTAAGTTGAGGTGAGGCCTTATGAGAGTAAAGTGGGCCCTACTTCAATGTGACTGGTGTCTTTCTAAGAAGAGGAGAGCCCGCACAGAGACACACAGAGAGAAAGTCATGTGATGAAAAGCAGAGATTGAAGAGATGCAGCTGAAAGCCAAGAAATACCAAAGATTGCCAGCCATCACCAGGAGTCAGGAAGAATTAAAGAAGGATTCTCCTCCGGGTTTCAGAGGGAGCAAGGCCCTGCTGACACCTTGATTTGTTACCTCTACCCTCCAGAACTGTGAGGCAAGAGCATTTTTGTTGTTTTTGGCCACCCGTTTAATGGAACTTTGTTACAGCAGGCCTGGCTGGGAAGCTTACATACCCTGAAAACTCCTGTGGACAGCTGAGCAGCTCTGAGCCGGTTACTCTGCTTTGAGTATCTTTTGGATTGCCGCAACTGGGCACGGCTTGGGTCTTACTGACACAGAAACCAAGTAGAAATAACCTGGCAATTAGAGAGGCAGCTTAGGCCTAAAGTAGGATGGACAGAGCAGAAATGTGGGCTGGGAGCTAGGCACCCTCTCCTCACAGCAGCGTGCAAGCCTTTCTCAATGGAGAAATGACAGGGTGGCAAGAGGCAGAAGAAGATGGCATCCAGGCACTAATACGCAGTTTATGGGATATACAGTAGTTAAGCATGTGGATGTAAGGTTCCAATACCAGCTACACCACTTAATTAGCTATGATATTAAGATAATTCACTCAACCTCTCTGAGCCTCAGCTACCTTACCTATAAAATGGAACTAGTAATACCCCACAAAGTTATTGGTTGGAATTAGTGACTTAATACCTATAAAGTGTTTAGAATCGTACCTAGCACATAGCAGCTACATCATAAATACCACCTGCACACACTTCCATGAATACTATCACATTTAATCTCTCAATACTATCACATTTAATTTCTCAACTACTATATGATAGAGAATCGTTAGGTTTAAAAATAGATAAACTGAGGGGCGTCTGGGTGGCTCAGTCGGTTGGGCATCCGACTTCGGCTCAGGTCATGATCTCACCGTTCCCGAGTTCGAGCCCCACATGGGGATCTGTGCTGACAGCTCAGAGCCTGGAGCCTGTTTCGATTCTGTGTCTCCGTCTCTGTCTGTGCCCCTCCCCCACTCATGCTCTGTCTGTCTCTCTCTCTCAAAAATAAATAAATATTAAAAATTAAAAAAAAGAATAGATAAACTGAGGCTTAAGAAGTTAACATACTCAATGTCATAGATAAAATCAAACAGTGTGACAACTGGAGAGCCAACTGAGGCAAGAGGTGGCAATGGAGGACAAAGCAGGAGTGTGAATGTGAGTCAGGAACTTTCTAGTAAGTTCCATTGTGACCCCGGTCACCTGGCTCCATAGCTTATTCTTCTTCCGGTCCCTCATGGTACTGATGTCCTAGGCTCTGGACAGTTAATCTGTCAGCAATTTGCTGCACAGCCTTCAGGAAGTTGCCTGCATTTCTTAATCTACACTAGGGTTTCTCAACCTCAGCATTACTGACATTTCAGGCCAGATAATTGTTTGTGTGGGAAGCTGTCCGTCCTGTGCACATTTAGTAGCTCTCCCGGCCTCCATACACTAGACACCAGAAGCAGTCCCTGGTCAGTCATGATAACCACGAATACCCCCAGGCATTACCAAATGCTCCCTGGGAGGCAAAATTGTCCCCGTTGAGAAATACTGACCTACACAATAGGATTCAAGTATTCGTGAAGCTGTTTCATGGAGCCATTGTGGGAGCAAATTCAGTAAGTGTGTTTTTTAATTTTTAAAAAGATACAATGTGTTTGTTGATATAAGATAGTATAAGACAAATTTAATATTACTTATTAGTGATCGCTTGCCAAATGCAAAAAAAAAAAAGGAAAAAAATCACAAAATAGGTCTTCCCCTCAAAGGAATCGCAACCTAGTAGGGGAGGGAGAAAGAGTGCCAAGACAGGGAGCATCCCTGGAGTCCAAAGGCCTAGGAAGAAATCACCCTGGGCTGAGTCATTGAAATGACTTTATAAAGGAGATAGCACATGAGCCACTTACTGAGGGGTAGGATGGAATCTCCTACAGAGAAATGGATGTGTAGGTACTCAGTACACAGTAGAAGCCAGGTGAGGAAAGATAGGAGCTAAGCTGATTCAGGTCTCCGGAAATGTGTTCTTCAGTCCACCTAGAAGGACCTTCCCCCTTTCATTGACAAATCAGATCTTCCTCCTCCTAACAGACTCAGCTCAGATGCTACCTTCTCTGAGACTTCTCTGAACTCCCATATTTGGCAAGATATCCCTTCTCCTTCTTCCTTTTTACCCCCAGTGGTTCCCATCAGTGCCTCTCCTACAGCTGCTATTGGCATTGGGGCCAGGTCAGTTCTTTATTGAACAATCCAGGAGGATCCTCCCATGCATTGTAGGAAAATTAGCATCTCCGACTCCTACTCCCTAAATATTCTAAATGTACTCCCTAATCATTGTGACAACCAAAAATCTCCACAGTATTTTTCCAAACATGTCTAAGTGCGCAATACTGCTCCCAGTTAAAACCTATATCATAATATTTACGTTTTGCCTGAAACCATGTGTCTGTCTCCTCCTGTTGATGGGAAGCTCCTTTGGGATAGGGAGTGCTGATTTCAAATCATATCTGCAATGGAAAGACCTTGCCCAGTGCTAGGTTGCAACTGGCCCTTGGTAAATATTTGCTGATCTAATTAAAGCAGAAGTTTCATCTAGGGAAAAACTAGAAACACAGAATTGAAAAATAAATTGGGGCCAGGCAGTAAGGGACTTCACAGATGCTGAGGAACATGGATTTTATTGTATTAGGTCAAAACATATGAAATTGCCATTTCATAAGTCAAAAACGATCAATTATCAGCAATTTCATACAGTCCATCCTCATACGAGGCAGTTTTATTTACTTAACTTTCGGTTTAAACTGAAATACTTTTTTTTAGCTTAAATATCTAACGTCTCATCTAACAAATATTCATGAAATAACGGGCTATATATACTTTCTCCTTTCGAAAAATATTAAAATAGTTGTGATTCTTAACCACCAACAGTCATCTATGCACCACCTAAGAATAAATCCTGCACCACAAGTTGACATAAACCCTGCCGTGGGAAGCTGCTCTAGGCAATGGGGTACATTTCCTGCAGTCTGAGGAGGGTGGGGGAGATGGAGACTGGGGCCGGAGGGCGGAGACTGGGCCTGGGGGGCGGAGACTGGAGCTGGGAGGTGGAGTCAAGGCTGAGGGTGGAGACTAGGGCTGGGAGGGGGAGACAAGGCTGAGGGTGGAGACTGGGGTGGGGGGGTGGAGACTAGGGCTGGGAGGTGGAGTCAAGGCTGAGGGCAAAAATGGGGCCTGGGGGGCGGAGACTAGACCTGGGAGGTGGAGTCAAGACTGAGGGTGGAGACTGGGGCTGGGGGGCGGAGACTAGGGCTGGGAGGTGGAGACAAGGTTGAGGGTGGAGACTGGGGCAGTGCGGAGGGCTGGGGCGGGGAGGTGGGTGGGGAAGAGGCAGGGGGTGGAAACTGGGGGTGGGGGGTGGAGACTGGGGCTGGTCTGGGTGGAGGGGGTGCTGCTTTTAAAGGAGAATAAGGAAAAAAAGAACTATTGAGAACATGGAAGGATTCGAAGAAAAAAAGAGAAATAAGAAGAGGAGAGAAAAATAGGAATAAGGTAGGAAGAGAAAGAGAGAGAGAGAGAGAGAGAGAGAGAGGAAGAAGGCGTAGGAAGAAAAGAAAAAGCCTGAGGAGGAGGAAGGCTCAGATTTGTTCCCCACTTTGGTTCCCAGGTTCCACGTCGGTGCTGCAGCACAATCAGCTTAGAGCCTGATTATCATGGCTGACATAGCAAAGCACCTGCCTATTTTTAGACGAAATTAATCATTTTCTTGTGTTATTTTTGGTTCAGATAATGGCTCCAGTACACAGCAGCTTCTTCATTAGCTGCCAGCAAGAATGTAAACAAGGTTGAATCTCCGCTTGGCAGGTTCTATATTCAGCTCTGCCATCAGGAAGCCGAACTCCCTGAGAAATCTGGCTCTCCGGCAGCCTGTGAGGGGCTGCAGGGAGAGGCTTAACTATACCAGTGAATGGATCCACGGGAGCTGGAACGACTTTGGCCCCAATGTTTGCCCTTTTCAGTCGCTCCTAAGTCAGGCATGTAAGTGGGCACTGCGCACAGTTGCACTGGGACGTTCTTTGTTGTGAGGCACTGACCAGTGTGTGTAGCCACAACTCGGGTCTCCACCCACCTCATCATGACAACCAAAAATGTGTCCAGATGTAGTCAGAGGTCCCTTAGGGGACAACATCGCCCTCAGTTGAGAACTATTGCTTTAAATCAATAAATTAAAGCCATAATAGTGTAATTCGAATTAGCGTTAGGAGCGCAGGCTTCTAATCACTTTATTGCCCGAAACTAAAATATCCAGGCTGCCTCATTGTGAGAAAGAGCAGAATGCTCTTATGTATTCGCTCTTGTCGCCAGGTTGCTGGTGACGACCCATGAGAAACAGCTGCTTCACCAGGCACAGGCTCTAGGCTTTCCACTGGTGGCCACGGTGGCTACCTCCACCCTGGCCCTGCCCTTCATCCCAGGCAGGCACTACTCTCATTAACTCCACACATCAGATCAAGGAAGCAAATGTAACTGTTTACTAGCTGTTCACTGAAAGCTCAGTGATACCAGCAGGGAGCTACAGTAATAGGATAACCAGCAAGCCCTGCTTTCACCTTCCCTGGCCGTGCTGGCCTTGTGCTCAATCTCCTTCTTAGGGTCTCTCCCTGGGACCTGAGCCGGTGTGCTCTGCCTCCTGCAATCGCTGCTGTTGAATCCATTTCATTGAAATGTAACCAAACATTGTTCCCCCTTTTGCACCCAAGGCTCACAAAGGGGGTGATTTCCTCTAAGTCCAAACCGACACTCACTTCCCAGATCAGCAACTGCTACTTCAGGGGCCACCTGCTCCCAAGATGGTGACAGTGGAAACACACACAAATCTCTGCTCCCATCATGGAATGCAATCTGAGGTTGCATCCTAAGAAAAGTAATCCCTCACCAGGCTGACATCAGAACTTCTGTCAGGTCTGGGCACACCAGACCTAATTAGTCCAGAACAAGTCCATTTTTTCCTCAGTTTCTCCTCATCAAGACTAAACCGAAACATGGGGTGGAAACTCCATAAGTCAGTGATCCAAACACAACATGACAAGTGTCCTGAAAAGCCTAGGAGAAGCACGTGGCCCAGGCTGAGGTGGTGAAGGAGGCCTTCGTGGCAGAAGTGAAGCCTTAGGGGCATCACAAAATGGGACCAGAAATCAACCAGATTAAGTTCATGGGGCATGGGGCCCAAGGAGAAGCAACAACTGATTTCCAAAGCGAAACTGAACCATGAAGGGGAGCAGCCCCGTATACTAAGAAGGGTACAACACGGATTTTCAGGGGTGTGCAGGTGAGAGATCAGATTTAGACCAGGTCAAATTCTGACCTAAGGACAAGAGAAGGGACTTGGATCTGATGACTTGATTCTAGAAGACAGTCCTGAGGCTTATGACTGGGTTGCCCGGCTGTGGCCCCCCAACAGCTGGCGTTGAGACATATCGGCCTTTAAAAACGGGCACCGACTTTACTTTTCTATCAAAAAAGTAACCTTCATTTTCCCAGCTATAAGAGATAGGAGGAAGAAAAACTTTTTTTCCTTGCATGTGCTAGGCCAGAGAAAAATGAGAGCCGAATATCAGAACCAAGGTGGAAGGCTGGCCAGGACCTCCCTGTCCCCCAGACAGCTTGTTCCCTTGGAACTCCTCTTAAAGGATCCTGGGTGTGACTCTAGGACCCACGCTGATCCTGGCCTGGAGACACAAACCCACACACACACAGACCAAGTCGAGGAACTTCTTTCTGCTCTCCCAAACCAGTTTGGACTGCTAGCTCCCGCCCTCTCCTGCCAGGCCTGAACATGAGGAAGGAATCAAGGGGACACTCTGATCATCCCCCTCTGACAGTTGTCTGGTGGTGGTACTATTGTCTTCTCTTAGCCACACTATTGTCTTCTGGTGGGTGGTGGCTTTCAGACAGAATCTCCCAACCCAGATCCAAATGTCAGATGCTGGTTATGGCCTTAAAGAGAGCCTAAAAGAAAGATCAGATTGGATTATCCCAGTAGGCTTCTGGGGAAGGACAGTGACCCTCACATATTCAGGGCATCCCGGCAGAGGCTCATACCACAATCCGTGTCTGATGAAAGCAAACCACCATAGGAGGAGGACTAGGGGTGAGCACCACCCCGACAGTTAATTCCCTCTGTGCGAACAAATACCAACTCATGTCCGTGAGCCAGGGAGAGATTGTGAAAGCAAAAAGTCCTTAAAATCTAAGAGGCATGTTTATATTTACACCCAAATATGAGGCCAAGAATGCCGGTTACCTTTCATCCATGTTTTGACCCAAAGTTGGCAAGGCATTGTGTTGACAAGAATGTGTTGAGACAGGGTAAAGCTCCCCATAAAAAAGGCGAGAAGAGTAGTGATGACTGCTCCTGATGACAGGAGGGGTGATTGTCCCTTCATGTGCCGGGGGGTGAGGTGGGGGTGGTCGTTGATTCTTTGAGTTTCAAACAACAGAAACCAAACTTGAATTCATGTAAGTACAAAGACAAGGAGTTATTGGTTCCCACCAAACCAGAATGTAGGGAGATGGGCTTCAGCCATGTGATGAATTTCAGCCAGCACTGAAATTCTATCAGGACTTTCTCTCTGGCCACCTCTCAGTGCTGCTTCTATCAATAGCTAACCTCATCCACTTCCACTGAGACGGGCTTCTTTTACGCAGTAGAGAGCAGGGCCAAACGCTGACTCAGAACCGCATCCTTGGGAAAGAGAGAAGAAAGATCCCCTCTTCCCCTTCCTATTTGAAATGACCACCAGGAAAGATGCTGATTGGTCCGGAGTAGGGTCATGTGCTCATCCCTGGTCCAGAGGTCACAGAGGTCCAGAGTCTGGGCATCATAATTGGCTCAGGCTTCATCAGGTGGCTACCTCCGGGGTCAGAAAGTTAATTTGTGTGTATGGGTGCACGTTTGCACCTACACTCACACATATATGTAAGTGCCTGGAAGGCAGAGGAACAAAGGCAGTATCTACTACAACAGATATGATCAATTTAAAGTCCTTGGAATCTAAGCGAAATTTTGGAAGCTTGAGAAAAATCTATTTTCTAAACCCCATATTGGAAGCAACCTCTGTTCCTTTCTTTTAATTTTTATATCATTTCCATAACCCCTTTATACTCTTTATCTCCTTGGCAACTTATTTGAGCTTCTCTACAAAATCATAAGTACCTGGAGATCAGATCAGATAAGAACAATTAATTCTTCTCATCCACAAAATTTTAGCTTGCTTGTTTCTGTTTCTATGTAATCTACATTCCTGCCTATTAACATATATAAATAGGTACTGCTCCTATCCAACGCAGCCTTATCACTTATATTTTAGACCCCATCACCTCTAATCTATTCAACGAGTTTGCATTTGAAACTATATCACCTTTCTCTTCTATAAAGCATTTCTCCCTCTTCTTGGATCATTCCAATTAACATATAAATATAATGTAATTTCTCCCACCTTAAAAAAAAAACTCCCTTAACCTCATGTCCCCCTCCGACAACGGCCCCATTTTTTCTGTGTATAAATCAACTTATTAAAAGCATAAACTCTGCTATTTGTCTCTAATCCTTCACCTCCCTTTCTCTCTTTAACCTACTTTCATCAGGATTTTGTCTCGACAACCCCACTGAAACTATTCTTCTCGAGTTCACAACCTCCTCCATCTTGTCCAATCCAATAGATTATTTGGTTTTTATGTTACTAAAAACATTTGACATTTGCTTGTGCACACTGCCTTTCCTAAATGTTTTTTTTTCACTTGACTTTGTGACACCACATTCTGCTGGGTTTGCTCTTACCTACCTGGCTGCTCCTTCTGAATCTCCTTTGCTGGGTCCTCCTCTTGCTCACGATGTTTAAATAAAGCAATGCACTTGACCCTATTGTCACTCTACACTCTCTGGGGAAACACGACCATGGATTTAGATAAAATCTGTATGCTGACTATTGTAGTTCAGAACTCCCTTGATCTCCCTCCTTGTATTTTCAACTGCCTATTCAACGCCTTCGTTAGCATGCCTAATAATTTTAGAACTTGCCCACACCCATGTCACACTTCTCTCCTGTCTTCCCCATCTTGTTTAACGATGCCACTATTCACCCAGTTGCTCAGTCTATAATTACAGGACTTATTCTTTATTTTTCTCTTTTCTTAACACTCTACACCTAACCCATCAGCAAGTTTGGTTGATTCTGCCTCCAAGACACATTCTGAATAAGACCTTCTCTCACCACTCACACTGCTACCAACCTAGTTCACGTTACTACCAAATCCCACCTGGACCACTGCATGAACCTCCTAACGGTCTCCCTGCCTCCACTCTTCCTCCTCTACAGTTCATTCTCCACAAAACAGCAAGAGTGATCTATGGAAAATACATTCAGCTCTACTTCTTCCCTGCATAAAATCCTGCAAGAGCTTCTGAGTTTATTTTAAATTCAATTCAACATCCCAAGTATGGCACACGTGGTGTTGCTCCCTCCTCCTTCTCCATCATCTTTTTTATTCTCTCCCTTATTCCAGTCTTCCAATCACACTGGTCTTTTTGCTGTCCCTCCTCCATTGCAATCTGATTCACTTTTCAGGGTCTTTACTATGTTTTCTTTTCTGAGAATGTGCTCCACTCACCCCAGGTTTTTCACACACTGTCTCTTTGTCGTTCAAGTCTCCATTCAAATGTCATTTTCTTAGGGCACACCTTCACCAACCACCTATATACAACAATCACACTTACCTACTACCTCAGGAAATCTTTATTCCATAACAGTGTTTTATTTCCTTTGTAGTTTTCTTCTAAATTACACCATTTGTTTGTTTAGGTATTTCTTTCTTTTCCATCTTCTCCCACTGGAGTGTGAGCCAGTACCATTTCTGTCTTATTGTCCTTGATTTCAGCTCACTTATTTGCCTTTATCAACTCCTTGATCAATATTTGACAGTAATCAATTCTAAATACTTATTGAATGGAAAAAACAAATACATGTCTTCCACCATTCTTTTCACAGTCGATGTTCAATAAGCTTCAGATGAATGGTTGGATGGATGGAATGGTGGGGGGGAAATGGATGGATTGAAGGGATGGATGGATGGATGGATGGATGGATAAACAGATAAATACATAAAATCAACCAATTCCATATCTCCCTATTGCTGTCAAATATAGAGTAGCAACTAAGTTCTTTTTCCTTGTTTGAGTTATCTATTACTGTATAACAAATTGGCCCAAAACTTAGTGGCTTAAAACCATAGTTGATTATCGCACAAGTTGGCAATTTGATTGGGTGATTCTTCTGGTCCACCTGATACTGGCCAGGATGCTAGGGTAGCTGCATCATCTGAGGGCTAGATTGGACAAATGGAACATCCAAGATGGCCCAGTTATCTGGCTGGTGGTTAATTCTGGCTGTTGACTGAGAGTTCAGCAAGGACTGTCAACCAGAGCACTTACACTTGTCATCTCCATGTCACTTGGGTTTCTCCCAATATGGCAGCTGGGTTCAGAGGAATCCCAGGAGTGAGTGTTCTAAGAATTTCAAGCGAAAGCTATAAGGCTTTTTCTGACTTAGACTTGCAAGGCCCAGAATATAATTTCTGCCACATTCTATTAGTTAAGCAACCACTAATGTCAGCCTAGATTTAAGCTTCCACCTCTGACGTGAGGAGCAGAATTGAGGACACCCTTCTTGGAAATGATCTACCGTACCCATAAACACGCAGTCCACTGGATTCACAGGGAAATCATAGTTACTAGATCCTGGTCTTTCTCTACTTTTTATAAAAACTACTTTGAGTATTTGCACCTACGTGTTAGGTGGGTTAGATTCTACAATCATAAGTGAGTGAAGAAAAAACACTTTCATAAGTCAAGACTTCGTCTCATTGGGGTTGCATATTCATTATCTGAAAACTCATTCTTTGTAATTCATTGCCTTTTCTTTGTTCCAAAAATTTTTACATATTGTTCCAAAAATACAATCTTGTTTCACTTTCTTTAAACACTTCTGTGAATTCTAGCCAGGGCCCTCTGTTTTTTCCATCTCTATGTTCCTGTCACCTGTTCCCTTCCCGCCACCACATCTCCTCATTAGCTCAGATAGGCTTATACAGGAGGAAAAAAGTCATTTCTAAAATAAGAGCTAGAAAACAGGATCTGAACAACCAAATGCAGTTACAAATTAGGACGGAGAATTAAGAGTTGAATTATTATTTCAGTGATTGGCTTCTATTTGGTTAGGATGCCACCATCTTTGCTTCTAATGATTCTCACTAGCTACACATGAAAATCCCATGTGGAGCTAAAACAAGCCAAAGAGAAAATAAAAATACTCAGCTTTACCCAGACTTATGACTCAGAAGCATAAGGGGTAAGGCTGGACCCCTGTTTTTGTTGTTGTTGTTGTTTGTTTGTTTTTTCAATTCACAGGTGACTCTGATATTCTGTCCGCATGAATTACCTCTCCTGAGTTTCAAGATACCCATGGAAAGGAAAACCTGGCTCTTTTATAATTACAGGTTATCATATTAACACACTTATTGTTTTTCTACTACAGAAGGGACTAGGAATATCGGCTAAGTCTCCCAGTGTGATTTTGTGTCCCAATTTCTGGATGAACATATTTGTACATTTGTAGGGAAACTCAATAAGAAGATAGCTTTCAATATGCATAGATTCACTTCCCAGGCATCTTTTCAACATTGATCCTATTCTGCAAAAGACATTGACCTCACGAGAAACAGTTACAGCCAGGTTCTCACTGTGCTGAATTTCCTCAAGTGCATCCTGTAAGTGGGCCACAGCTGCAGCCAGCAGGTTTTGCACTTCTCTTGTTCCTGCTGAGGATGAAATGTGCTGAGGCCAATAACCTGGTGAATAATTCATTTTCCCGAAGAACAATTTGTAAGCCTCAGAATTGCTTTTGCCAAAATAAACAGCAAATGTAAAAGTTAGTAATACTCTCTGCATGTATATAACTTTCTATAATTTTCTAATTATTCTCCTAACAGTGAGGACGATGCCTATTGCTAGCATTTATGAAAAGTTTACAGTGTGCTTACAACGTGCTGGGTTTTGTGCGAAGTGCTTCAACATACATCATCGCATTTAATTTTCATAACCTTCTAAGGTAGATATTTTCATTTTTATCCCTCTTTACCAGAGGAAGAAACTGAGACTTTCAAAAGTTAAGTACCTTTCCCAGGGCCACGCAGAACTTGAATCCACATCATGGCTGAACTGCCTCCCATGTCATATGTCCCTATATCTCTGTCAACCTCTCTACCACTCTACTGTTGATCAATACATAGATTAATAGATAGAGGTAGAGGTAGGGATAGGTTCATTTGACAATCACAAAACCCTGGGGGATAAACAGAACCAAGTACTATGGTCCCCACTTCGCAATGAGAACACTTAAGCTACGGAGTTAAAACAACCTGCCCCCACATTAGAGAAACAAGGTCAGTTTTCTAACTGGAGTCCTTTGGTCTCCCCATAGTCCTGAGGCAACTCCGACAGAGCCAAAGAGATTTCTCTAACTCTTGACTTGCAGTGTGAAGCGGGGAGGGGGCTGGCGGGGTGGGATTCGGCAATATGCTGAGCCGTGTGATGACATTTTCAGCCAAGAAGAATATTTTATCAAATCCCCATCAGCCCAAGACTAGATCATACCAAGATTTTGCAATATGAACATAATGTTCCCTACTGTCTGGGATCTAATCCTTTTCCATCGGGGAACACATTTGCAAACAATGGCTCCTAACTGATGAGGAACAGGACCCAACTCTTACTCCACACACCAGGACCTTTACACCACGTTGGAGGCAACAGCCCTGAGGTTAAAGGGCTGTTCCGTGTCTAACCACTGAAGCTGTTGCTTGAAGGAAGGTTTCCCAAATGAACCCCCAAAGAAACCGAAAATGGCATGAATGTACATCCTGTTACTCAACACTCTCTGGGTTTCATAACGTGAAGTCAGGAAGAAAAGGTGCCAACATTCCTGAATGTTATAATCATTAAGGAGCAAACTCTAATGTTCCCACACTTGAAAGTTAAAGAGATGGGATTATTCACTCTCCTCCTCACTTATGGAATCACTGCAAAACCATATGGGCTGAATTAGGCATCCAACATGAATGCTCCCTACCATTCCCTCTGGGGGGTCTTGGGGCTCATCCCAGGCAATTGGCTTTAAAGGCAAGGATATCCTATTTGGAAACATAATCATGAGTCCTGATATTAATAAGCACTTTCTAACTTCAAAGCGTTTTAATAACCGTTGCCCCAATTAAATCTCATAACCTCCCAAAGAAGAGGCAAACTTCATTTCCACCTTACAAATCGAGAAACTGAGGCAGTGTCCTATGGAATATGAAACGATGGTCTACCTGATTGTGGAACCTCTGGAGTATTTGATGAGTTTTAAGCTAAATTAAAATGTTAAAGTGGAATTTTTTCTGTTCTGAGCAGAAACAGGCATTGAAGACTGTATTAGGATGGTAAAAAGCACCAGACCCACAAGTTGTATGGTCTTGGCCTAGGGATTTAACTTCCTTAGGCTTTAGTGTCCTCATTGCAAAGATGGAAATGACCATGGAACCTACCATAATGTCTTGTGGTCTGGATTAAATGAGATAATGTATGTTAAAGTTGGTGGCACACAATTAAACATTCGATAAGCCTTCACAGCTCTTATCAAACCAGCTCCTTCTCCTACAGCCACCCATTGAATCATTTATTGATTCGCAGGTATTTATTGATAGCCTATTGAGTGTTCAGAAAGGATGCAACAGATGAGGTCATTTTCTACATATGAAATGTATCTTCTTCTTTTTTTTAATAGTAATTTTATTTATTTATTTGTTTACTTATTTATTTATCTATTTATTTATTTATTTTAGAGAGAGTGTCTGTGTGAGTTGGGGAGAGGAGCAGAGGGAGAGAGAGAGAGAGAGAGAATCTTAAGCAGACTCCGTGCTCAGTGCAGAGCCTGACATGGGTCTTGACCCCATGACCCTGGGATCATGACCTGAGGTGAAATCAAGAGTTGGATGCTCAACTAACTGAGCCACTCAGGTGCCTCTTTTATTTCTTATTATAAATTATTTCACACCAAATCTGGTCATACTCTGTTGCTGATTTTAGTTTGATCTCACCGTTTACATGGCAAAAAGATCTCTGATTGTTCTCCCAACTGGACTTCCATAGTCATTGTGCATGCTGTGATAACTTTGATTGAGTTCTATTAGCAACTGTAAGAGGACTTGAAGGCAGTGGTCTGATCCCGGCATTTTAACTGAGGTCTCGTAGAATTTGACACCCACTTATTTTTTTGTCTCAGTCCATGCAGTTGTGGAAATCTGTTTTAGGTTTCTTAACAGAGGCAGTATGTGGGGTCCTCTGCTGGGAAGTGGGAGCAGGAGGGAGATCCAAGTAATGCTTCAAGGCCAACTGCAGTCATACTGTATTGGTAGTGTTTTGAAAAGAAGCAGCATAAGTAACTATGGCATTCCACGGGGAGGGTATCGAATTAGCAAACATGGAAGTTCTGTTCTCTGGAGATTCTTCTTTGAGGGTCTCGATGGTCTCAGCACATCAACTCCTCTATACCCTTCTAATTACATTTATATACAAATGCACACACACACACATAAACATACATGCCTGCATTTTTTCCAACAAACAAGTATCTATTGAGTAATAACTAAAAGAGATATTTATTGAGCTTTTATTCAATCCCAGAAATGCTGATGGATACCCTAACATATATTAGCACATTTAATCTTCCTGAGATTTCTATGATGTAAGTATAATGACTTGTCTCATTTTACAGAAGACAAAACTAATGTTTGGAGCCGTAAAAACTAACTTATGTCTTAGAAGTGACAGAATTGGAATTTGAAGCCAATGTGGCTCACTATATTCAAAGGTTCACTATACTAGGAAGGACAAAAGAGAGAAAGGAAGGAAGGGAAATAGGAAGGGAGGGAGGGAGGAATAGAGGGAGATAACAGAGAATAATCTAGAAAACTCTCGGTATGGCAAAAGCAAAGTCTACAACTCACAGCCACATTTTAAGGATCAAGAGTTTAGTGTTGGGGCCCACTGTGAGGAGATGAGTAAGAGCCTGTTGGAAGATGTGGTGAGAGGAGAAAGAGGTGGTGGGGGTAAAGACAGAACTGCGGCCCCAACCTCCCAAGCCTTGCTGAGGAGAGTCCGGCACCCCAAGCTTCATGGCAGTGCCAATGGAAATCACCTCCCAGGGGAAGACAGACCTATACCTGGTGCCTCTGAACACCCACTGCCCTAAGCCCTCCATGTCAGTCCCAGCCAAGGAGTCATTGCTGCCCAGCCAAATCTTCTCATCCTTCAAGACCTAAGTTAAATTCTTCTTTCTCCAAGAAGGTTTTCATGAAAATGCCTCCCACAACAGTGATCTCTGTTGTGTCTGAGCCCTCGTAATTATACAATTGGCAATAGCCACCATAGCTTCGTGTTAAATGCTTCCCATGTTTCTGTTATTTAGATATCACATTCTGAATCGTCAAGACAATCTCTTGAGGAAGTTGACTTCTATTCCCATTTTACTGGGGCCATGGTGGTTAAATAGTTTCTCAACATCATCTTGCTCCCAAATGACACACAAGGTGGCTAACCCAAAGCCCAGATTTTTTTCCACGCTAGTATAGCCTTCTTGGTGCTTGACTGCTTGAGACTTAGGCCAGGTGTTAAAAGGAGCATGACGGAAAGGGCTGGCGAGCCATCCCGAGCCGTTCTGAAAGAGCATCGCAGCAGCAGAGGGGAGAAGAGGAGAAACTGTGTGCCTGGAAGCCTGACCTGCTCTGGAAGGGGCCCAGCTCAAAGTGTGATATCTTGGGGACTGTCAACGGGACTCAGAGATGCATATCCGAAGGCAGAATCTAATTTCAGCTCCAGGACATTTCATGAAGCAAAGTGTAAGGCAACAATTATTTGCTAAATAGAAAATTAAAGGCATAAATAAAGTTAAAGCTTAAACCACTGAGGCAAAACTCACACAGGCTCCAATTTCCTTCTGCTGCTCATAGCTGCCAATTTGAAAAGAAGAAATCATGGGGATAGTAAAACTACAAGATCAACGGACCACGGTTGATAGATGGTGATGCCTCGGATGCCACACGTTGCCCCCATCCCCATGTCAGCTGTTCCCCACCCATGCCAAACCCAGGCACGCTGGAGGGAGTAGGACTTTGAAAGCAGCCCCTGTTTCTCTTCATAGGAAATCCGCTTTCCCCTGAATGAATTCCAGCACTGAGCACGTTCTGGTAAAAAGAGCTTTATTTCCCTAGACGCCTTGTACCTCCACTTATGCCAAAATATATTTCCTAAGTGTTTTAACCTTAAAAACACACACGCTCACATACTCCATCTCTTGGTATTTTCAAAATACTGAGTTTGCCCTTTTCTGGAACTCCTATTTAGGCTTCCTGTTCGATGGATAAGTGGTGACACATGACAGGGTATAAGCCGGTCTGAATCTTTGTTTCCCATGGGTACATATATAAGACACTGGGTCAAATGTCAAATGCCCTGGGTCATATTTTACAAACCACTGCTTCATGAGATCAAACACCGCTTATGACTTCCGCCTCCCTTTACCCTCTCTAGTCACTCTTCCCCTTCGAATTCTTCCCTACGAGTACCTCTCAGATCTTTCCCCTCCACTGCTTTGCTTGCCTAGACCATTGCAAAATTGGCCACCTCTCCTCCACTCTCCATACAGCTACAAGAATATGTTTCTAATGGTTTCTAACTCATACGTCTGATTATATTTTATCTTTGTTCAAAAACTACAGTGGACTCCTCATTGACCATGAGATAAAAACCATCGTCTTTGTTCAGGCATTACCGAACCTTCACAGACCTCCTCTGCCACTCATGCCATTCATTTACCTTTACAAACAGTCATTTAAAACCGCGAAGCACTTGCTATGCACCAGCTATCATTCTGGCTACACGGGAAGTACCTACGAATGTTTGCCGACTGACACCTACCTCCATTTTCTCCCCCAGAAAAGCCACTTTGCCATTCCCAGCTGTTCTGAGGAGCAAGGTGAGTCGCTACCAACACAACAATATTCAGGAGGTCTCTCCCATGACACAACTTAACTACAACCAGCACACTCTGCCCCGGTATCTGGGGTTGCCCCATTGCATGTTTAATTCTCAGCACACGCCATCTTTTTAATCTCCTCCAGCCTTGTTTATTTTCTCATCCAATATAATGTCATCCTTATGAGCATGGACTCTGAAGCCACAGTGCCTGTCTTCACTCACCAGCTTCACTGCTGTACTTGGGCAACCTAGCACCGTTTCCATTCTTCCTTCATGAAACAGGGATTCTAATAATCCTTACCTTGCAAGGTGGGTAAGTGGATTATGGAAGGTAATTCATGAGAAGCGTTTGGAATACTAACTGGTACACAAGAAGGGCTAGTTATGTGGTTAATATTATTTTCCCTTAAGCTCCAAGGATAGGTCCATACCAACGTTTTCACATTTCTCAAGCTCATCCTTCCCATCCAGGTCTCCCTGCCATTCCTCTGCCCGGAATTCCTTCCTCTTTTGTCCATTCATTCTTCAAGATGGAGCTCAAGTCTTGTCCACGAAGCCACTCCTGACCACTTCTCACCCAGACAAACTTGACCCCTTTCTATTTGTCTCACATTGAAGCCTTCGCATGCTTTGATGCCAAGTTTACCAGTTCTGACTTACTATCCTTTCTTACTAAGTCCAGAGTGCCATGACCCCAATGACAGTGTCTATACACCCAGCACAGCCTCACTGAGGCACTTCCCTGTGCCAGGTAGCCCTGAGTGTCCCACATAGCTCAAACACAGTCCCTGCTCTCAAGACACAGATAAGAAACTAATCTGAAGCTCTGTGGAAGGGATAAATGCAGTCGTATGCAGTCACTTTAAAGGAGCTCCTGTCCCTAGAAGAGTCCTTAGCAGCTATTAATAAATCAGTACAGGGGTGCCTGGGTGGCTCAGTCAGCTGAGCGTCTGGCTTTGGCTCAGGTCATGATCTCGTGGTTCATGAGTTCAAGCCCCGCATCAGGCTCTGTGCTGACGGCTCGGAGCCTGGAGCCTGCTTCAGATTCTGTGTCTCCCTCTCTTTCTGCCCCTCCCATGCTCATGCTCTCTCTCTCTCTCTCTCTCTCTCTCTCTCTCAAAAATAAAAAAAAATTAAAAAATTTTAAAGAAATTGGTGAAAAAAGCAAAAAAGAAAGAATAAACTTTATTAAATAAACTTTAATTGCCATGCCTTTCACGTAGCATTTCCCAAATAGTAGCCAGCATGCCATGGAAGGCAGCTTTCCACAGTGTGTAGAGCACTATTTTATATTTAAATAACCACAATTTTAAGATGTACTAGTATGAAATCTCTAGCCTGTCAAACCTGCCCTTTCACAGGCATCATTGCTTTGTTTAGAGGGAGTTTAAACAGCTGATGTGTAAGTGAAATCGAGGGGCTCAGGTTTCAGGGCTCACCTAAGGGAGATTCTGAGGAAGGGATGCCTGGTGGTGCCATGAAGGAAGTAGCTAAAATCTCAGACTGCAAAACTCAGAGGCACACCAGGTCCTCAGCCTAACTGGCCAACACCATCCAATACATCCATCCCACACTCGGCAGTGAGAAAGGACTTGTTCGTCGCTTTCAGTGTACAGACTTCTAACGTCTCACCGATAAACATGCTCCCAGTTCCTAGACAGAGGGCTGGGGAGTAAAACTAGCCATTGATATTTTGTTGGTTAAGACTAAATCTGACTGCAGAAAAGATAGCCTGACCAATGGCACTTGTTAAACAAACTTTGTCATCTCACCACAGAACTTAGGTCAGAAAATAGCTTCTGTGGGTAATTCTTCCCCAGCCTAGATTTCAAACCCCCGAAGGAATCTCGTTTGGGCCCAGTATTTCCATATAAGCGCTAGGAGGAGAAATGGCACACTGCCTCATTAATACCTTTCTTGGCAGGACAAACCTTTAAAACATATATACTAAGTTACAGTCATGATGGGATCACGCTTCATTTCAAACAGTACCTGGGGCTCTCCTGCCTGTGGGGAGCTAGCCCTGGGAAAACAGCAGCTTCCAAAAAGAAAAATGTTCAACCTGCTTGTTATCTTCCAAATAAATGACTTCGTTCTCACTCTTTCTCAGACTTCTTTTCCCTTGTATTGTGCCAAACTTTCAGTACCCTGTTATTGTAGAATATTGTCCTGACATGCTATGACACCACATTCAGCGAATGTTGACAGAACCCAAGTGCCATGATCAAGGCAAAAACATACGCATAAGGAGAGCAAACTAAAGACTCTCAATATTGATTCAGGTAGCAGAACTGCCTGAGGCCAGGCAGTGATGTATTTAATTAACTCTCAGCACACCAAGACTCCTGACCATCTCCAGGGATAATCCAGCATTATCCCTGGAGAGGAAGGAAAAGCTACAGTGTACCCCAAGGGGTCCCTTGACAGCATGCCCAGGTAGAGTGTCAGATAGATTATTCATCTACTCCTGGTTCAGGCTGATTTTCCATACCTGGAAAGCCTCACCATTGGTCACTGCCAAACCCACTAGTCGAATAAAGACAAGCAATTGGTTTAATTCAAGACTTCCTAGTTGTTTGACTAAATTATACCACATGTTTGCAGCATCTCTCTCCCCCTACTTCAGTATATAAACCGTCTTGTGTATTAGACATAGTTTTATCTGGGACTGTCTAGGAAAATTTCTTTCCCGGCTTTTAGCCATCAGCTGATTGGTTAACTCCTATTCTCAGTTCTGAAAACACATCTTCAGGGATATCATCCCTGACCAACCAGTCTAAGTCATGAGCCTCTGTTTTAAGTTCTCATTAACACTGTATTCCTTTCTTTCAAGATCGGCACTTATCAGAAATGTAAACATACATTGATTTGTGTGGCTATTAGAATTATGCCTGTTTTCTGTATTAGTCTATAAGCTCCCCCAAAACAGGCCTTTTGTCTGCTTTTGCCTCTGTTCAGTGACTATCATGTCTAACACACAACTGACCCTCAATTAACAGTTAAGTGTATGAGTAAATGAATAATGAATGAATGAATGAATGAAAAAGTGCCTGCAACACCTTTATGATATCAGTAATCTAGGCTCAAAGTAAATTTATTCCTCCATTCCTGGACACACTGCTGAATTGAATTTCCCAGGCTCCCTTGCAGTTGAGGTGTGGTCATGTGACTTTTGGGCCAGTAAAATGCAACTTCCAGGTCTAACTTATAAAAATCTCCAAGCTCTTTCCCATATGGCTGGCTGGGTTGGAGATGATCATGGCAACCTTGGTAGCAAGTGGTAAAGACGGCAGAGCTCTGTGAGAACTGTCTCCCAATAAGTACATAAAGGAGAGCCAGGCTGGTAACACATTCATATATTTCCAGAACTATTGTGTTGAACACCAAATAAACTTCTAATAAGTGTGAGCCTTTATATGCATGGAGTCTATTTGTTACAGCAATTAGTCTTGCTTGAACTAAGACTCCTCTTCCCAGTGATTTTCAACTGAAGACGACTTTGGAACCCGTATTACAATTTTATGGGAGAAGGAATAGTTGGGAAAGGCTCCCCAAGTGAATAAAACATTCCCACTTCCCTGTCCCCCCATTATAATCATCATCCTGCACATTTTCCATGGTTTTCCATGAAAGCTGGAATTTATAGATAGATTTAACTAAATGAGAGGCTTTGCAGATGTGAAGAACACACACATTCACCACATATGTGGACACAGGAGGCAGACACAGCAAAAATCATGGCTCATCATCGGTAGTATCAGGTGATGTGTTATGATCCATTTTTTTCCAGAACAATCAGAATTTCATCCGTAATCGTTATCATACCAGTCCCCATGGAGGAATGAAAGATGTGAAACACGTGGTTGGTACCCTCGAGAAAACACAGCACAGTGAAATAGAAAGACCATAGAACTGAAGTGTAAAAGACTCGGCTTGCAAAAGTGACTCACCAGCAGTGAGACCTTGGCAACACTATTTCACCTCTGCCTTTCTTCATTTGTTACCAAAGGATTTACATCTGCAACTCAAAATTGCTGTAAGGTTGTATGATTCAATGCATTTAAAAGGTCTCGTGGGGAGGAGAAACAAGTACATCATGGATTGTGATCAAGTCTTTGGCACGCTATGGCAGAGCTTGAGACAGAGTGTTGTGAAAACATAGCCTGTGGAGTTTGGAGAGTCAAGAGGGGAGGCAGGGACACCTTAGAGTAGGAAACGACGCCTGATCCCAGAACAAATGTAGGACTCAAATGGTAGGGGTTAAAGCTGTTTAGAAATGATCAAGAGGAGTTTCCGGAATCCTCTGGACCTTGAACTGAATGCTGAAAAACGAATACAAAGACAAAGAGAGGGAAAGCTGGTACGAGGCTCTAAAATCATCATCAAACATTTCTTGAACACCAATTAAATTGTTGGATACGCTAACGTTTCAAAGCTGGTGTAGACAGAGATACTATATATAGCATAACGAAGTGGAAACCACTTCATAAGAGACAAGATTCTAGACTCCACTCTGTCATTAACTACATATTTGACCCTGGAAAATCACATCGACTTCCCAAGCCTTATCTCCTCATCTGGGAAATGAAGACATTGGCAAGATGACTTCCGATTTCCTTTCCTGAGCTTCACGTAGGATTCACTTCCACCTTACACTTCCGGTTTTTACCAGCTGCGTCTCTCAATACAGCCTGCAGGGGGCACTGGACTAGGAATCAGACCGCTTCTCTTCCCAGCTCCACCCCTGCCCAATTGTGTGACCCTGGTCAAATTGCTTAACCTCTCCATATCTCGGGTCCCCCTCCATAAAACAGAGGGACAAGCAAACTCTCCACCTACCAGAAAGGGGTGTAGCCAGAGTTAATACCCTCATCGTCCTTTGAGCTCAGCAGATGAAAGGGACTGAAAAAAGTACAAAGAATTTTTATGTGCTATTGACTTTATTTTATTTCTGTGGGGGAGGGAGCCTGCCCCAGCTGGAAAGCTGCTTTCTCTGAATCAAAGGGCAGGAACCCAGCAAGTTTCTCAGGATTGGGGCCTTAGACTGAGCTGCGTATACTGACAGTACCAGCCAGTCCTCCTGCTCAGTTTCCTTTAACCTGGTGCTCCAGGCAATAACTGTGCAACTCTGCAATTTAACAATGTGTTCTTTGTCCCACAACTGTTCTCATTTCGCAACTGCCCAGGTAATATGTTTGAGCCTGTAGGAAGAGTCAAATAGTTAATGAGGGAAGGGTTTGGCATGCCCTACATAGGTTCTACCAGCAAGTCTCAACAAGAAGGCATTCTCTCTTTCCTGGTTTCCAACCTACCCCCAGAATGTACAAGTGTCACTACCAGGAATGAGCCTTCGTTCCCAGCAGGCTGTAATACCAGTTTGGCTTTTATCAATGCATTGGTGAGGTGTGTTTTGTTTATGGTTTTATGCTGTCTATTTTCCCAGGGATATTATGTTTTGTACAGAGCCCTGGAGTTTGCGTCAGCTTTTAAAGCTACCAGCACCTTCCCAGTTCTTATTAAGCCCTTAATATGATATGAATAGGGGAGCTATTAGACAAAAGAGCCATAATCACCCCTGAGGAAAACATCCATCACCAGCCTTTATGCAGTTCCTGAACCTCTCTCGGGGGTGTATCTGGTGAGACTGTTCTCTGGGAATGCCAAGAAGCCAGTGCCTTCGATGGTACTTAGAAAGGCATTTTCTAACCATTACAAATTGCCTAGTCTAGTGTCTCAATTTCATCTATGTGATGAGCCTCAATTAAATTTGTGGGGGTTTGATCCTTTGTCCCCAGACGTGGCTCTGACAGAGATTGCTGACATAAATAATACGGGCTCCAAGCACTTGCCAGGCTCCAGGCTCAGCTGGGACAGCTGTGGCTCTTTAAATGTCATTCCCAAGATATCCTAGAGGTGTTCAGCTTCCCTCTTTCTAATATGAGAAGGGAGCCGTGGGCAATATCAGCCCAAAT
Source organism: Paguma larvata (assembly GCA_030068075.1). Taxonomy (NCBI): domain Eukaryota; kingdom Metazoa; phylum Chordata; class Mammalia; order Carnivora; family Viverridae; genus Paguma; species Paguma larvata. The sequence goes on from CM057838.1 coordinate 66,837,985, forward strand.
GACACTAACGCATCTTGACAGAGCGTTCTTGCTAGACAGGTGTGCTACCTGCAGACACTTCCAACAGAGAAAGCAGTCACTGCCCGTAAGGAGGGTCTTGCCGAACTGAGGGCATTTCATGCCTGAGTCTTGACTCTCATGTATCTCAATAGGCTTCCTTTAAAACTGCGCACACACACACACACACACACACACACACACACACACATCTGAAACAGTTATCAGGGTTTGTCTTACAGTATTCCAGGAAACAGTCCAGGTAGCAAAATCTTTTCCCAGTGGTTTCCTGGTTCCTCATTCCTGACTTGCTCTCCTGCTGTCAACTGAAGCCAATGAGAGAGGTGTTCTCATTCTAGAAGCTGTTGGCTCATTACAGTCCAGGCTGATTTTAACTAGCTCTGGGTGGGTTTTATTCCGAGGGCTGGCTGATAAAAGCCACAGCAAAGTTTCCAACAGGGCACTCAGGTCCCCTGTGTATCCTTCCACCTCACCTCTGGCTTGACCCTAACTGATAGCCTTACCTATTTCCTCAGAGGTGGTTTTATTGCGGGTGACAGAAAGTAGTGAAAGAACAGGCATTTGAACCCGCAGAGCTGGGCTGGCAACTGCTTCCGGGACTGACTCGCCAGATAACCTGGAACGCATTTCTTCATCCAAGTCACAGTCTCCGCACCCGTGACCCAAGGGTATTGGGTGAGTTTTCTCACGCCTCCCGCATGTGCAAGTTCACACTTTCTCTCCATCTCAAGTGACTCAGCCACACAAGGATCAGAATGGTTCTGAGGCTGGCCTTCTTTCAAAGGCTGTCTATGACCGGCCTAAGGAGCACAAGAAAACCTCTGCAAAACAGCTGCAAAAAAAAAAAAAAAAATACATAAAGCATTTTCATTCCTTTTCCAGTAGAAATCCAGTCAAGGTGCATATCATTGCCTTTGACTTCACAAACCAGCATTAGGCCCAGAGCTGGGAAAAAAATGTTCACCCAGCCCTGGCCTGTTTTCAAGACAGATCCAAATCAGCGATGCTATCTGAAACCCCGGCTCTGTCAGTAGGACTGAAGAGGGTCCCCACTTCACCAACAAGGAAACCGAAGCTCAAAGGGCTTAAGTAATGGTCCAAAGTTCACGTAGGTCTGAAGGGTGGATCAAAAAACAAGAACACATCCTATGAATCCAAATCTGGGTGCTTTCATATCTGTGGCACTGCGGCTCTTGCCTCGTTGACTTGTCCTTTGGTTGCTAAATGTTAAGAGGAACCTATAGTAAGTTAACTGCTAACACAAAGGAAACAAACAAAAATCACAAGACTATAGACTTCCTACACAAGAAGGGTGCCATTGCAGATGCAAAGCCCTTTGCAAACAGACACCATCTGCTTTGTTAGTCCTTTCTCTCACCTCTTCTTTTCCATTTTCCCCTGCTCCCTGTCCTCCTCCTATAGGACTTCGCTCTCCGGCCACAGAGAAGGACTGGTCATTTTCCAAAGCTTCCAAAATTCTTGGCCCCTTTGACTTCTCACAGCTTAGACCTGCTCTGCCTCTGATACCAGTCACACCTCCCGCCTTAGCGATTAGCACACACTCAGCATACACGTAAATGGGAAGGGTAGTCCCAGACCCTTTGGCGAGGCTGGGAGGAAAAAGCCAAAGCCTTTTAACCAGACAAATGCAACTTTAATAAGAACTCTTAATCCTAGCTGTAACTCACTGGTTTACTTCTCTGAGAATCAGAGGGAACTTACATTGTTCCCCCAGCAAGTGCAAAGATAAAACAAGACCGTCTATAAGGCAAAGACCGTCTATTTGCTCTCCAGTAGACACTCCAATTCACTTCCTCTCCTTCCTGCTTCCCCCTGTGTATTCCAGAGAATCACATATGCCCACCAATTATAGTGCACCGTATTGCAATAATCTGTGTCTTTCTCACTAAACAACTAGTAAGTTCCTCAGTGACGCGAATGGCCATTTTGATCTCTGTGCCCTAGCATTCAGGCTGGTCTACACCAGGCATTCAATATGCAGTGAAGGAAGGAGCCACACGAGAGCAGGAAGTCGTAAAGAAACTGTTTTCCCTTCTTTGCCTAGGAGAAAAGTACGTTATCTTTGATTTCCCGCACCTCTTTAAACCAGCCTTATCTGAATTGTCTGAACTTCAGATGACTTTAAGTGCTAGTTCTGAACTGGATAGTTCGAGTCAGCATGGGTATCTCCATCAAGAATTCCCCTTCTACATTCCACACACACCTGTGCTTGTGCGCAGAGTCGAAGGTAAACATCTGAGTAGAGTCCACCCCTCCTGCACCTGGCAACCTGGCACACATATGGCTAAACAGTTCTTCTTCAGCTTGGCCAGGAACCCGCACATTATAAAACTGACCTGAAAGGAGGCACTAGTCAGATGGAATGGAAATCAAGCCACAGGCCTGAGGGAAGCAAGGAATACGCTTGATCTTAGCCGGAAGGCCAAGGAGCGGTTGGGAAGCAAAGAATAGAAACCAAGGTATTATTCTTGGCCTCCCTCATTCCTTTGTCTCCATCTTGTGAAAGTCTACCTTCATTTGAGGTACTTCGAAGTTGAGTGACTGCAAAATCACAGATTATTTACCATCTCTCCACATCAGTTTTTTCATCAGTTAAATGGGAGAATAACACTGCCACAAAATAAGGGTATCACGTGGAAGTATCCTCACACTGCGGAATATCCACTTGGATCTGTTTGCCCCTGTGCAGACCCAGCCTTGAGTCGCATCTACTCGCGGAAAAACTCTGAGAACATTTCATGAGTAACGTTGGGCAGACGGGTCAGCATTGTCACCTGGAGAGCCCCATGAACAGGACAATGGCTAGTGAGTGTACCTGTGTGAACATTGCTTACCTCCATGGGATGCTAGTGATGTTCTGTTCACTATCCTGAGCTAAGGATGTCACGGGATAAAGATGCATCTGCCTGAATAGTGCTAGAATTGTTTCTAGGACAGCAGCATTCCAGGGAAAGGGGCCTCAGAAGTCATGCTGAGAAATAAGGGAAAATGTTATAAGCTCTGGAACACCAAAGTTTGAAAGGATCCGTGGCATGACTGGTTCTGAGTATAAGGATACTTGGTGACATTACAGAAGACATATTAGAGAAGAGGACACTGGTGGCAGACAGAGTCATTAAAAGGCTCTTGTACTGAAATGAATGAGAGATGGTAACATCCAGACTTAAGCCATTGGCAATGGGAAGAAAAAGGACACTGAATAAAGTACACTGTAATGGTAAAAGCCACATGGGTGGGAGACCAATTTTATAAATGAAGATAGAGGAGAAAGGGAAAGAAAACAAAGACACTTCTATGAACACAACTTAAATATTTTAAAAACTGTCATTCCCTAAAGCCCAGGATAAACTTATCCATGTGTGACCAACAGCTTTGTCAAAATAATATTTGATTGGGAAAATTTCCTTCTTAAGCTATTTGGTTTCATCACTTAAATAACCCCCCTTCAAAAAAAAAAAAAAACTGAATTAAGTAGTGAACGTGATTTGGTCACTAAGTAAAAGGATTGGATTGACCACACCAAGCCTTGGGATTCATTTTTATCATTCATGGTGAAAGAGCTTTGACCACCTTGAATGGTCGAAATGGTAGCACTCCACTGAAGAAAGATCTAATCTAATCCTGGCTCACCAAGGTTGTGTCCTGAGACCTAGTTTATAAATTCCAACCCAGGACAGATACTTCATGGAGATTCCATCCGACCCAAGTGGGCCACCTCCATTTGCAGGTATATGGCAGGTCCATGATCAGCTTCTATTCTATTTTTTAGTATAATGGAAAGAGTTGTCCCGTGTTTGAAAAGTTCAAGAATTCTGTGTAAACCTGGCTCAAAACTCTAGAGTTGGTGGAGAAAAAAAAGAGAGAGAGAGAGAGAGAAAGTATTCCCAAGAATTCCCCATGAATTGAAGAGGGTTCTCTTAGGTATTAAAGAAAAAGAAAAATAAATAAAATTTTAAATAAATAAAATTTTAAAAAATCATCAGGTGTTTTTGGGAAACAAGATTTTGTAAAGTTGTACAGGTTAATGTATCAGTCAGAGTACCAGCAGGAAACAGAGAACACACTCAAATTAGATAATTTGAAGAGTCTAAAAAATTTTTAAGGTTTATTTATTTTTGAGAGAGAGAGAGACAGAGTGTAAGTGGGCAGGGGCAGAGAGAGAGTCTGACAGGCAGACAGAGAATCTAAAGCAGGCTTCAGGCTCTGAGTTGTCAGCACAGATCCCGATGTGGGGCTCAAACTCACGAACCATGAGATCATGACCTGAGCTGATGTCAGACACTTAACCGATTGAGCCACCCAGGCACCTCTGAAGAGAGTTTTTAAAAGACACTATTTGCAAAGATGTGAACAAGGTATCAAGAAACCCTAAGGAATATTGCAGTACCCAGGGTTAGTTACAGACTTAACGCCCCAAGGTCAGAAGGGACGAGGGTGTAGAATATTCGCTGGAACCTGGAGTCAGAGAAGGGTGGGTAGCACCAAGAGCTGGAGGCTTTGGTGAAGATCCACCTGCAGGGAGGGAGCCCAGGGAATAATTGTGCTAATTCTAACCTCCTACCTCTCTCCAGACACTAGAAACATGGGAATCTATTGATTCAGTCTCCTTAGGTCAGTCTTGTGGGAAGTAACAGGCTGGAGCGGGGTGGAGATGGCATCTGGGAAGGTGACTGCCAGAGGCACAGATCATCTGCTTTTCAAGAAGTCTCACATTCTTTAATAGGCTAGTAGGGCATTGGATTCTCCTAGAGCCACATCTGCTGTAGCAGTTCCCAAACTATGATGGCAGATGCATTCACTGAGCTTGTCAAAGCAAGTGCTTTGAAGAAATGTTAGTGGAATGGCAGAGTGGGGGATTTGGTTTACCATACTAATGACTGGCAAAGGTCCACTGTGACTTATGAAGAATTTTGGGTCATGCCTCTTTCCTACAGATATCTGTGGTTTGGAGGAGAGATGGTGATATTATCCTCATTTCCCAGTTGAGGAAACAGATAAGTCTGTCTGCTCATTCTAGTTCACATAGCTCCATGAAAAACTTGGTCCCTGGGCTGTTAGTAGCCCTGGATTCCCATTCCATGAATGGCAGTGGTCCAGATCCACCCCTGAAATCTCCTTGGGAAGAACTGATTTGAAAATAGGATGATGTCTGCGACAGAGTGAATGCCTGTGTCACCACCCAAATTCATGTGTTGACACCCAACCCCAAATATGATGGTATTAGGAGGTGGGCATTTGGGAGGTGATTAGGTCATGAGAGTAGAGCCCTCATCAGCGGGATTAGTGCCTTTATAAAGGAGACCCCAGGGAGTTCCCTTGTCCCTTCTGCCTTGTGAGGACACAGCGAGAAGATAGCCATCTATGAACCAGGAAGTGGGCTCTCACCAGACACTGAATGTGTTCCCACCCTGATCTTGGACTTCTCAGCCTCTAGAACTGTAAGAAATAAGTTTCTGTTGTTTATAAGCCACCCCATCTGTGATATTCTGTTAGAGCAGTCCCAAGGGCTAAGCTAATCTCTCTGAAGAACTGCTCATAGAAAGCTCATCGGCTTAAGGCTCAGATACTTTAATAAGTCTCTAGATTCTCACGCAACAAACCTGTTCGTGGACAAACATCTTCAAAACCCTTCCCTGTGGGAGAAACTGTGCTAGCAAGCTGGTGAAGTGAGATGGTGGTAAGAGTGAACGAGTTTAGGTTAAAAGGAACACAAAATCAGGGGAAATCTTGTCCTGCTCTATGGGTATCCGCAGTCTGGAGGGGAACTGCCCCAAATTCTCAACAGGATAATGGAAAACAGACCGCGATGTATCCATACAACGGGATATCATACAGAAACAAAAGGGAAGACATTGCCGATGCCTTCTGCACCATGGGTGAGCCTCGAAAATAAATCAAGTGAAAGAAACCAGACACAAAGAGTACGCACTGTGCGATTCAATTCGTATTAAGTTCGAGAGGTGGCAAACTAATTTATACTGATAGAAATCAGAACATCAGTTCTCTGTTGGTGTGGAGACAGGGAAAGAGCATTGAAGAAACTTCTGGGGAGATGGAAATGACCTATTTCTTAAATTTTTTTTAATGTTTATTTATTTTTGAGACATAGAGACAGAGCATGAGCAGGAGTAGGGCAGAGAGAGGGAGACACAGAATCCGAAGCAGGTTCCAGGCTCTGCGCTGTCAGCACAGAGCCCGACACGGGGCTCGAACTCACAGACAACGAGATCATGATCTGAGCCAAAGTCGGCCGCTTTACCAACTGAGCCACCCAGGTGCCCCGGAAATGACCTATTTCTTGACATGAGTTGTGGTTTCACAAGTGTAGACCCATGCAAACAAATTTCGTCAGGTGGTGTCCTTAAGATTGGTGCAACGTGTGTTTATAAACAATAGCCACATTTTAAAAATCAACTAGGCACCGTTACAGTATGCCGTGCGTAGTCATTACGACGCTGGCCGCCCGGCAGGTTTCTCCCCCACATGCATACCCAAGGGTCTTCACACTCGTTTTGGGAGACCAAACTACACGGTTGTAAAGACCATGAGCTGTGGTGAGTGGCCAGCACCACCACTTCCTGATGTACAACTTTGACCAAGTCACATAAACCCTCTGCTCCTGAACTTTTTCATCTGTAAAATCAAGCCCCAGCTTACCGTATTGTTGTAAGAATTCAGTGAGAAAATGACTAACTTAGCAGATTCCCTGGCACACAGTTAATGCTGAAGATACATAGTCATTATCACTATTGCTATTGCTGCTCACCTGCCCTCTACTCCACTTTAAAGCATCTAGGGAGTCTATGAGATCTCTCTCTCTCTCTCTCTCTCTCGTCCTCCCAGCAGTCTCTTGTAGGGAAGATTGAGGCTGACTGCAATGGAAGACCTAGCCTATGGGACAAGATGGGACAATGGGCAGCCTGCCTGCCTGGCCTGCAGGTCCTTGTAATATGCAGGGCAGTGGCCGCAGTGCTGGACCCCTGTGCGCACCTGTCCCAGTGGAAGTGTGGGGCTCTGGCCGGCTGACTAGTCACTCCCTCACCCACAGCCCTCGCGACTCTGACCTGAGGTCTTCGCAGAGGCTGTGTGTCTAAAGGCAAGAGGTGAGGCTCCCGTGTGTCTGCCAGCCAGCTGCCTCCATAATAGGATATTGATCTCCAGCAGGAGGGTGGCAAGCTCCGCGCCAGACATTGGCTGTTGAAGGCAAGGCCTCTGCAGATGGCAAATCCGTGAACCATCAATTTGACTTTAACAAGCAATTATAATGCAGTCCCTGTGTTACCTCCACTCGGGGATATCAGGGTGATTGTTTCAAGAGGAAAAAGAGAGAAAAAAAACAAGCGGAAAGAACTTAATCAGTACACATCACTCCTCTAGAATTCTGTCTGATGAGGGTGAGGCTAGATGGTGTAGCAGAGTGAGCACTGAACTTAGAGTCAGGAAAATAAGTGAGCCTACACCTACAGACCCCTACTGTCCTTCTCTGGGCCTGACTGCCTTGGCTCGCAATCCTGGCTGCCCGCTGGAATGACCTGGAAAGCCTTAAAAACTCCTAGTACCAGAACTCTAGAACAAGTCTATCATAAACTCCAAGGAAGAGACCAGATATCCTGTTTTTAAGAGTCTCTGGGCTTCCGATGTGCAGCTGAAAACCTTGAGGACATTCAAGTGAGGTGGCTGACGTCAGTAATCTTTAAGGCAGTGATTTCCAACCTTGCGTGTGCATGCAGGTCACCTGGAATCTCGTTCCGGTGCAGATTTTGACTCAGTCGCTGTGACTTAGCACATCTGAGATTCTACATTTTTAATGAGCAACTAAATGATGCAGTTTGTAGCTAGTCTTGGGACAGTATTTCGAGTAACAAGACTCTAAGGTCCTTTTTCTCCCAAACATTTGAAAAGTTTACAGCAGCATTGTCCAGGAGAACTTTCTTCAATGAAAGAAATGTCTCTATCTGTGATGTCCAGTGGTATCGCAGCCACATGTAATGATGAGCACTTGAAATGTGGCTAGTACAACCAAGGAACTCAAGTTTTTCACTTTATTTAATTTTAATTTAATTTAAATAGCCACATCTATCTAGTTGGTGCCATGAGACTAGAGGTTTTAAACCATGAAGCATATGACAAGGTTAAGAAAAGATGTTTGTACCATACACCCATGGGCAGAATCACATGTACTCCCATCCAGAAATAGGCTCCGATTCATGGCAAGATGTTCTTCTCTTGGCTCAAATTAAGCCCAAAGTCTAAACCAATATGAATAGAATGTGTTGATTCTGGCTATATCATAGAATGGAAGTGGCTAGAGATACAGCTAAAGAGGTGATCATTGTACTGGGCCTCCAAGGAAAGACTGAATTTGGGCTTTAGCTCAAAGGCAAAGATGAGGGTAAGGCCAAGCTTTCATAGCATCCCAGAGGAGGGAATGCTTACTATAACCCGGAGCTAGCAGGAAAGGCAACCAGAGAAGGTAATGTTGGAGCTGTGCCTGCAAGATGAATAGAGGTTCACCAGAAAGCCAAATCAGGGAAGAAGCAAACATGAGAAGATGAAAATCCCTTAAGAGTGTGTGGCAGAGAGTTGAGAAAGCGAGACTCTAAGAGGCTTGGGGATGTGTAACCTCAACAAAGGACAATAAAGACAAAACCTAATGGTGACTATGCTCTTCTTATTTCAAAGGGCATCAAGCATTATTATTGAGAAGATTATTTTTTTTTTGAAAAGTGGCCCCTCAACAGAACCACTGTATACAGTTATACACCGGTGATAGTATTGCACACTACTTAACTCCAGGAGCAGCTGTTTGCACAAATACAATGTGAGCGGGGTCCCACGGAGTTGTGCAACGTATCTACCTGCCCCATTTCATTTTTTTTTTCCATTTCGGTGCTTTCACTTCTGGTCAAGAAAACCTCAGAGAATGGAAACTTCAGACAGGACGTATCTAGAAGATAAGCCCCAATCCCTGCAGCTTCGGTTTCCTGATAACCAAATGGGATGAAGAATTACAGGTCTCCTGTAGGCCAGGTACTGTTCGAATGCTTGTTGGGATGAGCACTGGGTGTTGCATGTAAGCGATGAATCACAGGAATCTACCCCCAAAACCAAGAGCACACTGTATAACACTGTATGGTGGCTAACTTGAAAATACATTTAAACAATAATAATAATAATAATAATAATAATAATATAATAAATGCATCATCTTGTATTTTTGATAGCAGGGCCATGAGGAGGAAAGCATTGCTGCATTTTTCCTCTGAGAAAATGGAGTTGAGACATTAAGATAGTGTAGGTAGAAACTGTTAGAGCGAACATACTCACCCAGGCTGGTCTAAGTCTTAGAACCTTGCTCTGTCCACTACTTGATGATTCCCTGACAGTGTTAAGGGGAATCCATTAGTCAGTTTCAATATTTTACAGTAGCTCTACTGGAAATCACTTATGCTTATGATTAGGACACATACCTTCAGATATCACAGGGCTTTGATGAGGCCAAAATTGTATTGACCTATTGTGGCAACACTACTTATCTCACACTGACTAGAACCTCTCATTGGCAGCAGTGTCTGCCTTAGATTCATTAGAAACTAATTGCTTTAAAATTTTCATTTATTTGGCACCTTATCCAAATAGGACTACCTGGGGGAAAGGGTAACAAAATGGATCCTTGCTGGTGCATCTACCACATCCTGCCTGGAATCATGGTTATGTCTGTATATCTGTATACTCCCCTCAGGTGTCTCCCGGGGAGCTCACCCATACTCTATGTTAATTATTAACAGATTCACTTGGTAGCTTTACCTATCACGCACATGCTAGTTATGGCCAAGTCTGTTTCTCTTTCCTTTTTCTCACTTCATAGCACCGAAAACCTATATCCAGCTGCCTGTGGGATTCCAATCCCTCACTGTCCCATGGCCGTTTTGGACTTACTATGCCCAAGACCAAAAATACCCCCTTTTCTCAAAATCTCGTTTTTCCTCTTGTTTCTTCTTTCTCACTGAATAGGACTGCCACCCACCTGGTCACCCAAGCCGAGAAGCTGGGAGTCACCAGCTCCAATCCTCCCCCACATCCATCTAGTCACTCCTAAATTTATCTGTTAGGATTAAGATCAGTTGCATGTAACAGAAAACCTAAATAACAAACAAATAAGAGCAACTATTTAACTAACAGCTATTTAACTATCTCTCCCATAAAAGAATTCCAGAAGTAAAAAGTCTGAGCTCCACATGGTGGCATAATGGCCATCAGGGATCCAAGACCCCTCATTCTGCTTACCATATAGCTTGTAACTTCCTTCCTAATGTCACCTCACATTCCAAGACAGCTCCCAGAGTGCTGCCATCATGTCCATTGTGTAAGATAGCAGAAGGAAAGGGCCGTAGGGTGGAGCAAAATGGGGGGAACTTCTGGCAAATTTAACTTCCTGTAATCAGACTCCTTCCAGATTTCACATTATACTCCTGCTGATGCTCCTTGCCTATATCGTACAGCTCTGCGAGAGAGGTAAATATAGTCTTTCAGCTGGGCTGCCTGCCGTCCCCTAAAAATGAGATTATGTTACCAAGGCAGAGAGGGGGAACAGATCTGGGGACACAACGAGTTGTTCCTGCCATCCCAACTGTCATTGCTTCTACTCACTTTAGATTTAACATACCTGCTGGCTTCTCTGCATCACACCGTCATTGTTCTAGTTGAGGCCCAACCCCAGAGGAATAGCAACTTAAATGACAACTGGGAAAATTTTCAGAGTAAGAAAAACAATCTTCATCTTACTTAGAATGGCTTTTTCCAATTTACCTGCTCCCCCCGTCCCCCCGCCGAAAAAGCTCTTAGTTCAGAAGGAACAATGATGTAAGAAGGACTAATGTTTCTACCTGCCCCTCAATTTAATAGCAAGAGATTCCACATGTCAGACAGGAAAGAGGGCTAGGAAGCAAACTGTGCATTATGATAAATAATTGATGTTAATACCAACAACCATGACAAACGATGGTGATAAATGACACGAGAGAACCAAGGAAATTGTTCCGCTGTGATATCTTGATTTCAAGCAGATTGACTCTATAATCACCCAACACAGTTTCATCAAGAATTTCATCAATGTTGAAGCACCTGGACTGCCAGTCTTCAATGTTTACTACCAGTGTGTGTCTGAGTAACATGAGCTGGCTTTCCATCCATCACCTAGTTCACTGGGGCTGCCTGTCCTTGTCCGGAGACAAAAATGAAACATTATAAGTTTTGTGCCTCTCCTCTACCTTGACATTTCCATAGAACCTCTTTACTTCCCTGTGCCCCTGTAGGTAGTCTCGTGCCTGGCCTGTGGCATCCCAGAAATTATTAGCGCACTAAACTAAACACCACACTTGATTCCATGGATTATTAATTCTGACTTGTACTGTGTCGTCACATGAGTAGTCAGCAGGTCACAGAATTTAACCCACCACCTGGTGAGCCCACACTACCCTTGTCCTAACATATTCAATAAAATGGAGCATTATCCCAACTTCGCAGCGTCAAGTCTAGTTACCTGTGAGGCTTAGGCCAACCTACTCACCTCCTATTTAATCATCTGCTAAATGAGAATAATAATATGGACCTCACTCCATGTTTTTCAAAGAATAAATAAAAATAATCTATGTAAATGGTGAGAACATTTTATGGTTCTTAGGAAAAGGTAGTCCACCTACACTTGCCTCCCAAAATACACACACTTCTTCCAGATGGTGTTTAAAATATTTTAGACCTTAAGTGAACTGAAGCTAACCATAAATATGATGAGCATAATAACTACTGTTTATAGAGTAAGTTACACACATTATCAGACTTAAATTTCACAACGAACTGGAGACAGCTTATCACTCTGAGAAAAGGGAGTTCAAGGTCATCAAGGTCACAAGTGGAAGAGTCTATATCTAATCTCGCATTTATCTTATTAGAAACATTCAAGAGCCCAAATGTCCAACGATTGATGAATGGATAAAGAAGATGTGGTATATATATATATATATATATATATATACACACAATGGAATATTACTCAGATGAAAAAGAGTGAAATCTTGCCATTTGACACAATGTGGATGGAACTAGAGGGTATTATGCTAAGCGAAAAAAGTCAGGCAGAGAAAGACAGATACCATATGATTTGACTCACATGTGGAATTTAGAAACTCAACAGATGAACATAAGAGAAGGGAAGGAAAAATCAGATGAAAACAGAGAGGGAGGCAAACCATAAGAGACTCTTAAATACAGAGAAAACTGAGAATTGCTAGAAGGGCGGGGGGATGGGCTAAATAGGTGACAGGCATTAAGGAGGGCACTTGTTGGGATGAGCACTGGGTGTCATATGTAAGAGATGAATCACTAGGTTCTACTCCTGAACCCAAGACTGCTCTGTATGTTAACTAACTTGAATTTAAATTTTAAAAAGAAAGAAAGAAAGAAAGAAAGAAAGAAACATTCAAGAATAGCCAATAAGCATGAGAATTTGGGCAGGATTGGAGTACATTTAAGTTCCCTTTGCAACTTGTACCCTAATTCTGGAATCTAATTTTTGTCAAGAAAAAACTATATTCTATAGGATAAAGGTAAAGGTAGCTTCCATGCAGAAGCTGGCAGTATGGCATGGTAGAAACAGAATGGAATCAGAAATCTGTGTATGTATGTGTGTGTCTGTGTCTGTGTGTCTGTGTGTCTGTGTATGTCTGTCTGTGACTTCACTATCCTGACTCAGGCCTATATTTGAGAAGTGGGGAGAGGGAGTATTGCCTTGTAACAGAACAGAAGCGAGTCCGTTTTTGGAACCCTTGCTTTGTGCCAGACATTGTACTAACAGCTTTATCTCTATAACCTGTAAATCCTGCCAGCGAACCTGTGACGTTGGTTTTATACGATCTTCATTTTATGGTTGAGAAACAAGGCTTAGAGACAAATACTGGTCTGTCTGACACCAAAGCCCCTTTTTTGTTTTGCCGATATATACGAGGAATAGAAATACAGTATCTGAGTGGCAGATTGCAAAACATGGTCTACCTAACTGATTATGGTGGTTTTAAAATATGCCCACCAATTCTATGATAGTCCTCCCTTCAAATGGTGAAACCTAATTTCCCTCTCCTTGAGAATGGGCTGTATCAGTGACTTACTTCTAATGGGTAGGAAAGGCAAAAACGAAAGTATGTGACTTCTGAGACTAGGTCATCAAGAATACTGTGGATTCATTCCTGCCATCCTTTCTTAGATCAGACTGGAGGAAGGTAGCTGGCATAATGTGGGGACATTCAAGTAGCCTGATAGAGATGTCCACATAGTGAGAAATTAAGACGTCCTACCAACAGCTGGCAAAGAACTGCAGCCCTTCCCAATAGCCATGTGAGTGAGCTATCAAGAATGAAGAATTAAGCTAGGGAGTTCATTTTGTCTGAAACTACTCTTTCTTGTGATTGTCAACGGTAGAGCCATTTCCTCTCAATCTGCAGGAAATCATAATTGGAGAGAAACACCATTCTATAGCATAAAACACAAATAGAGACGTCTCCCATGAAGATTCTGGCAGTGTATCATGGTGGAAACAGAATGGATTCAGAAATCATGGCACCTAGGTTGGAGTTCCACAGGCACAATGGACATTTAACTCCTCTAAATCTTGGTGCTCTCATCTACAAAGTGAGGGTAATAATTCCCAATTCACGAGGTGATCACAAGAATTGTAAAAGATCATTTAAAGAGAGCTCCTAGCACATTTATTCATTCAACAAACACTTAAAAATGCTTTAAGCATTGTGTTAATTACTGGTGAGGATAAGACACATGTAGTCATACCCTCACAAAGCTTTCAGAGGAAAGTAAAGATAATCAAGCAGCTATGTTTTTAAAGAATGGGAAATCGTATCTCACTTAGTAGGTACTCAATAAATATTTGTTTTTTCCTCCTTTTGACCTTCTACTAGAGTCCCACTTGGTGCTGGTGGTAGTGGGTTTTCTTCAAGACATCTCATTTATCATGAGACACTACCTTTTTGAACACTAAAAGCATGGCCACAGTCTCCCTCTATTTCCCGGCATCTCCCACAAAATGTGGAGAATTAACCCTTCTCCATGATCCCGCTACTTTATTTTTAAAAGAACATTGTATTTATCTTCCAGTTCACTAATGAGATTTGACAGTAGTGTCATTATTAATAAAGAATATTAGGAACTCATATCCTCCCCCTAAGAATAGGTCTATCCACAGTCCTTGATCCGAGGAGGTGCACATAGTCACTCTAGACCTTCCTCGAAGGACATGGAAGGGAGGCTGAAAAACAGTTCTTTTCAAATTTGCTCTGAAACTGCTTCACCAAAAACTGACATTCATTTTCCGGTTGATGACTCAACTGGCAACAAAATCCTCAGGCTATTCTTAAACCCAGTGGGGATTAGTGAGTACAAGTACTGGTGGCAGTCCGGGGATTTGTTTGATTTTGCAGGGCTCTGCAGATGGTCCGTAAGTCAGAAGCCCGTCATATACCTCCTGATGGCTTGGCTTTCTGCTGTCCGTCCTTGGTGATACTTTCACATGGGACGGTGGTGCCCAAAGATCACAGTGGATATTAGGAAACCTGGGTTCTACGAACTCATGGGGTGGTCCAAGTGAGTCATGTCCTCCCTTCCAGAGTTTGTTTCCTCAGACATAAAGTAAAGGCAAGCCTTTTTCCTGGATCTAAAATAATATAATTGCTCCTTTTCAACAATGACTGCCACCACTGTTAAGCATTCTTTCTTACTCACTGCTTTGGACTTTTTTTACATTGTTTTTCTAATCTTTAAACAAACCTGAGATAAGTGGCTTTATGATGCTCACTTTGTAGGTGCAAAAGGTTTGCTGAGTAACCTTCCTAATGCAAGAGGCAGGGCTGGAGTTTGGACTCAGCTTTGTTCTGCTCCAACCTACGTGATTCAGGATCACAGACTGACCAAATGGCAAACGATTCCAGAAATACTGGGAAAACAAAAAAAGAGCGGTGCCCTATATCACACATGGAAAAATAAAAAATGTGAACATAACAATATCCAGGCAAAAATATATTTACTATGATTTGTTTCACCTCTCACTTATCACTGAGGAATCCCAGGGAATAGGCTTAATATCTGTGGACTCAATTTGAAAATTTTAGTAGAGCTACCCTATGACCCAGCAATAGCCCTGCTAGGAATCTACCCAAGAGACACAGGAATGCTGATGCATAGGAGCACGTGCACCCCAATGTTCATAGCAGCACTTTCGACAATAGCCAAATCACGGAAAGAGACCAAGTGCCCATCAACTGACGAATGGATAAAGAAGTTATGGTACTTATATACAATGGACTACTACGTGGCAATGAGAAAAAATGAAATCTGGCCATGTGTAGCAACATGGATGGAACTGGAGGGTATTATGTTAAGTGAAATAAGTCAGTTAGAAAAAGACAGATACCATATGTTTCCACGAATAGGTGGACTTTGTGAAACTAAGCAAAAACCAGGGGGAGGGGAAGAGGGGAAAGGAAAAAAAGACACAGAGAGGGAGGGAGATAAAACATAAGAGACTCTCAAAGACAAAGAAAAAACTGAGGGTAAGGGGGATGAGGGAGGGGGGAGAGGGGGTGATGGGCATTAAAAAGGGCACATGTTGGGATGAACACTGGGTGTTATATGTAAACCAATTTGAAAATAAACTATTATAATAAAAAAAAAAAAGAAAATTTTAGTAATGCTTAAAATCAAAAGGGTGTCGATTACAATAAACAAGACATGTTCGGCCTGGAAGAACTCTGCATATTTTGGGGCCCAGAGCACCTTATTAGCTCCATTTTTAACTCTAGTATAACCAGAAGGTGAGGATCCCCATTGGACCTTGATTTTTTTCTACAGAAATTGCTGAATACCTGGTATGAGCCAAGCAGTGTCTGTGCTTCTGTGCATGCACATTTCACTATCTCCCTACATCTAACCAGGGAGTCAGGCACAAAGAATCTCATTTTGCCAATGAGGAAAATAAGTCTCAGAAAAAGGGAAGACGTTTCTCAAGGTCATACTGCAAGTGAAAGGCAGTGAAAGAAGGGACCCGAGACTCCTAGATTCTCCCATTAGACCACGCCTGACTCATGAACATGCTGATCTCTCATCGCTTATTTGGAAAGGCCTACTGCTCTTTCATTCATGAGGAGGCGGACTCTATCCAACAAACCTAGAAGCAGACATGAAACAGGAAGTGATGAAGCCCAGGCAGGAAACAAGCAGAGCGCTTTAGACATGGCTGTCATCTGGAGTGGGAAGCCAGAAAGTCCCTGGCCATGTAGCTCTAAAAATAACAATGAATAGCTGAAACTGGGAAGGAAGAGTCTTCCAAGGATCCTGAAACTAGATATTTTCTCAAATTCCACCTATGACCAAAAAAAAATCACGGAGAAGTGAAGACACCAACCTCCAGGAAATATCAGAGTTAAATTCATGTTGAAAAATCTCAGAATGTCACATTTCCGAGAGATTTAAAAAAAAATTTCAAAGGGATACATGCATCCTATGTTTAAAGCAACATTATTTACAAAGCATATTAGCCAAATTATAGAAGCAGCTCAAGTGTCCAGCAATAGATGAATGGATAAGGAAGTTGTGACATATATAATGGAATAGTACTCAGCCATAAAAAAGAATGAAGTCTTGCCATTTTCAATGACATAGATGGGGCTAGAGAGTATAATGTTAAATGAAATAAGTCAAATAAAGACAAATACCATGTGATTTCATCACATGTACAACTTAAGAAGCAAAACAAATGAGCAGGGTGGGTGGGAGGGAGAGACAAGCCGAGAAACACACTCTTCACTACAGAGAACAAACTGACGGTTACCAGAGGACAGATGGGTGGGAGGATGGAAGAAATAGATGGGATTAAGGGATGCACTTGTAGTGATCAGTATTGGGTGATGTACGGCATTGTTGAATCACTATATTATACACATGAAACTAATATAACACTATATGTTAACTACACTGGAATTAAAATAAAATTTAAAAAAAGAAAAAACAAAACCAACAACAATGACAAAAATCAGTGGAAAAAAAAAGGTTAAGAAAAAAAAAAGATCATGGACAATGGTTCAGCAGCAGATAGTGCAGAGAAATAAGAGCTGTGTTTTATTCAGAGTTTATTGTATATAATCCTTTAACTCCAGGACAGACTCTATAAGGTAGGTGGTTAGGATTCCCAATTTATGGATTGAGAAATTGTGCTCGAAATTCTTCATTTGCACCTCCAGGTCTTTTCTCCACTCTTCTACACCTGGCCCACACCATAGGAGACTGACATTTATGGACTACATCAATGAGCTCCGTGCCTTATGGCTTCCAGTTGGGTTTAGTCAATGGAAGTCATCAGCAGGAGGATTGGAAGGTAGAAGAATGACATCTGGCTCTTTATTGCTCCAACTCCCTTCCTGCTGGAACTTGGATTGGCAGCAATGTTCCATTGGAAGTTATAGCTCTCTCCAGGCAGCTCTTTTCTACAGCTATAGCTACTTGCCAGACTCTGGTAAATGCTTTCTCTCCTTGCCCTCAATCCCAGGCTCAGAGTATAAATGGCTTTCTGCTGTCACTGGCTTGGAGATGCTTCACCATCCCTTGAGAGTGTCCCTTAGCTCTGTCTGCATCTTTGTAAATGCAAAGTTCACCTGTATTTGAACTTCCTCAATTGAGGCTTTTAAGTGTGCTGATTGGTTACTTTGGGAGGGACCCTGACAAATAAGGAATCCAACACAGAAGGGTTAAGTAGCTGGCACAAAGTCACACAAATGGGATGTTAGTTAAACCAATGCTAGTTGCTATAAGATGTAAACTCCTCAATCTCAGTGACTTTAACCAAGATACATAAATTTCTCACTCACCCAAGTCCAGCATGGGGGTTCCTGAGCAGCAGGTGGTTCTCCTCCAAATGGTGATTCAAGAATCTGGCTCCTTTGACCCCCTGGCTTTAATTTGTTTGACAGGTGATTTCCAAGGTTCCCCTGACCATCAGCATCAAACTGGAAGAAGGAAAGAGTATAGGGGTTCAAACACAGAAGCTTGTGTGCCAGGCCCAGAAGTGGCGGGCATCTCTACTACTCATATTCCATTGGTCAAAGCTCAGTATATGGCTGTCCAGTTGTAAGAGGCCCAGAGAGGACTTGTCTAGAAGGATAAAGGAAAGGGTTGGGGGCAGAGTTGGTCAGTAGCTACCTTAAGGAGTGGGTGTCAAAGTACAGGCTCAAATTCAAAGATGTCTATTCACAAATCAAGACCTCTAGTTCATGGTCTACACTGTGTATTTTTTTTTGAGAGAGAGAGAGAGACAGGAGAGAGAGGAAAGAGAGCACAAGGACAGGAGGGGCAGAGAGAGAAAGAGAGAGAGAGAGAGAGAGAGAGAGAGAGAGAGAGAGAGAATCCTAAGCAGGCTTCGCACTGACAGCACAGAGCCCAATGGGGTGCTTTAACCCATGACCTGAGATCATGACCTGACCCAAAACCAAGAGTCAGATGCTTAACTGACTGAACCATCCAGGCACCCCTACACCATGTATTTAATGTGTGCATCAAATGACAAGATTCAACTATATGAGTTCAGGGGGTAAAAGAGAGAGAGCAAGAACAATTTGAGTACCATGGTAGGTCCAGGCCATGATTCCACCGAGGGTGCACCTGCTCTAGAAAGAATATAAGATGGGAAATGTGAACTGTTGCTGCCTCAGTTTATCTCCATAAGTAC
This sequence comes from Paguma larvata, assembly GCA_030068075.1. Lineage (NCBI taxonomy): Eukaryota > Metazoa > Chordata > Mammalia > Carnivora > Viverridae > Paguma > Paguma larvata. The sequence goes on from CM057838.1 coordinate 66,856,805, forward strand.
TTGCCCATAATATAAGTATCTCATTGCATATGAGTCTGTGATTCTAGCACTTAAGGACACACATTTTTCTATCACTTATCTCCTATTTATTAAACACACACACATAAATATATTCCATCATAAATATTACTGTAACGGAATTTTATAAACAAAATATGCTTTCTATGACTTACAGTCCCTTTTAGAAATCTGAAGGATAATTTTGATTATACACCGTGTTTGCCTTATCCACTGAATTTAGAACCTGCCCCCGTGTATCCTGAATCTCCATTCTACCCAGACTGTAGATCTCTCTCCCCACTCACACGTCTGTGAATTTCTCTCTACTGCATGTGAGTTTTGTAGTGTTGGTGCACACCCTCTGAGAATACAGACGGTGGAACTTTTCGCATTGCCATGTAAATCTGCAGATTCACTACTCAATAAATATTGACCTGTTGACTTTGCCTTTTTTCTACCTGGCAGGCATTCCCAGTGATTCAGAAGTTTGGAAAAAGAATATGTCTCATGAAAGTAACTTTTCCCTAAATGAGTAATCTGGGGGACTCACGTAAAAGTAGGCTGACAAGTGTTATTTCAAGATTTAAAAATGACGTATTTGAATCCTGCCTCAGTAAGTAAAAAAAAAAAAATCACAAGCTCTCATCTTGCTGATCATCTCCATGGCACTCTCTCTTATGATGTATTGACCACATGAAAAAAATATATGACAGGAAACAGAATTTCAAGCATTATTAGATCATCATGGTTATGATTCTATTGATCTCATCATTTGCTAAATGTGATGTATTATGCGTTAACAGTGAAGAAGTCCCCGTCCCTGCCCTCCGGGATTGTACCCAAGGTAGACAGGCAAGGCATGCATTACCAAACAAAAACAAGGTAATTACTGATAGCAATAACTGGGGTAAAGGAAATCAAATTCAGGTGGAATGCTGGAAGGTGTCTTGAAATGGGAAAGTGGCATGCTGCCTTAGAGACACGTGGTCAAAAAAGGCCCTGGATGATGAGAAGGCTTGCCAGGGGAGGTGTGGAGAAACAGAACTCCAGGCATGAAGATCAACCACTGTAATGGCCTTGAGATCAGGATGGTTTGGAGAAACTGGAAGAATAGCATGAGCCTTTGGGGCTGGAGTGGAGACACTGGACATGAGGTAGAAAGGTAGCCAGGGGTGTTGTCATGGCCAAGGTGTTTCTGTGGTTTACAGAGCCTGGAAGGCAGGTCATGGAAAGTGTGAATTGTGTTCTAAGAGTAATAGAAACGGTGGATGAGGGGAGTGAGCAGAGGACAGTGGTAGTGTGTTTGGGGAGGGGGGCTGTTTGTTTTACTATAAGGATGGCTTTGTTGGTTGTGTGCAGAATAAGCTCTTCCGGGGGATGGGAAGGTTGGCAAGAGTAGAAGCAGAGAGACCAATTGGGTGATAAGAAATGACAGCTTAGACTACAGAAAGAGACTTGGAGGTAATAAAAGTGTCAGACGGAAGGCACAAAATGGAGCTTTTGGGATCTGCCACGGGTAGGGCATGGGCTGTAAGGGAAAACTAGGAATAGAAGTGACTCTCAGGTTTACAGCTTTGGCAACATGCAGAAGGGTTGACTGTAGCTAAGAGGGAGGCGGCTGGACAAGGTGTTCCGTAGGAGTGGTAGAAAGCCCACCACCACCCCAGCCCATCACTTGCAAAGGGCTCCTCTAATACTAGTTCTCGCCAACAGGCATTTGATGAGTGCCTGTAGAAAGGCAATGTGGGCCCTGCCCTCAAAATGTCCTAAGCTGCAAGGAAAAATGGACATACAGACAGATCTTCGTACTGAGAGAGAAAGCCACAGGGATCCTTGGAACAAAGGGAGAGACAGTAAACCCGGAGTGTGGACTCAGAAGGGTTTTTCGAAGAATATTGCACCTATCTAGGACTTGAAAGATGAGTAACAGCCAAAGAAATTCCATGGGGCAATTGGGCATAGCAAATGCCATGAACAAAAGCAGAGGGCTGGGACATCATTACCTCTGAGTGCAACCAGTAAGGGCAGAAGCAGAGGACAATCAGAGATAGTGTTAGAGATGTCAGCAGGTCCCAGTCACGGACAGAGCTTAGCATCTATCCTATAAGCCTACTTAGAGGAAGCCACTGAAAAGTTTAAGAAAGAAGTACAAGGGTCAGGCTTGTAGGATCACAACTTGTAGGTGGTGCAGACGGTAGCAAAGAGGGAAATGTCTTTGTCATTCATTGCTTCCTCCACTCATTTTGTCCTTGACTTTGATTTATTTCTTTCCCTATTGCATGTCTGTCATCTCCTCATCTGGAATATGTGATGTCTTATCCTTTATTGAATCCCTGCCTGGTCTCAGATGATGCCTAGCATGGAGTGAGAAATCTATAGTGTTCCCATATCACCTGGCTAGGATTTCAGCAAGGTAATAAAAAATTTTGGAATCTCAGGAATAAAAAAAAAATCCCTCCCCTCCACAAATTCACCCCACTTCTGCAGTCCTGTGGCCATTTAAGATCTCATTGAAGAAAGACTTCATTTACTGTTGGACACAAATTTGCGTATCCCCACCTAAGCCTTTAGTTGGGGATCCATCCCAAAAGAATTTTGCGAGCCCCATGATAGAAAAAATTGTGGATATGTACGTGTGCTTTTCTTTAGGGGAGACGGTCCATACCCTTTTTGAGTGATCATACCCCACTGAAATATTCTTAAACAAAGTCTTCTCTCCCAAGTCCCATCAACTGAGTTCAACTCTTCTTCCATGAATCTTTCCTGCCTACCAGGAAGCATTCCCAAATTGACTTCCAGGGGCATATGCATTCTGTACCATATATTTGGGTAATTCCCCTGTGCTTATTATCATGAAAACTAAGACTTATCAAAAAATTGATAACAAGTTTGTTTCAATTATCGATACTTTAAAAGAGCTATAAGGACTCTTTTCCTTTGGTGCTTATACAAAAATTAAGTATTCCACCCAACACAACTACCACATACACATATACATACCCAGCACACATACATTATATACATGCACACCACACACACACACACACACACACACACACACACACACACACAAGCACACACACGTCTTTGGCCAAAACAAATAGTAGAAGAAATTTCCAGCAACTTCTGAACCAAAGAAAATAAGAATAAACCAGGCCATGCCATATTAATTGCAGCACAGTGTGTGGGCACTGGAGTCAAATTGCTTGCAGTCGAATCTTGGCTCTTCTACTCGCTAGCTCTATGACTCTGGGCAAGTTAATTAATCATGCCTCGACTTCCTCATTTGCCAAATCTGTCATTTGTCTCACTTTACCCTGTAAGGCTCTTGAGCGAGAGTCAAACTGTCAAGAAGATTCACTATAACTCTTAGCTCTTCATTGTATGCCTTATAATGTATTGGTTCATCTTTTGCTGAATTTGACATCCATTCTGCCCATTCTTCAGGATTTAGAGAATAAAGTATGGTGACTTATCTAGAGTAGATGCCCATCTGTCTCTAGAGCTGAGGCTCTGAATCCCACCTCCATTTCCCATTAGTGGTAGACATGGAATTTGCAAGAATGATCTGACCCAAAGCTCTCCTTTTATCCTGAAGCTAAGGAAAGCTCAGAAGAGTCAAGTGCCTTGCCCAGGGTCACAGAGTAGGTTAATGATAAAGTTAAGACTAGAACTCAAACTTCCAGTACCCAGCCCAGTACCTTTTAGCAAGTACTTACTAAGAGCATATTAATACTCCAGGGTCTGTGATTATAGGCATGATTGAAGTACAGTCCCTGCCCACAAATATTTCACAGTCTATCAGATTTTATTAAACCCAGTAGGTGGCCAATTGCAATGCTCCCTAACTTTGTTTGATACTGAGTCTGAAAGGAATGGGAAATGCATGGTGATTTCCTATCTTGAGCTTTTGGGGAGTTGATTCTCAGCCACTGAGTATTCACAATCTGGACAGCTTCTAATCCTTAACCTGTGCCAGTTCCCAGCAGAAATATGCATGTTCAAGGTTGTTCTATGTAAGCTTCAAATGGAGGACGAGGATGCTTCTGAGGAGGAAAATGCTGGCAGTAAAAGAAATCAGATCAATGATTTAAGCCTAAAGGAAACAGATTATGTTTAGCAAGATGTTTGGAGCTGGGGCCTCCAGGGCTGGCTCAATAACTTCGCAACTTCAAACCATGCAGCTGATGTCTCTCACCTTCTCTCCGTTTCCCTCCCCCGCCCCCCGCCACAGTCTCAAGGTGGCTACTCTGTCTTTAGGTGTCATGATTTCACATAACCACATTTAAAGGCCAGAAGCAGGAAGCATCCATGGAATGGGAAGTGAGAAAGGGAGACAGAGAGAGAAAGACAGAGAAGGGGAGAGAACACCTCCATGCATCTCTGTTTTTACAAAGGAAGAGAAATATGTCCTGGTTATTTGGAAGACTTCCCCTTACACAGAACACGGCACAGAACTGGGTCACGTGACTGTCCCACTGCAAAGGAGGCTGAGAGAGCATGAATCCGTCGCTGGATCTTTCAACCCAAATGACTAGAGGCAGGTAAGGGGAAGCCCACTTTGGGATGGTTATTGGTAGCTAGTCAAAAAATGTTTGCCCTGCCCGAACTGTTTAGATTTGTTCAAGGGACCCCTTATCCTAACACTAAATATTAACCTGGGATTTAGCTGTTTAAGAATTGTAAACAGTTCTACTTGCAGACTCGTATCCAGGAGTTTGCAAACCTCTGCTCCTCCGGCACAAGAACACTTCCCAAACCAAAGTTAAAAGGGGGAAAGTAGAGGCCAGTCAGATTTCGGGGACACCTGCCGTTCTACCACACACCACACTCTGTCAGACGTTACCCTCCACGCCTGGGTCCTCAGTGGCCGATAATTGTGGAACTCTGTGATTCACGAGGTTATGGAATTCCGCCATTTACTAGGGCTCAAAAGTCTACCACCCACTGATACTGAAATTCTACTTCAAGCAGATCTCCGATTCGGCCATCAGCCAGGCCTCAGAATCTTGGCATCCCCAGGACTGCAGTCCACACCACTTTTATTTCTGAGAACTCAAGGGTAAGGAGAGAATTTCAAACTCCAAATTAAGAAGGGCCAATTCAATACATCAATCTAGTGAATTCCGAGTGAATTGTCAGTTGCCGAACAGCCTCTCAGGGTAGCTGTAATTAAAAAACTAAGTTCTCAAAGCCAACTTTGGGTCCACCCATTGGTGACTGTGTCCCCTCCTCCCTTGGGGAATATTCCAAGAGTCTGTGCTGCGCCGGGCAGCTTCTCTTCCCCCATATGAGTAATCGCTTCTGCAAGGGGCGCGTCGGAGATGTCCTGACAGGAGCGTCTGGCTTCCTGCCAGGGGAACCTCTCACTATTTTCCTCTTGCTCGTCTCCTCTGTTCCCTTTTCCTCCAAAGGGAAAATCTGAGGGTAGGTGTTCAGTTTAGTCAGCCAGGGTGAGCCGCTTTGACTTGTTGGCGGTAAACACTGCTCCCTCACTCCATGACCGATGTACAAGCATGCTGTTTCAGCCTACCTCTCTGGAGCTTCCCTCCAGAAACCTCAAGGCAGCAGTGTATGTTTTCGGTGTTCCTATCGGCTTGGACAGAACATTCTAGGGCAGCAAAAGTCAACAGCTCTGGAGCTAGATTTTCACTTTCCGGCTCTGGGTATTGGCCAAGCTCTTTAACCGGCTTCCCATTCTCTGTAAAAGAATGGAGATGGGAATGCCTCCATTATTGGGCAGTTGGGAGGATTAGAAGAGATCATGTAAAGAAAGGGCTTCCATCTATAATGACTCCTGGGACATAATAAGTAATTTTTAAAGGCCACTCACTAGAAATGTGTGTGTGCGGTGTGTGTGTGTGTGTGTGCATATTTGTGTGCACACATGCATAGTCATGCATTCATTCACATGTCCATTTGTCAGGTGTCTCCTGTCTCCTAAACGCCTGGACTTCCTATAGGTACTGGATACATAAACAGTGAGCAAAAGTGATAAAGCCCTACCCCCTATGTTCTAGAGTAAAGATAGAAGAACAACAAATAAATATATATGACAACCGGCGTTAGTACGAGCTATGAAGGAAAAGAAGGTGTGGTAAGGGAGAGGCATGCTGGAGGGGCCACAGTGCTAATTTACAGAGCGTGGTCGCAGGAAGTCTTTCTGAGAAGGGGGCATTTGAATGGGCTTGAAGGAAAGGAGAGAGTGAGCCACATAGGTGTGTGGAGGAACCTTCCTGACAGAGGGGTAGCTCATAACATATGCAAGCACTGAGGGGAGAGAGCTACCGAGCCTGCTGAGGACAGGAAGGAGGCTAGGGGGTCAGAGCAGAGGGAGCAAAAGGGATGGTGACAAAAGCTCAGACCGATCACTGAGGGTAGCTCACATGGGACTCTGTAGGCCAGTTTAAGAGATCTGAGTTTTCTTCTTAGAAAGATGGGAAGCCACTGGAGACGTGGGGCCAGAGATTTGTCATTCTCCAAATTATGTTTTGGAGGAATCGCTCTAGTGCATCTTTGGGGAAGAGACCCCGAAGTCAAGTGCAGAAGCAAGGTGATAAGGTAGGAGGCTCTGGCAACACTGCAGCTAGGGAATCACGCTTGCTCTCACTAGAGCAGTGGTAAAAGGAGTCTCGAGAGGCATTGATTAATGGTAACTGTTGAACTCAAAGCTGACAGATGTTGCTGTTGGAACAGGTGTGACTGTGTAAGAAGTCAGGGGTGATTCTTGCAATGAAGTTCTCATTTACTGGGATTACAAATGTGACAAGAGAAGGAGTTTGGGGAGAAATCAAGAGTTCATTCATCTAATATGTCTGCTACGGAGACTGTGTGCCAGGCCTGGTGCAAAGCCTGGAGTGACAGGACAAAACACGCTTTGCACTCATGAAACTCAGGCTGCAAACACAGACACTTACTGTGTCCTTCCCAGGAGTCAGGTATTGTGCTAAGAAGTTTTCATTTAATGAGTCTCACTGTCTGATGGGGCAGAGAGCCATTCAACAAATAAATACTGCACCATTTATTAAATTATGAGTGGGAAAGCATGGGCATATTCCTGGATATAATCTGGGAGAACCGCTCCCCAGGCTTCTTAGGGAAGGTATATTGGATGAGAGGAGAGGAGAGATATTTTCAAGGGTCTGGCCATCATGGGAAGACTTCCTGTCATACTCAGATTTGCGACCACTCATTATTTCACAGGCCCATTACGTATCCACTTACCCTGGGAAAGGAGACGTCCCCCTGCCTGGGCCCAGACGTTATCTGCTCAACCGCACTTGCGCACACCTGCTCGCCATTTCCCCCGAGGATAGGCCATCCTTTCTCCTCCCCACCTCCCTATCCCCGTGGAGCCAATCCAATAGGAAACATCTTGACTCCAGACTGTAATGAGCTCTCCCGCTGACCGCCGCACTTCTAGAAGAACCCCATTCTCAGTCTCCAGTTTACCTCTCCAATCCCATGGGCACGTATGCCACTCAGCATCCGATCATGTCTTGTACAATTCTGAGATGTATGTTATCTGTGCGTGGGTAGTGCATTAGTGCTTATTACCAATAACTTCCTAGCAAGACCACAAACCCCTTGAAGACAAGGACAGTACCTTGGTCTGCTTTAGTGGCCCCCACACACGCATCACAATGCAAGCCCCTCAGATTTGTGATCACTCAAGAGACTATGAACTGAAGACCTTAACATTTAAAAGAGGATGTTTGGAAAAAAATGTCATCTTGTGAGTACTCAGAGTTCAGCCTGAGTTAGGCTAAGCAATGTGTCCATGAGGCCTAGAAACACGCCAGAAAGTCAGGGTATTCATTTCCGAAGGGAAAAATAAATAGACCAAAATGTTCAGGTTGGCCTGGTCTGAGTGCGTGTGATTCCTTCCCTGAAGCCGAGTCACAGGGGAGCTAAGTCATGATCGGAAACCATTTTATTTTATTTTATTGCTATGAGAAGTCATTTTTGCAGCAACCAGAAAATAACTGAGCTCCTTACAACATAGTATCGTTTCTGTGTGAGGAATCATGGCAGCATAAATTGCCATTTATAACTAATGGAGTTATTTCTCCAACCTGGGTAACCCTTTGACATTTCCCATGTAGTTAATGGAGTCCAGATCTCTGCCTAGCTGGAATAGGTTTACCGTCCGCTAGAGCTCATCAGATTAGCCTCTTTAGGCTGAAAAAGATGCTCAGTAAATGATGTCGAACAGACAGTGGGGCTCTCCTTGCACTTGGCATAGCCCAGTGGGACTAATTTAGGTTTCGCTTTTCTTTTATGTGTACTTTTGGAGAAAACCTACCCCTCTGTTGATGTCTGACTCGAAAAGGAAAAATTGAGGACCTGAGTGTTCTGGAAATGATCTTTATCCGGAGATAACTATGTTTCAGACAGCTAGTTTCAGAGACTAGTGGAAATACCTTATTATCAGCAGCATCGAGAAACATTAGAAGCACTTAGAAACCATGATGATTTCAGATATGGCCACAAGAAAGCAAAGATTCAACTTGAAAAGTATGTATTGAGCACCTAGAAGTGTTCAGTCAATTACTCTTTGATTTGGCTCAGGCTTTTTTTTTTTTTTTAAATAATTTATTGTCAAATTGGTTTCCATACAACACCCAGTGCTCATCCCAACAAGTGCCCTCCTCTGTGCCCGTCACCCATTCTCCCCCCCTCCCACACCCCCCTCACCCCTCGGTTTGTTCTTAGTCTTTAAGAGTCTCTTAAGTGTTGTCTCCCTCCCTCTCTGTGTCTTTTTCTCTTTCCCCTCTTCCCCTCCCCCATGGTTTTCTGCTAAGTCTCTCAAAATCTACCTATGCGTGGAAACAGTTTATAGGGTATCTGTCTTTCTCTGACTGACTTATTTCACTTATCATAATACCCTCCAGTCCCATCCATGTTTCATTCTTCCTCATTGTTGCGTTGTATTCCATTGTGTGTGTATATATATATATATATACATGTCTGTGTGTGTATATATATATATACCACATCTTCTTTATCCATTCATCAGTTGATAGACACTTAGATGACATCCAGATTGCTCAGGGTTTTAACATGTTAACTCCTGTGCCCCAATGCACCACGTACTTTGTGTTACCAGTGAAGAACCAATGCTCAGTGGAGTTCAGTGAGTTGCTTATTGTCAGCAAGACCTAAAGGGCAGAATCACCAAAGTTGGAGCCTCTATGACCTCCCTCAGCTCCATTCTGCATCACTTGGTAAGAAATGCCACTCAGGGATCCGGTCCAGCTATGCTGGCATGGTTTCCAAACTAGCTACACATCAAAAATCACCTGAAAAGCTTGTCAGACAGAGATTTCTAAGCCTCACCTCAGAGGTTCTGATTGCATGGGTGTGGCATGGCCCCCAGAGGTATGGATGTTTGCATAGACAAATTCTAGGGCCAGTGTCAGGCTGCTGTGGGTATTCCGGGTGCCTGTCTTCCTAAAAAGCACCGTGAAGTAACAGGTATGAAGTACTCTAGTTCCTGGTCCTATTTAGTGCATATTTGATCCAATGCGAGAGAGTAGCACTTTGGGTGTGTAGCATACCCTGCCTCATTTGATAAGTATTTCTTGAAGTTGGGGGTGAGGGATGGCGATGGAAATCTCTACGATCTTGCTGTGGACCTAGCCACCTCACCTCTCTGAGATTCACTGTCTGTATCGGTAAAAGTGGGACTTACAGGGAGCGCCTGGGGGGCTCCGTTGGTTAAGCGTCTGACTCTTGATTTTGGTTCAGGTCATGATCTGACAGTTCCTGAGATTGAGCCCTGCATCAGGCTCTGCGCTAACAGCACAGAGCCTGCCTGGGGTTCTCTCTTCCTCTCCCTCTGTCCCTTCCCCACTCGTGCTTGTTCTCTCTCTCTCTCTCAAAAATAAACTTTAAAAAAAAATGGGACTTCTAGTAACCACTCTAGGGGTATTATGAGGTTCAAGTAAAATAATACACGCGTTAGGGTTAATAGTCAATATTTATCGGAGCTGGAAGTTAAGGGCACAGATTTCGTAGGCAGACACCCCAGTTTCACCCCAAAGCACCCTCTCACTGGCTGTCAACTATGGGGAGTTACTTGCTTCTCTGTGCTTTAGTGTCATTATCTATAAAATGAAGAATACTAGTACCCACTCAGAGACTACTGGAAGAACCAAATGAATTAATGTATAGAATGTTTAATTCAGATCCTGGTTAATATCAATAAGGACTTAATAAATTAACTAGTATGTATGCAGGCCATGCATATTCTCATCTAATATTCACCAATGCTTTCGAGATAGTTACTATTAGTTTCCCCACTTCACAGATGACAAAACTGAATCCCAGTACCTTGCTCCGGACCTTACAGCTAGCAAATGGTGGAACTGGAGTCTTAACTCGAGCAGGCTCCAGACCTTGGAAATGCTATGCAATATCACCTCCCAAGACAGCCCAAGCCTCGTGGTGATAGTGATTCTGAATGCGCAGTCCTACCTCTCTTTCTGGCTGTAGGCTTCTGAAAAGGTGGAAACCAGTCACACTGCACCCCTGCCATTCGTGCAGAATCCTGCTCGTGTTAGAAGATGAGCCTGAAACAGCCAGAAAGATGGGCAAGAGGGATCGCTCCTGCATTTGGGCAGACATTTTTAAATTTTTGGAAACCCAGAGGAGCCCCTGACCAGTCGTGGGCACCCCCCCCCAACACCGTGCACATTTCCTTGACTACAATTTTCTTCTCCAGTCAGAGCTTAACTATGTTTCCGCAGAGCTCCGCTCAGCAGTATTTTGCTGTGGTTTACACTCTGTTGCTAAGGCCTAGTAATAAATGCTACTGTCTCTGACAGCAAGATCTTAATCCACACGAATGGGTCTCTAGTGCAGGAATGGTGACACTTTGGTGCCTCTATGAGGGTTTTCATATGCGCGAAACATGTTACGATGCAAAAGGTAACCTTCAGCCCTTTCTTAGAGTCCAAGCTGCTACGAGGAGAGCAGAACGGAGAAAGATCTCAAGATGACCCAGCGGTCAGCCCCGGGGCATGTACTTGTCTCCAGACCTCCATTTTCAGGCTGCTGAATCTCAGGGAGGGTTGTTTCTCACCTTGCTTTTTCAAACCATAGCACCTTTCCTGGCTCTGTCTGAAACTGGCCCTCCCACCGTCTACTTTTAAATTCTGATGTCCCCGATTCAGAGAGGTTTCCTGGAAACAGAGCCAGCCCTTCCCGTAAGCGTATATAACAGAACAGTGATTGCAGAGAGTGGGGCCTGGTGGAAACAAAACCCAGACATGTAAAATTTGACACCTGAACCAGCCTAAGCACCCGCGCTCCCCCCAGTTCTCTCTCCCTGCCTCACTCCCACCTTCAATACGTCCATAATTTTATTTGGGGGAAAACCACAACCAGCACTTAACACCAGGAGCCAAATTCCCTGGCAGCAGCCATGCTTTTAAAAGGGAGAGATGAAAAAATCGTCACGACCTGTGGGGATTTCTAACACATTAGGAGGGCCCCCAAAGACCGTGTTGCACCAAGCATAATATTTTATTTTTCTTTAAGAGCTTTCTTAATTGGTTCCACGCAAAAGGCTTGCAGGTAATGAGTTTTAAATAAATAATAATTATGTTCCACCATCTTGTCTGGCCAAAAAAAGTAAATGTCTTTTTTTTGTGACTTAGGTAAGCACGGAGATAGGAAAGAGGTCTCTATGACAAACGTGGACCTCGCTGCAAAAGTCAGGACCTTGATTCTCGGGCCCAGACATAATCAGCTCTGACTTAGACACTCAATTCTTTTTCAACAATTTTGTGCCAAACATAGGGCTAGGTCTCGGTGAGATGGAGATGATGGACTGCTTACCAGGATGCCGAGAATCATTAAAATGTGAAGTCTACTTGGGCTTCAACCTTTCTGAGACACTGCAGTACCAAGGTGAAGTCCTCCGGGCCTCCAGCCTTTCCACATGCACGTCTCTGGTCTGGAATGCCCTCCTTCTATTCCTATCCTGGGGATGGTCATTAGGGCTCTTGACCAGTTTTTGGATTCCTTTCCTTCCAGGCATATGGTAACACTGCAGCTCCCTATCCACTTGACTCTGCAGTTGTGACCATGGAGCTAGATTGGGTCAATGAAATATAAGTGAATGCAATGTTTGTCCCTTCAGGCAGAAGCTGTGAGAGCCACTGCTTACTTGTGTCTCACTGTCTTCTTCTTACCACTTTCCAAATGGTAAAAGCACCATCAGCCTCAGCTCAGGAGTAATGAGGCATAAAGTGAAATCCTTAACTGACCAAGATGGCCATAGCATGAGAAAGAAATAAACCTTAATCTACACTCAACATACCTTAACTCTTACAACATCTAGAAGCTATTTGTTACACAGCGTAGCCTAGGCTTGGCTGATAAATGGATACTCCCTCCATCATTCCCATTCTCCTGGCTAACTCCAGCAATCCTTCAGATCTTCACTTCATGGCTACTCCCCAAGAGAAGACTTAGCTGACCATTCTATGCCCCAGTTTTGTCTAGTCCCAATAAGCTAGTTCCTATCATCTCCAAAGCATCCCAGCCTAAGACTCAGCACATTATCACAGCAACAGGATTGTTAGTTCATTTAGCCACAGCCCCTGAAGGCTATGAACTCCTGCAGAAGAAGCTATGCCTATACACCATTTCAGCCCCAGAATCTAGTGCAACGCTTGATATGAGGTAACTGTATTTACATTTCCATATGTAGCTTTGTCCATAACTACTTGTCGAATTCATTCTCTAACTATTTCTTCAAGTCACTATGATAGTCTCAATTAATGCATATCAGAAGCTCTAACACACACACACACACACACACACATTCCTGTGTATTTAAGGCATACACAATAGTAACGGGTGCACTATTATTTTAGAACTAAAGGAAAGAATGGTGGCCGACCTAAAGAAAAGCATTCCTTACTCCTTGCCCTAATTTTATTTCTAAGTTTTGTTGCTGGAAAAGTAGACTGTGGGCTTTGGAGTCAAACAAGCCTAAGTTCAAATCCCTGCTCTGCCATTTTTCAGATGCGCGACCTTGATCTCTTCAGGCTTTTGCTTCCTTATTTACAAAAAGAGGAAAATATATCTATCTCTTCCAGTTATTCATAAATGTCAAATAAGGTAATGTGGATACGTGTGACATGCCCATCATCTAAAACATGGGAGGCAATCAATGAAACATAGGGATAATTAATACTGTTAATATGATAATAATTATCTGTTTGCAGAGTTCACTCTTGTTGCTAGCCCTTGCTGAGGGCTTGGACCTGGTCTTATTTATCTTTGTGCTCTCAGTTTCTAGCAGTCCTGAAAATATGGCAAATGAAATGACTATTCATTCATAAATGACTATTCATTCATAAATGAATGATATGAGACTTGGGGTAAAAATAAATGTATTTGTCCCAGATACCCTTGATTCTCCCAAGAACTACAATGGAATGGAGAAATAAGATTTACACTCTATAGGTATGACTCATGAGGCATTATTCTCCCCTATAGTCATTTACTTATTTATAAAAGGGTTCAATGTTTAGCACCTAATAACCAAAGCTGTGATTATGACTGGTGACATTAGAAATACAAATGAAGAAATGTCACAACCAGCATATCATCTGTATGCAACGGGTACTCTGTAAGCATAAGTCAAATTGAACTGGATTGGACTGGATAAAGACCATTGGAATTGAACTGAGTTGAGTTGAGTTGAATTGAATTATAATAATTTCATAAATCTGAGAGAATATTAGTCTTTTTTTAAGGAGAGGATTTATCTGTTTTGTTTTCTCCTATCTCTTTCGTGCCTAGCAAAGAGTGGGAACCTAATGAATATTAATGAATAAATGAATAAATTGGCAGCCAGATAGTAGCCTGTCAACCTGACAGTCCAGATGCCCTATGGAGAACAAGGGATTCAGAAAGCCTGCCAAGAAAATGATGGAATCTGTTTAATCCATCTGCACTGATGAACATGAAAAGAAAGTCAAGAGCAAATGAAGAAATAAGGACAGTTTACGGTTCCATGATCCCTGAATTCTTTGTAACAATTAGGAAGCTGATCAGAACTTCAGGCTGTATAATTGCATATAACAAATAGTTTTACCCTTTGAAAAGTATAAAACTCCAAACTGCACAACATTGAAATGCTTTGCCAAAGGAAGAAACTAAACTCCAAGGGAATCTCAACACCTGTCACCTTGAGGAGTTTTGTGGGGCCTGCTTACTCTTTGTCCTTCCCAGCACCTCCAGGTGGAAGCTATCATCCCTGCTCTACACTTACCATAGTCGAACACCCATGCCAATGGCTGGTGAGCGGCTGGGACGGGTAAGGCACTCCCAAAGAGAGGAGGAAAATGCTGATTCTCACTTCAGCCAAGATAGGTAGTCTCTAACCAACCCACACTGTTGGGGGAGAGCTTAAGTCCCCCACCTCTCCAGTCCAGATCCAAACACCAACACCATCATGGATGAGTTATAAACTCATAGAACTCTAGGACCAAAGAGCAGAATCAGGCATAACATATCCAAGGTCCTTCATTGTGGGGATGTGGGAGATAAAGTCCAGCATGGTGGAAAAACTGGCCCAATGCCATATATCTGGTCAACGTAGCATCAAAGACAAGCCTCATATATCTCAACCACCAAGATAGTAGGCTACCCAGGTCTCTCCTGCCTGAGACCTTCGTGACAACCCTCAAGGTTGTCCTATGTTGGCCTTCAAAAGGGTAAATATTTGGGCAGTCTGACTACAAATTAGTTTAGTGGAGGAGAGGTAAGTGCCCATAAAATGGAAAATGTAGACTTGTGTGATATTAACATGTGGTCCAGAGAAACTCCTTCGTTGTGGCTGTAGTGTTAACAATAACCTCTTTAATATGGGCTTTGGAAAACATAATCTGGACCAAAGCACAAGTCTATGAACAGTGCAAAAACAGAAACAAACATCAGGAAAACTGTGAAGTTAGAATGTGACATCTCTGGTGTCCCAAATCCGGATCTCTTTATATCTTCCTGCCCCTTTTTATCTCTCCTTGCTCTATTTCTATCACATTCTGGTCTCAGACTCCTCATTCACACTCATAAATGACTGAGAGTAAAGTGGCCACTTAGGCCTTTGCAGTTAAAGAGATGGCGTGTGATTGTTTTATTATTATCTTAATTATAAATAATTATAGTACAATTAATTAATGATAAATGATTTTTAATCATTTATATTAAATATAAATAATATGCAGTATTAAATTAGTTTCTGGTTATTTAACAATTCTACACATTTCTGTCCTTAATTTCTTTTATCGGTTGCACTCATCCCTCAATCCAATTCTCCTCTAGCAATTACTAGTTTATTCTCTCATATTTAAGAGTCTAGTTTTCTGTCTCTTTTTTTCTTTGTTTATTCATGTGTTTTGCTTCTTAGATTCTATATAGGAGAGAAATCATGGCATTTGTCTTTCACTGTATGACTTATTTCATTTAGCATTATACCTCTAAATCCACCCATGTTATTGCAAATGGCAAGATTTCATTCTTTTTTTTTTATGACTGAGTAATATTCCTGTGTGTGTGTGTGTGTGTGTGTGCACTTGCACACACACACGCACACACATCTTCTTCATCCATTTATCTATGGATGGACACTTGGGTTGCTTCCATACCTTGGTTATTGTAAATAGTGCTGTAATAAATATAGGGATGCATCTATCTTTTCAGATTGGTGTCTTTCTTTGGGTAAATACCCAATAGTGGAATTACTGGGTCATATAGAAATTCTATATTTTTTGAGGAAACTGTACTGTTTTCGACAGAGGCTATACCAAGATGCATTCCCAGCAACAGTGCACGAGGGTTCCCTTTTCTTCCCCAACACTTTTTATTTATTTATTTTTTATTTTAGCCATTATAACAAAGATAAAGTAATATCTTGTTGTGGTTTAAATTTTCATTTCCCAGATGATTAGTGATGTTGAACATCTTTTCATGTGTTTGATAGTGACCTGTATGTTTTCTTTGGAAAAAATGTCCATTCGTGTCCCCTGTCCATTTTTGCACTGGACTGTTTGTTTTTGGAGTGTTGAGTTGTATAATTTCTTTATATATGTTGGATATTAATCCATTTAATCCGTTAATTCATTTTAAATGTTTAGTTATTTATTTGAGAAGAGTAGAGGGGCAGAGAAAGAGGGAGACAGAGAATCCCAAGAAGGCTCTGTACTGTCAGCATGGAGCCTGACACAGTGCTCAAACTCATGGACCATGAGATCTCAACCTGAGCCAACATCAAGACTAAGCCACCCAGGTGCCCTTCCATTAATCCATTTTAAATCATTTTGAATTTGTGTGTATGGTGTAAGAAAGTGGTCTAGTTTCATTCTTTTGCATGTGTCTGTCTACTTTTCCCAGCACCATTGGTTGAGAGACTTTTTCCCATTGTATATTCTTGCCTCTTTTGTTGTAGACTAATTGACCATATAAGTATGAGTTTATTTCTAGACTCTCTATTCTATTCCATTGATTTGCATATCTATTCTTATGTCAGTATCATACTGTTTTGATTACTACAGCTTTGCAGCATATCTTAAAATCTGGGATTGCGATACCTCAAGCTTTATTCTTTTTCAAGATTGCTTTGGCTATTCATGGTCTTTTGTAGTTCCATACAAATTTGAGGATTATTTGTTCTAGTTCTGTAGGGAAATGGTGTTGGTATTTTGACAGGGATTACATGAAATCTGTAGATGGTTTGGGGTTTAACAGTATTGGTTCTTGTGAAGTTGTAATTATTGACTTATCACACTGGGGACATCAGAGCTGGAGAGAGACATGGAGTCTGAGATAAAGAACATTCCCTACAATAAACAATTATCCAGCCCAAACTATCAGTAATGCTAAGGTTGGAGCAACCCCTGCTCTGGGTTATAGCAAGTTGCTTAAACTCCCAGCGTGAATTGTCAGGTGAGCAATTGACAGCAATCCGCCATCTCCATAACTTTGCACCTCAACTTTTCTCCAGAAAGGAAGTGTACAAGCCCCCACCTACTACATTCTCAGTCTCTCATCAGCACCATTACCATGGCAGCCCTGCGTGTTTGCATGCTATGTACTCTCATCAAATATCTCTCACCTTAAAGATAACCCTGGGGCAGAGGCAGTATTATTACTCATACTCTACAGACTCGGACACCAGAGAGGAAGGCGACCTATCAAGATCATTCAGAGAAAAAGAGGAGAGTCAGAATTCCCACCCAGCTCTGCCCCAACTCCAGAAACCAAGTTCTCCCTACTACTTCACACTTCAGACAGGAGTGCCGACTCCCAAAGTTGGAAATTTTTAGGAAATGTTCGGGGCAGATCAACAGTATAAAATGCCATCCAATGCTATTTGTGAAGAGTATGCATCCTGCGTCACGTTTCAGAAACTAGACATTTCTACCTAGGCTAGGCGAGGCGTGGCAGGTAGAATAATGTCTCCTCCAAAGTTGTTGATGTCTTAATTCCCAAAACCTGTGACTATATTTCCTGCGATGGCAAAAGAGATTTTGTGGTGTGATTAAGGACCTCGAGGATATGAAGGCTAGATTGTCCAGGTGGACTGAATGTAATCACAAGGGTCCCTTATAAAGAAGGAAGCAGGAGGGTCAGGATCAGAGAAGACATGACGATTGAACCAGAGGTCATAGGCCTATTGACCAGGAGACGAGGAAGGCAGGTGGCCTCTAGAAGCCGACAAAGGCAAAGAAACAAATTTTCTTCTAGGTCGTCTGTGAGGAATACAGTCTTGCAGCACCTTGATTTCAGCCCAGTGAAATTGACTTCAGACACCACACCTCTAGACTATAAAGAGAGTAAATTTGTGTTGTTTTAAGCTCACAAGTTTATGGTAATTTGTTACGGTAGCAATAGGAAAGTAACATACTAGGGTTGCCACATAAACACAGGACACCCAGTTAACACTGAATTTTAGAAAAATAGCAAATGATTTTTTTTTCTTTTTATTTTTTTTAGTGTTTATGTATTTTTGAGACAGAGAGAGAGCATGAGCAGGGAAGGGGCAGACAGAGAGAGAGGGAGACACAGAATCTGAAGCAGATTCCAGGCTCTGAACCGTCGGCACAGAGCCTCATGCGGGGCTCGAACTCACAAACCGAGAGATCATGACCTGAGCCCAAGTTGGAAACTTAACCGACTGAGCCACCCAGGCGCCCCAGCAAGTGATTTCTTTAGGGTAAGTATGTCCCATGCAATATTTGTTTGTCTTGTGCTTTAAAAAAATATATATTTATTTTGAGAGACAGAGTGTGAGGGAGAGGCAAAGAGAGAGGGAGACAGAGAATCTCAAGCAGGCTCCACACTGTCAGCACAGAACCTGATGCAGGGCTTGAACCCAGAACTCTATGATCATGACCTGAGCTGAAATCAAGATTAGATGCTTAACCAACTGAGCCACCCAGGCACCCCTGTGGGCTTTTATTTGCTAAATCTTCTCAACTCTGATCTTCCCTCCTACCTAATCCCTGAGTCCCCACTATCCTCCTTCCTGCCCATCTACTCAGTCGCCATAGTATTGTTATACCTGCCACTCTGGGGTTAGTCTCTGACTCAACCGAGTGAAATTATTAAGACCTCAGACAAATAGCTCTGAGGCAAAGTTATTATTCTATATCACTGCCTATCAATTATTTATAGTTTATAACGCAATGCCGTTTGTAATGGGTAATATGTTTTCCTATTGTGTTGTAATATCATCCAACTCATCAGAACAACCATTGGAGAGATGGATGGCCTGGCAAAAACCGCAGCGCCAGTTTTTTCTTTAACAATCTGTGTGCATTTTTGAACCTGAAAATCATTGCTATTTTAGATAAAGGAAAACTCTCCTTTGAATTCAAAGAGAAAGATAGAATTCATCTTTTCTGACAAATTGATTTCCTAAGAAACAGGGAAAGGCAAACGTGGTGCCTAGGGCACGAAATTTAAGGAGGCTCTTGGCTCTTACTTTTAGATGCCAATCCTGCACGCGCACGGCCTGGGGAATAAAGTCTTTTTTAAAATTTGCGTTCTATGAACCTACCCTGCCCCTCTCTAGCCTGTCCCTGCTACGAAATCCCGCCCTGGATGCGTCAACAGAAGCCAGAGCTAGTCTGGCCTGTTCACAAGGCCTATGGGAAATTGAGGCCCAGAAAGATATAGATAATCCAAGATCCACTTAGCTGAGTGACTGTGATGGGCCTTGTGGTGGCAACCCCACCATTTTCTGCACCTGTCCCTTAACGGGCTACAGCCAGAAGGTGAAGTCTATACCTCACTCGAGCTTCAGGAATAAGCTCCATCCTGATTGGATTAAACAAATCAGAATGATTCCTTAACCTTGGCCTCAATAATTAGGCACCTAACTCAGGCCTAAACCTGACAACAGATAGTGTGTCCTTGGCCACGTTCGTTAGCTCCAGCTCCAGCGTACACACAAGGGGCAGAGTGAAACCCATGCCTTTCAGTCCATGGATAGAGAAAAAGATCTCTCTTTCTCAATAGTGAGGAATGCAAATGAAAAGTCTGGAACTGCTGCACCCATTTCATTAGTATGAGGAAAGCCAGCATGAGAATAAAGCTGTTACACGGCACAGGGCAAAGGGGGGAGCATCATAGAAAGCAAGCCAGAGCCTTCATCGAATCTCACCCAAAGCATCAGCTACCCTTGTACCGTTCTGTTACGTGCACGAATGCATCTGATTAGTATTTAATCCAGTTTGAGTTAGAATATCCTGCTAATTTCAGGGCACCCGGGTGGCTCAGGCAGTTAAGCACCCGACTCTTGAGTTTGGCTCAGGTCATAATTTCACCATTCGTGAAATTGAGCCCCGTGTTGGGCTCTGTGCTGAGAGCTTAGGATTCTCTCTCCCTCTCTCTCTGCCCCTCCCCTCCTCAGACACACATGCACAAGCTCTCTCTCTTAAAAAAAAAAAAAAAAAAATTCCTTAAAAAAAAAAACTTTCTGCAGCTATAGAATGTTCTCTATCTGTCTTATCTTAACGAGCATTGAACATTTGAAATATGGCTAATGGGACTGAGGAACCGGCTTTTAAATTTTATTCATTTTAATTAATTTAAATTTAAACAGCCGCGTGGGACTAGTAGCTACTATAAGGGACAGTGCAGCTCTAGAAGTTTCTTTTCCTTCATTTCATGTGTTGCTCCTCCAGAAAACCTGTCCTTGAGCCTTTCTTTCCTCCAGAGCTGAATTAGGCTCACCTCTTCCGTGATCCCACAGCAACTGGGCATGCCTTTAACACCGCGATTCCCTCTCTTAGAATAACTTCTTACTGTGCCTATCTTCCTCCTTTGCTTGAGATTTTTGAAGGCCAATCTATGCCTATGCCGCAACGCCTAGCAGAAGCATCGTTTTTGTAACTGTAACTATTGTTAACTGTGGTTGTATTGTAACCATTGAAATGCATGAGTTCATAGGTGGGTCAGCTGTGTATTGGACGTGGAAAGGCTTTATAACTTAGAAGACTTTAAGGCAACGTAGAGTGTTTGCTCTCTCTGTTAGTTACTGTTAATATTCCTGGTTATTAACCTTGAACTGCAGAAGGAGGGAATCCATTCCCTGGAGAGACGAAAGTGGGGGAGGGGTGGTGAGAGGGGGCAGTATCAAGTTTGCACAAGAGGCAAACCTCTCCAGACCTCAGAAGGGGCAGCAAGAGGTACTGAGTGCCCCACGTTTTGTTTTGTTTTCTTTTCTTTCAAACAGTGCTTGGAGTTCAAACTTGGAGGTTTTGGAGGCGCACGACTTTCTCTGCATTAGAGGTAAGGCACAGGCTCCTGGTCAGGGGAGAGTTGGCCCCAGAGTGTATAGCACAGTGTAGGAATCTCTGGGGCATTATGGGAAAGAGCATTCCTCCTCCTGGAGTACTTTTGGAAGAGGCTATATTCCCTCCCCAAGGATAAAATACCCTGCAGGCACCATTCAAAGGCCATTCGTTAGCAGCGACAGAGGCACACCCAGAGGGAATATAACCTTTGCTGCTTTTATCAGTGCTGCCCCATAGACTCTACACACTGCGCAGGTGTGGGACTGTTGCTCGGGGACAGAGGACCTCACACAGCATGGAGAGTCTCTCCTCCGGAGAAGGGGAGTGGATCTGTGCGGTGCCAGGTGCTTTAAGACCTTGGGTTTTAGGGGCACCTGGGTGGTTCAGTTGGTTAAGCGGCAGACTTCAGCTCAGGTCATGATCTCACAGTCTGTGAGTTGGAGCCCCGCGTCAGGCTCTGTGCTGATGGCTCAGAGGCTGGAGCCTGCTTCAGATTTTGCGTCTGCCTCTCTCTCTCTCTCTCTCTGCCCTTCCCCTGCTCACTCTCTGTCTGTCAAAAATAAATAAACGTTAAAAAAAATTAAAAAAAAAAGACCTTGGGTTTTAAATCCCAGCTGAGGGCCAAAGACAAAATGCAGGAGAGCTGGGGCACAGGGCGAGCTGACTGCCCCCCCTAATCTGTGAGGGCAGCCTGACCAGTGCAGAGTGTGAGATCCCCAGCCCAGCCAGGAGAGGTTGGAGTGATGCCATTTGCTCCCGGGACACCAACACCCAACACGGCAGCTCCCAGTGCAAGTGGGACTGCTTACACCAAACCCCGCCCTCTCTCCGTCACGACACCCCCCAACCGCCCCGCCCCCCGCCCCGTGCCTGGCAACTGCTTATTCACTGAGGCAAGCGGGACTCTGAGCCAACAGAGCCAGCCTTTCCTCCGGAAGACCAGCACCGTCAGCAGCCCCCATGCACCAAGAACACTGAAAATCGAAGGCTTCCAAACAACACCTGCAGTTCTGGTGGAAATAGGACCAGGCTTACTTTTTTTTTTCTTTTTCTTTGTTCTTCTTGTTTTCTTTTGGAATCAGGCTCATGGTTTCTTGTTTGTTTTGTCATTTCCTTTTCTCCTTTTTCGGGATCAGACTTTCCTCCCACCCCCTTTTTCCAGGCTTACTTCAACAAAACAATCAAAGCACACCTAGTTAAAGGTCCAAACACTCCCCCGCTACAATCAAGGAGGAGCTCTGCAGAGGACTGATCGGCGGGAAAGAGCAGCCAAAACACTACAGCAGAGTGCACACAGCATACACCAGAAACACTTTCTAGAGTGCCAGGCCCTGGGTATGATCCCCCCTTTTAATATAGCAGAACTCTCAGGTGCAGGGCACATAACAAGCTTTTAAAACACGTGGAAGACAGAACATAGCCACAATGACAAGAAAGAGCAATTCCCCCCAAAAGAAACATCAGGAAGAAATCACAGCCAGGGACTTGCTCAAAACAGATATAAGCAATGTATCTGAACAAGAATTTAGAACAATAGTCATCAGACTACAAGCTGAGCTTGGAAAAAGCATAGGGGACACCAGAGAAACCTTTGCTGCAGAGATCAAAGACCTAAATAGTCAGGTGGAAATAAAAAATGCTATAACTGAGATGCAAAACTGATTGGATACAGTCACAATGAGGACTGAAAAGCAGAGGACAGAATAGGTGATATAGAAGATAAAATCATGGAAAATAAGGAAGCTGAAAAAAGAGGGAAAGGAAATGATTAGATCACAAAGGCAGACTTAGAGCACTTAGTGATTCCATAAAATGAAACAATATCAGTATCATAGGAGTCCCAGAAAAAGAAGAGCAGGGAAAAGGAGTAGAAGGTTTATTCGAACAAATTATAGCTGAGAACTTCCCTAATCTGGGAGAGGAAACAGGCATTCACATCCAAGAGGCACAGAGAACTCCCCTCAAAATCAACAAAAACAGGTCAACACCATGATATATCATAGTTGAAACCTGCAAAAGTCCAAGAGATGAAGAAGGGCATTATATCATAATTAAGGAGTCTATCCATCAAGATTTAACAATTATAAACATTTATGCCCCCAACTTGGAAGAACTCAAATATATAAATCGATTAGTCACAAACATAAAGAAACTCATTGATGATAACACCATAAGAGTGGGGGACTTTGATACCCCACCTACAGCAATGGACAGATCATCTAAGCAGAAAATCAACAAGGAACGACGGCTTTGAATGACACATGGGACTGGATGGACTTAACATATATTCAGAACATTTCCTCCTAAAGCAGCAGAACACACATTGTTCTCGAGTGTACTTGGAACGTTCTCCAGAATAGATCACATACTGGGTCACAAATCAACAGGTACAAAACGACTGAGATCATACTCTACATAGTTTCAGATTACAACACTAGGAAACTTGAAATCAACCACAAAAAAAGATTTGGAAAGCTCTCAAATACATGGAGGTTAAAGAACATCCTACTAAAGAATGAATAGGTTAACCAGGAAATTCAAGAAAATTTTGAAAAAATACATGGAAGCAAATGAAAATGAAAACACAACAGTCCAAACCCTTTGAGATACAGCAAAGACAGTCCTAAGAGGAAAGTATTGCAGTTTAGGCCTATCTCAAAAGCAAGAAACGTCCTAAATATACAACCTAATCTTACACCTGAAGGAACTGGGAAAGGAGCAACAAATAAAGCCTAAAGCCAGCAGAAGAAAGGACGTAATAAAGATTGGAGCAGAAATAAATGATATAGAAATAAACAAACAACAACAGTAGAACAGATCAATGAAACTAAGAAACTGTTTTTTATTTTATTTTTTTATAATGTTTTATTATTTTTGAGAGAGAGAAAGAGACAGAGTGTGAGCAGGGAAGGTGCAGAGAAAAAGAGGGAGACACAGAATCTGAAGCAGGCTCCAGGCTCTGAGCTGTCAGTGCAGAGCCTGATGTGGTGCTCGAAATCATGGACCACAAGATCATGACCTGAGCCAAAGTCAGGTGCTTAACGAACTGAGCCCCCAGGCTTTCTTAAGAACTGCTTTTTTAAAAGAATAAACAAAACTAATAACCCTCAGCCAGACTTCTCAAAAAGAAAAGAGAGAGAACCCAAATAGATAAAATCTTGAATGCGAGAGGAGAGATCACAACAAACACTACAGAAATATAAACAATTATAAGACAATATTAGAAAAATGATATGCTAACAAACTGGGCAAAATGGGCTAATTTCTAGAAACTCACAAACTACCAAAACTGAAACAGGAAGAAGTAGAAAATTTGAATAGACCCATAACAAGCAAAGAAGATGAATCAGTTATCAAAAATCTCCCAACAAAAAGAGTCCTGGCCCAGATGGCTTCCCAGGGGAATTCTACCAGACATTTAAATAAGAGGTAATATCTATTTTTCTCAAACTGCTCCAAAAAATAGAAATGGAAGGAAAGCTTTCAAACTCATTCTAGGAAGCCAGCATTCCCTTGGTTTCAAAACAAAAGACCCCACTAAAAAGGAGAATTACAGATCAATGTACCAGACAAACCTGGATGCAAAAATTCTCAACAAGATACTAGCAAATCAAATTCAACAGCACATTAAAAGAATTATTCACCATGATCAAGTGGTATTTATTCCTGGCTGCAGGGCTGGTTCAATAATCATAAGACAATCAATATGATACACTAGATTAATAAAAGAAAGGATAAGAACCATTTAATCCTCTCAATAGGTATAGAAAAAGAATTTGATGAAATACAGCATCCTTCTTGATAAAAACCCTCAAGAAAGTAGAGGTAGAAGGAACATACTTCAGCACCATAAAGGCCATGTATGAAAGACCCACAGCTAATATCATCCTCAATGGGGTAAAACTGAGAGTTTCTCCCTAAGGTCAGGAACAAAACAAGGATGTTCACTCTCACTTTTCAACATAGTATTGGAAGTCCTAGCCTCAGCAATCAGACAACAAAAAGAAATAAAAGACATCCAAATTGGCAAAGAAGATGTCAAACTGTCATTCTTCACAGATGACATGACACTCTATGTGAAAAGCCCAAAAGCCTCCACCAAAAAAACAGTTAGAACTGATATATGAATTCAACAAAGTCACAGGACATAAAATCAATATACAGAAATTGGTTACCTTTCTATACGCCAATAATGAAACAATAGAAAGAGAAATCAGGAATCAATCCCACTTACAATTGCACTGAAAACCACAAAATACCTAGGAATAAACCTAACCAAAGAGGTAAAATATCTGTATGCTGAAAACTATAGCAATCTTATGAAAGAAATTGAGGAAGACACAAAGGAATGGAAAAACATTCCATGCTCATGGATTGGAAGAATGTTGTTAAAATGTCTATACTGCCCAAAACAATCTACATATCCAATGCAATCCTTATCAAAATAACACGAGCATTCTTTGCAGATCTAGAAAAAACAATTCTAAAATTTCTATGGAACCCAAAAGAGACTCCAAATAGCCTAAGTAATGTTGAAAAAGAAAACCAAAGCTGGAAGCATCATAATCTCGGACTTTAGCCTCTACTACAAAGCTGTAATCATCCAGACAGTATGTTATTGGCACAAAAACAGACACATAGATCAATGGAACAGAAAAGAGAACCCAGAAATGGACCCACAAATGTATGGCCAGCTAATCTTCAAAAAAACAGGAAAGAATATCCAAATGGGCAAGACAGTCTCTTCAGTAAATAGTGCTGGAAAAACTGCACAGCAACATGCAGAAGAATGAAACTGGACCACTTTCTTACACCATACACAAAAATAAACTCAAAATGGATAAAAGACCTAAATGTAAGACAGGAAACCATCAAAATCCTAGAGGAGAAAACAAGCAGCAACTTGACCGCAGCAACTTCTAACTAGACGTGCCTGCAGAGGCAAGAGAAACAAGAGCAAAAATGAACTATTGGGTCCCCATCACGGTAAAAGCTTTCTGCACAACAAAGGAAACAATCAACAAAACTAAAAGGCAAATGACAGAATGGGAGAAGGTATCTGCAGATGACATATCAGATAAAGGGTTAGTGTCCAAAATCTATAAAGAACTTATCAATCTCAACACCCAAAAAACAAATAATCCAGTGAAGAAATGGGCAAAAGACGTGAACAGACACTTTTCCAAAGAATACATCCAGATGGCTAACATGAAAAGATGTTCATCATTCATCATCAGAGAAATAAAAGTCAAAACCAAAATAACATATCACCTCACACCTGTCAGAATGGCTAAAATGATCAACGCAGGAAACAAAAAATGTTGGTGAGGATATGGAGTAAGAGGAATACTTTTGCACTATTGGTGGGAATGCAAACTGGTGCAGTCACTCTGAAAATAGTACGGAGTTTTCTCAAAAAGTTAAAAATAGAATCACCTTATGATCCAGCGATTGCACTACTAAGTATTTATCCAAAAGATTTAAAAATGCTGATTTCAAAGGGTACATGCACCCCAATATTTATAGCAGTGCTGTCAATCACAGCCAAACTAGGGAAAAAGCCCAAATGTCCATTGAATGGATAAAGATGTGGTATATATATACAATGGAATACTGCTCAGTGGTCAAAAAGAATGAAATCTCGCCATTTGCAATGTCATGGAGGGAACTAGAGTATATTAGGCTAAGTGAAATAAGTCAGTCAGAGAAAGACAAATATTATATGATTTCACTCATATGTGGAATTTAAGAAACAAAACAGATGAACATAGGGGAAAGGAAGGAAAAATCAGATTAAAACAGAGGGAGGCAAACCATAAGAGACTCTTAAATATAGAGAACTAAGGGTTGCTGGATGGGAGGTGGGTGGGGATATGGGCTAGATGGGTGATGGGCATTAAGGAGGGCACTTGTTGGGATGAGCACTGGGTGTTTAATGTAAGTGATGAATCACTGGGTTCTACTCCTGGAAACCAACACTACACTGTATGTTAACTAACTTGCATTTAAATAAAAACATACATCTTTGTTGCCTTTGGATCAATAGCTTGCTCTTTTTTATAGCTGGATAGTATTCCCCTGCATGCATATACCACAGTTCGATGGGTCCATTTAAAACATTGGATTTTTTTTCCACCCAATAAAAATGTTGCTGTCATTCGTTTTAAAAAACTCCTCCTGGCTGAGCCCATTGTCAGAGCCTGGATCAGACAAATGTTAGGATATTCATTTCACTTCCTCTGTCTTGGTCTCTTTCTCTGTGAGAAGTGGAAGATTGTGCATGGTCATCCTGGTGCCCCTTCCAATGTAACATCTTATAATTGTAGCCTACGGTTTGGTGGAATCAAAGGAGGAGGAGAAGGAGGAGGAGGAAAAGGAGGATGCAGAAGAGAAAGGGGCGGAGGCGTCGGGGGAAGCAGCAGCAGCAACGTATACATAAAGATGAGAGATTAATTCCTCTTCATGATAAATACTACACAACAAAGGCTTTCAAAATTGGCCAAGTGAATCAATACCAGCATGTAAGCCCCCAGGTTGGCCCTAGACCCTTCCTGCAGATCTCTGTTCCTCTGAGCAGCCTCGAAAGAGGTGGCAGGCCCTCTCTGCCAGGAGCACCCTGCTGCTGCTCTTTTCCTGGCCGATCTGAGCATCATCTAGTGCTGGGGTCCAATAGAGAGGCTCTATGTCCTAGTCTGTTTCTGCCTACCCTGCTCAAGGCACACTTGGAAGTAACCTCCAGTGTCCCCTGGTCTTCAGTGGGACCTCACACGCCTTAAGGAGCAGTCAGGCGAGTGGACCAGCCAGGGCAGCCTGCTCTGCGCCGATATCTTTTTTCCCAGGGCCGATACTGAGTGTCAGCGATCCAAATCCCATTGCTAGCTTTCTGCTTCACTCATTACCACGAGTTTTTCTTCTCTTCTGGCATTCAGGAAAATATCATTTCCATTTTCAAGTTGTTTCAAGAGAAACAACTCTGCCTTACACTTGACAATTTGCCAAGCATTGATTTTTATTATTGCTGCTAATTCTTTATTGTATTGTATTTAGACTGTTTAAAACCCTTTGTGTATGCAGTTTGAATTGGGGGAGACTTCTGGATTAACAGGGTATGCAGAGAATTGTACAGAATCAAAATGTTAAAGATTCTTAAAGTGGGGGGGGGGGAATCTATTCCACGATGAGCTTATATTCTAGAATACTGTGCCCGTAGAAAGACTTAATGGAGAAATGATCACGAATGAGCAAACTTGCTCGGAAGGAAGATGCAAGAAATGACATCACCCTGGTCTTTCAGGTTGGGCTCTACGAATAAGGACCCAGGTGCAGAGCAGACTGCCCAGGGCCACCAGCCTGGCTGCTCCTTAAGACGCAGGAGATTCTCAATGAAGACGGAGGAGAAACATGAAATTACTTCCGGATGTGCCTCAGGACAGGGCAGCGCACACAGTAATGACAGACACGAAAAGCTTTTTGCGAACCTCCCACATTATCCTACGTGAGCCTCACGACTACCTTCCAAGATGGGGCTAACAGCGTCTTTAGAGTTGAGAAAAGGGGCTGGGTGACCAGATCCAACCACAAAGCTTGAAACTGACAAGAGTCACATTGTCTTATCTTTTCCATCTAGGCCTGTCTGATTCTATTTCTATAATAATATGAACCTACTTTCTGGCTGGAAGCATTCCAAGTTCAAAGTCCCTGTATAGTCCGTATAGTATCCATAATAGGAATAATAACATTTTCTATATGAGAAAACCATTTGATACCTTACACGTACTTTCACATTTATCTTCCCATTTGATTCTCCCAGTGAACCTGAGGGGTTAAGTATTCACACCCCCCCTTTATGAATAAAGAAATTGAGGCTTACATTCCAGACACCACATCAGGTGGCCCCACACACACAGCCCTAGGCCTGCTCTGGGGTCAAAAAAACTTGGATTCAAGTCTTTATCAGTTCCCAACCTTGCAACATCATTTCTTTACTGGGTGTCTGTCTCCCCTTCATAATGAGAACCCCATGAGAAGAGGGGCTTTCTGTGGTATGTTCACAGCAGAATCCCGGCTCCTAAGATAGAGCCTGGCACATAGAATCTTTTCAATAAATGAATAAATGAATGACGAGTGAATGTAAGAAGTTGTAAAACAGATATAGAATGAATGAAGAAGCTCTAAAACATGATTTATTAAAGCTCTTGGCCAAGGGGCCAGCACTTGTCCTCATGATTCATCCAGTTTGCCTGCCTGAGACACTGACATGTTGAAGGCTCCCAAGGTTGTTTGTTTCCTTCACAGATCACCCCATAACGTTAATTCCCCTACTTGAGTTTCCTGCAGGTTTCAGCTGAATTTCAGGGTGGCAAAACCCCACATCCTCTTCTTTCTGGTTTCCCCTCTCTCTTTCCCCCCTCCATAACCCACAAACCAGTTTCAACACATCTCCCATGAAGAGTATTTAAAAGATTGTAAAGTTTATTGAACTCTTACGACACCACATTTATATTTGTTAAGTGCCAATGACTCAAAAAACATATTAGTCTCTGCTGAAATTCATGTGGTTTTACAAATTAGGGAGAAAGTTCTAGGTTCAGAGTCTATGGCCAAGTTATAAAAACTTGTTACACACCTTTTGCAAGGCTCTGTTTTCTTCCTTCCTGTTGTCATTTAGTCTGTAGCTTGAAGCCACAGAGTGAACTATATCTCTGTATTCCCACTGAAAATATAGAAAAAAGATCCTCCTTTTTTAAGGGCATCTCCAAGGGCTGGAGGGGGGAAGCTTCAAGGATTTGTGTTCATTCTTGAATGCAAATTATAAATGAAGACATGCACCAAACAGCAAAAGATCTGCAACAGCTTCAGCAAAGCACAAAGGCCATCGACATGGGTCAACAAAGCAAAATCTTTCCTCTGCCATTTTTAAGAGTCATACCTGTCACAAAGTATACATAATACAGTCAAAAATATTTATCATACAGTATTCATGTTAACATAAAACTGGATCTAATCAAAATGGCCCCCCTCAAAAAGAGCTTTGTTTAAGTGCATTATGACATATGATAGAATACTGTACAGCCAATAAAAATGATATTCTCAACGATTTAAGGAAAGTGATCCTGATACCTTGATAAATGGGATTCATTCAAAGTAGAGTGTATAAACTGAGCCTCATTATTATGTGCGGACCCCTTCTAAGATGAATTTTGTTTTCTCCTCTCTCTCTCTTTCTATCTTCAGTCCCTGGAGCCACCATACAGTACAAGACACAGAAGGATTTTGACTCTGTTCTTGTTTGATTAAAAGGCCATGGTTGAATTTGGGAGCCCAGACACCCAGAGATCACCACCTGCCGAGGGCATGTCCCTGCAGCTCCTGCCCAGGGAGGCAGCTTAGCACCTTGAGAATAGCATAGGCTTAACCTGGGTTTGAATCTCAGTTCTGCCACTTCTTGGCTGTGTAACCTTAATCTTGTTTTTGTTTCTCTGCTTCTCCATCAATGATGTAGAGTTAATTAAGCCCATCCTATATAGCTGCTACGCACAGTAATGGAGAAATGAGATTATTTCTTAAAGCACCTAGCAGAATTCTGAGAAGAAGCTAGATAAAGTTACTCCCCTGCCATCCCTATGGATAGCATCTCCCCTGTCCCTACCCCAACGTTCCCAAAACACTGGGGGAGGGGGAAGAGGCTGGGGAGGGAGACTGGCTGAAACAATCATTTTCTCATGGAAGAACTTACCCACCAAGCTCCACACTTACCCCTAGATTTATTTTTCCTTCCGTGCATAGAAAGATAAAAGAAAAAGGAGACTCTGGCAGCCTTATTAGTATATTTATCATTTTCTGGATTTAAAGACTTTTTTTAAATACATCATCCAGTGTCATATTACACTGGTTCCCACAACATGGATTCCATGTCCAGCAAGGATTCCAAAGCACCGACCTGTCTTGGGATATACCTTTTATTAAACAATCAAGGAATAATAACAAGAAAACTGATATTATTTTGGTGAGGGACAAAGAACTCTTGTACACTTTCTCACATAATGACTCTTTTAATCCTTCCAGTGATTCTATAAAGTAGGCACCATGACCATCCTTATTTCACATATGAGGAAACTGAGGCACAGAGAGGCTAAATGACCCAGTGAAGCTTATCCACCCATCCATCCACTGTCGGGGTAGATATGAGCTCAGATATCCTAGAGTCAAGTCAGCCAACTATAAATCAGTCTTGTGAGCCAAATCCGATCTTCCAGATTTTTGTATGGCTCATGAGTTAAAAAAAATTTTTTTTTACATTTCTAATGACTATATGTTCAGTAGCTCTATAAATCTTTACAAACAGATCTCAGCATTGCCTCTTGGCCTTCAAAACCTAAAATGTGTACTACTCGGTCCTCCATAGAAAGAGTTTGCTGTTTCCTTCTCTAGAGTGTCTTAGCCCTGAGATAGCCCCTCTCCAACGTTGAAATCACCACATGTAGTTGCCAATACAGTCTGTAACCTAAAGCGATAAAGTCCTTTATTTTAGGACAGCATTGTCATCAAACACTTCCACCATTGCACCTGGTTCTAGGTAACACGTGCACGAAAATGCATGTGACGTTGTGCACATGGATGGCCCCCAAGTCAGGGCCATGGATGCCCTGGGTACTCACATAGCACCAACAACTGGGATAGGTGCTGAGGTAAATCCCGTGGCAGAAGACACCATCTTCACCCTGGGTATTTGCCATCACAATTTCCTGGAGTAGTGCATCAAGAGCTACACAAGTCTTCAGATGGCCTAAGTCCTCAACAAATATATTTCAGGAAGATTATAAAAGCAACTAAAGAGAATAAGCCCTGTGTGACTTTGAGGAAATTTTCGCTTGCTCTGTGCCTCCCTTCTCCTCATTTGTTAAACAGGCTGGTGATACTACCAACCTCATAGGGTCATTGGCCAGTTGACAGGGATAACATGTGTAAAGTAGTTAGTATCTCACCTGATGTAGTTGTGCTACAATAAATGGCTCTATTGCTGTCATTATTACCCCAGAATTTTCTAATGCTGGAACAAAGGAAGATCCCTACAGATGGACTTCAACAAGTTCACAGACACCCAAAATAGCATGCAAAATTTGTATTTAAGATGAATTTTTTGGAGAGAGTTTCCCTAACTTACTTTAGATTATCTAAAGGATCTGGACTTGAAACTGTTAAGACCAAGAGCTCGAAAACTATACCAACTCTAGCAAGTCCCTGGAGACTCTCAATAGAAAAAGCATATGGATCCCAAGCGTTTCCAAAGCACCAAGGAACAGGTCAGCTAGTTGTGCTCTGTCCTCCTCACTCGACTCACATACATCTTCCTCCTCCTCTCAAGGATCCAGGAAGGAGAAAGAGGCAAAAGTTGAAGACTACATCTTGGTGTCACCGCTCTTAGGATATTTTCACAGAGAGGCCTTCCCAACTAGGCTTTCTTTCTCAATACCACTCCTCCTCATTCTGCCCCTGTAAGTTCATTTCAGTGCTCATTTTCATAGCTATCTGGATTTATTCTATTTATGCATTTACTTATGAATTATCTCTATCTACCATCTGAATGCAGCCTCCGTGATTTATAGGGACTTGGTCTATCTTGCTCTGGCTGAATCCTCAACATTTGATTCAATAAATATGGAATCAACAAATAAAGAGACCCAGGGGTCCTCAGGAAATTTCAATTCAGCTTGAACGTAAACGTTAAAAGGCAACTGGGGGCTCTTGATTGTACTAGGACTGCTAAGCCTCCTCCTTGACCAAGGTTGCCCAAATTCACCTAAGGGATGCATCAGAATGCACATTCTGCATATTTTGCAAGGAAATGGGAACAGTGAGGGGCAGGTATGCCCACTGTTAAACAACTCACGAGTACTGAGTGTGTAACATCCATGATGTTTTGACATTGAGTTTCCTACATTTGGCTGCTGCTACCTTTGGGCCAATACATACCTTAGTGGTAGAGTGGCTATACTTTTGGAACCAAAATCTAGTCTAATGAAAGGACAGAGTATCTAAACTGAGCCTGTTCTTTAAAAGAAAAACTTGGATTTTAATTTTTTTATTAATTCAGTAAAAATGTATTGAGCATGATTAGGCACTAGGCATTGGGAACTGAGCTATAAATAAAACACAAAAACCTTACACTTGTGATGTTTATATTATGAGAACTCCCCCTCCCTAAGTCCCACTCCCTACAGCCCCTCATATCTAGTTTACTCAACTTGCCCCAAAATACTTTTAGCATAAAGTAATACACACAAACACACTCATACGCACACAGTGCACCAAACATATTATGATCTAAATCAGTGGTTCTCAACCAGGGGAGATTTTGTTTCCCACGGGAAACCTGGGAATATCCACAGACATTTTTGGTGTAACGACAGGGGACAATGCTACTGGTATCTAGTGGGTGGAATCCAGGGATGGTGCTAAACACTCTACAATGTACAGGATAGCTCTTCACAAGAAAGAATCATCTGGTCCCAAATTTCAAGAGTACTGAAGTTGAGAAGCCCTGGTGTATAGTTTAGGTCTAACAGCAGACCCAAACGACAGTTGTACCTTTCTCAGATTTTCCTTAACATTCTCCAGCATTGAAAACTATAGTGGCTATTTGAAGTTTCCCTTATTTTAGAGATTTTCCACATCCTTCCTACTCTCCCTTGCAAGGCTCAGCTCTGCCAGTCACAAGAATCAAATGGAGAAGTGATCAAGATGAAAAAGGAGATGCTAGATGGAAGCCATCTTTTGGCTAGAGGTGGCAGTGATGGCTGCCTTCGAGGAATAGTGGAGGTGAGCTATCTGGCATCCTAAGTTCAGGATGTGAGCTGTGGTCTCTATGCTCAATGGCAGTGATAGATGCACTGCTGGTGCATTCCCGCGATAGAGTTTGGATGGGGTTCTTGTCTGTAGAGCTGCCAAATTTGACTCTTTAGCTTCGCAGAGATCCAAAAAACTAACTAATATACTTTAATAAGTTCTCCTCCCACCCAAGCCCACTAAAATGGTTCTATTGTCTGTTTGCAATAGATAATTGTCTGATAATAATGAGCAGGAAAAGTTCATGACCAACCTGTGATATGAAAGGGATGTATTTATATTCACTTAGATCTCTACTGACTCACACCAATCATTTTATTTTGAGGTGAAGAGCACCTTGGCTACTAACATAGTAAAACATCTTACTGTGCATTGCATGGGGGAGAAGACCACAGAAAGTTAATAACTTCATCAACAGCAGAAGAAGAAACCTTGTTCTCAGCCCTATAAAGTAGCCTATGTCTCCAGCCAGCCAGGAACTTTTCCTGGCTGTAAATACAACCTACGTGCTTATGTCTCTATTTTGCAAGCACATGCACACACTCAAACGGAATCATAAGCCATCTATGCACCCTTTCATATCAAATTAAAAGGAAGGGAAGGAAAGAGAATGAGACAATGAGTTGGGGGGAAGGGAAGTTCCATAAAGATTTTAAAGCCGGACTGCCTTTGAGCTTCCTTGAAGGTGAGTGCAAGTAGGTTGTAACAGCCAGCTTGCTGCGGATCTACTCTACCACAGGAGAGGAGGATGGCTGGCCCATGGAGGATGCACCGCTTTCATCTTGGCTTTGCTACACTGGGGAAGGGCAGACACATCAACCTCCTCTGCTCACCAG
Organism: Paguma larvata; assembly: GCA_030068075.1. Classification (NCBI taxonomy): domain Eukaryota; kingdom Metazoa; phylum Chordata; class Mammalia; order Carnivora; family Viverridae; genus Paguma; species Paguma larvata. Next base: position 66,891,309 of record CM057838.1, read on the forward strand.
TTCACCTTTTGCAAGGAGAGAGTGGGCGTAGCGTTCTGCGCACTGTCCATGTGAACCAGAAAAATCACAAAGAGGCTATCGATCTGCAGCTAGCCTCACGGCAACAATCCGATTGCCCAGGAAGTAGGGTCTAAAATCACGCTCACACTCAGAGCAACAATAACCATTTATCTTGCGTCTCCCATGTGCCTGATACTTTGCTTACATTATCCCTAATCGCCATAGCAATCCTATGAAGTAGATTAGCACCATTTTATACATGAAGAAGCTGGAGATCTAGGAGGATGTACGATTTGCCTAAGATCCCACAGCGATATCATAGTCAAATCTGTCTGAACTCAAAGCCAATTAATTCTCTTTTTGTAGTGTCAGGATTTCTCTCCACTCCCCTCTAACCTCATCTTCCAAATCTTCTCCTCGTCCACTGCAATAACAACACCATCCTTTTGGATCTCAGCAACCTCCGTCTCTCAATCATCCCAGCAGCACCTACGATGCTTTGAATATAGTGGAAGATTAGTAAGGGCTTGTCAACTGAGATCCAGCTTCCTGTCGTGGGTCTGGCACCAAATGGAAAACCCAATGAATATGTATTTTGTGTACTCACTTCACTCTCTTCAGTCTTGATGTCCTCATCTATAAAACAGGGGTATTGGAACAAAAGTCTAAAAGGTCCCTTTAAAATAGTTTATTTAAGTTTTATTTGTCTGATAAAACGCTTGTCACTGATGTTGCTAATACACCCCCCTAAACACACCCTCAAAGAAACACACAGAAGCTTTATCTAATGGTTTTAGCCATTAGCTCAATGTATAAAATCTCCCCAGGAGGGACTCGTACAAATATTCTGTGTGTAGACAACTGTACATCATCTCCTTGTTAGCAAGAAGCATATATAAGTATATATATTGTTGATTTGATAACATTGCATTTATGGCCAATAACAGGATAACCCCTGCCTGAATGAATCTTATGGACACATATAATTTCTCCACAAGGCACATCACAGCCTTCTTGGTCTCAGGAACACCAGATAGCACTTCAGCACTACACTCGGGGACCATTTTAAACAGCAAAGTCACCAACAACGAGCATAAAAAAGTGAAAAACCTGGCACTAAAACTTTCTGTCCTTGCAGAAAGGACACTTGCTTACAAAGTGAGAGCTAAAACAAGAAGGCAGAGGTCTCCTTGTTCGACCTCAGCTGGGAACATATGTGTTGAGTGACGCCAACTTTTGCCACTCTGTGCATGTTCTTCTTTTTTTTTTTTTAAATGTGTATTTATTTTTGTGAGAGATACAGAGACAGAACATGAGCAGGGGAGGGGCAGAGAGAAAGGGAGACACAGAATCCAAAGCAGGCTCCAGGCTCTGGGCTGTCAGCACAGAGCCCGACGCAGGACTTGAACTCACAAACTGTGAGATCGTGACCTGAGTCGAAGTCAGCTGCTCAACTGACTGAGCCACCCAGGCGCCCCATGTGCATGTTCTTAAATGACTGTGAGAGCACAGCCAGTCTTCTGACCACAGAATGACTTCTTTGGGGGTTAATCCCATTACTTTCTGGGTTGGACTGACAACTGCCCAAGAAGGATTTCTTCATGCCCCCTGGGAGACAGATCTTCCAGCGAGAGCCTCTTTCTGTGTTGCCTCAGCCCAAGCAGTTTAAAACACAACACATGAATCATCACTTTCTATCCATATCCAAACCCTTTATTTTTCCAGCCTGGTTATAAGCTGTCCCAGACACCTTGGTCTCCCTGCTCTTTCTTCTGTCATGTATCTTCAAATTCAACGAACATTACCTGAGAACCTACTATTTTTCTCTCTTGTTTACAAATATTACTTAATTATACCTCCAAAGAGCCCTGAGAGGTAGATTATTATTGTCATTTTACAGATGGGCTCCCTAAGGCTTATAGAAATAAGCTACTGTCGCAGTTACTAATCAGTGGTGGACCTCCAAATTCCAACCCACATTTCCAAACTCCAGTGGTGGTGTTCCTCTCTCTCAATGGCACTGCCCAAACTTAGGGATTACCTAGGAAAATGGATGGATTGATGGATGGATGGATGGATGGATAGATAGATAGATAGATAGATACAGAGATACAGAGATATATATTTTTTTTTCATTCCAGGGTCCACCCCGAAACTACTGAATCAGAATCTCTAGAGATTCTTAGGCAACTAGCCCAGCTGTTTCTGCCAACTGGAATTTATGAGCCACTGCAGGACACCACATGCAGTTTCGTCTGAAGCAAATTCTTCTTTTTAAGCACACAAAATGGGCAGTGACATGAAGAGTGAGCAGGAAAGAGTGTCCTTGCCTGAAACTTTCTCTTCCCCTCATCTCCATAAGTGTCCCTTGCAAAAACAGGGACTAGAGAATGCCAGAACACAAGTTAGCCACCACTAATAATTCAGTTTAAGTAGCAAATATTTATTTATTCAGGGGCGTGCCAGACCGTTCTTTAAATGATGGGACTGCTAGAGAAAAGGGTTCAGTGCATGCTCCACGTAAGAAAAATAAAGATGACGGCACTATAGTTGAGGAACTGTCACTGGGGAGATGTAAAAAACGCAGTGGGAGAAGGTGGTGGCGGCAGAAAGAAAGTTTTGAGGCATTTCTGTCTGTGGTCTACAGGACATGCAGCACAAAAAGAGAACCAGAGTGGGAAAAAATGCAAGCAAAGGACAGAGAGTTTATAAAACTCTTTGCATTGACTTTTCTGTTTTTTCGTTTTTTCTTTTCTCTTTCTAAATTTTTATGTATTTCTTAAATCTACATCCAAGTTCATTAGCATATAGTGCAATACTGATTTCAGGACTAGAATCCAGTGATTCGTCCCCTACACATAACACCCAGTGCTCATCCCAAGTGTCCTCCTTAATGCCCCTTGCCCGTCCCCCCACGCACAACCCTCATTTTGTTCTCTGTATTTAAGAGTCTCTTAAGTTTGGTCCCACTTCCTGTTTTTCTTCATGCCGCTTCCCCTGGCCTAAGACGACATTAACTGGAGAGAAGAGATTTCACAAAAGTGGTGATAAATCAAGATGTGTTTGTTTTATTTTTACACATGGAATTTTGAGTGACTTACTGTTCGTCTCCACCCTTTTTCATCCAAAGTCATTATGAATCTCAAATTCAGCCCTAGGTGGACTGGCTGGCTCTTCCTCAGATGTCATAAATTTATTCCATCACAAAGAATGGAAATGATGCCAGTAAACCCACCCTCTTCTTCTCAGGGGGTCAAGGTGAGTCCGTGTGGAGGGGAAATGTTAGGAATCACACTCCGCAGAATCAGACCATCAGACTGCTGGGGTTCACAGTTAGAACCCCAAGAACTGTCACTTTGAAGTTTGTTTCCTTCCCACCCCTAAGGCTGCTTCCTCCATCCAGGGCCTCGTTGCCCCTCCCCAGCCTCCAACTTGTGGCTGGTGCTTTCTCCTTCATCCCCGACTATGAGGAGAATTCTACATCCAGAAACATACTTTCACCTCATCATCTGACTCTGCAGTTCATTTTTCTTTCTCCCAGAAACCCTCCACTCTCTCCATCATTATTTCTCTAAAAAGGCCATCTCGTTCCCCTCCAACCTACCTGCCAACAGAGGCGTCCCTCTGAAACGTGAATCTCCCCATTTACCATCTTCCATATGCTCTTTTACTTGGCATATTATGTCAGCCTCAACCCCAAGGGACCCATGAATTGTGCACACTCCTGCCATTCCCATTGGTCTGCTTGCAAAAGCCCAGGCTCATTTGAAAGTTCTCCGTGCTGTTTGTCATGCCACTGTCTCTTCCTGGAATGGCGTTTTCCCCATTAACACCAGGAGATCTACTGGAAGCTCCATGGCTAACTCTGGTCTCGTTCCAACTATCTCGTTCCAACCATGTCCCTAGCACCCAACTCTACATCTAGCAAGTATGCAGGTGCTCAAGAATAAGTATGAAATGAGCGAGTGAGAAAGTGAGGACGAGGGAATCCTTGAAGAGTCAGGGGTTTCATGATGAGGCCTCTCCGAGATGCCCAAGGACAGTGCCGTCCTCTTTCCTCTGTGCCCCACAGCATGTCAGATACCGCTGTGCTGTCACCCTTACCACTCCATAGCACTGGGCACCAGCATCCCTTCTTGGCCACAGTTTGTGCCATATTTCAGTGACACAGGATAACCTCATAGTATATCATCACTAACAACTTAATTTTAGGGACCCATTTAACCAATATACTTTTCTTTATCCCCTCACTTCTCTCTACAGTTTTACCTGACTCTCCACCTTTCACCTTAACCTTCCTATCTTCAGAAGATTTCAGATCTCACCCCCTCACCCTAGGATTACTAGCTGAGATGCCTTCCCTGCACCTTTCCCCCACTGCTTCTTTAAATCCTATATTCCTCACAGCTAACAGACTATCCCCCTGAGCCTCCTTACCCTACAGGAAAATGCCTCTAGTGGCTCTCAGGTCTCTTTAATACTGATAATATTAATATATTATATTAATATTAATACTGATAATATACTGAAAAAGCATCACGGCTACCTTTTTTTGAGTACCAGGTGCTTTACATAATCACAGGTGCTTTATATAGTACATAAATATAGACATTTCTGTAACTTCCACACACGAGTTGCAAAGACAGGAAACTGAGGCACGAACAGGTTAAATAACTTTCTTACAGTCAGGCAACTGGTAAATAACAGCATATTCAAACCTGGATGTTATCTGTTTCTTCATTCATCCATTCATTTATTCATTGAACAAATCATTACTGCGTGCCTCTGGGGTATTATTTCCAGACTTGGGCACACTTTGGGGTGGAATAATTCATTTGGCAAACATAACCAATTCTACTGTTTAGACAAAGTGAAGGCAGACAACGGAGGGAAACCAGAAGGGATTACAGATTAATTGACTCAGAATTAAAGCAAGGCAGGCAAAGGGGATGAGTGGGGAGATGAGTTTCAGTTTCAGACGAGAGCCCTGGAAAGAGAACAGTTTGTAAGGAGTAGCTTCCTTCCTCCAGGGCTCCCGGTACTCCCTGAATGAGGAACGAGCGTTGAGACTTGTTTTATTGGTATTTACAAAAGTAGGTTTTAAAGAGTCAGCGATTTGCAGATTCCACTTGGATGCGTCACACCTGTCTTTCATTCATTATACCAAAGAGAGCGGGGAAGTTGAAGGCATGGACTTTGAAAGCCTACGTATTGTGAAAGGGGCATCTGGGATCCAGGGAATGATTTTTCCAGAGTGAAGGCAATAGCAGTGGTCTAGACTTCTCCCTCTCCCATCTTCCAGTAGTTACATGCTTGTCATTTACCCTTTTAGACTCTATTCAATCAGGGTTAGCGCTTAGCGAAGATGACCTGCATTTGGAATTACTTTTTTACTTATAGATCCTCTTCTTCAGTAGATTGTTAATTCCTCAAAGGCAGGGGCTGTTCTATTCATTGTCCACCTGCTTCCATGCCCTGTGTGTCACCTAGCGCCCTGCTACTAAGAGCTGCTGGGAAACAAAGGATGGGCAGAAGGAGAGAGGAAGAGGAAGGAAGGAGAAACAAGCAAAGGATGCCTATTTGATACTTTATAGGGTAGTACTAACAGAGTGCACTTGCAATCAAGAGTTTCTGTGTTCAAACTCCAGTCCTGGCCTCAATAAGCAAGTAGTACAGATGCTCAGCACCTCAACCTCTTATTCTGGGAGATGGAAATAAGAATAGTGCCTACTTCATTAGATTGCTCAGGAAATTAAATAAGGTAATGCACTTGGCAACATTTTGTAAATTTATCCAAACAAATGTATAGGTTAAAACGGTTATCGAAAAATGGTCTGACAAGAAACAAGTGCTCTTCAAGACTTCAAGGAACTGCCATCAGAAATTGAGGCAGTGGGTTTTACCAGGATGCTGCCGGCTTATATGAGCCATGTTCCTCTTTAAGACGACTCAGTTGACCAGCAAGCACAGTCCCCGCAAGGTTTTGAAGAAGAGATTCTTAGGGTGGCTCAATCGGTTAAGCATCTAACTCTTAATTTGGGCTCAGGTCATGATCTCATGATTCATGAGATCGAGCCCCATGTTGGGCTCTGCGCTGATAGCACAGAACCTGCTTGGGATTCTCTCTCTCCTTCTCTCTCTGCCCCTCCCCTGCTCTCTCCCTTTCTCTCTCAAAATAAATAAGTGAACAGTTTTTTAAAAAAGGAAAAGATACTTGGAGTGTGTATTAAAAATAAAAGATTCCAACTGTTACTGTCAACAGCAACATGGGTTGTGTTTGACAGTGAGTGAATTCTATCACTTCTACTAGCATTTATTGAGCTCTTATTGTGAACATGGCATTCTGAAGCATACTGATAAGGAACAGAGAGCAAAGATAATTAGGATTCACCTCATCTCGAATGATGTACAGTCCACTTCCTTCCCTACAACTGGTTTCTCCATTTGCCCAACAAGAGGTTGGGAAGAGCTGTCTCAGACTTACTACCATGACCTTTGACAATTCTATAATGTTTCAATGCCGGGGTTCAAAGAGTAATTGTGATTACCTTCTTCTTGATGATTCTTCTGGGATAAAGCTGTTTGCTAGGAATCCCAAATTGATGTCAGCTCCAAACAATGGCATGTATACAATTCACAAAGCTCTCTCTAATACATTTGCTTACTGGATCCTCACTACAAGCCTATAGGGTAGTGTTCTCAGACTTCTTTACAAAGAAATAATTGGGTCTTAAAAAGGACTAAATCATTTTTTAAAAAAATTAAAAAACAAAGATAAAAGGACTAAGTTATTTGCCCAGGTCATTGAGAAAGAAAGTAGCTAGGCCAGGTCATAAAACTAGATTTTCTATTCATTCATTCATTCATTCATTCATTCATTTGTTGTTTTTATTTTAATTCCAGTTAAAAACTATGGAACGCTTCACAAACTTGCGTGTTATTCTTGCACGGGGGCCATGCGAATCTACTCTGTCTCGTTCCAATTTTTAGTATCTGTGCTGCCAAAATCAGCGGCAGGCTTTCTATTCCTAAACAGAATTTTCTCCATGCCCTTTCCTCTTCAAGAGCTTTTCTGACCAGGTGATCGAGTGACATTGGCTCAGGGAAGCTGAATTTAGCCAGAGGCCAACAGGACCCTTCCACAAACCTGCAGTCCCCCCTCAAGCACTTGAGAGCCCAGAGTGGGTTAAGTCTTCCCTGGCTCAGTCCCAACAGACATTAAATTCACCTGTGCTTGCTCTGAAATAAATCAGTGTCCTTTTCTGCTGCTGCTGTTGTCTGGAAATAATGCAAATGCAATGGGCCTGCACTGACATTGTGTTTCCCTGGAAGGATACACACAATCAATTGTCCCTTAATACTGTTAAAGAGACATTTCCCTCTTATTCGGGAGCTTCTGAGGTTGGTTTGGGCTACTCACCCCAAGAGGAGGAACTGAGCCCAGTCGTTCATGTGACCTCTCAGCGCTCTTTGGCTTACCGTGTTGCTAAGTTCAAGGATGCATCTTCTAGCCCCCAAGTTCAAGGATGCATTTTCTAGCCCCCATGTCAGGTCATAGGATTATCTGGTAAGCTAGACTGGTTTCTTTGTTTGTGACTCGACTTTATTTATTTTATTATATTGGAAGCATTTAAGTGTTTACTTATGTGGATGCTTAAAAACCGAGGGAGACCGGAGCTCCTAGTCTGTGCCATTCATCTTCTGGAAGAATGCCAGAGCTGTTTCCGCAGAGGACAGAAGGCACTGGTCTCCCCTGCAGGAAGCCACTGCTGCTCCTTAATTGTTTGCTAGAGGAAGAATCAAGGGTAAAATTTAAAGTAAATGGCTGGCCGGGTTGTGCTAATTCATCAAAGCATGTTTCAAGTCAGTAGTCAGAGCATGCATCAGCCCCTGGCACCACCACCTTCTATGAAAGTAGAAAACCCAGCAGACCTCCAAGTAGATAAAATCATTAGGAGCCGTTCGGCACTGCTTGAAAAGCAGAGAGAGAGGAGGCAGGGATGCGTGTGCATGTTCCGCTTTGTCACATGGGGAAACACCAGTTGTCTGTGACCTAGTTATCTGGGAGAGATACCCACCAAACTGTTCACCGCATGGGAACCCCAACCTCCAGTGTGCCCTGTGTGCTCAGAAAACAATCAGAGCTTCCTAGTTTGAATCCATTCCATTTGCTTGGAGATTTTTTAGCTGCAGTAAAGACAAACCCACTGAAGGTAGCTTAAGAAAAGGATACTCTTACAAGGGAGAGACCATGGAACAGAAATAAAACCCAGGCTAGGCTCATTAGAGATTGGAAGTAGAAACTGGAAAGTTTCCAGAAAACCCATCAGCATCTCCCCCCCCCCCTTCTCTCTCATACATAGTCCCTTGTCTGTGTAATGCTTCTTTCTCCTGCTTCTCTATGAAATCTCCTTGCTTTTAAGCATGGAGTCATCAATTCATTCAGTAAATATTGAATCCTACCATGCGGCTGGCCTTGTTCAGGATGCTGGGGATACAGCAGTGAAGAAAACAGTCAAAGAGCCCAGCCCCGTAGCACATGCACTGCGGTGGGGAGCCAGACACTAAGGGGATAAACACGTACAGTGTGTGAGACAGCACTAAGTGCTTAGAAGAAACGATCAGGATAGGGAACGAAATGTTGAGACGGCAGTTAAAATCTTAAATAGAAGTCATGGAAGACCCCACTGGGAAGGTCGTTTTTAAATGAGGACCTGAAGGAAGTGAGAGAAGTAGCCCCACAAATGACAGGCATGGCACACTGGGCAGAGGGTACAGCAGGTGCAGAAGGACCCGAGGTGACTCAAGGAGTGGCAGGAGCCCAGTGGGGTGGGGAACAATGAGTAGGGGACTAGTGAGAGATGAAGGCTACATCTGGGGGCTGGGAAGGATCACAGAGTGAGGACTTTGTCTTTCTCTCTGAGATGGGAAGATCCAGAAAGGATACCTCCACCTGAGTAACCACATGGCCCGCCCAGTCCGGGAGCCATTTCTTACTGCTAACTTATTACTGAATCAAAATCTTTATCTCCAAAAGAGAAAATCCAAGAGAAATTGGCCATGCCCACTCTGCTTCTGCAGTCATCCTGAGTTCTAGGGGCTTGCCCAAGTATCGGTCCTGCTAAATAGGCTAAAGCCCTGCCTGATAACGGGTGACAGCCAGTGTCTGTATACTCGGATGCCATTTCCATTTTTGCCTATTTCACTCAAGAACGCAGAGCAGTGGGGACAGCGAGTCAAATTTCCGGGCTATGGAGACCCAGTTATATCTCTTAGTCAATCTCTCTTTCTCTCCCTCCCCCTTCTCTCCTCAAAACACTTGAGGAACAGTGGAGGCTACAGGAAGAGACTTAGTGTCTGAGAGAAAGTACTCGTGTTCCACCCCACATTGGGTCTCACAGAATCTTTGCTGAGTGAATGAGTTGACAAGTGTTAATTAGAATATCAGGACCTTAGGAAAAGGAGATCCTTTTAGAAAACTCTAATTCTCAGAAAGATTTTCACATCAGATCTTCAACAAAGACAAAATTAGAACATGTACAATCTCAGCAATCTCTTTACCCAGAGTCCTCAGATATGGCAGAAGGATCCACAAGAGTTGTCATGAACACTTGTGAGGGGGTGCCAGTCATGTTACTATTAATAAATACCATACTAGAGTTGGACATGTTTTTGAATAAATTAGAATGAATTAAATATTAACCCCGAAATATCATCATTCTCACTGCTAGCATCCAATATGCCTTCTGAGCACAAGAGAAAGGGTGACGCTATGGCCGGACTATCAGAGCTGCACAGAACCCTAGGCATGTCCCACACACATATGTCTTCCCTTTTTTGACTCTTGGTGGAAAATAGAATGACAGCCACTTCTGTGGGAAACAAAACTGGTGCAATAGGGTACTTATCTACAGAGCAACTGCCACTTCTTCCTCAGATGACTGCCCCAAGGATGGGCATATTCTAGAACTTTCTTCTCCTCAATTCAAAGAGCACTGAACTCATGGAATGGCCAAACAAACAATGATCTTTTTCTAAGAACAACCCTAAAATGGTTTACTGTGTCATTCTTGTAATTATATGCAAGAAAGTTACCATCTGTAGTTCAGCCGTGGCTCTTCACATGGAAGAGGAAATGACTAAATATATATTTACATAGCTCTCATGAATATGCATTTTGTAAATGCACAAATATGTACAATTACTTGATAGACTGTTTTGGTTCCTATCTTTCGAATATTTAATACAACCATAAATGTTTAATTCATATTTACCGAGTTGATTGAACAGTTTTAAAATTATGCCAAGTCTCGCTAGAAACGAGATTGAATGTCTCGAGCATATTTGTGCGGCAGGATTTGGCCAGCAGAGGCCACACAGACCGGTTAAGTGATGGTTTCCTTGTAAAGAATATTGAATACAGCTGCTCATGAAAACGGCCTTGGCTGTAGCGGAGAGGAGTGGCACTGCGTTCACGTTGCACGTTAACCTACAGAGCCCGTCATCATTCGGCCTCCCTGCCACCCCTTTGCAGCTCTCTCCACTCTGCCCCTTGTCACTCAGCCACAGACGACTCTCACCTAACGTCCGCTGCACCCGCTGCGTCCTGTGCCCACAACGCTCTCCACACAGACATGGAGACTTCGCTGGCTCACCAAGCGTCACTTGCTCACCAAGGTTTATCGTGACCAGCCTTTTTAAAACTGCAGGGCCCAACACTCTTGAGGGCTCCTTCTGCTCCTCTACTTTTATATTTTTCCATTGCACTTGCCTCTCCCATCCAACATCACTTACTCATGTATAATGTTTATGATTCAAGGTCTGTCTCTGTCTCCCCTTACTAGAATGTAAACATCGTATGAAGGAGAACTCTGTTTGTTCACTGAAGGATCCCCAAAAGCCCAGAACAGAGCTAGCAAGTCAGGGCACTACAGTGGAGGGAGGGAGGAATGGAAACCAGGAGTCCTAGGTTCAAATCCAGCGTTGGGAACGAGGCAAGGCCAGGGCGGAGCAGCAGCAGAGAACTCTTGTGGGTATACCTGGTCAAGCCTCCGCCAAGCTGGATCACGGGTGGTTTCCAGGATCACCTCTGGTGGCTGCACCCATGTGGAAAGGCTTTGCCATTGCACTAAGTACACGCGAAACGGGAGTGTCAGCACTGCCTTAGGTGACAGATCTGAGAACTGGATGACATAGATGAAAACATACCCATCTATCACGGCAAGAGAGGAAGTCAAAAGGGAGTAGGCTTCTCATTAAGTAGGGAATTACTTTGTAGGCTAATTCCCACCCAGAAATTGTTCAGATTCAGCCAAATGCCCGGAGAGGCTATAAAACATGGCCTGTCACTGCAGTGTGGACACAAAGCACTCCAAAATGTAGCCGCTGCGGCAGATCCGTTGTGCAAAGAAGGTAGGAGGGGAGGCCGCACCTCCCTGGGGTACGGTATTGCACCTCCCCAACAACAACAAATAGAGGACTTGCAACTACAGAACAAGACGAGATGAAGACGAGATCCCACAAGGTGTATTTCGAGCAGCTCGTGACAAGTTGAACCTTTTATGACACCAAAGTCATCAAGCATCGCAGCCCAAACCAAACTCAAGGGATCAGTAAAATGCGAAACAGAGACGTTAAAAAGGGAAATGTGGTTGGATGGGACAAGAAGACGATGTGAGAATAACACACGGAGAAACAGAGGACAGAGGATAAAGATAAAAGGGAGGGGCTCATCCTAGAACCAGGAGAGAGACACCTCCCTAATTCTCCTGTCTACAGATGTCACCAACGTTCTGGCGAAGAAAATTGCTGGTAATTACCAGAACCACACACTCCAGTTATAAACGATAGTATTTATAGCTTGTCATACATGTGTGGGAATGTTTAAGGGGATGTTTAGTGAACTGTAAACAGCGTGGGTTCAGTTCTGCCCAACTAATCCTATATGCTGTAATTATAAAGCCTCGAGTAAATACAAACCCTTCAATTATCAAGAAGAGATATCCGAACCAAACAGAACTAACGGACAGGAGCAAACTCCTGATGCCCACAGGGGTGTGGAGAAAGAAGTACTTTCTGACCCTCTAGGGCATTATAAGCTGGTTACAGGAAAGTTCATTTCTGGGAACGAATTTTGCAGTTACTTTTGAAAGGCTATAAAAACGTTCATAATATTTATCCCTCTATTCCTCTCTATCCACTCTTACAACAACTTCTTGGAAAACAGTCCACAGAAAGAATACCAAGAAACGAAGTTCTTTGCTCGCAGGTGTTTGGGACTGCATGGTTTTAGATAGTAAAAAATGAAAAATGACACAAGCATTCAATTATTATGTATATGGAGAAGTATATTATGATTCTTCCGTTTGGTTTTTATTACACTGAGGTTATGGAGGTAGTTTTATGAGTTTTGAAAAGTGTATACAGTTGTATGATCACCACTACTATCCAGACTGAGAACACTTCCATCAACCCAAAAGTTCCCTCGAGGAACCAATGTCACCGAAGGAAATCCACTGATAAGATTCTTTCCCTATGTTTTGCTTTTTCCAGATCATTACATGAATGGAATCCTGGAGTATGGAAATACTTGCGTGCCTTCTCTCATTCAGCATAGCCCGGTAGAGATTCATCCAAGTTGTTGCTGGGTGGAATTCTTAATACAGATGCGTTGATATTTGTTTATTCATTCACTATCCGCTCTGCTTTTTAGAACTTCTATTTTGAAATAATTACAAATTCACAATCTATAATTATTAACCCACTAAATTAGAGATTTGAGACACAGCGCGAAGAGGTGCCATGCACCCTTCACTCAGATTTCACAAACGGTTACACCTTACGTTATGCAACTATGTCAAAGGATAGCAACACCAGGAAACTGGCAGAAACGCAGCATGCGCCCGCAGTTTTACGCCCTACTCTCACACGCCCAGAATCCCCATAAGCACCATCGCAATTCGCTCCCCACAGAGATCTCCCTTATACTTTCCCTTCCCACTCACGCACCCCCACTTTTACTCTCTTTCACCCTCTGCCATTGATAAAATAGTTTTCAGTGCTTTCTGCTTTGACAACCTCCGGTAACCACATCAGACAGTGCTATCATTTTGGCTTCCACCATTAAACATAATTTAGAATTCTCAAGAGGAGAAAGAAAGCCTGTCATATTTACACATGTTTTTACCTTTTCCATTTATTTTCTGTTCAGGGGAATTCCTTTAGAGAATTTGCTTTGCTGGTGACAAATTCTCTCAGTTGTCCTACACCTTAGAGTATCTTTATTTCCCTCTCTGTTCTGCAAGAATATGGTCTCCGGGGAGAGAACCCTGGGTTCCAGGGTCCTATCCTTCAGCACTTAGAAACAGGACCCACTTCCTTCTGGCCATGGAGGTGGCTTCTGATGAGAAATATGTTGTCTTTCATATTGTTCCCCCCCCTCCCCTGCAGAAGTAACCATCATGTCTCTCTCAGTGTTGCACTTTGCTTAGCGTTCAGAAGTTTTATTATGATGTACCTTGGCATAGGTGTCATTGGGTTTATCCCATTCAAGATTGACTCAGCATCTTAAGTCTGTAGGTTTATCTTTTGTCAGATCTGGGAAATGTCGCCATCATTTCTTCAGACACTTTCTCAGTTCTGCATTCAGTCTCCTCTCCTCCTGAGATGCCAACGTCATGAGTGTTAGATATTTTAATTTATTTTATTTTATTTATTTATTTTATTTTATTTTATTTTTTATTTTTAAAGTTTACTTGGGGATGGAGGGGCAGAGAGAGAGAAGGAAAGAGAGGATTCCAAGCAGGTTCTGTGCTGCCAGGGTGGAGCCCAAGCTGGGGCGGTGGGGGGAAGGAGGTTCGAACCCAGGAACTGTGAGATCATAACCTGAGCCGAAATTAAGAATTGGACGCTTAGCCGAATGAGCCACCCATGCGCCCTGAGATCTTTTAATTTTAGTCCCACACACCTCTGAGGCTTGCCTTTTTTTTTCCCCTTTAAATTCTATTTGCTTTCTGTTGTTCAGACTAGGTCAGTTCTATTGCTCTATCTAAACGTTTTGCCACTCGTTTTGTCTATTTTACTGTTGAGTTTTTGGGGGTTTTGTTTTGTTTTATTTTTTGTTTGGCTGGGTTTTTTTTTAAAGATATTCTAACATTTCCATTTGGCTATTCTTCATATCTTTAACTTCTTTGCTGAGACTTTCTATTTTTTTATTCTGTTTTTCAATCCTGTTCATAATGGCTCATTGAAGCGCTTTTATAATGGCTGCTTTAAAATTCTTGCCAGACAATTCTAACATCTTAGTCATCTAGGTGTTGGTATCTCATAACTGTCTTTTCTCATTCAAGAATTTCCTGGTTCTTTGAAGTGATTTTTTTTTTTATTGAATCCCGGATATTTGGGGTTATAAGACTCCGAATCTTATTTAAATCTTCTCTTTCAGCAGACTTCCTCTGATACCAAGCCAAAGGGAGAAGAGGCCACCACCTTATTCTGCAGGGTGGAAGTGGAAGTCCAGGTGTCCCCCTTGTCCTCTGCTGACACTCAGGAAGAGGGAGGGAGCCCTCCTTACTCCTGGGTGGGGGTGGGGATTCAGGCTCCCTTCAGATCTCTGCTGGTACCACTCTGGCAAGCAGTGGACGGTATGGGGGTGAGGTGCTCAATAGTGCCCAGTCAGGATAAAAGTCCCAGGTCCCTACTTAGCCTTCTCCGACACCACCCCAGCAAGGTGACAGTGCAAGTCAAGACCCCCCGTAAAGCCTCAGTTATTAAGATGATATGAGGCTGCTCTTTTCTTGAGGTATTTGGTAACCAGTGCCTAAAAGTTTTCTTCCTTGCTAGGCTGCCCTTTTTTAGAGACAGCAATCTTTCCTTGGGGCCTTTCTATCTGAATGCATCAGCATTGCTAGGATGCCAGTTTCTCCAGCACCCAGTCTGGGACGTATAAGGCAAAAAAAGAAAGTCCAGAGAACTCACGGCCCTGTCATTCCCTGAGTCCTGATGTTGCTAACCAGTCTGCCTACTTTTCTCCACCTCTAAGAGTCCCCTTAAATTTGTTTGATGCCCAAGTCCAGAGTTTCAAGCTATACTTATCAAGAGATATAGGGGAAAGTGCCTATCCATTTCATTTCAAAATCCTTTTTTTAATGTTTATTTATTTTTGAGAGAGAGAGAGACACAGCGTGAGCAGGGGAGGGGCAGGGACAGGGAGACACAGAATCTAAAGCAGGCTCCAGGCTCTGAGCTGTCAGCACAGAGCCCAACTCGGAGCTCATCCTCACAAACTGTGAGATCATGACCTGAGCCAAAGTCAGACACTTAACAGACTAAGCCACTCAGGTGCCTCTCAAAATAATTTTTTATAAGATGATGGAGCACAAGAAAATAATAGAGCCTTAAGTGAAAAAAAAAGATTATTTAATTTTCTGCCCAATGTGGTTACTTATCTTTTTTTTTTTTTAATCACAAGTGTGTAAGAAAAAAGACTGGAAGGAAATGTACCCAACGTTAATGGGTAGGAGTTTGTAAAACAGAAAAAAGGGGTGGAGCTTTTCTCCTCTACTTTCCAATTTTCTGTACACAAGCGACATTACACTAAACATACACATTAACAGAATAACAAAAGCCATTTGTCACTCAGCTACGTAAAGCAAAGACTCTGAAAAATGGGACCTTGAAAGAGCCCCGTTCCAAGGTGGCTATGTTACATTCATAAAACCACATTGTAAACCTCACCATTTATGAAGTATATAAAGGATAGGGAGGGTTGTTGCTTTATGTTGAACAAACCCAGGTGATATTTGAATGAGGAGAGTAAAATGGTCAGTGGAAAGCGGTTTTATGGAATCAGTAGAGAAAGAAGTGGTTTTATATGGAAGCACATGTTCTCTGGCACAAGCCCGCAATAAATTGAAATCGACACCAACAGTTGGCTCAAAAATAATCAACTACAAATATGCTCAACATATAAGCATTCTCGTGGACAGAACCACAAGTCGCGCTCTGCATTGTTCCTAACGGCTCTTTAGAAGTCACCAGATGCAGTGCTAGCGAAAATAACCCAGCGAGGTACAAGTTAATTACATAGTTACCAGCAAAATCACACACATTTTTTGCAGTAATAATGTGGTAAATAAATACACGCTCACTCCATGGGAAATGGTGGCAATTATCGGGAGCATATGTTCACGCCGTCATATCGCTCGCTGATAATTGTGCAATTAACCAATGGCAGCACGCTAACTTGGATATTTGTGTTTCTCTGAGCTTCTTGTGCTATGTGGGACGCATGTGAAAAAGCACAGATGGGGAGTTTCAAGGGGGAACCCCAAGAGTGCGAGCATTTTTTGTGGTCATGTCTTAGTCCCCCAAACCTCCCTGAAAAGGGGCTTCTGTTTATTTCAATAACATCTATCTATTTTTAACCAATGGCTTCACATCCAATTAATGCTCAATAAACTCTTCATTAAGTGAATTAATAAAAGGCTTAATAAAAGATCTGTGTGACATGAGTGATCCAAAAGGAACAAATAAACCAGAAGAACTCAGGTTCGTGTTGGGGTTTCAGAAAGAGGCTTTGGGTATGAAATTAGAGGTTCCTAAACCAAACACCAGGTCTTCCAATGACTAATTTGAGGAATTTCAAACAAATTACTTCCAGCCTTTGAATTCAGTTTTCTCGACTATAAAAGGGAAGTTAAGAGGTTTGTTATGCGGCTCAAATGAGATAATGTACGTGCAAACATTTGTAAACCAAACAAAAATATACGCATAGGAAATAGTTTTGCTAAGGTGCTACAATTTCGACAGCAGCAAATCCAGACCTACCCTCAGAGAAGCATGTGTTATCTGAGAACCTCTCATTGGTAGCAAAAGAGAGAGGGGAAAAGAGTTAGTACAGTTATTAGTCAGGAGGGTAAGGGGTAGCATAAAAGGGTTCCATAATGACTGATCTGCAGAGCAATCCTTACAAAAAATTTTGGACATATTGGGTCCAATCCAGAACCACACCTATGGCAGGAAGCCCCTAAAATTATAAACGCAGCAGGAGTTATGTAGCTTCCATACCTCTATGACATACACATCAGCTCAAATAATCTATTCTTCTCATTTCAGTGGACTCATTTGGGAGAAACAATATACTTTCTAGATAAGAAGAATAGAAGAATTTTTTAAACATGGAAATTTATTGCTTACCAACCAATAATTCATTACCCTATCTCCCTAAATTTCTGCTTCGTGCCATCAAGAACAACAGGCTGATCCTTAGGTTAACTGCAGTCAGAGAAAAAAACATCATATCTAGGAAAGGTTTTGTAAGTCAGAGAGAATTCAACAAAATTTTTCTTATTTATTATAATTTGCCAACACAATAGAACCTTTTATTCACTATGAATGGGTCCCAAGGTTGGCTAGATAATTGAAAAATCTGTTAATATGGATAAACATCTTTTATTTTAGTTGAAAACATATAAATGTTCATTTAGTCACCAATCTTTTAGTGTAAGGACAAGTTTTTCGTGTTTCTTTTTTTAATTTATGCATTCAGTGATTGGAGATCAAAGCATGTGTCTTGTGTAAACACACCCGTTATGCATTGTCTGCAAGTCCTAATCTTTCCTGGGGTGGAGTGACAACGTCAAACACTTGGGAAGGAATCAGAGCACAGATCTCTTGTCGATTCCTATGAATGTTTTCCCAACGATTTACAGTTGTCTCAATTATACCTAACTCAACAGCAATTTTATGAAAAAGCTGTCTCTATCGAGTCTTTCCATAGCATTTAGCTTCGATTTCATCGACATCTCAATTCTCGTTTTTGTACTCATATATCATCAGTTTATATAATAATTAAGTGACATAATTACAAGAAAGTTTAACCGACATAAACGAATTTATGCATACACATAACTCAAGTGCAAAATAAGTCCAGGGTGTCCACTTCGCCTTCTCCGACAAGGACAGAAGAGAAGAGGAAGAGAGCATTTCTCAAACTACAGTAAACTAAACTGAAATTCTTCAGTTCTTTCAGTTTCCACTCCCCTGTCCAAAACTGTGTGCTCTTGTCTTTATTACCACCATCAGGGATGGAGTCTCTCTCTTCCTTTCCCCTACAAGGTAAGCAACTTTATCTTGTTCCTCTGACAGTTGTGGAATGTACCTTTGAGTTGTTGTAATAAGATACATTTTCCTACAAGGTTTTATTTTTAAAGTAAATTTTCATTCTAGAATAGTTTCGGGTTTACAGAAAAATCTCGAAGGTAGCACAGAGCTCCCATATACCACACACCAGGTCTCCCCTATCATTAATGATTGCTGGCCTTTTTTATGTAACTTTGAAGCATTTTATTCGGAACCAAAGACTCTCCCACGTTACAGAAGTCATCAAAATGTGCAACATTTCTTTTGTAATGTTATCATGCCTTTTTCTATTCCTCACCATAGATCCGTGACTACAGCTACCAAAGGTGTGTACACCTTTATTGTTTTGATTGCTCAGCACCCTTTCCTTCAACCAGGGTACAAGCACCTGATTTCTAGTACGAGGAACCACCCCACCCCTCTCACAATTTCTGTCATTCAGGTGGGGTGATTCTAGGTGGGGATAGGTGACCAGACCTGGCTAATCAGAGTACCCCTCACTGTGGCCATAATAATCAAGGCACTGTTAGGGTAGGTTATAGCCACCTTGTGGGCACAGCCTAACTGAGAGTATGATCTAAGAGAAAAAGCAAAGAAAGAGAGAGAGAGCAAAAGAGTATTCTAATGATATACATGCCCAATCACTGAGACTAAGTTTCTACCTGTTACTCTGATGTAATAATTCATGGCATTTTCTTTCACCCTCAAAATAGTAAATGAAAGCCCTGGATTTATCTACGCATGAAGTCGGCCCCCTCCATTGTTACATGAACCAAGAAATAGTTTCAGGAAGAAGAGAAAGAAGATTGGCTTAAAATAATTTGAGAAGCAGAGCATTACTTGCCGTGTTCCTCATCACACATCCATGACTGCAGACACAGAGTCTAGTTGACCATTTACAGTCCATCCATGCATAACCTGCAGAGACCAAGCTTGAACGTTTCCCTAGAGAAGGTACAGGCAAAGACCTAGAAGCAAGAGAGGGAACAATGTATTTCAAGAACTAAAGGGAGATCAACAAGGCCGAAGTGGAGAGAGAAGTAAGAGGAAGAGGAGGAAAGCAGGGGGACTGGTTGAGGTGCACGGCCTTTTATGGGGACTTGGGCTCTATTCTAAGTTGATGAGAAACTGGCAAGAGTTCCAGTTCAGAAGGGGAGTTGCCATCACTTATTCATTTTGCAAAGGCCACTCAGCCTGCCTAGGTAAGATGTAAAACAGGAAGCTGACCCAGGAAGCAATGAGGTCTTGAGTTGGGGCCATGGTAGTGACAATGGGAAAAAATGGCTGTATTGGAGATATAGCTAGGTGGCTCCCACATGTCGAGCTTGGAGTCCTGTTAATAGAAACCCTGTCTGAGCCTGGTCCCCTTTCTCTGTTCAGACCGTATCAATAGGGTCTTGCACAATTTGATATTTGTTCAATTAATGAACCTCCAAGATTTGGTTGTTCTGGAGAATTGGCGAAAACAAGGCACCTCAAAATTCTCTACTAAAAATATTTTGTCTCAGTTCCAGGGTTTATGCACTCACAGAGGAGGTATTCAGGCATTGCATATGTCACAATAGCCACTTCAGTTTTTTGGGCAAAAGCAGAAGTCATACTTTTAAAATTTTCAAATATTTTACTAAGAGTAACTATCTGTATTCCCTTGCCCTTGAAACAATATAGAATCAGTATTTTCTTGGTTCCGTTGATACTAGATAGAGCTATTGACTCTCCTCTTTTATGGCACTATAAAACATGTTGTACTGAAATAAAAGTTTACTTTGCAACTAAGAATTCATGGGCAAGACTTCCTGCTGACTTTTCAGAACCCTGGTCACACGTGTTGCTGCTTTTGTTGATGGCGGTGTTTTTAGAACCAATTAACTGTACTTTCCAGAGGATCCTTTGCATGAGAATACCTTTTTCTGTGTGTGTGTGTGTGTGTGCATCTGTGTGTGTACATGTTTGCCCGCACATGTGCATATGTATGTATGTGCCGGAGAAGAGAAAGTATACCATGCTTTGAGTAGTAGTGACTTTTCTACTAAATTAAAAATTTGCCAGTGACAGCCTACACTGTATCATTCTGCTAACCTCTGCTCAAAGCAGCCTCTGACCATAAAATCATCTTGTTTTCTCATTGCACAGAGGCTAGAGTTGTTTTTTTCCTGAGGGGGGAAGGAACCCTTGCCAAATTTCGCCTGTGCCTGAAAAGAACGAAAAGAAGATGGAAAGTTCCCATAAAAAAGATGTTTAGCCAAGGCATTTAGATCAAGACGTTGACTTTGGGGTTCTTTATTCCTCACGCTAATGGCAGAACATTTGGGTTTCAGCATCATGAGATTGTGAAGCAGGAAGGGTCTTTGTGCCCAGTTAGACAGAGAGACGTCCTGAAAAAAAGACGGGTTCTGGTGTCAGACATTCCAGGCTTGGGTTCTACCAGGATCGCTTCTTGGCTGTGTGGCTCTGAGCAAGATGTCCCGCCTCCTTCGAGCCTCATTTTCCACATCTGTGGATTGGGGACGGCAAATGTTGAAGGTAATGCTATCTTCCTTGCCTGAATTATAGTAAAGACCGCATGATCTAGTGACATAAAAAATGTATCTGTGAACTGAAAACAACTAGAGAGATATAGCTTATTGCTCTTCAGTTTAATTCTTTTTTTTTTTTTCCCCAAAAAGGAAACCGGGACCCAGAGAGGGAAAGGAATCATCAAGGTCATTGGCCTGACTATCTATCTAGAGTTCTGCTCCCAGGTCAGGAAAGTTTCACACCCTCAAAGGATTTCTCAATTATTCAGACTCCCTCCAGTGGGACTAGCCTCATGCAAAGTGCCCCATTCAAGCCAAGGAACCCTTTGGCCCAGGAATCCAGGAGTCAACATTCCGATGGGGAATCTTCCAGAGTGTCCGGGCTTATAATTTCTACTTTTAAACCCAATTGCTTACCCAAAGAGTGGAGGCATGTCTTTTCCCCAGCCACCTCATCCCCAGAATGAGTTACTGATAGCACCCAGGTAACTAGGTAGTTCCAGTTTGTCTGACATTGCCCAGCTTCAGCACCGAAAGTACCCCATCCCGTGAACCTCTCAAGCCCCAAGCAAACTGAGACTATCACCCTCAATATCTACACATCACAGACTTTGCTGAGTCCTCAACCTTCCACTTATTCATTCCAAACAATCTGGCTGGTGGGTATGGTCACTGCCACTTGACAGGATGAGGAACCCCAGTTCTGAGGGACCCAATAGCTTGCTCCAGGGCACATGTGTTGGACCCAGAGCCCAGGGCACAGGGCGCTCTGAAGTCAGAGTCTGTATTCTTATCAGCATGCAAGCCTGACTCCCAACACTCCCCGAATATTCTCTGGAAGAGGAGGGACAGGTGGCTTTGAAGCTGGATTATTTTATGATCGGCCAGTCATAACGGTTCTGGGCTGACTGGAAAACACTACTAGGAATTAAACGTCAGTGTTTTCGTGAAAAGACCAGGGAAGAAGCTTAAAGATCTCAAATCGAGTTTCTACCACCCTGTTTCCCCACTCTACCTCTCATCGTGTGAGATGGAGAGAAGAAAACCTGAATCAAAGTGATACCATAATACTCTAATAAATAAGCATTATGAAAACATTTTGTGATACGAAAATCTGAATACATTAGTAAGAAGGGGTTAATTTATTCATATTGAGGATTTATATGGGGTCACTCTTGCAAGTTAAACAAATGTACAAAGGAAAAAGAGACCAAAAAAACAGCAGACAAATACAAAGAACAAACTGGTGGTTGCCAAACAGGAGGTAGGTGAGGGGATGGGGGAAATAATGAACGGGATTCAGAGTACAGTTCTCATGAGGAGAACTGAGAAATGCATTGAATTGTTGAGTCATTATGTTGTACATCTGAAACTAATGTAACACTATGTTAATTATACTTCCATAATAAATAAATAATACTCTGTCAGCCACTACTTTTTAATTTGTTTCCTAAAATGCATTCCACTATCGGAATCTTCCAGATACCCTTAGCAGACACCTGTGGTGGCCTACACAGGAGGCCTTCCTTCCTTTTTCTAACAGGATCCTGATTTCTGAGTGGGACCACCACTCCTCCCCATCGTAAAGCATGGGCTTTCACCAATGACTGGGTGAGTCCATCCATCAGTGAGACGTTTGCTAGAGATTCTAGAAACCAGAAGTTGCCTTTGTCTTTCACAAAAATTTTGTCTCTTCCCCACTGGATATGAGCGAAAACAGCCATCACCTCCAGCTGCAGGGGTCTTAGAAGTATGAGGGGGACAGAAGAGAAGAACCTAAACATTGTGGGAGAGAATCAAAGGCTGGGAAGAGAAACAAGACATCGGTCACGTCAGTTTATCCTTGAATCAAGTCACACACAAGTTCCAGGACTGTCTGCTAATGGCCAAGTGACCTTGGAAAAGGTCCATTAACCCCCCCTGGGCTTTTGCTTCTTTGTTTGTATAACAGTGATAACTGTCCACTCCTCGTGGTGTTGTGGTGAGTGTTGACTTAGATGACAATGACCACATCTTGGAATAGACTCGGACGACAGCACGTGCCCAGCTGATGAGGGCTCTCTCCCATGGCCCGGCTCCTAAGGAGAGGGATACCCTGGGATGATACCAGAAAGACTTGAAAATGAGATTCTTTTTGGAGTTTGAGAAGACTCAATGCCCTTCGCTCATGCTACTTTGGGCAATACCTCACCTCTGCAAAGGGCGGGGGCAGGGCATGTGGCACTAAACTATTTCTTACTGTCTTATTTTCATTTCCATTTGTGTAAGTCAATTTGCAGTTCCATTTGCATATTAATTCACTTTCCAAGAACAGCCCTGGACCAATACACAGTACAATGTGTTTGTGCGTGTGTGCACAAGTGTGTGTGATATAGAGTGCGCCTTTGGGGAGAGGGCAGACAGGAGCCTAATAAAATAAATAATCTGGAATTCCTAGATTCCAGCTAGAAACACGATTGCCCCAGTTCCAGCCACCCCAAACCTCCTCATTTCCAGTCTCTTTGCCATATACTAAGGCCCTGGTCTTACTCGGTGCAGAATTGGCTAATTTTAATGTAATCCTGAGAAAGGAAAGAGAGACACGAAAAGATGAGAGAGAGAGAGATCTTTATTATTAGAGGAGATGAGGTCTCCTCTTACCGTTCAGATATATCTGGGAAAACCAAGAGCCCAGCCGGCTCCTTCGCAACCACAGCAGCGGAGAAAGGAAGCAACATGTCTGACCTATTTGAACATCATCCAAAAGGAAATCCTCTCCCCACCTGCAGGAAACTCCAAGACTACACCTGGCAAGAGAACACAGGCAACCAGAGGCAGCGACGATGGCGGGCAGGAGCATAAAATCAGCAACTCGCAGCCAGCTCGGTCCCCACCGCATATTTCCCCTTTTCTAGCCCTGGGGTCCCTGGCTGTAACATGGGCTGTCAGAAATAACTCCCCAGAATGAGGACTAACGTCGACCTCCAGTCTGCTGCTTCCAGTCCAACCCTTCAAGCATATGCCCCAGACAGGAAAATAGGAGGACAATAAACACCCCAGTGCTCCTTCCAAAACTCCTCGTTTTGTTTCACAAGATCTTCTTCCCCTCCCCAGCAAAATCTTCTTCATCTCCCCACTGAATGCTGCCTCTTTGGGGATGGATGACTTCACAGTACTTATCACCCAGGCAAGCCCAGGTATCCTCTCCTCCGGGTCCCCTCCTGCTCTGAAAATCCGCAAGCCCCCGAAAGATTCTGATGCATGGCGCTTTCAGTGCCCGTGCCCCCTGCCAGGCTGTGAGCCTTCTGATGAATGCTGCGGGGTCTTTCCCGAGCCACTGAAGAATCAAAGTCAAATAAGATGAAGAGCCTACAGTCTAGGGGTGGATACAGAAGGGAAAGTATCATTACAAAAGAGACTAAAACAGACATAAAGGGCAGAAGCAGCACAGAGGTGGAGGCGTAGGTTCTTTTGGGAAGGGGTGGGAGGTGCAAGGGAGGCCTCCTAAAGAAGGGGTATCTCAAGTAGTAGGATCTGCTACAGCATCTGACCCAACGGCTCCCCCAGAATGCCTGATGGAGGAATGAATGGTATCAATGCCCCGTGTTTACCATTCTCTGAATAGTCAAGATCCCAGGGACAGCTTAGAAAGTTACTCACAGCCTCATTCTGTTGTTCTAGCAATAAAGATCAACTTGAGTCTACGGCCATACCACCCTGAACGCACCTGATCTCGTCTAAAGATCAACTTGGAACTCCGCAAATCTACGCTGGCATTTAGCATTTTAGATTCAAATGGAGGGTACCCGCCATGTGGCTGAGATCAGACCTAATTCAGTGTGCAGCCCGAGATTCGTTCATTATTAAAGAATGATTTTGCTCTGCTCTCTGTGAAAGTTGGAACTGGCATCATCTACTCAAATACTGGTGTTCAGCTTGGCCAGCATTAATTCATTTAATGATTCAACAAGAATGTATTGACCACCTACTGGGTACTGAGCACCATTGTAAACACAGGAATAACTACAGAGAATAAGAAAGTGACGTCTCTAATCAGATCTAGTAGGTGGAAAAGCTTGCCTTTACCCGTCTGCATGTTTTGGAAATCCCTTCTATGGGTAAATACTCCTGGTTTGTCGATCACAGTATTGACTGAAAATCCTGCACACACAGTGCAGAACACTGCTTTTGTCCTTTTTGCCTTCTCTCCATTCCCATTTGCCATTCCCTCTTCCCTTCCCATTGCCTCTTTCTTCCTTCGGATTCCTCTGTGTTTCCTCGAGGTTCTAATAGAAACTTCATGAAGGCAAAGAAACTGATTTGTTTTCTGCTGTGTCCCCAGCACCCAGGCCCAGGCCAGACACACTGTGAGGATTCAATAGATATCTGTTGATTGAATACATGCCATGGTGGACAAGATAAAGGCATCTCCTCTTCCAAGAAGCCATCTCTGATTCCAAAGCTGGGCTGAAACCCTTCTCCTGGCTGCTCCCACAGCTTCTCTGCCAGGTCCAGGAGGACACATTCTCTATTTGTTTCTGTCTCACCGTGAGCTCCACTAGAAGAAAGGCCATGAGTGTTTCACCCTTAATGCCCTCGCTCTAGCTGACAGACAAGCCCAAGGATGTGCTCAGACAGTAAACAATGGTTCAACTAAATGGAAACCCTCAACTCCTAGGTAACTCATTGCAGACTGGCCCTTGATCGGTTCCCCCAAGGACTCACCACCTGAAAACTCCCAAATACTGAAGAATTTCTTAAAGCCAAAAGCATCCCCAGGGTGGAGATGGGAAGTATGTTGGATTGACTGTCAGAAGCCAAGAGCCCAGCCACAGCTGTGTGGATGAGAGAAAGAGTGAATTATTAAAGGGTTATTGTTTATTGCCATTAAAACTAAAAATTGCATTCTGACTCTGTATGCAGAAGAATCCTGTGCATTCTCCGGAATTCAACTGACATAGGATAGGAAGTGCATGATAACGAGGGCCACAATAGCAATAGTGCATAAAAGCTGTTCCGTTTATCCCAGGAGGCATGTCACAGGCTCTTTCTTCTCCTGGTTTCCTGGCAGGGACGGCAGAGGCCAATTCAAGGAGACACCACTTGCCACTCGGCATAGCACTATGGTAAGAATCCATCAGCTGAGAGTCCTATATGCCCAGGTAGCTCTGTTGTGATGGCAATTTTGGCCTGGGGTTGGGGGGGCGGACAAAAGGCAGGTTTTGCCATGGATGACTTTAACTTCCTCCCAGTAACGCTGCCTCCACCAGTGTGCCTCAATAACCACAGAGGTGTGCAATCCCAGCAGCTATTAACCTGGGGACCCATTCTCCACGTATTCCTGTAACGTCTTCATGTACGTGAATTGCAGCAGTCTCAGTGCGGCCATGGGGTCAGCTCACCCAAAGCAGGGCATCCCTGGTCTATCCCTCTCACTGATACTCAAGGGGATACTTACTTCATTGAGAACACATGCAGCTGCAGCAACCTTTCTAGAAGTAACCCCTTACTCTGCTGGAGCCAGTGATTCCTGGAGAGAACATCTGGTAAACCACAGGATCTTTCCCTCCTTTGCGACATCACCCAGAATTGCATGCTTTTATGGAGCAGAGTGTTATTTCTACTGGGAAATTCCCCTAAAATGATATTATGCCAAAAAAAAAAAAAGACCTGGCTTCAATGGGAGCTGATTGCTTAACTTCTCTGTATCTCACTTCCTCGTATATTAAAGAGGAATAAAAATACCCACCTCCTTCCAAAATGGTAGAGAAGAAGGGGCAGCTCCCTTTGAACACACGATAGCTCGGGGATGCCAGTCGCTAAGTGGAGATTGTTGAACTTGCCCATGACAAGAATAGTAAGGACTACCCAGTGAGAGAATGCAGTTTCGAGTGTTGAACCATGTGCTAGGAAGTGTGTTACATACTTACATTTATTATTACACTTAATTTTCACAACAAAGCTATGAGGGAGGTTTGATTATCGTTTCTACTGTGGAGATGGAGACACGGGCTCAGAAAGACTGAGCGATATACCCAAATCCCCATGGCTAATTATGTGGAAGAATTACGTAGGTCATTTGAATCCAAGGGGCCCTGATTTCAAAGCCCAGACTCTTCGTTAATCTAGGCTGGAGTAAGGAGAAAACTGGGAGATGTATGAATCCGAGAATAGTCCAGATTTTTAAAAAAGCTTGAAGAGTTTCTCTTCCCCACTGCCTTGACTTTGCAGATGGGGACGGTTTTGAAATTGGAAGCTCCTTAAAGCTTAAGCTGTTGTCAGCCAACACCTTGGCAAGAATGAGTTTACCCAAGCTGTTTGCAGTTCCAACAGCTAAGATCCTAGGCTAGTAGCATACGCCGCTTGTGGTAGTCACCCAAGTAATACTTATTTAAAGAAAGAATGGTCCCTTGACTTAGACCAGAAGGTCCAGATCTATGTCCATACTTCACCATTAAGTGTGATGATTGCTTCTCTGTGGCCATTTCTTTGTCTGGAAAAGGAGCATGGTGGTTTGTGTTGTTTTGTTTTATTTTCCTCAGCCATAAGACACCAAAACAGGCTAGAGAAATGATTGAGGTGGATTCCAACAATGTACTTTTATATAGATCTTAGCTTTCTGATGGCTGGGAAAAGAAAACCTTCATAAAAAAAATTTTTTTTAAATGAAGAAATAATAAATGAAAATGTTCAAATTGTTGCCACACTGAAGATTCCCTGTGGATAGAGACCACATTGGTACTAATCATCACCCGTGTATCCTCAAGGCTGAGATGGGCTTGCCGAGTATATACGTTTGGAGAATAAAGGAGTATCACAAAGCACGTGCAATGCGATGGAAAGAGATTTTCAAGATAAAGGTAGGTGGGAAAATGTGGTATAAAAAAATTTGCACAGACAGCATAAACTCAGCTCCATGTAAAGAATTAAGTGCCTAGGGAAAAGTTTTTTACCCTAGGAAGAAACATGCAAAACACAGCGGGTTTGCCTCTAGATAACAGGATAATGGGAAATCATTTTTCTGCCCCATCGAATTGTTTCTGAGTTCTCCAAATTTTCTGCAATGATCGACTGCTAACTGATCATCAGAAAATAAATCAAAAATAAAACGGCACCCAGACCCCAGCTTCGTACCTCAGATCCTGACACGATGAGGAAGTCACTCTGAGGCTCAGCCGCGAACCGCCCCGCTTGACATTAGAGTGGATGCTGAGCCCTGGGACCTCCCCAGCCATGTTGTGAACACGTGCTTGCCTTCTGCACCCCCAAAACCTGTGCAACACACTTGCTGAAAGTCCCCTGTACCTTTTCGGCGCAGGCCAGGAGGGTGGATGTTGTCAGGGCATCTCGAGACAGACGAGACCCAGATGCATCCCGACACAAACTCACGGCTGTGACTATTTACCAAGTGAAGGCAGAATCTAAAGAACAGACCCAGGAGCATCTCATGCAGTCACCTTGTATCTCCTTCTCCAGCCTCCTCAATTTTTTTGCAGACTGTAAATAAGCATACTTCTGAAATCCCCAGCACATCTCCGGTGGAGCCAAAAAGGATAAGGAGACGGGACGGGACCCATCAGTGCACGAGGTGATGCTCGTGTTTGAAGTGATGGTCTGGACCCTGCCACTTCCGTCCCTCCCGTGAGCCTGCTCTGCTGTGTGGCTCTGTCTCTGGTTGCCAATTAACATGAGTTAGTGCCAGTATTTTACAGTCTGAACCTCTGCAACAAAAAAACAGCCATTCCTAGGGCTGGGTGGCCACTCACAGGAATGACAACATACAGAAAAGGAGCATGACTTCTCTGTATGTTCCCTTTCACCACCTTGCCCTGATGGAAAGCTACAAGTCTTGTCACGACAGTGCTCCCTTTCAGTGAGGGCGGGCCCCTGAGCCTTTACGGCAGAGTCCTGCTTCTCTCCTTCTCTGTCTCTGCCATTCAGGTGAGAGGTGCCAGACTCCTCGTCTCTCTCCTGCACTGCCCGCTTCCACCCTTGCCCACTATGGTCCATCCTCCACCCGCAGTCAGAGGGAGCTCTCAGAAATGAGGAGATAATCCTATTACTCCTCTGCTTAGAACATCTCCCTGGCTTCCCATCAGGCTGAGTACAAAATCAAAACTCTCTCCATTGGCTTACCAAGGTCTGCATGACCTGACATGCCTCCCTGACATCTGGTTCGCTTGCCACCTTTGTTGAGTTTCAACCATGTTGTTTGCAAATGCACTCAGTTTCTTCCTACCTCGGGACCTTGGCACTGATGACTCCTTCTGCCAAAAAGTCTCCTACGCCTCAATCTCTTCTTACTTGGCCCCTCTTGGCTTTCAGCACCTTGCCCCAAATAGGCATCCTCCGACCACTCAGTCACTCTCTATCACGTTACCCAGCTCAATTGTCTGCATGTTTATTGGCAGCTTTTAAATGTCTTGTATTGTCTACCTTACTCCCTAAAAAAGACCAAAGACCTGACATCTTAATTTAAAGCTGTGTCTCCAGAACCTAGGATATGGCCTGGCAATGTCGATTTCTTTAATGCATTCCTGAGTGAATGGATGAGTGGACAAAATTCAAGCTTAAATGCAACCCCAAATCCCAGCTGCTGTTCTTTAATCTGTTACTATGTGCAAATGTCCCTTTCTCCTCAAATCATCAAAGGTGAAGAAAAACTTCCTCAAGAGAAAAAGTGACTCAGAATCCTAGTTTTACCCCTGACTATAGGTTCCTGGACTAGTTCTCTTCAATTCTCTGTTCCTCAGTCTTCTCTTCTAAAACAGGGGAAGCAGAGAAATAGAGCCACCTACCTTGTAAGCCATGGTGCTGATTAGATGAGTAGACATGTGTCGAGTGCTATGAACAGCACTCGGCACACGGAAGTCCTACACGGATGGTCCATGTTACCACCACCAGAATTCTATTCTAGCCACTTCGGCTGCATTGTGTGACAGGGAAAGCTCTTAGTTCTGCCATTGGAAATGGAGGGTAGTCTGTGCTACAGGGAGCAAGTCTAAAAGTTGGTTGACAGCAAAGAGACTAGTCAGTCCCACAGCCGAGCGGTGATGAGGCTGGGCCAGGGGAGGGGCCGTGAGGATGGACTTGAGCTGCTGGATGAATAGGGGACTGCAGAGGGAGAGTTAATAGCCTTTGGGGCCACAGCTTGAAATTGGCTTCTGCAGCTCAGAAGAAGGTCTTCACCAGAACCTAGCCAGGATGGCATTCTGATGTTGGACCTCCAGCCTCCAGGACCATGAGAAAGAAACTGCTTTTGTTGATAAGCCACCCACTGTGGGATATTTTGTTACATCTGCCCCAATGGACTAAACTAGGGAATCTACCTCTCTCCTTAATGGGTTTTTTTTTTTTCCTGAATGTGTTCAAAGACAAGCAGCAGAGGGGATGGTGGTGAGGGAGACGCACACCCAACGTCACGTGAGCACTTTCTCTCTTCCATTCCCTCGCTCTCCCCTGTGACTTTCCAATCCCTCACCTCTAATGAAATACTGTCATCACTTCACTAGGTCCTGCTCTGAGGCAGTATCCAACTCACGGACCTCTCCCCCTGACCAGCCGTCCAGGCAGACTCTGTATGCCTCCCTGGACCCAGAAATTCTTCCTCTTGTCTATATTATTTGGGTCATATAAGTAACGAGTGCTCAACATTCTTTCGTGAAAAAAAAAAAAAGTGTTCCTTTCTAATGTTATAAAGAAAAGGAGGCAGCCTAGAGAACATTCTGTCCCCTTAATCATCCTCCCATAAGCCCACCGATCATCAGGTGATTGATGGCAAATAAACACAGAAACCCTAGGGACACAGAAGGATGACAACCAGAGACCCTTAGGGATCAGTTAAGGCCTAAGGAGCAAAAGAATTGAACCAGATAACCTTAATCTCTTTGGATTCCCCAGGGATCTCAATAATATCTCTATGTGAGGATGTTCCGAAGTCAAACATTTGTAACTCTGAGATTTCCTGTGTGTAACTGGGCAGATTTGAACTACTCAGAAGTTAAAGTCAAAGAAAGTCAAAGAAAGATGAGTTCCACCAGCAACTTTGGGAAGAAAGCGGACCCTAAGCCTATTTCTGGACATACACATGTAGGAAATCGCCTTTCAAGGGGTCAAACAAATGTTAATTTGGCAATTGAGTAAGTTACTGTCTATTGGGGGAATGAAAGTCTATCAGGAGTAACAAATTCAAATGCCTTTAGGGGTTAGCAGATCCAACAACATACATCAGGACCAAGGAGTTGGGGGTGGGGGGAAGGGGGAGGGTATAAAATCAGACAATGCAGCTCTCTTTTAAAGGCTCTCAATTTCAGAAACATTTTCAATTCCATGGCTGACAAATTAATACCCTTTGGGTAGTAAAGCTTCATAATCTCACACAAAGCTCCTTAGAACAGAATCCTTCATCCTGGGTGCCACTGACATTTGCGTCCAGATAATTCTTTCTTGTGAGGCATTGTTCTGTTCCTTGCAGGATAACTGGACTCTTCACACTAGATGCCAGAGGCACCCCCACAGTTGTGCAATCAAAAATGTCCCCAAACCCTGTCAAATGTACCCTGGGGAACAAAACAGCTCCCTCCTCTCGCCACTTGAGAAAAACGTGCAGGATGTTACCAGAGCAAACAGCAAGGCAAGAGGACAGCCCCGCACTTGAAACGGCATCACAAACAATCCCGTTGCATCCCCACAGCAGTCTGTGAGGAAGGATTCCTTTCCCCAGATGAACAGATGAAAGAACAGAAGCGAAGCCAGTTTGCAGTTGGATGTGGCAGAGGTACTCCTTTCCTAGTCAAGCCCTTCTGATTCAAAGCTGCATTTCTGAACAGTCCGTCATGCCTCAAGCAAGGAATGTCTATGCTGACAGTCAGAGAGTGCTGGCCTTAACTAACTTCTGCTTTCAGAATATCTCTCCAGCCATTGCTCTATCTGCGGTAAGGAAGATGAGTTGGAGAGAGACCACAGCAGTTTGGAGGCTATTGCAGTGGGAGTAGTGATATAGAAGAAGATATGAAAAATATTTAGAAGACAAAATTGGCAAGATTGATGACAAATTAAACTAGGATTAAAAAAAAAAAGAATGGCAAATTCTAGAATGATCCAGCACTAGTGGTGATAATTCCCATCGGCTGTTTTAACGACCAATGCAAAACATCTCAGCAGCTTAACAAAAGTTATTTCTCACACACACCATAGTCCCTTTGGGTGTTTGGCCGGAAGACTTCAATGTGGTGATTCAGAAATCTTAAGTCCTCTGATGCACTGTACTCTAGGTCAGAGGTCAGCGAACTATGGCCTATGGGCCAAATCCAACCACTGCCTGTTTTATAAATAAAGATTTATTGGAACACAGTCATGCTCATTTGTTTACATATTGTCTACGGCTGATTTCACACCACATTGGTTGTGTTGAGTAATTGCGGCACAGACCATACGGCCAGCAAAGCCTAAAATATTTACTATCTGACCCTTTTCAGGAAAGAATTTCCCTGGAATTCCCCCACTGGATCCTCCTCAATCAACTAATGACTAAAGAGAACAAGTAAGAAGCATCACACATGAAGTTTTATAGCCAGCCCTGGACACTGTGCAGACCGTTTCTCTGGCCATACACCTTGCATTGGCCAGAACTCAACCGCATGGCTGCCCTCACTGCACGTCAGGCTGGAAGATAATGGAGGAGTCCACGGCTAAGGGTGAGAACTACCAGTCCATGCCACGCATCCATGGCTCTGGACAAACTTCCCTTTGCTCGATTACCATCCTGTGGTTTGCTTAGAATGGAAAATCCACATATTCTTGCAAAGTGCTATAAACAACCGTATCTCACTGAGAAGCATTAATGACCAACATAAACTACTGAGCCCTGAGTTTAAACAACTGTTATGTTAGTGGATAATAGTAGAATAAACATGACCCCAATTAATGAATTTTCTCAGAGTTATATAGTCTTTATAAGTTCAAGTGAGATGTAAATGGAAATTCCATTTAACTCAATAATACAAAGTGTCTACTTTATGCTCAGTGCTGCGCCAAGCAGAAAGGAAAATAAAGACATACCGGATAACTGCCGGGACTTCATCCTATGCGTGAAATGCATAAATATAGAAATAACAAAAGAAGTATTATGGCTAAGTTCAAAAAAGGTGGAGCTTTATCTTTTCATCGGTTCAGAGAAAGAATATACCATGAGAACTGGGGAAGTTGAGACTTACTTCCTGGAGAAGAAAAATAAAACCCATTGTGATTTATATCCATTTCCCATAAAAATTAAAATAAGAGTGAAGGTTGACAAAATCTGAAAAACGCTTTATTACTTAGAGGTCATTCTCACTAGGCAATATCCTTAACAATCGGCAAAATCCTGTGAAATTGGCATCATCAGGACTAATTCATTGCTGCTGAGAACAAGTCCGCGGTTATGATTTGCCCTGGGACACACAGCTGGTGAGGGGACAGTAGGCCTGAAACAAGGCTTAAAATTTTCTTTTTCCTTTTTTTCTTTCTTTCCTCCTCTTGATTTCTAATCCAGGGCCCTTTCAACTCTATCACATTGTCATTAAAAATAAAACCGTGTTCTTTGACAGACTTATATTGTGATAACCACAGAGACTCATGATGTGTTACAAAGCAAACAGCGGCCAAGAAAAACCTTTCCACACAGACAGTGAAATTTCTATTGGCTCGAAGACAACCCAACCAAGGGCAAGGGAAACAAAGCCACAGGCTGAAAGCTCTCTCCAAAATTGCTCCATCCTGTTCTCAGGCTGAAGGCAGCTTTGAAGTTAAAACGCAGCATCCCGACAGGTAAAGGAAGTGGACCCGTGAGGGATGTCAGTGCCAACAAGTTTAATAAATGAATTAGACACAGAATAGTTGACCAAGGATATAGCGGCCTTTTGCAGATGGCTCCAAGAAGTTCTGGATCCTACTTAGGGTCATGTTCCTTGACCCCCAGAGCCCCTTCCATTTGTCCTCGTGACTAACAGAAAGCTAGGACAGTAAGCTTCTGAATAACAGAAGATAATCGGAATCCATGACATATATGTATACACGGTTTTCTGCCTATGTTAGCAGCAGATTCTCCAGGTCAGTGGCACAGAGAAGTGTCATGTCATGGTGGAATACAGATGGTCCATTCGAGCCAACATTTCCATTGGGTGAATAGTGGCAGTCACAAAGACCAGTTTAAAAGAGGATTTCTCACTGGGGAACCTACCCATGGAAATGGGAAACAAAATGAAGTCCAATTTGCGTTGGCCCTAAATGCTAAAGTCCACGCCCCCAGCATGACTTATAAGCTCTTTGGGTTCTGGTCCCTATCCACCTGAGCTATCTTCCTGCACCCGCTCCCTTCTCCTCTGTGCTCCATCAATGTGACCCTGTCAAACATATCCCTCAGCATGTACCTAGGCATTTTCATGATTCCAGTTTCTGGTTTTGGTATGCCTCTCCCACTTTCTCCACCTGAAAAATTCCTATACAACTCCCATACTCAATTGCTAATGTCGGTTTATCGATGGCAGTCTCTCCAAGCTGTCCTTTAGAGCACAAGTCACATTCTGTTGGGAAAATGTGTGCTCTTGTCTGTCTCCCTAGCTGGTCTGGAAAGTTGAATGAGCAGACATGATGTCTAATTCTTCTGTGTTTTCTCCCACATGCCTACCATAGTGCCTGCCATGTAGTAGACCCTCAGTGAGTGTTGAGGATGGGAAATCTCAGACAAAAATCTGGCCAGAGGGAAACCGTGAGGAAGTAAAAGAAGCCTAGAACTGAAGCTCAAAGTATCCTAAACCCACTGCTACTCACCCGTGGGACTGCAGACACATCAGCAAGCATCTAGAAAGTAGAAGTATTTTGTCTACCTCATAAAACTAAAGTCACGATTAAATGATAGAAAGTTAGGGGGAAAGCATTGGTTAATCAAATCAAAAGTGAATCACTAAGAACATGAAAGGAATTTTCACCATGTACTGGTAGCTGCCCTGATCCATTGCTACAGAGTGCTAAGTCAAGAGAAAGAGGAGATGGTATCAACCAACAGGATAAGTGGAGGTCTTTCAGTCAGTGAGCTGGACAAAAATTCAGATTTACAACCCAACAGTCATTTGGTCCTGGAATCATGGGGAACAGAGAAATAAGAAGGCAGAGACCCCACTAAATGAAGTCATGACTCTCTTTACGCCTCTGTATGTCATTTAGTCACACTGTTTGTTGGTGCTTGCATTTGCTGATTAACATCCGTGTTCACTCAAAGACCCACATGGCTCACTCACAGAGTTTGGCAACTCTGAAGAGGTCGGTTCCACTGTAGATGGATTTTCTCTTCTCAACCAGTATTATTGTCTTAGAGTAGAGAATCCCGCATCTGCCTTATTAACCTGTAGTATCAACGGTGGTGGAAGCACAGGAAGCAAAGGTTGGACTAAGGATATTTGCATTTATTGAAAGTTCACTAACAACCATGAGCCAGGCAGTCATTTAAGCTCACACCTCATTATACCTTCAAATCCCACCTGTAAGTGACCTAATCTCTTTTATTCAACAAATAAATGAGATGTTCTAGGCACTGGGGATATAGCTGTGAACATACTAAACAAAGTCTCTGGTCTCCTATCAATTGTTACCTACTAGTGGGAGAAGAAAGACAACAGATAAGCGAATAGTAATCACATTAGATATTGTGTTTTCTGAGAGGTAGATGTGACAGAGGAACTAAACAGTGGCTTTATTTTAGACAGTAGAGAAGTTATTATTAGTCTAATTTGATCAGTGAGGAAATAGAGGCTCAGAGAAGTTAAATAACTACTCCGAGGTCACATAGCTACACACTGACAGAGCAAGACCTTAAACTCATGTCTTTCTGAACCTGAAACAATAAAATAGCCCCCACAAAATAATATAGTCAAAAATTAAATATATTATTCTCTTAGCCTTTTTAGTAGCTTTTTAGGAAAAGGACAAAAGTCAGTATTGGTTGGAATGAGCACAGAAATCATGAGGGAGGAAAAACTGAAGCTGGTCTTGAATTAGGATCTGGGAAGGAAGGAAGGAAGGAAGGAAGGAAGGAAGGAAGGAAGGAAGGAAGGAAGGAAGGAAGAAGGAAGGAAGACGTAAAGAGAGAAAGAGGATGTAAGCAGGAAATAATGGTTATTAAGATAATAAGAAACTTATTAAGTTTCAGGCACCAGACAAAATATTTTAGATCTGGTATTTTAGTAAGTACTTAAAAATTGTTTTTTTAATATTTGAATATGTTTGCATTACATTTTTATCAGCCTTTTTAATTTAATTTAATTTAATTTATTAAATTTATTTATTTTGAGAGAGAGACAACAGGGGAGGGTCACAGAGGGAGAGAGAGAAAGAATCCCAAACAAGCTCCATGCTGTCAGCGTACAACCCAACGCAGGGCTCTAACCTACAAACTGTGAGATCATGATCTGAGCCAAATGAAGAGTTGGACTCAATCTGTTGAGCCACTCAGGTGTCCCAGTACTTAAATTTTTTAAATAAACAAATAGCAAAGCAAATATTTAGTCATTCTACAGATAAAGAAACTGAGATTCAGAATGATTAAGTGGCCTTCCAAGGTGACACAGTTGGTGAGGGATGACACTGGCCATTAAGCGTGTAGGTAGGAATAGGTAGGCTGTGTTCAAGGAAGACTAGGAAAGTCAGAAGTCTACACCTGGGATTACTGAGAACTGGAACTCAGCGGATTAGCAAACCAATCAGAGATTGCAGAGGGGCACTTAGGTGGCTCAGTCAGGTTAAGCATCCAACTTTGACTCAGGTCATGATCTCATGGCTCAAGGGTTCGAGCCCTGTATCAGGCTCTGTGCTGACAGCTCAGAGCCTGGAACCTGCTTCAGATTCTGTGTCTCCCTCTCTCTCTGCCCCTACCCCCCCTCTCAAAAATAAATAGACATTAAAAAAATTTAGATTGCAGAGAATATTCAAGAGGATGCAGTGGAAGTTGGAATGTTGGAATTGGCATAGGAGACAACAGGAGGCTACAGCAGTTTTTCAGCAAGAAAGTGAAATTCAGAGATGAAAACTGAAGCTGTCTCTGACTCTCCTCTCTCCCCTTAAAGTCATGACTCCTAAGTGTGGTTCCCAAAGATGTTTTCCTCTCATATTGCCTTAGAGTTACTTAGACCTCTGCTAACTGGACATCTCAGCAACATGGACTACATGTTTCTAGTCTCTCCATCCTCTTGGCATTTGGCACAGGATCAGGCACAGAATGTCCAATCCCAGCCGGCCAAGCTCAACAGGCAGGCAGACAGACTACCTAGTAGATGATGGAAAAGATGGCACCAAAGTGGAGAGTCCTGGCGACAGTGACACACCAGGCGGAGATTCACTCAGCGACCTGAGGCAGCACAGCCAGAGAGAGCTGAATCTGAAGCTACTAAAAGAGGGAATCAGGATCAGTCGCTGTGAAGGGGAGGCGAGCAAGCAATTCCGGTGTGAATAAGGCAAAACTGAAATTAAAAATGAGGCAGGAGGTTAGAAGGAGGATCTAGAACAAAGTGGAATACAGTGTGAAGAGTGAGTTGGGTCAAGGGATCTGAAACGAAGAGCAACAATGAGATTCCTAGAGGGAGCTCCCCTCTGTGTGCTGCCTGGACCCAGTAACAGAGCAGATGTGGTGATTTAAGGACAACTCACAGAAACGGGTCCCTGTTAAACACACATTAAAATAAAGATGAAAGAAAGGTGATGGGAGTGAGAACTTATGGGAAGGAAGGAAACTAACGAGAAAAGGAAAGGAAAATAATGGATGGCGTTTTCAGGAAGGGTTTATAACAGGGTCAGAAAACTGGCCCTTAAGCCAAATTCAGCCCACTAACTGTTTTCATAAAGTTTTATTAGAACACAGCCACGCCTACTCATTTAGGTAATGTTCAGGGCTGCTTTCAAACTCCAGGGGCGCAGCTGTGGCCATGGAGACTGCCCGGCCAAAAAAAAGCCTAAAATGTGAACTATCTAGCCTTTTACAGAAAAGGGTTGCCAACCTCTGGTTATAGTAAGGGAGTATCACGCTTTGGCCCAAGAGTGGCTGAAGATAAGACTGAAAGTTGTGACTGGAGTCAGAATCTTGAATGCCTTGCTGAGAAGTCTGAACCTTTTGCTACGGGCAATGGGAATCCATCTTCATAGCCTCGAGCACAAAACTCATTTCTCCATAAGCATAATTCAAAGCCAGTCAAAGAGCTCAACTCTTTCCACCAGTGTGGCGCTCCTATGATAGGAAAAGTCGTCACGTGTTCTGTTGTGTCTTCGATTCACTAAGACTTACAAACTCTGTGCTGGTCACCAGTCCACCGTCTTTGACCATCACAGCACTCTCTGACCTTCAGTGTTCTCCTGTCCAAAATGCAGGAAATAATCCCACCCAGAGGCTCTTTGTGAAGTACAAATTCAGGTAATAGAGAAAAAGCAATTGGCTAAATGAATAAAATCTGGTGTGAATGTCAGAGATTATTCATTTATTCACACAACCAAAAACTGTGTTGAACACCTATTGTATCCAAGGGGATTCAGAATTCAGTGAAGGTAAGACCCACAATCTAGAAGGAAAGGTGGCATGCAAACAACCCTGTCAAAGCACTCGCATGAGGTCACATGTAATGCAAAGTCGGCAGAAATCGACTCTGCTTGGGAGGAAGCGGGGCTCCCAAAATAGAGTCCAAAGAGGGGTCTCTAACAAGGAAAAAGTGTTCCCCATGCTGAGGAAGGAGAGAAACAGCATGTGCAAAGGCCCACTGAGGTTCAGTGGGAGTGGCTGGGAGCCAAATGTGGATGCAAACAGAAATGAGGCAGAAGAGTAAGGTAGGACACAAAAGGTTTTTTTGGGCTATGATAAAAACTTGGACTTGTTCTAGGGGGTAGGGAACCATTGAAGGGTCTCGCATCCAGGAAGAACTTGGTCAGAGTTGGGGCATGAATGGCTCATGATCAGGCTGTTGTTACGGTCCCAGCATTTCTTCCCCTGCATGAACGAGGGGACTGCTGCGGCAGAGGCCAACGGAAGACCCTTCGGTGCCCTTCGCACCCCAGGGAAGCCAAGATTACCACTCATAGTCACTGTCTCTGCAGCCCTCAGACAACAGCAACAGGACCAGAGACAGGAACGAGAGCACGTGAGCGACCCTGCTCTAATCCCCCTAAGGAGCCCCCTGGCTCTGGGTCACCAGTCTCCAGAGACCTGGGGCCTACCTCTGTGCCATGTTTCACATTCCCCAAACTGGGATCCTCTCCAAACACGATCTGAGCAGCCAACGTCGATGAGACAGGACAGGAGATAATCAAGTTATTCAGGAGTGGGTGGAAAAAGAAAGATAACTTCCTGATTCGGGCTTACCCAGTGGGTCGGGGTTTTTTGTTGTTCCCTCAGTTCTCCAAATCTCAGTGGTATCTTCTCGACCTCGAAAAAAGGGGGGATTAGGAAGTGATTAACGCAGAAAGAATTGCCGTGGGAAGGATGCGCACATGAGACAGTGCCAAAACTCTCTCTTCCTGACTGGCCCTTCTGCTGATGGGACAGCTTAACGAAAGGGACCAGTTTCCTATTTTTGTTCCTGAAACCTCAGCGTGTCACAGAAGGGGAAACAGGCCCAGTCTGACATGCACAGACATCCAAGCAGGACCCCACCACCAAGAGGGAGCCTCACCTAATAGGAAACTATGCATCATATAGGTAAATAGACAAGGGTCTGAAACTAGATCCCAAGTTCCACTTCCTGTGGGCTCTTAAGCCACCTGCTAAACCTTTCTAAGCTTCACTTTTGTCATCTATAAAATAAGGACAATAATTCTTACTCTCCTGCAATGTTATAAAGTGAAATTAAGTAACATATTCTAAATGCCAAGCACAGTATTTAGCATGTGACAAAGATATTGTATCTATTATTAAAATTATACCTTCAGAGCACATGGGTGGCTCAGTCGGTTAAGCGTCCAACTTCAGCTCCCGTCACGATCTCACCATTTGTGGGTTGGAACCCCGCGTCAGGCTCTGTGCTGACAGCGAGGAGCCTAGAACCTGCTTTGGATTCTGTGTCTCCCTCTCTCTCTCTCTCTCTGCCCCTCCTCCATTGGTGCGCTCTCTCTCTCTCTCTCACTCTCTCTCTCTCCCTCTCTCTCTCTCTCTCAAAAATAAAATATTAAATTAATTTAAAAAAAAAAAAAAGAAAAGATTTTTAAACTGGTAGCATTCTTGGATGACCTGAGTCTGTTGTGATGAGTCAGTTCATGCCCAGTTGGTCAGAACGCACATGTATTAACTTTCCTGGAAAGCCATTTATCTAGTCCTCGTGAGAGCCTTTAAGTATCTGAACATTCTGATGCAATGATTCTACTCTAAGAAATCTACAGTACAGACACACCAGTGCCACAGATGAAGACTTCTCTCTAGGAATGTTCTACACACTATTATTTATATAATAGCAAGAGAAGAGGAGGAGGAGGAAAGCAAAGTTAACATTTGAAGTAGAGGGGGATCCAAGAGAAGGAAGATCTATGGTTGGCTCTACAGCCAGGCAGCTGGAGGAGAAATTAGCTGAGTTAAAGTGTTATACGTTTTTTGTGTTGTTCCAGGGTGCAGTAAAAATACTAAATTTAGGTTTGGTTAACCTAATAGGCGTGTTGAAATCGCTAGGTAACTTCTGAAACAGTACTCATAGAGCGTCCAGCTGCCAATGAGTCAAGAAAAAAGTTGAAAGGAGAAAAAGAAAAAAAAAAAAAAAACGAAATCAATCACAATGAACACGGGAAAGAAAAACAGTGAAAAGAAACATAAAAGGACAATTGGAACATGACCAAATTGCAAAAATAAATCCTAACGTATCCGTGCATTAGTCATCTTCGAGCGCCCTAATAAGATACCACCGGCTGGGTGGCTTAAGTAACGGGAGTCTATTTCTTACAATTCTGGAGGCTGGAAGTCTAAGGTCTCGGTGCCCGCCCGGTCAGGTCTGTTGAAAACCGTCTTTCTGGCTTGCAGACAGCCACCTTCTTGCTACACATTGGCGTGGCCTTTTCTCAGCGCACACGCACGGAAATCAAGAAGGGAGCATTTAACCCTAACCACCTTCTCAAAGGCTGTATCTCCAATACACTCGCATGGGGTAGGGGTTAGGGCTTGAACGCATTAATTTGGCAGGGACATAATTCAGTTGCTTATCAAAGAAAAACACCTTATTATTTATCCTCCAAAACACAGAATGTAAACTTGTTATTTACATATATTAAAATTAAGTCACTCCTCATGGGGGAAAGGTTAAAGTTTTGCTCAGCACTCATAAAAAGTGTCTAAAGGGGAAAAAAAGGAGTAAATCAAATCTTTTCCAGTAAAAATGAGATAGAGAATATAATTCTGAAGAGATAGATTTACAATGGCACTATAAAATGTAATGTGTGCAATAATTAACAAAAATATGTACACCATTTGTGGATACTATAAAACATAATGGGAAAATATTAAAGAAAATGTAAACCAATGGTGAGCTATGTAATAC
Organism: Paguma larvata; assembly: GCA_030068075.1. NCBI lineage: Eukaryota > Metazoa > Chordata > Mammalia > Carnivora > Viverridae > Paguma > Paguma larvata. Next base: position 66,932,473 of record CM057838.1, read on the forward strand.
TCTAAGCAAGAATCAGTATCTTAAAGAATTGAATTCTTCCCAAATTGATCGATTTAATATCATTTCACCAAAATCCTAATAGTATTTATTCATAAAACTTGATAAACTGATCTTAAAATTTGTGTGAAAAAGTAAAAGTCCAGGAATAGCCAAGACGTTCCTGAGGGCGTAGCACAAAGTTATGAGGCTTCCCAGTAGGATATCGAGAAATAGTATGAAGGTCCAGGAATTAAGCCGGCACAGTACTCATGAAGAAACTAACAAAAAGAAAGAAAATAGACCTGTGAACAGACGCGCACATGCAAAACGAAAAGTTCATTATCACAAAATAGCCATTGCTGATCAGTGAGGAAAGGATGAACCATGTAATAAATTGTATTGGGATAACGGTTCTTCATTAATGCTAAAATGATATTTGACTCCCACCCAAAAATCAACTCTAGTTGAATAAGAACTTGGAGGTAAAGAAGCAAACTATAAAGCTTTTACGAGCAATATAAGAGACGATTTAACGTTTGGTGGTACCAAAGTATTTTTTAACAAAACACAAAAATCACAAACGTTGAAAGAAAATACTGACAAATTTCACTATGTGGAAGTTAAGAATTTTCATCAAAAGACACAATACAGAAGTAAAAAGCTTCAGGCTGGGTAAAGATTTTGAAACCAATCAATAAAGGCTTTGCATTTGGTGCATATAGGTATTTCCTACATAGCAACTTATTTTTAAAACATTTTTTAACATTTATGTATTGTTGAGGGACAGAGAGAGACAGAGTGCAAGCAGGGGAGGGGCAGAGAGAGAGGGAGACAGAGAATCTGAAGCAGGCTCCAGGCTCTGAGCTGTTAGCACAGAGCCCAGTATGGGGCTTGAACCCATGAACTGTGGGATCATGAGTTGAGCCAAAATCGGACACTTAATTCTGATTGAGCCACCCAGGTGCCCCCATACCAACTTATTTTAAAAGACAAACAACCAGGTAGAAAAGAGAGAAAGTTGGAGCATCTGTGTGGCTCAGTCGGTTGAGCGTACGACTCTTGACTCTGGCTCAGGTCATGATCCCAGGGTCTTGGGATGGAGTCCCACATTGGGCTTCATGCTGAGCACAAAGTCTGCTTAAGATTCTCTCTCTCTCCATCTTTCCGTCTCCCCAACTCACCCTCTCTCTCTCGGTCTCTAAAATTAAAAAAAAAAAGGAAAGGAAGAAAGGAAGGCAGGAAAGAGAGAGAGAGAGAAAGAAAGGAAGGAAGGAAGGAAGGAAGGAAGGAAGGAAGGAAGGAAGGAAGGAAGGAAGGAAGGAAGAAGAAGAAAGAAAGAAAGAAAGAAAGAAAGAAAGAAAGAAAGAAAGAAAGAGAGAGAGAGAGAGAGAGAGAGAAAGAAAGAAAGAAAGAAAGAAAGAAAGAAAGAAAGAAAGAAAGAAAGAAAAGAAAGAGTTAAAAGCAAGCATTGCACAGCAGCATTAAATGATCCTAAAACATTATGTGCTTAGTCTCTTCAGTTAAGGGACATTTTCAACAAGGAAATGCAAATCAATCCCACTGTGAGCTACCATTTCACACATAACACATTAGTGAAAATTTAAATGGTATGTAACACCAAGTATTGGTGAAATCGTGGAGCAACAGACCCCCTAGCCCATTGCTGTTGAGAAAACATGTTGGCATGGCCATTTGAGAAATATTTTGGCATTAAAGAGTAAAATCGAGGGTGCCTGGGTGGCTCAGTTGGTTAAGTGTCCAACTCTTGATTTTGGTTCAGGTCATGATCTCATGGTTGATGAGTTTGAGCCCCACATCAGGCTGACAGTGCAGATCCCACTTGGGGTTATCTCTCTTCCTCTCTCTCTACCCCTAGTGCTGTCTCTCTCAAAATAAATAAATAAATAAAATTTAATAAAAAGTAACATTGAGCATGCACATATATCCTCAGCAACTCTATTATCAACTCTATGATCTTGTACCACAAGATTCTGACATCATGAGCCCTTGGGCCAGCCATCAACTTCTCAAACCCAACTTCCCCACATCTCATCCCAGCTCGGCAATCAGATGCTCCAAGTTCCATCTGAGAGAGCTTTACAGACACAGCACAAGAGCAGATGAGCAATATCTAGTGATCACTGCTTCACTAGGACATCCTCAGCATGGACAAAGATGCCACCATGGACACAGGTCTGTCTAGGATCCAACACGTGGCCACTGGCTATCAGAGCCTGAAATAAGGAGGTCAGGTATGAAGTCCTAGTGAGTAGGACCACTGGTACTAGCTACCTACGGATAGCTCCCAACATCTATCTACTGATAACATCCTAACGGTGGTTCCACATCTCTGACCATTTCTCATTGATGTCACACCCTTGTGCACCCTCTCAATGGTTCCGAAGCCAGCTCAGATGAGCTTTTTGTGCATTCTAGCCACGCGTTGGTCCTGCACCTCCATACACATTAGAACTAGAGTTTCATGATTATTTTGAAGCACTTGGTAAGACACTGCTTATTGGGATTTGAAATTTATTTGCATTGTGACAAGTAATTTTAATACAGCATTTATCAATAAGAGAAAAGTTACTAGATCCCATCACTGTTGTAAAACTTTAAAGCTGAAAAATGCAATGCTCATATTACATCACCTACCAGTGCAAAGTTTCTCATATCTAGGGACCATCATCAAGAATTGAAGAGATCACCATTAAAAAATTTCACTGGAAATCACATATCACCACTTAGGGCAAAAAAGTTTCATATAAAGATTATATTTATGGAAACAATTCACATTTATTAAAAATTTGAAAGTACTGTCTTTACTTGTATTTTTGTAATATACTTTATTTTACTTGATTTACTTTACTTGATTATTTATGTAATGTATGTAAGAGGTAATGGTTTACCCCATGTGCTCTACTAATATTATCTTCATTTTCTAAGAGTTTCATGACATGAAAGGTTTGGAATCCATGCTAGAGAGGAACAATCGCACATACGTTCCAGAACACACAATCGAGAGTGTTCTAAACAGTCCTGTTCATTATAGCAAAAATGGGAACTCTCCCAGCTGTCCGTCAGGAGAATAAATGCCGATAAGCCCACACTCGGCACCACTAAGGACCAATAACAAGGAATGAGCTACGACTGCGGGTATTAATATGGATGGATCTCAAAATCACAACTAAACATCAAGCGTTAGGGAATTATCTGTAGGCGACAAAGTTATAAAGAAAGGCAATGGAATGACAAACACAAAAGAAAGAGAGGTGTGTGACGCGAGAGGGAGCGCAATCCTCTCGAGAAGGGAAGACATGTTTCCTAAGCTAGATGGCAGGTTCTTTATTATTGAAATGTTCTTTATGATTTAAAAGTGTGTGTAATGAATTATGTAATTAAATAAACAATGAACAAAAAATAGGAGCTCTTCCACTTGCCTGCCATTTGGTCAAATATAAACGGAGCAGAGGACAGGAGGACAGGGGAGAGGGAAGGCTGGCGGGGAAGTAAAGGAGAGGAAGAGAGAGAGGAGAACACATAAGCGCGTCCAAGTCCATTACTTCAGAGTAAATTCCCTGATGCCTTCCTTACTGAGTTCTGCATAAGCTCTAATCACCTTTGCCCTAGGTTCTGGGAATTTCAATTTGCATGTTGATAACGACTCCTCAAAGCACCCTGCTCTAAGGGGAAAATGCTATTCTAGAAGAATAAACCTGTTACCAAAATCCGTTCTGCACCAAGCCATCCAAACGCTCTGCCTTGGGAAAGCCGGCCTTAAAACGGAACAGCACTTAAGACACGCATCAGGTGAAGAAATGAACTTGCAGGTGAATAGAGAAAGGGCAATTCGAATGTGTAATTTACCTCCTATAAGCCGGTGTTCTTATCTACCTCTTTTTATCACTCTGCGTTTTCATGATGTCTATCATCGCAGCGCCAGGGCCATTAGATGGGAAATATTAGATCGGGAGAACGCTGTTAAATAAATGGGGCTTCCGAGAGCCTAATGAACTGTACTTTCCATACACAACAGGCCCTCCGAGGGGAGAATCACCAGTTTCCAGGATGATTTATGTGCTCCCTGAAGTTAGGTCTATGCCAGATTTTTCCGTGCTGGGTAAACTCATTTAATTCCGTATTTATTAAGCACAGGTTAATAATTTCCAAAAGTTTTACATGCCGGCCATAGCACAGTGCAGGGGAAATAGAAGTGAGTGCTGGCTTAAACGCTGTAATTCAGCAACTGTGTTACTTTGAGCAAACCATTGACCTTAACTCCCTGTGTGTATAATTCTACGAAAGCCCACCCCACTGACCCGTGGGTTTGTGTGTGTGTCCAATGCTTTATTATCTGGAAATGTGAACAGGTAGCAAAAAAGTGTAGATCAGTTTAAATGAGCAATCATGTACGCTTAAGTTCTGGAGTCTCAAAACGAAATTTTAACGTGGGTTCCTTTCCCTTTACAAAAATCAACAAATGACAACCAAAAAGTAAGGACTAAGGTATTTGCAATCTACTCCCTACCCAGAGCCTAAGTGACCGATGTGTTTAATTCCAATGAGGCCGTATCCTTATCTTATGAAACAGAAGAGGAAAATACAAGGAAGATGCAGAGATGTAGACGCTCACCCATATTCCTAGCGAGTCCAGTTCTACAACTCTCTCTCTAGAATACAGTCCATAATATAGCAAAATCCAAAATGCAGTGGAGGGGAGGTTGAATCTGTGCCCAGAAACATTCATTGCAGAATGACTTGTAATTGAAAAAGTTGTGTGTGGGGGGGAGGTGGGGTGGAATAAGTCACATGTGAAAAAATCTATTAATTGTGAACACTTGCTGTGTGCTAGCCACTGTTCTGGGCATTTTACATATATTTTCTCATATAGTCTTCACACTTATCCTATGAGATATTTATGTCCAACCCCATTTACAGAAGAGAAAACTGAGGCTCTGAAAGAGCAACTCTCAAGTAGCTTCGTCTAAGAATGTATGCCTAGACTAGAGATACCTAACTCACTCCACTATGAATTCTTGCCATTATTCCCCAGAGTCCTGACTCTGGGGAGGAGTCAAAGGTGGGGCCGCAGGCAATTAGGTGGGTGTGCGGCTCTCTTCTCTGTGCCCATCCACCTCCACTCCCCCTCCTTCTCTACCTGCTCTCAGCCCAGGAGGCTGACCTGTGTGGGCTGGATGGGGGACTCTCCCCATTCCTCTGGCTGCCGCATGGCCAGAGATCAGAAGATAGGAGACAGGGAAGTCGGAGTATTGGGTTAAAGGTTGGCGGTGTCCCTCATGTCAAAGTTGCAGTCCCCATCTGGAAAACTTTTCCCCTGTGTTCTGAAACCACTCCCACACCTCATTCATTCAAGCCAGGGGATAGTACGGCCCCACTGGACTAGGTCAAGATACTGCACTATCCCTGTGGGGTCCCTATATCCTTTTCCACATTTATATAGATAGACCTTTATGGAACTCTCCTCAAACACAGACTTAAGTGTGTCACTTGGGTACTTGTACAGACTCTGAATGATACAAGGAACAGAAAAATCCAAACAGAAAATGGCAGAGGTCAGGGTAGAGCCAGAGTTGGTGAGGTCCTAAGACAGGACGAGGGATCTCCCACGTGGTTGTCAATCTGTCAAGCCAATGCCACACACATTTATTGATCCCGAATGCTTTGGTTCAAATGGAGTATGTTGCATAAGGAGCTCACCGTCTTATGGTAGAGCCCAAGGTGTCATAAACAACCCAGGACTCTGATAGGTACCACACGAATGAATGATAAGAACACAGTGCTGAGTGGGCGGGGGAGAAAGAGTATCTAATTCTGCCTTCAAGCAAAGCCTCCAAGGGAAGGGGGGTGAAGTTTGAGAGATGAGTCGAGTTTTGCAGACAGAGAGAACGAAAGGGCGTCTAGCTCGTAATAGCTAGAAGAATGGACTGACACCTAGAATTTCGTATCTAGGTAGATTCAGACTCGTCTTTTCCAACCACCTCCCAAGAAGAGATTTACGTCACCAGACCTCACGGGCTGACTGTGACGGGCTTGTTAGCTCCCCTTGGCCCAGGACTGCAGGAGGCTGATTTCTCTTTACAGTAAGACCTCCCCTCCTGGCAGCCCCTCCCCCGATCGGATCGGAATCCCAGAAAATGCACTTGCTATAGCTTTCAGCCTTAAAGACAAGATTTTTGTCATAGAACCTGTCTTGGACAAAAATTGCAGAATTCTGCCTTAATTAACACATTAAACCTCTTAGTATATATATATGCCTCATTAATGTTCAGATATGCAAATTCCACAGGGGGCAAGTCAAAGTGCCCCCTCTCAAACACTACTCCAGGCAGCAGATAAAGACTGCAAACCCAGCTTAAGCTTGCAACACAGTAGTTTCTTCTCACCTGCCTATTCCTCTCTACATAATGGCATATAACTCAGTATGCATCAAAAGCAACGTGTTAGTCAAAGGCAAGGTGGTAGAACTAACTAAAATGTCAATATTTTTTTAAGAAGGCAAGGTGGTGTAAGCCTCCTAAACGACCAGCCAAGGGGCCGTCTCTGAAGGATAAAAAGGACCACTGCTCACGTGGCTGGGGTTTTCGTGAGCTGGTGGGGTTATATTCCCAAGGTCTCTACTCCAAAAGCTTAAGCAAAACATTAGGTCTAGTGACCTATTTCCCAGAGACACAGAGCCTCATTTCCTCTGGACTTTACAATGATACAGATGCTGTTATTTGGCTACATTTAATCCCTTAATTTTTATCTGTGGAATGGCAGTATGCGTCTAATGAATATGGTAGGTGTCTTGGGCCAAGAGCAGGATTATGGTGCAAGGCCTTGTACGTGGCCTGGGAGTCCAACAGATGTAGACTTGATTCCCTGACTCACCAGCTGACCTTGGGCAATCCACTTAACGAATCCATTCCTCAGTTTCTCCAGCCATAAAATGGGGATAATCATAGTTCCCACCAGAGATACTCTTTGTGAGGAACTTTGATGTCAGTTTCCACAGACAAAGGGCTGTTATAATTATCCCGGGTGCAGTAATAAGGAAGGCAAAAAGCCAGACGGATTTTTATAAGATTTCTCAGGTGCCAGTTTCCGGCTGCTGCTCGTGAGACCCGTTGGACAATAGGCCCACTTGCTCATGGAGAGAAGCATACTCACGAGGTGGGGAGCAGAGTGAGGCTGGAGGGATGTTTGTTCAAACTTCGTAGGTTTAAGGGGTACTGAGGTTGAATGAAGACTTCAGAGCCTGACAGGTGTGCACTCGTATCTCTTTTCTGTTCCTTTTTTTTTTTTTTTTTTTTTTTTATGAACCTGGACAAGTTACTTAAGCTTTCTGAGCCTGAGTTCTTTAACCTACTGTTCACCTGTTAAAAGAATCAATGAGTAGTGTGTGCGAAGTACCCACCACAATACCTGGAATACTGTACGCACTAAAATATTTATTCCTTCCCTAAATAGACTTAGAGGCGCCTGGGTAACTCAGCTGGTTAAGCATCCAACTTAGACGCAGGTCATGATCTCACAGTTCGTGGGTTTGAGCCCCACATCGGGCTCTGCGCTAACAGCTCAGAGCCTAGAGCCTGCTTCAGATTCTGTGTCTCCCTCTCTCTCTCTCCCTCCGCTGCTTGCACTCTGTCTCTCTATCTCTCAAAACTAAATAAACATTAAAAAAGAGAAAAAAAGAACTTAAAAAAATAGACTTAACTTTTTTAACAGTTTTAGGTTCAGAGCAAAATTGAGGAGAAAGTACAGAGAGCTCTCACACACCCCCTGCCCCCACACACCCATAGCCTCCCAACTCCCAACTGCCCAACTAGAGTGGCACATTAGTTGCAATTGATGAGCCTACACTGGCACATCCTTATCACCGAAAGCACACAGTTTACACTAAAGTTCACTCGTAGTATTGTAGTTCTAGAGTTTTGGAAAATATATACCAATAGGTATCCATCGTTGTAGTATAACACAGAATAGTTTCACTGCCCCCAAATCCCACTCTTCTCCACCTATTTTCCCTTCTTCCCCCCTAGCCACTGGCAACCACTCATCTTTTACTGTCTCCATAGTTTTGCCTCTTCCAGAATGAAATAATAGAGTAGGTAGCCTTTGAGGATTGGCTTCTTTCACTTGGCAATATGCATTTAAGGGTTCCCCATGTCTTCGGGTGGCCTGACAGATCGTTTTCTTAGAGCTCTTCCATTTTGAGAAAGCGACATAAGCCAGAGGAGTGAGAAAGTTTTGCTCTTGGGGCAGGAAGACGAAGAAGGAGAATGGCAAAGGCTCTAGCTTGTCTAGACCAGACTTGGCTCGTGACTGGTACGATCTAATTGGATTACGGTCCACGTTGCTGATGGGAGAGAGTTGAGAGGAAGGATGTGTGCTGTAGTCAACACACGCTGCTTAAGGACACCTGCTGACAGCTCACGAAACACACTTTAATCCACTTGTTACGGTGCAATGCTTTCATTAGTTTGTGGAGCAACATTTAAGAGTTCATTTAAATAAGGTAGAAAACAGAGTTATGTCTGTGCAGTTTAACTAAAATATAGGACCATTTGGGCGGTCAGCCAGTTGAAATATTTGACACTCACCCCAGTTTTCTCTCTTTGTGTTTTTTTCCCCAAAATGAGGACATGAGAGAAAAGAGCCCTTTAGGTCCTTGTTATTCTATGCATATATGACTTCGTCTTAAGATAAAACAATTGACCTTAGTTGACTACCCAGTTATTTTGAGTGTCATCTTAACCAGCGATTAAGATTACCATGCTACTCAAGGTCACAGAGGAAGTTGATGGCGTAGCTCAGATGAGGACATGGGTTTCATGCTTTTTGTCAAGTTACTTGCCACATTGAGCAGTATGGGCAAAAATGAACAATAAATTGTAATAAGAAAGGTAACTGATTTTGACTTTAAATAAAAAAGAGAGAGAGCAATCGTTGAAATTCGTCATTCCTCAGACCATGAGAGCAATTTGCCCGCTTTATTAATGGGCATCTTCACATCCTCACCAACCTTAACTGCTAATTAATTAAAAGCTGATTGGATAAACAATAGGTTGTACTATAAAATGCAGATAACAGAATTTGCTGTCATGGCGCCTAATGAACAGTCTTTACCCTATTGCCCTACTAATCTTTCAGCCCCTGGGTTTCTGAAGGAAGGAAACCCAAGAGCTATTTCCTGAAAATTAGAGTTAAATCACAACAACATTAAAAGACTTCTGGGTCAAACCGTATTGAGGACCAGCCCTAGGCAATCATAATTTAATTGAAGTGGAATAAGAAAAAAATCACAGGGGTGCCTGGGTGGCTCGGTTGGTTAAGCGTCTGACTTCGGCTCAGGTCATGATCTCATGGTTCATGAGTTCGAGCTCCACTTCTGGCTCTGTGCTGACAGCTCAGAGCCTGGAGCCTGCTTCAGATTCTATTTCTCCCTCTTGCTCTCTCTGCTCCTCCCCCATTCATGCACTGTCTTTCTCTCTCTCTCAAAAATCAATAAACATTAAAAAATAATAATAATAATAAAGAAAAAAAGAAAAAAGAAAAAAATCACAGCCAGTGAGACGGTCTGGAATAGTGACAAGAACCTTGGTCTTGAAATCAGAATGCCTATGTCTCAAACATTTGCTAGACACCGTGGACAGGCACTTCAATTATTCTGAGCCTCATTCTTCTCATCTGTAAAATGGAGATAATTAGTTCAACTGAAAGGAACAGAGACACAAAAACAACAGCAGTCTGAACATGGTAGACGTTTATTTCTCTACTCTGGAAAAGATGCAGAGGTAGACAGTCAAGGACTTTTGGCAGCTCTGCTCTATGACATTTCAGAGCCTAGGTTCCTCCTATCTTGTTTTCCCTCCATGCCAGGGGACTCTGTTTCCACGATCACCCCCTAATTTAAGAAGGCTGATCCAACACCTCCCTTCATACACTCAGATCCACAGAAATAAATGCATAAAGGGAGCAAAACATTTCTATCAATCTCTAATAAGGAAAGTTTCTGGAAACATGCAGATGACTCCGAGGTTTACATCCCATTGGCTGGAACTTAGTCACGTGGCCATATGAGGCCAAGGAAGGCTGGGAGAATTTAGTGTTATTCTGAACAGCTATGTATCTAGATGGGGAATTTTACCACTACATAAATAGCGGGGAGTGGAAATTGGGGGATACTTAGTTGTCCTTAACTCGAGATACACCTCACAGGATTGTTATGGGAGCCTAATAAAATTAAGGATGTGAAATAGCTAGCAAAGTGTCTGGCTTATAGAATGTGTTCGGTAATTACTGGCGAAAACTGACGGACAAGAGAATAGAGACCCTCTCGCACTCTTGGTAGGAATGCAAACTGATGCAGCCACTCTGGAGAGCAGTATGGAGGTTCCTCAAAAACCTAAAAATAGCACTAACCTAAGATCCAGCAATTGCACTGTTAGGTATTTACCCAAAGGGTACAAAAAGGGTACAGATTTGAAGGGGTACATGCACCCCAATAGCAGCATCATTAACAAGAGTCCAGCTATGGACAGAGCCCAAATATCCATCAATGGAGAATGGATAAAGAATGAAATCTTGTCTTTTGCAATGACATGGATGGGGCTAGAATATATTATGCTAAGCAAAATAAGTCAGAGAAAGACAGATATCATATGATTTCACTCATACGTGGAAGTTAAGAAACAAAATAGATGAATATATGGGAAGGGGTGATGAGAAGAAAGGAAAACAAACCATAAGAGACTCTTAATGATAGAGAACAAACTAAGGGTTGACGGAAGGAAGTGGGTGGGGATGGGCTAGGTGGGGGATGGGAATCAGGAGAGCACTTATTGGGATGAGCACTGGGTGTTGCATGTAAGTAATGAATCACTAAATTCTACTTCTGAAACCAATATTGCAGTTGTATATTAACTAACTAAAATTTAAATAATAATGCAGGTATTTTCAAGACCACACCACTCTCTCAAGGCCGTGTCCTTAGAGCAGACTCCGGGAGCAGGAAGGGCAAGCAGAACCCACATTCCAAGGACACGGGAGGGGGTGAGGAGCCTCCGAGAGGGCTCAGGCCCAGCTTCTGGGTCAATCAGTCTTTTTGATGATGTTCCCCATCAAAGAATAATAACAAAGATATCTTTTGTTGGCATGGTACTCAGAGACTTTACCAAGCGCCTTCTAATGTATCAAGGGGGAGCATATTTCTCAGCTGATTCTGGTATTATTTGTAGAAATTATAGCACTTCCCTTGAGAAATATACTAACAAAAAAAGAAAGGAAAAATAGTAAAAATGTCCAAACCTGGAATGACAGAATGGGGGGGGCGGTGCACAGGGAGAATACAAAATACCAAAAAGCAACATTTTAATTCTAAGTACTTCGGACCTTGCAAGCACCATAACATTCCGGTGCGGCTCTTCCTCACTGAAAATGCCTTTCAGTGCCTTTTAGCACCTCCCCCTAAGACCAATGGCATACTAAGTAGAACTGAAATGTTCTTTATTACACCACTGGATCATGCTTTTAATAGGAGAGTATAATCTCATTACAAGCTCTAGTAGTCATCCAGATTACAATCTTAATTGCCAGTATAGGTAAAAGTTTAATAATATATGCTTCTCCTTTTTTTTTTTTTGTAATGGCATAATTAAAGAAGAGCAAGAAATGGTTTTCTGTGAGCATGCCTTCTTGGCCTCAGGCTATTACAGACTTTCCCCCACTTTTAAATGTGGTATTTATGTGGTATCAATTCTTGGAAAACTATACAACATTTTAAAGACTCTCTTACATTTTTGGGAAGTCGTTGGGTGGGTCACTTTTTCCCTTCCCAAAATCTCTTTCCCTCCTTCTCTTCAAAGGCTTCCATGTAAACCATGTTAAGAGAATACACTTGAGAAACAGAAAAATCCACCTTCATCGGCTGACATACTTCCGTTGACTTGAGTAAATCAGGGACCCATTCTTCCTCTTTGGAATCCATTCTTCCTCATCCATGACATGGGACTATAAATGCCTATTACACATGTGGACCAAGTTTTTTAAAAAACTGTGAAAAGTTTCTACAACTACAAACTCTTGTATCATGGATTTTCATGGAGCATTTTGTGTGAGTGCTACACTGAGATGATACCGCTTATCTACTTTTTACTCTTCTGATACAGAACCTCAGAGTTGGAAGGGATCTTAAAAGTTCTCAAGTACCAGGTACATTCCTCTGAGTTAAGTAGCCATCCTCTCATGGTTTCCTCTGTACGGCTGGCGTCAAGCCTCTATGGAGGAATGACTTCCAACAAGTCAGAGGTTGTATGGCCAGGAATAGAAGCCAACTTTAGAGTCTTGAACAGGAAGATATCTATAGGCATGGATGAGGGTCAGAGATGGCAACACACACAAGCCAATGATGTGAATCAGATCAAGATGGAGGAATGAACACATGCCCAATGTAGATTATGAGGGTGAGGACCAGGAGCTGGAAATGGATAAGGAAGAAGCAAGGACGACTCAATGATATGAGACTTTGTGGTCTAGATTGATCAGGTAAGTCCTTAGGGCTGGCTCAGCTTTGCAACCTATTTGGGTTATCACCTTTGGAGACTGAGGGCCCTCAGAGGAATAGGAACAACTTCTCAGAGTCATTACTACTTCCAGTAGATCCTTACCTCAGGAGGGATCCGACACCCAAGTTGAATGACTGCACAAACTTTTATAACAAAAATACATGACTTCAAGTTTCTCTAATTTTAACTTTTCTTGCTCTTCCTTCTGTCTATATTATCGGCAACCGATGCATAGTCCGGGTTGAGCATAGCCTTCATCAAAAGTTTAATAAATATGAATTTAGATAGTTCATGTACGAGGCACTGAGATTGGTAAGGGAAATAGGAAGCTGAAAAAAGATAGGCACGGCCCATACCCTCATGGAAATTATGGTTTGACCACAAAGACAGGCACTTAAAAGCAATTCTTCAAGCACTGCTGTTGGTAAAGCACCAGAAATAAAAGGGAAACAGATGCAAAGGGGAGAGAATTAGCTGACACAGGGCTGACAGACAGATATGGCACCAGGAGGAAGTAATTGATTAGAGACCACATCCTTTAAGAGGCATGGCACATGTGATCAAGGTCCGATCCAGTCATCAGACCCAAGAAAGGTTTCCTCTGGAGAAGACCACGTGACCTCAGTTTATAAAGGATGGAGCACAGCAGAGCACACAGCAATGACAAGTGGCCATGTCAGTGTGCAGCATATAGCTCCAGAGGCTTCCGTTCACAGAGACTCCCTGGCCTCACACCCAAGATACCCAGGGCAGTGGACATGAGCCAAGTTAGCCAAGGGGGGTTTTCTAGAATATGACATGGAAGTGAGAAAAGGATTGAACTCAATCAGGGCGCATTGACAGATGTGGTGGGCAGTCAGGTATCAGCAATGTAATGTAGCTAATGTAGGTGTAATGCACACCTACAACGTGCTTAGCGTTCTTCTAAGACATACATATATTTTAGAATAGAATATTCGTCTGTGGGTGTATGTGTGTAGAAATATTTCATTTACTCTTCACAGCAATCCTATAAGGTAGGTGCTATTTTGTCCCCATTTGAAGGATGAGAAAACTGAGACTCAGAGAAGTAAAGTGAGCTGATAAAGTTCACACAGTTAGGAATGGGACTGGGGTACAAACCAGGAAGTCTGGCTTCAGAGCCCATGAGAACAAGTGCCTTGGGGAAGGAGAGATGGTCAATCGCCAAGGACCTAAGTGATCCAGCAGAGAAAGACTAAGAGAAGCATCTCCCCCCGCCCCGCAACCCCCCAGTTTGAAGACCAGTAGCTTTTGCTGTGGCTATGGCTCTTGGGTTTCAGAGCCAATCTCTCAAGAATAATTCAACAAAACCTATTTCTAAACCCAACAGTTCATGCAACTAGGACCGTTGATATATTAGCTTCTGCTAATCTAGAAAGAACTGGAATAACCTACATCTCACCGGATGCTTCTGAGGAACAGCTTGGGCGAGGGCAGCTGACAGGGCCTGACAGGAGCCTCCAGCAGCATCAACACAAATAATACTCCTCAATTGGAAGTAATGTGAATCTAGTGCAGGTCAGCTGTCCCAGAAATCAAACTCGGGTCCAAAACATCTACCCTATATTAACCTTTTATGTTTCCAAATTGCAGCCTTAATCTCTTTCCATCAGCTTACTTGTAATTGCATCAGAGACCCCACAAACCTATCATTATTCCTCTCTGAGGGCCTGAGGCAAATCATTTGTGTGCTCTCTGATTGAGTGCCCTGTTAAGTGGGGAAAAGGAAAAAACCTTTCTCACCACAGTGCTGTGAAAATTCACAATTTGAAGGGAATATGTTATTCCCTTCAAAGAAAACTTGCCCCTTGATTTTCAAGATGCCCAGGATGTAGGAGGAAAGGCAAAACCAAGGTTTTGATCCTTGTTTGTAGAAGTCTCTCATTCATTCATTCAAAGAGTAATTCTTGAGCACTTACTATATGTGAGGCACTGTGCTAGATACTAAAGAGTTGATGATGAGCAGAACTCACCTTTAAGCAGCTCTCAAGCAGCTTATGGTCTGTTTAGAGCAATGGTTCTCTGTCCTGCACTTCACAATAGACTGGGAGACTTTTTTTTAATATAATTTATTGTCAAGTTAGCTAACATACAGTGTATACAGTGTGCTCTTGGCTTTGGGAGTAGATTCCTGTAATTCATCATTTACATACAACACCCAGTCCTCATCCCAACAAGTGCCCTCCTCAGTGCCCATCACCCATTTTCCCCTCTCCCCCATCCCACTCCGTCAACCCTCAGTTTGTTCTCTGTATTTAAGAGTGTCTTATGGTTTGTCTAGACTGGGAGACTTTTAAAAGACCCATGTTCAGTGGCCCTACCTCGGACCAATTAAATAAAAATATATAAAGTTAGGCCTCTGGCGTTTGTATTTTTCAATCTCCTAAATGATTATGATAGCTAGAGACAGTTTAGAACCATTGGTTTAGAATGAATGAGTTACCCTCTCTGCCTTTGGCACAGCCTTTTTTAGAACACCATTATACTCACAGACCTTTGGCACCTGCAAGAAACACCCTTGTCATTTTGTCTCTATGACAGTCAGGTGGTCATTTTCTACCTTCTCTGAGGCACGAGTTGGAACTCTTGAATTGGAAGCCTGGGTATAGAAGTAAAATCATCAGCTAATGACCCAGCCTGGGTGACCTTTTTGTATTCATGACTCCATGTCCTTTGAAGGGAAGGATTAACAGTCTCTACATTCTCTGTGAATAGCCAAGAAACTGAACTTAATAAATGATCAATTAATCTACAGAGATGGGAATGGACATCTTTTGTTTTTTATTTAGCTGGATCCCTTTGTCCAAGAATTCCCTTTGGCCATTTGAAAAATGACTCATTCTTCTCTCTCTCTAAATCCATGTGGTTTTTGATAGGGCTACCCTCAATCCCTTACCTCCAAAAGATGTCACTTGGCCCAGATGAAGCTGATGTATAACACTGTATACTTTTTGCCTATGACATACACCAAACCAATCAATGTCCATCATCACCCTTTGCTGAAACAGTCAGACATCATTTTTGCTCATGGTTGCTCAGCTGGCATACGGTAAATTGAAGTTACTGATGGGCCTCTTAGCCACCAGCTGGGGAGACTCTGGCTAAGAATAAGATCAACGCAGATTTCTGATGATCTGGTTTGAATACCTAGATCCAGTTAAGCCTGAACATCTACCCTAGATCTTTTCATTATGTGAACTAATAATTTCTCAGTTTTGGCTTTTTTGAATCAGATTTCATTTTTGAATCAGATTTCATCTCTTATAGTCAAAGAGTGTTCACTAATCGAGTGGAGAAATGAATGAATTCTCTGCTCCCTACTCTTCAGGTAAGGAAACAGCATGGCTTCTTCCGTAGCCTTCTAAATGATTAAGAAGGTTACGGTGCCACCAAAAGTACTGACCTGCTTGTCTAGTAAAATTTTTCCCAAAATGTGCTCCATAGAACATTCCATTTTTCCATGTTCAAATAAGTTTAGAGTGGAACTGTTGAAAGGTATCTTTAGTGAAAAATTTCTCAGACCTTGAGTGTATCAGTGAGAATTATAAATCTTTCATAAGAACTGTAGTAGACTATATTTTCCCAACTTATTTAAGTACAAGACTCTTTTTTGTCCTATATCTCCTGGGACTAGAGTTTTGGAGGGAGTGGCATTCAAGCTGCAACCTAAAGAATGTTCCGCCTTCTTCCTGGAACACTTTTCCCACACCCTCACTCCCAAGCCTGTCCAATTCCTACTCCACCATCATGCCTCGGCTTAAATCCCATCTTCTCCAAAGAGCCAGAATCACTAATGTCACCCTCCCCCAACTCCAGGGAAGGCAACTTATACTTATCTTTTGCTGTCTCAAGCTCTATACTTCCCATTTTATGTTATTTACCACACAGAATGATAATTATGCATAGTTTCCCACTTAGATTCCATGGAGCCCATTCTACAATATGGCTGCCAATGATCCTTACCTATTGGTATTCATGCTTTTGTGAATCATCTCCCCCATTGATTCATGGTTGGCCGAAGCGAAGATGTGTAGCACCCAAGGTTAGGTCATAAAAGGCACTGCAGCTTCTAGCTTGGGTTCATGAATTGCTCACTTGGAGACAGTCAACCACCAGTACCATGAGACTGGTGCAAACATCCTCATGCAGAAGCACTAGGCCCCTGGCCAACGGCCAGCATCAATTGGCCAGCACTATGAGAGTACCAACTTGGAAGTGGATCTTTCAGCCCCAGTTAAGCCTTCAGAAGAATAAAGCCCCAGCCAACATTAACCTGAAATCTAGTGGGAGGTCACAAATGATATCTGTCCAGCTGAGCCCTCCCTTCTCTCATTTCTGACCCACAGAAGCCATGAAACTATAAATTCATAAGGGTTAAATCTGAATTGCTTGCTATTATACCAGACCCTCCCCAACACACATGCATGTATGCCTGCACACGTAAAATTACACACACACACACATAAACACACAAATACACTACACAGATCCTAATTACAGCACTTGAAGCAAAAAAGGCATTCAACATTTATGAAGTGGATACATAATAAATGAATGAATATGTAAGTTATAGATATGTATGTATACATACACACACACAAACACACACACACACACACACACAAATACCTCTGTGTGTGTGTGTATATATAGTGGGAACTGGCTGATAATTTGGGTTATGAAGTAAGAGAGGAGAAACATTTCTTCTAAGTTATTTAATACTTAAATCCTTAGAAGACTCTCAAACAGAAATTCATGTATCTCACTGTGACTATGGTCCCAAAACAGGAAATTCAGAAGATCTGATATTAACATGAGATTTGTATGGTTTTAGGCAATTGCCATATTCTCCCTGGACCTCACTCAGCCTGCTGTGGTAGAAAGCAAAAGAGTTAGGCTAAGGTATTTTCAATGGCTGTGTCACCTCTAAATTTTAAAGACTCTGTGATAGCAAACTTGAACAGCAGAAACGGAACTCAGCTCGGCTAGTACAGAATCCTTGTGTGACACAGCCATGGAAGGAAGCCAAGTCACCTACTGATGTCCTGTCTTCTTCTGTCCCTCTTCCACTGTTTTTAATTTGGGCTGGGTAGAGCTAATGGGGCCCCAGTCTTCAGAGAGCCAGTGAAGACTCTGTCAGGACAGTTGTCCCATCTCTGGAGCACACCACCCTCCCAGGATTGTCTTGGAATGGTATTGGTCCTTGGCCATGGAAGTGGTGGTGATGGTGTCACTTATAGCCTTTGGAACCCTACTTCTTAGTCAGTCCTCAAAAACAACTTCTGCCCATGGTCTCACATAGTCAGCTCTTAACAGATACAACAGCTGCTTTCTAAGAACACAGTTTAGCTTTTAGGCATTCTGCCTAGAAATTCTTTTTCACTGAATTCCTGGAAGAGGCTGCTTGATTTTCTCCACACCCAAGGCTCAGAGGAGCCCAGCAGGCCAGAAAGCCAAGAACAGCCACACACTGCACCTGAGGCAATTATGTCTGCTCAATCCAGACTCCTGGGGGGAGTGGAAAAGGCTGTTCTGTGAGGACCTCGTGAGTGTGAGCAAAGAAGGAGAGGCTACCATTCTGATTTAATAGCAGGTTGGGGGAATACAACAGAGATTAGAGTTGCAAATAATACGTAATGAGTACTTAACATGTGTCAGGCATGTGATATGTGTGTCTCATTTAATTCTTATGAGTTCTGAAAGGCATGCCTATATTTTTATCCATTTTATGATTCACAGAACATTGGGTAGCAATGCACAGAAGAGTCTTGTCCCAACCCAAACCTTCTTAATGACCAGGCAATCTCGCTTCCTAAACAAAGTCACTGAGGGTGTGAGTGAGAATGTGGCATAGAGGAAAGGGTAGAAAAATAAATACACTTTGGAGCAGGGGTTGGCAAACTGTGGCCTGTGGGCCAAATCCAACCCACAACCTGATTTCATAAACAAAGTCCTACTGGAACACGGGCAAGCTCATTCATTTCTATTACTGTCTATGATTGCTTTCGCACTACCATACTTGAGTGTATGTATGGTCTGCAAAGCCTAAAACACTTACCATCCTGCCCTTTAGAGAAAAAGTTTCTCAGCCTCTAAAAGGCTGTGGTAGGGCGCCTGGGTGGCTCAGTCGGTAGAGCGTCCGACTTCGGCTCAGGTCATGATCTCGCAGTCTGTGAGTTCAAGCCCCGCGTCGGGCTCTGTGCTGACAGCTCAGAGCCTGGAGCCTGCTTCGGATTCTGTGTCTCCCTCTCTCTCTGCCCCTCCCCGCTCATGCTCTGTCTCTGTCTGTCTCAAAAATAAATAAACATTAAAAAAAAAACTGCTTTTAAAAGGCTGTGGTAATATATAAGGTCTTATGGCAACTGTAGCTCCCAGACTAGAAAGATAGAATTAAAATTTCTAATTAGGTTTACTTAGATATGGAAAAGAATTAGAAAATTGGCAAACACCATTCACAATTAAAAGTCCATTTACAATACAACCTCGACTAGCATTGTTCATGTATTCTAGAAGTCACTAATAGAGCTACAGCCATTGGTAAAATTAAACCAGACCTTAAATGCAGAGCCACGCTGAGCAAAGTCGGCTCTCCGAGGGGTTAAATCCCACCATCCTCTGAAGGGTTCAGTGTCATATTGGTTCAAAAGAGCTGTCCCCCTCCCCGTTCTGTGGGGCAGGTGGAGCAGTCACTCAGACAAGAGAGAATGTTAATGAGACTGAATGAGTGGTAATGTTTCCTACAGTCTCCACCATTCCTAGTCCCAGCCATCAGCTCCCAAACCTGGAGCACGAGGTGCCCCATTAAGAATTTTGAGCTCAAAGAGGGAAAAGGGGGGGATACCCCCACAAAAATCCGAGAACTACTGAAAAACCCCAGAGATCTGAGTAACTCAACAGAAACAAAGCTCTGAGAAGGTAAGTGACTCCACACGATAGGACAGAAGTTCTTACTCAAGCCCCAAAGCCCCGTGCAGCTCTTGCTCCAAGGTGACTCTGAACATGGATATTTGTAAGCCAATCAGAAACTTCTTCTCACTCCACTCTGATCTCTCTGCCATAAAAGGACCATATGGGCCTGGATCAGTGTTTCTCAAACTTCAGGCATTTCTGGGCCGCTGTGACGATTTTGACAGGTCTGTGTATGGAATTTACCATCACTGACTTCATATATTTAATTAAGTCACTTTTATCCTTATTTACTATAAAAGGAAATTATACCATCACATAAATGGAAAATCAGTATCAATCACCCTAAGTAAAAAATGTCACGTAAATATGACAACCGTGTTAAATTCCAGGTAGGTAACATTGCTCACCCAAAGCTCTGTTCCAGAACCTTCCTCTTTCCTCGTTACAAAATAATACAACGACTGTTGGAAAGGTCCAAAGGAGTAGCACCAAACTGAGCATCACTCCAGGAGGAAGAGAAGAGAATTAAACAGGGAACAACTTTCTCACAGCCTCACACCCTTAGAAGTATTCTCCCCAGACATTTGGGAAACACTGAAACCAGACATCTGACTTCATGAGAATTACAAAGCCAGCCAAAGAGCTGGGGAGAGGGAGTAGAACATAAGAAGGAAAGATTCCCTTCCTAAAATGGATTACAGCCCTCCAGTTTCTTTGTTGGAATCTCGTGCACAGCAGACCCTGATCGATGTTTGGTAACGCCGCTGGAAACAGCACGGTAAGCTAGAGCTTGGATATCAGAGTCAGATCTGAATTTGGAGCCTGACTACCATATTTTGACTGGATGTCTTTGGGCGGGTTATATAAAATCCTCGCGAAGCGTGTTTTCTCATCCAGTTAAAAGAAGTGGCAGGAGGAATTCACAGTAGCTACGCTGCAGAATTCAATAGCTAGCACATGAAAAAGCGGCTGGCATGTAGTTGGCACCCCACAAGATACACTTCTTTCCTTCTTTCCTGTACCTTTCCGCCCAGGATTGATTTGTTTTGAACTTTCTGTTATTGAATTTTTCTTACCTGGTCTTAGAGGAGTTAACAAATTAAATGTGTTCTAATTTTGGAAATGAGTTTACCATTTCTGAGACAAGCAAGGACATCCAGAAACCTTTTCTTTCCTGTAAGATCCATGAGCTGCCCAACGACCAAACTGAGTTCTGTAGTTAGGGTCTGAGAGTCCCTAGCCCCTGCCGACACCACACAGCTTACCCCCTCACAGAATCCTAAGGAGCTGAAAGAGAATGCCATCTATAATGCCAAACACAGCCCTGGGGAATATATAGT
Organism: Paguma larvata; assembly: GCA_030068075.1. Taxonomy (NCBI): domain Eukaryota; kingdom Metazoa; phylum Chordata; class Mammalia; order Carnivora; family Viverridae; genus Paguma; species Paguma larvata. The sequence continues at coordinate 66,953,288 of CM057838.1, forward strand.
CTATGTCATTGAATACTCAAGATCACCTGTAAGATTGAAACTTCATTCCCATTTTGGAGATGGCAAAACCAAGGCCCCGAGCGATTAAGTAATATACTCAAGGTCACAGGGTTTGTTAAGTGGACACAGTAGGGTTTGAACAGAAGCGTGTTTGATGCCACAGTCCACATCTTTCTTCTCTACCATTTAATAGCTGAATTCTGACTCCATCATAATCTCAATTGTCCCGCCAGAGATCAAGCCCCTGCTTCCCAGCTAATGAGCATAATTGGTCCCTGTCCTTCTCAGCGCATCCTTTCATGTGTCTGCTCAGTGTGAACACCTCATGTAGCTCAGCCTTCTCTGCGCATCACCCAGTCCATCTTTCTCAACCTCCTCACATAAATCCAGCCCTGTCAACCTTTTCTCACTCTCTGCTGCCTCCTTTTAACTGCTTCCAATCCCTCAGTGTCTGCTCATTAGTGGGCCGTCTGGGACCAAAGGCAGTCTGTCGGGAGACCCCGAAGGCACATCAGCACTGAGTTGAGCAATTACCTGGTGCATCGCGAATGAGTGTCTTACTGATTCCAGCAATGGGAAGGTGCCAGCTAGAGGTTCAGGGTGACGAGAGAGGGGAAATGGGCAACCTTCGAGAAAGGAAGAGAGTGTCACTCACTTCAACGGTGGCAAGAAAAGTAGACAGAGGTCAGCTGGCTTGTGCACAGGTGTGAAAATGGAACTCGTATCTGTGCAACAGAAGTATTGGATGCTGGCTTGGCATAGGGCATGTCCTAGGCACAAGGATGTTCAGAGTAGAGATACATCGAAGAAGAAAAGACAGGAGTCTTCCCCCAAAGGACTTTCCATCTGGCTCTCTACTGTCCAACATGGGAGCCACTTGCCACGGGTGCAATGAGTACTTGAAATGAGGCTAGCTGAAACCGAGATGTGCTGTGTAAATACACACCACTTTTGGAAGACTTAATATGAAAAGAGTATTAAAATATCACACTAGTAATTTTTTACATTGATAACCAGGTGAACTGATAATATTATTGCTATACTGGGTTAAAGGAAATATACTATTAAAGGTAATTTCATATGATTCTTTTTAATTTTTTTTAATAAAAGGCTGCTAGGACATCTAAAATTACATATGTGGCCCCCGTCATATTTCTGTTGAACGGTAGTGGTCAATTCAGCAAGGTAGACATGGTGTCGACACATGAGACTCATCAAACTATGACACGTGTCTAACTAGACGCAGTTCTCCCTCATGGGGTGGGCAGCCTTCCAAGTGGGGGGAAGCACAGCTATTACTTATTTCCACAATTTACATCATTTCCACAACATGCATATAAAAAATTTACCAAATTTTTTTATACAATTCTAGACACACAAGAAATGTCTGTAGAAGTAGATGAATCCAACATGCGTTTATCTAGATCCTATTTCACCCAAACAGCTTCTACGTGGACGAGTATCCAAATAGTAGAGAAAGGCTTTTGATGTGAGAACAGATACCTGGAGATGCTCAAAGAGAAGGCAGGAACCGCATTGTGACCGCATAGCAGGCTCTTAGCTGGACGCCTCACACGTGATATCTGACACAAGCTTTAAAGAAAAAGCCCACTTCTATTTTACAGATGAGGAAACTGAGGCCCTAGAGGTTATATGACTGCTTTAAGTTAACACAGTTAATGAGGGGGCAGAGCTGGGAGGAGAGATCATGTCCGCCTGTCTTCAGAGCTCAAAGATTTTAGCTTCCACTCCGGATAACATTGCTGACTTTTGTACAAGCAATTTTTCTGAGCATTTGGGGAAAGATGTTGTGTAAATACCTGTGTCTCTCCATAGGAGGGAAATCCCGAGACACGCGGGCCATATGACTCTGCTTCCTTCTGGGCCCCACTGCCAAGAGTAGCTTCCTCTGCGGCTCCAAATTGTGTTTTATCCCACAGGTTCACACTGTGTAGACTCCCAAACCCATAACCTAGCACTTGGAAACCAGCCAGGGGAGGAGGGAGGGAAAGAATATTTTTGCAGTTGCTAAAGAGTTATTCCTGGAGCTGGGGAGTGTTGACACCAGGCTGTCAGAGAGGGAACAGAGGACTCTAATTTGGAAAGATTTGACACTGTGTACTTGACAACATATACTAGGTGGCAAACACAGTGATAGAGACTCAGACTGGGTAACCGAGTATGGGCTGGCTTGTTGTTGGCCTTGTTAGTACAATGCCTCCAACTTACAAAAGGTACTGGGGGTTCAAATCCCAGCTTTGCCCCTTACAAGTCCCCTTACTTTGAGTAAGTCAAGCTCTCTGTACCTCATATCCTCATCTACAAAATGAGGGCAGTGATAATCCCTGTCTCATGAAGTCATTAATGAGATTTAGTTCAAGTCCAATATATAACATAGCTTCAACAATAGCTACACTTATTATTATGATGTTTGGTGGACTATCCCAGAGGTAACTCCACCCCACCATCTTCAACAGGAGGGTCCATCTAGGTAACCCTACCCAAAAGTACAGTCTCTTCCCACTGATGCATGGGCATGGTGCGGTTTTCTTCTTATGTTTACACTAAGCAGGGAAAGTAGTAGAAAAGGTTGGTAGAGAGGAGGAAGGCAACAGAAGACATAAAGACATTTAAAATGAAGGGTGCCTGGGTGGCTCAGTCGGTTAAGCAGCCGACTTCAGCTCAGGTCATGATCTCATGGTCTGTGAGCTCAAGCCCCGTGTCGGGCTCTGTGCTGACGGCTCAGAGCCTGAAGCCTGCTTCAGATTCTGTGTCTCCCTCTCTCTCTGCCCTTCCCTTGCTCACGCTCTGTCTCTATGTCTCTCAAAAATAAAAAAAATAATAATAAAAAATGATAATAATAATAAAATGAAAGAAAAACATTATTAAGAATGTAAATGGGTGTGAGCACAAGCTATCCTCATCTCTGTAACTTCTGGTTATTTTCTCCCCTTTCTTTGAAGTGATGTGTCCAGCAAGGCTTTATGAAGTAATAATTACAAAGCTCTAATAGCCTGTGTTATTTGGAGATGGGGCTAAGTGCTCTCAGAGCTTCCAGAAAGACAGAAATCACCAAGTTATCTTGAGTTGACAGAATTCTCTTCTGGAGAGTGGTGTGGCAGTGTGAACTCTACAAAACGCTCAGTGGGTTTTTCGAGAATCCCGAAGTCGGTTCATTCACCCCGCCCCGGACATCAGACTGAAATAGAGTGTTAGGAATCACCGTATCTGGAGCTCTTTCTCTTTGCCTGATTTGTCAGAAAGAAGCCAGACATAAAGCTCAGGGTGATCGCAGAGCCGGACAACAATTTTCAGAACTAATGGTGTTTTGACCATGAACTGCAGCTGTTCAACACACAATATCTGCATTAAACAGTGATTTCCTTATACAGTAATTTTTATACCACTTCTCACTTGTTTTCAGCACTCGTGAGAAAGATACAGAAAACAAGGGACGCCCCCCAAAAAAACCACTCTCGTGATTGCTCCCTCCAAGTAGGCTTCTGCCTCTTGTCTGTGATTAGTGTCCAAAGGCCAAATGGGAATTTCTTAAATGAAACACCACTGATCACAGTCCAGCACAGAATGTTTCATTTCAGCGTTTGTCAGATGAGGCTAAAGCACTCGATGGGAGGTTTGTGGACTAGACCTGCACCTACAACTCGCGTTTTATCCTTTCCTTCTGTGAAAGCTGCAAATAACCAAACTAAGCAAGTATGGGGGCAAGCATGGGTTTTGTAGCCAGCTGTGACGTCTTGGTCCCAGCTCCGTTATCTCGTCACTATCACCTGGGCAAGCTGCCTCTCAGTCTCAGTCTCCTCACCCCGAAATTTCCCCATCAGCCCGCTCCGTGGATCAGTTCCATGTCCTCCCTGCAGAGGAGCCAAGGAGAACACTCAGCTGCTGAGTTCAGGATGGACGGAGTCTATTTTTCCTTCATTCATTCAGTAAACATTTATTAAGCACCTGTGTGTACAGTAACTATGTTGTGAAACAAACCACCCAGAATGTGGGACCTCGAACGCTGACCATCTATTTACTTCATGGTTCTGGAGGCCAGCAATTTGGGCTGGGCTCACCTTGGTGGTTCTTCTCAGCTCAGCTGATGTTCCTCCTGTGTCTGCAGGCAGCTGCAGGTGACCGTCACATCTGGATGGCTGTCGCTTACGGCGTCTGATTCCCATCCATAGGTCTCATGCTCCGTGAGTGTGTTTCCCATTCCCTCAGCAGGCTAGGCCAAGCGAGCTCTCGCGGCAAGGCCAAGTTGAAAACACAAGGAAGCCTAACCGTGCAAGAAGAGTGAATGGAAGCACGCGAGTCACGTTAGGGCTGACCTCGCCGACTCTACAGCCCACTGAAGGAGAGGAACAATTAAACGCTGGAAATGGGATGCGATGAATCTAGGATCCTAAAAGCCTCCGAAATATTGAGTGGGTGGGTGATCCCCATTGCATCAACATTGTTCAGCCCCTCCATCATCTGGAATTCCTCCCCTCATGCAATGGAGGGAGGCAACATGGTAGAACAATCTCAGGCCAGAGTTAACAAAAGTTCTGACTTTTTCTGTGTTCCAAAGCTAGATTTGAGTCTCAACTCCACCACTTGATAGCTGTGTGACCCAAGACAAGTCAATGAACTTCTCTGGGCCTCTTTTCCTCCTCCATATAATGGGGAAGTACATGCTATCTGTTTAGCTTTGGGCAAGTGGTTTACATTTTCTACATTCAGTTTCCTCACTTGTCAAATGAGGTTAATAATGAATCCTATCATCATCATCATCATCATCATCATCATCATCATCATCATCATCATATAGCCTTCCCATTACCAACATTGCACATCACAGGGCACATTAGTTACAATTGAGGAAACTTCCCTGATGCGTCATTGTCACTCAAAGTCTATAGTTTACATCGGGGTTCACTCTTGGTGGTGTTCGTTCTATGGGTTTTGAAAAACCTATAATGACATGTATCTACCATTATAATTCCACACAGAAGCTTCGCCGCCCCAAATACCCTCTGTGTTCTGGCTGTTCATCCCTCCCCTCCTCAAACCCTTGAAACCACTGATATTTTTATTTTCTCCAGCTTTGCCTCTCCAGAAGGCCGTAGAGTTGAGATCACATAGTATGTGGCCTTTTCAGATTGGCTTCTTTCACTCAGTGTTATGAATTTCCACGTCCTTCTGCGGCTTGATGGTTCGTTCCGTTTTAGCACTGAATCATGCTCTATTGCCTGGATGTCCCGCAGTTTCTTTCCTCATCCACCTGTTGGAGGACATCTTGGTTGCTTCCAAGTTGTAATTTGGTAATAATGGTAATAATGGCAATAATGAATAAAGATACTATAAACATCCATGGACAGGTTTTCGTGTGGACAAACATTTTCAGCTCCTCCGTGTGAATACCAAGGAATGCAGTTGCTGGATCAGATAGCGAGAGTACGTTTAGTTTTGTAAGGAACTGCCAAACTGTCTTCCAAAGTGGCTGCGCCATTCTGCACTCCCACCAGCAACGGATGAGAGCCCCTATAGCCCCACAGCCTCGCCAGCAGGTTTGCTGTTGTCAGAGTTCTGGATTCAGGCCATCCCAATACATAGTGGTGACATCTCACTGTTATTCTAATTAGCAACTCCCTGAAGTCACGTAATATGAAACCTCTCTTCATACGCTCCTTTGCCATCTGTATATCTTCTTCGGGCACAAATCTTTTGCCCATCTTTTAATCAGATCGTTGGATTTCTTATTATTACATTTTAGGAGCTCTTTGTGTATTTTGGATACCAACGTTTTATTGGATACGTCTTTTTCAAGTATTTTCTTCCACTCTGTGGCTTGTCTTCCCATTTTCTTGAGCAAGTATGATTTTTTTTTTAATTCCTTGGCCTAGAAACCCATGGTCTGATCTTCCGTGATTTGGTCTCTTCCTTTCCCTCATGTTCACCTTCCCAACACAGGCTTGAACCCTCTACCCAAACAGAACGACTCAAAACTCTCCACCGACCCCAGGCTCTGGGAAGCTCAGATGCCTCTTCTCGATGGGCTCTCTCTTCTGGAAAGACCACTCTGCCATTATCCTCCCACACTCCCTTTTCCTCCAAAACATGGTTCAAACTTCACCCTCTGTGAAGTGTTCTCACAACCCTGGAGAAGTGTCCACTTCCCTGTGAGCCTCCACTGTCCCCTGTGCAGACTTCTTTTCGTCTATCCTCAGAAGCTCTTTACCGTGATGCTACCAGGCCCGAGGCACTATAGAAGAACAACAGTGCTCTTTCTCATATGCTTCTAGCCCCTTCTAGACACCATGATTCTGAGGACAGAGATGTATTGTATCAGCAGGACCCGCCAGGCCAAGCACACAGGGTGCATGTGGCAAATGCTGATGGATGGACTGAATAAGCAGAGTAAATGAATGATCACTTAATTCTTCTTTGAGTCCAACGTGTGAGGAAGAAGTGGTCAATATGACTGAACCATGATTCAGTTACTTTCCCAGTCACTCCCCAAACCATGCTCTTTTCTCTTATGTAGATCCCTGTATTAGGTTCCTATTGCTGATATAACGAATTGCCACAGATTTACTGGCTTAAAACCACAGAAGCTTTCTTTAACTATCTTCTAAGAAAAAGTAATGCTCACTAATGTAATGTAACTCACTACCTAAAAATAAAGATACTGGGACCAGCAGAGCAGAGTTGCCAGAGATGCCTGCTTGGTGATCAGAAAAAAAATAAATAAATAAAAATAAAAAAAAATAACCACAGAAGCTTATTCTCTTACATTTCTGGAGGTTAGAATCCCAAAATGGGTTTCACTACCTAAAATCATAACTCCAGCAGGACTGTGTTCCTTCTAGACTCTAGGAAAGAACCTCTTTTGCTTCCTTGCCTTTCCAGTTTCTGGATGCTGCCTGCATTCTTTGGCTCATGGCCCCATCCTCTGTCTTAAAAGCCTACAGTGTAGCATCTTCCAAACTCTTTATGTCCCTTGTCTCTGGTGTCACATGGATTTCTGTCAGACCCTAACATTCCTGCCTCCTTCTTATGAAGACTTTGTGATCACTATAGACCCAATAATAATCCAGAGTAATTCCCCGTCTCCTGATTCTTCCGTTACTTACCCACATCTGCAAACTCCCTCTTCCCATGCAAGGTCACAGAGCCATACATAGGGATTAAGATGGCCACGTCTTTGTGGGGCCATTACTCCACCTGCTACAATTACTGAGTACAACCCGGGATATAAATGAGATCAAACAGGGAGAATGTTTGGAGCCAAGAGAGACAGAAACACAGATTTTACAGGGAGCAACTGAATGGAGAGTCAGCAAAAGAAGGGCAAAATTCTGCAGAGAGCTAGGAGAAGAACCAGGTGGAAGTACTGTCCCAGAAGTCTTAGAAGAGGGAATCTCCAAACTCTGGAGCCACGGGGACAAATGCTCGGGGTCGCCTGGGTGGCTCCGTTGGTTAAGTATCCGATTTCAGCTCGGGTCATGATCTCATAGTTCGTGAGTTCAAGGCCCACACGGGGCTCTGTGCTGAGGACTCAGAGGCCTGGAGCCTGCTTCGGAGTCTGTGTCTCCCTCTCTCTCCGCCCCTCCCCCGCTCATGCTCTGTCTCTGTCTCTCAAAAATAAATAAATGTCAAAAAAAAATTCAAATGCTCAGAACTCAGGAGAGGGCATAGAGACGCCATGCCCTGGGGGAGACCACCAGCAACCTTAGCGGGGAGGCAGAACAGAAGCCACACTGTAAGGTCTGTCCCTCTGCTCCTAGGAAGCCTCGCCCCTGCCTCTCCCCTCGGCCAGTCCCTGCCTCCTGTGAACTCAGCTTATTGGAACACAAAGAGCCTGCAGCTGTCACTTGGATGTAATTTGAAAAGTCAGGAGTTAGCCTTTGGAAAAGTTGCTTCAGACAGCAAGAATATTTTAGCTCAGGGAGAAATATATTCATCTGATGAAAGGGGTGGGGACCAGGGACAGGAGGAAAGCGAGATTCCCTTCGTCCCTCCCGGAGCCTCTGTGCCCATTTTATTTTATGTGGCGTCGCTGTCATTTTCTAACACGAATGGTGTGACTGTTCAATGAATATTTAACCATGACATGGTTCTCTTCTCAGCCGCACCTCCAGCCCCCTAACTCGAGCCTTTCTAAAGTAATAACTCACCAAACACCAAGATGGGCACCTTCCCACCTCCATGCTGGGTCTGTGGCCTCGACGGCGCTTGGGTTCTGAGCGACAGGTGGCTGGTTAGGCTGCAAGGGACAACTCCCAAGGATGCGGATCGATGCTCGCCTAGATTGCCCCAGGGAGGATCGTTAAGCCCCAGAAGCCATTTGGCAGTTCTATTAAGGCACCTGCATGCAGGGGCCGCTGCCAACAGGCTCGTCTCAATTAGGCTCACGCACAGCGATTTCTCCCTGCTGCGCTCACTGACGTGCGCGGGATGTCAGGGAAGAGCGTGAGCCCCCGCAGAGTGATGGAGAGAGGAAGGAGGCTGAGGGATGCTGGGGAAATCTTTCCCCCTCCTGCACCGGGGCGTGGGCATGAGAGAGAAATGCAGCATCCTCTTCTTTAGGAAGGACCACTGACAATAGACAGCTGGCATTGTTCTAGACTTTACCCCGTGGCACTCCATGCCACACCCACCTGCAAACATGATGTTACTTTTATCCCATTTTTAGGTATGTGGAAATCCAAGCTTCGATAGTTTAGGTAAATTCCCCAAGGTCCTAAAGATGATGAGAGGCCGTGCCAAAGTTCAAGGTTTCAGCCATGTCTATGTGACTCCAGGATTGATGTGGGTACTTACTACTTTTCCTGTGCCTGCTGCTGGGTTCATTGCTTTGCATGTATTATATCGTTTAATAGGGGGGGTGTGTAAGAGAGGGAGACAGAGACAGAGACAGAGAGAAGGAAGATACATTTCTGGCTGGCTAAAAGCAGAAACAAACATACCAAAGTAGAAATGGGCAATGCTGGTGTGTGGGTAGCTCCGTTGGTTAAGCATCCGACTTCGACTCAGGTCATGATCTCACGGTTTGCGAGTTTGAGCCCTGCATCAGGCTCTCTGCTGTCAGCACAGAGCCTAGAGCCCACTTCAGATCCTCTGTCCCCCGTCTCTCGCTGCCCCTCCCCTACTCAGGCATGTGTTCTCTCTCCCTCTCTCTCTCTCTCTCTTTCTCTCTCTCTCTCTCTCCCTCAAAAATAAATAAACATTAAAAAACTGCCAAACAGTGATTACACTTATATAAAAAAAAAAGAAGAAGAAAAGAAATAGGCAATGCACATATAGGAGACTGAATAAGTTTAGAATATTCTTTCACTTCTTAGCTCAACAAATATTTATGGGCATTGGTTATGTGCCAGGCACTGTGCTAGGCAGAAGGGAAATGGCCATGAACCAGATATGGTCCAGGAGAGAGACTGTTAACAAATACACAAATCAATAGCACAATAACTGTGATAAAATTACAAAGTTAATGGGCAAGAATATGAGATCAGAAGCGATGCAAGGGTCTGTCTGGGAGGTTAGCAAAAGATTCCCTAGAATGGACTCTATGAGCACATTAGCGAGTAAGAAAGTAGGGTTTCTGCTCTCCTGGATGTGGGGTAAGCAGTAACTCGACAGCGGGCTCCTCAGGAGGGACGTCTTGGTATCAAGCCACCCAGCATTGGGATAGAATCAAAAGCAGGAAGTAGCCTGCAACTTCGTTAGCAGCCAGAAGACATGGCATCAATCAAATGAGACTCTAGGGTTGGGACTAGAAATCTCAGGCGAGAGCCAAGAATATGGGCTGCCCAGGAAGTTGCTAGGCTCCCTGGAAGAGGCGCCGTGCATTTGTGAAGCTCCGGCACCTTTTCCAGACACTGTAACCACAAGGGATGTTTAGCACGCATTATCTCATCTGGGCTTCACAACAAACACACAGGAGTGGGCGTGGCCAAAATATGCAAACCTGACCCAGAAGGGAACTGGGACAGGGCTTGCCTGAAGGCACCCAGCCCCGGGGATTCGACAGGGGACTTCCCATCCTCAGCCAAGACCCCATGCGCAGGCCCTGGTCATCAAGGAAGACCCGACTGAAACTCACCTGCTACTTAGTTTCCAGTTAACAATAGCCATATAAAGAATGCATGTCACTTTTATGTCCCAAAGCACTTTGCTTCCCATTATCTCGCTGGAGCATCTCAACAACCCTGCTAAAAACAAACGAAAAACAACACAAAACACACACACACACACACACACACACACACACACACATGCCCCCAAGATATCACGTGCTCAAAGCTGTGCAACTAAGACAATGGAGAAACCAACTCACAAATTCAGGTGTTTTTCCACAGAATCCTTTGCTCTCTTTCATACGCCACACCACACCATCCCACCCCTCAATCTATTTATTCCATAAATATTTACTGAACATCTCAAATGTGCAAGCGTGATCCTAAGTGCTGGAGATGCAGTTCTTATGAGGAATTCACAGAGAACAAACAACCCGATACATTACCGAACCATATGGTCAGGGCTCTAGCCACGGTGGGAGCAAAGTACTGAGGGCTGGGGTACTCAGAGGAAGCAGGAACAAAGACTGAGTGACAGGGTTTGGGGAAATGGGGGGCTCCCTAAAGGAGCTGGCATTTGGCTAAAGTGTAATGGATGAACACGAGTTTTTGAAGACAACCAAGCTAGACAAACAGCTGAGGCAGACGGGACAAGGGCTCAGGCATTCCAGGAAGTGTGGCCGGAGCGGGCACGGGTGAGAAATGAGAGAAGGCTGAAGAGGAAGGAGCCGGTGTGCACCAGAAGCAAAGGAAAGCCGTACAGGTGTTTTCAGCAAGGGGCTGGTGGTTTCTGCTTTGGGGTTGGAGGGAACTGGCGGCATGAATATAGAATAAAAAGCAGGGAAAGAGCCTGAAAATGAAACCTCAGGCTTGAGGGTGACAGTCCAGAAGAAGGGACATTGTGTCTGAGAAAAATCCAGGACTGCAATTAGCAGAACTGAGTGACTTACTGGATGAGATTATGAGACAGCAGGTAAAGGAAGACACCAAGCCTTCTATCTTGAGACCCTGGGGAAACAGCAAGCCATTGAAGAGACCCCTTGTATCTTCAACACATGCACATACATACATACGCACACACGTGCACACACACACGCACACACACACACAAAAAATACAAAAATACAAGACAAATGGAAATATATTTGCATGTTAGCAGTACTTAGCCTTGAAAGAAAAACCACTTTCCAGAATTTTCCAAGTGTTCTTAAACGTGCATGCCTTAGGACGAGCAAAAGTAACATTTTAAAATTACTATTCATAAGAATAGTTACCTTTTAAACAACTACAACATTCTCATGTTTTGCGAGCTAAGGCCATCATAATCCCCATTTTACAGAAGAAAAACTGAAGCTCAGAGAAGTGAAGTAAGCTTCTCAATGACACACATCTGGAAAGCTGCCCGTCATGACTTGGGCCCAGATGTATCTGATTTCACAAGCCAAGGTTTGACTGCATACCCAATACTGCCATAAAAAGAACCCAAAAGTTGCTCCAGAAAGTTTGAAGCATTGAGGGGATCAGAGATGTTTTTATGGGCAGGTGAAATTTTGGACCTGGAGCTTGAGAGAAAATTCTTCATTGGAGAAATGGGTTGAGGAATCATCCACGCAATGATGGGGAAAGGGGACCATCCAAGGATAATGCATAGACTGAGAAGAGAAGGAAGCTGCCGAAGACCACCCGGTAAGGAAAGAGAGGTAGTGAGAGAGACACGAACCCGGGAGCCGAAGGGAGAGGAGAATTTCAGTGAGCTGAGAAAAATCAGGGGAAATGAAGTAGCCTTTGAGTGGAGTCTTGTGATGAGACTGGCAAAGAACTTCCAATAGCATCAGCCAGACTGCACCCGTCGAAGCAACAAATATGGAAAGTTCTTTCAAGAATGGAATTGATGATCAAGTAGGATTCATCCCTGGGTTGCAGGGCTGGTTCAATATTCGCAAATCAATCAACGTGATACATCACATCAACAAAAGAAAAGATAAGAACCATATGATCCTGTCAATAGATGCAGAAAAAGCATTTGACAAAATACAGCATCCTTTCTTAATAAAAACTCTCGAGAAAGTCGGGATAGAAGGAACATACTTAAACATCATAAAAGCCATATATGAAAAGCCCACAGCTCATATCATCCTCAATGGGGAAAAACTGAAAGACTTCCCCCTGAGATCAGGAACACGACAGGGGTGTCCACTCTCGCCACTGCTATTTAACATAGTGCTGGAAGTCTTAGCATCAGCAATCAGACAACAAAACAAAATAAAAGGCATCAAGATTGGCAAGGAGGAAGTCAAACTTTCACTTTTTGCAGATGACATGATACTTTACATGGAAAACCCGACAGAATCCACCAAAAGCCTACTAGAACTGATTCATGATTTCAGCAAAGTTGCAGGATACAAAATCAATGTACAGAAATCGGTGGCATTTCTATACACCAACAATGAAGCAGCAGAAAGAGAAATAAAGAAGCTAATCCCTTTCACAATTGCACCAAAAACCATAAAATACTTAGGAATAAACCTAACCAAAGATGTGAAAGACCTCTACACTGAAAACTATAAAAAACTTATGAAGGAAATTGAGGAAGACACAAGGAAATGGAAAAACATCCCATGCTCATGGATTGGAAGAATAAATATTGTCAAAATGGCAATACTACCCAAAGCAATCTACACATTCAATGCAATCCCAATCAAAATTGCACCAGCATTCTTCTCAAAGCTAGAGCAAACAATCCTAAAATTTGTATGGAACCACAAAAGACCTCGAATAGCCAAAGTAATACTGAAGAATAAAACCAAGGTGGGAGGCATCACAATCCCAGACTTTAACCTCTACTACAAAGCGGTGGTCATCAAGACTGTATGGTATTGGCACAAAAACAGACACATAGACCAATGGAATAGAATAGAAAACTCAGAAATGGACCCGCAAGTATATGGCCAACTAATCTTTGACAAAGCGGGAAAATGTATCCAATGGAAAAAAGACAGCCTTTTTAACAAATGGTGCTGGGAGAATTGGACAGCAACATGCAAAAGAATGAAACTAGACCACTTTCTTACACCACTCACAAAAATAAATTCTAAATGGATAAAAGATCTGAATGTGAGACAGGAAACCGTCAAAATCCTAGAGGAGAAAACAGGAAAAAGCCTCTTTGACCTAAGATGCACAAATTTCTTACTCGACACGTCTCCAAAGGCAAGAGAATTAAAAGCAAAGATGAACTATTGGGACCTCATCAAGATAAAAAGCTTCTGCACGGCAAAAGAAACAACCAACAAAACGAATAGGCAACCAACGGAATGGGAAAAGATCATCGCAAATGACATATCGGATAAAGGACTAATATCTAAAATTTATAAAGAACTTACCAAACTCCAAACCCGAAAAACAAACAACCCAGTGAAGAAATGGGCGGAAGATATGAATAGACACTTCTCCAAAGGGGACATTCAGATGGCCAACAGACACATGAAACGATGCTCAATGTCACTCAGCATCAGGGAAATACAAATCAAAACTACACTGAGATACCACCTCACACCAGTCAGAGTGGCTAAAATGAACAAATCAGGAAACTATAGATGCTGGCGAGGATGTGGAGAAGTAGGCACCCTCCTACACTGTTGGTGGGAATGCAAACTGGTGCAGCCACTCTGGAAAACGGTGTGGAGGTTCCTCAAAAAAATGAAAATAGAGCTACCCTATGACCCAGCAATAGCCCTGCTAGGAATCTACCCAAGAGACACAGGAATGCTGATGCATAGGAGCACGTGTACCCCAATGTTCATAGCAGCACTTTCGACAATAGCCAAATCATGGAAAGAGACCAAGTGCCCATCAACTGATGAATGGATAAAGAAGTTATGGTACTTATATACAATGGACTACTACGTGGCAATGAGAAAAAATGAAATCTGGCCATGTGTAGCAACATGGATGGAACTGGAGGGTATTATGTTAAGTGAAATAAGTCAGTCAGAAAAAGACAGATACCATATGTTTCCACGAATAGGTGGACTTTGTGAAACTAAGCAAAAACCAGGGGGAGGGGAAGAGGGGAAAGAAAAAAAAGACACAGAGAGGGAGGGAGATAAAACATAAGAGACTCTCAAAGACTAAGGAAAAACTGAGGGTGAGGGGGATGAGGGAGGGGGGAGAGGGGGTGATGGGCATTAAAAAGGGCACATGTTGGGATGAACACTGGGTGTTATATGTAAACCAATTTGAAAATAAACTATTATAATAAAAAAAAAAAAAAAAAAAAAAAAAAAAAAGAATGGAATTGACCGTGAAGAGATGAGGATAAGATTGGTAGGTCACCAAAATGGTGGCGACAAGAGAAGGGTTTTTCCCCCTTGGAGAAGGCTTGACTGGGCTTCTAAGACTGAGTGGAAGAGTGAGCGAGCCAGAAAAGTGAGGAAAGAGAGGGGGAAAGCCAGAGAACAATTTCCTTGAGCAAGTGAGGAGGCACGAATCCCATGCACAGGCGAGAGGTTTCTCTGAAGTGTTTCTCAAATGTAATCATTTAGTATTTCAGTTATGGATTCTCCCGCGGCAAAACAAAACACTCCAAATGGAAAGTGTAGTGAGAAACCGTTTTATTAGGCTATTTGCTTCTGCAGGCCCTCCCTACTGTGATGGGCCACACCAGGGATGGCTTATCTCTGCCCCACCGCGCACAGAGCCACCTCTGGGGCGATGCTAATAGCTAAGGGTGACTCTGATGGCTGAGAACTAGAATCACTCGGGGGCTTTCTTGCGCACGTAGCTGGTGCCTGGGCTGGGCTGCTGTGAAAGCTGGGGTCAGCCAGGACAGGAGCATTAGGTCTCCAGGTTCCTCGGCCTTCACACAGCATGGTGGCAGGGGCTTGAGAAGCGGATAACAACACTCCAGGTACCATCACTACTGTTTTGCTGAAAACAAAAACCAAAAAACAAGAACGAACAAACCAAAAGCTGAAGTTCAGGAAGGCTAAGCCATTTGCTCAGTTTCACAAGAGCTAATTTACATCATGATCTCAATTTCATTCCAAAAATACATTCACATCACGTATAGGAAAAAAGTCTGGAAGTACACATGCTAAAATCTTAGAAGCGGCTGTCTTTGAATGGTTATTTTTTTAAGTTTATTTATTTATTTTGAGAGAGAGAGAGAGAGAAAGAATCCCAAGCAGGCTCCATGCTGTCAGCGTAGAGCCCAATGTGGGGCTTGATCCTCTGAACCAGGAGATCATGACCTGAGCTGAGATCAAGAGTTGGATGCTCAACCGACTGAGCTACCCAGGTGCCCCTTGAATGGTGATTTTTTTTAACATTTATTTAATTTTGAGACAGAGACAGAGCATGAGCGGAGGAGGGGCAGAGAGGGAGGGAGACACAGAATCCGAAGCAGGCTCCAGGCTCTGAGCTGACAGCACGGAGCCTGATGCGGGACTCGAACTCACAGACCGCAAGATCATGACCTGAGCCAAAGTCAGACGCTTAACCGACTGAGCCACCCAGGCGCCCCGAATGGTGATTTTTATCTTCCATTACATTATATGTTTGTTTTGTTTTCATTTTTCACCAATGATTATACACTACTCATATTTAAAAAAATTTTTTTAATAAAGCATTTTCAAAGCAACTTAACAACCTCTTGGACTTGGCTGATTTCAGGACAAGCCCGGGTGACATCCCTGGAAGGAAATACAAACCAACCTCTGCCAGGCATGTATCAAAGGCTTCATATTTGGCACCACCTTGTCTGAGAGATTCAGTTCCCACACTTGGGACTGAAGCAGACATCGTGCAGGGCAGAGAAACTGACGTTGGCTGAGAAGGTCCTGGGTGTGCCACATCACAGGTGGGGCAAGAAGAGGCCAGGATGTCGCCAAGTATCATGACTTGTCCTTGGACATACAGAACTCTCACCAAAAGCATGCGTGCATTTTTTGACATAACAAACTTGGATTCTGGGCAAAGGACCTGAAACTCTTCCAAGATTTTCATGAGCCACCTCATTCTTTAAACACGTTAAGAGCACCTTGGAACACAATAGCATCTCCCCTGAAACCATGCCCCTAGCATATGCAGGGTGTTTTTTTTTTTAGTTTATTTTTATTTATTTTGAGAGAGAGAGATGGAGAGCAAGCCCCGGAGGAAAGGAGAGAGAGAGGGAGACAGAATCCCAAGCAGCCTCCACACTTTCAACGCAGAGACCGATGCAGGGCTTGAATCCACGAACCGTGAGATCATGACCTGAGCTTAAATCAAGAGTTGGATGCTTAACCAACTGAGCCACACAGGCACCCCGACATAGGCAGTTTTAAATTAGGGTTCTCATTCATCGAAATGGAAATGGAAGAATTTTTATAAATTGAAGTTTTTAAATGGCAGGTTTTGAATTGGCTTTCAACGGAACATAAGCAAAACGTAGGTTCGAATTCAACTACCCTGACTGAGAGCAGCGCCTGGTTCATCACCATGCACATGTACCTGTGCCTCCTCTGTCACCCAGGACGGGGAGAGGCCAGCAAGCATCATCTGCACTCAACTGCCAAGTTCTCTCAGAATCTAGCTGACCTTAGTTGGACAGCGTGTTCAGGTCACAAGTCAAGAGACCACCCAGCTTAGAGGCTTGGGGCCAGTCCTCCACTTAGCTGCCTGCAGCAGGAGGAGACGACAAGGAACTAGACCAGACAGTCTCGAAGACCCTTCCAGCCCCAAAGTTCTGCGTTTCTTCAAGTCCCAGATACAAACACGTCTCTTGTTACATCAGAGCCGCCCTTCATCTGTCATCAGACAGCCACACACCCACAAATTACCCATTGAGAGACATACAAACACACCTCCACACACACATCCTGAGCCCACACCCCTGCAGCAAACAGCCTCGCCCAGGCTCACACCCAAAGAGAAGCCACCTGTGCCCATCAGACCCCTGCGGCCCCCGCCAGTCGCTCCTCTCGGCTCTCTCAAGGTCGTTTAAGAGAAGTCTTTTTCTCACTGAAATTTTCTTCCCACTAAAAAGAGTTGGAAGCCCCCTCCTCACTGACCTTCCCACTCTCTGGAATTTAATCCTATTTATTGCAATTTCCTACTTATTTGTCTATCTCCATATTCTGCTCGATTGTAAATGTCCATGAGGAAAAGAGCTGTGTGCCATTTTACTGAGTGTTTTATCTCCAGCAACGAAGCCGTGTGTAAAGTCGGTGCGTGTTGGGTGTCTTGTCATCTCCCCAGGCGCACATCAACACTTCTCCCACAGGCAGCTGGGGTCCGGATCCCCTTCCCTCTAGCCTAGGAAGGCAGATGTCATTCTTCTTATCCCTCCTTTGTCGGGAGAAAACGGCGGCTCGGAGCTGTAAAGCCCTGCTCGAGGTCGCTCAGGCAGCAGGTGGCAAAGCCGAGATTCGGGCTGAGTGTAACGCCAAGATCCAGGCCCTCCATCAAAACTGGGGTGTCCTGCTTCCTACACAAAGTTACTGGGGGTGCCCGTGTGTGGCATCGAGGGAGGAGTAGGAAAAATAAATACCTTCTAGAGCAAGGGGTGGCAAAGGATGGCCCGTGAGCCAAACCCAGCTTGGACTTACGGGTAACATTTTATTGAGATGTGGTCACACTCGTCCACTTACGTATTGACTCTGACTATCTTCACACACCCCTACTGAGTCAAGTGATTGTGACAGAGACACTGTGGCTCACAACGCCCGAACCAGTTACTATCTGGTCTTTCCAGAAAGTTTGATGCTACATATTCTAAAGGCCCAGGCTAAAGAATTACTGACACTGTCCCAAGGGCACTATAGGCTTTGTTAGACCCAAGGCATCCTAAAGGGTGACCCACTTGTCCCGTTTTTCCTGGACTCTCCTAAGTTTCTTCAGGGAACTTCCTGTCTAGTCTTGGGTAAACCAGGACAGTTGGCCACACTAGTTCTAGATGATGCAGCACAGACTCTGGGCAAGGGTACAGCCCTGTCCCACCTGGAAATGCCCTAAGCTTAGTGCAATAGATGCCAATGGGGAATCAGATGCCCTGGGCACAGGAAGGCACAGCCTCTTCTTCCAAGGTCCTGCTGCAGAGATGACCCAGGGCAAGGTCGTCCTGTTAATGAGCTTAATTGGATTTTTCCAGCTGGGCCATGAGCTCATTGTCCTGTCAATCCCCGGCCTTCGAGTGCCAAGAAAAATTCTTAGAGGAAATGATAGTGACAGACCTGAGCCCTTTGTATCCCCCTCCCACCCTGGAAAGGCATACACAGAGTCTTGCCTTCATGCCTCCCAGGACAGTAAGGAGATAATATCGATGATGGAATCTTCTTGGGAAGTTACTTTTTAATACTGAAACAAAGCTGGGGTCTTTTTTTTTTTTTCTAACCATGAAGTTCCATGCTTTTGGGGAGTTTATGACAGGAAAGGAAAAAGTGCAATTCTGGGCGATGTATATATACACACTGTGTATGCAAATTTTTCTCCACAAACATGAACTTTTATAGGCCTAATAGTCAAACTAATGGTCCCTCACCTTAGAGATTTGCTTCTCGTTGTGCAGGGGGCCTACATAAATGAGGTTGCATGGACAAGCCGATTGTAAGCATAATTACCAGACATGACACTAAACAGCCGGGTGCGAGCTGAGACTGGGAGACTGGGAGGGAATCGGCACCCAAAGGCAGCCCTCCTGTACAGTGACCAGAGAGAGGCCCGAGCTGCACGAACAGGGCTGAGAACAACGCTTCTTGCCTTCCTCCAGCCTCACGGGCTACACTGTAACGATTCTCAAAGGACGGACTCAGCTCCTGAAGCCCCAGGGTCAGAGCCAAGGGAAGGAGGAAAAGACTGGAATAGGGGTAGCAAACTGCAGTCCCCCCAGGCCAAATCTGGCCCACCACCTGTTTTGGTATGGCCCACAAGCTAAGAATGGTTTTTACATCTTAAAATGGTCAAAAAACTTAAAAGAATAGTAATATCTTATGACCTGTAAAAATGATATGAAATTCGAATTTGAGTCTCCATCAGTAGCGAGTCCTCAGAATGGGGCAAAACTCATTTGTTTTTGTTTTCTGGGGCTGCTTTCACTTTTACAGATGAAGAAACTGAGGCCCGGAGCGATGAAGTAAATAAATTCTCCCAACACCACACTGTTTGTAAGAGTCAAAGCTAAGATTGGAGCCCAACAAAAACATCATAACACTGATGAGTCATCACCTTGAAGGAGGCAAAGAAATAGGGTGTTGGGTTAGTGGGGGGGGGGCGGGTAGAAGTCAGATAAACAACATGAATGAACACAGGCCCGAGACACTCTGGGCATTATCTGTGAACAACGGCTGGCTACAGCAGCGTGTACAAACACCTAAGACAACCAAGTAGAAGCAGAAAGGGGTGTTGAAAAATACACCATGCAGAAGGGGAAACTGAGGACATAAGAAAATCTGTCCAAGATTTTCCAGCCGGTCAGAACAGGAGGTAAAAATCACCGCGTCGTCAACCCCAAGAGATGAGTGACGGGTCCGTGCCACGAGGGATCGGGTCAGGGGGGCAATTCCCTAGCGGTCAAGAGCTCTGGCCGACAGATTCCAGTTCCGCAGGTGACCTTGCACGATGTGAGATATAGTCTGTGAGCCAGAGGCCAAGTCGAGCCTGAAGACACTGACCCTTAACTTCCCCTAAGTTCCAGAAAACAAAATTAGTATTTGAACAATTAAATAATACATGTGAAATAAATCACACACGTAAAAGCATGATCTGTTTGAACAGGAAAGAAAAATGTCCCGAGAAGGACCCGACCCTGGAGCCTGATGTTGGCAGGGAGAATACGCGTGCCGGTCAGGGACTTCCTCCGCGCTCACGGTACTTCCTCTTCCAGTCTCGACCAGAGAATCGGAGACCAGAGCAAGGACCAGAGGTCCACGCGTAGAAGTCACCAGACTCAGACCAAACGCCTGCTGCATGGTGGGCTGTCTGCGTGTGCTGTCAGTCCTGATTCTGGGTGGAAGGAGCATGATTCCCATTTCAATTGCAAGGACACTGAGGCTCCGAGTGACGGAGAGCCCACCAACAGTCACGCAGCCAGAATGAACAGGATATCTCCATGTCTAGAGGCATGTTGGGTAAATAGGGGAAAAGACTTCTTCCTCCCCCACCAGCCTGGCTGCTGTGGCCGAACCTTGCCTCCCTGGCAGGATGTCCTCAGGATGTCTTCTGTCTGGTTCTGACGGCTGAAACCAGATCCCTGGTGGGAAGCTGCTGCCCGGAGAAACGTATGCTTAACAGATGCTGATAAAAGTGTCATTAGATGGCCCGGATTCCCCCTTGGGGTCAAATGCCACCACAAATGTCCTTCTGATACAGGCTCAAGGAACTGATAATGCAAACCTTAACAGCCCAGGTAGGGCACTTTTCATCTCCCTGCAAGCTACAGTTGCTCGTCTCAGGATGAAATGGGCCGCAGGGAAGGGTTTGCAATTCAACTCATGACTCCAAAGGCTCCGAAAGATAAGCCCACGCCCTTTGCAAAGTTATGACAGGAAGCCCCACCACACTCTCGTGATAAGCCCTCCAAGCCCACGGCCGGGTACCAACGATTGTTTGGCAAAGGGGTGGTATCCACTGCTCCAACTGTGACTTTGGACCAGAGAGTTCTAACAGACAGCCGTGCCTCAGGCCGGTCACGGCACTGTATCTGGTGTTAGCGCCCGGCTGAGATTACTTCGAGAGGGAGATCGATGCCATTAAACCCCTACTTGGTGTGAGTGACAGGCTAGTGGCAGGTGACAATCCTGGAGACCAGGGGACACACATGCTGAATTGGCTGGAGTTGAGTTTGGGGTTGACCAGACTTCCACTGAGCTTTGCTCCGGCCTTTGTATTCTGCATAGCAAATGACTCCCTGCTGCTCCCTGATATCTGGCCCTGTGGTTAACTCTCTCAGAAAACAAGCAGGCATGCCTTTGCCAGAACAATCTGTGGAATCCTATTTTATCCCCTTTTGGGGAAGGAGTTAAACTGCCTCCCCCGCCCAGAGAATCATTAAAGACACCCGCATCCCAGCCCATTTCCACAAAGCTAATCTCTAGCACTTCGTCACATGCTCCAAGAAGAACAAAACTGCTAGGAGCTCCCAGATATATGTAAGATGCTGTTTCCTGTCCCAGGGCCTTTGCACATGCTGTGCTCTCTGCCCATAACTCTGCATCCCTTCTTGTCCCCCTGTCCATCCCCTTCTCCTCCTCCATGACTTGGCTCAGACAGCGTCTCTGAACTGACCTTTCCCTGAGCCTCCAGGGTGAGCTGTCCCCCTCTTCTGTGATCTCCCAGTGCCCCCCCAGGACCTCTGTCAACACTTCTCCTAGGAAACATAACTGCCTGTAGGTCAGTCTTCACACCGGCCAAGCTCGCTGAGAACAAAGGCCTTGTCTTCGGCATCTCTACGGCGGCATGGCAGCCACTCAGCCACAAGAAGTGTTCCATAAATGCTTCCTTAATTAGGCAGCGTGAAGAAAGGAGCTGAAACTACAGACGGGATCCAGAAATCTCTGCATTCACTTGTTCAGCAAGTGTTTCTGCCTACCAGGGTGAAAGCAGAAGGGCGCGTGGCGGAGAGCAAAGCGGGCCTTCTCCCTGTCCTCGGGGAGTTGAGTGCCGGCGACTCGAACAAGCAGAGGTGTGACTGTTTCACTGGAGTTTTGATTGGGGGCAGCAAAGAACAGGGAGGGGCAGGATCAGGGTGAGGCAGGGGAGGCTCGCACCCGGGTGCAAAATTTAAAACGTGACTGCAAAAAAAGGCAAGAAGAGACTTTAAGGAAACATTTTTCAAATCAAAATTAATGCAAAAGCATGCGTGATGAACAATACATCCAAAATTTAAACACATGCCATCCCCAGCCAAGCCCTGTTGGAGCCAAAGGAGGAAAAATGTGTACATACATGTTTTTACACATTTTAATGGGTTATTCCGCCCCCCAGACCATTAAAGCACTTGAAAACATTGAGAAAAAAAATTTTTTTTGAAAGTAAAATAAACCTACTTTATTTTCCTGCTCCTTCCATTTCCTCCCTCTCTCCATTTAGTTGGTTATATTATTTTCTTTTTTTAAAATAATTTGTTATCCAATTGGTTTCCATATGACAGTGCTCATCCCAACCAGTGCCCTCCCCAGTGCCCATCACCCACTCTCCCCGCTCCCACACCCCCATCAGCCCTCAGTTTGTTCTTAGTATTTAAGAGTCTCTTATGTTAAAAAAAATTTTTTAAGGTGTATTAAAACTCTATTTTATGTTTAGATATTTTTTTATAATTTTTGTTGTCATTCTACATCAGCTTAACTCAGAAACCATCGAAGATGGCCACTCGGTCACGAGAAATTGTCGAATGTGGCAAGGGAGAGTTTGCTTCCAGTACAGCCGGGAGCACACACGTTCCCTCCGGCCTCAGGCACTAACTTGGCTCTGGAAGGAATAGGTCTTGATTTAAGATTTGTTATTTAAGACCGTTATTTTGTTCATCATTCTTTTGCATTAATTTTGACATTTTGAAAGGTTGAATTAGAATATTTATCTTCATCACTCAGGGGTTTGGGGGAGCACCCACTTGTACTTGGCACCAAAGCAAGCACGTCACCCATTTCGTCCTAATCCCAGCCTTGCCAAAGATTAGAGGAGTCCATCCTAGGCGGGAGGTTCAGGAAGGCTACCCCAGCCCCCCGCTACGAAACAGTGAGCCTGAGGCCTGTAGGGGGCGTAAGGCTGTGAGGGCTGGAGGGAGTCCTGCCTCCAGGGCAGCCCTGAGCTGGGAAGAGTCTCAGCAAAGCATGACAAGGATAATGGTAAGCGCATATGAGCCTAAAATGCAGAGGCACCGGTAGGTGAAATAGACGCTGATTTAATCCTCACCGCGACCCCTACAGGGCAGGGATTATTATCCGCATTCTAAAGATTAGGAATGGATGGAACACAGGTTAAGCTCCTTGTTCAAAGTCACGCAGCCATGATGTGACGAAGACAGAATGAGAATCCAGGCAACCTCATGTCTCCTCCGTTCTACACCCCTCTGCTTTCTCACTTAGGAAAAAAGATACTTCGGCCAGAGTGGAGTGAGCCGCCAGGAGGCTAGCGTGAGAGGGAAGTGAGATTTGGGGCCAGAAGTTCGAGCCTTGGGAAGGTCCCCGCAGGAATTTCAAAGCCATGTTAAAGCTCTCAATGCCACCTCTACAGGTGTCTTGTGCCTTCGACTTTAAAATCAGAAACATTTGGCTCAAGCAGTCCCTGGAAAGAAGTAGAGGAGGGGCATTTTAACATAATTTACTTTAACTCAAATGAGGACTCTCTCAGCCAAGCCAGAGCGATTCCACACACCCGTGATGTAAAGCTCTGCCCATATAGCCAGGGGACAAGGGACCGGCCACAGACAGGAACCTCAGCATCTTTCATCACCGCTGAACTTCCGAGCACTTTCACTGCACGTGGTGACATAGGGGTGTGGTCAAAGGCACAGATTCTGGCATCGGACTTGACTTTGTGACCCTAGGTGTTCCCTACAACCTCTAAACCTCAGTTTCTCACCTTTAAGAGGAAGTATCATTACAGAACTGGCTTAGCTGGTCGCAAACCCATTCTCCTCTTCTCCTGGCATGCAGCTAGACTATTCACAGCCCCCGTGCCATTAGGTGTGGCTGTGACTAAGTGTCAGCCAACAGAATGTGGGAAAGAAGCAATGGGTACCACTTCTAGGCCTGACTCACACACCTTCCTTCACCATCCTCCTCCTCTCTCTCCCAGTCTGCTGGCCGTTTGATTAGCCCGGGGGCACTTGCGAGCTCTGGGCTGAACACAGAGACTCCATCAGCTGAAACCCCTGGTCAGCTGCACGCAGCAAGGATCTCCTGTTTGGAGGCACTTTCCCTTGGAGCAGGACCTGAGACGGGGACCGGAGTGAACGGGAGCCTTTGATGAAGGGTCTCGGGGAAAGGGAGTGGGGAGAGCAGGCCAGGCCGGGGATGGGCAGCGAAGCAAGGATGCGATTTCAGCAGGGGGGAACTAGCCTTGGCCTGGCCACCTGAACGACATCACAGGGCCGGTCCCACCCCAAGGCAGGAAGGAGTAGGGTGCTGGACTTTGTACCTGTCATCCACTGAAGCCTGCCATCCAGGAGGTGGGGGGTGTAAACTCCCTCCTGGGCAAGGAAGCCTCTTCTCCCCTCCTCCCACCATTCAGTTTTCTGGAGAAGGGGGGCAGCTGTGAGCCACTAGCAACCAACATGGCAGCTGGGGAATGGGCATGGAGTGAGGCACCGGTATTATCCACAACAGTACCTCCCAACATCCCACTAAGGAATTTCTTGTGGACTTTATTTGAGCAACAAATGAACATGTTCTTTATTAACCACTGCAGTCTCTGGGTTTCTATACATCACCATAACAAGCATAAGAAAAAGCTATTGATTGCGTTGTGGGATGATTAAATGAGATGCTATCTGATGGTGGTGATCAGAACCACAGGTTACGCATATGTCTAAAATCATCAAATTAACCACGTGTTTTCACTCATATGTGGATCTTGAGAAACTTAACAGAAGACCATGGGGGAGGAGAAGGGGGAAAAAAGTTACAAACAGAGAGGCAGGGAGGCAAACCATAAGAGACTCTTAAATACAGAGAACAAACCAAGGGTCGATGGGGGTTGGGGGAGAGGGGAAAGTGCGTGATGAGCATCAAGGAGGGCACTTGTTGGGATGAGCACTGGGTGTTGTATGGAAACCAATTCCGACAATAAATTATATTAAAAAATAAAATAAAATCATCAAATTATATAGATTAAATATATGCAGCCTTTTGGATATCAATTATACTGCCAATAAAGCTGGACAAAACAATCTTCTGAAGAGATAAGGATCAGGAAAAATTATAATTCATAAAAACTTTCATTTAAAAAGCTATTTAAAACCAACATATTGAAAGGGATACCGTGTGCCTGGGAAAAGAGACCCAAAGCAGCCAAGATAGTAACATACTCTGATAAATCTGTCTTTCAAGAAAAAGAAAGTTCTTTGACTACCTCCCTCAAAACCGAGATGCCACCCTGAAACCGCTTAGCACGTGGGATGTCCTCAAGGACTGTCAGCCACGATCAGTGACGACTTCTCTGCGGCAGGTGCTGGAGGGGTGGGCCTGCTCGTTCCGCCCTGCTCTGGGGATCCTCGCGGTCTTGAGAGCAGAAGACGGGTGGAAATAGAGGATTACAGAAACACGGTGAGTAGGTAAGGCCGGTGTCTGAAACACGTGCAGGGGAGCTCACGCCTGAATCTGCCTAAGGATGGAATAAAATGCTTCAAGGCGGAAGTGAAGCTTGTGTTGACTTTTCAAGGATGAGCGGGTGCTCTCCAGCAGACAAAGGGGAGAAAATACTCCCAGAGCAGGGGCCACGCATTTATGATTAGGTCGGGCACCTCTCCCCGGGGAAGCGAATCTCCTCCGGGCTCCAGAGGTTCCTGTGTGTACCTACACAAGTATTGGTGTTATCTGTTGTATTGGTCCCATCTGCCTCTTGGTTGTATGATCTGGGACAAATCACGAAACGTTTAGAGCCTTAGGGTCTGCAGCCGTCAAGGGGAGATGATGGCACCCGCGTCGTAGGCTCGCTCGGGTTGCGTCATCCAGGACGGGGCAACACAATACCTGACCATAGTAGATACTCGATTAATGTTAGTTAGCCCCTCCTCCTTCCCTGCATGTCTCCCCCCACCCTGCTCCCAGGGCTCCCCTCAGAGTACCTGCCTCAGGAGCCTCCTAGTCACACAAAAGCTCCCACCTACCCAACTACACCCGTTCTACCCAAACCAGAGTGTGAGCTACCTGCTGTGGGCCATGCACTCCACATCGGCACTCCTCTTTGCTCCCCTTCTCCTCAGCCTCACCCCCCTTTCTCCTCCCCCTCCTGCCTGCCCCATTCATCAGCAGAAGTTTGAGGGAGTATGTAAGTGTCAGGTACAGAGTGGGTTCCAGTCCTCTGATGGCCTGCCTTATTGTTATCAGACCCCAGCCTCCTGCACACCTCGCCCCAGGTCCTTGGCTGCCAGGTCTTTCCAGCAGGAACAGTGACGTGCCTGCATACAAACGAGAGTCAAACTCCGAGTCCCTTTTACCTAAATATTCACAGCTCCAGCCAGCGAGTCCAACAGTCCAAGCTTCTGTTTGTGAACTTGCTTCTCTTTCCCCACTCCCCACTTCTTATTTCTGGTTCGCCACCAGGAGCGATCATTTCCATTTCTCTCTAAGAGAGCAGGGAGAAGTCCCCCTCTCCGAACACAAAGATACTAGAGTGGGTGGGAGAGTGGAGCCATATTGGACGATTCGGCAGGACCAGGGAAAACTGAGGCTAGGACACATCGCACAGGAAAGGAGATTTAAGATGTTCAAGATGGGGGCACCTTGATGGCTCAGTCAAGCATTGATTTCAGGGTTCATGGGATTGAGCCCTGCACCCGGGCTTTGCACTAGCCTTTGCACAGAGCCTGCTTAGGATTCTCTCTCTCTCTCTCTCTCTCTCCCTCTCTGCCTCTCCCTGTCAGGTGTACATGGGCTCTCTCTTTGGAAAGAAAGAAAGAAGAAAAAAGAAAGAGAGAAGAGAGGAAGAGAGGAAGGAAGGAAAGGAAGGGAAAAAGGGAAAGAAAAGGGAGAGAAAGAGGGAGAGAGAGAAATTTTGCAAAGAACCTAGAGGTTGGTTCTACCACATTGCTTCAACCATGGAGTTTGATGGTCCTGGCTAAAAGCAGGGGAGCTGACCTCTGGTATCGTCGGACCCAAACTACAACGGCCAAGCAGCACGGCTCCCCACACCACATGCGTTCAAGCCCTGACCCTGGGGTGCATGCCAGACCTCGGTCCAGTTACCCAACCTCTCTCTGGGCCTCCCTTCCCTCATCCACAGAGTGGGATTGTCCATGATGCCTTCCTCACAGGGTTCCTGCGGGCCTTAGGGGAGATCATTTGTGAAGGTGCTTCTCCCTGAGCACGGCTCCGCTCACCATCAGCACTGAGTAAAAGGTTGTTATTATTATTCTCAGTTTTGACATTCATCTGCATGACAACCCATGAACTCCAACAATTCAGAGCACCTGAAGGACAAGACCTGCCACCTGTATGCGCACTCACTGTGGGCTGAACATGGAAGGGTCGCTGGTGTCATCCTTACCACACAGATCACGATGATCAGGCTCCGAGGAGTAAGACACACCTCATCTGTCTCCCTCCAGCCCCTCTCTTCACTAAGCCATGGCCATCCATCCTCAGCTGCCTCATGTACGGAAATGATTTGGAACGACAGCTAAGGTCATCACGGGCATTTGTCTGAAGGGTGGAGAAGGCTAAGTCTGTCCACATTATGGAATAGATCCAAGCAGGTGCCCTCTGGTACCCTGTCATCATGCAGAGACGCCCTGGTTTACCAGCCCTAATCTCTGGAATTTCTGGGCTGGTGGTTCATTGATTCATTCATTCATTCCTCAAGGATTGATTGCAAACCTTGGCAAAGAGGAAGCAGAACATAAAGAGACACAGGCTCTGCCTCCTGGAAGGTCACAGCCTACCAACAGAGGTGGGCTCGTACGTAAATGATGCCGGTATAAAGCGATGTGGGTTTTAGAGGAGATTTGCCCAAGATTCCCCTGTGAGATGAGAGAGCAGGAGGTCTTCACTACTTTGGGGGCAAGAGGGGGATCAGAGAGGACTTCCTCTGGAAGGAAAGGCTGGATCTGGGAGAGCGTTCACTGGGTGAGCAAGGAGGAAAGGGCATCCCTGGCAGAGAGAACACAAGAGACCAGGAGGCACAGCTGAGCAGGAAGCGCTAAGACCAGCAAGCGACCGTGAACGGCAGGCATCTAGGGAAAGAGCTCAGAGCAAGGAGTATAGAGGAGGCAGCAGGAACAGGCTGCACAAGCCTCAGGGGCAGCTTGCTTCATCCGAAGACCATCGTAGACCCTGGAAGAATTTGAGGTAGAGGCATGATAGAATCAGATTTGTGTTTTAGGGACGGGGTGCACAGTTCTGATCCACACGTGAGCCCATTCAAATAAGAGATAGTCTCTTTTCTTTTTCTTCCTGTCAGCAACATTTCTCCCCTTTCCGTATTCCAGAACTGAGCCTGAGCTTGGCTCCCCTCCTGCTTCTCTGACTGTTCCTTCTCTGCTTTCTCAGTAAGACTCTCTCTCTCCCTCTCAGGCTTTCTAAACATGGATGTCACCCAAGTTTCTGCCAAGAGCCAACTGCCTATGTTTTCTCTCCACTCTATCCTCTGGGGATCTCATCCACATCTGAAGCGTCAACACTGAAGTGCCTTGAGGGTGAACCCTGAATCCAAATCCCCAGTCGGATCTTATAAATGATGGGCAGGTCTCTACAATTCTGCTAAATCACCTGAATGTTATTGGCCAACATTATGTAGAAAGCCATTCTAGAAGAGCAGATTTCTAGTCCTATAAGAGAGTTTAGCTAAGCCCTGTTGTATGTTAAGATTGCCCCAAGTGTATCAAAGTACCAAAGAAAGAAGCAAAACGTAGCATCTATACATACTATTTTGCGTATCAAATAGATTCCTAGCCCTCTTCAGCAGGTGTTTACTGGGAGCCTCTTCAATACCCAAACCTGTGCTGGGCAATGCAGAAAATACAAGGGCAGCCTTCACTCTGTTCTTTCTTCAAAGTGCTTCCACCTCAGTGGGCCCAGTACAGGGGACAGAGGGACATCGCGACCAAGAGTACCAGCTTTGTGCTTGCATTCTTGCCCCTTCCAAGCATGATCTTGGGGAAGGAATTTCACCTCTCTCAGTCTCAGTGTCTCCATCTGTAAAATGGGATCCAACAATATACCCCTTATCGACTTATTGCAAAGATCCAGTTCAATAAACCTGTGAAGTACAGTTTCTGGTGTGTTATAAATGAGCTGCTGTAGGAAAAGAGTTTGGTCATTCCTCAAAAAGTTAAACATGGAGTTACCAGTTAATGTACGACCTAGAAATTCCGCTCCTAGGTGTGTACCCAAAAGAAATAGAAACCCATGTGCACGTACAAAGACCTGGACATGAATGTTCATTGCCACATTATTCACAACAACCCAAAGGAGGCCCAACAGTCCATCAACTGGCTGAACAGATGAACAACTGTGATACATCCATACAACGGAATGCGACTCAGCCATAACAAGGAAGGAAGTGTGAATACGTACTATAATGTGGATGAACCTTGAGAAAATTAGGCTAAATGCAAAGAGCCGAACACAAATGGTCACATATGGTATGATTCCATTAATTTGAAATATCTGGATAGGTAAATCCATAGAGATGGAACACAAATTGAAGGTTACTGGGCATGGGGGAGAGAAGAATGAGAAACAAATGCTTAATGGGTCCAGGGTTTCCATTTTGGTGGAATGGAATCTACACTGTTCTAGATAGACATGGTGGCTGTACAATGCTGTGACTGTGGTCAGTATCATTGGATTGCTCATTTTAAAATGGTTAATTTTATGTTCTATACGTTTCATCTCAATATTAAAAAAAAATGAGGTTTCACCTTTTCCTGAGTCAATCATGATCATCAGGTTGGCTTGAAATTAGCCCAAAACACCACAGTGCCCAGGGTGCCTGGGTGGCTCAGTCAGTTAAGCATCCAACTTCAACTCAGGTCATGACCTCACAGCTCCTGGATTCAAGGACTACATTGGGCTCCACGCTGAGAGTGTGGAGCCTGCTTCAGATTTTCTGTCCTTCTCTCTGCTCCTCTCCCCCCGCCCTCAAAAATAAATAAACAGAAAGAAAGAAAGAAAGAAAGGAAGAAAGAAAGAAAGAAAGAAGGAAGAAGAAGGAAGGAAGGAAGGAAGGAAGGAAGGAAGGAAGGAAGGAAGGAAGGAAGGAAGGAAGGAAGGAAGGAAGGAAGGAAGAAAGAAAGAAAGAAAGAAAGAAAGAAAGAAAGAAAGAAAGAAAGAAAGAAAGAAAGAAAGAAAGAAAGAAAAGAGAAGGAAGGAAAGAAAGAGAAAGAAGGAGGGAAGGAAGGAAAGAAAGAGAAAGAAGGAGGGAAGGAAAGAAAGAAAACCCACCATGTCAGTTAGGCAGGAGCCCTCAGCACCCGTGTGACCCTCCAGCCCAGGAGAAAGACAGGAGACTGTCCTCACCCTGTGGAGCTCACAGACACTCACGAATGCTCCCGTGCTCTGGAGTCTGGTTTTCCAGGTGTGCCCACCTACTGCATCCTGTGCCCACCTACTGCAATCTCTGTGCAAAACACTCAAAACTTCTGGCCCTCAGTGTCCATACCAGCAAAACGGAAGGAATAATAGTGCCAACCACAGAGATATGAAGATTAAGGGGGTGGATCCTTTTCCCGCGCCTGCCCCAACAAATAAACACAAACCAGGGGGCTTAGGACAGCAAACTCTATTCCCTCACAGTTTACAGACCACAAGTGTGAAATCAAGGTATCAGCAGGGCCACGCGTCCTCCAGAAGCTACAGGGAGAAGGCTTTCTGGCCGCTTCTGCTGACTCCAGGCACACCTTGTCTTGAGACTGCATCTGGGCTTCCATCTCCCCGTGCCCTTCTCCTCTTCCCTATCTCTATAAACACACTTGTCACTGGATTTAGAGCCCGGTTGGATAATTCAGGATGATCTCATCTTGACATCCTTACCTTAATTGTATCTGCAAAGCCCCTTCTCTCCAAATAAGGTCACATTCACAGGTTCTGGGAATAACAACATAAACAGATCTCCTGGGGGGGCCGCCATTCAACCCACTATGGGGAGAATCCAGATGAAGTGCTTTTGTAGCACTTAGTGAATGTCAGAGATTTCATCATCAGCCGCAATAATTGTCACAATTATTAGCTAAGCCATATCTCAGTCTCTCTCGGGAACAGTTGAAATCTTCAACTCACTGGGGTTCCTTCCTTCCAGGCCATGGACACTCTACCTCCTCCATCAGGAGGCTTGATTTCTTCTGAGGCCCCCTTCCCCTTTCAAAGGGAATTCTCACAGGGCTTTGTACAGCTCTTCTTCGTCATCACCAACCATCTGAAGCCTCCCATATCTGGGCCCCGTCCAGTACTCTGATATTAGACCATAGTCTAGACTGCCTGCATACATTTCTGGAGCATCCCCAGGTACCTCTGCCCCAACCCTTCCATTCAAGCTCCTGCTTTCCTCCCTGTTGCTGCCTCCAATCCTTAACTAGGGAGTTTATAAAAATCTAAGGCTCAGGCTGTATCCCCAAACCAACTGAATAGGAATTTCTTGGAAGTAGAAGACAGTCTTTCAAGAATGGCATGGTCCCATACCCAAGTACCTGGAATTCCCAAGATATCCATGGGGCTCAGTCCACTGGGCAGGCATTAAAAGAAAAACATTGTGCTTACCAGGCAATCCTGGACCAGAAAGACATATAATGACAACAGCCTGGGTTTTGGCGGCAGGTTTGGGATCAAATCTTGCTACTGACTAAGGCGTATGGCCTTGGCCATGTCTCTTAAGCTCTGAATCTCTGGTTTCTTGTGCTGAAAATGGAGACAGTAATGTCTCCCTGAGAACTAGTTTGTATAGTGATAGATATTCACATCCAGTAGGGGCTGGACCATAATAGGAACAATCAAAAGCTCTTCTTCTTCCCTTCCTCCTGGAATTTACAAAAAGTTTAAATCCAATTTCAGACACCAAAACTGTACCTTCTATAAGTGGCCCCTTGGCCCTGGAAAGGAATTTCTTATTTAGCTAGATTCCTTAACGTTTTATTAGATGAGGGGCAATTCCAGGAACCCACTCTTGGATTATTAAAATAGGGAGGCAGGGTGCTGATTGGTTCGTGGCCTCCAGACACGTGGTGGTCACCTGCCTGGTTTAACACAGGCGACACACAGAGATCTGGCCCCGTGACAGGCTACCAAAGCTGCTAGCTGTAGACATCCTGCTGAGCAACTTGGCCAAAAACTCTCCATCTTCCTGCCAAAGCAAAGAACCCAGAGGCGCTGGTTCCAAGAGGCTTGAACTTCCGGGGGAGCCCCAGAGTCCCTACTCCTGACCACCCAGTGTTTTCTTGGTCATCCCTACAAAGTGAGGGGCAAACTCCTCTGAGAAACCAGAAACCAGAACTCACCAGGCCAGGAAGCGAAGAATCAAAACCCTCTGCATTTTGCCTTCCCCATGAGCGCTCGTAGAATCCTGCTACACAAACAAAAACTCAAACCAAAAGCCTTTCCTTGCACTTCTCATCATTTTATCCTTCTCGTACCAGTTTGCAAATATTCCCTTGCAGTCCTTCTCCTATGATATAGTAAAGCTGGAGATATTTCTGCTATCTTTTTCCGTCTTGTTTCCCCGTCTCTTTTTCCCCAGTGCCCTGTGGAACATCTGACACATTTATCCATTGATTTATTCTGCAAACATTTACGGAGCACCTGCTATGTGCCAGACCCTGTGCGTGCTTTGAGATTGACACACAGACAACAACCCACCAAATAATTGTTGAAAAGACTTAAATTTAATTTAGAACCCACCCATACCAGCCAACTTGTTCGCAGATAATATGTAGGCACCATTCCTATGGGCCGTAACATTCTCATATGTCCTGAGAAAAATGTGTAATTCCATGGGGAAGCCAACATCGGTACCTTAAATCTTCACCATGGAAGGAATCTTAGGGCTCATGTAAAACACTGGATCCCAACTCTGGATCCCCAGGTGATTCCAGTGTACCACCAGAGTTGAAAAACACTCATCTCGTCCAACCTCTCACCCAAAAATTACACGCCCCTGCTATGTCTCTCCACTGCCTTTTGTATAAAATACCCGACTGTTTTGCCATGATATACAGTGCCCTGCATGGTCTGGTCCCTGCCTGACCTAACCCCCTCTGCTCACAGTGCCCAGACACATGGACCTCTCGCCGTTCCTGAGAGCATTGATCTGGACGTTCATTTTTGCTGGTTCTTTTGGTCATGTAGGACTTACTCAAGGCTTATCCCATCAGAGACAGCTTTTCTGAGTATGCAGTATGACGTACAACACACCCCACACTCCACACACATGCACACAAAAACATACATATGCACATACAAACACACACAGTTGTTCTTTTTTTTATTTTTTTTTAACGTTTATTTATTTTTGAGAGACAGAGAGACAGAGCATGAGCGGGGGAAGGGCAGAGAAAGAGTCAGACACAGAATCTGAAGGAGGCTCCAGGCTCTGAGCCATCAGCACAGAGCCCAATGCAGGGCTCGAACTCACAGACCGGAAGATCATGACCTGAGCTGAAGTCGCTTAACCGACTGAGCCCCCCAGGCACCCCCACAGTTGTTCTTGTACATCTCCTTTTGCTGTGCTATGACACCCATCACTGGCTACCACTATCTTTGTTTCTTCACTTCTTTCCTGATGGTCTCCACCGCTAGAAAGGAAACTTCATGAAAGGAGGGACCTTCTGTATCTTGTTCACCACTGGATCCAGTGCCTCACGGATAGAAGATGCTTAGTAAGTACTAGTTAAATGAATGCATTCATCAACAAATCAGTGAACTGGAGCCCCTCCCTGCACACCTCTAGTGACAGAGGGAAGTATATTTCTCCCCCACAAGGTGACCTCATGCCATTGCTGGCCAGTTGAGATTGTTAGAAAATTGTTTCCAGGCACTTGGGTGGCTCAATCAGTTAGTCTGACTCTTGGTTTCTGCTCAGGTCATGATCTCGCAGTCTGTGGATTCAAGCCCCGCATCAGGCTTCACGCTGACAACGCAGAGCCTGCTTGGGACTCTCTCTCTCCCTCTCTCTCTGCTCCTCCCCTGCTCTCTCTGTCTCTCAAAATAAATAAATAAACTTAAAACGATTGTTGAGAAAATTGTCTCAACACCAGGCTGGTGCCTGCATCCTTCTCGCCTCCTGCCACTGGCTTTCCTGTCACTCCCTGTAGCCACTCCAAATGAGGCCAGTCCTCCTGCCCCATGACAGGCCTCCAAATATTTGGAGACTGTTAAGTTTCCTCGCGGCCTTCCATCATCCAGGTGAATAGCTTCCGGGAGATGTCGTCAAGAAACACGGCCGTGTTGGCCTTTGATGACCGTGTCCATAAAACAATTCAGCTTCCTGAATCTGTAAACAGCCTATGTTTTGATTTTCCAGAACAGCTGCCTACACACTTCCAAGGGTGGGGCCTGCATCTGCATTTCCCCCATCTCTGAGCTGTCACTGCTAAGGTCCGAATGTCCTCTTTAGAGGACCCCAGAGAAATATGCTCCTGGACGTTAAGAGTTGACATGAGAGACTCTTAAAGAATAAGAAAGAACTGAGGGGAGAGATGGGTGTGGGAGTGGGGAGAGTGGGAGACGGGCACAGAGGAGGGCACTCATTGGATTGAGAACTGGGTGTTGTATAGAAACCAAGTTGACAATAAATTATTTAAAAAAATTAAATTAAATTAATTTAAAAAAAAAGAGTTTCTATGAGAAGTTCTTAGAAGCTTCTTCAAGACAAAACTGTTTTAAAGAGGTATGTGGGAGGAAGGCCTTACAGGAGCCCACCGCTGTGTGTGTGTAAAGAAGTGGGAGCATTGAAATTTTTTCCTTTCAGATTCTACCTTTATCTCCTCCACCAGGCTTTCCCCATACCCTTTCTGAAATAGCACATATACCTCTATCCACCCTCTACCAGCCAGCACCTTCTCTCCAGTTCCAATGTTTTGTTTTCTTTAAAGCACATGGTCCTATTTATCTACTTAGTCACTTGTTTATTGTTCCTTCAAGTAGAATGTAAGCTGTGTGAAGACAGGGACCTCACCTGCCTTATGAAACATGGTATCACTGGACTAAAATGGCAGCCGGTGCCATGGCATTGCTGGACAGCTCATGAGAGAATAATAAAAGGATGCCTGAAAGGCTGTGAGGTACTAGACAAATCAGATCCTCAGTCTCCTCTTCTGTAGAATGGGGAGACGAGACAGCAATCCCCTCCTTGCCAGACAACCGTAAGGAGCAACTCAGGAGACATCTGTGGAAGTTATGTCACCAGCTGTAACTCCATCCAATGTTCAGGGTTATGGTGTCATACACACACATCCAGGGCTGCATTTGTAAGCAGGAAAAGTCAGTGGCTGCCCCTTGAGTGTGACTGGAAGGGCTTGATTGCCCTGAAAGTCTCCCTTATTATTTTACTGTCTGAAAATTCCACCATTAGACATTCCTTTCAGTAAAGGCATCGTGTTTCCACTGACAGAGAAATGCTTCCCTCGATCTGAAGATGGGAGGGTAGAGATAAGGGAGGAAAAGATAGCTTTCTTTCTCTTTACCACAGCTATTTTCCTCTCAGCCCTGGAGTCTTGCTAATTTTTACAACACGTCAGATGCATGAGCCTGGATTACTTTCACTGCCAACTATTTTTTAAATGGAAGGATAAACTTCACTATCATCAGCCTATCTTTCCAGCTTGGCTTAGGACTTCGGAGGCATTTTCCATCTGGACCTCAGTTCTGTCGCAACACACATTCCATAGGAGAAGAACCTCACCGTCAAGTGTTTCCTGTCTGTCTTGCCAAAAAAAAAAAAAAAAAAAAAAATGGACTCCAAAGGTGAGACTCCAGGCAAAGCTTTGGCCCAAAAGGGTCCGCAGGATTATCACTGTCTGGAAGCAGAGGCAGGGGATTCCCTGTGCCTTCGAGAGTGGCGGGAAGAAGTAAACTTGGGAGAAGCCTTGACCAGCTCCCCGTGGTGTTGCCCACACTCCAGCTAACCCAACTGTCTGCCCTTCCCTGTGTCCTCTTTCCTGTCCCTGCATTCCAGCCTTGGAGCTGGCTGTCCCTCAAAACCCAGTCACCTATTTAACAAGCAAGGCCTTAGCTCCTGCTCTGACCTGGGGTCGTATGCCATATCTGTCCCGCAAGACTTCAGAACCAAGAGAAAGCACCACAAGAAACTGGCAAGCAGGATGCACGGTGACAATTCCAGGATGCTGGGCTGCTCAGAGGAGGAACATCAAGCAGGGAGTCATTTAATAAGGTCTCAGAAGGTTTGGGAGTACTTGTGAGAGGAGGGGGTAAACTGAAGCTTAAAGAGTAAGTGTGAGTTAGCCCAGGATGGAAGGGAAGAAGAGCACCACAACTTCAGGGAACAGAACATGCAAAATGAGAGAAGGGCATCTTCAAGGAAGTGGAGGTTAGTTTGGCCCGAGAGAAGGTAAATGACTAGAGCTGTAGCTTGGAAAATGGATCCTGGGGAAGGAGGCTTGATAGAAGAGTGGAGAACGAACAAGAAGCTCTGGCAAAACCCACCTACATGGTGGTGACATCTTGAAAGAAGGTAGCAAGCAGTTCAGGGAATGTGAAGAAACTTAGTTCAGGACATGTTGAATCTCAGGGCATTGGGGTCATATGGACTAGGGTCTTTATCTTGGCAGTGCTATGCCTACTCATGTGGCCCTGGCAAGGCAACAAGCTTTCAACCCAGTCACATTATCTGGAAAAAAAGATAATAACACCCAGCTTGCCAGGTTGTAAGGACTGGAACTACAAATGTCAAATGTCCATTGCAGTACAGAGTCGGGCACACAGTAGGTCTTCGACAGAGAACGGCTTTTCAGTTTATCTCCATCATTAAAGAAGAGAGATCTAAGATTCTAGATCTGCCAATCTTCTGCATTAGCAACACCAAGTCTAGTAGTCATGGGCTACCCGATGTTGTATGAAACTTGAAACATCATATTTCCCCCTCAACGGGGGTGGACAACTTATAAAACACGTCATCGTTTTAATAAGGAAGAAAAGCAACAGCAACATGAATGACCATCGCCCGACAGGTATTTGGTGGATGCCTTCTGCACCAGAAAGTGCAGAGACCCAAAGGAGAACCCAGCAAAGTGCTAGATACAAGATCTGCCTCAAGATATTTGCCAACTGGTTGCGGAAATGAATTAGAAACCCAGGAGATCCTTAAAGAACAATATCTCTTTTCATTTCTTATCTTAGAAGAATTCTTTACAGCTTTTGTCCCTAGTGACCTCGTCTTCCTTCCTGAAACTCACTATACCCTGCATTTCCAGGGCACCACCCACCGTACACTAATGAATTTTTTTTCCATTCTCTTTTCTTGGCTCTTCTTCCATCTGCTATTAACTGTTGGTGCTCCCCAGGGTTCTCTGGTCCTCCCGTCTTCTCGCTGCACACAGCCCGATTGACATCTCCAAGTCATGGCGTCCTGGACCTCTGTGCTGAGATTATGTCTGAGCTGCCACCCGCCCTCCTTCCAGGCAAAACCCCTAGGTTTCCCATGCACACGCCAGAGCTAACATCTTCAAGGCTGAGCCCATTGTTTTTTCCCTCAAACCTCTTCTTCCTGCAGGCCAGACCCAAGTTCACAATTTTACTATCTACTTAGCTGTCCAAGTTCTGTTATCCAAGTGATAGATAGCTCAGTGATTAAAATCGCAAGTGCTAGAACCAGGCTATCTGGGTTCCGGTCCTAGCTCTCCTCCTGATTTGCACTGTGATATGTAAATTACTAAACATCTCTGTGCCTCCATTTCTTCATCTATAAAATGGGCACTATAGTAGTACCTATCCTACAGAGATGTCGGGAGGATGAACTGAGTGAATATTTATATAAAGCGCATCACACGCATCGTCCATGGCACATTGTGCGTGTGATATATGAAGGTTTGCATTTACTACTATTATCTCAGATTCTTCCTCCTTCCTCAAAGCTCTGCGCATGATTTCCCCTCAACCTCTGCTGCTTAGAGGCTCATCCATTCCAGTTGCTACTGACTGTGTGCGGGCCTTCATTACCTATGGCAGGAGGTCTCAGAGCAGCTGCCCCCCATCCTACGCCTCCGCAGGGAAGGCCCCCAGGGTGGAGGCCCAGAAATCGCCTGAGTGGTGCTCCCGAAACTAATGCCAAGACCTTCTAACGCTCAGATTCTGTGGTTCTAGAACCCCAGTGTCCAATCCAGGTCAGCATGAGTTCGTGCAAGTTCAGAAAAGGTTTCCCCTCCACGCCCACTCACCCCTAAAACTTCCCCCATCGGGATTCTTCCTACTTTGCTTTCCTGCCTTCAGCCCTCCCTTATTCCCTAGTCCCTTTCGGTCTCAAGACAGGTGGGAAAAGAAAGCAACCTGGCCTTTGACTCCCACTTGCTCTCTCCTAGGACCCCTCCTTCTGGATTGATAAGGGTGAGAACATTCAAGCCACAGATAAGACCTCAGCTCCCAGCTCCTGCCCCTCCACTCCCTCCGGCTCCACTTTGAAGTTCCCAAAACCCTACCTCCGTGGGCTGATTGTGTTATCTTCACAGCCAAGGTGAGAGCGAGGAGAATGACTTTATGGCTTCCCGTAAGCAGCTCTCCCCAAAGTCATGATTTCTTATAAGAGGAAAAAAAGGAAGTGAGGGAGTTGGGACGGAAGGAAGCCCAGCAGCTTCACGGCCACTAGAATGCCATTCCTCACGGAGTAGAGGCCCCATGCGGGCTTAGAGAATGGAAGGCAGAGGTGCTGAGCAGGTATCTGATTCATGTTTAGAGCAGAGGTTCTAAACCAGGGGCCATCTTGCTCTCCAGGGAACCTTTGGCGATGTGTGGACATGTTTCTGATTATGACAAACCAGAGGCACGGGTGCTACCAGCATCTGATGGGTAGCCCCAAAACATCCTGCGATGCACACCACAGCTGCCCACACACAGCCCAAATGACAATAGTGCTGAGGTTCGGAAACCCTGGGTTAGAGAATGGAAGGAAAGGGGGAGGGAAGGAGAGAAAGATCCATCTGCTAAAATGAAGGGCAAGGCACCACACGGCATTTTGTCTGCTGCTTTTTAATCTTCCAGTATCTACACTACTAAGAGGTCTCAGGTCCCACTCTGATTTTGAAACGGGTACAGGAAAGGGGGATCCGTGGGTTTCCTGACACACACATGAAAGAGCACACATGTTCATGGTTCTTGGAGACGTTATTCCTTCGTAGCTCTGTCCCTGGGGACCCACCACATTTGGGCAAGTGGCCTCAGTTGGCTTTTCTGCCCGAGGAAGGAGAGGGACCCAGGGCTCCCTAGGAGACACCAAATTCTCTAGTTCCAAGGCAGAGTGGGCGCTCCCAGGAGCAAGAGCTGGGGGACCTGGAAAGGGGTCAGCCAGGTGGGCTGGAGATTGTACAAGCCTTCGAGGAAAAGAGGTGCCATAGCCAGATCCAGGTCAGGAAAGGACAGGCATGACTTAAAAAACTGAGAAGGGAAGGAGGTCTACCTCTTGCTGCGGTAGAGAGAACCGCAGAAGCAGTTTTGGGATGGAGATTCAATGTCTGCCTGACACACCGCTGATGCTCACAAATACTGCCTCTTTCCCTTGAAGAAAATGAGGTGAGTGGACAAAACTAAATAGACAGGGACCCTGGCCAGGTCACCTGACAGCTACCGTAATTACAGACAGCGCCTCACAGCCCTTGGGAACCCCCCTCGGGACGGGAAAGCCGGGAGAGGGCACCGAGACCATTTCCTTCAGTGATCGCCATACTTCCAGGTATGAGAACCTTTTCAACATAATTTCCTCATAATTTTACTCTTATCTCTATCGTCGATTTACCGGTGCATCACAGCCAAAAGTTCTTTGAAATCCTGTAAAATATAAATGAATGTGTGTGTTTGTCATCACAGAGTTCATGTGTTAGGTTGTTTTTTCTTTCTTTTCATAGACCATTTTTTACAAAAGTTTAAGGTTTCCAGCAAAATTGGGAGAAAGATACAGAGATTTCTCATACACCACCTGCGTCCACATACACACGGACTCCTCCATTATCAACGTCCCACACCGGAGTGGTACCTCTGTTACCGTCCACGAACCTACATGGACACATCGTAAACACCCAGACCCCATAGTTGACAGTAGGGTTCACTCTTGGTGTTGTAGATTCTATGGGTTTAGACAAATGTATAAACCCATACATCATAGTATGATGTAGTTTAATTGCCCTAAAAGTTCTCTGTGTTTCACCTGTTCATCCCTCCCTCTCTCCAGCCCCTGATGACCCCCGATCAGTTACCGTCTCCATGGTTTTCCTATTCAGGAATGACATACAGTTGGAATCATAGAACATGTAGCCTTTTCAGATTGACTTCTTTCACTTAGTAATATGCACTTACGCTGCCTCCATGTCTCTTCGTGGCTTGAGAGTGCATTTACTTTTAGCACTGGGTAATGTTTCCTTCTATTATCTATAATATTAATATCTAGAATATTCTATTCACCTACTTACTGAAGCACATCTTGCTGGCTTCCAGTCGGGGCAATCATGAATAAAGCTACTATAAATATCTTTGTGCAGTTTTGTGTCGACATAAGTTTCCATCCATGTGTTTTTGAGAAACGGCCATACATGTGTGAGGCACCTTGTGCTGTGGTCTCTGGGTAATGCTCAGAGGAGGAGATGGCTGGGTTTCCTGGAGAGACCCAGTAGCTCCCCCCCCCACCACCGATTCTTGGCTACTAACAAATAGTCGCTAAAAAAAAAAAAATATTTTGGACCATCCAAACCAGGCTTCGAGACGAAATATGACATCTAGACACCCATAGTTCTTTACCAAGAGACTCCAAAGGATGGCCCTGGGCTCCTGCCTACCGACTGACTCTACCCCTGCCCCCGCCCCTCTTCTTTCAGATACTCTTGTCTAAAATCCCTCCTTAGACTAGGGGCATGCCTCAGCAGGTTGGAACAACCCAGCAGTGTGGCTAACTCGAGTCACACTACCGAGTGGAGTTAAAGAAGAGTCACATTCCTTCTCTGACAGATAAGTCCCTAGAAGGATCTTGCCAGCTCTGAGGCAGGGAGGCCTAATGACAAAGGCCCTGAAGTCAGATTCCATCC
This sequence comes from Paguma larvata, assembly GCA_030068075.1. NCBI lineage: Eukaryota > Metazoa > Chordata > Mammalia > Carnivora > Viverridae > Paguma > Paguma larvata. The sequence continues at coordinate 66,994,220 of CM057838.1, forward strand.
TTCATTCAACAAAGATTTTGGCAGATCTATCTGTGTCAGACACCGTTCTGAGAACCAGCCACGGCGGAGACCAGGGTAGTTCCTGACACCCGAGTTTCTGGCTACCACTCACCGGCTGAGTGACCTTTAAATATGATGCGAAAGCTCTGAGTCTCAGCTTCTTCATTCGTGAAATGGGGTCTTTGTTAAGTATGTGCCCCATGCAGGGACTGAGATAACATCTGGGCACGTCTTGGCCAATGCTGGCAAATCATGAGCACACAATACAAGTTAGCTACTAATATTAAGAGACAAAAGGAACAGGGACAGTCCAGGTGGAGATTTATGTTAAAACTCTGAGACAAGTGGATTATAGGACCTCCCCCCCCATTAAATGACACCAAGAGCAAAAGCAGGTGCTTTTTTTTTTTAATGTGGGTGTTTGTACACTGGCAGAGACCTCCCTTCTCCTAACCTCCGTGCAATGGCTTCAAAGGGAAAATACATCCTTTTGCCCAGAAGCTGACCGACCCTCTCCTTTGCCTACTGAACAGCCATTAATGGCAAGTGTGCCTCCCATCCATCAGAATCCCACTTCTCTCTGGGATGGTTTATGTGGTCAAGACAACTGAGCCTCTGTAACTGCATCTAGAAATCCAGGCCCGTCCGAAACCAAGCTCTTAGCTTCTGCGTTTATAGGCACGCCTACAAAGGGACTAAGATATAACAGGAAGCTTCTATACCTTTGACTTTTACAATTGTTTGGCTTTTAAATTCACAGTACTTTTCAAGACCTTAAACAAGGCAAGAGGCCTCCTAGTACTGATTCGGCAATGGGTCTTCTCAGGCCTGTGCTAACGGAGTACTCAGAGGCTTTTTCACCGGATAAAGTCTGCCTTTTTCTGTTTGAGATTCTTATATCCATAGAGAAGTCTTCCTTTGTGTATTCTAAGTAGCCACTAAAGTCATAAGGAGTCAACGGGGCCTTCATAAGCCTATGGGCTTCCTTTGTCTTGGCAGTGAGACCCTTTGAGATGATGGACTTGACTTTCACCTGAAGATTCTACTCACTAGTCTGGCCAAAGGCTGTCAGTGGACCTTGGAAAGCCATGCGGGAGCCCCTACTTTGTCCTAGAGGTTCAGGCAACCTTGATCGCAGTGAACACTTATGGCTCGGTGCAAAATGAGGCCACAGACGCAGAAAAATAAAAACCACTCTCTTTGTATCCAGACGAGGTGGAGAGGCAGTCATCAAATCCCCAAAGGAAAATTTTAGGAGGACATGAGGTGAGCCTTTGGGGAATGAGTACAGAATTCCAGAAGTTCTCTGCATCCTAACAAAGCAAAGATAACCACAAATCCGGAAGGCGCCCCAGGCACCGTGATTAACAAACCCAAATCTGCAAGGCTCTAGTGGCCCTCATTGTCTTTGAAGTTCCTCCTTTACCTCCAGGTCATGTCTAAATTCCTCAACCTGGCTGTCGAAATCCTTCAGAAGTTGCCCCAAATCTAGGGAACTTATCATGATGGCAAAAGTAAGGCCACAAGATTATAGCACCCGGAGCAGGAGGCGCCACGTTGGAGGCCTGGCTCTGGTATTTCACAGCCCTGAGTGCTGGGCAAGTCTCAGCAGCAGTGCTATGAGGTGGGTCTTTTGGGAAAGAAAAGGGAACAGCGGCCCTGGGGGGATCCAGTGACTCGTAGGATTTATGGGATAGTCAAAGGCATACCCAGCCGAGAACAGGAGTTTGCTTCCCGAACCCTGTGCTCCTTCTCTGAGGCCACACCTGCCCCTTCCCTCCTCAGAACAACTAACTCACACTCTGTAGAAGTCTTTTTGTAGCTTCTGCACTTCTGAAAGTTTCCGCTAATTAACGTCTTGAGTTTCCTTACTCTGTGCTTAGATGCCGTGTGCCTCTTGCATCCGCCCGCTGTCCACACTTTGCCCAGTAGATGCCCTCAGGAGAGACAATGCAGGAGGATTTTCCTTCGACAAAGTTCGCCTTTTGTTCTCCCGTGAGAACGTTCACTAATTCTGTCCATCTCACTTTATTTTTTCCTTCTCCCTGACCACAAACCCAACCTCAACTTACAGAAGCCTGAGATTTTCATCAAATAATTATCTATTAGCTAGATAGGCTAAAAAATTATATATATAATTTAGAATATATAAAATATGTTGTTATATATTATACATCAAATTAATTATATACACACATTTTATATATAAATTATGATCTATATTTATAGTATAAATATACCATATCTTTATATATGTATGTATAATTTATAAACGCACATGCAAAGGACTAAAGTCAGAGTGCATACATAAATGAATAAGCTTTCAACATAGCCCTGAACCCCCTAACTTGAAGGGTGGCTCCCACACACATGACAAGGACCCTTGAGGGTTTAGTCTATAGAAAGAGAAAAGATGGGGAATGATTCTCTTTCTCCATTCTTCAAAATGTGAACATCGGAGGCTTGGAGGCGCAAGGGAGAGATTTGGGAATGGATGATGGGAAAGCCCAAGAATGAGGGAAAAACGAGGTGCCTGGGTGACTCAGTCGGTTAAGTGTCTAATTCTGGATTTCGGCTCAGATCGTGACCTCACAGTTCGTGAGTTCGAGCGCTAACAGCGAGGAGCCTGCTTGGGATTTTTCTCTCTCTCTTTCTGCCCCCCTGCCACTCACATGTGCAAAATAAATAAACTCTCTCAAAATATATAAACTTAAAAAAAACGAGGGAAACAAACTCAGATGTTTTCCTTTTCTTCCTCAAAGACTACTCAGCCTGGGTCATCATACCTGGCTTGAACAAACACCCCCCAAATGTCGGTGCTTCCACACGAGAGAAGCTTGTTGTTTCTCTCCTGTAATAATTCAGTGTGAGGACGCAGTGGGCGCCTGTCCAAGCGGTCCTGCTGAAGCCCCTCGCCACACAGACACACACAGACACAGGTGAGGGAAAGCACCTCACCCCTGCCCCTTCACAGTGTCACAGAGCCCAGCCCGCCAGCTACTTGTACCATCAAGTCCTCTTCCCCCAGCACCTTCATATCCTGACGGGGGTGAGGGGCTTACGACGTAACCAACTGACTCTCGACCACCTACTTGGCAGAGATTTTCCGGGCGGTCCGTCTCATAGCACATTATGGTATGTGATAATCTGTTCCCTTAGGGTCTCGGCCAAAAGTTTCGTGTTAACATCCTTTTATACAACCCTTTACTGTTCTGTAACTTCCCTCTGAGCAAAGTCCCAATCTTTTCATCTTTGTAAGCCAGCTCCAGAGTGCTCAAGAGTCATTGGTTGAATGAAGGAGCTAATGAACTGACCGACGTTGGAGAAAAGTGCATAGCATGTTTCTCAAACATGAGGACATCGATCTGGCTGGAGGAGAGTTTGCTGAGGAGAGGATTAGGAGCTAAGCTTAGAAGAAAGCTCAGACATATTTGGAGCAAAGAAAACTATAAATGACAGACCGAGGAACAGATTGAAAAAGCATGTGCACCAGAACACTTGGACTCAGGCAGACACCTCGCTCTGTCCCTAAGGTTAACTGTGGACCAGAACCAAGTTACTTACCCTCTCAGGCTCTCAGCATTCTCATTGTTCAATACATACCCTCATTCCTAACTGGTAAAGTTTATGCGAAGTTTCATGGAAACAATGGATACAAAGCATCTGCTACGGGGCTTATCGCACCGTGGATAACTGACATATGATCAGAATTATCATTTAAAAACCATATTTGAGTGCTTGCTGGGCTCACGAAATGACAGACTATGTCCAATGCTTTATAGGCATGATTTCGTACCATCCTTGTACAAAACCCACAAGACAGGGAGAAAGTCAGCCTGGTTTTAACATAAGGAATTGTACTTAAGTGCCTTGCTCAAAGTCACAAAGCTAGGGAGAGACAGACAGGACTTAGACCCATGACTCTCTTTCTACAGAGCGTGCTGTTAGCCTGACACCCCTATGCATCTTTAATGAAGGATCACTGCATATCTCCCATTCAGAAACTCCAGAAAACAAACAAGAAAGAGTGCCAGATCTCAAGGAGCGAAACATGCTAACGGCAATTACCAATTCTCTTTTCTCAATTAAAAACAAATCGGTGATGTTGGAACCAAAATATTTGTTGCAAATCCCTAAGGAGATGGGAAAATGTTAGTATGAGTGGACCTCACCCTGTGGATAGGAGCCCACGCAGAGGATCAGAGAGGGGAGTGTGAATAATGCTGGGAAGCCTGTGAAGTGCTTTGGGAAAAGCGGAGGCAGCAGGTTTCCAAAGGTGTGGGGAGAACTAAATTATTCTCCCACAGACTCTCCCCCTCTGCTACGGTGTTCTTCCCGTGAAAAGTAGAACAAGAATGCTAAGGAGAGAAGGAAAGGTAAGATACATGGGGACATTGTGGAAGGGCACCCACCAAATTCACAAAGCCCAAATCCCAAAAAGAAAACCACCAAATCCCAAAGAGAAAACCGCCACTGAGCTGAAAAAGCAAACAGAGAAAGCCTGAGTAGGCTAACTCAAGGCATGCTTCATCTGACGCTAGGACCAAAAGCAAGAGTGACCTGGATATCAAACTCTAAAAGACTTCCAGAATATATTACTACAAGGTCAATTGCTGACACTTAGGAATCCAGATGGCAAGCATCAGGCCATCCAGTTCTAATCCATGAGGCCAGAATGGATGGCCAAACGCAAGGGCTGAACACCTTTGAGGTGGTCTGGATGAAGAGCTCCCAGAGGTCTGGTGGAGCCAATGGGCAGAGTGACAGACTCAAGCCCCTTCAGTGGCTTAAACTCTAAATAGACCTCTCATATGATTGGCTAATAACAGCAAAGATAATAACAACAATAACAACAATATTGACTGTGTGGTACGCTGAGAGTGTGCACTATACATAACACTTGTCATAGATGAGTCAACTTACTCCTTATCACAATCCAACAGACTGGCTATTTTAATCACCAGTTTAATAAAGAGACAGAAAACAAGACACAGCGGTATTAAATGATTTGCCCGAGGTCAAGCAGCTAGCAGTGGTAGCATCTGAGTTCTTAAGTCCCTGCTTACAATTATTCTGCCATATTATACATATTAGAAGGTAGGGAACTCAACCAGATGCCAGGATGAAGATAGGAAGAGACAGTGGCATGAACAAACAAGCAAAAAGGGAAAAGGTATTTGGCTCTAAAAGTAGAGTGCTCTGGCTCTAGTCTTTGTTAGCTAACTGACCTTCAGCAGGTTACTTCATGTTCCTGTTTCTTAGTTTGCTCCTCCATAAAATGGAGATAATAATACTAACTACTTCCTAGAGTTGTTGTAAGCAGTCTTTGAGTTAACAACGCACAAAGCACTGAGAACAGTTATCTGGCACTTGGGAAGTGCAACCTTAACTACTATGGTTATTAAGGTGGGTGGGCCAACCTGTGTGTTTGAGACTCCCTTCCTCCGTGCCAGGACCAGATGGTCTCACTGGAGCTTCAAGGAGCCACAATGAATCGGAAGAAGTTAATATTGGCTTACCTATAGTCAGGTTTGGCAAATGCATGGATTTCCCTCTCCTAACAGTGTTTCAAACCAGAAATATTCTATGCATAGCAATCGAGGACTTTGAGGTCTCTTATGACATTATGGGAGCAACAGGAAGAACTGTGATCATCACGAAGGTTGCAGGCGGTGGATTCGCAGAAAGTTGAAGAACGTATCTGCAGGGAGCCGTGTGGTCATCCTCTACGGGCCTAGCCAGGGCTTTAAATGAGCCATCAGTTTTCTTATTAGTTTGGAAGAAGACAGAAAAAAAGGGGGGGGGGGAATACGTGTTGAGTAGGCAGGTGACTCAAAACTAGAAGACAAAGCAAATACATGGGATAATTGATAGATAAATGTTCAAACTGGCAGACCTTGTCAAGGTCGGAAGGAGAGATGAACTCACGTGTTCAGGGCTTGGTGTGAAGTCCTGCCCACGTGTTTTAAAATTTTAGGCTGAGGTCTAGATGGGAGCACTTAACACTTTTCATCAAGGAAGAGGAACGAGATGAAGAAGGAGAAAGAGAGAGGGGGAAGCAAAGGAAGGAGAAAGGAGGAGGAGAAAGAGAAGGAGAATCGGAGTTTAAGTGCATGCCACATGCAAGTCAACCATGAGGAACAGAAGCTCCAAAACCAAACAAATCCTGCTGAGATTTATCAAACATGCAAGCCAAGCCCTTAACAAGGAGGCAGACAGAGACCTGAGCTCTGAAGTAGTCAGGTCAGGACCAAAGTGCCATGTTCACTTCCAGGGGGTGCTTACACGGAGGAAACTAGTAACAGACTCGGCTGCATTTAGAAGAGGGGACGGTATCTCAAAACCATGTCACACCTGGAGCAGTTGATGGAATGAGAGGTGTTCTCCTTGGGGAACTGAATCCAAAAGGGACCAAGCCAGCCATCTTCAATATTTAAAGGGCTGTCACGATGACAGGGATTCAACTAGAGCTCTGCGGCTCCTGATGCAGAGTTAGGATCAAAAAATAGCAGAGACGGGGTGGGAGATTTCAGCTCCAAATGTATGAAGGAAGAAACTGAGCTGTTAAAAGGGGTGTAGGGTGGGCTTCTTAGTGAAAAATCTGGAGATGTGTCGGGATCCTAGAGAGTTGGGATCCCTCTCCGGTTGCTTTCAAGTCTGAGATTCCACCATCCTTTGACATGGTGCCGAGGACTCTTCCCAATGGGCAGCAACAAGAGCTACTGGAATTTGTGAAATTCTTTGCAGTTTACAGGTGTCTTTCCTCTCCGTTATCTAAAAGAACACTCTATATACTTGGATCCCTTGCAAAGAGGGATCTTTCCATTAATTGACTTATTTACTCATTTGACAGATTGCTTTTGCATGCTTGCCATGTTCCCGTCACTGCTCTAGCTGTGGAGGATACAGTTGTCTAAAAATAAAGCAATCCCTCTCCCAGGGGGATTATAATACAGTGGCTGGAGATACGCAATAAATGTATATGTCGGGTTCTGTTAATGTCGGTAAATAACACTCAAGCCATGAAAAGACATAGAGGAAACTTAAATGCATATTATTAAGTAAAAGAAGCCAAACTGAAAGGCTACATACTGTATGATTCAAAATATACGACATTCTGGAAAAGGCAAAACAATGGAGACAGTGAAAAGATCGGGGGTTGCCAGGGCTTGGGGGTGGGGGACAGATGAAGAGGCAGAACACTGCAGATTTTTAAGGCAGTGAAACTATTCCATATGCTACTAGCATGGTGGGTACCTGTCTATACACTTGTGAGCACCCACAGAATGCAGAACGTGAAGAGTGAATACTAATGTAAACTTGGACTTTGAGGGATAATGATGCATTAGTGTGGGCTCATCAGTTGTAATAACTGTACCACTCCGGGGTGGTAGGGGTGTTGATAATGGGGGAGCATGTGCATAGATAGGAGATCTTTGTATCTGCCTTTTAATTTTGCCCTGATTCTGAAACTGCTCTGAAATGATAGCTAAATGATAGACGTATGGATGGATGGGTAAACAGATAGACAGACAGATGATAGATAGATCAATAGAGCAGGAAAAGGAAGCTGAGCATGACAGAGATAAAGTTCTTTTAGGTGGGCATTCGTGGAGGCCTCCCTGACCCAGGGACTTTTGAACACAGACACAAATAATGTCAGGGATAAGACAAGAGCAGAGCATTCCAGGCGGAGGGAGCAGCATCTGTGCGGCATGAGGAATAGCCAGGGCAGCGGGAGCAGGAAAGAACCCGAGTGCTGAGCTCGGAGATGCCACAGGGAGTCAGGGCGCTTGTCAACTTTAAGAACCACCGTAAGAACTTTGGATTTTGCTCTGCATGTGATGAGAAGCTCCTGGAGGGTTTTGAGCTAAGGAGTCCGGCCATCTAATACATATTTTTAAACTATCACCCAGAGAATAGGCCACCAAGGATCACAAATGGATGCAGGAGAAGAGTTAGGAGACACTGCCATAGATGAGGTAAGAGATGAAGAGCCGGTGCTAATGGTGGAGTTCGGAGAAGTGTCACATTCTTCCTGTATTTTAAAGGTAGAACCACCAGAATTTGTTAACGGATCCAGTGTGGAGAGAAGAGATGTCAAGGATGAGTCTAGATTTCCTAACTGATCACCTGGAATTTTAGAAGAGGATGGTGATTTCCTAAGAAAGGGAGACCAGGGAAGGCACGCCCTTGGTCTTGGGAGAGACAAGGAGTTCAGTGTTGATCATGTTACATTTGAGATGCCAACCGGGCAGGTAGCTGGATATAAGTCTGGGGTCCATCAGGGAGATCTAGGTTTGAGACAACACTTTGGAGTCTTTGGTACACGGATGACATTTGTAAAAATGTGCAACTCTTTGGAAACAGGGAAAAGAAGAAACAGCTTTGCTGGGCCCTCCAACATTTAAGGATCTAGAAGGCGAGGTGAGGAGGACTTACTGGGCAAGACTGGGATCAGCCGGCAAAGTGGAAGAGGACCTGAGGAGAGGGAGGCTCTTGCGGTCCAGTGTGGGAGCGATTCCACAGGGGACGACAACTGGTTGTGTCACATGAGGCACAGGAGGGCTGGTGAGGCCACTTGAGGATGAAGGCTGAGGCTGAGGCTAAGAATGCTGAATTGATGACTAGATTTAGCAACAGAGAGGTCTCTGGTGATCTTGATAGAAGCTGGGTTTAGTGGAATCCTGGGGCCAAGGCCTGCCTGGAACGCATTGAGAAGGAGTGGGAAGAGAGGAAATGCTGACAAGTCCAGACAATTCTTTTGAGAACTTTTCTACAACTGTAGGAAAATGGAATAGTTCCTGGTGGGCGTCCAAAGTCAAGGACAAACTCCAATGTCTTTTAATACTATTTTCCAAAGATAACACTTGTGGAAAAGAAATGTTAATTTCTGAGGGCTAGAAATAATCTATTGATTGATCCATGCTGACTATTTAATTATGTAAGGGTCGAGAGTAATGAGACACTTCCTTGGATGTGACACCCTGGACTGCCCATGATTACAGAGACCAAAGAGGCCATGTTAAAAGTGTCCCATGCTGAGGTAGGCACAACACCAATTATCTACAATATTCCCAGGTATTGGGACCTAATTTTTTTTTTGATGGAGCAAATATATAGGACAAGGAAAATATCAAAATTAAAATTCTGGAAATCTTATCAAATCATTTTTGAAAGAGAAGCATCCTCCTCAGCAGCCTCCAGTGCTAAATGACACAAAGGTTGGAGTCACAGAATGTACAAATTTACTTTAAATTTACGTCCATTAATTCATTTAAGCCACACAACAGCCCAGTGATGTAAGCATCTAGCGCAATACTGCTGTGTAACAAACAACTCCAAAGGTAGGGAAATGACAACAACTCTTTCACCAGGCAAACAAAATCTGTGGGTCGGGACACACAAGGGGCACCATGCGGGAAGGCTCTTCTCTGCCCCCTGATGTCTGGGGCCTCCCTTGGGAAGGCTCAAATGGCGAGGGGCAAATGGCTGGGGACTGACTGCAATCATCTGTGGGCTCATTTACTCACGTGTCTGGCTCCTGGGCTGGGATGGCGTGAAGGCCATTGATGAGAGGCCCCTCCACAAGGTCCTTGTCATGGTAGTTGACCTCCTCACCTACATCCTGGAGCCCTGTGAACAAATGTTCCAGCAAATGAGGCAGAAACTACGTGGCCTTTTATGACCCGACTGTGGTAGGGTCCCCTCCCTAAGGAAAGAAAAAAAAAAATCCTCAAGGCAACCTTGCTATTCACATACTTGACGACATCCCTGCCTCCCTCACCAACTTGTAACATGAGACCACTTAAGCAGACTACATGTTTGTGAGTTCCCATGTACGGGAGACAAAGAAGTAAAAAATAAATATTGAAAAAATCACACCACGTGGCATTCGGGGCTCAGTTCTTTGGGTCCAAACCCAGCTGAGCGGTGCCGGCAGGAATACAGTCGCTTCCTGGAAAGAAAAGCCTCAGTGTCATGACTCTCTTTGTACAAGAATCCTGCTACACGACCTCAGACGTCACAGGGCCACTTCTGGTGTACTGTGTTGGGCAAGCAGTCAGTCACAAGGCCGCCCAGGTTCAAGGAAACGGGGCACAGACCTCTCAAAGGACTCGCAGCCCCTTTTCCAAATCACCACGATCTATTTTGCACGGGGAAGAAAATTAACACAGGTGGTGACGTCACTCACCCAATGTCACAGAGCTGGCTGGGGGAAGTTTAGCTTGGCTTCTGCACAACCTGACCACCCTTTATAAAGTACAACCTCTCTGCCTGCCCCACATGTACGCCTACTGCATGGCTCCGTTGTCTCTACAGCTCCGGTCACCCCTGATAGGGCCTTGTTCTCGTTCACACTCGTGTTTCTATCCCCCAGGACGGAGCCCGACACGCAATAGCTGCTCCCAAAAATTGCCCCGTGGAAACAAAATTCTGTTTTTTTGGCCAATACCAAATATTTTTTAAAAACTCTAACATCCTCAGGAGGTCAAACTTTTAAAATTAAGCTCTGCTCAACTACAAGCTGTAAATATGGACATTGTAAGCCCTTCAAACACTCTTGACTCTGTATAGATTCTTGGGTTTATTTCAAGGAGGCATTAGGTGGTTTTTGCGCTTACAACATGGTTTGAGAGGCTGCATATTTAGGGATTACGTTTTAACGATATAGGAAAATAAAAGTCACACACACACACACACACACAAATAAACCCTCTTTTCCTAAGTCCACTTCATCAGAGCCTGCTGATTATCTAGCTGCTCAGCTCATTTGCTGAAATCCTCCCATCTCTCATCCCTCCTCTGCTTCCAACATGAACACCCCCTTTCCTCTACTCAGGCAATTGGCCCTAGACACCCCCAACTCCCTGGCATCCCCCCCATCTCCCCACACTATGCTATCATGTCTCCGGGCACCTCTGTCACTTTTATGGAAATGTGTTTCCCTCCACTCTTATTTTCCTGGCTCAAATTAAGCAGAGCCTCCTAGAGTGAGCTGAGTGGTGCCCCTCCCCCTCACCCGCAAATATCCATTTCTAACCCCAGAACTTGTGAATGTTACCGTATACAGTAGAATATTTGCAGATGATAAAATTAGGGGTTTGGAGATGAAGAGGTTATCCCAGATCACCTGTGTGGACCCAAAAACGCCATGACAAGTAACCTTACTATAAGCGAGAAGCAAAGAGAGCCGAGGCAAAGGGAGGAGGGGAGGCCATGTGACCAGAGAGGCAGAGATTGGAGAGATGCAGCCACAGGTAGAAACAAAAACAAAAACAAACAAAAACCACCTGCCAGCAGCCAAACTGCAAAAGGCATGAAGTATCCACCCCTAGGGCCTCCAGAAGGAGCGCCAAGCTCAGCACACATCAATTTCAGCTAGGTGCAACTGATTTCCAACTTTTGGCCTCCACAGCTGTGAGAGAGCCAGTTCCTATTGTTTTAAACCACCAAGTTTGCCCACTTGTTACAACCAGCAAAGGAAACTAACAAAAAACCTGCCCTGACCCCCACCCGCCCCTCCTTTCCTCCAAGCCTCAGGCAAGTGGTCCCAGCTGCAATCCGTGCCCCCTTCCCGCAGAGAGGATGCCAATTCCCTGCCTCCAGGGGACAGTAAGTAACATCGGTGTGTGACATGGCTCGGTGGATGTGCACAAACCCGAAGGGCACTTGTCCCCGCAAAGGCAAAAAAGTTAAGAACCACAATAGAAAGATGAGGAAAGAATATGAGAAATAACTTACTAACGAGGACGTGCAGCTGGCACAGGAAGAGGTGTTCAAACTCATTAGTAATCAGGAAAAAAAAAAAAAATGAAATGAGACCTCAGTAAAGCAGGGAAACACCAAGAGTTGAAAGGTCTCAGAGGGGTCAGGGAATGTCCACACCCGGTAGGGGCAGTGAATTACTACAGCTGTTCCAGAGGGGAGATTCAGATACAAATGCATCCATAAGGCCCACCTCTCCTGGGTGTGTTTCCCCAGAGGATTCCTCCCACCTTGGGGCAGGGGAACATGGCTTGCTCTCATTATCACAGCAGATGGCGGAGCATGGACGCACCTGTGTGGCCCTCATTGGAGGAGAGAGTGGAAGTACACAGTGGACACTGACTCCAGCATAGCCAGCAGCAGTCAGGAGCTGTGACACACACACACACACACGCACACACGCACACACACAACGATGCAATAGATCTTAAAATCCAAAGCTGAATCTAAAAAGTAAGACACAGAATGAAATCTCTGTAATAGCCCCGCTTATGTAAATTAAACCGCGCGCACACAAAGCGCTATATATCATACCACAACACCTACAGACAGAAAGATAAATGTCACATACACGACAATGTTGCCTATGAGAAAAGGAGGATGGGCACGAAAGGGGACAAATAAAGAAAAAGATAAATAGATGCAAAGATAAACAAGCCGGGTTTTGCAGGGACCAGCGGTGTGAGGATGGTGGCGTGCAATTAACCGAGTTTAATTAACTCCACCATCTGCATCTGAGGATCAGGTTAAAAAAATAAAAGAGCACCTGCTCTTTGGAGATTTGGGCGGAGAAAGCCCTCCAATTTTTTGACTCCTCCCATCACTGCAGCAGAAATGATGTTTCTCCAAGGGCCGCCAGTTCCAGAATACTCCCATCAGGACGCAGCACTCAGGCGGTGAGGTTGAAAGCGCAGCCGCCTGGAGAAGCATGGCGGAGAAGCAGCGGGGAGGCGCAGGGGGGCGGGGAGACGCAGTGGGGCGACGCGGGACTGATGGTCCCCGCTGAGCCCTACCTTCAGGGGCACCAGACATGAGTAAGAAGCCGTGTCGAAAGAGAACCCCCTCCCCCACCCTGACCACAGCCCCACCAGCCCCCAACCGCTGGAGTGACTTCCGGAAAGTCTTCCCAGCTCAGACCCCAGACATCGTGGAGCAAAGACATGCCATCCCCCTATGTCCTGTCCCCATTCCTGACCCACAAAATCTGTGAGCATAAAAAGATGGTTGCACTAAGATAGGGGCAACTGGGGACTCGGCGATCCGCAACCAAAACATCCCTTGTCTAAAAGCCAACTACTACTCGGCTCCTACTCTTCCCGGTGAAATGGGTGCCTAGATTAGCTAAATATTCTGAGTTTTCAAAAGAACGGGAAGAGCTAGATTTTTCTTCTGATTTTTAAATTTTATTATTTCAAAACTTTTCCTTAAAGGCTAACAATTCCCATCTGCATTTCCCGATTGGCCCACGTCACCCATTTGCAAACTTCTGTCTGTTGTTCTCCAAAGGTCTGTGAGCTCGCGTGTTTATCTCTGTGTCTCTCACACTTTCATAGCATAAAGATGAGACCCTGAACCAGGGATTCGAACTTCCAGCACTGGCTTGGGCGGGCAGATTGTGGATACTTAGCTGCCCAGCCTGGGTTTCACTGTACTTCCCTTACCTGCCAAATGGGGGCGCCAGTGACTCCCTTAGCTGCTCCATGGGCCACCATGAGGCTGGAGTCGAAGTGTGTGTATAAAGAGTAATTTGTGAAGGACGACGTGGTTAGTACAAGGAAGGGGCTACATGGTGGCCCCCCAAAAGATATGACCATGTCCTAATACCCAGAACGAGCAAACATGACCTTACTCTTAGAGGATCTTTGCAGAGGTGATCTAATGACAAGTGTCCTTATGAAAGACACAGAGAGGGAGACAGAGGCACACAGAGGAAAAGAGTATGTGAGGATAAAGGTAGAAATTAAAGTGGTGCAGCCGCAAGCCAAGGAATGACAGGAGCCACCAGAAGCTAGAAGAGTCAAGGAATGAAATCTTCCCCTGGAGCCCCTAGAAGGACCAAGGCCATCCCAGCACCTTGATTTCAGACCTCTGGGCTCCAGAGCTATGAGAGAATAAACTTCGGATCATTCATTAACATCATTCTTAGGAAACTAACACAGTGCGTAAGCAGAATGATCACTGATTCCTTTGAGTAGTGCACCGCGTTGGCCCTGAGGCTGGCCATTCCGGTCTGAAGGGACTCCTTGCTAAAGTCGCCCATCTGGCCATTATTCAGCAATCCCTTGTGAAATCACATCCATTCTGGGATGAATTACTCAAATCTCGAGTTGTTCAACATTCTCATTTCATCCTGGTGATAAACTCATGCAGGCGGTGGGCCATTGCACAGAGCAGTGGTCCTGGAAGGCTGGTCCCCAAACCACCCTCATCAGAACCCTCTGGAACAGGTCCTAAAAAAACCTAGCTCTCAGGCCTTGTCCTAGACTTAGCGGATCACCTGCCGGAGGTGGAAAGGTAAGGAAGGCTGAGAGGATTGAGATCCAGTGACTTGAACAAGCTCCTCAGGCGTCTGCTCTGCTCACTAGAACTGGGAAACCCTCCCCCGGGAAGGAGCCACGGTGGCCTTCAACCAGACGGCCTGAGGCTGATTCCAGCCCTGCTTCGCACAACCCACTAAAACTGCAGCTCTCTGGGGCTGCTTTCTCCTCTGTAAAGTGGGGATCATAAAACAAAGATGGTCCACCAAAGGGTTGGGGCAGGAGGGAGGTTACATGGGATCGTACATACGACTCGTGTAGTACAGTGGCTTAATAAACCCTGGGTGTTTTTACCATACTTGGGGGTGGGAGTGACGACCCTGACCCACTAAGTATGTAGCTCCAGGCCCCTGAGGTCAGTGCCACATGATCCTCCTAGGTGGTCTCCCCTGTTCTAATCCACCATTCTCCACGGGGAGGCACTCAATGCAAAATTCTAATCTGACCATGATTAACAGAATCCGTATCACTTTCTTTGAGAAGGAGGTTGTATGTCGTGGAGACTCATCTCTGTCTTTATTTGGGCCTCTAAGACTATCAGATTTTGATATATGTTCTCCTTAAGGAAAAAAGAAATTACTGATTTTGTTAGTCCTCTGCTTAAAGTCATTTGTCTCAGTGCGGGGCATAGTAGCCACGGGACCTCCCTCAGCTCGCCTCGCTCGTCTCGCTGTGCTAACCATCACCTCTATGAAGCCTTCCAAGATTCCCTCTTCTCACCCCAATAATCCCTACAGCTGCGCTCTTCAGCCCCTTCTCTGTGCCACCCTCTCCCCAGTTCATGCACTGCGTAGCATAGAACCTGGGGCCCCAGACGAGGCCGCCAGACTGCCTGGGTTTAAGTTTCAGGACCATGACTTTATGCATTGTGCGATCTGATGTTTCTGGGCCTCCACCCCCTTGTCTCTACAATCTGAACTGCTATAAATCTTAAATGAGGTGATTCTTGTTAAGTATCAAACATGGTGCCTGGAACAAAGCAAGCGACTAAAACTCTGTGCCACTCTTGTTATTATTCATCAGAGAACTCTGAACTACAATGAGGGTGACCTTCATTTCGCTCTCCAGACATCCCCAGAAGACTGATGAAGAAGATCCACGAGGAGATGGGTGAATCACAAAATCCCGGGCTTGCGAAGAACCTCAGCGATAATTTGGTCCAACTCATTTTACCACCCGATAACCTCCTCCATGCTGTCAGTGGACAACCTCAAGACCAGGAAGTCGTGTGGGCCACCAAGACTGTTCCTGTGGGAAACGAATGTGCAGTGATAACGTGAGCTTATGGGAAAGAGCAAAGGAGGTCATGTTCAGGTTTTGTTGTTGTTCTTGTTGAACCCTGGGCCATGGCGAACACTTGCTTTCCTTAATTCCAGAAAACCCTTGTGATGAGAACAGGCGGTGTAGCATCAGGTGAGGTGGCATGGCCTCAGGGCTGTAGGGATAGTTTGAAATCCAAAGGCCCAGTGCCGAGACCCCAACTCTGCCTATCATTAGATGGGAGGACTCACATACAGATCCTCTGCCCTAAGAACTCCATCCTCAGCTGTAAGACAGGGGCAATGGTAATGGCTCCCTGCTGAGGTTGTCATCAGGATCGTAGAGGTGTGTGTGGAATGCCTGACACATGCTAGGCACTCTCTAGCTCCTCTTGGTACTATCGCTTCTATAGCTCTAGAGCCACTCCTGCTACTATTGCTATGACTGGGGCTGTTTGGGCAACTACAAATGTAAACTCCCCAGGAAGAGGTAGAAGGCGTTTGAAAAGGCCGGCTTGAGCGTCAGAGAGGTTAGAAATAAATCTTCATTGAGCGCCTGCTCTGTGCCAAGCACAGGCCAGCACTCGGAAGATGTGCCCTCGTCTCTGTGTCCTCCACCCCAGGCACAGGGCCCAGAAATCGTTCAACAACGTTTGGTTATTTCTGTTATGAATTCAATGTACGAATGAGTGAATGAATGGGTGAATGGATGAATAAACAAGCAAATGTGGGGGCGCCTGGGTGGCTCAGTCGGTTGGGCGGCCGACTTCAGCTCAGGTCATGACCTCACAGTCTGTGGGTTCGAGCCCCGCGTCGGGCTCTGTGCTGGCGGCTCAGAGCCTGGAGCCTGCTTCGGATTCTGTGTCTCCCTCTCTCTCTGTCCTTCCCTTGCTCACGCTCTGTCTCTATGTCTCTCAAAAATACTCTCTCTCTCAAAAATAAACATTTAAAAAAAAAAGCAAATGTGTTTAATTCTTGCTGCCAAATAAATATTATCATTTTTTCACCTTCTAAATTAAATGAACAGAAGCCTTGAGCGGGGAATCGCTTCTCCAAAGTCTTACGGTTAATCCATAGAGGAATCAGGCGCCGGGGTAAGGCCTCTTTTGCAGAATGATTTCAGCCGAAACCCAAAAGATGAGGCTGCAGCTGAGGAAGAAGCACAGGGGAGAGAAGTCTGAGTAGAGGAAACGCCCATGGGAAGGCCGTAAAATGGGGCGGGGACTGGCGTGTCCGAGGAGCAGAGAAAGCCAGTGTGGCCTGAGCACCTGGACCGCGGCCTAAGCTGAACTCGGGGAGCAAGGTAGCGGGGGACAGAGCAAGTAGGAGATTGTATTCTTCCGTCAAGGCTTTGCATTTTATTCTAGGCACAAGGGTAAGACACTGAAGACATTAAAGCATTTTCAGCAGAGGAGGGGCATGATTCCAATTTCATCTTGGTGCCGTTTAGAGAATGGCCAGGAAGAGGGGACAGGAATAGAATCCAGGGGGCTTTCACAGCAGAAGCCCTGAGAGGAGCCGACGTGCTGGTGTCATGTTGAGGTGAAGGCAAAGGAGCAGTCTAGAGAAGTCTTTGGTTAGTAGACCCAGGAGACCAGAGATTGGGATAGGGGATTAGGGAAAACTCAAGAATAAAACTCTCTTCTGCCGGAAGCCATTTCCTAAGACCTCAAAGGCTAGATGAAAAGCAGGTAGGGGAAGACCAAGCATCTAGACGGGGCACTGTGAGGGTGAACAACTATGAGACATCCAAGTGCGGGTGTCAGGAGTACATAAGCAAGGGCTGGCTACAGACCTGCCTTCAAAAGTCCTTCACGTAGGGGTGGTCTTGTGGGAACGTATAAAATCACATTGGCTCGGAGCCGACAGTGGGAAAGTTAAATATAGCGTGAGAAATGCACGAAGCCCTGAGGAATATTTAGAGGCTGGGAGGAGGAGGAGGAGGAAGAGAAGGAAGAGAAAGAAAATGTAATTAACAACCAAGGATGAAAACCAGGAGGATTTGGGATGTTTCAGGAGACAAAATGGGCACTGACCCAAAGTAAACAGAAGTCTAATATAGGTCAGATCCCCTGGTTTAGCTGCCTTGTTTTCATACGGGAATCTGCAGGCCAGATAAGGGAAGTGGCTTGCCCAAGATCACACAACCAGATAACCTCAGAAGAACTTTCTAATAATGAGAACTATTGCCCGGTGGTGACCATAGTCTCTCTCCTCGTGTAGTGGACTCCCTGCGGTGGACAGACGTGAAAAGAAGCTAGATGTTAGAGGGCAGCTGTGTATATTGGCGATGGAGACGGGGAGGGAGGTAGAGGAGACATCTCTCAGCTCTAATGACTCAGGTATAGCCAGAAAAAACTTTGTATCTCAGGATTCCAGGGGCCTCTTTCACTGACACATGAATGAAAACATCAAGATCCATAAATGCAAATAAGTGACCACGTGGCCGAACAATGGAATATTCGGGCAAAAAGCACATTTACAAAACGCACGCTATGATGGAAATTTCTCACTGGTGCTCTGCAATGATACCAGGAAAGCAATCAAACGTATTCACAGGTTTCCGTCTGGCCCCCCACCCTGTGGGGGAAACCTCTGTGTCTGGACCACAACTCAAAAGCATCAAGAGCTGGAAATTGGAGGGCTCTGCATCTCCAGTGTTATGTGAACCCACGATGTGAATGCCAGATGCCAGCACACCTGGGGTCAGAGGTCGATTCCCTCCCTCCCCCAGGGTTCCCGGGCCAAGGCCTCCATGCAGGCACCTGCGGGACAGAGCACAAAGCCTTTTGTCAACAACGATCGTCATAACTTCCCTATGAGGCAGCTGGGTGAGGCAATCTGCCCCCAACGCTCGCTGGAAGGGAAGCAGGGAAAGATAAGGCCATTAAGAGAACACTCAGTGGTAAACCAAAAAAAAAAAAAAAAAAAGGCCTCAGAAAGTTTGAAGGAAGGGCTAAGTACCCCTTTCACTTTTCTTCTGTCACCATTTTGACTTTCCTACTGGCTTTCCCTTTTTCTCATTCCCTTTCTCCTCCTTCCTTCCCTCTCTTCTCTTAGTCCTACCTGCCCCATGTCATCTGGTCACTCTGTTTAGTCCCAGAGGCTAGGAGTTCTACGGTTTCTGACATGACAAGGGTCATATGGCCCCTAGAACATAAAAGAAGGAGGTGGAGGTACAGATGAAGATAATCGCACAGAGGGCGGGAGCAGAGGGAAGTCCCACCCGGAGCGGTGACTCTATTTTCTCCCAAATAACAACACGGGTGAGGAGGACGTGGAACTGAGGGACAGTTACAGGGCTGAATAAGAGACACGGGAGGAATGTCAGGGGACCCCAGACCCCAGCACAGCAGTGACGCTTCGAAACTGTGGTGGCACCTATCAGCACCGCGGCATGACTTGTCCCAACAGTGCTCACAAGCCAGGGTACAGCAGGAAAGCCTGAAGGACTGCCCCGGGCTGGTGCAGCCAGGCAGCGTTCCCAGGGCCAGGGAGGTCAGTCGTAAGGATGCAAATGGGGACATGAAGGCGGGAGCAACCTTTACTGAGGAGGCTGAGACGCACAACAGTAAGCAGAGGGGAAAGCTCTGTGAGAAAGGACAGGAATACAGAATGCACAGAAGTCATAGATGTGTAGAAAACTTCGACTTTGGAATCCTGAATGAGGGATGTATAGATATTATGTGTTTCTTTTGGTTAAGAAAAAACATTTTTTAATGTTTATTTGTTTTTGAAAGAGAGACAGAGAGGAGACAGAGGATCCGAAGCAGGCTCTGTGCTGTCAGCGCAGAGCCCCATGTGGGGCTCGAACTCCTGAACTATAAGATCGTGACCTGAGCCAAAGTTAGAGGCTTAACGGACTGATCCACCCAGGTGCCCCAGATATTATGTGTTTCTTTATCAACTACTATTAATGGAGTGTTCTTGTCAAAAAATCAAAAGCATCACCCAAATGTCTACCAAGAAGTGAATGGATAAACACAATGTGGTATCTCCGTACGATGAAGTTCTGGTCCCTGTTACAAATGGATGAACCTTGAAAGTGTTATGCTAAGTGAAATGAGCCAGACACAAAAGGACAAATACTGTACGATCCGCCTACATGAGGTCCACTTACATGCCTAGAACAAGCAAATTTACAGTGACGGGATACCAGGTGGGGGCTGGGGTACGGGGGAAATGCAGAGTTAGCATTTAATACCTGCAGAGTTTCTGTTTGGAATGATGAAGAAGTTCAAGAAATGGAGAGTAGTGATGATTGCACAACATCGTGGATGTATTTAAAGCTACTGAGCTGTACATCTTAAGTGATTAAAATAGTAAAATTTATGGGCACCTAGGTGGCTCAGTCAGTTAAGCATCTGACCCTTGATTTTGGCTCAAGTCATAATCTCATGGTTCACGGGATCAAGCACCCCGCAGGCTCCGTCCGTACTGACCACACAGAGCCTGCTTGGGATTCTCTCTCTCTGCCCCTCCCCTGCTCACACTCGCTCCCATTCTCTCTCTCCAAATAAATAAATAAACAAGCATTGAAAAAAATGGGAAATTTAACGTTATTTATTTTACCACAATAAAAAAAAAACATTTAAAATAATCAAAACCAAATCTCATCATGCCGTTGAATGCTATGCCCAAGTTATAGGAAAACCAGGAGACGAAATAATGAGTTAAATGACACATTATTAAATGTGTTAAATGACCTGGGTGCAATACAAAAATTCATAATTTAAGAAACTCAACAAACAACAAGCAGCCTGCTTCCTTAAAGAACAACAAAAATTCAAGGCAGAAAGGGAAAAATAAAGAGGAAACCTATTAACCAAAAGAGGCTTAAAAGACATATTCACATGGAATCCTGATTTGAATCAAGTAATTGAGATCATTTGAACACTGGCCGATATTTAATATTAAGGAAGTACTATTAATTTATTTTGTCCTAATAATGATCTTGCAAGTAAGTTTTAAAAAGAGTCTTTATCTTTTATTTTTTTCAGAGTCTTTATCTTAAAGATACATACTGGAATACAGGTGACGTGGCATGGTGTCTAGGTTTTGCTTAAAAACAATTGGAGATTCAACCTCGTAAGTGAACGGGAGTCTTCATAAAAACAAGATCGTCTATGTGTTGTAATTGGCGAAGTTAATGGCAATGGCGGTTTCGTGCAGGTTCGTTATGCTATTAGTCTCTCTACTTTTGAACAAATTGAAAGTCTTCCATAATAAAAAGTTGATGGAAAATGGACTCTGATAGGATAAGATGAACAAAAGGATATTTTAATGTGCATAAATGTAAGTCCTACAGTTGAACTCGGAACAAGGAGGGGAGAGCAGGTGTCAAGAATTCACGGGAAAATGGTGTAGGGATTTAGTTGGCCCCGAGATCAGTATGAGCCGGGAAAGCGAGGCATCTGCTATAAAAGTCAATCCCACCTCTGGCCAAGATTCCCCTCAGAGGACCTTCTGTGTCTAGGTTTGCTAAGGCATGTCTGGAGTAGCGTGCTCTGTTCAGGACCCTAGAACTTTCAGGGGTAAGTAAGCTACCCACTGCCAAGTTCGAGCTGGAGGAAAGAAGGCTCAGTTAAGAATACATAAGGATACGGTGGTGGAGGTTCCAGGAAGGCAGCTTTTGGCTAAATGCAGGGATTTTCTCCACATCAGCAGGTAGCGTGGAACATCAAAGGGCTTTTCAACATTTTCCACTCTATCAGGCCCAAAAACAGAGGAGAATGCACCCCCCGAGGGAGCAGCACAGACCAGAAACGCCTCAGATATTTGTCTTGTCTTTAAAAATCAGGTGCGGGGGGGCCTGGAGGGCTCAGTCAGTTAAATGTCTGCCTCTTGATTTCCACTCACGTCGCGATCTCATGGTTCATGAGACCGAGTCCCAGGTCCAGCTCTGTGCCGCCGGTGCGGAGCCTGCTCAGGATTCTCTCTCTCTCTCCCTCTCTGTCTGCTCCTCCCCCACTAGTGCACACGTTCCCTCTCCTCTCTCTCTCTCTCTCTCAAAATAAATAAGTAAACTTTTAAAAATAGGTAAATAAAATAAATAAAAATCATGTGAATGTATGTTCTATGCAACAATACCTCGAGCTGTCAAAACGATGACCCAAAGGTATATACTCCTCTTGTGCCTTCCTCTACCGCTAGGACAGTATCCCATATTGGATGTAAAAGGAGACTCACCCCACGGTGAGACTATAGGGGGGTGGCTGGAGCCCCTGCCCCTTGCCAGCCCTGCGCCTTTGAGTAAGGGAGTTAACCTCTATGAGTCTCAGTTACTCGCCTGTAAAATGGGATTCCTGACACTTACCTTACTGAGTTTACTGAAAGGCTGAGAGATACTCGACGTAACAATTACAACTGTCATCTATTGCACATTTGCCGTGAATCCTGTAGAGTCAGCTCCGCCGTAATGATTATTTTGAAAACACTAATTTGTTCCGGCACAACCGATGTATTAGGGAACAATTCGAGCATAAAGCAAATTTCGTGTTTGCTTATGGGGGATTTCCTCTGTGAGAAACAGTCGATGCGCCCAGCCAAACAACGCGAGGTAGGAGCATACAAAACACACTTCAAATACCTACTGGCTACCTCAGGTGGAAACGCGGGGCGTGTGTTATGAGCCGCACCCATGCACATCTGGTGTAACAACTTTTCATCTGATTTCGAGTAGGCTCCTGTCACTGCTTTACGATGTCTCACAAGCTACAGCCCTTCTGACACCCACGGACGCAAGGAAACTTTGGGTCTCTCTGATAATCGAGGGCCATATTTACTGCAGTATTTATGCAGTTCTTAACCACTTAGTGTGTAAAACCATGCTGCCCTTTTTTTAGGTCCGTATCATATTCATATGGTTGTGTATGGGTGTGTGTGTCACTGGTGAAGTTTGCGAGTGTTTTTCCCCTCACCCCGTTTTCCCCTAAGCCCTGTGGTTTTATTGTGTGATTTTTGCAGAGCACGGTGATTTTTAGGAGTGCGTCTGTTGTGTTCTAGCAGATCCGGCTGGCCTAAGCAATTTACGTGCTTTCAATTTTCAATAACTCAGTGACATGGATGCTATTCTTGTCCTTACATTATAGGAGCTCAGTAAGTGGCAGCCACTGCTGGTACTAATAATCACAATTAAATCAGCCCAGGATTGGAGAGAGGCCCCTTTTCCGCCGGTAGGGCGCTTCCCCTCGTTGGCGGTCAAGCGAGTGAACGATCAATGGTAGGCGTTTGCTTGGGCGGTGTAGGCCCTTCTGTTTTTCCAGAGCCTCCAATTCTGCAGCCCTTTGACCAAGGAGACCTAAGCAGAGGCCACAGGACCAGCTCCAGGGCCATTCACCCACAGACAGGGCAGGTAAGCCTGGCCCTTCCCTCCTGTTCAGTCCTAGGAGATGTCTTTTTAATCCACCCCTTCCTCGCTGACTCAGTACCTTCATGAAAGATCAATTTGCTGGAGAAGCTTCTTACGGTTCAATCAAATGCTTTCTATAAAATCTGCGTGATTACTTATGGCCCAGATGTCTTCAACGTCAGTCACTTCCTGTCCCACGTGCTCTGTGGAAAAGGCCCAAAATGAGTCATTGACAGATTCACGCAGTGGATCAGGATTTGCTCCGGAAGCCCTCCCAAGTCCCTGTAGTTCTCTGTGTCTATTTCTCCAGGCTTCCCTCCTGGAGAGCTTTTTTTGGAATACGTGACCTCTTGAAAACAAAAGCTGAGAAGCCCATTTATTCATCCTTCAAGACCTCTGGTCAAGAGCCACGTTCGTGCTGGGCTCGGTGCCGGTGGCTGGGGCACAGCTGGCGGCAGCCCAGCTGACCCCAATCACCCTCATGGAGCTTACAGTCCAATGAGCTCACAGAAATGATATCACACAAGTCTACCCATTTTAGACACATTTGCAAATTAAATTATGGGAAAGATGCCCACGATTCTTCCCTTTCCTGGAATTTGAAGGGCAAAAAAGGGGCAAGTTAACAAATCCCATCTTTGGGGCCTTTTGCGTTGATCATTGTGAGTGATTCGATTACTTTCTCCGAGCTGCAGTGTTCTCGTCTGTACATTGGGGACCGTATCTATGTTGAAAGGTTGCTGTGCAGATCACAAAGTTTATGGCATGTAAGGCATCCAGCACAGTGGCACGTGACCTCGGCCTTGAGGGTAGCAAGCATTTGGCACGGGGAACTCTGAGCCAGCGCAGTCTGAATGTTCATCCATTAAGGAGCCCTTCTGTTTCACGTGGGAGCCTCATTCAGGCACAGATACTGATGGATCAGGATTCAGAAGACAGAGGAGTAGCCTTGGACCCAGTCTAGGAGAGACAGTTTACCCAAAGGTCTTGGTGTAAGAGAGCCTCACCACGCTGCAACTATGCCAGCTTGGCCCCTGGAGACGCCTCCGTCTTTCTGGGCATGATGAAAACCAACCAGTTGCTTTAGTGGAAAACGAAGCCACACAAGCCACCAGCCTTCCCCGCCCACACCTGCATTTACTCCTCAGGAACGGAGTTTTCTTCATCCCCCTTAAGTGGTCATTTTGACCCATTCATCCACTTTTGACTGCCTGCAAGGCACACATTTAGTGGTCCGCATTTAGTGCATTTAGTGGCTGGCTTGTTTTTTGCCAGGAGCTAGTGAGGGAATAACTC
This sequence comes from Paguma larvata, assembly GCA_030068075.1. Taxonomy (NCBI): domain Eukaryota; kingdom Metazoa; phylum Chordata; class Mammalia; order Carnivora; family Viverridae; genus Paguma; species Paguma larvata. The sequence goes on from CM057838.1 coordinate 67,018,432, forward strand.
TGATATCAGCCAAATTCACAAAAGGTTTTTTTCATTATGAAATGTAAGAATCCCTTCTTTCCCCAGCATTCTCAGGAAATGAGTTTTGAGGAACCCAATGTCTTACTTGAAAATCATGGCTTTTGGCTTGAATCTAGGCCTGTGTAAGAGAACGCCAAGGTGCTGTATCTCCCCCCATGAGTGATTCTTCCTGAGGACTTTCCTGAGCCGCATTTTAAAAATACTAAATGCATTATCTCTAACCTCTCAACAACCCTTGGGAGTAAGTATTATTATTCTCAGCTAACAAATAAGGAAACAGGCCCAGAGAGATTGAGACCCAAAAATGTTTACTGGCCCCTTTCTTGGGATGGCCTTTCCTGACTCTGCTAGGTCCCCATGGAATTTGGTTTCAGTGTACTGAAGTATGTTCATATAATTATACTTATCGAAATTGTTGTGTTCCAACGACCCATTTCATTTTTTGTTAAATGCCTCTTTTCTCCCCGGTCAACAGAGTCCCCACAGGTAAGGGACGCTGTTTGCTTTGTTCATTTGGGCAACAATCATGGGAGTCCCCTGGATGCCAAACTCCACCGGCAAACACCACTGTAGACTCAGTGGTGACGATGATGGAAATGGGCCCTAAGAACATTACAATCCTGCTTTCAGTACTGCAACCCCAGCTCCCAGCTTGGAGCCTGGTGCACAACAGGCATTCAATAAATGCCACTGACCCCATGAATGCCTGAGACTCAGCCCCCTGTTCCCAAGACCTAATATGCCTATGCCTCAACCGTTAGTGCCCATTTGGTGTCCTCACCAGGTCCTTTGTGATCACAGTCTCATCTGCTCCCTTTCTAAGCCAGTAGTGCTAAAACAAACAAGCCTTAATCAAATAATGCTGTCAGATCTCCCTGCCTTTGAATGCACTATTCCTTTCTCCTGGATTGCAAAGCCCATCTGACTCAAACTTCCACCTAAAGCCACCTCCTCTCTGAAGCCTTCCTCAACCTTCCATGGCAGACCAAGCTCATTCCCCTGTGCCATCCTGAAGCACCTAGTCTATAACTGTATTATGGCATGAATTGGACCACAATGGTGTTAATTATTGCCTTGCAGCCTTTGAAACCAGGCTGTGAGATCACAGAAGATAGATATGTCCATGGGTTGTTCACTGTCGCATCATCATGTATCTGTTAGGAAGCTTCAAAATGCAAATAATAGCCAACCCAATGAAATGGTCGAACAATAAAGACATCTGTTGTCTCATGAAATAATATAAAGTTGGGTGTAGAGACCCCAGGACTGCTTAGTTCAAAACTTCAATGAACTCTTCAGGAAACCAGCACAGTCCAGAGTCCCACTCAGCCATCTCTGTTAGCACTACCCCTACTGTGATTACAAGATGGCCACCACAGTTTCTGGTGTTACATGTGGACACAGCAAGTTCGGCAAAGGGGAAATGGGAGAAATGGGGAAATAACCCCCTCGCTCGTGTCTCTTTTTAAGATTGAAAAACCTTTCTCAATCATCCAAATTTCCTCTCATATCCTGTGGGCCGGAAATGCCTCACATGTCCACACCCAAACCAATCCCTGGCAAGGAGACCACCTTCATTTCTGAGATTACTTCTTTCTCTTCCTCTGAAAGGCACAGCCTCCGAGGAAAGTCAACAAAATCAAGGTCTTGTTAGCAGGGAAGAAGTGTTGGGAATAGATGAGGTTGACAAAGCAGTGGCATCTGCCACACCCCTTGTGATTTGTTACTATACAAACTCACTGTTCTTCTAAATTATGTAGGCTCACTGCCCACAGTGGAACTCTTGTTATGGTCGACCTAGGTAAAAACTGGCTGGTTTATTGGAAAGACATCACCAGGTCACCTCTGGCTGGGTTTTCACTGTGCAGGCCCAACTCTATCTCGGTCTTACTGCTTGCTTTAGGTTGGTGCAATGAATTCACTCGACAGAAATGTGTCGAGTTCCATCATGTGACAGCTCATAAGTTTTGGGTCTCCGAAACATGAGACAGACAAGGAAGACCTTCCCCTAGGACAGATTAGGATATTCAGGGACAGATTAGTGATGTAATATAGAGAAGTTCTTCTCAGACAGAAATGATCAGAAAAGCAATCAGCCATTTCCAATTCTGGTCAGCTTACAGACAATGGCCCTGTCTAAGATCTAGTCTACGGGCTACAGTGGGAAACAAAGCATGTTATCCTACGAGATGTTCCCGAGAAGAAAAGGGTTCCATGGTCAATACTTTTGTGAAATGCTGCCTACTAGCCCCACCCTCCTCTGAAGAGCACAATTCACTTCAATGCACAGAAGGCTCGGAGAAGTTCCACAAGAAATTAGCTGGTTCCCCTCAGCAGGTCAAAATCGTATTTGCTCACCGAACACTTTCTCCTTGTCTAACACCTCTTTCATCATTCATTCATTACATAGTTGTTGAACATCTTCTATGTGACATGCACTGCATACTTTTGAATGAAATGGACATGGCATCTGTGTTTGTGAACTTAATAAAGCAAATGGAACGAAGTCCCACACCACGAACAGCAAGTGCTTACATGGGAAATGATTATTATTATGGAATGTACGGTTTAACAAGTGTTTTTATAACTAATTACTGTACTTAAATTAATTCCCACATGTATTATTACCAACCCATCCGAGACGGCACAGATAAGAATCAAATCCAGGACCATCTCCCAGAGAGTATTATTGTCTACATGATCCATGTGTCTCAGAATATCCTTGGATGTATTGGTCAGATTTGGGAGCAGTCACAAAAAGCACCAAAATCTTGGTAGCTTAGAACAACAGGAAACACTTATTTCTAGTTCATGTTGCATGTTGATGGCTGAAGGTCAGCAGCATTAGCTTTGTGCTGTGGATTAAATATTTGTGTCCCCTCAGGATTCGTATATTGAAACCTAGTGCCCAATGTGATGGTATTTGGAGGTGGGAACTTTGGGTGAAACCCTCATGAGTGAAATTAGTTCCCTTATAAAAACGACTCCAGGGGTGCCTCAGTGTCTCAAGTGGTTGAGTGTCCAACTCTTGATTTCGGCTGAGGTCATGATTTCAGGGTTTGTGAGTTGCAACCTCACATCGGGCTCAGCGCTGACAGCATGGAGCCTGCTTGGGATTTTCCCTCCCTCCTCTCTCTCTCTCTCTCTCTCTCTCTGCACCTCCCCCACTTGCTCTATCTCTCTCTCTCAAATAAATTAAAAATAAATTTAAAAAATTTAAAAAAGAGAGACTCCAGAGAACTCACTCATCCTTTCCACAATGTAAGGACACAGCAAAAAGATGGCCGCCTATGTACCAGGAAGCAGGCTCTCACCAGACAACGAATCTTCCAGTGCCTTGATCTCGGGCTTTCCAGCCCCCAGAACTGTGAGAATAAATTTCTGTTGTTTATAAGCTACCCATTCTATGGTATTTCTCTTCTAGCAGCCTGAACAGACTGAGACTCTCTGCTCTGCATGTCCTCTCGTGCTGGGATCCCAGCTGAAGGGGATCCAAGCCGAGTGGAGAGTGCCACTCTCGTGGGAAAAGCAAGAGAGCTGACAGAAGCTCATAATGATTTATAATGTGGTATGTGTCACATGTACTTACAGTCTACTCTTCATACCAAGTCATATGGCCAAACCCAAAGTCAGTTAGGAAGGAGGGGAGGAATCTCCCTTCTATGGGGAACACTACCAGTCATGCAGCCTGAGGAGGAGGGGTATGTGCAATCCTATCACAGGAAAGGGGCCGGCGGTGAATCGTTCCAAATAACATACAACATGGGAAAGAGAAGAATCGTGTTATGTAACATTAGAAGGATGGGCTCTGAAGCCGGATCGACCTGAATTTGAATTCAGCCCTGCCATTTATTAGGTAGGTGGTCTTGGTCTTTAATCCTCGGTCCCATCATCTATAAAATGGGAACAATAGTGTCCACCCCGTAAGCTTCCAGCAACGATTTAATGAGTTATCTCATGATCTCAAGTTCTTCATGCTGTGCTTGCTATGGTAAAGTACTTGATGAGTGGCAAACATCATCTTGCCAGAGTTTTCCTGGCATCTAAATCAGTGCTCTCAAATGAGACCTCGAGAATGCCCGTGATTCTTACCCCTCCTCACACCATTCTGACCCTTCCCTTGGCAGGTCTGCGTCTCGCAGCCTTTTTAGGAAAGGGCCACTGGGTCCGCAGTGACGTGAGGAAGAAAAACAAAGAAAAAGAGAATGAGTGACAGATTTGAGAAGCTGTTCCTCCCGCAGCCACTTAATCACAGACAAGTCAACCCAAGTGACATATGCAAATGACACGCCCAGGACAAGTAAATATACCTTGGCCTCCTGGTATCCGAATCTGGCTTTCGAAGGAGGAGAAAATTCACCCAGGAGTGGAAAATGAGCAACTGAAGGCTTATGGGAGGAGGATTAGTATAAAGAGGCTCACACCCCAGTGACCTCAGACTGAGCCACAAGACTTTTTTTGGTCAGGTGAAACTGTATGCCACGTCCAAGCAGGAGCAGTAAGAGGTATGTAGTTCCTGCATTACTCTTCTCTGCTACAAGAATGCCAATGTCCCCGACAGCAGCTGCCCCTTTCAGACAGAAGAGGACACAGTGCAGAGGTGTAGCTGACCTGCAACCAACATGAAATGTGGATGAGAAATACATTTAGTTCTTGTAAGCCGCAGAGATGTGGGTGTGGCCTGTCACCACAGCATGGCTTCGCCTAAACCACACAACAGCTGTGATGGATGGAGGAAATCCCATTTTACAGATGAGGGAATTAAGGCTGCCACTTGTCAGAAGCTGCAAAGCTGGACGGTGGGAGCCCAAGCCAGTGTCTCTTTTCCCCAAATCTTGTGCTCATGCCACTACCCTGTTTCCTTACTGAACAAAGCTTGGTGCCCTCACAGAACTTCTCATAGTCGAGGGGCGCCTGGGTGGCTCAGTCCCTTGAGCATCCGACTTCAGCTCAGGGCATGATCTCATGTTTCGTGAATTCAAGCCCCATGTTGGACTTTTCGCTGATGGTGAGGGTCTGCTTCAGATTCTGTCTCCTTCTCTCTGTGCCCCTCCCCTGCTCGCACTCTCTCTCAAAAATAAATAAACCTAAAAAAAAGAATTTCTTATAGTTCAGAATTTCATTTATTTTTTTCTTCTTTTTGGTCTCATTTCCCCATTGATCTAAGCTCCATGAAGGCTAGAACTGTGTCTGTTTCATCAATTCATCCTCAGCTCTTGGTACAGATTGAACACCACACCTGGATGAATGAATGCATGGATGAAGAGATAGACCAGCCTCTTCATTGCCTTCTTTCCTCTCTTCATGCTGGGGAGACAAGATGGCCACACAAAGAAGTAGAAACATTTCAGCCTAAAAAGAGACAATAGAGCCAGTGGCCTGGCCAGAACCAGGAGATGTGCATGGATGGCAAGTTTATTGCCCGAATTATTCACTTCCTCCACCACTGCCACTGCCGGCCTGGGGCAGGGGTGGCGTCGGCTCCGCCATGTCGGCTCACATGGGTCGCACGCAAACCCGCCTCTGTTCTTCCTCAGACCCATCCCCTCATCTACATCTGCTCCCGTGGTCAGGACACCGCACCGCCCAGTCACCCAACCCAGAGACCCCGGGGGTCCTCCTGGATTCTTGGCTCGCTTCCCAAATCTGGTCAGTCACCAAGCCCAACTGATGTGTGAGATCTCTCTTCACCTCCCTGACTCTCCTGACCTGACCTCCAGGCCTCCTGACCTCTCCCTGGGCTTCCGTTCTCTCCCTGGTTCCTGGGAACGCCTTCTCACTGCTGCTGTGGAACTTGAAGAATAAGCAAACCGCACATGCAGGTATGCATTCATAAACAACAGTCAGCCTCCTGCTCAAAAAAAAAAAAAATGTGAGGGGGGGATTTTACATATAGCCAGCACCATGTTTTTCAAACTTCCATCATAAGGATCGCCTCAGGGGACTCATTAAAATGCAGATGCCTGAGCCCCACCCTTAACCTACTTACTAGGAAGCTCCTAGGGAAGGGCCTGGAATCTCTTTTTAATAAATGCCTCCTATGATTAGGGAAGTTTGGGATATACTGACATAGCCTACTAGTTAGATGAGATTCAGCTATGTTGCCTAAAAATACAGAACTTTGACATAGAGGGGCTTAAATAATGTAATACTTTATTTATGGCACACAGTAAGAGTAACAGGATCCCACAGGGGAGAGAGAGAGCGAGGGGGGAAAACAACTACAACAAAAAACCTATCTTTGGGCCAGTTTCTTTTTTAATCAGGGAGAGCCTTTTTCCAGAAGTTCCTCAAGCAGGGTACTGGACAGAGCTGGCCGCATGCTTATCTGTAGGCTAGCCCAACCACTGGAAAGATGAATGGACTCTCCAAGACATCATGAGAACCATAGGGATTTGTCCCCTATGGCTCATCACACTGTGATCCTAACAAAGTCTTATTTCCGTGGGTGAGAAAGAAGGGAAAAAGCTGTTAGAGACCCTGGGCATACTCAGTGCTGTTCGCCAAATATTTCTAGTTCTCTACCCTTCTGGTACATGGTGGGATTGCCCTTCCCCTGTCTGTCCAGCAAAGGCGTTAAGAACCAATGCAAGATCCACCACACTCCCTTTTGCTGCCTTGAGATTCATGGAACTGATATCAAGGAGCATCTCTCCGTTGGATCCCGGAGAGACCAAGATGATCCAAGCACTCCTTGCCAACCCCCAATGGATGGGTAACATGAGTAAGAAACCAAATTTGCTGTTATAAACCACTAAGAGCTGGGGGCTACTTGTTACTGCAGCACAGCACAGCCTACCCTGCAGGAAAGAGGACCTGACGGACCACACAGGCTAGGAGGTACACCCTGGACACACCCACTGGGAAAAGTATACAGAAGCACCTGCAGGAAGATTTCATTTGCAGCAGCTGGCGTAACAGCTGGAACACCTCCCTCTTGACTGCTGTCTTGCTAAAACCACAAAACAAAAATAAATAAATAAATAAATAAAAATTCTCCCTCTGAAAGCAGCACGTGGTACCCACCCATGGAAAAGATGACACCATTTTTCTTTCTCTCCCCTGCGAATTCTCTCAGAATTAGAAAACAAGTAATCCCCACAACAGAAGCATTTACTAAGTGCTTATTATGTACAGAGCCCTGTGGTAAACACTGCCATACACCGGCAACCGCAGGAGATGGCTGCTGATATTATTACTCTCATTTTTCAAAGAATAAATCGAGACTTGTAGAATACAAGTAACTTGCTCGAGACCATGCAGATAGTGCATGTGGAAGCTACGATTCAAAGCCAGTCAATTTGACTCCATTCCATTCGTTATACTGCAAAGTCTGTGCCCTTGGGCCAAGGAGAGCTTCCACTGTGAATCGGAGAAGCTGTTGCAGGTGCTTCTTTTTCCCCCAGGACCAGCTAAGTCCATAATCTGAACAGAGCCTGTGAGGTTCCCTCATTCATCGGAAGTGCACCAAATCACCGTCGAAAGGGACAAATGCAAGAAAATGGGCATCCTCCCAAGTCAATCTTGTGTCCCCACCATTCGTCAGCTTCTCTGTTCCACCTCTATCCCTCACCAGCAGCCACATGATGATTCCATGACAGCAATAGCATCCAGCAAGATCATTTAGACAGGCCTCACCCTGCTGGCCCCAGTCACAAGGAATACAGTGACCCAGGGTAGAGTCTAAACAAACACATAGCAGTGCTCATGAGGCGAAAGACGACCCTTTGGTGCCATTCATCAAACCCACCTTTATACCTGAACACATGCTTTTTTGTCTGTATGGGATGTTCTTCCCAACACCAGCTCCCGTACCTACATTCTTTATACATCTGTCTCCCTCCACTGCACTGAAAAAACAGAAAGCACAGGAAGTACATTTTATTAATTTTCATATACCTTAAACGCAGCCCATTGCCTCGTATGTAGTCAGTGCTCCATGAACACATAAATGAATACTGTAGCCTCACCGGGACCTGAATCTTCATGTCTCTATAGCACCTTACTGCCTACAAATGCTCTGACTTTCATGATTCTTACCAACTCTGTGAGTTACTCAGGACAGAATCCATTCCCTTTTTAAGGAGGAAAAGCCAAAGTTCCACGATTTCAAGTGACTTGGCCACGATCACCAGTGAGCAGTCTGTACAACCAGACACCAGACCATGTTAAACATGTAACAGAAACACAATAATGTTTGTTGGGGAGATAGGAAGAAAAAGGGAGAAATGGAGAGAGAGAAGAAAGACAGAGGTGATTTGGATCCAACTCTGACTCAATGGTCCGACCATCTGTCCATGATAATTTGGCAAGACCCACATTGAGAGGTTGAATCAATGATTGTTTTTATAACCAGAGATAAGTGGACACATTTTTGCGTTGACGAATTATCAACCAGCAATGTTAATAATGTCGTTAGACTGTAATAGAGATAAAATGCAATTTAGATATGCATATCCTCTTTCTAATCATCGTTTGTCCACCAGCCTTGGAGGTCAAGTTGAGTTCAATCTTCCTCAGTGACCAGACTTTTGGTTTCAGTCTCCCCATACTCCCACCGTGCCTCCTGTAACTTCCATCTAGCACATAATGGGAAATGCATGTTTCTGGAGACTGGGAAGGGAGGGAGATTCTTCTTTGTTAAAATAAGACAAGGGACGTTTGTTGTAACACTACTTTTCCTCCGATGCCCCAGCCTTGTCCACACCTCCACAAATATACCCACTTGAATACAGTGTTGTATATTTTAGGCAACTCTCGAAGGTTCTGCAAACACAGATGACTGTTCATAGGGGTTTTCAGCAGCTTTGGAAAACGTGATGTTTGAATTCTTGAAATCATCTATTTTTTATGTGTAAATAAACAGTGAGAGGAAAGGAGAAGGCATCTATACAATTTTAATGAACAAGATTCCCATCGGTCATCAAAAGAAAACAAAAGGTAGCTTAATGGGCACAAGGAAGCTATTCTTCTAGTGATTTTTCTGCTCAGCTCTCCTGGGAAGAGGAGTGGCTTCTAAATTAAAAAGAAAAAATGAGGCTCTGAGTATATTTTTTTTCCTGTCATTTCATTGTCTTTGATCTTGCATTTCCTAAGAAAGAAGCACTTAACCTCCAGCGTCAGATCAATGGTGGAAATGCATGTTTTATTTTAAGATCCTTTTCAAGTGCATAGAAACTCTGTATCTGGCCAAATCTGTATCTTCACGTATGAGCTTACAGAAATTCAAACAATAGTTTACACTCAAACAACCAATATACTTCAAAATGATTGGCTGAATTCAGGTATATAACTGGGTTTTTCATCAACCGGTAATGAATTATTTTTGAGATAGCAACCATTTTCCAATATTTCCTTAATTTCCAAATTTACTTAACTAAATTGAACTAGTCATGATGTTTTAAAGCAAGTTTACACCTGGACACTAACCAAATGGAATCGCCCTTAACCAAAATGGCAGATTCTCCATGGATTTCTCCTGAAGGGAGGTGAAAGGCCCCCACAGTCACACAAGCAGTCTATCATGGATCTGTTTGAATTCCCTTTTCAAGTGAACGGAGTGTATTATGTTGCCAGAAGGATACTCCATCATCTATAATAAATATTCATCTGAGTGTATCATGCACTTGAGCTGCATGACTGATGAACTACAGCTCCAGAAATGAATGGGAAACTCACTAAGACAAATGTCACCTTTCAGTGCTGTTCTTTCAGATAAATTGCAGTTAGATTTAAACAAAGTCAGTAATTTCATGCCTTCCAACTGGTCCCGATTCAGTTCAGACAGCCCCCACTGTCTGTATAAGGGTGCTAACACCCAATTTGATTTGTTGGGTTTTGGCAAGCTCTACCAGGGAACAATCAGCAATTTCTGCTCTGCAGTCTCGTTATTGGAATACAATAACGCTACAGGTATTTATGCAATTTGGCCAATTTAAAATTTGGGCAGCTTCATTCATGATTGGTAGGAACATACAATGGTACAGCTCTTTTGGAAAGCAATTTGGCACCATGCTATAAAATCACATTTACTCTTTGATTCAGGAATCCCCCATCTGGAGATTAAGCCCAAATCTTTTGTAAGGGGAACCATTTATCTCCCAGTCCCCTGGGTTATTTTCATAGGGGGGGAATTCCATATCCTAGAAGACTCAGAATCCTATCCTCTTTCCTGCTACCCCAACGGGGAGAGTAGGACTCAGCAAATGGGTACATTTGGGACAAGAAGCCCAACAAGTCTTCAGATATATGTTGGACTTCCTCTCTCCATGCTGCCTTCAGGAGACTTGTCTTGTTCTATGTTGAACAAGAAAAGATGTGAAGTTCGATTCAGGGGAAATTCACATGGTTGATAACTTATTCTCCATCCTTCGGACTCTAACCCTTTTCTCTCATTGTACCAGGTCTTATGAGAGGAAGAGAAAGCTTTGCAAATATTACCTTTCGTGAAATGCCAATCCTCTTTAGACTCCAAGATATCCACTGTGGTGTTATTTCCTATCCAACGATGGCAAAATTTTAGGAGCATAATTCACTCCATGTAATGTGCAATAGTAGACAGCCACTGGAAGTAATGTAAATATCATGTGAAGAATTTATTTTAAAATAACAAAGCAAAAAACTGAGGGATAGATAAAAGAGGGCTAGCAAAACCTCAATATTTGTTAAAACCGAGTCATGAAAAGTGAGTGTTCATTACACTGATTTCTGTCTAAAGATAATCAAATGAGGTAAAATGAGATGACGGTCACACTTATCTATTTGAATAGATATCACATATGGTAATAAATATGAACAGATCACATATGGTAATGAGAGTGCTACATACCTACAGAGTTTTGTAGCTCGTTGGATGGCAGGATATTCATGTAATGGAGTTCAAAACAGTGTATACTGAGGGCGCCTGGGTGGCTCAGCTGATTAAGCGTCCCACTCTTGATTTCGGTTCAGGTCATGATGTTGTGGTTCATGAGTTCAGGCCCCCCACTGACAGTGCCTGCTTGGGATCCTGTCTCCCTCTCTCTCTCTGCTCCTCCCCCACTCACATGTGCTCTCCCTCTCCTTCTCTCTCTCTCTCTCTCAATAAATAAATAAACTTTAAACAACAAAACAGTGTGTACTGAAACATTTAGATCTGGAAAGTCTTTATGGAGTGTATATGCCAGACTGTCCCCTTATTTACTATTGCAAAGAAATAGGAGCTCATACATTTACCACCAGCCTCTCCCGCACACACGCTGAAATGTCTCAAGTATAATTGTTCTTGTATAACTTTGTACAGAACTCTTAAGGTGTACAGAGGCCTTTTTAAGTTAAAAAACTAAAAAGCAAAAATGTTAACATCCAATCCAGCAGGTGTCTTCCTGGCTGTTGACCTAAGTGAGTTGAAAACTTAGCCCATGAAAAACTCGACACACAAATGTTTATACCAGCTTTCTTCATAATTGCCAGAACGTGGAAACAACCAAATAGTCCTTCTATACACGAGTGGATAAATAATATTCCACATCCATACAGTGGAATATTATTCAGGGATGAAAGTGCGTCTGCTATCAAGTCATGAAAAGATGGCGGAAACTTAAATGCATATTGCCAGGCAAAAGTAGCCAATCTGGGGCGCCTGGGTGGCTCAGTTGGTTAAGCGGCCGACTTCGGCTCGGGTCAGATCTCACGGTCTGTGAGTTCGAGCCCCTCGTCGGGCTCTCTGTTGATGGCTCAGAGCCTGGAGCCTGCTTCAGATTCTGTGTCTCCATCTCTCTCTGCCCTTTCCCTGCTCACGCTCTGTCTCTATGTTTCTCAAAAATGAATAAACGTTAAAAAAATTTAAAAAAAAAAAAGTAGCCAATCTGAAGAGGCTACGGACTTGTATGATTCCAGTTATATGACCTATTGGCAAAGGCAAAACATTGGAAACAGCAAAAGACCAGTGGGGGCCACAGCCTGAGGGGATGGGGGAGGGGAAATTTGATGGCACCCACAGGAATTTTAGCGTAGTAAAACCATTTCGTATAATCCTGTACAACTGATAAATATCATTCATTATACATTTGTCCAAACCATAGAACCAACAACAGAGTGAGCCCTAATGTATTCTATGGACTTCAGCTAATAATGTATTGATAATGGTTCTTCAATTGTAACAAATATACTAAATTAATACAAGATGTTAATAATAGGAGAAACTGTGGATGGGAGCCAGGAGGTATAAAGAATACTCTACTTTCTGCTCAACTGTTCTAGAGACCTAAAGCTGCTCTTAAAAACAGTCAATATTTTTTAAATGATAATTCTAACATGATGATGGCAAAAGCACTATGCCTCAAGTGCACGTAGGTGGCCTCTAAAGTGGTGAAGACATGGGTCCAGTCTGCCAGCCATGATTGTCAGAGCAACACTGCTCTGATATTCTTTTCATGGCCAAGGCCAAGAGAAGTCCTCAGTGACACCTGAGACTTTATCCTCATGGACTCTGCCTGCTCCTCCTATTCCTTTAATCTTGGAAATTTTACATAGTTGGAAATAAGTTGGAACGTCCAGCATTTGACAGGTGCAAAGCCAGACAATTCATACATTCAACGGCAACAACCATGACACTCATGTTTATTAAAGCCAAGCAGCAATGCGTCAAAACACTTACGTGGTACTGAATTCAGATAGCAAACACGAGGACACAAAACTCTACAGACATGAAAAAATACAAGTGTGTACTGAACTGAACTTATATTTAATATCTGATTCTATGGCCCTAAGAAAATCATTATGTGTGTCACTTGATTGGAATTATAGTTAACACTGCACTTGAATATACGACAAGAAAATTAAAAAGACCAGAAGAAAACTTTACACAGCGTTGGAGTTACTGTTAAAATACTGGGATTATGCGTGACTCTAACAAACGTCTATGATTTTCATCACTTCATTGTATTTTTTGGAAGCTGGTCATTAGTCATTCAATTGTGGGATGAGGATTCCATGTAAAGTACTCTGCATTCTTAGGGGGCGAGTCCTCAGGGATGGCAAACATCTCTTACAGCTAAGGCTCAAATATGAAATGGGGAAATTAAAGCGAGAAATTTGCTGAAATCCCATCATTTAGAACGAGGGCTAAAACCTGACGGTTCTCATATGCTTCTTGGGGAAACATGTCTAATATTGACTCCGCCACCTTGTACTGAAATTCTCGTCTAGGACTCACTAGACTGCGAGCAGTGTTCTTCTGACTCATCGCCGTGTCACCGCTATACAACCTAGTCCCTGATACACAGTAGGTGCCCAATAAATGAACAAGTGAGTTTGATTGGTAGTACCCTGAGTTGCCTTTGAATGGATTCCTCGCCAAGAATTGTAACTTCTTTGACAACCAAGTTGATCTCAGCTTATACTCTTTCAGCATCTTTCCAAAACACGATACAGGGCTCGGTAAACTACCAACACATTGATGGATGAATTGGGGGGTGGGGGGGGGGTGGGGAATCAAAGCTGACAAACCTACCAATCCATTTGGCCTCATTGTGGGTCATTGACTTTGAGCATTTTAAACTTTACAGAGTTATAATAATACCTAACACTCGGGACAGCTGGGTGGCTCAGTTGGTAAGCGTTCGACTTTGGCTCAGGTCATGATCTTGCGGTTTGTGAGTTCGAGCCCCGAGTTGGGCTCTGCTGACAGCTCAGAGCCTGGAGCCTGTTTTGGATTCTGTGTCTCCCTTTCTCTCTGCCCCTCCCCCACTCATCCTCTGTCTCTAAAATAAATAAACATTTTAAAAGTTGGGATGAGAACTGGGCGTTATATGGAAACCAGTTTGATGATAAATTATATTATAAAAAATAAAAAGCATATAAATAAAAAAATAAAAATTAAAAAAAAATTTTTTTAATAACGCCTAACACTCATTGAACATATACTGTGCACCAGGCACTGTCCTGAGCATTTCGTGTGCCTTTTCTTAGTCACCACACCTCTATGCTCTAAGTACTGCTCAGGCCCCTATATTCTAGTTGAGCAAAATAATGAGGCACAGAAGAGCTAAGTCCAAGGTCCACAGCTGCTGAGAGGTGAAGCGGGGGTTCCAGTCCTGATGGTCTGACCCCAGAGCCCAAGCTCATCGGCATCTTTTTGTGGCCCTTATTCCTTATGAGTGAGATCTTCCCTCTGGCAGAATTTGCAGGACAGGAGTAAGCACTCTATCCACAAAAGGTCCGGTGTACTTTTGTTGTTGCCAAATAAATCTACCTGGCATCACAGAGTTATTCATCATGGTTTCCATACAGCAGCAGGCCTGCCAATGGGCTGCCACACTGTTTGACTTCGCGCTGACACAAAGCGATGAGAAGTCAGATCAGAGGTGATGCTGTCTTGATTCCCAAACAGATGAAGTCTGGCGAACGATATGTTTTTCCACTCAACACTGACTCCAACTCCAAAAATTTCTGGAGCTGGCAGTAGCAAAATGTAAACATTGTCAGTGCTTTTAATAAATGATGGTTAATAAAACCTTGAAAAGATTAGAGCTGAGAAGCCTAACTTCCTGTGTTTCCCATTATTTAATAATTTATTATATGAAATCCATTGACCTTTCAGAGGGCTGGTTTTAGAGGAAGCCGGAGCGTTAATTATGGTTTAGCTACTTTATTGAGCAGCATTAGCATACAAATAGGACATCAATAACCAATTACAATCTTTGTCTTGGAGAAGCAGGTCTCTTCCAGAGCCTCTGTGACTGCTAACTCAGCCACTTAAAGGTCTCAGCAGTTAATGATGGTGGCATTCAAGGCTCTTCCTAATCGACGCCCAGGGGTGTCTCTCCAGCCTGACACTCTGCTCCTCCCTTCCAGCCACGCCAGTCCACCTGCTGTACCCATGGAAAGCCCTTCCTCACACATCAACACTTCCTGTCTCATGCTGATCATGTCCACCCAATCCTGGGCCCTTTGATTTCTTGGTTCTGTGTGCTCACCCCCAATTCTCCATCTGTTCAGCGGATGTGTATTGGATCTTGGCTAATACCAGTCTTTGGAGAAACACCAGGAGCAAGGTAGACACGATCCCTCCCTACGGAGGTTACAGGTTAGTGCAAGGATTGGCAAATGCTCTCTCTAAAGGGCCACAGAGTGCATACTTCAAACTCAGCAGGTCACATGGTGTCTATAATGACTACTCATTCTGCCATTGTAGTGGGAAAGTGGCCATCGACAAAACATAAACAAACGGACGTGGCTGTGTTCCAATGAAAATTTATTTACAAAAAAACAGAGAGTAGGCTGGATTTGGCCCATAGGACATGATGTGCCGACCTCTGGCTTAGAGCCTGGACTCTGAAGTCAGAAACCGGAGTGGCCTTCAGGAAGTGACACTCTTTCTCTGCACCTCAGTTTTATCATCTGTACCTTCCCTTGAGTCAAATGCAGACTCTTCACCACGAAGCATGAGGAAGCCCTTACACCTCCTGCCTCCCACTGGGCTCTCTTCCCCTCCTCCTTACAGCATCCCCACCCCTGACTCCATTTCTGCCAGGCTGCTCTTTCCCAGTCAGGACCTTTGTGATACAGCTCTCATTGCCTGGGACTCTGTCCTTCCCACTTGCCATGTGCACTGCTCCCATCCCTCAGGGTCTAAGGCCAAATGCAGTTTTCTCCACGGGGCCTCCTGAGACCATCCCAGATGAAGAGGTCCCCTCGCACGCGGTCAAGAAGCCTCCCATTCTTCTCTGTCTCGGCCCCTTATTTGCTTCGTGTGGAGCGCTATCCCAATTCGTCTTCATTCAATACTTCATTGCATTCTCTTCATTTAATTCTCCACTAAAATATCAATTCCTTGAGTGTTAGGGCTTCATCATTGTGTTTCCAGCACCTAGCCCAGCGCCTGGCAGAGAGAGTCAATCAATAACTATCTGTGTCATTAATAAACGAAATCAACGAACATCACTAGGTGAATGCATCTCAGATAAGGAAGTGGCCTGTGTTCTATCTCTTCCGCTGTTATTTCGTGGTAGACCAACGACACATTTCTTCAAAGAGCTGATTTTTTTCTAACATTAATTTCACCTTATAGCATGGTGATATTTTGATTTCTGGGATGAATAAATCATGAACTTATAGCAATTTGATGGTGCCCCAAATGTCCCATGTTGAGGTCCCTCACCGGTTCCTAGGGCTATCTCATTATTTCTGGTGACATTCCTTTCCATCTATGAAGACCCACTTCAGACCAAAAACCAGAAGGAGCAAGGCAGGAAGAGCTGACAGGTCTGCGTTCTGGTCCCGGCTCTCTCAGATTCGCTGTGTGACCCTGGATAATTCAAGTAACCTCTCCGAACTTGGTTTCTTCAGCAGTTTCAGCAAACAATCTAATATTCCCTGAAGCAGCCGTCAGCTGTTGAGCCACCGGTATGGACAGATAAAAGCGAGTAAGAGAAATATTTGCACACACCTGCTTCATGGAAACACACTGCTTCAAAACTAATACTTCAGTGCTATCCACTCTTGTAGAGCTCTCAGGCAGAATGGACTTTCTGGGGCCAAGGCAATCCCTGAAATGATTAATTATTGTAACAGCAGAAAGGTAGATGAAGAAGCGACAGATGGCCCGTGTGAAATAGACTAGAATCACCTGCTATGAAATTAATTCCACATCTTGGAGGCTTGGGGCTCAGAACACCGTGCAAAAAATGACTGTTGATAAATCGTGTGTGTTTGCGTGTCAGCCTCTCCGCAAACACCTGAATAATATATGTCGTGTCATGTTTTCTTTCCTCCATCTCGTTTTCATACATTATCATTTCTAGAAAACTGTGGGGAAACGTGGAACATCAATCAAGCCATTAATCCCTGAGATTATGCTAATGAGATGCCTGGAGCATTTGTTTCCCAGAATAGCTGCTCCCCCGGGAAGGATGCTCTTGGCTCCCCCCCAGCTCAGCCCTCCCTGCTTAGATCAGGAGCCAGGGCGCCACGGTGCTCCTCTTAAAAGGGCACCCGGCACGCCCAGCCAGACAGCAGAGGCCAGCGGCTTCCCTGGCAAGCTGCAGATGGAACGGTTCCGTGTGAAACACGAAGGGGAGGAAGACAGGAGACCCCAGCTAACGAGCTTAGGAGGCCTGCGCTGCAGCTACCACTCCTGCTGGGGAGCAAAGTGGAGGAGGAAACCCAAAAGGAAATAAAGAGCCTCCTCAGTGAGGTACTGTCAGCTGGTGTGGCAAGAGGGGGCCAGAACGGCCGTGACTTCCATTCGGGTGGAAGAAAATCAGGGTAATGAGGTTGATGCCAAAGGAGAAAACCTCGATTATTGTAACTATCACTCACTAGGCGCTTACTGGCCGCTGTACAACCATGTGGCACCTTCTCGAAAGCACCGTCTCCCCCTTCTATCCGCGGAGCCCGAGGAGGTGAGTCAAGGTTGCCCAGCTGGGGAGGAGCCCAGCTTCAGAGCCAGGTGCGCTATAGCTGGGAGTGCGTGCCCATTCTGTTTTGTACACTGCATACGGATGAAAACGTTGTGGATTCTAATTCACTCTTTCGAAGTCCTCCTGAGAGACAGAGAATGGGGTTAGCCAGTCCTGTCTTTAAGATGCTTCAAAATGAAAATGGCAGCCTGGAAATGGATATTAGCCGGGAGCGTCGTGGCAACGAGGCCACTCTGTGTCTGGACTGTGGGGGTGGTTACTCAAATCCATGTGACACAACCACGTAAAACCACACACACACACACGCGCGCACCCTTGAGAATGCAAGGAAAGCTAGTGAAAACTGAATAAACTCTGTGGTTGAAACGACGTCACCTTCCCAGTTGTGATACTCTACCATAGCAAGGCAAGATACCACCACAGAAGGGACTGGGTGTTAGATCCACAGAACCTCTCTGTACATTTGCTCTGGACCAAATACTTGTGTCTCCCCCCCAGATTCACCTGTTGAAGCCCTGAGCCCCGGGGTGAGGGTCCGTGGAGGTGGGGCCTTTGGGGGGTGATCAGGTTTAGATGAGGCCATGAGGTCAGGGCCCCCACGATGGGATTGGCGTCCTTGTAAAAAGAGGAAGAGATCCCCGAGCAAGGTGTGACTACACAGTGAGAAGTCAGTCGCCTACAAGCCAGGAAGGGGTCCTAAGGAATCAGTAGGAAAACAATACACAACTCCACAAAAAAATGAGCAAAAAATCAGAAAAGTCAATGGAAACACAGCTGGTCAATAAACACGTGTAAACAGGGGCGTCTGTGTGGCTCTGTCAGTTGAACGTCTGACTTTGGTTCAGGTCGATCTCAAGCTTTGTGAGCTGTCAGCACAGAGCCCTCATCGGGCTCTCTGCTGTTAGCACAGAGCCCATTTCGGATGCTCTGTCCCCCGCCTCTCTCTCTGCCCCTCCCCCGCTCACACTGTCCTGAAAATAATTTTTTTAATTAAAAAAAAAAACACATGTAAACATGATCACCATCCCTGGTAGTCGGGGAAATACAAATTCGAACAGGGATACATCATTTTCCATCATCAGATCTGTAAGAATTTTTAAGTCCGACAATACCAAGAGCAGACAGGTCAGAATTCTCATACATTCTGAGGGAGTGTGAATTTTTGCAGTCAGTCCAGGGAGCCATTCAGCAGCACTAGGTCAACCAGAAGGTGTCCACATCTGTGGGCTAATGATTGCTCTCCGAGATGTGTACACCCCCAGAGACACTCCCATGGGCACACAGGCATGTGTCTGGAGCTTTATTTGTGACAGTAGAACATTTGGAAACAATCTCAGCATCTATTCACGGGCGGTTCTGAGTCCATTGATGCCGGGCCTGACTTCTTCAGCTCCGTCCCACCCTCCCAGGTCTCAGCTCAGCTGAAGGACAAAGTTCCTGACAGTAAAGGCATCCCACGGGGGCAGTCTGCGCTGCTGGAGGTTATGCTGAAGTTCTGGCTTCTCTGATGTCAGGTCCAGGGGATTCAAACAGATTCGTGGAATGTAAACACACTCCCATGTCCTCAGGGCCACCATCGAGGTTGGGAGCTGGACTTGGTCAGTGACCGCGTGCAAGAAGGTGGGCACGTGGAATCTTTCCTACACCAAGAACACACTGGGGATCAAGGGGAAAAAGCAAGAAGCTGGCGAGGTTCAAAGCAGGTGAGCAGGACTCGTTTTGTGTGAACTGGGGCAAGTATGTGGGGTGGGGGGGCAGGGGGCTCAGGACCAGGGGCTGCTGGTGAGCAGCTATTAAATGGGAGGCAGAATGAAGGAGCCATACATTGCCCCAGCGGTGCTAGGTGATTTCCAAAGGTTGTCTTCGGGGCGCCTGGGTGGCTCAGTCGGTTAGGCGGCCGACTTCGGCTCAGGTCATGATCTCACGATCTGTGAGTTCGAGCCCCGCGTCGGGCTCTGTGCTGACAGCTCAGAGCCTGGAGCCTGCTTTATATTCTGTGTTTCCCTCTCTCTCTCTGCCCTTCTCCTGCTCATGCTCTGTCTCTATGTCTCAAAAATAAATAAACGTTAAAAAAAATTAAAAAAATAAAAATAAAATTTAAAAAAAAAAGGTTGTCTTGGTTAAAGTAAGAACACTCTCCTTCCTTTACAGAGATGTCAAGGCTGAGTTCCAAGGGCGCTCATCAAGTTGCAGGCTATAAGTGACGGGTCCAGGATTCAAACCCAGGCCAGTCACACCCCAGAAGTCGCTGTCATTCATCCCTCGTCACCTCATCACCTTTCCCTACAGTGAATTCTTCTGTAAACAATCTATTCATCTGCACTTTGGCTATGGTATTTTGGACCATCAGCCCAGATTTGGGTCTGGCTGGGACGCCAACGCATTGAGTTTGGTAGCATCTACCAGCTGGGTGATAAAAGTGTGGTCTTTGGAGGCAGATGGATTGAGTTGTCTTTGGAAAGGCCCTAAAACTCTCTAAAGTTCAGTTCCTATGCCATAAAATGGGGGTAAGAGCAACAGCACTGATCTCCTTGGATGCAGGGAGGAAACACTAATAGCAGGTCCAGCCTGGTTCCTGACATAAGGCAAGAGTTCTATGGGAGTCCAGTATTCTAAGCACTTCACGTGCGTACGTGTCCATCATCTTTCCCCAACTAGGTTCTAAGTGCCTACTGGGAGACGAGCTAACTCCTGTTTATTTTGCATGCACACACATATGCCTAGAACCCCACTTTCAGTCTCACAGGTGTTAAACCACAGTGCACTGCACCAAAACACACAGCCTTTCACTGGAATGCAAAATCTGGAAGCGCCCTTTCTATATCCCGAGGCTTTGCATTCATGAGTCCTGGAACATTCCGGCCCCAGAACAAATAATAGGGTTGGCCAACCTGGGCATGGTTGTCACCAAAAGCTGGAAATAGTATGAGCACCAGAAATAGAAGGCACGTCTTTCAGGTGTTGTTTGGTTTAAGGTAGTTGGTTCCCCTTGTGCTTACCCAGAAAACTCTTCCTGCCTGTTTTCCTACAAATTTTGAAATCCTGGTAACTCGTTCTATTATAATTGAAAGGCATGCTTTAAAGCCCACTGTAAGGGGCGCCTGGATGTCAGTTGGTTAAGTGTCCAACTTCGGCTCAGGTCATCATCTCGCAGTTCGTAGGTTCCAGCCAGGAGTCCGGGCTCTGTGCTGACAGCTCGGGGCCTGGAGCCTGCTTTGGATTCTGTGTCTCCCTCTCTCTGCCCCTCCCCTGCTCTTGCTCTGTCTCTCCCTCTCTCTTAAAAATAAGTAAATATAAAAAAAAAATTTAAAGCACATGCTAAGATATAGGGAGTGAAGTCTTTTGAGAAACAAGCTGAAAGGTGGCCAGATTTTTGTTTATTATGTCATAGTTAAAACGGGGACATCAGACAGAAAAATGCCAGCGACAAGTAGCTTGTGTTTGTCTGGCTCTGGCTCATGCCATTTGTCATTTGACCTTAACCATAACACTGGTGAAGGTCATTGTTAGACCCACTGTACGGGAGAAATGCTGAAACCTCAGGGGAATGGATGGTCACGTGACGAGATACACGCCCACGCAAGGGAAGAGGCAGAGCGCAATCCCCAGGCTGCTGAGTCCAAACCAAAGTCTCTCACTCAGGCCTTCCCACATCAACCTCATTGCCAGCACCTCTCCTGTCCGATCGATGGCCTCTTTCACCGTTTCTCAGTTTAAATGACTAATTCATTCATGAGCTTCAACTTGCGGGTGAACCTCCACAATGATTTCTCCCTTCCTGACGGCAGGGTGAGCCTCGCAGGCCTCGCACACAAGATGCGTCTTTTCTAGTCCACGAGCACAAACGCCAGCACCCTGGACTCCAGTCGGGGCTCTCCTGCTAGTCTGCTGTGTGCCTCGCTTATCTCTGCCTTAGTTTTATCACCTCCAAATGGGAATTCCAGCCCTGAACCCTCTCATCGAGTTGTCACGAAGCCAGACCGAGATAACGTACGTAAAAGCATTTTGAAAACGTTACAGGCGCTATACAAATGTAGGCATCATTATTGCAGAGGCAATAAAAGGGTTGATCTTGCTGATAAATGGCGAGTGTGTTTTCGTGCCTTCAGAGTTTCCAAGAACAGTTAGTGCTGCACTTGGCAGATATATCCACGGCAGTTAACCAAAGCCCAGAGTACTGGGGAAAGGCACAACTTGGCCAAATCCGAATGATTTTAAAAGACTCTATAAAAATAAACAAGTATTCTGAAATAATTAATTCCAGTCCCGTCAGCCCCTTCCTGGTACGTGGAGCCGCGCAGCGTGTCATGAAGCAATTACCCTTTGAATCCTTTTAATCCCAGCTGATCATTTTCAGCTTTAATTGTCTTGCTGGGTTTGAATGTTGTTATAGTTCAAACGCAGCCAATTAGCACGGGCCTGGCCACCCTGGGATGCTTCCCATGCGGCGAACGCGCCACCAAGTCCCTGGTGGACTTTGTCCCAGGCTATCCCAGAACCCACAGTTCACACCCTCAGGTGCGGTCTTGGGGCCAGCTGAGGCTCAGAGAAAGCCCCAGAAGCAGTGGGCCACGTACGCCTGAGCACAAAAAAAAAGGATAAAAGTCTTATGACGCTAGTGCCAAACGTGTCCCTGGATGCCCGGGTGGCACAGAAGGCCCCCGTCACCAGAAATGTTTAAGCAGACGGCACAGGAGGGAGTCAGACATCTGGATGGGGGGCCAGCAGGGGGGTAGTCTTTATGATCACAAAGATTTCTCCCCTCCCCGGAGGTCTGTGATCCGATGCGATTAGGTAAGTGACAGAATAAATGTGCCCGCACAGAGGTTAAGAGTGACAGCTCTGGACCCAGGATACGCAGGTTCAAATGCCACCCACTGGCTGGAGGAGCCAGAGCGAGAGGACACACCTCTTCTGGGCGTGTTCTACCATGACGGTGGTGGTTGCTACTCACCCAGTCTGTGCCTCAGTTTCCTCACCTGGGAAACAGCCGTAATAGCAGCACTTCCCTGGTACAGCTGTTCTGAATATTACAGGTGTGAGCACACGGAGTGCAGTCAGCACAGTGTCTGCACGGAAGGGCTCCGTCCTGCGACCACCTCGTCACCACCATCTTCACTCTCTCTTCGTCGGCGTTAGAACCTCTGTCCCTCCCTCCTGCCCTCCCCCGCCCCTGACTTCAGCCCTCCGCACTGCTGCTGCAGGCCCTAAGTCCAATCCTGTTCTTTATTTGAATACAACACTTCTGTCTTTTTCCACCACCCACAGGGTAAACCCTGGTACCTTGGCCTGGTGGCTAACTCGCTTCAAAGCCAGTTCTGGCCACTCTCCTCATCATCACGTCCTTCGCCCTCTCCCCAACCCCACCACCCCCCTTGCAGCTTCTCTTCCAAATGACTCATTGTTCCCCCGTGCCTGCCACACAGTGAGGGCTTAGTGCAGGATAGCTCTGTATCTCTTAAGTCAATGATCTTAGCACATCTGGTATGCGTATGGGGGGGGGGGGCTTTAAAGTATTGGAGAAAGTACGAATGCAGATCTCCATTCTGATGTGTGACATTGGCCAAGTGTCCTGAGCACTCAGAGCTTCCGTGTCCTCATTAGTAGACGGGAATACCAAGTTCTTCACTATAGAACAATGATGGAGAGAAGACGGGATGACCTATGCGCCGAGTCCACCACAATGCCTGGCACACAGCGGGAGCTCCAGAACCGTTGGCTTTCCTCCTTCCTTCCTAATCTCCCCTCCAACCAGCAAGCAGAGCATCGCCAGGGAAGACTTGAGCATCCAGAACAGGCTGCCCTTGACAGCAGGTGTGGCCGCAAAAGTATCTTCGGGCCACAACCAACACGGGCACTGGGCTCGTTGCTGGGGGTGCAGATGAGGAGCACAGACGGGGGTCCCACTCTCGGGGAGCCTCATTCCCCGTGAAATACCCACCGCACCTGAAAACAGACTTGCAGGCAGCCACACGGGAGGCTGGTCATAGGGCGAGGAGGAAAGGCCGCTCTCCGAGAGACTCGGAAAGGGCACGAGTGTGAGGATTTAGTCCCGCCCCAAATTTGGGAAAATTAGTCAAGCTTGTCGTTTCCCTCCTTAGCCATTGGAAACTTTTAGAAGGAGTGGAGAAATCGAAGCCACAGTGACAGCGGTCACATGTGAAGGTGTCATCCCGCGTGCCATTCTCCCAGCTACGTTATTCAAAACCGGACCATCGTGAGATTATAAAAAGACTACCTGTCTCATTGCTTTGGAATCGCTCCAGGTTGGCCGAATCCCAGAGTGCTGTGTTTCCTGGGCCCGTCATAGCACAAACTCACCCTCACCATGGGCTCCCCCCACTGCTCCCCCTTCAGCCATATCCTCCTCTCCCTGTGCATTTTGGGTGGATTTCTTTCTCCTTCAACACTGGTTTTGATATGTATCTTAGTTGTGTTCCACCGGGCTGTAAATACTACGGGGGGTTGGGGGGGGGGCACGAAGGATGGCTTATCTCTCCACGCCACCACAGCCCCGGAGGACTGCCTAGGATCTGAACTCCCCTCCCAAGTGGAGGCGAAGATCTGGAACAATAGGACCCCTTGCCCCCACCAGTGGGAATGAAATACGGTAAAATCGTGTTGCTCCTGTGGAGAGTACATGGTGCTGGCTCCCTGCCTGAGCCGTCCTTCCCTCTGTACCTCGACGCAATGGCTCCCTGTGTGAACCAGGTGAATCTCATCTGGGCCGGGGTCCCTAAGATGAACTTCTCTGGTCCAGATTACCCCCGTATCCAACCTCCCATCCTCCTCCTCCGCATCCGGAGGCGGCCTGGGGTCTATCATGAGTTTCAGAGTCTCTGCAAGTTTGATGTCCACAGATCCTGGCAGAGTCAGTTCCTGCTCTTGACCGAGAAGTTCAAGGACGCTCGGGGCATCCCTAGGGAGTAAAGGGGCCACCCTACCCTGCAGGTGTCCCTGTATCCGTACTGGGGACACTCTCCGAACAACAACTGCTCGTTACGAGTCTGTGGTGTGGTAGCCACCTGGGCCCTCCTCGCTCTCGTCCTCAGAAGACCTGACCCCTGAGCGTGGCCTGCGGCCTCTGTCCCAGCTCCGTGCCTCTCCGGGACAGCTGTCCGCGTGGGGGTCCTGTGGCTTTTGTGTTAAATCGTATCTTACTTGGCAGACCAATCCCTGCGGTCTTGGTGAGGAACTTTGTTTAGAATGTGAAATTCTGGGACTGTTATCAACGACACAGAAATCATTAGGTGTGGGGAAAAAAATTGTTTTGCTTTGGAAAACAATTTGGAAGTTTCTAAAAGTTAAATATATACCTGCCACACGATCCCCATGCTCGTTTTCTAGGTCTTTAAGAAAGATGAAAACATACGTCCATATGAAGACTTTGGCATAAACGAGTATAGGTTTATTAGTAAAACCCCAAAACTAAGAGTAACCACGTGTCCGTGCATAGTAAATAGATGAGAAATTGCAGTGTATCCACATATGGAGTACAACTCAGCAGTAAAAATGAATAAAACCTACATCAACGTGGATGAATCTCAAAATAATGATGCTAAGGAGAAAAGAGTCAGACCCCTCCCCCAAAAGAGAGTACACAGTGTCTGATTCCATTTACGTAAAATTCTAGAAAATGCAAACTAGTATCTAGTGGGGGAAGGGGGCAAAGAGGGAAGGAGAGACTACAAGGGGTCACCAGAATGCTTTGGGGAGTGATGGGTATGTTCTTTATCTTGATTGTGGTGCTGGTTTCACAGATATGTACGTGTGTAAAATCTTAACATTATATACTTTAAATATTTCTACTTATTGTGTGTTAATTACACCTCAAAAAAGCTGATTATAAATAAAAGAGCCTGACAAACTGAACAAGTGTCAGGTGAGAAGGGAAATGAGGGCAATGAGAGATAAGGAAGAGGGTGTGGGAGGAGGGCCTGAATCTCAGGTGCCCTTCTCAAGCAGAGGCATGCCCCCCAACCCCTTTATCGCTGGGAGTGGACTTCAGTCTACCAGAGTTCAGGCAGATAACAAGCGGAGAGAGAAATGTTGACAGTACACCAATATGCTATGGCCCGGGGTGAAATCCCAAGTATTTGGGCAGAGTTGATTTACTCAGAGAGTTGTAGGATTAAACATTTGAGTGACTTATTTAGAAAGGAGGGCACACACACACACACACACACACACACACACACACACAAGTTTAAAAAGAGTGCCAGCAACCAGTGTGGCAAGATGAGAATACGTTCAAAACCAAGCAAATGTTTGGCTGGAAGCAATCATGTTGAGTTTCCGATATTGCTGGTGCGTCAGACGGTAGCAGCTGGAAGAGGAGCCCCATCCAGGAAGATCTGAGTGTGAGCTGAGAAACCAAGGAGGTCTCAGTAAAGCCAAAGGATCAGCCCACGAAGAGGGGGAGGTGAGATGGAACGGAGGGGCAGCAAGGGACAAGGCAAAGCTGGTTTACATGCTCATCAGTTACCAATGGACAAGCATCGGCTTCTACGGGATACTAGTGGATACACGTTAAGAAAGGTTGAAAGGTTCTACCTGAGTGTACCCCTCCTTTGGGGGATAAAGAAACTGGGGCTCAGTGCGGAGAAGCAATTTCCCCCAGAAAAATCTAGCTTTTCGTGACTGCACACCACACTGACCACCTCTTAAGAAGAATCAGAGAGGCAGAGGCAGCAGATGCTAGAGTCAGTTGCATGGCCTTCTAGCCTGTTTCCCCCACTTCCCCTGCGGCTGACCTGCTATGAAACCTGCTTCCTCACCTGTAAAGTGGAGCAGACTAAGAATGCCACCTCACTGGGGTGGTATCAGTTGGGTTCTTCAGAGAAACAAAACCAATGCTTTGTGTATATGGAGAGACAAAGGTTGAGAGTGAGATTTTTAAGATTCAGCTCATGCAATCGTGGGAAGCAGCAAGTTCAAAGTCTGCAGAGAAGGCCGGTGGGCTGGGGACCCCGGGGAAGACTTGTGGGTCAAGTCCAGAGGCCGTCTGTTGGCAGAATTCCTCCTTCCTTTGGGAAGGTCAGTCTTTTCCTATCCAGGCCGTCAATGGATCGGATGAGGCTCACCCACATTGTGGAGGATAATATGCTTTCTCAAAGTCTACTGATTTAAGTGTTAATTTCATCACAAAATACCTTCACAGAAACATCTAGACTGACGTTTGACCGAATACCAGGGGTTTGTGGCCCAGCCAAGTTGACACCTAAAAGTAACCATCACAGGCGCGCTAGGAGAAGAAAGCTCACCTTCTCCCTTTCCAACACTCCCTCCTGCCAAATTGCACAACAGTGTTTATGCTTAGATTAGGCTTGGTGACAACTGGCCTCTCCATCTTCCCCCTCTTCTTTCCTCTCATCTCCCTCTTACAAAACACCTGGTAGCTTATCTGCCCCGGGGTCCTGTCAGTCCCCCACACAGATCTGCCCTCACTCACAATCCCCTGCGCTCTCAGCCAGTGGCTACATGGGAGAATCATCTGGGGAGTTTTTAAATATCCCCCAAACTAGGCCACACGACAAACAAATTAAATCAGGATTTCTGCCGGCAGCTCCCGAACGTTAGTACCTTTTTTTTTTTTAAACTCCTCAGGAGATTCTAATCTCCAGTGCGCACCTACCTCCTCCCTGTCTTCCATTCCTCAAGACCCAGCCCACGGCAGGTGGTCAGAAATCTCCCCTGCCTCTACCTAGTGATGGAGTCAATGTTTGTGTCCATAAGGCTCCTCTGGAAACAATGCCTTACTGGGTATGTGATTCATAAGACAAAAGGTGAGAATCCCGGACACACCACTTGGGGGCACAGTGTGGGGTACTGTGCTTCTAAGACGACATTTCATCACAGGCCACCCGCTCAGAGGGTCAGCTTTGTTCATGCCACAGCTCCAGGGAGAGCACCTGTCCACTAGCCATGGAGTCAACAGCAGCAAGAAAGAAGGAAGTTACGAACACATTCAGTGAGTCAAATCGGCCCAATCAACTCCAGAGGCCAATGACACACATGAATTCAGATGCCGCTGGGACAGACCAGTAAGAATACAAACCATCAGTAACTGGGTACATTGCCAGACCTAAAACTACAGAACCCAGCTTTCATTTCTTCAAATCCTCACTACTCAGAGAAGTAGATCTTTTAATCCCCATGTTAAAGATGAGGAGAGTGGGGCTCAGGAATTATAAACAAAGTGGCCAACGCTGTGCAATTAAGGGAACCAGAGGAGAGTGATTTGCAAAGCATTTTCACATCCATTGTCTCATTCAATCTTCAAGACGTCACCTCTCATTTTTCTCAGAAGACTGTACTTCCTTTTCTACCAATTCACAAAGGTGTGTGTTTCGCAGATAAAGAAACTAAGGCACCAAGGGTTTGGGAGATATCTTACTCCAGTCACATACCTGGTCAGCCACCGAACCAGAACTTGTACCTTCATTTCCCCCTGCCAGCTCTTCCCTGCTCTCCTTTATATATGGCACTCCTACTCCTGGCCTTCTCAGAAAGCTGACATGCTCCCTGACACTTTACTTATTGAAGTGTATGAATATTACAGTGACGCGCTCAACTTAAAGTAACTTCTCTAACTTTCTCCACCACCCCCCATCCAAACAATGGGCTCCCACCAACCGTATTTGTACAATAGGACATCCTATTCCTGCCTCAGTGAGTGGGACCACCAATGGGTCTCTCTGACTCAAGCTGAGCCAATCAGATTCTCTTCCTCAAGAATTTGGAATTATACTGAGAGAATGTCTCTTTCTCCATGTGGCCAGCGCTGTAACATGTTGACTTGGACGCCGAGAAGTAAGTAATAATGTGGAAATCATCAGCGGTGCTTGCCAAATATTTCCAACTCCCGACTTTCTGGGCACGTGGTAGGATTGCACGTGGAGAGTGTACTTTCTAGGCCCCTTGTGATTGGGTGGGTCCATGTTCATAGAGCCTGCCAATGGGTTGTAAGTGGACGTGCTGTCCATGGCATGGACATGTCTAGGCATGATCACCTCATTGCTGCTGTAGGACCTTTAAAAGTTCTTCTTTCTTCGCCTTCGGAGACCAGAAATATGCGGCTGCTCTATCAGCCTGGGTCTCAGTGTGAGGAGGCATGGAGTGGAGATCTAAGCCCACTCAAAGTAGATACACGGTGTGAGCTAGAACGAAATCCTTCTTTTTATAAACCACTAAGATGTTGAAGCTGTTTTTTAACACAGCCTCGTCTAGCCCATTCCGATGGATAATTATAGAATAAGACTAAACCCTTATCAACCACCAAAGTTTGGGATTGTAACTGCAGACCTAGACCAAGAGTGGGCAAAATATAGTCTATGGGCCATGGCTTTTAAATAAAGTTTAGAGGCACCTGGGTGGCTCAGTTTGGTAAGTGTCCAGCTCCTGATTTCAGTTGAGGTCATGATTTCATGGTCGTGGGATCAAGCCCCATGTCAGGCTCTATGCTGAGAGTGTAGCCTGCTTGCAACTCTCTCTCTCCCTCTCCCTCTGCTCCTTCCCTGCTTACATGAAAGAGAAAGGAAAGGAAAGGAAAGGAAGGGAAGGGAAGGGAAGGGAAGGGAAGGGAAGGGAAGGGAAGGGAAGGGAAGGGAAGGGAAAGGAAGGGAAGGGAAGGAAAGGAAAGGGAAGGGAAGGAAAGGAAAGGGAAGGGAAGGGAAGGGAAGGGAAAGGAAGGGAAGGGAAGGAGGAAGAGAGGGAGGGAGGGAGGGAGGGAAGGTGGGAGGGAAAAAAGAAAGAAAGAAAGAAAAAAGAAAGAAAGAAAGAAAGAAAGAAGGAAGGAAGGAAGGAAGGAAGGAAGGAAGGAAGGAAAGAAAGAAAGAAAGAAAGAAAGAAAGAAAGAAAGAAAGAAAGAAAGAAAGAAAGAAAGAAAGAAAGAGGTAAGGAAGGAGGGAAGGGAAGGGAAGGAGGGAGGAAGAGAGAGAAAGTTTACTGGAATGCAGCCATGCTCAATCATTTGCGTATTATCTATGGTCTCCTTCATGCTACCACAGAATTGAGGGAAAGAAAGAAAGAAAAGAAAGAAAGAAAGAAAGAAAGAAGAAGAGAGAGAGAAGAAAGAAAGAAAGAAAGAAAGGAGGGAGGGAGGGAGGGAGGGAGGGAGGAAAGAAAGAAAAAGAAAGAAAGAAAGAAAGAAAGAAAGAAAGGAAGGAAGGAAGGAAGGAGGGAGGGAGGGAGGGAGGGAGGGAGGGAAGGAAGAGAAGAAAGAAAGAAAGAAAGAAAGAAAGAAAGAAAGAAAGAAGGAAGGAAGGAAGGAAGGAAGGAAGGAAGGAAGGAAGGAAGGGGGGAAGGGAAGGGAAGGAGGGAGGAAGAGAGAGAAAGTTTACTGGAATGCAGCCATGCTCAATCATTTGTGTATTATCTATGATCTCCTTCATGCTACCACAGAATTGAGTGATTGCAAACAGGCCTAATGAAAAGCCTAACATACATACAATCTAGCTCTGAATAGAAGAATTTGCTGACGCCTGACTAGACGTGCTGATGGATTACAACAACAATAGCAAATACCTACATGGTAATGGGTGTGCCAAGCACCATCCTAAGCATTTGATCTACACTCACTCACTCAATCCACATACCTACCCGGGTTTCTCTGCCTCCATGTTCACATTGGAAACAAAACCATGTGGGTTTAAAGTTTTCAATCCACCTCTCACCTACTATTAAAAAAAAAATAATCTCCTTCTCATGACATACAAGACCTTCCATAATCTGAGCCTCCTCTCCATCCCCAGCTTTCTTCTTCCTACTCTTGCTACAAATTTTACATTCAACCAAATTTGCCCATGCTGTGCCCTCCTTTTGGAACACCTTTCCCCTCTTTCTTGGCATAATTAACTTCTCAACTTGGACCAGGCTCTATTCTCTCCAGCAGTGGGTCCCTAAAACCTCCCACACCAACCTCTCCAGCCTGACTAGTGCCCATGTCTGGGCTCAAAACCTGTTCTGTGATTATCTCTGTCTTAATCATTTGTCTCATCACCTTCTCCCAGAAAGATTAATTCTTTATCCTGCAACCCCTCATTGGCCTGTGAGCTCCCAGAGGGCAGGGGCTATGTCCTCTTCTCAGTTACCCTCAGGCTAGCATAGCTGCAGGCTGGGGGGTAACACACAGCAGACGCTCCTTGAAAGAATATCAAACTTCTTAAAAGCCCTATTGATATTTATTATCATAATTATTTACTTAGAGAGGGGTAGCGAAATGATTCCCTTCCCAAGTTCGGAACCAATGGAGAATAAGACACAAAGACCCGCATGGTGGGGTGCTTGGGTTGTTCAGTCCGTTAAGAGTCCAGCTTCAGCTCAGGTCGTGATCATGTGGTTCATGAGTTCAAGCCCCATGTTGGGCTCTGTGAGCACAGAGCCCAGAACCTGCCTCAGATTCCGTGTCTCCCTCTCTCTCTACGCCCCTCCTCTGCTCATGCTCTGTCTCTATCTCTATCTCTGTCTCTCTGTCTCTCTCTCAAAAATAAACATTAAAATTAAAAAAAAAAAAAGAAGACCCACACGGAGATCAAAGTGTCAGATTTGTTGCTGATAAATAATCTGATTGGAGAATCGGGCTCTAGAGCTCTGTAGTAACTAGAGGGTGGGCGAGTACATCACTCCGAGTTGGGCAGACCCACCAGCCATCCTGGATGAGCTGGAAAACTGTGGGTCTCTCTGGCACATGCAGAGTCTGTCCCAGTGGAGAAAGTTTGTGTCCTAAGGCAGGCCACACTGCTGCACATAGTAGGTACTCGGTCAATGCTTGTTGCTGGAAGCAGTAGCAATCACAGTCCAGAGGATGCCTGAAACCAGGCACTGACCTTGGCACTGGAGGCCCTTCTCCCCACCAAGGGCCCAGTCACTCTCTCCATAATTTCACAGAATGCATTCTTTTGTTTTTTTAATTGGACCATAGTATTTATTACAAAACCACACACAAATTAAGATATAAACAACACACATATAGATTATTTCCTTACGTCTCTTTATATTCAATTTGGGGATGCCTAGTCATTTTTTTTCCAGAGTACTATTTCATACAGAATGTATTCTGATTTTGTTTTTAATTTAAATTTTAGTTAGTTAACATATAGTGCAACATCGGTTTCAGGAGTAGCACCCATGATTCATCACTTCCATACAACACCCAGTTCTCATCCCAACAAGGGCCCTCCTAATGCCCATCCCCCATCAAGCCCCTCCCCCTGCCACCTCCCTGCATCAACCCTCGGTTTCTCAGTTTGTTCTCTATCAGCGTTAAGAGTCTCTTGTAGTTTGTTTCCTTCTCTTTTTTTCCCCTGCCACTGCCCCACTTCCTTTATATTCATCTATTTTGTCTCTTAAATTCCGCATGAGTGAAATCATACGGTATTTGTTTTTCTCTGATTGACTTATTTCACATAGCATCATATATTCTAGGTCCACCCATGTGATTGAATGGACCTCGAGTTAAGGTGGACCAGGAACAAATAAGACCCCCAGAACTTCACGGCTATATTCCCGTCCAGCGGAAAGGAAGGAACCATATTGGTGAGCATGAGCTGGTTTCTTCTGCTGATGAATCTCTGGGGTTTCACAGTTCAGCACAGACAACTTTCTTTCCCCTACAGGTACTGTCTGGGCCATCTTCAGAACCCTGGTGCTTTCTGCTCCAAATCTCATACATTTTTCACTCTTCACACCTTTGTTTTTTCCTCTGAAGGTATCAAACAGGGTGATGCCTATTATATGACCATCCTTACAACATTACTGTGTCGCACTAGGAACCTGGAATCTGAAGCAGACTTGGGTCAAATCTTAGCTTCCATTATTCCTTAACTGTGTGGCTTTGGCCATGTCGCTAACCTTGCTGTGCCTCGAGTTTTCTCATCTGTCAAGTGGGGGAGATGTTAGGAAATCCTAGACTTACTGGGAGGATGGGATTTGCTGCTTCAACCTTGACACTCAGTACGGTTCAATGCCTGGCTCTGAGTACTCCAAGTATTAGCCTGAATAACAAAAATTGCAATCCTAAAAGTACACGTGACTCTCCTCATTTAACAGGTGAGAGTATGTATACTGTCACGTGATGCCAGCACATAGTAGGAGCTCAAGAAATATTTATTGAATAAATAAATGTTTACTCTCATGCCTGATACTGACTTCCAGGAACTTTGCTGGGGCTCCTCTTTACCTCACCCCAAAATAAGTACCATCTCCTTTCTCTTCCCTGGCCACATGAGCGCAGGTAAGTAATTCCCACAAAGTGATTCGCGAAACCACTTGCAGAGCTAGAGTGTTAGGAAGGAGTCGTTCAGTTAACAAGATGGCGGCTGCTGTGTCATTTTTAAGCAGTATATATATTGAATTCCAAGGAAAAAGTGTTATATAAAAAGGAACATTGCATCATTAATTTCCTCCTTTCCTCCAATGTTATCTTATTTTCTTTTAAACTGAACTTATGTGTGTTTAAACTTGTCTCTGGACTCTCAGTGACTCAAAACACAAACACACATGTTGTAAAGGAAAGTTTGCCGCCCATAAGATCCACAGAGTAGAGGCATTTGAGGACTTTCTTTATTCCTTTTTTTTTCTTCTTCTTCTTTTTTTTTGTTTTTTGTTTTTTGCTTTTTGCTTTTTTGGTGTTTTGTTTTTTTGACATGCACTTTCCCCTTCTGTTGCTCTTTAGCTCGGCTTAGCTGTATCTACGCTCCATTCTGAAATGCTATCTCATGAATCTTGTCTTGTTTATTCTTTTAAGCTGCTGTCTTTCAAAGCATTTCAAAGGAAATGCATTCAGAGTGGCATCATCGAGACTCGGTAATACCTTTTGATTACACATGTTTGATCAGGATGGGCCCCATTTCTCTCTTCTGCCCCCCTTACCCTGTGGTTGCCACAGCCTCTCCCAGATGACATCAACACACCAGCCCAATAGATCCATAATGAGGAGCGCCTCTCAGATGAGACCAGACATTTCTAATTTCCCTAAAGCTCATTTCCCGGAGCCAAGCAGAGGAGGTGGGAAGGGAGGCTGAAGGGAGGCTGAAGGCACCCTGGCCTCACTCCAGCCAGGAACCTCTCTAGAAACAGACGAAGTGTCCTGGGGAGTGTGGGGGGGGTGTCCCACTAAGGCCATCTCTATTACTGTCACTTTCAACCTGCCTCCATGTATTTTAATTCCCAAAGATCAGTTGAGAAGTTAAGATTCTAAAAAATGACTATTTGTGAGTCTTCTGTTATGGGTTGAATTGTGTCCCCTAAAATGATACGTTGAAATCCTAACCCCCCAGGACCTATGAATGTGACCTTATTTGGAAACAGGGTCTTTGCAGGTGCGATCTAGTTAAGATGAGGCCACACTGGAATAGGGTTGTGGCAGGCTCTAAGACAACATGACTCGTGTCCTTGTAAGAAGAGGAGACACACTGAGACAGACACACACGTGGAATGACAGCAGGAAAGATCCAAGTGGTGTATCTCCAGCCAAGCAACACCAAAGATGGCCAGCGACCCTGGGAGCCAGGAGGAAGCCATTGAACAGATTCAGATGCTCCCCTAGAGTCTTCAGAGAAAGCAAGGCCCTGGCAACACCTTGATTTTAAATTTCTAGCTTTTGAAAGTATAAGAAAATAAGTGTCTGATGTTTTAAGCCATCCAATTGTGCTACTTTGCTATGGCAGCCCTAGGTCACCAATACAGCCTCCAACCCACTCCCTCCTGTCTCTTTTCTTCTCTATGGGACATTCCCTCTGCCTCCACAAGTTCCCCAGCCCCTCCCAGACCCGTCCCACATCCTGGGATGGTGCCTCTAGTCTCCCATAACCTCTGCATTCCCAACCTGACGCCTTCCAGGGCATATTCTGACAGTCTCTCTGTGCCCACAAGACGGTGTCTTAGTCCTCTTTGAATGGTTTGCACATCGTGCATTGCTTAGTAGATATTCAATAAATGTAAAAGGAGGAAAAGAAAATAAAGGAAGCAGTCAGAGGGAGGAGGTGGGTCATGTCTGAGGTCAAATGTGAAAAGGTTCAAACAAGAGATGTGGCTTTAAAATCAGGGTGTACATGACTCAGTTTCTCCTTTAGTGAACAAAATGGGTATGTAACAGAAGCCGGTTGAGTTTGGGGATCAGAGGAACAGCAGGTGAAGGGAAAGTCTGATTTAAAATGCAGAAGCTGTTAAGGAGGCCAATTAAAGCTGGTGAACATGAATCATTGGGATAGATAGAGGGACTAATACAAGACACTTGAAGTTTGAATCATGCGGAAACCTCTATTGCTGGCCTGGGGCACTTACCTTCCTGTTTCAGCTTTGGGCACATCTTAAAGACAATGCCTCCTATTTGATTGAAAATCAGGAGCAAGGATTCGTTTGTCATTCCCCACCACACTCATACTAGGACATCAGTAGGTGCTCATCTAGGAAGCTTTGGAGGGGTGGACCTCCTGATACCTGTTGCAGTTATGAAACCTTCACCCCATAGGGATGACAATGGCAAACAGGTGAATCGTGGTGGAATGTCAAAGAACTAGTGGATTTCCACACAATTATTTTATCTAGAACTCACATCCATGAAGTGAGGGAGGTGTCATTTTCTCCATTTCATAGATAGGAAGACTGAGGCTCAGCAAGTTTCAATGGCTTTCCACCTAGCTAGTGAGGGATTTACCTCCCTACCTCTTGGCCAATGT
This sequence comes from Paguma larvata, assembly GCA_030068075.1. Lineage (NCBI taxonomy): Eukaryota > Metazoa > Chordata > Mammalia > Carnivora > Viverridae > Paguma > Paguma larvata. The sequence goes on from CM057838.1 coordinate 67,053,533, forward strand.
CCTCTCAGGCTGCCCAAGATGAGTATGTGAGAAAGACTTACTTGTTGAATTGCCTTAGAAATAACAGCAATTATTAATGTTCAGAACTCAGTAATGGCCAGAGGTTCTCAATAGTGAAAACAGGCTGCCTCAAAACGTGTATCTGCCCACCCTCACCAAAAGGTCACAGCAGAAAATACTGTGGTATTTTCTTCCTACTGGAGGTAGGGCAGGGGCCCTCAAAGACCCGCCTCACTCTCACGTTTGGTCCTGAATGATTTGTCTTCGTCTGGTCATATGTGCCTCCTCATTCTCCTGTTCTCACTTATTTCTTCGTCCTCTCTCTCAGCCCCCTCTGCTTTTGATTGCTCTGCCTTCCCCACCTTCCCTTGATGGCTCACTCTGGGCAACTCCCATGCATCCTTCCCGGCTCAACTTGAAAGTTCCGGAACACTGTGGCTTATGCCTATAGTTTCGCATCCTAACACTCGCCATCTGCTGTGCTTGTCTACTGACACCTCTCTCCTGTGTTAGGCGGTGAGACTCTGGAGGCCGGGGTCACCTCTCACTGATGTCTCCCCAGTGCCCAGCACAGAGCCTGGCACGTCAACACCGTCATGTTGATTCTACACAGTATGACAGCTCTGACAGCCCACCTGTCCTCTGTTTTCCCTCCCCCTTCTGACCGCCACAATTCCCCACCCATAGATACCATCAGTGGCATGCCACAGACCTCTCTTCCTTGTCTGCCACCCTTCTAGAGACTTCTGTGCTCTTCAAAGCTCAACTTGCAGAGTGGTAGAAAAGCGAGGAATCAAGGCCGATTCCTAGAGTACCTGAAGGATTTGATGGAGACGGATGTGGGTCTGGTTCTTTTTCTCCCTTAAGTGGAAGTTTTCTGCTGAGGCTGAGGGTCTCAGAAGAGTACTGGATTGGCCAGGCATCTCCCAGAGTCCCAGAGCCCCTGTAGTCTTTTCTTCAGCCCTAGATGATTTCAGTGAAAAATAAGGAAATGAAGCAAATTGGAGAACCCTTCCAAAGGACTTAACCAAACAAGGAGAAAGGTTGGTCTGGAAAGACTGTGAAAATTCTGAGCTTTATATTATCGCAGCAGGCAAAGAGAAACCAGACGTCTGAGCCAGAGAAGAACATGTCCGCAAGTCCACATACAATGCATGGGCTATGGGTTCAGGATTCCACCTGGGAAGAAAGTCATAGGACACCACAAATGTTTTCCTCATTTATAAGATAAGGTGACAGGCACTGGATTGGCTTTTGAAGATAGAGGGATGAGTAAGAAACTGCTTTTCCCTGGATGAATCATCGTATTTTAAAAGAGAAAAGTCGGAAGAACAGGTCATCACTCAACATCCCAACTCTATGACCAACATACTCTTCCAACTCATTTACTTAACAGATATTTATTCATGCAGGGCCTTTCAAATTTTTTACACTGTGGACCCCTTCATAAAAGACAAAGACCTGTGCCCCAGCAACAGAGGCATAGGAGGGGAAATTACTAAGAGGTCTGGGATAAATCCATTTACAATGCTGGTAAATGCTCTCTTCCTGTTATTAATGCTATAAGTCAATTCATCATTTATACTCAAAACCAGTATGACAAGAAGTCAAGATCACCAAACTGACCACAGATGGAGAAATTTCATTTCTATTTTATCTTCCAGATTCATCTAAGATTTCACTTCCTCTGGGAAGCCTTCCTTGATTTCCTCCTTTATATAACAGTGTGACTTTCTCCACACCCTTTGCCTTCCGCATATCATGCTGCACCATTATTTCTGTCTGTGTGTGTGTATGTGTGCGCAAGTTCAGCATGAGACCATGAACTCACCTCTCGAGGGCAGGACCACGTGTCCTGGATTTGTCTCTCCGACAGCACATACTGATGAGGTCTAGTCATCCTCTGTTGAAAGAAACATGAGTCTAGAAGAGAAAGTCAGTTCAGAGGTAGTCAACTCTCGATAGGAACCATTTGAAAGCTTACCTTGGGCTTCGGCATAAATAAATTTGCCTTGGAGAGCCCATCCACACTGAAAATCAAAGGCCAACTAAAGGGACAGATTGCCTTGGTGAATCACCAGCCAAATGACAGCCAGCTTCCACCACTTGGAAGTCACTCAGATGTATGGAATTAAATTCTCCACCAACAGTGTAGAGAAATCAACCAAGCTGTTCTTGATCAAAACGTGGTTACCAGTTTTGATATATACACGGGTTCCTAATTCTCTCCAGGGAGAGAATACATTGCCTATTGACCAGATAAATCATCCAATTAAACCTCCTCGTTAGCCCAGATCCCCCGCCTCCGCCTGCAGCGACCTGATTCATGCCCCGTGACACCTGTCAGGAGGGCCCCTGACCTGGTTCCCAGGGAAGGACAGGGCAAACTAAAAGAGCAAGACAGAGAGGGAGGGCGGAGGCCCAGGCCAAGGGCCAGCGGGGAGGGAGGTTTCCTCAGAACATAGACGTAAGCCCAGCTCTGGGCACATGCTGGCTGTTACCTGGGAGCCTCACACTCTGTGTTTCCAGGGTGCTTTTACGGACAGATTGCAGCAGCAACGAGGGTGAGCCCGGGGGTGAGCACTAGCCTTCACAAGGAAACCAGCCCACGCCCAGGTTGCACCTTTTACCTGGGGAACTCGCCCAGGGCCAATTCCTATGCCCGTTGCCAAGAAAGCCAGCTTGAATGGGTGCTTGCTGGGGAGCTGCCGCAGGTTCTGGAACTTGTTTCCCATCCCTTATCCGTTCTCTGCTTGTTTTCCTGTGTCTTCTAGGGCCTTCACCACCGGGGGCCCGGGATGAGTCAGTAGAGACAAGAATCGGGGGTGTGTCCCAAAGAAGGTTTTACAAAGGGAAGATGGTAGTGGGTGTTTGCAACAGTCACCCTCTTCTTGAACTACGTTCTTCTATCATCACTCCATTTCCCTCAACACTCCCGAGTGAACTCTCTACAAGGCTCATGGGAACCTCTCACTCACCTTCATGAATCCCTTCAAGGGCCCCTTGTTGACCTAATCAGAACTCGTTAACAAGACAGACACAGCCCCACCTGCCCTCCACCTCCCCAGACTTGCCTCCAGGCTCAAAGGTGGTGTCAAGGAGCAAATGGGGAACAGTGGCCCCCGCCACATCCACTTTTCCCAGTCTGTACCAACACAACTTCACAGTCCCCTCGGTTTCCACGCTCCCTGCAACAGAGAGAGTTTGGAGACACCATGCCCCCCCCCCTCATGGAATCTTAGGCTCCAGATTACAAGCCAACTTGGAGTTTCCCAAATATACCACGTTGTTGTTTATCCACCAAATACCAAGGTTTCCGGAGCCAGGCACTGGCAGCATCGTCAGGAACGACACTTGGGGCCAGTCTTAAATTCCCCAGGAGAGGAGATGAAACCAAGCCAACGGCTACGCCTTTGTATGGGCGATTCCCTCTGCCAGGCAGCCCCTCTCTTCTCTGCTTCCTGCCCATGGAGCAAACTCCTGCTTCCTCCTCACGACTCAGACCATATGCCATTTGCTCAATGAGGTCAATCTGGCCTCTTCCGGGGATAGGCCCTCTGGGTTCTCCTCGAATCTTGATCTGTTTTGCTGTGTGTCTCTCCCCACAAAAGTATAACCTCCTTGGGGACTTGGGGACAGTAATCTCACGGTCTCTTTTCTGTATCATCATGGTGTGAGCTCCATCAATACTGGCGACACGACACAGCACCTCCTCATAGCCTTTTGGATAGCCTTCAAAATGGAGCCCCAAGAGGACCTGTGACACCCTCCCCCTCTCCTGCTGGCAAATAAGACCCCCAGACCTCTCCAGCAACCCCCTCCTGGTCTCTCCACTTCCAGGCTCGCTCCCTGCTCTAGTCTCCATGCAGCGGTCAACGAGATAAATATTACAGTTTAAAGCGGCCATGTTGCTCCCAGTTCAAACTCCTCCACACCTACGGTCCTGTCCCAAGTCCCTCCCATGGCCCGCAGGGCCCCAGGTCATTCAGATATCTGCCATCATCTTCCTCCCACACCCTGCATCTCCTGCCAGCCTGACCTGCTTCTTAAACCCAGTAAGCATCCAGCCACCTCGCCGCCTTTGCCTTGTCATCCCCTCTGCCCACATGCCTCTCCTCCAATGCCTTCATGCCCTGCCTTTTCCCTCCTTCAGCTCCCTGCTTTCTGTCTGAAACAGCATCCTCCGTCCCCTGCATCTCTCCCTCTGCCTTATGGCTAGTGTCACGGTGCTTCTCCCTGTTGCCCACACGTGAGCCCCCAGGGTCCGTGGCTGGTCCCAGGCCACAAGCACAGCAAGAATCTCTGGTAAGCTGTCCTGGAAACCCCGATTTCTGACTCCTGGTGGCAGACGTTGAGGGATTAGGGGAGAGGGGAGAGACCACCTTCCCTCTCACCCCAAGTCCAGGATGTGAGGATGTGATCCTGGAGTTTCTGGGGCAAGAGCTGGGCTGGAGGAGCCCACCCACGGCTGGGCACCCCACAAGAGGCCCATTGGGCTGCTTGGGAGGGTGTAGCACAACCAAGATACTATCACACATTAGCTAAAACACACTCTTCGAACCATTTCCTGGTGGAGAATGGAGCAACAGGAAAGGCAAGGACCCTGCAAATTAACCTGTGTCTACACTGCAGCCACGGCCAGACTCTGGTCACGGTGCTCCTCTGCTTGACCTCCCTCGAGGATCCCCTTTGCTTCTTTTCTGGGGCTTTCTGCAGCTTACAAGACTCTCCAGATGCAGCTCCTGGCTTTCTCTCCACTCCTGACTCACCCATTCCTGACTCTTGTCACTCACGACTCCATTCTTTTGGTTCCAGCCCTACTAAAAATTGTCTGTGGGTCCCCCGTGGGCCACGCTGTGTCCAGCCTCCCCGCCTTTGCTGACGCTCGTCTCTCTGCCTGGACCGCCCTTTCCCCTGGCCCTCGGTGGCTATGGTTCATCCATCTTGTCAGCCTCAGCGCAGAAGACAGCACCTCTATAAAGTATTTCCCAGCATCTTTTCAAAGTTCGCCCCCATCCGGGAACAAATGCTCTCCTCTATGCCCTGTGTCCCCAGGATGGCATCGATTTCACTTCTATAGATATATGCAGGGTTTTCTCCCCCACTGGGCTATGAGCTCCTTGATGGCTGAATCCTTATTCATTATGGCTCCCAACAGTCAGCTCGTGTCACTCCCTTGTTCAAAAGCTGCCCATAGCTCCCACCTCACCCGGAGTGAAAGTCAAAGTCCTTATGTTGGTCTACGAGGCCCTATGAAACCTGCACAGCTCCTGCCTACCCATTAGCTCTCCAGCCCTATTTATTACTTGTCCCCCCACTGGCTCTTCTCAAGCTATATGAGCCTCCTTACCATTATTTAAACATATTGGGCACACTGCCACCTCGGGGCCTTTGCACCAGCTATTCCAGCTTCCTCAAACACTCTCTTCCCTCGGTTAGTTTCCTAACTGGCTCCCTCATTTCATCAGGTGTTTATTCAAATGCTGCCACCACTCCAGTGAGACCTTCCCTGACCAGCCCACTTAAAATCAAAGCTCAGACCCTACCCTTGCTGGCATTTCCTATCTTCATTCTCTACCTCACTTTTCTCTAGACTATCGCCATCTAATATATTATGTCTTATTTATCTGTGTCGTTTATTGCCCATCTCCTCCCTAGTGTAGTATACACTTCAAGAGGGCAAAAATTTTTGCCTTTTTGTCCATTACTATGTAGTCAATGCCTTGAACAGTGCCTGGCATATACATAGTAGGGACTCAATATTTTCTGAATGAATGAACAAATGATATCCCTAGCATCTAGGATATTTCCTGGCACATGGTAGACTCCCAGTGAGTACTGAATAAATGAAGAGAAAGAAAAAGAGAAATAAGACAGATGGAGGAAGAGAAAAGAAAGGAAGACAAGAAGGGCAGAAATGAGGGGGAGAATGAAGGAGGGAGGAGGGGAGGAAGAAACGGAGACAGAGAAAAGGGCAGGCCAGATCTGCTCAAAGGCCCTGACAACTGTGCGTGTCGTGGGCATGAGGAGCAGAAGTTTGCAACTTGGAACCGCCTGTCTGAGGTTCTCCAGGACGCTTCTCTGCCTTCAGCTTCTCTTTGCCAGCACAGACCTGACCAGAAAAAGAAAACATGAATGTTTTATAAGGATGTTGGAACCCATCCTCGGCAAATTCTATGGGACAGACTGCCTGCCTGTGAGGTCCCCACACTCTCCACTCATCACAAGCTTTGGTCAAGAACCCTTCACTCAATATATTGCAGAGACTTCTGTTTTTCAAAAAACGCATTGCTTTACAATTAAAGAAGTAATACACGTGATGACACGAAAGAGAAAATAGCAAAACATTGAGCCTTGTTTGCTTCCTGTCTTTTTTCTGTCCCTACACAGGATTTTTTTTAATCAAATTGCAATTATACATCATATAATGTTCATGTAACATCTCAGCCAGAGAGGAGGAAGCCTAGAGTCGGTGGAAGGTACAATCTTTGGACACAGGCCCATCTCAGACCAGTCTTGACTCAGATATTTGGTGTCTGAGAGACTCCCTTACGTTAATCATTCCTCATGCTTTTCCAGGGACCGTCCCAATTTGCACCTGCTGTCCCAGTGTAACTAACAAGAGCACCCCTTTCATGTTCAAAGTGTGTCAGTTTAAGCAATTGATTATATGGTCCTACTACACTTAACCCTGTGAGCTCTGGTTTCCTCATCTATAAAAGAGAAAAAACAATGCCTGCCTCCAAACTACAAGAATTATACTAGTTATTTCTGCTGTGTAACAAATTGTCCCTAAACTAGCTACTACAGTATCTTTTACTCTCTGAAGTGATAAGACATCACTCTGCCACATAGACCCAAAGGTATGGATACCAGGTGTGGGATCCCTGGGGCCATCTTGGAGGATAGTGATCATAGTATGTAATTTAAACGCTGCATGTGAAGTTACCAACACATAGTAGCCACAGAATAAACATTAGCTACCTCAGAGCAAGATAAGGCAAGTAAATCTTTGGCAACCAACAATAGGCATCACCAGTAACTTTCCCACAGATAGATTGCAGTGCTATGGCTTTTTTCATAAGCAGATTCAATTCCGTTCAACAACCATTTATTATAAACCTGCTGCTTGGCATTCTGTTCTTTGGGCCAAACACACTCACAAATAACTACTGAGTTATATCGGATCCCTAAACTCATTATCTGAATAACCAAAACTTGATTGTTTTTAGGTTCAAGACTTTTCTTTGCATGCTGAAGCTCCTCCAATCCCAGCATGTTATGTGAGTCTCGCTGTCAGAAGCATTTGATGTTTGTTCCTAAAAAGGAAGACTAACAGACTTTTCTGGAGTCAGTGTACAAATGAGCTAAATTTTCCTACTGTAGGAATGTATTTAGGTGGTGAATTCAACTCCAAGCACATAAGGAGATGAAAAGAAATTAAGTAAGAACCCATGCAACAGTATGATGACCACAGTCATGCCATCGTGTGAGTTTCGAATGAGTTACAGAGTCCACTCAAGATGTGAGCTGATGTACCGCCTCTATCACCACCATCCCATTCCAAATCATCATATATGAATTATTACAATAATTTTCCATCTGTTCCTCTGGCTTTATCTCTTGCCCCCAACATATTCCACACACACCTTCCATGGTGATGCAATTTCAGATCACATTTTTCTTTCGCTCAGAACCCTTCGATGGTGTCATGGAAGCCTAGGTGTCCTGGCCTTGTCCCTTCTACATCCACCTGTACAGGCCGAAGACCATTTCTCTGCAACTCTCTGCCTCAGAGGCTTTTTCTGGCTGGGAAAGATCACACAGCTAAGCACAGGGCATGCAGAGTATGCCAGAAGGTGAATGCCCTTGGATACAGCCCTCAACCATCCGTGGCTGAAGAGCTGGTAGATATGATAACATGAAGATAACAACTACACCAGCTTCCAGAACAGCAGCGGGTTGAGCTCCAGGTGCTCCCAGGGGCAACCAGCTCCGTGATTCTCCTTTTATTGGTTTCTCTTTCTTTCCTTTCTCCCCTTTCTCCTCCTCTTCTGGTATTTCCTGGAATCAGCTCCCACATGAACCACTCAACTCCTTGTCTCAGGACATGCATCTGGGGGAACTACACCAAGACAATTGGCTTCTCCTTGATAATAAAAGCCAACATGTCCACCATGGCCTGTGAGGCCATACATGCTCCATCCCTGTGCCATTCTCCCTACTGTTCTCGCCACTCTAGCCACCTTGGCTTCCTGGCTGTTCCCGGAACATTCCAGTCTTGCTTTCAATTCAGGGCCTGTGTTCCTGCTCTTTCCTTCTCATGGAAGACTTGCTCATAGGTTTATGGGTTTGATGTTTGTATGTTTATGGCCATCACCTTCAAAGCCACCCCTCAAGGAGGGGGGAGTGACTTTCCTCTGTTTTATTCACTTAATCCATTTGTTGGGTCCCTAGCTATTATTGGAGCCCCTGCAATGAACCTTCAACTTCATTCTGAATAATAATTCAATCCTTTCACTTCCAATGTGATGAAGGCCAGAAAGGGGAAGCATAGTGCCTAGTATCACACAGGTCCCTGGAAGCAGAGCCGGGAGCAAATTCCAGCATCCCCCGGCCTATGGAGGGAAGAGACCCAGTCAAACCAAGTATCATCTCAGGAGAACCATTGGTAAGCTTTGTCATTTCCAGGACAAATTTCTTAACCTTTCAGAGTACTTGGGTTGGGGGGCAAGGGGGCATTGTTTTCTTTTTTGTTTTTTGCTTCCTTAGAGAGAGAGAGGGAGAATCCCAAGTAGGCCCTGCACCATTAGCACAGAGCCCTAAGCGGGGTTTGAACTCACGAACTATGAGATCACCACCTGAGCCGAAGTCAGATGCTTAACTGACTGAGCCACCCAGGCACCTCAGTACCTGTTTTTTTTTCATCAGTAAAATAGCAAATGGAACAAATGCAAATCATTGAACAAATTTGATGATTACATAAGATAATGAGCCTAAGAAAGCTTAACACATAGTAAATATTCCATAGATGTTCATCGAATCTTAGGGAGAACTAAAAGATGCTCAGAAAAGAGGAGAACCTGCTCACGGTAATAACAGTAACACTTCGTTGAGACTGACAGTGTCCAGGGCACAAAGCTGGGAGATTTTACGTGCATTATTTCACTTAATCCTTACAGCACCCTTTGAAGTTCCTTTTAATTCTTAGTCATTCTCCAGATGAAGAAACTGAGGCTCAGAGAGGTTTTCTGATTTGCCCAAAATCACGAAGATTAACTCCCATGGGTTTGACCCCAGGCTCTGGGTTCGGAACCACTGGGCCATACGGAAGGCCAGTGGTTGTTACGTCCTTGGAAACCTTTTTAATTTCAAAGGCTTGTGATACATGGAGGCCGCGGTTTGCTTCCCAGCAGGACCAGGCTCAAGGCATTTCTTCCTCAAAGAGGGAGGCTCTTTAAGCACTATTAACCGTGTATTCCAGGGTCTCACAGTTTTAAAATCTAGAATCCAATTTGCTGTAATTTAAGTCTATCTTCACCCTGCGTAGGAAACTTTCCTTCGAGAGTGAAGTCACTACTTGTGCGTGGGGGGTTGGGGGGGTAGGGGGGGAGAGAGATGAAGACAGAGAGAGACAGCAAGGCAAAGAGATACCAGGAACAAAATACTCTCTCTCTCTCCCTCTCTCTCTCTCTCCCTCTCTCTCTCCCTCTCTCTCTCTCTCTCTCACACACACACACGCACACACACACCTTCTAGATTTTTCTAGCCCAGTGATTCTCAAAGTGTGGTCCGTGACCCACAGTATCAGCACCATCTAGGAATTTGCTGGAAGCGCCGAATCTCAGGCCTTCCCCGGACGTACAGATTCAGAACCTCTGAGGGTGGGGCCCAGGACTCTGTGGCTCGGTGAGCCCTCCAGGGGATTCTTATGTACACTAAAGTCTGAGAGCAACTATGTTATCCTGCAAAAAGCCATCCTTCCGCTCTCCCCACCCCCTTCTCCAAATTGAGTTTAAGAATAAATCGTGGCTCTTCTTGGCCTTTAAATGTCAAGGATCCCGAGCTCAAAGAACAAGGACCTTCCCGGGAAATGCCAAACTGAAGCCTTGGCCCTGAGCATGTGAGAGCCCCAGCCTCGGCCGGGGTGGCATTTGCAACCCACTCAGAAATCCCAGCTTCTCAGAGAGGCGCCTCCCTGTCACTTAGGAAAACAATAAAATGCACGTGTGGAAGGATGGACGCTACAAACCCAGACCTGGGAGGGAGACGACAGCCTCTGAAAGGAAAAGGCCGGCATTAGGGAAGGCGGGAGGGGCTGACGTGAGGGGCTCCTGGGGCCTCGCTGCCTCCCCGAAGTTAGGCCGTAAACACTCCCCGCGCTCGGCAGCCGCGATGGCCTCATTTGGTGCCGATCGCCCACTTCAGTCATATAAAGAGCGATAAAGGCGGACAAGGGCGGAATAACCTCTAAATAAAAGATGAGGTAATTTTGAAGGCACATTAGGGTTTTATGTGTATTATGGCTTGTGGTTTTTTATTCAAACCCGGGGAGAGCCAGCCGCTCGGCTGCACGGGACTGTGGCCCTCATAAAGCACCAAGGCCAGGCACGCACATGGGCAGGGCTGGGCTCTGCAGCTTGGGTGGCTTGGGGGAAGGAGGGGGCACGGGAGAAAAAGGGGGGAGACATTCCCCGCGCCCTTGGCTGGGGGGCTAGTGCACCTGGCCTTGCCACCTCAAGAATAAAAATGAAGCAGGCTGAGCTCGGCCCTTTCTCTCGGATTTGCACCTCCACAAAGGGGAAGCCTGCAAAGAACCCCCCAGGGGGCCGCGGAGACCCATCCTCAAATGGCCGGCTGACCGATGGTGGCCGGGCGCAGCCGGAAGTTCCACTGGAGGCTGAAGAAGGGCAACGCCTTACAACTCAGAAAGCATCGCCCTTTCAGAATCAGAATGTCCAAATGGCACAGAAGCCTGGGAGGAGCCCCTTTTCAAAGGGCCAAGAAGATTCTGGTGGGAAAGGGAGGCAGGACGAGGTGGAGGGTCCAATGTAGATTCTTCTACAGTCTCTTTCCAGGTCGCTCGACACGGGGAGGAAGTCCAATCCTGAAGACAGTGGCCCCGAAACTGAGCACGAGCCTCTTGGCTGCCTGTTTCTCGTGGGTGACGTTGGGATTGTGCCACAGGCTCTCACAGCTTAATCACCACCCACCCCTGTGGGCGCCATCGAGGCTCCCGCATCCTCTGCGCACCTACTATGAGGACCTCCGAGCGTCCACTCGGCCCCAGGGGTTCTACTTGCCTGTCTCCAGCACCCTGTGGGCTAGAAACCTTGTCCCCGCTTCACAGATGCAGAAACCAAGACTCAGCATGGTGGGATAACTTAGCCAAGACACACTGGAGAAGCCAGGATTCGAATTCAGGCCTCCTGACCCTGGAACTCCCTATTTCACGCGGCAAACGGTTTGAAGGCTGTGGTACTATGAACTGTGTGCTAATAATATGAGGAATAGTTAACGCTAGCGGAATCCTTACCATGTGCGAAGCACTGCTCTCAGTTCTACAGTAGCTCATTTAACCCTCACAACGGTAAGAAACTGAGACGCAGGGAGGGGAATTAAGTAGTGAAGGTCATACAAGTAGGAAGCGGAACATACGGGCCACAAGCCACGAGGGAGTGTGTACAAAAGCCACGTTATGCTCAGCATTTTTTGTTATTAATGTGCTCGCAACACCTTCTATGTGCCCGGCACCATCGCAGGTGCCGGGAGGGGTGGAGGCATGCACACAGGAGGTCTGGTCCCTGCCTGCAGACCAGCCCCTGCTGCACTGAGGGACAGACAGACACACAGAGAAAGGAAATAAAAAAGGACAGGGGAGAGTCTTGGGTCTCATACGTCTTTACACTTGGGCCTTCTATAAACCTGGAATCTTCTGGAGTGCCTGGGTGGCTCAGCCGGCTAAACTTCTGGCTCTGCATTTCAGCTCAGGTCATGATTTCACGGTTCGCAAGTTGGAGCCCCGCATTATGCTGACCGTGCAGAGCCTGCTTGGGAGTCTCTCTCGCTCTCGCTCTCTCTTTCTGGTCCTCCCCCGCTCGCTCGCTCGCGCTCTCTCAAAATAAATAAAATAAATATTAAAAAAAAAAAAAAAAAAAAAAACCTTTAATGTTCTGTTGACAGTGGGCTCTCTGCAAGCCTGGCCTTCTGGAAGATTTTACTGGGCTTGTTCCCATAGATACGTGCAGACACAAGCAAGCTCTGGGAGTCCCCAGCGTCTGCCGGCCTAATTCCCTGAGTCAGCAACAGTGAAATACAGACACGTTCTGAATCCTTTCAAGGACCAGGTAGCCCGGTGTTTTTCAAATTCAGGAAAGGGCATCCCGGCCACCACTTCCCCCGTGGAATATAACAATGACCCTGTGTTGAGATTGCCTTGGCCATCTGTCGCTACCCCTGCTCCGGTCTGGGTTCCCCTTACCCTAGCAGAAAAGAGCATGACAAAATCAGTAAATACAACCTTAGAAAGCGAAGCTATGGGATTACAGAACTGGGAAGACCCGGGGTTCCTCCCATCCAGGACTCCTGCTCCCCAGCCAGCCGGCCTTTGCCAAGTCCTTTAACCTCCTTACACCTGTATTTCTTCATCTGTAAAAGAGAGACAGTAATTGTACCGTTATGGCGTGGTGGGGAGGGAGAAAGGGGCCAATGCACGCAGTGCTCTTAAGAGAGTCCCTAGCACCGGTAAGCACACCGTAAACCTTGCTTGTTACTATTCAGTTAACGAATATTTATTGAAGTCCAGCCAGTGTTAGGACGACTGATGGGCACGTGGTCCAGACAGAGCACAGGCCAGACTGAAGCGTGGGAGACAGCAGCCCGGGCTGAGGAGCCCCAGGACCTTGGCAGGGGGAGTCCCAGCTTAAAGAGGCCAGGGTCTTCTCCGTGAGGCTCAGTGGCCCACGTGCCGTAGCTCCAGGCAGGCTGGGGTCACATCCCGATTCCTCACTTCCTAGCTGTGAGACCTCGGGTGACCCAGTTATCTGTTGGAAGCCTCCGTTTCTTCACCCGTAAAGGGAGGAATAATGAGGGCTCCCCCCCTCCTGGGTTCTCCCGCTAGCTCGGTTGAGCTCTATATGCCTGCTGGCAGCAGCCCCTGGCACTTTCTACCGAGACATCTGGAATCCTGGAAACGGGGGCCTCTGTTCAGTCCAAGCCAGAAGTTCTACTCTTTACTCCACCTCTCCGCCCAGCTGCGTATCAGGCCGAACCTACGGCTGGATAGGGCAGGTGGCAAAGAGGCCAGACAGCCCCAGAGTCACCACCCTACCCGTGGCACTCGGGAAGACTTCTAGAAGTGGCGTCTCCTTAGCCACAGTGCCCTTGTGGATAGCCGGCTCAAGTAAGTCCCTTCTGTCCCTCAGCCCAGACCTGTGAGCCCCTCCCCAGGCCTACCTTCAGCCCCATTATCCTCCTGGAAAATGTACTTCCTCAGAGTTCTCATCAAAGGCTGTCCATGCCTCACACCTGAAGTCAACTAGTCAGCAAGCAAATATACAGTAGAAACTTCCATAAGCCACTTACCTCTGCTGGGCAGTGGCGACAAGTCTCTACCTTCCGGTCTGATAAACATTAAACCAATATCCACAAATAATTAATTACCGTGTGGCGACTGTTTCAAGGCATGAGAAACAAAGGAAGAGAGAAGGGGAAAAGGCATTCGAGAGTCAGGGGGCACCCAGGGAGCCATCGGCTGAGCACTGCTATGTCCAGGAGGGGACCGGCTCCCTCCCACTTTGAAAGGCCCTGGCTGGAGGTGTTTGTGGACACAGTTTCCTCGACACCCTCACGTGACCCACGTGGTATGAAGGCACAGAAGGCACGGCCTCTGCCCTCCAGGAACGTTGCCTCTGATTACTCATTAACGCGTGTGAAGATGGCAGATCAAAGCTACGGGTGGCTTCGGGGCCACCTATCCAGGGGAGCGAGGCGATGTTCACCAAGTGCTCCTGAGAAGGAGCCAGGACCCTTCGTCCCTGGAAGTCCCGCGTGGGGAACAGGCGTCCGGTGAATGAGTGTTCAGTAAATGAGTGAATGATCCAGAAAAAAGTGAAGCCAGAAAGAAGAATCTGAATCCCATTAGTGAGCAGGCTGACTCATAGGTAGGGTGACCATACGTCCCGGTTCGCCAGACAGTCCCTGCGCGTGCCTGTTGTCCGGTGTCATTATGAATCACACCCCCGTTCACTCTCAAAAGGTTCCAGGTCCATGCTCTAGTATTTGGTGCCCCAGTTTCTAAAGAAACTCTGTGCTGCTATTCTTCAGTGAGTGACCGTGGATACAGGTGGACACCATCTGCTACGGGTGAGCTAGAGAGAGAGGCCGGCCGATGGCGTCTCGCGTTGAAGGTCTGGCGTGTGAGCTCCAATTCTGAACTTTCAGAAATCCCAGGGAGATTCAGGCAAAACACACACAGGAGGCATATTCAAACTGAATGGAGCCAAAACCCAAGTCCTCTAATTATGTGTTGTCAACAATGGGCATTGCATCTCACAAAAATCACACCATTCATTTAATGTACCTTTCTGGAGCTTCAAACTCATGGTCTTTACAATGTGGGTGATCAAACCTGTTTGACCTCTTTGCAGAGCTGTTGGGACTCACCAATGAATTAACTCATTCACTTTCTAACTGCGACGTGCCAAACCAATGCAAGCTGCTATCAGTGAGTGTTTTAGAGGTCATGACTGAATCTAGCTAACTCAAGTGATGTCAGCCTTGGCAAACCCAGCTCGTCCCTGCTCACACGCCCCTCTGCCGAGCTCCTACGGCAGACACGAGAACTAGGTCACACTCTTTCTCGTTCCATTGCCGACATTGGAACCTTCCTCTGCCCTATTCCACTGTGGCCTCCTTCAGGACAGGGACCTGCTCCTGGTCCCTCCTTTACGGTAGGCAAAGCCTGCTGCCCAGCACCTTGCTCAATCATTTCTGCTGACAAATAAATAAAAGAAATCCCAGCTCCCAAGCCATCTCTGTGAAGCCTGCCTCTGCACCATGCCAGCTCCTCCTCTCTGTTCCTTGTCAGGCTGGACTGCAGTATCAGAACTGGTCCACATCTCCCGAATCCTGCTTCTCCAGGGCCGGTTTCTCCCCCTCCCCGTGCCTGACATTCCTAACGGGGCATTTGGGAGTGGTCGTTGGATGAATGCTTTTCCTCTCTTTTGTTTGGTGTGTTTGCACGTGCTGTTTCCTCTCAGGGCACCCTCCTCCCTCTCTCCTTCACCCGCTAACCTATCACCCTTCAGATCCACTGAGAGCGTCAGTTAGTTCCTCAGAAGCCCTCTCTGCCCCCCTCCGCCCCTGACTTGGAGGAACCCTTCTTTTAAACCAGCTCGGAGCATCACAGATCCCCTGCTCCTGGGGCTCGCCTCGATGGGAACCTTGCATTGTGGGATTCTTTTTTCTAAATGTCTGGCTTCCTCAACTGGACTGTGAGCCAGAGTGAAGCCAGAGCCCTTGTCAGCCCTATCCTCTGCTCCATCCCCAGCGCTAAGCACAGTGCTTAAGGACAGTAAATAGTGGTCAAAGGAACACCTTAAAGTGAAGAGAGGACACTCAACTGAAAATGTCCAGGAGACACTTGGAAGAAGAGGGCGGGGGTTCTGCTGGCTCCATTGAAACCATGATGGTGACCGCCCCTTGCGAAGCACCTCCAGAGAGCCTGGCCCTAAAGCCACTGCATGTATATATTTAATCCTCCCAATGACCTGCTGAGGAAAGATTCCAGTTTTACAGCTGGGAAATATGAAGCCCAGCCTGTACGTCTGAATTATACCAGGGAAACACTCCACTGGACAGTTTTACCAACCACATTGCCCACAAGTCCCAGAACTCTCTGAAGGAGGTGTATGTTAGAGAATGTATTGGAGGGCCTTAAAGAAATTCTGGGACATATAATTTATGACGACTTTCACGTTTCTGGTCCTCGTTTTGTGTCTGTATGCACGAGGGGGCAGGAGGAGGGAACGCGGAGGGATCTAATCGTATTTTCCTGCTTCTGGCTACGTGCGTGGGCAATCTGGAACTGAGGCGGGGGGCGCCCACCGAGGCACCGCCCTGGTCAAGTCCCCTCTGCTTCTGTCTGAGTTTCCTTACCTACAAAAGGTGGATAAATAATACTTAGCATCACGAGGGGTTTGGAGACTGAATTAACACTTGCAAAGCACTTTGAGATGCCAGGGCCAGGATAGGAGCTATTCCTCCACAGAAGCCACTTCGTCTCTCCTTGTCCCCAGACCTGGCCTTCCTGCCGCCATGTTGCGCCCCATTCACTGATGGGTCGGCAACGCCCCTACTCCCTTCTCTTCTCCGCATATCGATGCCCTCCAGGGGCACTGCACATCCCACTGCTCTGCAGTCTTCTCTAACCATCCATCCATCCATTCATCCATCCATCCATTCCTTCCACAAGGCTTTGTGGAGTGCCAACTATCCCAGGCTCTGTGCTAAGCACCAGGAACACGGAGTTAAATATTCTTGTCCCCATGTAACAAAAGAAGAGACTGAGGTTCAGACAGGTCATACCCCTCAATCAAGGACACACAGCGAGTTAGCGGCTGAATCAGGATGCGATCGGGGGCTCCGGAACCCTCAGCAAGCGTCTCCTCTGCTTGGCACTGCCTCCCACCACAGAGCAAGGTACGTGGTCCAACAGGGGGAGAGTTCTGAGTCACCGATTATAATACACAAGCTCAGCACACCGTGTGACTCAATGTCACATATGGCTTGTCCTTGAAATTCCTTTCCTCGCCAGTTCCCTGTCCCTGGGGTCAACATGAGGATGACTTATAGCTGCAGCAAGTGGGTTACTTACAGCTGCAGCAAGAGGAAGGGAAAACTCTTCATTCCAAGAAAGAAAAACTCTCACTCCCTCTACAAGCTCTGCCTCACCAGTCCCCTGGCCCACCCCCTCCCAGTCACATTGTCACCGCTGAGATCCTCTCAAACAAAACCTTCACAGACCTCTCTTTTTTGATGCCAGGGAGGAAAATTCAGCAGAGCAGATCGTAAAGTGGGCTTTGGACAGACCCAGAAGAGATTTCCGCCCTGCTGCTTACTGGCTGCAAGACCTTGGGCAAACCAGAAAAATTCCTTGGGACTCCATCTACTCCTCTGTAAAATGGGCACGGTGATGGCCAATCTTCTTGGGCTGCTGCGAGTATCAAATGTATCATATGTACAACCTCATGCCTCACACGGCAAGGGCTGGATAAACTCACTGGCTCCTCTTTCTAGGGTGTAGACCCTTGTAGGCGACATGCCAGAATCTCACAGAGCCATACTACCTAGCCAGCCCCGGAGACACCTGTAGGCACTGTGCTTCAGAGACGCACACGGGGCTCGCTGTCCCCAGTGTTTAATGACCTTGTGTTCCACGATGTGGCTTCAACACTTTCACCATAAGAGTGTTAGCCTCGGACCACGTTGCCGAAGTGCAATGGAATTCTGCACGCGGATTAATACCGACTTCCTCTTCTCCCTCCGGGAGCTCAGTGCAACTCAGGTGTTATTTGCCACCATCTAGGAAACCACGGACACGGTTAACCATGGCGCTAGTCATACTGGTCTCAGGCTAAGCAGGAGACAGAGGACAAAGGTTTATGATCAACCCTCGAGAGAAGCGAAATGTCCCCCAGACTCATAAGGAGTTCTTGAACAAGAAGCTACGGTTGGGAGACACTTGGCCACTAACAGGTTTCGGTTGGCTGCCTTTTTAAAATTAGATTTCGTATTTAAGTACAATTTCTGGCTTCTCTTGACGCATTGGGAGATCCGGCAAATTTGGGCCTATGTTCTGGCATGGCGGCGCTCAGCTGGAGCCGAGGGACTTAGGCTGTCGCCTGGCGCCGCCCGTCACACACGGTGTGCCACAGTATAAAGCAACTGCTTCACTCACTTGCATTACTCGCCTAGGTGTGGTGGACATTTGAGTCTTCCATCCCTTACTGAGCAGGATTCAGTACCTAAATCAGGTTGTTCCTTGTGCCTGGAAAGCCTTTACCACCCAACACCCTTTCTCTGCCACATGGACGCCTCATCCTTCAGGACCAGCTCAATTATCACCTCCTCCAGGAAGCCTTTCATGATTACTATGCCCACCCCGGATTTAGTCTGGGTTCACTATCCCAGGCTGGGTTCCTGAGTGTTTCGGTTCTCTCTCGCTACATAACAAATGCCTTGAAACAGCAATAAACACAGGCCGGCCCTACTGGTGTGAGAGAGAACTGACTACGAGGGGCATAAAATACGAGGATGCGAGGGCCACTGGGGGTCGTCACAGAGACTGGCTACCACAGAGTTTCGACTGGCCTCCAGCCTCCGCGGGGCCCTTTCCATGCCGTATTGAAGTTATCGCCTTGTTGATCTCTCGCCCTACAATTAGGACTTACTCTGGGATTGTCTCTGTCGTCCTGACATCCCCAGCGTCGGCAAATAGCTCCTGTAAGCTTCCCGAGGGGAGAAGTCTGTCTGTCTCGGTCTCTGTTGACGCTGTAGCATCTAGAGCACAGTAAGAGCTCAAAGCATAAATGTTGATGTGAACAAATGAAGGAGCCAACTCATCCGTTGGTACAACCCCGACTAGATGTCAGGAAAGTTGTCGTACAACTTCAAGTTGTAAATTGTGAACATTCAAGATTCTCTTTGAGAGAGAAGGTTCCAGACATGCTCAGAGATGCATCGACCCCTGGGCCTTTATTCAGGACGGGAAATGAGATCATGTAAAGAAAGAGCTTAGTTCTGTGCTCAGCACACGCACACACACACCTGGGCACCCACCCAGGATGCGCTCCCGTCACTGCCGGGGCAGGGCCATCTCCCCGCCCGCTGCACGGATCTCCATCATTCCATAGAGGCTGCGGGCCAAGTGCATGACTCGCAGAGGACAACCTGACCTCAGTCCTAAGCCTTCCTCCTTATTAGCTAACGGAGAGTTAGCAAAGTACTGAGCGTCGCTGCGCCCTCGAGTTTCTCCTCTGTAAAATGGGAGTTGAAACAAATGCCTTTTCACACTCTAGTGGTGAGGACTGAATGACATCGTGTGTGTCACTCAGCCAGGGCCCGGCGCAGCCACGGGAAGCACTGAATAAATGCTAAATATTATCACTATTCGGCACAGCCCACTGCAAGGCCGCAATGGAATATATTTAAAACGTCAGAAAGATAATTTAATAAACAGTGTTTTTAATGTCTCCATTAGCATGGATTAGAGGATTCAATCTATTCTAATTCCTGCTGTCTGGATAATATGCCAGCTAGGATTCTGCAAATATAAAACCGCTTCACCTACCTTTCATATGAGAAGGAGAAAAAAAAAATCAATGCATTTTCATTTTCCCCTTTTATCCTTTCCTTATTTGTATGCCCAAATAAGCCTACTGCGCACAACACAACTGTGTATCCACAAATAATAAACAGCCTCTTCACATACTCAGCGTCGGCACAGAAAGGGTCTAAAGAGGTTCGGTGGTTTTTTATATTTTTTATTTATTGTTTTATTTTTTACTTTTTTAGCCGAATCTTTCGCTGCCCCAGATCTGGCCCTAAATGTAAATATAGCCGGCCCGGCTGGCGCATTAAGAGCCCGATTGACCCGTTGACCCAGTTTGCAGAGACGGCGCACGCAGAACCACTTTAGCAGCAGCTGTCGAGAAACCTTTGGCCACACACGCCAAAACCTGCTCGCTGACTCACCGCAATTAGTCCTTGAGCCCCTGCTGCCTGCAAGCCCTGGACTCAAAGCCCCTCGGAAGCCGTGCCCACACCCAGTTTTGTCTAGGGCTGACTGGAGTCCTAGATCTGTGACGAGCAAAGAATAGCAAAGGCTTTTCCGATGTTCCTCCCCGAAAGGCCTCCCGAGTCTGCTCCCGGATCCCGCCCTCCCCAGGGATACGCCGGATGTCGTCTGTGTAGGAAGCATCCATTTCTCTTTCTGTCTGTGCTCTTGTCTGCCACGCCATTCCTGCTGAGCGGGACAGAGGGCAAAGCAATCCCCCCGAGCACGGTTCCACCCCACAGGGAGCAGAGTCTGAAATAATGTGGAATGTCGCCTGCGGCCTGAGGATCGCCCCAAAAACGACATTTCGGGAACACAGCCTCATCATTCGGAAGGTGGCCATCACGTGATCCCAGCTTCTCTGTCTCCACTCCCGTGGGAACTAAGAGTCCCACGGTCACTAGAAGAAATCGGAGCACTTTCCAGTTGACACAGGGCTGTCCTACATCATTCTTTATTCCGTCTGGTCATACGACCGCTCAGTTAAGTGTGTGTGTGTGTGTGTCAACCCCACTTAACAGATGGGAATGCTGAAACCTCGCAAGGCAAGGTAGCTTGCCTAAGCCCACATGTTAGGACACAGCAGATCCGTGAGTTCGAACGCTGTTTATCCACTCTGGACGCCGCAACACAGCACAGTGGTTACGTGCGCAGACCCTAGGGCTGCCCTGCCTGGGATCGGAGCGGAGCTCTGCCCTTGAGCCGACTCATCTGTTCAATGGGTATGTCGCCCATGGCGAATGCGAACATAAACAAAGGTAGTGAATACGCGTGACCAACACACAGCGAGCACACATGAAGACTCCTCGGCCGGGACCGCCATCAAACCCCGGACTAGAACTACCCACAGAGATGACACCTGCTACTTGCCCCTCCCCCTCTCCTATAACAAAATCTCAGTTTCCAGCCTCTCAGGCAAAAGGTGTTACACTAGGTTCTGCTCAAAGGGATGGAACTGGGGGTGGAGTGTCTTCCAGGAACTGTCCTTATGGAGGGGACGGCCCATCTCTCTGCCCCTTCAATGTGCTCCCAGGTAGCTCTCCTGGACCCTATGGGGGAGACCGCACGTGGAGTATCGCAGTGCACTGGCACGGACCCCCCAGCACCAACCCCAGGCAGCTACATTTTCAGGGGGAAGAAAACAAACACAAGAACGAAAGAAGCTTGATCACGAAGTTGCTTCTGCTGTTAAGACCGGAGCTTGTGCTTCTGCTCACCGATGCCCCCCCCCCCACCTGACACTTCGGACCAGCCTCTCCGCCTACCGCCAGCTTGTCTTCCGGCAGGCTGAGAGCCACACGAATCGTCCACCTGCTGAATGCCGGGCACGAGGGTATGGAATGAATGCACGTGCCCATAAAACACCCGTGAGAATACCACACGGCAGCTATCGGTCCCCTTTTGCTGGTAAAAAATCTGAGACCCACGAAGAGGCCATCACACTGCCACTAAGGTGTAGACTCGGGTCTAAAATCAGGCTTCCTGACTCCCACCCCGACTGTTCCCCAACTCAGAACCCAGGGGCACCCCGGAAGTCCTGCACCCACCAGCAGGACTCCTCTTGCTGCAGCTGTCGGAGCTGGAGGTGTGTAGAGACGGAAGCCACGGAGTGCCTTCTGTGGGGAAGCCAAAGCCCAGGCTTGCCGAGTTGACTCCGTTTAGCAACTGTGTGAACAGAGACAAACACCTTCTAGCATCTCTGACCCTCAGTTTCCTCATCTGCAACATGGGGATGACAACCCACAGGGTCTTGTAAGAAGTAAATAAATGATCACATGCAGAGTGTCTGACGTCGTTGCTGTCATTCTTTTATCCTAAGCAGAGTCCAAGATGGGGACTCCCATCTAAGTGGTTTACCGGGGGAATGCTCTCTCTCTCTCTTTTTTAAGTGTATTAATTTATTTGTTTTAAAGTAATCTCTACACCCAACATGGGGCTCAATGACCCTTAGATCGAAAGTCGCATGTGCTTCCCACTGAGCCAGCCAGGCGCCCCGTGCTGGGGCAATGCTATTGGAGAAACCTGCAGGAGGAAAGTGGTGACGTCAGCGGAAAGCTAGTCTCAGCCCCAATCCCGTGGAGAACCCTAGATTGGGAATGGCATCACAGACCTCGATCATCCTGAGGAAGGCACAGATCTGCCATTAACTGCGAGCCACCTGCAGGGAGGGAGTGCAGCCCCCAGGCATCGAGGGGCTCTCATTGGCAGAAGGCAATTCTCCGGAGAAGGCACAGCTCTTGGCCTTAGCAGCCAACCACCCTAGCAACCAGGGATTGGAGCGAGCCATCAAACTATCAATGACTATAGTGTGAGGAATCAACTGTCACTTCCTTCCCCAGGTCTGTCTGTCCTCCAGGCTGCCGTGTCTTCCCCGGTTCTGTCCTTCGCCTCCAAATCCCCACAGCACCTTCTCTTCACCTTTCTGACCGAACTTAACTTTCTATAACCTCATGTTACAGCCGTTTAAACACAGTTTTTTGTGTGTACCCTCCACCCCATCCTCATCCCTACAAGATTTCCATGACAGCTAAAATGGGGCTGGAGACGAAGGCGGCCATGACGCCTACCCCCTGCATCTGCAAGAGCCAGCACCGGGCTCTGCGCCTAACAGGCATTCGGCGGACTGGAGCATTTGCTCACACATGGCAAGATGCTGATGATACAAGAGCTCTTGGAAATATGTGACTGAAAGAATTAAAATTGCAGTTTAGAAGAAGCCAATGAATCTATCTCGTGTGGTGAGTGTAGATGGACGTTTTCCAAGTCCTACAGGAGAGCCCTGGGAGAAAGCGCCTCTTTGGATTTTGCACCTGTGCCCTTTGCTCACCTCACCTTAATCCCAGCCTTAATTTCCAGAATCATAAGACTGGTAGCTGGTATGTGCACCAGCGGCAGCACTGGAAAGCTTTTCTACCGACTGCTTATCCCTGGATCAGGCGCTAAAGTAGCCAGTATGAAAATCACAGTCATTCCCTCAAGGAGCTTCTTCATTTGGAGAATACAGACATGAATACAGACAATTTCGGCACCAAAGAGTAGGCCCCAAGACAGAAAGGGGGTGCAGGCAACAGCCCTGAACTCTGCCGTATCTGCCGTAGATAGAAGTGATCACGGTGGGCTTCACAGAGGAGGTGATGCTCAAGCTACACATTGAACGTTGAGAATAAACTCGACACAAGAAGACAATCAATGTGCATAGAGATGGGAGAAGGGCAACGGGGATGCAAAGGGCACAGTGATTCAGAGTGGCAGGATCTTGTGCGACAGAAAGTGGGTCACCTCAGATTCCTGACAGAAATGTTCCCTGAAGAGCTTCCAAGTTGGTGAGCACGTGGAGTTGCTGGAAGGGTGGCATGTCTGCAGAGGACGTGGAAGTTCCACGCCACCGCCCCATTCCTTACCCGACGCAGCCCTTCCATTCGGCGGTTCCCAAATTGTAGCCTTTCTAATAAATCAGTAAATGCAAAAGAAGGAGGAAGAGAAAGAAAAAAGAAGTCATTCAATAAATGAATGGAGGAAGGAGGGAAGGAAGGAAGGAAGGAAGGAAGGAAGGAAGGAAGGAAGGAAGGAAGGAAGGGAGGGAGGGAAAGAGAAAACGGAAAGAGAGGAAGGTAGAGAGGAGGGGAAATTGTTGCTAAGGTAAATAGTAGTATTATAATAGCATAAAATCATAATACTTTATTGAGACACGGCTACATTTCAAAACCTCTACATCCATTCATTATCTCATTTAATCTTCATTGTGACCCTATAAGATAAGAATTAGAACCCCCCCCCCTCATTTGACAGATGCGGACCACCAGAGATCAAGTGACAGCCAGCACCCTCTACCCAGCTGGAGGCATTGCTTGGGTCCACACTTAGGTCTTTC
Source organism: Paguma larvata (assembly GCA_030068075.1). Lineage (NCBI taxonomy): Eukaryota > Metazoa > Chordata > Mammalia > Carnivora > Viverridae > Paguma > Paguma larvata. The sequence goes on from CM057838.1 coordinate 67,077,241, forward strand.
TACTCTTTTCAAAGAAGATAGCAGCTACCCCCAGGGACTGACCTGAATGTTTGAAATCTTGTCCATCTGCGCCTGAGAGGGTCCATAAAATTTGGTTGAGCCCCTTAAATTTTTGAACAGACTTCTTCCTGGTTGATTGTTAATTCCTTAAATGTTTCCCCTACTTTAAAAGGATGACACGTTCGTTAAGCTACGAGACAGTATCCACTCGTTAATGCGTGCTAAATTGCCATGCAATTTCTATAGAATTAAATCACATATTCACTGAATAAGCAAATAATTCATCAAGACTCATGTTACTTCCATGAATGCCAAAGCAGGATTTGGGCCATTTACTTATCAAATGCTGATTTTTAAAAACTCACAATGAAATAATAAATAAATCATCAACTCAGAAGTTGAATTTGGAATTCTGGCCCAATCAGGAAAATATGCATAGTACCAGGTACCCTTCTTAGTTTCCAAATAAGGCAGCACTCAGAAATACGAGCCCATGCATTTTCATTCAGCTGTGTGATTACCTGCTAAGGCTATAGGGTTAAAATACACATGCACACAAACTCACACACACATAACCAAGCATGGATACCTATACTACATGACAGGGACCCTAGGCAAGGCCAGTAAAAATAATTAAAGCAAATTTTTATTTGATAGGATCTGGCTGACTCTGAGCACCAGGAGACTGAGAAAAGAAAAAGCTCACTTTACTACTCTAGAGTTCCCAAAGTATGGTCCTTAAACCAGCAACATCAGCATCACCTGGGAACTTGCTAGAAACACAAATCTCAGGTCCCACCCCAGACCTGCTGACTCAGAAACTCTGGGGGTGGGGTGATTCCTCTAGGTGTTTCTGATACAGCTAAAGTCTGAACCGCTCGTTTAGATGTCTAAAATGCCAAAAGAACTTGGGATTTTCCCTTTTACAGACCCACCTTTGAATCCTGATGGTTAAATATCAGTCGTTTGATCCTAGGCCTCTGAACCTAAACTTTATCTGTGTGTGTGTTTGTGAGCAAAAAGGTGATTTTTTTTTTAAAGTGCAGGGACAAGATGAGTGCCAGCTCCTTCCTGAGGTGGTTGCTGGGTTCACTGAGATGCTGTGTATAGTGCCGGCATGGGGAACAGCACACACTGGGGAGTATCTTATGCTTAGTTGGCTTCTCCCTTGTATCAGATGGTCTCTTCTGGAACCCACATCATTCCCCCAATACCCCTCTCCGAGTGAGGACGGGCTAGATCTGAAGGCCGCAGGAGAGGAGGGGCCCTTTGCTTTGGAGGCAGTGACAACCAAGCCTGAGAGAAATTCACAGCAGCCTCCCAGAGGGCTCCTGAGAACCACCGCCTTCCCACCACGATCCAGGGACTCAGATGGGAGCTTCCCAGACATTCCTGAGAAGCAGAATTCGTGAGAACCCATAGGGGTGCTTCAGGCTGAGACTGGCCATGGCGGTGTCCCTGATGTCCTCTCCTGCAGCTGTTCCAACAGTCCTATATGTCCTTCCTTCCTTTTAGCGAAACTCTGTCCCTGGAATGGACAGAGCAGCTTGTGTTCTACCAACCAAACCCTCACTTACACACATCTGTTTACCTCCCTTTCCCAAAAAAACTGTATTCCCATACTAGACAGCAGGAAGTCACTTCCTCCAGAGTTGGGAGAAACTCCTGATTAGCTGAGGGCACCCCCACTTAAATGTGGGGCTCCCCATGCATGGACCTTTCTCCAAAGAATCCAGTATGTTTACCATCATGAGACATTCATACTTCTGACCTCTATTCGACGTTTCGAATGAACTGCATAAAGATTTTCAACACTTCTGAGTGTGATTCTGCTTCGTTGCAAGCCCCCTGCCCCCATGGAAACCAATCATCATTCTTTATGCAAATCGGTGGGGAAATATGATTCAATTAACAGAAACCAGCTCAACAGTCATCATGCATTGGCTTGTTTTTTATTTGACTTTTAATGCTTTTATAATGTCATATAAGCCATTTTTCTCCCCATCTGCCCGAAAACGGTTCTAACTATAAAAGACAAAATAATAATGAAACCTCAAATAGGTAAAGCATTTACAGCACTTCAAAGCCCTGTGATATTTTATCTCTGGTCAACAGATATTCTCAGACTCACACAGCGAAAGAGTTTGAGGCAACCGAGAAGGTGTGCGTGTTACACCAGGTCACACAGATTGTTAGAGGGAGTGTGACATCTGGTATTTCAGTTTTCTGATGCCCATCCCAAGTCATCGTTGTGTAGAAATAAGTCTGTGATGAGGTGCTAAATAAATTATCTGGTCCTTAGTAGTAAATTCCTTATTAGCAGAATTAGGTCAGAATTTCAGGAGTGACTCTCTCTCTCTCTCTCTCTCTCTCTCTCTCTCTTTCTCCCTCTCTCTCAGAAGAGACTTTTTTGGAATTTTACTCATGCAAATCTGAACAGTAGTTTGAGTTCTTTGGCTAAAAGATTTTTCCCAGAACATGGGCAGGCTTCCAGGCTTCTGTTTTATAATGAATATTCCTACTGTTTGGGACTTCTCGGTTTTTCCAAGGCCGTGGCTACCCAATCTGACTGTGGTGGGGATATCATTACAGTAAATCAATTACGTTCTGAAATGCAGAATTTTTCCCAAAACCAATTCACAGAGATGATATCCTTGAGGATACGAAGGAGGAAAATGTCCTAACCAAGACATTGGTCCCATTGATTTTCAAGTTGGGTACAGAAAATATAACTGGAGATTTAAAAATAAAAATGCGAGTTGAGGCATAATCCAGAATGAGGTCTTTGAACAAAGAGGCAAAAGAAAATCGAAATAAGTGGCAAGGATCTGTACATAGATTGTCAAAAGCTCTCATACAAAATTGAGTGTATAAAAAGGATCAGCGCCATCAGAAACCACTGCTTTTCGCTTCTGGAGTGAGTTGGTAGCTTCGTGTCACCCTCTTGACCCAGACCTAAAATAATCCCACCATCTTTCTCCCAGAGATAATGAAGAGAGCTATTCCCTCACCTAAAGGGAGGTTTGCTTTACTGTATGAGTTATTATTTGCTGCATGTCCTGTCAGCCTAAAGCTCAGTGGCTCCAAACAACATTAATGATTGGCGACTTCTCGTGGTTCTGTGCACGAGGGATTCAGGAGCAGCCCGGCCAGCCAACTCTGGCTTAGACTCTTAGACACTCCAGTCAAATGGCATTTCCATCACCCAAGGTTTGGACTGGGGCTGGAGGGTCCCCTGCAAGGTGGCTCCCTCACCTGGCTGGCAAGTTGGTGCTGGCTTCTGGACAGTTGTTTTCTATGATGTCAGCTCCAAAGGGCTTCTTGAGTCCCCGTAGCATGGCAGCTGGCTTCCCCCAGAAAGAGAAAATCAAGAGATCAAAGCCAAAGAGGTCCTTTATGACCTACCATCAGAAATCACGAACTGCCACTTTGGCAGTATTCTATTGGTCACACAGGTCAGCCCTAATTCTATATGGGAGGGCATCAACATCAAGATGCTAGGACCATCAGGAGCCATCTCGAAGGCTAGATTAACTTATTCAGCACACTGCATGTGACTTACGCTCAGAAATCTAAAGGGGAAAAGGCTCACTGAAGCAGTGGAGTCAGCAAGTGTGGGGCAGAGGATGTGGGTTTCCCATGGACCACATGTGGCCTCTCTGTGAAAGAGCCCCACTGTGGAGTTATCTCAGGTTGGAAGCTTGGTAACTATAAGAGGCCAGAGGCAGGGCTACCTTCATGCAGTCATGCAGGGCCTTGCCCCACAAAGAGCCCTGCACTTGGGTTTAATGCTCCGCTCTAGTCATCTTGAAATTCTTACTGGTTTGTGTTTTTTTGCACAAGGAGCCCAGTGTTTTTATTTTGCACTGGGGCCCATGGATTATGTAGTTGATCCTGGCTAGAGGCAAACGAAGAAGACAGTCATTCATCCATAGAAACAAAGATGCAATTGCCCTCCAGGAAGTGCAGGTGAGGTATTTCCAGTGACAAGGAGTCCTGAAGAACCCCAGGAAAGCACATACAAAAGAGGCTCTAAACCTCTGAGAAACCCGAAAAGGTATCTAATTACTAGATTTCTGTTCCTCCAAAGGGCATAGCTTGAGACAAAGGCTTCCATGAACATAGTCTGTTTTGGGAAATGGCCACTAGACACAGGAAGGGGAGTCCAGGAACTGTCCAGCAGAGCAGGGAGAAAAGCTGTCCCCCACTGAATGATATTGAACTCATTTTTCTATGGGTGACTAAGGCTCCATCTCACTGGGGACCCTCTAGGGCCTTTGTGGGATGCTCCTCAGGATCAGCTTTCTGAGCATGAAAATCCAATTGCCACCCCCAATGATCAACTGTTGCCCCATGAGGTCATCATTCCCTGCCCATACATCAGAAAGGCTGAAGGGTCTCCCTGGCATCCTGCAGAGTGACAGCAAGGAAGCCCTAGGGCAGAGAGCAAAGAATAAGGAACTGAACTGGCTGCTGAAGCAAGAGATGAAGTGAAAGGTTGGGCTGAGAGCACAGGACAGGGCTCACACGGCGCCCAGTGTCCAGGCCAGTGTCACTCCTCTCCCTCCTTCCCTGAACTCTGTTATGGAGGCACAGAAGCCCGAGATGTGGAGCAAGATGGGAAGGGAAGAACCAGCAAAGGACAGAAGGAGCCAACCCTACCCTGTCCCCACCTGCAGACCTCTCTCCTGAGCCAGAGAAAGACAAACACCTCAGTCTTAATCCATTTAGAATGGTACTGGGTGAGATGTCTTCATTTCTCCATTGAGACGCTGTTTGCTGAGAAAATGAAGAGGAACCAGAACAGTCCTACATGCTGTCTATGTTTTCTTCCAGGGCCAGGAGGATTAACTGGCCCCTGGAGTGGACCTAAACGGGAAGGGGTGGCAGGCCAAATACATGTCCTTTGTGACCACCTCCCACAGGTCTTGCTCAATCCAACAGAATACATAGAAATATCCAGGGGCACCTGGGTGGCTCAGTCAGTTGAGCATCCAACTTCAGCTCAGGTCATAAACACACAGTTCCTGGGTTCGAGCCCCACGTCGGGCTCTGTGCTGACAGCTCAGAGCCTGGAGCCTGCTTCACATTCTGTGTCTCCCTCTCTCTCTGCCCCTCCCCTACTCACACTCTGTCTCTCCCTCTCTCTCAAAAATAAATAAACATTAAAAAATCAATAAAAAAGAAAAGGAATATCCAGAATGTACTTGGGTAGAAGAAGACGACCATATGAAGGAGGAAGAAAGGTGTTGTCATATGAATCCCCTTTATATCACTAAAATGGAACCAGAACCCACGTCCATTTCACAACTTTCTGCTTTCTTACATGCAGTTTATTTTGCCTAAAACCCCCTCCTCCACCATCAGACTCACCTCCTTCTGTCTCCTCTTGAGATTGGGGGCAGTTTGTTATTATCATTATGTCAATCTTTTTTTTTTCTGCCTATATCAGAAGTATCCATGGAAATTTAATAGTTAGAGCAAAAGTGACATAAATTAAATGGCATTCAGGAGGAAAGATAGAAACTATTAAAGAGGTAGGAAATTACAACAGCCTCTAGAATCTGTCTGTAGCTCTCTGCACACCTTGAGTTACTGACAGTTGCTACCATGAGCTACAACATTGGGCCCAAACTCAGCAGCAGCTGAGATGGAAAAGGGCTTCCTGATCCTGTCTCAGTCAAGGCAAAAACGAGCCACTTCTCAGGAAAAAGTAGTTATTCCTGGTTCTGAAGCCAGATGAACACTGGCTCTTAGGGGTCTCTGGAGATCTCGAACACACAGCGTCCACACCTTGAATACCATTCTCCACACCTTTTCATTGGCACTTTTTTGTGATGTCCCTCCACCCATCACAAAAGCACCACAACCAGGAAAGAATCACCAAGGCCCCAAATGGTGACCAGCACCCTCAGGCCAGCCTGCACACTGATTCTAACCCCCTTCCTAGCACTTAACATTCTGTATTATAGTAGTTTCTACATGTGTCTTTTTCTCTTTTAGTTTCTGAGTGTCTCAAAGGCTGAAACCTACGTCCCATACCGTGTGTCACTGCTGCACATTTTCCTTGGTGTATACACCAGGAGCCCACATTTTCTGCTTAAATGGGAGACTTACAGATGAATACCACTAGGTGAGGCGAGACACAGGTCAGGAGACAAATGAATGGGTGTCAGCCTGGAGCTCTTGAGAAATGCAAACCATACAGCAACCAGTTTGGCTGCCCTCAGGGCTGGGAGAAGCCAAGTGGGACTGAATTCTCTGCATGAGGGAATCCAAAAACACGTGCAGAGATCATGGCTGCAAAATGTCTCAAAAGTGTGTCAACACCCATGCTGGTTATTTCTCCTGCCCGTTTCCCCATGGGGATGATTGATAAAATTCTTTCAAAATAAAAATATCTTTTGTGTTCATCTGGAGGCAACAGAGAAGGAAAAACTACCCAGCCGTCTGCATCCCTTTCCATGTTGAGTGGATCTGTCTAACATGGCGTTTAGGATAGATGGTATCTGACCTCCATCCCTTCAACCGTCATTAACGGAACGCTGCTGTGCAGGGTACAGAAGACACAAAGGTGAATAAGACGTCGTTTTTGTCCCCAAAGAACTTACTGTTTATTTGAATCTTCTTAGCAATGAGCTGGGTTTCTTCAAATCCTAGTTATTTCTTTTGTCTTAAAAAAAAAAAAAAAAAGAATACTACTTACTACACACTGTAATCAAAACCCACACCAAGACCTATCACACTACTTTCTCACCAAAGAGATCTGTCTGAGTGAAAACCAGAGAAGGTATGAATTCTCAGGGAGGAACAACAAGGCTGCCTGCAGTTTTGTTAACCCCAGCTTCAAGGATCCTTGCACAAATGCTTGTATTTTCCAAAGGCTCTATGGGATACACCTGGGTGCCTCTCTTGGGCGATCATGTTCTGGGGAGCTCTTGAGATACGGAACTAGGAACGAGTTTTAACAGACTCCTCATACTCGCCTTGAATGAGAGAAAAAACAAATCCCTTGCTCTCCTTACTCGGACGGGACAGAATTCTTTCCCATGGTGCCACAATATTATTTCCCTACTCATCATGAGTCCAAAGGTGATGTGTACATTTTTCAGAGGGAAGGCTGGCAAGTGTGTTCATTTCAACACAAATGTGTTTTATTAAATACTCACTGCGCGAAACAAACCTAAACGTGCTTGAAAAAAAATTGCTGGACTGGTTTAAAATATTCTGAGAACCGAAGCAACTACCCCGTTCCAGAAGACAGGACAAAAGACTGTCGGACAAGGTCTCATTTCTCACGAGTGGTATCTGACAACATATCTTGCTATGAACATAACTTGAAAAGAGTGACTCCCTTCTCAACCTCTATTTTTGGTTCACTCAAAAAAAAAAAGTTTCTTTCAGCCTTAAATTTCTCAGCCGTGGTCTCTAGTCTGAGGACCATATCCTTTCTGAAGATTTGGGCAGTTCCACGGAGCCATATTTAAATTGAGTGAGTGAAAAACTAACTCCCTTTAATAAAAGTGGCATTGTTTTGCAGTCAGGTAATTCCAAGTGGGCTCACTTTTTACTTTCCATGGGAATAGTCCTTGAGAAAGAAAGAGCCTTTGTTGAGTTTTGTTTTGTTTTGAGAACAGTCAATTGGTTCTTTCTACCCTTCCTTCTGGGCGCCAATCTCTCCAAGGAAAACCACAAAGTTCAAACAGAAGTAATGAAAAAGGAAAGAAAAGAAAGAATCCGCACATAAACGCAATTTATCCCTATATAGGGTTGTTTTGTGTCATTCTTTTTTTTTTTTTTCAATTTTATTTATTTATTTTGAGAGAGAGAACCTCAAGTGAGCTCCTCAGTGTCAGCACGGAGCCCAACATAGGGCTCGAACTCACAAACTGCAAGATCATGACCTATGACCTGAGCTGAAGTCGGATTCGTAACCAACTAAGCCACTCAGGCTCTCTTGTTTTGTGTCATTCTTGCCACCCCCCACCTACACACAGAGGACCCCTGCCCCCAAACTCTTTGCTTTAGATAACCCTAACTTCTGCATCAGAGGAGCACAGGGTGCAACCTTGTTATTAATGTCCCGTTCTCAAGGAATGCTGCTGTCTTGAGTTTCCGCTTAAGTGACTTCTCACCTTCAAACCCACTAAAGTTGTCCTTGTTTGGCTTCTGATAAGTGACTGAGATTTTAATTGGTCTCAGTTAGTCTGTTTATCAGTGTGACTGTTTCGGTTTCCTTCAAGACAAATGATTAGGTCTACCAGTCTTTATCAGTGTATTTAAGTATGTTCTTCAGGTGTGGACTCAACTTTGCCCTCTACTTCCAGCTGCCAACTCCTTTCCACACTACGGTGTAAATAGTTTGAACACACAAATACACACACAAATCTGCTCCCTGCTACTTTAGAAAGTTTTTTCTTCCTCGGCGACACCAAAGCAACCACCAAAGAGTCCATGTTTTCTCCATAAAGAAAGCAATTCTATGTCTGAGTAAGGATTAGGAAAGGGGGAAAAAAGAAATAAATGAATAAAGCAGAGTGATAGGAAAAACCAAAGGATCTCAATGGATAAGAAAGACAGGGAGAGATTAAAGTTCATTAAATACCTGCACTGGGGTATACATTTTCCACTTTACCCCCGAGGACAACAGTGATGGATGTGGAACATTAGTACCTCTTTCCTACCGATGAGCCCGTTGAAGATGGGAAAGGCAAGCAGCTTGGTGAAAGTTATACAGGCAGTAAGTGATGGACCTCACAAAAGTCCAACCACTTTCAACTTTTTATTGATGAAGTAACTGAGGCTCAGAGATGTAAAGCACCTTGCCCAGAATTAACAGTAAATCAGTAGCAGAGCAGAGTCAAGCCAAGTCTGTTGCTTCAAAGTAACTTCAAGGTGATGCCTAAACACCAGAAATTGGAAGGTGGATAAATATATAAGCAAGTCAATCTTGTTTAAATACATCTCAGTCAGCAACTATCCTACAAGTCTACTGGAGGAGGAATACATGTTTTATTAGTCAAGATAGGCTAAATTTGATGCAGTAATAAATAAACCCAGAAATCTCAGCGGCTTAACACAAGAAATGTTTGATTCTTACTCAATGACCACCGCATGTCAAGCAACTCTTTGCAGCTTTCTTTGGTGACTCCGAGATCCAAGATTATTCCATGCTGTGGTTTCCCTATGTTGATAAAGATTCCATACTCACCCCCACAAGAAAGAAAGAAAAAGCGAGAGGCACAATGCTTGTAATTGTCTGGGCTTGAAAGTCACACAGATCACTGCTTCTCACAGTCTACTGGCCAGAATCAATCATGGGTCCCAACCATCCTGCAAGGAGAACTAGGACACAATGGAAACCCCTAGACGTCACGCACACTAATGACCCCGGCAACATGTCTCACCTTTCCTTTGCCTCATACTTGAATTTTGAGTAGCTCTGTAAAAAAAGGAACACAGTCGAATTCCCTGACAGGTCTATTGGAAGCAGCAACAGGTCAATGGCAAGACGCTTTGCACAACCAAGAAGCAGCACCTAAAAGCTGAGTGATGATGGTGATCTCTGGAAGCTCTAGATGTCCTGAGAAATCTGGAGAGCACGGTCATGGCCGTCATTGCATGGAGTTAAGGCAATGTAGTGGGCCCTGCCACCTCCGCTTTTGAGAGGTGCTGAAAACACCTACCTTCTCAAACCCATCATGACTAGTTATCCTCAGACAAAAGGGATGTTCTAAATTCGCAGCTTTACAACAAACTGAATGTTTACCATGTAAGTAACAGATAACATGCAGTAATAAATAAATCCTGAAATTTCAGTGGCTTAACATAAGACGCATTTGATTCTCACAGGATCTTGATTCCCACAGGAAGAACCCTCAGGCGAACTTACATTGGTCAATGACATTTGCCTAGGGAAGGAGAGCTGTCATTAAGAAGTCACTGAACTCAGGGCCTGGGTGGCCTTAGTTGGTCAAGCATCCAACTCTTGATCTCGGCTCAGGTCATGATCTCATGGCCCAGCACTCGGGTCTCCGCTGATAGTGCCGACCCTGCTTGGGATTCTCTCTCTCCCTCACTCTCTCTGCCCTCTGCTCTCTTTCTCATGCACTCACTCTCTCTCAAAATAAATAAGTATTAAAAAAAAAAAAAAGTCACTGAACTCAAGCTTCCTGGGGAGGCAATCAGCGAGAGGGGGCCCGAGGTATCATGAGACTCAGTTTCTTCATCCTCAGGTCCCATTTCTTTATTCATTCCATTTATCTACATCATGCCATATCCATACAGTGAGAGAGTATTAGTCAAGACCTTTTCTTTATTTAAAGTGACAGAAACCCAACTCAAACTGACTTAAGGAAAAGAAGGGGATGTTTTGGTTCATGTAACCAAGAACTGCCACATCAGGAGAATCTGCCTGAGAGTGAAGTCAACAGGGAAAACAACTGATCTAGGAGGAGGAGACGTCAATTTTGATGAGTAAACTGAACTCCATGATCCCACTGTACCTTAAAAACAAACAAACGAACACGTAGTTGGGTAAGCAATAAATGTTGTTGCTTTTTAAAATGTGTTGTAGGGGCACCTGGGAGGCTCAGTTGGTTGAGCATCCAACTCCTGATTTCGGCTCAGGTCATGAACCCAGAGTCATGGGATCGATCCTGCATCAGACTCCAAGCTAAGCATGAAGCCTGCTCTCTCTCTCTCTCTCTCTCTCTCTCTCTCTCTCTCTCTCAAATACAAATAGAAGAGAGGAGAATAAAATAAAATAAAATATATTGTATATTGTCTTGTTTGATTAGACTCATTTGATATTAGTTTCTATTGTTTACAGTTGAAAGAGCTCCAACCAATAAATATTGAAGTATTGCGCTTATTTTATAGGCTATGCGGAGCCACGGAAGGATGGAATTTCAGACAGTCAAATTTTCCTATGAAATACATCACTGACCATTGTCTCACGGCCCTTCATGAATCAGTATTCACTCGGCCACCTGGGTGACTCAATCAGTTAAGCATCTGACTTTGGCTCAGGTAATGATCTCAGGGTTCCTGAATTCGAGTACCTCATCAGGTGAGCTGGAGCCCCACTTCTGGTGAGCCCCACTTCTCTCTCTCTCTCTCCCTATCTCCCTCTTTGCCCCTCACTCACTTGTGCTCTCTGTCTCTCAAAAAAAGTTTTTTTTAATCAATATCACTCATTTTTTTTAAATCAATAACACTCATATGTTCCATATGTATTCATGCCTACTAAATATCAGGCTCTGATTTATGTGATTAATATGGAAGTCAAAAGGACAGACAAGTCTCTATGAAGCTTATATTCTAGTAGGGAAAACAGACAAGAAACACATGGATAAAATGACTGATCTTCAGTCAAAGGGGAAAGTTTGATGAGTACTGCTTTCATTCAAGGGCAGTCTCAATTCTGGGGAGATGAACTGGTCTCATATTCTGACCCTGGAGGAAGATCAGTTTCTGGGTAAATGACATTCCAACCTCCTGTCCCCAACTCTACGATAGTGAATTTGCTCTCACTTTCGAGAGCTGACAGCCATTCCTTTTTGTTAGCCAAGAGAACAGTCAGACACAACCTCATGCTAGAACTTCTTAGACCTGGATTGGAGCCCCAGATCTGCCCAGCACTCCATCGTTCTGTTGCTCTTGTTTCATAGTTTAACAACAGAATGAACTGGGGACTCCTGGACCGCTCAGTCAATAGAGCATCCAACCCTTGATCTCGGGGTCATGAGATTGAGCCCCACGTGTGGTGTAGAGTTTACTTAAAATAAAATTTAAAAATTTAAATTAAATAAAATAAAAACAATAGAATTGGGTAAGACAATGCCTACATTCTATGACTCTAAGAGCAACATGAGAGATTCCATTGTAGACATCCATCACAATTCCTGTCATGGTACATGCACACTAAATATTTACTGAACTAGTTATTGACTGATTGATTAATTGGGATGCACAGGAAGATTACAATTTAATACCTCCAACATGAGAACATGGATATCAGAGAAAACCAAAGTTATACACTTCTCTCTAAAATATTTGACTTCTGGGTTAATTGTGTATCTCCCTCCCGGCAAGTTTCCTAAGAATTGTCTGGTATGTGGCTGAGGCTCAAAGCCTAAAAGAGATGCTGGCATGTAGACAGTGCTCCATAAAATAAATGAATGAGTGAATTAATACTGTAAGGGTTTACAGAGTGAGCCAGGGAAGGTTGACAAAGGCAGCAGCATTTGACCAGAACCTAGAAAGATTCTTAGAATTTCAAAAGTGAAATTACAACTTTGCTTTGGCATGATCAATGTCCAATGCAACATTACCATGGATTGTCAACCAAAAGACTAAAGTTGGAAAACAGTCCAGGATATAACTTGGAAAAACTGAATTCAGAGAGGCACGAATGCAAAGAAGTAGCATATAACAGCTATCTACTACTGCGAAACAAACCGCTCCAAAATGCAGATGCAGTGCTTTAGAAAAAGAGTAACTTTACAGTTGGAGAAACCTGGAAAACGCTGTTCTAATTAAGTGTCAAAGTTGTGCTCGCTTTGGCAGCACATGTACTAAAATTGAAACGATACAGAGAAGATCAGCATGGCCCCTGAGCAAGGATGACACACAAATTCATCAAGTGTTCCATATTTTTTTTTTAAAGTGTCAGAGTTAACATCACCGAATGATGTCAAATGGATCTCATGTATCCCTTGGTGTGATGTGATGAGAAAGACATTTTACGACACATCCGTGGTATTTTTTCCCAAACATGATAACTCCAGTCTAATCATGACAAAAACATCAGGCAAACCCAAGTTGAAGGACATTCTACAAAATCTCTAGCCAGCAGTCCTACAGCTGTCAAAGTCATGAAAACAAGGAAGACTGAGAAGCTCTCGCGGATCAGAGGAGACTAAGGAAAGATAATAGCTAAATGCATTTGGCATCTTGGATTGGATCTTGGAAGAAAAAAATGGCATTATTCCAAATATCACCTGCAGGTTAGTTCACAGTAATATACCATTGTTGGTTTGTTAGTTTTGACAAAGAAACTTGTGCCACGGTAGTGTAAGATGATAATATAGAGAGGAATTGAAAGTGGGTGGTGGACATATTATCTTTCCAACTCTTCCATCAACTTTAAATTATCCTCCCCCCACACACACACACAAAATGGAGTGCCATTCATTTAGCTCATAACTCTGTGGGGTAGGAGGTTTGGGCTGGGCTCTGCTGGGTGGTTCTAGTCTGGACTGGGCTCACTCATGTGTCTGCGTTCAGCTGCAGCTCAATGAGGTAGTACTCTAGGACATGGCTGGTTTGGGCTAGGGCCACCTTGAATCTACTCCATCTCGTATCTCACCCTCCAACATTCCAGCCTCTTTGTCTTCACAGCAGCTGGCAGGTTTCTAAGAGCAGGAAAAAGTACACAAAGCTTCTTGAGACCTAGACTTGGAACTGGCAAGCCATCAACTCCATCTCATTTTGATGGCCAAAGCTGGTCATAAGGCCAGCCCAGATCCATGGCCGAAGAAACAGATATCATCTCCTGATGGAAGAGCTGCATAGGAATGTTGCAGAAAGGTGAATTCCTGCCATTTCTGCAGTCTTTCAGGTAGTGGCATTTAATCACACTCTCCCTGAATCTTAGAGCAGTTGTGAATGGCCAAGAGGAGTTCAATGAAACAGATTCTTGCCATCCGTCTGCAGTCACTGGCAGGAAGACCTTGGGGTGGGGAGGTCAAGCCTCAGTAACTATCATTAGGACTCCCTGTATCTGAAGAAGTTCACAGACGTAGGTCTGAATCCCAGCTCTTTCACTTATCGGCTCTGTCATCTTTGCCAGATTTTACTTCTCTGCATTTCAATGTCTCCTTGTATCAGTGGGGAGAAGAGTAACCATGTGAGAGCATTGTTATAAGGACAGGATGTATGGAAGGCAGTGCCTAGCTCCCCCTTTCCACTGCCCAGCCCACACCTCACTGTAGGAGAAAAACACTAAGGTGCAATTCTCGCCCAAGAGGTTTCAAGTTCAGTGACACGTAATGACTCTTTTAGAAAGCACAACCAGAGCATCCTCATGTCCCTTCAAGAACCAGACCATCCTCTGTAGAGCTGAATGGACAACAGCACACTAGACACAAGGCTATAGGCTTGACATCTCTTTTCTTTCTTAAGACACCAGTTAGGCGTTACCATTCTTGCTTTATGGAGAGCCAGGCATGGAGAGCTTGGGGTCACAGAGCTGTGGCGTGAGGGAACAGAGATTAGAAGCAAACCCACGCTGGCAACTGCAGTGTATTGCCTGCACCCCTTGCTATTTTATCCTCCAACACCCAGCCCCCATTTAATAGCAGGCTCAATTCCAAACACTGTATAGTCCTTGCTTGAGACTGGGGTGTCCCAGGGACAAACTCTGAGCAGCATTTGGTCACCAAGATTCTAAATTAAAAACTCCGCATACCCTTCGCCTTCCCCAATGGAACTATTTCCAACACTGTTATCCCAACACCGGCCCTCAAGAACTACAGTTGTTTAGAAGCAAAACATTAGGGAGTCAGATAATGAGGCTTCAAAATTGCCAACATTATTCAAGCCCAAGGCTCAAACAGAAGCACTCGCAGCTTCCCATTCTTCCCCCTGATAGCCAGTGTCTCCACATCACCACTGAGGAACCAAGAGAGGTGTGAAGATGCAAAATCCAACACTTCCAGAACTGGAAAAGAGTCCAAAGCTTTCCTCGCGCAGATGTGACTGCGAAGCCCAGAGACACCGTGACTTGTCCCCAGTGCTAACTGGAAACAAGAGAAATCTAAAGTGGTTTTGTGCCCAGGATTGCATTTGACAAGGACACTGTGAAGCCTGCAGAACACAAATCATTGTTTGTGATTTGTGAACACACAATAGAACACGTCGAACACAAATCCTCGTTTACAGAGGAGAGGCTGAGTGAGCAGACGGAGGGCATCCAGATGTCTGGGCAAAACTGGGAGGAAGACCACCTTCCGACTCTAGTGCATCACATCAGCGACAAGGACCTTGTCCAGTCTAGTCTGACTTTGACCCTTTGCTGTGTGTCGTTAGGTAAATTATGACTCTCTGAACCTCAGTTTTCTCAGCTGTAAAATGTGGACGAGGATGGTCAGACCACAGAGCTGCTGAAAACCTTAAAATGAAATAATAGTAATTATGCTCCTTGATATTTATCTAAAACAACCGAAAACTCGTGTCTGCGCAGCAACCTACACATAGGTTTTTACAGCAGCTCTGTTCATAATTACCAAAACTTGGAAGTAACCAAGATGTCCTGTAGGTAAGTGGGTAGATATCATGGAACATCCATACAATGGAATATTACTCAGGGCCAAAACGAAATGAGCTATGAAGGCATGAAACGACATTGAGGAAGCCTACATGCATGTTACTAAGTGAAAGAAGCCAATTTGAAAAGGCTACCTGTTGTACGATTTTAAACTATTTGACACTCTGGGAAAAGCAAAACTATGAAGACAGTAAAAATACCAGTGGTTCTGGACCGGCGCAGGGGCTGATGGAAGGATGAACAGATTGAACAGAATGTTTAGGGCATTAAAAAAAACTGTATGACGGGGGCGCCTCAGTGGCTCACTTGGTTAAGTGGCCGACTTCGGCTCAGGTCATGATCTCGCAGTTCATGAGTTCAAGTCCTACATCAGGCTCTGCGCTGACAGCTCAGAGAATGGAGCCTGCTTCAGATTCTGTGGCTCCCTTTCTCCCTACCCCTCCCCCACTCATGCTCTGTCCCTCTCTGTCTCTCAAAAAATGAATAAACCTTAAAAAAATTTTTAATTAAAATAGTAAAAAGATAAAAATAAATTTAAAAAAACTGGATGATACCATAATGACGAATACATGTCATCATAAATTTGTCCAAACCCTACAAACTATAATGCCAAGAGTGAACTCTCAGGTGATGTGTGAACTTCAGGGGGTTAATAGGAATGTTCCATTTATTTCTTTAGGTTCTAACCCTCTACTGACCCTCCCTGACATCCCTGTCTTCTCCTCACTTCGACCGAGCGATTTCATTGATATCTTCAGAAAGCCAAGGTTGGCTAATATCATTTTCACTGAAAATTCAGATTTTTTTTTTTTAAGATCAGGACATCTACCCTAATGGACCACATTTTTCCAGTGACTATTCACCTAATCATAGTTTGTGCTCTCCAGTCTCCAAGTGTCTCTCCTGCCCTCTTCAGACTGCCTGGGTTTGAATCTCTGCTCTCCCGTTTACTCACTGATTGTAGGCACATCATTTAACCTCCTGGTGCTGTGGTCACCTCCTGTGCAGGATATAAACAAGAATGGTATCCTTCTGATTGGGTTGCTGTGAGGACTGAATGATTAATACACCTGAGAGCTTGGAGGAAAGTCACAGGCTGAAAATCTCACCATCCCATAGCATGTCCGGGGGATTACATTGGTACCTCATCTGGAGACAAGGTCCAACATCTCAAGGCCCTTTGTGAATGACAGAGTGGACCACACAGCCCTCCTGCTTCTCCCTTACACTCTCCCTGTCCTGGCTTCCCTGTGGGGATTTTGCACAGAAATAAAATATTCCAGGATCACGTGGGTAGCTCAGTGGGTTAAGTGCCCCTCCTCTTGATTTTGGCTCAGGTCATGATCTCACAGGTTCGTGAGTTTGAACCTATACTGACAGTACACAGCCTGCTTGGGATTCTCTCTCTTTCTCTCTTTTTCCCTCTCTCTCTCTCTCTGCCCCTCCCCCACTTGTTCCCTCTCTCTCTCCCCCCCCAAAATAAATAAATAAAACATTTTTTAAAATTTAAAAAATAAAACAAAATTATAAAATACTCCACTGGGCAATGAAACTAAACTAAAATGTTTGAAGATGCGTCACCTCCCGGTGTTGGCTAAGCCTTCTCCAGTCACGACGTTCTATACCTTAAATCCTGTCCTACACACCGGGAGCTGTCTCCAGCAGCTCCCTCTGTCCACCTGCGGTGTGCACATCTTTTTATGGCGCTGCCAGGTGTAGCTCATTTGCAGGGGAGCAGGCCTCTATGCTGATAAGGCGCGAAAAATGAGCCACAGAGAAATAGTCCAACCATATGTCCTTCCGCCTTATCTGCAAATCCCATTATCAGCAGTTTTATTGAGGCTGTTCGGGCCATCTCATTCTCTTATCCTCACTAACAAATGCTCTCATTCAGTCTTTTTGGGGGGTTCCTTCGGGAAGACACACCAATAATGTAGTATCTATTTTTTTAATTGGCATATCAATTAAGACGTGCTTCCATTGTTTATGTAATTATTAGATTGGTCCCCACTGTTAATCAAAGAAATGCAGATTAAAGCAAATCTCCTTTTAGAAAGATAATAAACCCAGTGCTAACACAGTCACATGTATCTGGTGCAGTCTAAATCACCGCAATACCTTTCTGCGAGTGCTTTAGCAATATATAACAAGCGCCTTACAAAGGCTTCCAACTCAATATTTCTACTTCTAAGACTCTACCCTGAGGAAATGATCCCGTAGATAAAAGCTTTATGCCCCGAGATGTTCCTATCAGTGTTTTTTACCACAGCAAAGCAATGATAAAAGCTAAGCATTTTTTTCGAGGAGGGAAGAGGGGCAGAGGAAGAGGAAGAAAGAGAATCCCAAGCAGGCTCCACGCTCACCATGGAGCCCGATTCCACAACTATGAAGAGATCATGACCTGAGCCAAAATCAAGAGTCGGAGGCCCAACCAACTGAGCCACCCAGGCGCCTCTAAAATTTAAACGTTTTTTATTTTTTTATTTTTATTTTTTTTAATTTTTTAATGTTTATTTATCTTTGAGACAGGGAGAGACAGAGCATGAACGGGGGAGGGGCAGAGAGAGAGGGAGACACAATGTGAGCTGTCAGCACAGAGCCCGACACGGGGCTCGAACTCACAGACCGCGAGATCATGATCTGAGCCGAAGTCGGACGCTCAACCGACTGAGCCACCCAGGCGCCCCTAAACGTTTTTTAAAGGAAATGGTTAAATGAGCTATTTTATCATCACTTAAGAGAATATTTTTATAGCCACATAAAATAATGCTTTCAATTATGCCATTGATTTTTGCAATACAGTGCTACATTTTTAAAAAGTGGAATACAAATCCACGCAGCTAGCATAACTAGAAGTGTGTAAAACAAAACCTTTTGTTTAGAAGAAAGATGAGAAAATATAAAGACACAAATGAATGAATGTGATTATAGTAAGTCCAGAGTCTTGAAGGGCCAACAAGTGTCCAGATTTGGACTGGAGGGTCAGAGAATCCTCTCAGAGAACCTCAAAGATGAACAAAAGTTAGCCAGGGAAAGACTACTCAAGGCAGGGGCGCTTGGGTGGCTCAGTTCATTGGGCATCCAACCTCGGCTCAGGTCATGATCTTGAGGTTCATGAGTTCAAGCCCCGCATCGCACTCTGTGCTGACAGCTCAGAGTTTGGAGCCTGCTTCAGAATCTGTGTCTCCCTCTCGGCCCCTGCCCTGCTCATGTTCGCTCTCTCTCTCTTTCTCTCTCAAAATTAAACACAAGAAAAAAAAAGATTACTCAAGGCAGAGGAAACAGCACATGGAAAGCCCTGAGAGGAAATGCATAAGTAGGAATTACTGAGACACTGGCTGTGGAGGGCTAACTACACATCGGACAGACTTCTTCTGAGATTTATACTCCTATCTAGAACCAGGAACTAAAATTCCCTTGTGTATAATAAGGATTAATTTCATCCTCTGAAAAGAAAGCTGGCAACGAAAAGTCTGATTGGCGTATGACAGGGAAGCGTGGTGATAATAATATTTATCTCTCAAGGTTGTCGTGGTGCAAAGACTTACTGCACTTAAGCGCTTAAAAGAGGGCTGGAAAACAGCCAACACGCACATGAAAAGACACTCGATATAATAGCCATTGGAGAAATGCAAATCAAAACCACAATGAGATACTACTTCACACCACTAATATGACTACAATAAAGAATATACAGATAAGAACAGGTGTTGGCGAGGCTGTGGAGAAACCGGAACCCTCATACACTGCTGGTGGGATGCAAAACAGTGCCGCTGCTTTGAAAAATAGTTTGGAAGTTTCTCGAACAGTTAAACACAGAGTTACCATACGATCCAGAATTTCCAGTTTCACGTATGTATTTTCATACACATATGTGTGTATGTGTACACAGATATATACACACATACATAAAAGAAATTAAAACACACAAAAGTTTGCATTATTCATAATAGTAAAAAGTGGATACAATCCAAAGGTCCCTCAACAAATAAAGAGATAAATAAAACGTGATCTAGCCATACGACAGCATATTATGCAGCAATAAAAAAATAAGCTGCTAATACGTGCCACGTGAATGAACCTTGAACACAATTTGCTAAGTGAATGAGGCTGTCACAAAGGACCAGATATTGTGTGATTCCACTGATATGAAATGGACAAACTAAGCAAATCCATGGAGACAGAAAGTAGGGTAGTGATTGCCGAGGGCTGGGTGTTAAGGGGAGACAGTCGAGTAACTGCCAAAAGGTACAGGGTTTCTTTTTTTTTTTTTTAACATTTATTTTTGAGAAACACAGAGACAGAGCATGAGCAGGGGAGGGGCAGAGAGAGAGGGAGACACAAAATCAGAAGCAGGCTCCAGGCTGTCAGCACAGAGCCCGACTGAGGGGCTCGAACTCACAGACCGCGAGATCATGACCTGAGTTGAAGTCAGGACGCTTAACCGACTGAGCCACCCAGGTGCCCCCGGGGTTTCTTTTGAGGGTAATGGAAATGTTCTGAAAGCAATCACGGTGATACTTGCATTAACCGTGCAGATATACTTAAACCATTGAACAAAGTGCTTTAAATAGTATGGTATGTGAATTTCATTTCAACAGAGCTATTATTAAAAAAAAAAAAAGCACAGGTGCACGGGCACGTAGCATGTGCTTAGTGTCGTTATTATTCCGTAACTATTTCTTAAATACCTCCTTTCTAAATTTGAAGTTTTTCCTTGTAATCGGAGCTGTAAACAGACTGGGAAGTTTTCTAAATCGGACATGACAAACTTGTAGGCCTTCGAGGACCAGGCGGAAGCCAGAAAGGGGCTGTGAGTTAGTGGAGTGGGTTCAGCGTAAGGAGTGGTGGAGTTTGAAGCAAGCTGAAAAGCTCGAGGCTCTTCTAGAGCAGAGGTTGCCCTCAGCCTCCAACCACGTGAGAAGACAAGCCCCAGAGGAGCAAAGGTGGCTTTTCGAGGGAAGCAGAAATCCAGACTTTTCTGTGTCATCTATAGGCTTTTAAGTGCAGGCACCTATTTTCAAATGTCATAAATGCTGAGAAGGTCAAAATCTGCCTGTGCGCCAACATATCGGCAAGGGTTGGTCCTCACGCCGGTTTGCTCTCTCGGCTGGAAGCACTTCTGCGTGACTCCCAAAATGAGCCCTGCACCTCCACCTCACCTCCCCACCCCCCTACCACCCCCAAAGCCAGGTTTACCCCTCAGCGCCTCCGTCAGAATCCAGCCAAGCTACAGAGACAGAAGAATTCATACATAAATCCAGAGTCCCAAAACATCCTCGTAGAAGCCAGAGGAAGGGTAGGGTGGCGTGGAGAGGGCGTGGGGAACACACCGGTTTTGATTCGTAATCTAATTAGAGAGCCCTATAACAGAGTCTTCGTGCAAAGACCAAATTTAATTTACAATTGAACGTCTCCAGCGAAGCCAGTTTTTCTTAATTTCCAGCACAACATTCAGATATACCCTCCAGAACTTTGACGTGTTCTTACTTAGTGTTTAATCCTCTAATGCATTCAAATTAATTATTTCAGTTTTATGGCAAACCATCCATAGCCAGCATCCAAGCCAGGCGCCCCATGCCTCTTGCCCCACCCAGTCAGC
This sequence comes from Paguma larvata, assembly GCA_030068075.1. Taxonomy (NCBI): domain Eukaryota; kingdom Metazoa; phylum Chordata; class Mammalia; order Carnivora; family Viverridae; genus Paguma; species Paguma larvata. Next base: position 67,098,174 of record CM057838.1, read on the forward strand.
TGGGGAGGTGTCAATATAATTATTTAAGGGGTTGGAAGGTGAAGGGCAAGGAACGGGAAGGGGAATGAGCCTGCAGTTATGCACTAATGCTTCGACAGGGAAGCAGGTGGCATCCCTTGCATAAATTATTATTTATCCATGGAATTCCCCTCTGCCTCTTACCAAATCAACCCTTTAAAAAAAAAGTCTTTGTTGGGCCTGTGAAGTTCCCTGGCCAGTTCCCAACATCTACTCCCTCCCCCCACTCCTCCCCGCAGAGACGAAAATGAGGGTGTTAATGCCAAGATGGCCCACATTCAGCAGCCAGAGTTTCCAAAGGCACCGACGGGGTTTGGACTGAGGGGCACAGAGAGGAGTCCGCCTTACCGTGCAGACTGGAGGGAGGGTGGGTGCGGTGATCGCCTGGTTGTGCAAGCAGAAAGTGCTGGGCAGAAAGCCGGCCTGCGCTTCGCCCCCGATAAGAAGACCCACGGCACGCGGGTGCCCTCCATGACACCAGCTAGGGCACACAGCTTGGCACTTACGATGCACTCTCGCCCAGACCCCTCGAATAAGCCCCTGAGGTAGGCGACAGCATTCCAATCTGAGAGAATGAAGAAGCTGGAAGCCCCCAGATGGAGGATTCTGCTAAGCTTAACCACGAAGCCTCTATCGCTTCTGAGGGCCTTGCTCCCATTGAACTCTCCGGGGCAGTTACCGTTGTCACCGCTTTCTACAGAAACTGGAGAGATGGAGGCTCATCTCAGCAAAGTCATTTTTCCAAGGGTCCACATCCAAAGTCAGTGCCAGAATTTGAACCTGAGCTAATAAGACTCACAGGGCTGCCAGGGTCATAGGGTCGCCAGGCTGGGTTCTCTCCTCTGTCCACCACCACTGCCTCTTCTTCTGCCCTCATCCCCTCACCAACCCAAAAGTCTACTGCACAAGCAAAACTGTGGCTAATCTGCCTTACAAAACTTTCCAGGCAGAGAGAGAGAGAGAGAGAGAGAGAGAGAGAATGTGTTCTTTACCAAGCTCTTTGGAGGGCAAGGACTCATCCGTTTATGTGTATTCGTTGTCTCAACACTAACGTTCTCTTTGACCCCCAAATGTCTTTGGCCCTAGCACCAGAGAAGGGGGAGCAGTGAGAGAAGTGCTCTGTTTGACCCCTCCAGCGTTTCCCAAAGGAGACGCGCCCTAACCAGCAGCATTAGCAGCAGAGAAACAGCAACCCCCTGGGCCCAGCGTTGCCGGAACTTGACAGGAGCACAGACACGGGCAAGACGGCGGAATCAGAAGGACTTGATGCTGGATCCCACCGCTACCACTGTCTGTGTGAATCTGATTAAGTCTTCCGGACACCTCCCGTGGCCCACCTGTAAAATGGAATGCTAATCTACACTTCACAGGGTTACCGTGGGGATGGAGGGAGATCTTACAGGGGCTGCCTGACATGGGTAACTCACAGGTAGAGATGACGCAGTTTGCCTCATGGCCAAGTTCAGACAGAGACAGAGAAGCAGAGAGAGAGGACTCATGAAACCGTACTTAGCAATATTCCTCGGTGGCTTTGCTATTTTCGATGCTAGCCCATTTCTGTGAAAAATCTTGATCGCCACCAACTACGTTGATATCCTGACCCTGTGAAGGGTCGTCACTTTCCGTGGGAAAACTGTGACACCGTGAGCTTCTTCCCACCTGGCACGTATTGCCCTGTTCCCACACCTGCACCTCCCTCCTCTCTTCAGTTTCAGTACGATTTTCCTCTGGGAGGGTTTGTAAAATTATGAGGCAAGAGCCCTGCGTGGGGCGGGGGGGTGGTGTTTAAAGCTGTTAGGAACCTTAGTTCTGGTTTTTATTTTCTTGCTTTTGTTTTTTGGTCCATGAGTCCAACCCACTTATCTGGACTGGCTCCTGTCCCCGTCCCCCTCGCTCCAACCATCTCGGATCTCGCCCGCCATCAAGGACACGTGAGCGAGGCCCACGTGTCAGTGGAACCGAAGCAAGGAAGAATTCTCAAAGCTCCTCTCTCTCTTATGATTAAAACTGGTCTGGGGGCGCGTGGGTGGCCCAGTCAGCGAAGCGAGTCTGGCTTTTCATTTCGGCTCAGGGCCTGACCTCACGGTCCGTGAGATCGGGCCCCCGGTTGGGCTCTTCCCTGACAGTGCAGAACCTGCCTGGAATTCTCTCTCTCCCTCTCTCTCTCTTTCCCCCTCCTCCACTCGTGATCTCTCTCTCTCTCTCTCACTGTCTCTCTCTCAAAATAAATAATAAATCAACTTAAAAAAAAGGAAGACAAACCATCATCCATACTTAAAAACCAAGCTGGACCGGGCTGGGTCTGCCTCCTCTGGAAGCTCCTTCGGTTTGCCTAGGGCCCGCCACGCACCGGGCACTGGGCTGGACAGACCCCGTGGACCACGTGCTCTGAATGGCAGCCCCAGAGTTGCACAACATGTCGATCCTCTCAGCAGATGCACACGTGAATCAGGCGCAATCTGCCCTGATGCTAGAAGCTTCTGCTCAAGGAGTCAGCTATGAAAACCCTCCAAAGCACGACACTGTTAGATTTCCTATCAGAAAAGAATGAGGGAATGGGGGCACCTGGGTGGCTCAGTCGGTTAAGTGGCCGACTTCAGCTCAGGTCAGATCTCACAGTCTATGGGTTCGAGCCCCACGTCGGGCTCTGTGCTGATGGCTCATCAGAGCCTGGAGCCTGCTTCAGAGTCTGTGTCTCCCTCTCTCTCTGCCCTTCCCCTGCTCACACTCTGTCTCTATGTCTCTCAGAAATAGATAAATGTCTAAAAAAAAAAAAAAAAGAATGAGGGAATGGTCACGGCTCTCGAGGGAAGGGGGAAATCGTCAGGAAACGCTCCTGCGAGAGCCCCCATCAGCCGGGTCACTAAAACCTAACAGCAGAGACCATGGACTGGCAGTCCAAGGGGCGGATCTACCTCCCCAACATGTTTTGTTTCTACATAGCATTGTATATAATTTTTAAAAATTAGTTGCCAACACTTTAAAACCTGAATCTCCCCACCTCCCCCTGAGGAATCGGAAGATCCACACTGAAGGGGCTGTGTAGCCGCTGCCAGGCTCGCACGGGCAAATGTTCTCCCGCTCGGTACAGTCCCCACCACTCCCTATCGCGTTCCCCCTTTACGCTCCCTGCTGGGCCCCTGTAGGCGTCCGAGTGAGCAACCCTTGAACTGAAATCCGATAGGAAGAAACGTGGGCCAGAAGGCAGTTTCCAAATCTGGGTGTCTGTCTGTGCTTTGAAGGAAAAGTTTTTCCAGCGTCCAGGCCAGCTGGTCAGGGAGCTGCCGTGAAGGGAGGTGCAGATTTCAGCACAAGCCTCGTGGAGCCAGGGACCACGGCAGTCCCTTGTGCCCTGGGCCTTCCAGGACCACTCCCTGGTGGCCAGCCCCTGGACAGCGTACGGATTCAGTCAAAGGGCGGCAATTCTAACACAATGCCTTGTTTTGTCTTAAATAGGAACAAGACGTAATCCTGCCTTCCAGAGCGTCCAGGAGTTTGCTCTCTCTGGATGGACGGGTCTACAAAACGGCATATGCTTAGAATCGTAAGTCCCGTAGCACCTGGAGTCAGGAGAGGGGTGGGTGAGGAATTAGTCACCAAACATCAGGAAATCTCTTTGGGGTGCCAGACCTCACTGTTTCATCTGCCCAACGACAAGCTCGTATTAGGCCGCCATTTTTCCTGCCTGACGAAGTGACAGAGGATATAGATGTTACGCAGGTCTCTGTGGAGCACCGTGAAATAGTGATAGATTAAACCTGAAATAGCTCGATACATAATTTTCTGCTAAATCAAGGATCCATACCAACGACTGCTAACATTCGCGACGTGCGGGCCGGGCACCAGGCTCTGGATTAAATGCATTATCTCATTTAGTTCTTACAGCATCTTCAATAAGACAGGGGCTGTAGTGATGGCAGCCCGACTTTCCAGAGGAGAAAAGTGAGGTTCCGGGAGGTCACGTGACTTGCCAGATTTAGCAAGTGGTCATGACGGAAGAGGCCCTCGGGGCAGGCTGATCCCGCCTCTCCCTATAGGCTAGGTTCTCGCAGAGCCAAAGAGCAACTGGAAAAGTCCACCCGTTAGATTTCTTACCCAGGGGCGTGTGAACATGCATCCATTCTCTGTAAAAGGAATAACTGATCACTCACCCAGACTCGCTGCCCGACTTGTGACATCTGTAGTCTTGCAGAGAAGAAGAGAAGGCCCTTCTCTGACGGCCTGGAAAGGCCCCAGTGGGTCCGTATTAGCCAGGCCTTCCCCGGGCCCCACTCTGAGAACAAACACGCGTGCTTCCAAACCACTTCACTAGATGCTCTCCAATACTGCTTCCGGCTCCCAACTCCCATGATTCTGCAAAATGATCCTGGGCTAGGCTCGTCAGGGGAGACTCCACAGAGAAAACAGGGCTTGCACTGGGTCCTGAAAGAAAAGCAATTCTTAGATAGATCCAGAAGAGGCAGGAAACGAGAGGAACGAGGAACTGTCTGAACAAAAGCGCTGAGGTGGAGGCTGGCTTGTCACTCAGAGTGACTACAAATAACCTGTTTCTCTGACATGCAGGCTTGGTGGAAAAAAGGGTAAGAGAAGATGGGAGAATGCCGAGCCCAAGAGATGGAGCCTCATTCTCGTCCATTGGAAGCCACCCAAGACTTTCGAATGAAGAAGAGAATGAATCAGTGAGCAAGGATACATGGAGTGTGAGGCTAGGAACAGTTAGGAGTCCACGACGAGATGATTCCAGCAACAACACATGTAGCTACATGTAGGAGGAAGAGCGAGGGAAAGGGGAGAACATACTGGAGAGATGAGAAGGACCTCAGCAGAATGTGGAGCTACGGCGGGTATTCCCAACCTGACACACCAGCCCGACACCTTTCTGTCATGGGGCTGCGCTGGACACCCCAGGACATTCTGTAGTAAGCCCCACCCCTTTGTCACAACTCAAAAAGTCTCCAGACTTTGCCAAAGATCCCCTGGGGGCTGGAGGGCAAAATCACCTCCAGGTAAGAGCCATTGTTTTATGAGAATCAAAAGAGCAATCATCCCCAAAAGCCATCGGGTCCCCCCTAGAGAGAGAAGCAAAGTCGAGAAGGAAAATGGGAAAGAGGTCATTGGCTTTGGTGATCAGAGGTCACCAGGTACCTTCGAGAAAGCTCCTGCTGTGGGGCGCCTGGGTGGCTCGGTCGGTTAAGACTCCAACTCTTGATTTCGGCTCAGGTCATGATCTCCAGGTTTGTGAGTTCGAGCCCCACATCAGGCTCTGCGCTGACATCTCATGGAGCCTGCCTGGGATTCTGTCTCCCTTTCTCTTCCCCTCCTCCACTCACTCTCTCTCTCTAAATAAATAAAAATAAATTAAAAAAGAAGAAAAGAAAGAAAAAAACAAAGCTCCTTCTAGAACCAAGTCCATTTGAAAGGAGTTATGGAAAGAACAGACCATCTAGAAAGGAGAACAACAAAGGTGAACGACCCGCAGAAAGTCAGATGCCTTGGTCTGGGGCTTCTGCAAACCCACGAAAGGAGCAGGCTCCCATTCCCACTGGCTGCCAGAGGAAGGCCAGACATTAAACAGCCAAAATCTCCCCCTGGAGATCTGCAGTCACCTCCACCTGAGACCCAGCGAGGGTCCATCCTGGGGACAGATGTCGCCCAAAAGGACCATAGCAAAGGCCGGCCAAGCGAGCCCGAAGTGTGGAAACTTCTGAGATTGGCTGGGAGTTAGCACTTACAGAACAATAAACCGAGCCTTTGAAGAGGCTAAACAAAGGAACCATTTGTCTGCTCCAGCGGCTACAAAGGAGGCAGGCTCACGGGAGGACTGAGGAGTCAAAGAAAGCCAAGCTGGAGACGAGACTAGGGTTTACTGGGTCCAACCCAGGACCCTCGGCCAGGATCTGAAGTCAGTGGGTGAGCGAGCCACCAAATGTACTCAACGCGATGCAGGAAATGTAGGCTCTAGGGTTTTAAGTTAAAAACATCAATTTGGTTTTTCTTTCTCAGTTGCTTTTAAGTTGGGCTGTCTAAAGGTAAGGAGAGGGAGACAACATTTTAAAAAAAAACAACGGCTTTTTTTAAAAAGCACAAAGATTTTCTTCGGTGCCTTTTTTGTTGCCATACCTGTGAATTAATGATTGGCTGGATTTCGTGGACTCGTCTGCCGAAGAGCCTTCCTTGTTCCTCTCACAGGGCTGTCAAGACAAGGCCAGTAAGACTTTGCTCCTTCCTTTCACATTCCCTGGCCAGCTTGGGTTTGAACCTCAAGGCCCTTCTTTCAGGATGATCTTGCTGCTGGAGAAATACGTTTATCATTTTCCCCCCTCTCCTCCCTCCTCAACAGGCCCCACATGACTTCAAGGGGTTTTGAAATTACAGACCAGCTCTCCTGAGGGGGCTATCTGTCTCACTCCTAACCTGGAGCTGGTTGGATCACCGGGGTCCAGTTTCTGTCTCTATTAGTCACTTCTCTTATCTGTCAAAGATCAACTCCCTCCGTAGGAAACTTCTTGAGGGGTGGGGGAAGAGATTCAAAGAAGGGGAGGTGGGGACTTGGTGTTATGTTCTACAAGTCACACATTCTGAATCTCTCCTTTTGTGTCTCTGGAAAGAATGGAGAAAGTTGGGTCAAATTGCTCATTCTTTCTACGCATCTTTCTTCTTTCCTATGCATGAAAGTGGCACTCGCGAAGTCATTGTGAGAATAGGCATTTGTGAGAATTAATGGTTCTTATTTGTACCATCCTGGAGGAAAGAATGTTCTCTGCAGTGACAGTGTTCTCTTCCGAGAGGCAATCTGACTGAGCTGTTTCCCCACAGTCCCGACCCTGTGGGCGATAACAGAGCTGCTGATCCGAAGACCTGCCTCTTCTTAGAAACCCAGCGACACCCTAAAAAGGGAGAGACACAGCCTTAGAGGGTCCCTAGACCAGCAAGCCAGGAACGCCTGGTCCATAGACAGCTTCTCCTAACTTGCCAAAGGAAGTGGAAACACCGAAGTTGTCCCTCAAAAAGTGTCCTTAAAAGAGAAACCCCAACAGCTATCTCTGGGCGATCAGAATTACAAACTCTTGGTTCTCTTATTCCTTTATTTTTCTACGTTACAATTGTTCTTTCACAATGAGCATGAAACCGCTTTGGTCATCTCCAAAGATATTACTCGTTCTAATCTCCCCAGCCCTTTTCAATGCATCGAATGTCTCCTCTACGTCAAGTGATTCTCAAAAAGTACTGAAAGACAGTGAAGTCTCTTAAGCCGGCCGAGATCTGATTTTTCCATTTCCTTGGCCGTAAAATGGGATGGCCCCTACTTTGTTTGGAGGCACAAAACAACTCCAAGCTGTTACTTGAAAGTAACACCCCAGGTGGTATCACCAGCCTGGGGGTGGGGGGAGAATGAGGTTGAGATCCTGAACCCAAGGCAGCGTATCTGCTGGGGGGGAGGGGGGCACACATCCTCAACCGTCCCACACGAGGCTGGCACGATTCAGTAGTCAGACACGAAGAGAGGGCAGATTCTGATTTCACTCATATGTGGAACTGAAGACACAAAACAGATGAATATAAGGGAAGGGAAGTAAAAATAATATAAAAAGAGAGAGGGAGACAAACCATAAGAGACTCCTAAATATAGAGGACAAACTGAGGGTGGCCGGCAGGGTGTTGGGTGGCGGGAAGGGCTAAAGGGGTGAGGAGCATTAAGGAGACACTGGTTGGGATGAGCACGGGGTGTTATAGGAAGTGATAAATCGCTAAATTCTATTCCTGAAAAAACATAATAAATATACTTTGATTAAAAAAAAGATCCAGCATATTTGCCATTTCTAACGGCTTTCAAAAACTACCCTCTTGAGTTCAAGCTAAACCTACTTTGGCTGTTGTTCTTTGATGGGTTGGATGGCTGGTGTCCTGTTTTGTTGTTTTTGTTTATATGTGTCCTGTGGCGTGTAGTCAGCAGCCTCCAGCAGAGCAAAGCCCAAAGTGCCAGATTCCTGGGAAACCACCCTGAGAGGCCTCTTTCCCCCTGAAGGATCTCTTGTTGCCAAATTTCCTGAGGATAAACGTAGGTGGTCAGACATTGTCAAGCAGCCTTCTCATCAGGAAAAAAACTACTTGAAATATTCACCCGCACTAAGCATACAATGTAAATGTCCTTCACATTCAGCGCCATGTCCACGACCCAGTTGTTTGGGTCCGAAAACTTTGTATCAAAAAGTTCCCTTACGCTTTTCTCCAGAGGAATCCCAAATGCCCCTCCCCCATCACTATCCAAACATCTGGCTACGGTTCACCAGCCCTATTTTGGAAAAAATAAAAAATTTTTTTTATAATAACAAAGTCCAAACACCCTCCTCTTCCACTTCGCCTCGCCTTGCCCAATAAATCCAATGTCTTGGTTTAAAACTTGGTGGTTACGAGATGATGGGTTTCCAAGAAGTGCGGGCTAAAGCTTGTTTTGCCGCTTTAGAGTTTCGTTGGACATTTTTTTTTCGTGTCTGTACTTGTTAATTGTTCCGCGTTTTCCATAAATAGCATCGGTTCTCCATAGGGAGATACTCATTGTCAATAAGTAGTGATGGATTTATTTTCACCACGGCTTATGCGGTCGGAGAGCTAGCTGCCTCTGAACCACTTTTCCTCCCAGTAATTCCTCTCCCTTCCTCTCCTTTGCAATTGGTCCGGAGTCCGTAAGGAGGGGGCTGGAAACTCTTTTTAAGGAGCCTCCCCATCCTTCGTCCCGAAGGAAATCCGGCGCTCTGGACGCCCCTGCCCCCACCCAGCTCCCTGCCTCGGTTGGCGTCGAGACGCGGTGACCTCGGCTGCCAGTAGAGGGCACACTTACTTTACTTTCGCAAACAGGAGCGCGGGTGCAGCCTGGGGAGGGGGCGGGGGAAAGACGCTTTGCAGCAAAACCTTGACTAGGGATTGGTCGGTCCCCGAGTTTGCGGCAAGGGCCTGGAGGCCGGAGAAATTTGCAACCCTTAAAGCTGTATTGCGCTGTGCGCTTCATTTGGAGGAAGTTCCTACTCATTTAACAACTGAACGCTGCGCTGCAAACTCAACGGGTAATAATTTCCTTCAAACACAAACACGCTACGCAAGGTCTCCTCCTCCCCTCTCCCCGAATTTTCTAATGTTTGGAATGGGGGGCGGGGAGGAAAAGTTTACTTAAAATGCTTTTGGATGAGGGACCAGGGCTGGGAAGATTGCCTTTGTTTTTAATGCCCTAGTGTAATGCAAAATAGCAAATCCCGAAGGAATAGGCGGTAGATATTGAATATAGATTAATTTAGGGGGCGAATAAGTCATGTGTCGTATTGAGCAACATTCTGGGTTGATGTGTACAAGAAATGTTCATAGATGTACGCGGATTATACATAAGCACTTTCACTGTGGTGTTAAAAAAAAACTTAGAGTCAGTGAACTAGGAAATTAATGCTTTTGAAATTTGCCAGTTTTTAATTGGCCCAAGACCCACTAAAAAGGCAAAGGCACGGAAGTAATATTTGACTCCTCTACTTGGATCAGAATCGATGCCTTTTTTTTTTTTTTTTTTTGGTGCAGGATCTCGATTCCAATAATAAAGGAGAAAGAAAACTCGTGAAGGAAGTAAATGTCCGATTTACCCGAGGAGGAAAGAGTTAACGGTCTTCTTCACCAGGGTCTCTGCAAACTCTCAGGGAAGGGTACCCAAGCTCTCCTCCTCTCCCCTTTTTGGGAACTCTATTCCCGAGGCTTGCGCTCAAAATTCTCCTGTCTGGCGCCTTTGATTTCCCCCAAACCTGGGAACCCCAGACTGGTGCAAAACGGCGCCACGGGGCGCAAAGAGGATTTGCCTCTTTTCTGAAACCTGACTGCGGAATTGGGAACTCCGAGTGGGAGGGGGCGTGTTGCGGGTGCAGACCCGCGGGGAGAGGATGGGGGAGGGTCCCCCGTCGCGCGCACCCACAACCGCGCTCCTCCGAGACCCCAGTTCCCGAACACGCAGAAAAGATCTCCGGGATTAGCGCGTCCTGGGGGAAAAGCCGGCTCCTGCGGAGCCCACTGTAGCTCTGCGGGGGCGGGGCGGGGGCGGGAGGGGTGCCTGCTGCGTTGACAGCAAATTGGGGGATTCATTCCGGGTGGAAGGTACCCAATCGCGTTCGATAGCTGTACACATATAAGGCACGACATCCCCAACAAATGCAATGAATGTTTATTCATAACGCAATCTCCAAGTATACGTGGCAGTGGGTTGCTGAGTTATTTTAATATTCCAGGCATCATTTTCCTCCTCGTACCTCTTATTATTTATCCCCAGCGACACTAACACCCCACACACTCAGAGCGCGCGCCCACAGATACCCCTTCTTCCCTCCTGTCTTCCTAGGATTTATTTTCCAAACGCTGCCCCTTCCCCAGCCTTCGGGAGGCGCCCGTCCACCCGGGACGTGAGTGGCGGGGCGGTGGGTACACGGTGTGTTCCGCGTTGAAGGCTCAGCTGTTCCGCCTGCGATGATTTAAGCACGCAAGACAAGTATGCGGTTTGTCCAGCCGAGCGCTGTGCCAGAGCAGAAAGGGAGAGGGTTTGAGCGGGAGAGAAAGAAAATGGTAGGCGCGCGCAGTTAATTCATGCTGCGCGCTGACTGTTTACATCCGATCGCTCGGCGCACTGGAGTGCCAGGCAGAAAGGGCCGAGTCTCCTCCCCGCACCCCCGCACCCCCCCCCCCAGCCAGTCCTCCGCAGAAGCGCCCCTCCCCGGTTCCCAAAGCGGAGGGCGGGGGAGAGAGAGAAAAAAGATCCTCTCTCGCGAATCCCCGCCCACCGGCCCTTTATATGCGAGGGTCTGCGCGGCCGAGGACCCCCGAGCTGCGCTTCTCCCCGCCGCCGCCGCCACCGTCGCGCCCTGCCTGCCGCCTGGCTCCCTGCCGGCCTCGGGAAGGGCAGGGCTATTCAGAGGCTTGGCGGGAAAAAAAGAGGGGAGGGATCGTGCTGTATAAAAGCCGGTTCTTGGGGCTTTATCTGACTCGCTGTAGTAATCCCAGCGAGAGGCAGAGGGAGCGAGCGGGCGCGCCCGCCCGGGTGGAAGAGCAGAGCGGGGCGAGCGAGCCGACGCGCTCCGGGCGCCCGGGGAAGGGAGATCCGGAGTGAAAGGGTGCTTCGCCTTCGGCGCACCCCACCCTGCCCGCCGACCCCTGCCGGCGGTGCGCACCCCCCCGCCGCACCCACGGAACTTTGCCCGTTGCAGCGGGCGGACACTGTTCCCTGGAACTTACAACACCCGAGCGAGACCGCGACTCTCCGGTCCGCCTATTTGGGGAAACACTTCTCCCCTACGCTGCCCGGGACCCGCTCCTCTGAAAGGCGCTCCTCGCCGCTTTTTGGACGCTGGATTTCCTTCGGATAGTGGAAAACCCGGTAAGCACCCGGATCTATTTGTCTTTTCATTTATTTTCCCCACCGCTTTAATGCCGCGACGAGTCGAAGTCGAGTGTCCGAATGGGGGGGGGGGGTGTCTTTTCTGCCATTCCTGCGCTATTGACACTTTTCTCGGAGTAGTTGTGGTGGCTCCGGGGTGCGGTGAGGACGACCCAGAACTGGATGGGGTAGAGTGGCTTGTCAGGATGGGAGGGAAAACCGGTGCGTCTTTGAAACTCGTCTTTAGAGATTTTTTGCTTATGTATATTGACGCTGCCCTCGACCGGTTGGACGTTCCTGCTTTATTGCATTAATTGCTTTTAATTTTTTGGAGGGGTGGGGGAGGGAGTGCCCCGCTTCGCGGTGGGCAGAGAGCCCTGTGCATCCCGAGCTCCTGGGAGTAAGAATTATAAATTGCGTGTGGGAGCGGGAGAGCCTGGCAGCGCTGACTTTTACGCGTCTCGGAAAGGACATTTAAATTTCGGCTTACCGCATTTCTGACAGCCGGAGACAGACACTGCGGCGCGTCCCGCCCGCCGGCCCCCGCGGCGTTTCCCATTCGCCCCCTGCTCCTTTTAAGAAGTTGGCACTTGGGGTTTTTTTTGTTTTTTTTTTTAAGGAAAATAAGATTAGAGATCTTGGTCTCCCGAGATGCTGGTTCGGACTTGGCGTTGGGGAAGGCTCAGGGAGCAGGGAAAGGGAAGCTGGGCAGGGATGTGTCCGATTCCCCCGGAACCGTGGACTTGGGGGAAACGAGGGCAGATCTCCGCACCCATGTCCCCCGCCCGCCCCCCACCTCTGGTGTCCCCGCGCCCCTGGGATGCGGAGGGAAGGCCAGGAGCGGGGCTCGGGGCTTTCCCAGAACAGCTGCTACCCTCGGCGGGTGAGGGGAAGACGCCCGGCTCCGGGCGCGGAATCGCAGCAGGGGCTCTGGCGCAGTTGCGTCGCCGTGCTGGGTGTTGAAGGGAGGTGCCCCGGTTATTATCTAACACCCCCCTTTATTTATGGGGGGCACTGTTACGGCCGGCGGCTAGGCTCGCCCCACCAGCCAGCGAGAGACACGGAGAAAAGCCGGCCGAGGAAGGAAGGGGGGCGCGCGGGGAGTGGGGACGGCGGGGCGGAGGGGAGGGGGTGCGGGGAGGGGCGGCGGCGCCGGCGGGGGAAGGAGCGCTGCGAGGGCGCGAGTGGGAACGGGCGCGGCGCGGAGGGGCCCCGCGCGGGAGGGGGCCGCGCGCAGCCGCTCCCGCCGCGGCGCCTCCCGCCGCCTCCTTCAGGTGGCGCAAAACTTTGAGCCTTCGGGTTCGGCGGATTGTGTTCCCGGCCGCCGCCTCCTCTGGCCGCTTAAGGAGGCCAAAGCCGATTGCGATTGCTCGGCGGCGGCGCGGACTCCGGGCGGACGCGGGCTCCGCCGGCGCTCCGCAGCGGATTCGCGGAGTGTGTGTCCCAGATAGGAGGGCGCCACCTGGACGGGGTGGGAGGGGGCCCTCCGCCGCCGCTGGCCGGCGCTGGAAGGGGAGCGGTCCGGCGTCCGGGCGCGCGCTGCGCGGGGCTGCGGCCCCCACCCCCGACCCGCCTCCACTCAAGACCAACCCCCCCCCCTTTGTGTGCCCCCTTCAGCAGGCTGCCGCGATGCCCCTCAACGTCAGCTTCGCCAACAGGAACTATGACCTCGACTACGAC